>CM028131.1:393753928-395049285 GCA_016271365.2 Neoceratodus forsteri | reverse complement strand
AAAGATCACAAACCCCATCCACCCACCCCCCTACACCATATAAACTACCAAAACCCACAGATAACTATGTACAACAGGAGGTCTGAGCAGAAACGAAAACCAGAACAAACCAAACACAGGAAGCTCTGACCACCCGACCCCAATTACGAACCTCAAAGTCCCCAGTGTTGAATAGTCTGACCAGTAAGGAAGACACCTCCAAAACAAGCTAGTGTAGGCATATAGCCGAACCCCCCCATGTAATGACCACTAACAGCCCCGCCACCAGGGAGAGGTTAGCCAGCCCCCCATCTTTAGGCTCGCAATTCCACATCCAGCGAGCGGACACCCATAGACCCGAGCTCCTCACCCCCACCCCATCACCAGCAATCAGAAAAGTAATTTAGTTAAAGGAAAGCAATAAGAGTAATTTTAGTTAAGGGAAAGACAAAGACAAAAAGGTTCCCCTCTACCATATGAAACACCATCCCCCAATTGACCTTACATAGGAAAACCATCCCAGCATCAACCCGGAAAATAATTAAATGACAGAGCCACCTACCAGACACCCAGACAGCCCGTGGAGGTATTTTGCACCCCAAAACTCTAGAGTCAATAAAAATCACCGCATAAGGCCGCTGTTTCCGGGGGGAACCATAAGCTCGCAGGACCAGTTCGGTCCTCCTGCCAGGAAGTCACCCCCGGGAAACAGCAGCTAGCAAAAAAGTTCCAAACAAGCAAAACATGGTCGGGCCCAACGGAAAGGATCCCACCTAGGCCTAGAAGGCAACCCTTCACCCAGTCAAGCCATCACGGACAGCCCAGGTAAGAGAAAAAAAAAACGAGAGAGTAAAAGGAGTAAGCGGCATACGCTAGCCTAAAGAAAAGACCAGAGAAATTTTAGTCAGCAAGGCAATCCTATCCATTTAGAATAGCAAAAATAAAAATCTGCCTTCATAACATAAAAATATTAAGAGCGAGCCACCCAAATAACTTTAACCCCTCGAGAGCATCCACAATATAATAACATATAAGAAATAAAGAGTCTCTCAGCCAGCAGTCTTGAACAGATCAGGTAGTTTGGTAGCAAGTTCTTTTAAGGCCATTTCGGGAGAGCTGAAGCTGCTTGTTGAGCCTCCAACAGTGACCTTCAAGATCGCCGGATAGATCATCCTAAAGGGGATGGAGGCTGCTATTAGCTTCTGGACAACAGGGTGATAGGCTGCCCTCTTTTCCCTGGTTTCCTTGGGGAGATCTTGCGTGATGCGAATTCTGGACGAACCCCAGAGGACCTCCTTTAACTCACGGGATTTGGAATAAACATGCTGTCTCTCAATATAGCTTAAAAATGTAATAATGATGGGTCGCGGAGGAGAACCAGATGAGGGCCTGGGCCTAAGAGAGCGATGGGCCCGCTCCAGGTGGTACGAGGGACTGATAGGGGATGGGCCTACTATTTTGATCAAAAACCTCTGAAAGAAAGCCATTAGATCCGGTCCCTCCTCCATCTCAGGTAGGCCCAAAATCAGAAGATTGTTCCGGCGATTGCGTCCCTCCAGATCCTCAGTTTTAGCTTGTAACTTCTTAATCTGTTGTTTGAGCTCTGCAACCTCAGCAACAGTCTTAGATCTCCATTGTTCCGACGAGAAAACTCTCGCTTCCATATCCGATACTCGGGTGGAAACTGACGGCAAGTCACTTCGAAGTGACTTAAGCTCACCAGCCAATTCCTTTAAGATGTCTTTCACTGGGGTCAGCTCCTGGAGAAACCTGTCTTCCGTCAGGGGAGTAGCCAGTTGCAATCTATCCCCACTCCGTTCCGACTTAGCAGCACCTTGGTTGCGCTGCTTCTTTGGTGCTTTTTCAGGGGATGCAGGGGGTGTATGCTTAACAGAGGCCTGCTTCCCATCCACTTCCATCCCGCTAAAATTGGCAGTCTTTCCCCAAGTAGGATCAATTCTCCGATAGCGGGCAAGTTATCAGAGCACCTCCGATATAAATTTGATGATTTAGCGTCCAGAGGACTCAAAAAACTGGCAAAGAAAGGCGGCTGGAGGGGAGAGTTCAGGATCCAAGCTGCTACCTAGCTAGATGCCATCACATGACCCCCCATGGAGGTTTGTTCAAGCCTGACGGCCTGCATCCATCCTGGAGGGGAATCCAAGCATCAATGATAAGTTTAAATGCTACATTGACAAGCATTTAAACTAGCAAAGGGGGGTGGCAGGCCAGCAAGGAGGGTACCTGCTTGCTCATCCCCCACAGCTAGCAGTAGAACCAGTGAACCAGAGGAGTGGCTATCTCTACAAAGCAGTGTGCAAAAGATGGAGATTAGCGCCCGAGAGGTGGATAGGCAGAAAAGGGGCAAAATTCAGCAGAAGGGCAGACAGCAAGGAGAACCAGGGATAAAGGACAACCAAGGAAGGGGCTGGAGTAGAACAGCGAAACAGTCTAGGGAGGTCAAATCATGGAAAGCCATGTGTGCAAATGCCAGGAGCCTTTGCAACAAGATGGAAGATCTGGAGGCTGTCATGGTGCAGTCAGACCTGGACATTGTGGCCATCACTGAAACCTGGTGTAATGATAACCATGACTGGGAGATGGCCATACCTGGCTACAACATATTCAGAAGAGACAGGGCAGGCAGGAAGGGAGGAGGAGTGGCACTGTATGTGAAAATGACATAAGGGCCACAGAGATCCAGGAGGAACAAAATGGGGGAGAGATACTGTGGGTTAAGCTGGAAAGGAAAATGGGGCCAGCCATCTGCACAGGTGTGGTCCATAGACCACCAGCCCAGGAGGAAGAAACAGATAGGGAACTGATGCTAGCCATCCAAAGGATGGCAGACTAGGGTGAGATAGTACTGGTTGGAGATTTCAATATTCCAGACATGGACTGGAGCATCCCAGCAGCAGCATCAACTAGGAGCAGATTTATCCTGGACTCCCTTCAGGGTGCTTCCTCAAGCAACTGGTCATGGAACCAACTTGGCAGAAGGCAATACTGGACCTTGTGCTCCACAAACAGGGACAGTGTGATGGGGTAACAGTGGGGAGCACCTGGGAACAGTGACCACCAGTCATTGTGGTTTGAAATCACAGAAAGAGCAGAACCAAACCACACAAAAACACGTATCCTGGATTTTAGGGGGGCAGACTTTGGGAAAATGGGGAGATACTTGAAAGAGGCATTAAGGGGAATGGGGCAGGAATCAGGGGTTGAGGAACAGTGGGCAGTATTTAAAATGGGGATTACAAGAGCAACAGAATTATGCATTAAGCAGGTTAGCAAGAGGAAAAGGAAGAGGAGACCATTATGGTTTTCCAAAGAGGTAGCAAAGAAACTAAAAGCCAAAAAGATTGCATTCAGGCAATACAAAAAGACAAAGGCAGAAGGGGATAGGGAGAAGTACCAGGAGAAGCAAAGGGAGGCAGGGAGGTCTGTAAGGGAAGCCAAAGCTCAGACAGAAGAACACACTGCAAAATCAGTGGGTAAAGGGGACAAAACCTATTACGGGTACATAAGTAAAAAAAGAAAGGCAAAGGGAGGGATATTGAGACTGAAGGGGGAGGATGGGAGCCACGTGGAGGATGACAACAGTAAAGCTGACATATTGAACAGGTATTTCTGCTCAGTCTTTACTGAGGAAGAGGAGGGTAATGGGTCTGACAGGAGTACAAGGGGTGAGAATGGTGCAGAAATGGACACAAGTCCCTTTACATGAGAAAGGGTCCCGAAGGAACTGGAAGTAATAAGAGTTGATAAAGCAATGGGGCCAGATGGGGTGCACCCCAGGGTCCTTAAAGAACTAAGCGAGGTGGTGACTGAACCTCTGGCTTTCCTGTTTAGCCAATCACTGGAAACAGGGGAGGTACCCAAAGACTGGAGGATAGCAGATGTAGTCCCCTTATACAAAAGTGGGAACAAAAAGGAAATGGGGAACTACAGACCAGTCAGCCTCACCTCGGTAGTGGGGAAGATCATGGAAGCACTACTGAAGGAGAGATTGGTGGAACATCTGGTTGTCAATGGACTACAGGACCCAAGACAGCATGGTTTCACCAGGGGGAGGTCATGTCAGACCAACCTCATTGAATTTTGACTGGGTGACTAGGGAGGTGGATCAGGGAGGCAGTGGACATGGCCTATCTGGACTTCAGCAAGGCCTTTGACACTGTGCCACATAGAAGACTATTACACAAACTGGGGAATATGAGTGTGGGCAGGACAGTAGTGTGGCGGGTAGGTAACTGGCTGGGTGGTAGGACACAGAGGGTGGTGGTAATGGCTGTCACTCCCACAGAGGAAGGTGACAGTGGGATACCACAGGGATCGAGTGCTGGGACCGGTCCTATTCAACATCTTCATCAGTGACATTGCGCATGACCTAGAAGGCAGAATTTCACTGTTCGCTGATGACACAAAGCTCTGTAACAGAGTAGACACACCAGACGGTGTAGACAGAATGAGAAGGGACCTGCAGAAACTTAAAGAATAGTCAGGGGTTTGGCAGTTGAAATTCAATGCAAAGAAGTGCAAGATAATGCATATGGGGCACAAAAATCCTGGCACAATGTATCTGTTGGGGGTTGAGGATATAGCATGCACCAAGCAGGAAAGGGATCTTGGGGTTATCATCTCTGATGACTTCAAGGTAGGGAAACAGTGTGACAAGGCAGCAGGTAAAGCAAATAGGATGCTGGGATGCATAGGCAGAGGCATCACCAGCAGGAAAAGGGAGGTCATAATTATACTATACAAGACACTAGTGAGGCCCCACCTGGAGTACAGTGTACAGTTCTGGAGATCTTACCTACATAAGGACATAGACAGGGTAGAGAAGGTTCAGAGGAGGGCAACAAAGATGGTGCATGGATTGCATCACAAGTCCTATGAGGACAGGTTGAAGGAACTGAACATGTACTCCCTGGAGGAGAGGAGGGAGAGAGGGGATATGATAGAGACATACAAGTATCTTACAGGGAGGAACAGGGTGCAGGAATACACTATTTTTAAGCGAAAAAGATGTTCCAGGACTAGAGGGCATGGGATGACGTTGGAGGGAGGACGATTCAGAGGAAACGTGAGGAAGAATTTCTTCACAGAACGGGTGGTGGACAAGTGGAACACCCTGCCAGAGGAAGTGGTGGGGGCTGAAACAATCACGAGATTTAAGAATTCGTGGGATAGACATAAAGGAATTCTGGAGGTCAGGGGTAAGGGGCAACAGACTTCTAGGAAAATATAAACTGAACTTACAAGCTCAAATGGGCAGACTGGGTGGGCCATAGGCCCTTATCTGCCGACACTGTCTATGTATCTATGTATCTATAAAAGAAATGAGGCAGGAGAGTGGTTTCCCCATAAGACAGAGAGAAAGCTGGGGAATATCAGCTCATAATGGCATAGTAAAACTATGAAGCTTTTTCCAGACCAATGAGTGAGTCACCTTGTTGTTGGTGATCAAGCTGATCATAGTTTGGCTAAATGATGAGACCAAAAACCCCTCTAACATGTTAAAATAATGAAAGAAAAGCAAGTAAGAATATTAAATTAATTTGAATGAACTGCATACTATAAAGCAGCTTTTGTTTTGGGGGAGGGAGCACTGGTATTATAATTATTTGCTTTTGCCTGGTCACACACCAGGTGCACCCCTGTAAACATAAAAAAATTTAGGATGCATTATAAATGTGATAAAAAAAATCTATATGTTTTGGCCAGGGTTGAGCTTGCTAAATCTCTAATACTGAATTAAGTTTATGTATGACCACCAAGCAACATCCCCCTGTAAAGTATAACTACTATCAAATTTAAATCTATTCGGACCCCCCCCCCGAAGCAGCGGGCAGTCGGACGGTCATGAGGGCCAGGCTCCTAAAGCCCTCCCTCCAGCCTGGTCATCTGGAGCACAGACAGGTACGGACAGCCGCAAGCTACTGTAGGATGCCAGCAGCGTTAGGGAGCAGAGAAGGGACTTTGGCGCCTATTTTTTTGAATAACTGTGAACAAACCTTGAATGGAGATAGTCTCCCACGCCACAGCTTTGTCTAGCCACGTACTGTTAAAAGTCGACTTCAGCTGCTTATTGTAATTTAAGTTCTCCCAATCTGTGGCAACCAGAATTTAGCGAAGTTGGCACTTTAATGAGCATTGTTTAAAGTTGGCGCCTTTTCTCACAAGCAAGCAAACCAGCACCAACGTGGAGACTCGAGCTGCTTGACTGTAGACCAAGACTTTATTACAATGCTTTCTTTCAACCCCTGCTCCAAAGTGTAGAAACTAGTAAAAGCTGAACATTTTTTTTCTTTTTCCTTTTGCCTTGCACATTTCTTTGGTCTTGCCTAAACCTGTATTGGAGCAGTAAAGAAACCACAAATTGTACGTTGCTATTTCTTTCAAAATTGTTATCTGCAGCTTGAGCCTTCCCCTTTCTCTCACCCCCTCCTCCTGTGTGGCAAACAAAAGACCCCTACTCACTTAAATTTGTCTCCTCTTCCCATCAGATTGTATTCGGACCCCCCCTCGGAAGCAGCGGGCAGTCGGACGGTCGTGAGGGCCAGGCTCCTGAAGCCCTCCCTCCAGCCTGGTCATCTGGAGCGCAGACAGGTACGGACAGCTGCGAGCTACTGTAGGACGCCAGCAGTGTTAGGGAGCAGTTATATATAGGGCTGTCCGGGGCGTTTTAACCAATCAGCTCACTTTCCCACCCGCAGCTTATAGCCTTCTACCACTTGAGGCAGCACCACTTTTTCCTCTGTCTTTCACCTACACCTGTACTCTCCTCACCTTCAATCCCCCTCACCTAATCTGTTCGCCCAGTAAAATCTAAACCTAATATTTTAACTCTAAATCCCATTTCACTCACTTCAACTCCAATCCCATTTCACTCAAAGCGCTGTCCTCTTCTGCGATCTAAACTAGTACAATTCTCAAGCTGCTTTTTCTTCTCCTTATCTCAGTCTTGGTAACCTCAGATAACAGTATGCATTTGAACACCAAACTTTCCCAGCGGCCACTAACAAAACAAGGAACTTACTAATAATAAGTTAACATAAACCAGCAGCCTGTAGTGCAGTCTGGGCAGCTCCTTGAGCATTTTGGTCTCTGCCTGTTAGTTTTACTCCTACTGTAATCCCAGCTGGGCTACCTCCCTTGCTTCGCAAATAAGTTTTAAGTAGCGGCGGTAACTAATTTCACTTCCTTCGTAAGCAGCTGTGGTGAATGACAGAAACCTAGCTAATAAAGCTGCTCCCATTTCCATACAGTTTTCAACGCCTGAAACTCAGGTGGGAAATCGGACTTTCAACTGCTATTCTGACTTTGCTGGTGCCAAATAGAGCTCTCTCTGTCAAGTGCCTCCCAGTAAAGAGATAGTTGCTTTAATTATCTATAACACAACCCTCCTCGCCTTACCACTAGGCTAACCTTTTCTAGAGAGCGCCTAAAATTTAGCTCCTTTCATGCCAGGTCACAGATCTAACCCTATTGGCTAGATAAGTCCTGCATTTTTCTCATTTCAAAGATTTCTCTTACCATACATCCCACTCGCAAATGACTCACTCATATTATTTCAACATGGCTTTAAGCCCATTTGCCACATTATTACTAATCTCTATTCTCTTCAACCTTATATGGCTGCCTATTTTATATTACCCTCCAAGAGTTACCCATCACTGCACCCACCCAGATGACTACAAACTCTCCACGCTGTGAATGCCATCACACTGGCCACGTGACACCTCCCCACTTCTCATCCCTCAAAAACTTATCTACCACCTATCCTACACCCTGCATAAAATCCCCAGTGCCTAGCTTTACCCTGCCCACCCCTTTCATCCATCGTAAGCTATGGTACCTTTTACTCCTCGCCTTAATGCTAGCTGGGAATGTTGAACTAAACCCGGGGCCTGTGGGTAACCTTCTTCAAAATAATACAATCTGGAATGACACCAAGGGCCTCCTCATTGCGCACATGAACATCAGGAGCCTCCTTCATAACATTGCTGAACTTGAGGCATGGGCTGTCAACACCACCCTGATATCCTGTGCCTATCTGAAACTTGGCTAAAACCCTCTACCCCCGATGCCCTCTGCTCCCTGCCCAACTACAATCTCATCAGACAAGATAGACCCTCATCAAAAAGTGGAGGCGGAGTTGCCATCTTCTATAAGCAGCACCTGTTGGTATCCCATAATGTACTGTCTACCCTGTCTCACTGTGAAGCACTCCATGCCACACTACAACTAGGCTCAAAGAAATTACACATAGTTTGCACCTATAACCCTCCTGCTAGTGGCACTAAGGGTCTTGAAGAACTTCTCTCCCTAACAGACAGTACCATTAGTCGTAACGAAGTCCTAATACTGGGAGACTTAAACCTAAACTGGATTAGTACTGCAAACTGGTCCTCTCACACCTTGGTACAAGGCCACAACCTTCACCAAATGATCACAGACCCAACATGGGTCATGGCTCCCCCGCGGACCAGTACTCTGATTGACTGGATCCTTACAAACTGCCCTGACAGCATAATAGGTGCAGGCACCCTTGTGGATGCAATTAGTGATCACTCCCCTATCTACTGTATCTGGCATTCTACCAGTAAACCATCTCCACCCCCAAAACTCATTACCTTCCACAATCTGGCCAATTTTAACTTAGCGCAGTTTACTTATGACCTCTCACTGATTGACTGGTCCCCGATCTACACCTCAACAAATACCCAGGCAGCTCTTGACTACTTCTTGGACCACTTTAGCTCTCTCCAAGACACCCATGCTCCCCGTGTCACCCGCCAGATTCGTGGAACTCAGACAAAGTGGTTAACAAAAGCCCTACTTACCCAAATAAGAGCCAGGGATAAAGCATGGCGGCGGTTCAAGATCACTGGGATGCAGACTGACCATAATCACTATCATCCTCTGAGAAACTCATGCAAGAAAAACATACGCTTAGCCAAAAGCTCTTTCTGCAAGGACCTGCTAATAAAAGCCTCAGGTGACTCAAAGAAATTTTGGTCAACCATAAAAACACTCCTTAGAGCAAATCACAGGGCCCACACCAGTGATATGCTGTTAAATGGCATTCACTGCAATAATCCAGCGTCCATAGCAAACTTTTTTAATCACCATTTCTCAGATCTAACAAATTACCTCACCTCCTTCCCTCCTGTCCACAAACACTGCACCCCCTAGCGATACCAAACCGCTACTCATGCACCCACCCTTTAGGTTCCGGAGCATAAAAAGAGGAGAAGTGTTAAAACTGCTACTCACCATTCCTGACAGCACCAGCACGGGGTCTGATAGACTTGAACCAAGGCTCCTGAAAGCCGCTGCTCCACTCATTGCCTCTCCCCTAACCAAAATTTTCAACCTGTCTGTATGCCATGGCATAGTTCCTAATATCTGGAAAATAGCCAAAGTCACCCCAATTCCAAAAAGGGTGACCCTATAGAAATAAAGAACTACCATCTCATTGCAATTCTCTCTGTACTTAGCAAATTTTTGGAAAAACTAGTGTCCACCCAATCCATAGAATATCTCCAAAAATACAACCTTCTATCTAGCTCACAGCATGGCTTCCACAAAGGACACAGCACCTCCACCGCCCTCCTCAAACTCACCAATGACATATATGCCTCCATGGACTCGGGCCTCCTGACAGGTGCAGTCTTCATTGACCTAACTAAGGCATTTGACCTGGTCAACCATACCCTTCTTCTTATAAAACTACGCTCCCTAGGCTTCACCACTGATGCAGTGGCCTGGTTTGAAAGCTACCTGTCCAACAGAAACCAAGCTGTAGTGTTCAACTCAGCCATATCAGATCTTTCCTCTATTCACGTTGGAGTGCCCCAGGGCTCAATTCTTGGGCCCTTACTTTTCTTTATCTTCATTAATGACATCCCACTCCTTGCACCCAACTGTTCATCTCTGCTCTATGCTGACGATCTAGTTATTTACCACAGTGCCAGAACTGTTGTCAACTTAAACCACCCTCTTGCCGTGGATTTTGTAAGTATTCAATCCTGGCTCACTGAAAACAAACTTATTCTCAACTCTAGTAAAACTTACTCCATGCTCTTTGGCTCATCTGCTAGACTTAAAGCGAATCAAAATGCCCTAATAATCCTGTGTGCGGATGGCTCCTCACTGATTAGCACAAATTCCTTTAAATACCTGGGTGTTATTCTCGATCAATCTCTAGACTTTGATCTGCACATTTCAACCACCTGTAAGTCAGTAAATGCCAAAATAGGTAGTGCCTACCGAACTAGATATGCCCTTACCCCTTCGGCTAGACTTGCTGTGGCCCAAGGCTTTCTTCTCCCAGCCCTTGTATATGGCTCAGTCACCTACCTATCTGCCTTCAAATCATCCCTCCATAAGTGGGATACCACCTACAACAGCATCTGCCGCTATGCCTCCACATCACCATGTTTCAAACATCATTGCCAGCTCTATAGTGACCTAAAATGGCTGTGCCCCTCTGCCCACAGACTCCAGGCCTTTGGCTCACTAATTGACTGTATTGTCAGATCAGGCCTCCCCCATCCCTCACCTCCCTACTGGACACAGAGCCTCTCTTCTATGGGCTGCGATCGACTGACCAAGCCCTTTTTCACATTCCCAGACACAGAAATAATATGGGTGCACGCGCTTTCTCTCACGTCGCTCCAAAATACTGGAATTCCATACCCCAAGCTATTCGACAAGCAACAACCCATGCCACTTTTAAGAAACTTCACAAAGAGCACCCCATACATGCCAACCCCTGCACTTGCTTTAATCCACCTTAGTTCTACTCTTCTTCCCCTGCCCTGTTTCAATCTACTTCTCTGACATCTCTTCCCCGCCTCTCTCAACACCCTCTTTCAGGTCCTCTCCCTCTCCCTCTCCCTTTCTCTCTCTCTCTCTCTCTCTCTCTCTCTCCTCCCCCCATCACCCTCCCTTCCTCTCCTCCCTGTTCTTTAACCACCACATTGTGACTTGATATATTGTCTCTATGTATGCCCTCTATTGCAATGCCTGTGTTCTTACATTGTATTGATCTTGTGTTACTTGTCCTACTGTTCTGTAACTGCATCATACCATTTAAACCTACTCGTGTTTGTTGCAAAATTTGTCTCCCCATACCTGAAGTTTTGATTTGACTCTGAACTGTACTGCTTTTCATGTGCTGCGTCACATATACAATTATGTATGTCTAAACTGTGTTCTCCCGGGTCGTGCCTGAAAATAGGCATCCTTATGCCTAGTGCACTTACCCGGTTACCAAAAGCAAATAAATAAATAAATATTTAAAACATATGAGTAAGCATGGTTGGAACATTACCTTGAGATATGTTTAAATAATCATAAAGGAGAGATGTGGTCCTCTCCTTGTAACTTGTTCCCTAATTGGTAGTACAGGTCAGTCCTTTTCACTGAGGTATACAGTATAAATTCAGTAGAAAGTTCAGAAGGCTGTATAGATAACAAAAAAAACACTTCTAGTCACTAGCAGCTTTGAGAAAATGGGAAATAGGGTAGTAGAGTAGAGCAGAACTAAAGCTCTTAGGTTCCATTGATAACAAACAGGAAGCAAAACCCTTCAATTCATTATAAGCATTTTAGAAAACTAGGATAGAAGAGGATATGGCAAATGGGGTGACCTTGGAGTGGAGCCTTGCTTACCATGTTTAAGCTGAAATCTGTAAACTAACTATAGATATTTTAAATAACGTAAGAATTGAAAAAATAGAAAAAAAAAGAAACAATTTGCGTATGCAAACAATCTCTGGGTAGTGCTAGAGGGGGCTGGATTCCAAGTTAAATTTAAACTCACAAACTGTGCACCCACGTTTGCATCTGGGAATCCTGTCACATCTTTTAAAGAGCTAGTGTACTGCCTAAAACTAATGCTGTATTCATTTTTAAAAGCAGTTAACTATTTCCTTTTATAGCTGAGGTGTTTTTTTTTCTCCCTTTATTTAATTAGAAGATTGTTCACCTGATGTTAGTAGATGTGATGTGTGGAACAGCACTCTGTCTGGTAGATGATATATCTATCTCTTTTCCCCCATTACATCATCAGAATTGTGACCTCACTGACTGTGACATCACTGATGCTTAGCAACAGCCACCCAGTGGATGCCAGGTCAGTCACCTGTGATGTCACGGTATGTGAGACCACAGTGCTGATCATGTAGTGTTGGGAATGAAGACAGATATGTCAGCTGCCAGGCTAAGAGTGGTTTCACACATCTAGAACAATATTATCACATTTGTAGTGTCATTGGCTCAGTAAGTAGCACACTCATCTCTGAGGCCAGGAGATCAGAGGGCTGTGGGTTCAGTTCCCACATCTGGCACTTGGGTTAATATCCCAGTACTGACACTGTAGTGCAGCAAGAGAGGGGTGCTGCACTTCTGAGAAGCTTTCAGATGAGACATTAAACCAAGGTCCCATCTGCCTGGATTGGTGGTAGTTCAGGTGGATGTTAAAGATCCCATGGCACTTATCGAAAAGAGCAGGGGAATTTTTTATACATAACTTAAAAGAACATATAAACAAAACTGTTTTGACATCATACAAAATCATAAGAAAAATTATGAATAAGGTGAATTCATAAAGCAGTAGTACATCATTCACGCAATCCTATATATAAAAATGATATTAAACAAACTCCCGCCCCTCGCCTTACTAAAAGAGTAGGGGAATTTTTTATTCAAAACTCAAAAGGACAATCAAACAAAATTGTATTATTTCATACAAAATCATAATGAATGAAAAGAAAAAACATACACTATCAGTACAACATACCAGAAACCCCCAAGGAAAAACAAACCCCTTCCCCCTCCCTACCAAAAGAGTAGGGGAATTTTATTGAAAAAGTGGGCTTCAACACAGAGCAAACAAGGAAAATACAAAAACAAAACAGTTCATGCAATATTCAAGGAGCACATAAAAAGTTTAACAATAGGAATTAAACAGAAGAAAACCATGTATCACAATAAATCCATAAGTGTTGAGCTTTTTCAGGGGAAAATCACTGGAAGTCCAAAAACAATACACTAAAGAAAACTGAATTTCAGAAAATAGTTCATCATACTGAACAGACCTCTGTTGAAGAATTAACATACATCGAGCATGCCACAAAAAATAACTAATAACAACCAGTAATAAATAAACTGTATCAGCATGATGGAGTGGAAAGATGTGCTGTAAGGGTCCATACAATAAATCTGAATATGTCAAAGTAGAAAGTTGAGGGACAGACCAATGGGCAGCAAGATACTGTCAGAAGTCCCTTGCATATGGACAAACAAGGAATAAATGTAATTGGGTTTCGAGAAGCTGTGGACAAGTATCCCTGGGACAATACCTTTCAGAAAGTTGTTTATGTTTACTGTTTGTCTTCACCCCCAGACGTCCATAATTACTTAGCCAAGTACAATCCCAAACAAATTGGGGAAGACGTGGGTTACTTAACTGGTGAAGTACTAAAGGGACCCTTTCCCCGGGACAGTCTGGGAACCCTGGAAAACCTTGTTGTTCGGAAGCCAAAATAGATTTATAAAGTTGTTTTCTGGTCAGTGTAACAAGTTGAGATGGGGAAATGCCCCAATTAACTATATTCCTAAAAAAATCTCTACCATATGAAGGTACTGGCAAGGAATGAGACAGTGCCCGAAGGAACCAGTGCGTCCAAGGTTCCAAGCAATGGTAGAGCCAGGTATGCACAAAGGGTTTCCAAATCTTGTCACCTGGTTTCAAGGTCATACAAATATTGTAAGAAACAAATATACTAAAATAAAAGGCCACTGGATTGACCATATTAACCCCACCCTCAGGGATAGGACGATAGGTCATGTCCCTCCGAAGTAGGTTTAATCAGGAGCCCCAAAAGGATTGAAATAAAAAGACTAAACAATTTAAAAACAACAGCTTGTGGGGGAGGGTATACATAGCACAAACAAAGAAAAATCGGAAGGAGTAAAGTCTTAATAAGAACCACTCTCTTTTTCTTTGAGAGTTGTTGCCCTTTCCATGTATTTACTAATCTAGAGGCCTTCTCTAACTTATCCTCCCAATTCAACAATGCCAACTCCCCCAGGACCAAATTTCACTCCCAAAATAGAAATGGGTTCTGTAAAGACAAAAATGCCTGCTAAGTGGCTAGAGGCAGGTAACGGGGTATTCCCAAGTACCACCCCTTTACATTTATCCAAATTAATTTTAGATCCAGATACCTGAGAGAAGAAATCTAAAACAGACATTAAAGATGCTGGAGAAGAGTTAGGAGCAAAAGTTAAAACCAAATCATCCGCGTATGCTAGAACCTTTATGGGGTGCTGAATAGGGGAAACCTGAATGCCAACTATGTGATCATTTGTGTTCATAAGTCTCAGTAAGATGTCTATGCCGAAAACATAAAGAAGTAGGCTTGAGGGCATCCCTGCTTCACTCCCCATCTGATTTTAACCTTTCTACCAAACCAGCCATTGACATTAGGACAGAGGAAGGAATATTCATAGATAGTTTGCAACCAAGACGCAAAAACAGGAGGGATACCAAAGGCCAATAACGTAGAAAACAAATATGAATGAGAAAGCCTATCAAAGGCCTTTTCCTGATCTAAACTTAGAACATAACACAAAACTATATTATGCTCCCCTTGAGAAAATAGTTCTCGTAACAGAACTAAGTTATCATGCTGCGTACGTCCTACAACAGCACAGGTTTGGGAGGAACTAATCAAATAAGGGGCAACCACAGCTAATCTATTCAAGAGGATTTTACTTAGGATTTTAAAATCCGAATTTAAAAGACTAATAGGTCTCCAGTTACAAATATCCTCACAGTCACCCTTTTTGTAGAGAAAAATCAAAATAGCCTCCAGCATAGATGCAGAGTATTTATTAGAACTCAGCATATGATTAAACAGGATAACAAGGACCGGGCCCAACCCTGATTTAAAGGTTTTATAAAATCCTGTACTAATACCATCAGACCCTGGGGCAGTGTCACTCGAGAGTCTGGAAATAGCAGATTCCACTTCTGCTAAGGAAACTTCTGCAACCAGGAGAGTCGCATCTGCGTCCGTGACCTGGGGCAGATGTAAAGACCAAAACATGTCGGAGACATCAGGTTCAGGAGCAGAGGTGCCAAAAAGGTCAGTGACATGGGAGTTCACAACATCTAATAAATCTTGGAAGGAAGTAGAAAGTTGCCCAGATGAAGTATTTAGAGCCGTGACAACTTTATTCTGAGTCCGTCTCTTACATTCCAGAAAGTGGCTAAAGAACCTTTCTGGGTGTTAGTCCCAAAACGAAGCGCTTTCTGTAAGGACTGAGCCCTATCATATTGTAAAGCTGTCATCTGTTTTTTTATAACTGTAATCTGTTCCCCATAGTCAAAATGAGTGCTATTAGACAAAGATATAAGGCGCTGTAATTGGTGTCTAAGCCGGAGATAACGTAGATATGCAGCAGAGACTTGGAGATGTGCTCTCTGTTGAAAAAAAACTATGCCAGGACTGTTTAGTATCCTCCCACCAATGTAGAATATCTGAATAACATTCAACTACCGAGAGCCTGGCTAGGAATTCTCTCTTCCATGCCAATTGCACAGAGGTAGTGGAAAGCACAGATTCATTTAGCCACCATTGGTTTTTATTGCATCGAGGTCCAGAGGCCCAGGTGCATGTTAGCTGAAGAACCAAATGGTCTGAAAATTCGCAAGGCAGTAATTTCACTTCAGAAAGTTCCAAAGCTGAGGATGCAAAAATGAAGTGTATACGTGTCCGAAGAGGACCTTTAAAAAAGGTATACCCACCAGATGGGTAGGTGGCACTATAAACATCCACCAGTCCAGAAGAACGTATGGTGGTATTCAAAAAATTGGAGTCACAAAACAACTGAGTTTGTAGACCCCTATCTGCCCTGGAGAGGCCGCAATTGAAATCCCCGGCCCAGAAAAACAGGTGGGAGGTGAACAAAAAAGGACGTATTTCCTTAAACAAAGCAATTCTCAGTACTTTAGTTTGTGGGGCATAAATCGTGATGAGATGGAGACAGACAGAAAAATACCAGATGTCTAATAAAAGGGCCCTACCCAGGTGAATATCAACCAGTCTGGAGACCTTTAGAGCAGAATTGGCAAACAGAACACCCATCCTATCACAGGCATCCATACCAGTGGACCAAAAGGAGGGACCCAGGATCCACTCCTTAGAGGTCTGATGGAGGTCCAAAAAGGTTTTAAGACAAGTGCCCTGAAGGCATATGATGTCACTGCGTAAAGTACGCAAAAAGTATAGAGCACCAACTCTCTTCAGCAGAGCTTTAATGCTATTGAGATTAATAGTGCTCAAAGTGAGAGCATGCATAAGGGCCTAGAAGAAAAAAAATGAACCAAATGGAATTAAAAACACAGCTTAGGGTGGTTTACACCGTTGCCTAGTCTGTTTGGCAATGGAGCCATCAGTACCTTGTTCAGTATCAGTATTCAAGGCTACCAAAGAGGCATCCATCCCATCATCCTCAGAGTCCCCCTCCATCTCCATTAATGGAAGAGCCGCAAACTTATTGCCTTTCTTCCAAGAGGGAGTCTCAACCTGCTGAGTAACCTCCATATGTTTAAGTTTTTGAGAAGCCTTTCGCCCTTGCCTGGGTCACTTTTTGGTAGAAACTAATTGAAAGGGGAGTGTTTCTGACCCAGGGAGTGGGGGGGGAGGCATTGTACTGCCCACCCCAGAAGAGGAAGCAACAATCGGAATAGGGGCCAGCGGTATAGCGTCCATACCGGGCACTGCAGGGGTCTCATCTGTAGACATGCAGGGGTCTGGAGCTAGAGGGATAGAAGTGTCAGGCCCAGGCTGAGCAGGGGCAATCAGCAGGTTCTCAGGAGCCAACACTCGCAGGGCAAGTTGGTGCTGGGCCAAATTGATGAGACCATCATGAGTAGGACAATCTGCTCTGTTATGCGCAGCCCAAGGACAGTGACCATAAGCATGCCCTGTCTGTTTGCACAGATTGCATTTAAACAGGTTAACGCAGGCAGAGGAAACATGACCAAAGTCCAAGCAGTGGCTACATCACATGGTGTCACAAGCAGAGCTATGGTGTAACCGGGAACCACACTTGAAGCAGGACCTAGGCTGCCCGCTGTAAAAGATGGAACCCCTGTCCTTCCCCAGAAAAAAAACACTAGGCAGATGCACTGGGCCTCCATTAGTGGAGTGCAACTTAACCTTAATCTTCCAGCCACCATCCCAGATTTGTTCACTATCTAATGTAAGAGAGGGCTTACCTAAAATTTCACACAATGGTGCCTTAACCAAAATAAGTTATCTTCTAACTGCACACCCTTATTTTTAAACATGACTGTAATTGTCTTAATCAAGGGTTTAATGAACGGAACTGCATGAAAAGGGACCAAAACAGGGGTATTTTTCAAAGATTGATACCGAGTCCAGAACCTATCTAAATTAGAAATATGCTTGAAACTCACATCGAAGTTCCCATTCCCTAAACCTATAAGGGCATGAATTTCAGAAGAAAAATAATGCATCGATTTCTTCAACAATTCCTTAGCAACATATAACCTGTTAGGAGGATCCTCCAAGCCACCTTTGTAAAGGAGACGGACCACATTGCACCTAGGGACCAGCTCACCCCTAGTCGAGAAAAGGTCAGCCAACTTAAATAAAGGATCAGGTACAGACTTACTAGGTAAAACAGACACAGGCGCACCACCCGCCGGGACCACTCAGGGGGCGTCCTGCATCAGGGGTACAACAGACACAGATTGTGAAGACAGTGTAGTAGCATTAGGAGAAAAAACAGAGTCATTACCCTGGGGTGAGTTGGAGCTCAGGCCTGTCATAGAAGCCTTTGCCACAGGAGAGGAAAAAGCCATAGTCAGGTCCTGAAAGGACCGATCCTTAGTATCGGGAGTCCAAGAACTGGAAGGTGCCTGTACCCATCCCGCATCCTGCAATGCCTTCTCAGGAGTCCACTCAACAGAACCCACATCTGAGTCCATAAGGTCACCCCAATTCAAGGAACGTAGTGGCAGTGCAGTTGGAGCCAGACAAACAGGCTCTATCAAAGGCTAAGCAGAAGGTAGAGGTGGTTTACCAGGTCTGAGACGTCGCCCAGCAGAAGGCGGATGTAAAAGCTGAGCACCAGAATCCTGAGGCTGTAGGCACACGGGGACAAACCCATCTTTACTGACAACCTCTTGTACTACATTTCCTGGGGGAGTACTAGGACCGGGCGCTTCTGGGTTGTGGTCCACTGAAGGAGAGAGCCAAGGAGAAACAACCACATCCTGTGAATCCGGAACTGCAGCAGCAGCATCGACCATAGGAGAGAAAATGAGACTGAAAGCCATATCAAGCTCCCGTAACTTGTAAAGCTGTTTTGTCTGTTCTAAATGCAGAAATGCAAGGCAGGACAACATCGTTTCTCGAGGGACAGCATCGGTCGGGTGTTGAAAAACCTGAGGTCAAACCAGGAGCAGAGAAGAAGCAGGAACAGAAGAAGGAGCAGCATCCATTAAGCCAGCCAAAACGACATCATCCATAGGTCCTGGAGGTAAAGCAGCCTGTTCAGGTAGTAAAGAAACTTCAGGGTCAGGTAACAAAGAAACAGCCGAGGGAGAGACCTTCTCACCCTCCAAAGACACAACTGGCTCCTCCACAGGTTCTGAGAGACTGGCCATCATGCAGAACGGCCAGAGGGTCCCCCCACTGGAGAGTAGGGGAATTTCCATGGTGTCCTGGCCAAATTTCCCTCATTCACTAAAAATACCACCAACAGCTCAATCTGGTTCAAGGTCAGTTGGCATTCATCTGTATCTCCCTCCCCCGAGTCGTGCCTGAAAATAGGCAGGATTTGTCTAGTGCACTTACCCGGTCAACAAAAACTAAATAGAAATAAACACAGAAGATTTTCTAATGAGCAAAAGGAAAATGAAAAACTATTTCAGAAATAAAAAGTTAAAACTGTCTGTTTTGACTCCACTAGCTCTTTGATTATAGTCATGCAGTTGATGATATTCAGAGACAAAACAAGAAAAATAGAAGAGCAGGCCTCGATCAGAATGGAAAAAAAAAAACGCTATAATGCCTTACTGCTAAACTTTGATTTTGCTGTTTACTAAACCTGTGTGCAAGACATTCTGTTTCTTTCTTTATTACTTCCATGTTTTTTCCTGAATACCCAATTTCAATCATTTCACCAGTCCATGTTACATCTGCTCCATCGAGGGCTGATAAGGCCATGTCTCTTGCCAACATTGACTTGCCAGCAGTGGACAGTGATCCCCGTCTATTCCTGAAAAAAAAAACCTCCATATTGATAGGGGATTGACAACAGTGCATGTATGGTTAGATCCTACTATGCTCTCAAACAATGCTATGACCTCAAGACCTTCTGTTCAGCTGGAAAGTTGGTATTCAGCTTCAGTGATGACATGGGGCAAGTGTGCAGAGTATGGCAAGTCAGAATGATTGACTTAAGTATTATTATTTCTCTCCTGTGGCTTGATTATAGAAATATCTTGCACTAAGTTTGTGTAGCCCCATTGTTTCCAAGGAGACATGATTGAAAGTGCGCTGCACACAGTACGAAGAACAAGGAGTTGCTACTGTTTGGCCCCAGGAATGCAGGAGTTTCTTTGCTCTTTATTGCGTTTTGAAATGTCACTATCCTTGAACTGATGAGCTGGGAGAATCAAAGTGCTACCAGGAAAAAATAATTATTGCATAGTGGACTAGACCTGTCACATATTATATACCTTTGAGGCCTAGGGGGGTTATCTTACTAAAAATAAACAAGAGAAGAGTCAAAATATTACAAAGGTTCTTTTTTGAAAATACGTGGCTTGGCTCTGCTGCCCTATATGATAGCTATGTCTTTACATACACAGAGATAAATTTTAACACTCACTAACCTCTCATACTGGAAAACAATTCTCTGGTAAAGCATATAGATTACCAAGCACATAACTGAAGCATTATGCAATTTCATTAGGAAAAATCCATATTTATTTTGCAGGTAGCTCTATGGATGGCAAGTGTCCATGTGAATAGATGACCATAGCCAAGTATACTAAACTTCAACATGGAATATAATGTTATAAAGACAGTAGTACAGTGTCATGACAAAATTACAGATCCAATAATAAAACAGAATTATGTTACATATGAACATACGAAACTGCCAGCAGAAACAGGCCATTTGGTCTATTGAGTCTGCTCGATTTTGCAGCTAGCACCCATACTTTGTAGCTGCCCCTCCCACCTCTACCCCTTCTCCAAAACCCTCCCTTTGCCCTATCCCAGCCCCTCTGAAGCATCCCACAGTTTTACAGGCCACCACCTCTGCTAGTAGGGCATTCCACTCTGCTACCACCCTTTCTGTAAAGAAATGCCTCCTCATCTCCCTCCTAAACCTTCCGCCCTCCAATCTCATGTCATGACCCCGAGTGTCTCTCCTCACCCTCTCCTTGAACAGTCCCTCCATGCTTGTCCTGTTTATTCCTTTTATGTACTTAAAGGTCTCAATCATATCCCCTCTTTCCCTCCTCTCCTCCAGAGAGTACATGTTCAACTCCCTCAGCCTAACCTCATATGATAACTCTCCCAGACCCATGTTCATCTGTGTTGCTCGGCATTGCACCCCTTCCAGCAATCTAATGTCCGTCTTTAGGTAAGGGAGCCAAAACTGAATGCAGTACTCCAGGTGGGGTCTGACCAGTGATCTGTATAATGGCAGAATCACCTCTCTCCTCCTAGAGGTTCTATCTCTTGTAATACAACACAGCATTTTGCTGGCCACTGCTGCTGCTTTCCTACACTGTGCTGAGTTGTTCATTGATCCCATAATGAGCACCCCCAGGTCTTTCTCCTCCTCAGTCACAGCTAGCTGCACCCCCCTCCCACCAGATGGTAGCTCCTGTTTGGATTCTTTGCCCCAAAATGCAGCACCTTGCATTTTTTGGCATTCAAACCATGTTGCCAGGTGTCAGACCATATATCCAGCCTTGTTAGGTCTTCCTTCAATCTCTGCCACCCCCCTTGGTCATCCACCACTGCTCCTATCTTGGTGTCATCTGCAAATAGACTGATCTTGCTATTTATGCCTACAAAATGTCTCCAATAAATACTTCAAATAACACCAACCCCAGCACTAACCCCTGTGGGAGGCCGATCATCACTGCCCTTGGGGATGATAATTCACCTCCTACCACCACCCTCTGATGCCATCCCTGTAGCCAGTTTTCCACCAAACCCACCAATTTTGCCCCCGCTCCATGCCACTTAGCCTAGATGTTAGTATCCCATGTGGCACCAAGTCGAATGCCTTATTGAAATCCAGGTACAGGACTTCCACTGGATGCCCTTTGTCCATTTCTCTAGTCACCCAGTTATAGTAGTCCACTAGATTGGTCTGGCAGGATTTTCCCTTGACAAAGCCATGCTGCTGACTATCCTGCACCCCACTGACCTCCAGCAGGGTCACCAGCCTCTCCTTCAGGATTGTTTCCATCAGTTTCCCCACTATGGACATGAGACTCACTGGTCTATAGTTTCCTGATTCATCTTTGGGACCACTCTTGTGGAGTGGAACCACGTGAGCCATCCTCCAGTCATGAAGTACACCCCGAGTCCACAGAGGCATTAAATAGATCTGCCAATGGGCCTGCCAGGACCTCTGCCAACTCCTTCAGTATCCTGGGGTGTATGCCATCCAGTTCCAGTGCCTTGTCCACCCTCAGTGCCCTTAACCCATCTAGCACTCTACCTTCTGTGATTTCCCTGTCCGTTACCCCTCCCCGGCTGATCCTATCCTCCTCCCAACCTTAGGTATTTCCCCTCCCCTTTCTTTTTAGTAAAAACTGAGCAGAAGTAGTCATTAAGTGCTTCTGCCTTTTCGTCCTCTTTTTCTACCCATTCCCCCTTCTTCTTAATCCTTACTATTTGGTCCTTACACTTCCCCCAACCATAGTGTCCTATTTTTTGGATCTTAGATTTGCATCCATAGAGCCTCTGCATCTCATTCCTCCCCCTCTTCCCTAACACACTTTAGCCCCTTCCTCAGATAGAATGCTAACCCCCCCTCCTTAACTCTATCCTTGCAGAACAGTCTGTACCCTGAAACCACCAGGTTGCAGTCATGATTTTGGGTGGCCCATGTCTCGGCGATGGCTGCCATGTCCACCCCTCCCTCCACTATGAGAGCCTGTAGTTCTGCATTTTTATTCTCCAGGCTTCTAGCATTTAAAGATACCACCCTCCATCCCCTTTCTTTCTCCCTTCCTCCTTTCCCTTTGTGGCCCTCCCTGTATTGTTTGCTCTTCGCCTTATCTCACTTTTATGGGGGGTAAGCCCATAAGGTTTCCCATCCCGAGGCCTCTGATCACCTCGATCCCTTCTTCCACCCCCCCTCTCCTAGTTTAAATTCTCCTCAATATACTCCCCAAACTTTTGCCTCCTGACCTCCAGAGAGACAATCAGCTACACCAGCAAAAATTCCCTAGAAACACTCAGCTGCACCATAACTCCCCCAAACAGGTACCTTTCCCAAATGAAGCCAGAAAAGCAACCTGGTACCAATTGAAATCTACACTAAGCTGGAAAAGAAGCTACCACAACAGTAATAAAATCAGCAAAAATCACATTCACTTCCTTGAAATGATACTGATTCCATTCCCAGTACCAGCCCAGTCAACAATGATAGACTTGTTTACTCACTTCCTAGTCCTTTCTTAGAGTCTTGAAGAAATGTAAGGACCTGGCACCTGACAGTGTGGTGGGAGGTTGTTCCAGCTTTATGCAGGGCTGTAAGACAATAATGTTGGTTTCAGTTGTGTTCTCTTTTTTGGAAGCACAAAATTACCACTCACAGCTGCTCAACTATTATACATGTTAGCATTCACATTTATCATTCTTATTACGTTAGTTGTTGTTTCATGTAACAAAGCTCTAAAACTTATGAGACATATAATATTTCAGACACTTTTCCAAAAGTAACCAACCTGTCAGCTTGTGGAGACTACAATGGTGTGTATGAGATACTGCATCAAGAGCAAATCAACAAGCCTTATGAAAGGCTACTTATAAATGGCTGTTTGCTGTCAAATCTGTTCACAGTTATTTGAAAAACTCATGTTTTCATCAGCTCCTTTTAACTTAATCAGTAAACTGATTGGACACAGAGGCATTAGGAATGTTAATTAACAAGAAAGAACATAAATGGATTTGACTTAGCATAGCACCTTTCATACGTGCTTTATTGAAACACTTGACACGCCATGCAGTTCTAGCAACTACAGTGCGCATGCATGTCTTGAGAGTGAGAGATATTCAGGAAGGCACAAAATTTATGTTTTCTATTTAAGGAATTCTGTATTAAGGATATTCAATCTTTAATATTCCTACAACCTAACTGAATATATACCCTAAATCTTAAACACTAAGTGACCCAAAAGGATTTAGGTAATAAACACTGCTGAACATGTGAAATACATAACTAGCAGCTGCATGATAGTAAATGTTAGGCTGTGCATGATGAGAAGTATCCTACTAGCTACATCTTTTTTTTTTTTTTTTTTTTTGATCTGCACAGTTTTCTCTCCTTCACACTGGAAAAAACATCTGGGGAAAACTTCTTCTCTTGCAATGCCTAAGGCAAGAGAATACACAATTCAAAAGGCATTGAGGTACTGCTCATAATTTATTGTACTCTGGTATAAAATCCCTTTTGTTTCAGAATAAAGCATTTGAATCCAGTCACCCAAGAGTAAACAGTACCTCTGGCAGTGAGCAGTTCAGAAAGATCGGTTTGCTGCCAATAGGTGAACACCTGGCAAAGAGAGCTTGTGCACAGAATTAAGATGCATCAACGCCAACTGAATCACTTAGCAAACTATGCCTTCTATAATATTAATCATGTAGAGGAACATTAATACATGCCCAGAATCTGTAAATCTGAAAAAAATATTTTTTTGACTTGCTGCATAATGCTTATGTTAAAAGGTCACAGGATCATTAAATTAACATCTGCAAAGATACAGTAGCCCATTGTTTAGTGCTATTTGTATGCAACACTCTTTGTAAATAACCCTTTGCTCACCTCCCCATGGTGTCATACATGGGCTAGATAACATAACAAGATGTGCAGTGATGTTGTGATAAATGCACAGCCTGCATGGCTTCATCTACCTAAGAAGAAAGCTTAATGCATCCCTTTACACCCTAAATGTGTTGTTATTGCACTATTAGAGGCCAGCCAGTCTGGGAACAGTATTGCTCGCTATGCTGGTGACTTGAGAAGGGCTGAGGTTGCTTGGAGGCTGACCAGGGGAAAGGATTGAGCATCTGAAGTATAGCTCTCCTCCATCAGTGGGTGGGAGGCTCTGCATCAATCTGTTGGACTGCCACCCAGCTGAGGTTGGGCGGTGGTACAGTGGAATCACATACTTGAGGGAGAGCCAGTCCTCAGATACTGACTTGCATGTGTGCACCTCCACATGAACACACTTGCATCATTGCATGATTTATGGCCCTCAGGTTGTAAAACTGGAAAGTGTATTGGCTATGGCAGGAAGAAGTCTGGTTAGCCCCAGGCCCTACACTGCCAACCAAGGCTCCCATCTTCCCTGCGATATATACTCTGGGAAGAAGACAGGGGTGCATAACATCTGAAGATGGGGTATGTCCTGGAGATGGTGGCTGATGGGACTGAGGGGGCAGTGCAAAGGGGATAGGACAGCCAAGAAGTTAAACAATTCTGTTAAAAAAAATCTCTCTATTGGTCCGATCAATAAAGTGCTGGAGCTCTAAGAAAAACACAGATACATAAATCTGATGCAGATCTCTGCACCTCAAAAATGATATGCACATTGCACAATCTGGGTGTTCAGAGCGGCATGTAGTCAGCAGGGGCTGACTCTGCAAAAATATGTCTACACCCACAGAATGCCTCTTGACC
The DNA here is from genome assembly GCA_016271365.2 of Neoceratodus forsteri. Classification (NCBI taxonomy): domain Eukaryota; kingdom Metazoa; phylum Chordata; order Ceratodontiformes; family Ceratodontidae; genus Neoceratodus; species Neoceratodus forsteri. The sequence continues at coordinate 395,024,310 of CM028131.1, read as the reverse complement.
CCATCATATATGGATGTGGGAGCACAGTGTGAAGCTGTGTTAACATGCCCACTGTGGATAGCCTGATAGTGACTCACCTGAGTATGACACTGAACCATACCCAACTACAGCCAGACTGGAACTTTTCCAGTGTATGTCAGACCTGCAGTCATCATGACAGGTGGAATAACCCCCCAGCCTCCAGAATGACTGTCCTGAACCCAAAGCTGGCACCACTACCCATCAGAATGACCACAACTGTGTCATACTGAGCATTCTGTGGGACAATGCAGATATACCTGAGGATCGGGGTCTGCCCACCTATCATGCCTATCTTTGCTACACTGGGCTAATACAGGTTTAGGAAGCAGCACAGTGAGTTTGAGGATATGCCAGAGTGACCTAGTTGAGTAAGTAGGAGTTTGTGATTCACTGTATCGAAGGCCTTAGTGAGGTTAATGAAGGTGGCCCTCACTAAGTGCCCACAACCAAGGGAGTCATAAATAAATCCCATGAGTTCTACTAGCGTTGTTGCAGTGCTATGCTGATTTCTAAAACCATGTTGCTGAGAGCATAGTAGTTGGTATTTGTCTAGATGGTCTACAAGCTGGTTGTAGACAAATTGTTCAAGGGCCTTAGAGAAAGGGGGTAGAACTGAAATTGGCCTGTAGTTAGTGTGGATCGTCTTATCCCCACTTTTGAAGACTGGGGTAACTACAGCAACTTTCCAGAGATTAGAGAATTTCCTGGTTGTAAGGGATAGGTTTAGTATTCTTGTTAGTGGTGCCAGTATTTCATCAAGGGGTAGGGAAATTAGCATCAGGTTGAGACCATCTCCGCTATGCCTGGTTTTACCTAACACTTTCAGTAGGTAGTTTTTTGCCTCAGGTCTCGAGATAACTCTAAGGTAGAATGGAGGGGCTTGATTAGGGCGAGAGATACCGGGGTGTTACACGAGTCACCGCTAATTGGGGTAAGGAAGTCAGAGGAAGCACACCATTGAGGTCAGTGAAAGCTTTATTGAAAACATTAGTTATGGTCTTAGGATCCTGTGTTACAGTCCCTTCGGTGTTCAGCATTGACAGAGCCATTTTATTTGGTTTCCCTATTATGGACTTAATGTTTTCCCCAACTCTGCGGCTGTCTCCCTAGGATTTGTCTAATTCAGGTTTAAAGTATTTGGATTTAGCTTGTTGAATGGCCTGCTTGCATTTGTTCTGGGCTGCCTTGTAATTTTGGAGATCGTTGGGTGAGCCAGAGCATTTTGCTTTGTGCCATAAGTTATCCCTGACACACTACTGGGCAAGGAGAAAGGAAGTAATCCAGGGCTTGTGAGAACCTTTGACTTTCCTAATGGTGATATGGGCAAAGATATCACAGGCAGCATTGAATATCTTAATGAAGTGGCATAAGGCAGCATCAACATTGACCACGGAGAAGATGGGTGACCAATTCAACTGCTTAAAGTGTTCTTTAAGGAGCCCCAGCTGCCCTTTTTGTAGAATTTATGATGTAATCATTTTCACAGGGTGTTATGTGACTTATTGGACTGAGTACAGAGTACAGGGGAGTGGTAGCTAATGGAACCAGGCAGGACAACAGGACGGGAGATTCTCTCAGGTAGTTAGTTACCAGCCAGTCCACCAGGGTACTGGTCCTGGTATGATAGTGCGTGTGGGGGATGTCACTAATTGGTCAAAGCTTAGGGCTGAGGTGGCATCTCTGTATGAGGCAGCATCGGGGGACAGCCAGTTTATATTGAAGTTGCCTAGGACTAGTACCTCAGAGTTAAGGCAGATATCTTCTAGGTACTCATGTAGCACTTTGAAACCTTTGACCTGTTCTTTGGGCAGAATATAGACCAATATGAGGGTTAATCCCTTGCTTTGTGCCCCTAGGATTATCTTTACTGGTAGTATCTGTATATTATTTCCCATTTTTAAAGGTGGGAGAGCTGACCCTGCAGGTGGTTTAAGATAAACGATGCAGCCACCTCCACTCTTGCCCATTCTGTCCAGTCTGAAGGAAGTAAATCCTTGGAGTTGGATTTCAATGTCGGTCGTCCTTGGCATAAGCCATGTGTTAACAACAGACAGGACATCAGGATTATGTTAAGCAATCCATACTTGTAATGAGTTGAGTTTGGCCAGCAGGCTACAAATGTTGATAGAGGCAATTGTGATTTGACCTTGCTTCACCGTTGGGTAGGCGGCCATTGCTTTAGGACCTGGGTTGGGGTATATATTCCTGGATAGGAGGAGCAGCAGCCAGATCAGTCTAGTTGCCTGCAGCTTGAGGTGCTTCAGTGCTAGACAGTGATCACACCATGTAGTAGTTCGAGTAGTATGTTTCCTACCTAGCAGGACTGTGTAGGTGAGTGAGGGAGGGGGTGGCTGGTGCCTAGAGGCAAAAGTAGGAAACCACACTTGTATAGGCATACCGCAAAAGGTGAGACCACAGGGGCAGATGTTGAATTAGGACAGCTATCATTTTAAGATAATGTTGCTGTGTTAGCGATGTTGAGAGAAGCATTATATAGTGATAGCGACTGCAATATTGCCGAATGGCATGTTGTTCATCATGATCTCAATTGGTATTCCTTGCCCTAAAAATACCACCTTCATGGCACTGATGATGGATGCAGCTGTTTTATCTCGTAGCTTCACAACCGTTGAAAACTTTTAGAAACAGTCTACTGAGGTGATCTTTCTCTTGTGGTATAAACATGTAAGTAGCCACAGGCACCCACCAGAGATATAGCACTGAGTGAGAAAGTAATGGTTCTCGGGCATTGTCATTTCAGAATTGTGCACACATGTAACACCGGACAATCATAACTTTGACATTTGTTGTCATTCCTGGCCAGTACATAACAGCTCTGACCGCTGCTTTGATTTTTGTGCAACCCCATGTGACTTTCATGTAAGAGTATCAATATTTGGGATAATTTTTGTACTGGAATTGTCAGTCTTGTAGCTACAAGCACATCCCCTTTGGAAACTCTGATGTGATAACAAAAGCCCAGTACTGCCTTGTGGCCTGTGATGCCTTACTTTGATGCATGGGCCATTCTGTTCATCTTCTGTCTTTTAAAACAGATAACTAACTGCCCTTACCTCCTCTTTCATGCTGTTCATTCTTTTTCAGACAGTATGATGCAGCAATCTGGTGCATGAATCACTCTTTTCTTGCTTTGTCCTGGCTGGGCCTTCCTCAGGGGGTGGATCTACTACAGCCAAAGATAAGGGGTCTTCTACCAGTAAATCTTTACCTTGTACATTTGAAACCCATAGGTAATACCTTTGTCATCTCAACATCATCTTCTGTAGTCTTTAGGGTACTAATGTAATGTTTTCCACAGGATGGCTTTCAGGAGCTTGAGTTATGTCTGGACTCCTACCTCCATCCAGTAAATGTACAGATGGAACTTTGCACATTAATAACTACTGCAAGTAATTCTTTCTCAGGCTGCATGTAGCCCTGTTCAGCTTTACTGATAGTGCAAGAGGCATAAGCCACTGGGTGCCTTCACTGAATCAAAAATGGTCCCAATCCATCCTTTGAAGTATCAGCTTGTATGTCTACTAGTTCACTAGTATGCTGTTCAGAAGCATGGATACACAGAGAAATACTTGTAAGAAAAGTTTGAAAAAAAAACCAAATACTAGGACTGAAATCCCCACACAGCCATCTAGTGTTCCAAAAAACTGATGAAAGACTAGCTAAGCTAGCCTTGAGAAACCTAAAAGAAGAGAAAAATAACATGCAAATTGCAAATTAATTCACACAAGTGAACACAAGATCCTCAGCTCCTGAGGAAGCCCACCTGGGTGAAACGTTGGGTGACTACAGGGGACCATCGTGTAGAAAATAAGAAACATTTGAATTTTTACAAAAAAGATGAGTGACTGACTTCCATGAATTTTCTCTGAATACTGGCTCACCTGGGTCATAGTACCAAAGAACTGGTCATTGCAATAAAATTTGATGTAGGACATCTAACGCTGCATAGGGCTTATGTCTCTACAACCATACCATGTCCATCCCCAGAAGACATCTAAGGGGCACAGTCATTTCAAACCCATTTGGCATATACTATGCCAGATACCAAATACATAATGCCAGGTAGATTCTGCAGTTCATATGAGTCTACTAATGTTGCTATCTCCATTATAACCTTCACCTTGGCTTCATCCAGTCTCATGCATGCCAATTAGCTGATGCTCCATGTAAAACACCTCTGATATTCAACCTGTATTTGACCTTTGTAAAACCTGACATTTCCATTTCTTGCAGTGTTCAGAACTTGCCTCAATGTGGCATCATGTTTAGCTTCAGTAGCTGCTGCAATGATGATGTCATTGGCTATCACAAACACTCCTTGAATATTAACAAAAAGATCTTGATTCTTGCACTGGAAAACTTCACCTGTTGATTTAATCCCAGAGGGCATTTGACAGAAATTGTACTAGCATCACAGTGTGCTGAATATAAATTGATGAGAATGAAGGCAGGTAGAATCTGACCTGCCAATATCTATCTTTCTCACCTAATATGGTGAAGACAGTGCATTCCTGCCAGCTGGCACTATACCTCCTCTGAGGTATGGAATGTGGTAATACTGTTGCCCTATTGCTATGTCCAGTTCCCTGAGGTCCAGGCATACTAGAAAAAATAAAAAATGTTCTCACTCACTACGAAGCTGCTTACCTACTCGGTCAGAGCACCCACTTTGTATATGATTGGTTTGCTTCCAGTTCCTTTAATGTGTATTTCCATCTGTCATATATTCCATATGGGGCTTTCTGCACCCATGTAGCATTGGATGTATGGTCACATCTGTATAGATGTGTCATTCTCTCTCTCTCTCGCTCTCTCTCTCTCTCACTCTCTCTCTCTCTCTCTCTCTCTCTCTCTCTCAAATGGACCAATTCCCTGGAATACAGTATGTCTGCAGATTTACTAAGGAGTCTCTCTTTAGTAAGTGATTGCAGTCACTGAATCTCATTGACTCTGACTACCAAATGTAGGGACCTACAGGCTGCTTTGCCCAGCACCACACAGCACAAATATAGACACTTGGAGGCAACAAAATAAACACAGGTAAAATATTTAAAGTTCAATGAACAGAAACCATGGTAGCACTGAACCCCAGCACTTTGACTCAAAAGCAGAATCTTCATCAGAGGGCAGGGCACTGCATTAACCATCACTACATTCATAAGTACATTTTTAAAGACACAGTGTCACAAATCAGTTTTAAAGCTACATTGCAAAATGCTTTTTAAATGGCATCTAATCAGTCATTTCAAATGCTATTATGATGCTGAGGAAAAGATACTGGTGAAACGTAGTACCCAGATCCATGGAATAACAACTTACTGTAGACAAATTAGGAATACAAAAAATAATATAATAAATAAGATATGCAGTCGGTGCACCCCAAAATTAATAGAAAGTGTTTTAAAGAGAAAAATATGCCACCAGCTGAAAACTTAAAAAGAGTTAAAGTAGGACCTTAGCATCACACATCATACCAAAAGAAACACTAATATTATAAGTGATCAAGATCGAGGTAAAAAAAGTATATGATGCATCAGGTGTCCGAGTAGCTCCAGGATAAATTCCTTTTTATATATAACCCTCAACCCAGAAAGTGTCTAAATCACAGAAAACTGAAGAAAAGAAAATTGATACAAAAGTTAAGGGAAAAAGTTACTGGGACAATAAAAGGAGTCAGGGAAAAGGGATAAACATGGGAAAATAAGAGTATCCATTCTGAGGAGCACAGCACCGAATGAGGGAATATTATGGATAATGAGCCTCTAGGAGTAAGGTGCTCCCATTTGTAGGCTGGTAACATCTAGAGGAAAGAATAAAAATACAAAGTTATTACAGTTATTAAATGTGACAGTTGTCAGAATACAATAACATATTCCAAACATGATTCCGGTCGTAAATATCGTGGAAAATATATAGTGGCACATTACAAAGCAGGCAACACATCGCCATCTACAATGTCGGCATATAAAGACATCACCAACCCAAACCCCGTGGGCAGTGCACTGGACAAATAGGCATGTGACCACTGAGTCCCCCATCCCACCGAACAATGGCCCCAGGAACAGTAACAGCAGCCAGCCGCAATGTGATGGCCGGTCCCCCCCAACCTGCCACCGCCACCAATCATCTACCTGTGTCCCATGACATGATGTGGTTTACTAAATCCCTGGTGTCTAGTGGACCCCCACACCCCCACTCCACCCCAGCAGGTAGATGTCCACCAACCCAACATACCCCAACAAGGGACAGGTGGCCAGCACAGCCCTCCACTCACCACCACGGCTGGCCGCTCAACTGAACAAACTGAATGAGCGTGTATTGTGCTCATTCAGTTTGTTAAGTTGAGCAGCCAGCCATGGCGGTGAGTGGAGGGCTATTCTGGCCACCTGCCCATTGTCAGGGTATGTTGGGGGGGTGGGCATCTACCTGCTGGGGTGGAGTAGGGGTGGGGGGTCCACTAGACACCAGGGATTTACTAAACTTCATCATGTCGTGGGACACAGGTAGGCGATCGGTGACAGCGGTGGATTGGGGGGGACCGGCCATCACATTGTGGCTGGCTGCTGTTACTGTTCCTGGGGCCATCGTTCAGTGGGATGGGGAACTCGGTGGTCACCATGACTATTCATCCAATGCACTGCCCATGGGGTTTGGGTTGGCAATGTCTTTACATGCTGACATTGTAGACGGCGATGTGTTGCCTGCTTTGTAATGTGCCATGATATATTTTCTGCAATGTTTACGACCAGAATCTCTAAACATGTATCAAAAATAACTAAATTCCCAGTGTTGTACTAAGTGTACTCAGGATTATATCACACTCACATTCACAGAAAAGGTGATATGCCCTGTTGGTAATTTAGACCATCTGGTTTGATGGCTTTCAATGTAAAGATCCAGCAAGCTTCCGTCTGAAGGAGTACTTTTAGTCTGCCCCTCCTCTTCTCAGAGGTTTCACATGTTCCGTACTGATAAAATGCATCTGCAAAGGATCACTGTTGTGGAACCTTTCTAAGTTACGTCCTAGGGGGGTATTTGGGAGTACCTATACAACAGATGTCACGTACTCCTGAATCCATTCTTTTAAAGGATGTATAGTCCTACCAACATACAACAAATGCATGTGCATTGAACCACGTAGACAACAAATTCTGTATCGCAGTTTATAAACTGCCTAATACTTACTTTCAATGCTCCAGAGGGAGGTGTAAAATTGCTTGAAACAATATTGATATACATTGCATCTCCCATATTTGTGAAAGCAATTAGGTAAAGAATGTAGCCATTAATTATGTTGTGGTTCTTTATGGTCTACAAAAAACTTGTGATGACCATGTCCCTGATATTTTGTTCTCATCTATACACAACTCAGGGTCTAAATCTCACTGTGACTGCTAAGTCCTGTCCCACAGTAAAACACCCCAATGCTTGGAGACAATGCCAGCTATTCTAGGTCCCAAATTATTAAAGTCGGTCACAAAATAAACATCTGGAGATATAGTGTTGTGTTTCTCTTTATGTGTCAGCAAAACACCATGTGCAGTATTTATTGCTTTCACATTGGCTTGCTCAGGAAGAGGTTTCAAATAACTCATCTAGAAAAAACCTTTCAGTGAGTTCTTGGATCTGAGCATCATATTCTGAAATCTCAATGCAATTTCTTCTCAGGCATATGTATTGGCCATAGGGAACCACTTTAATAAGAAGTGGTGGATGGACACTATCTGCCTAAAGCAAAGTACTGCATGCTGATAGCTTTGTAAAAGTGGATGTAACCACATTTCCTACATCCATTATCAATAGTCAGAGGTCTAAAAAAACCTACATGGCATGAGTCAGCAGAATAAGCATCGATAGTACAACAATAACATCTGAAATGTACAACTCAAGAAGTAGATAATTATTCAAACCTAATTCAATATTTGTTCCTCTGTCTCTAGTTAACTAGTTCTTGTCACCTTTCAGAATCTGGCCTTGAGAGATGTTGATCAAGTGTTGAAATCCACATGGAATTGTAAACAATTTAGTCTTAATAATGAAGAGAATAAGGCACTGAAAGAAATCATGGCAATACCTTCTGTGGAGATAAAAACAACTGATAAAGGAGGGAAGACAGCAATTATAAAGACAAAAGTTGCAAGAAAAATGTTATATCCGCTCAGAGATGATGCTAGCTATTGAAAACTTAATTCAGATCCATTTACAGTGTTCAAGTCAAATAATGATAAATTCATAGAAAATTCAGTTCATCATGACCATATTGCAGAAAATGAATGTCAGTTTATTAGAACTGAATATCCAGTTATTACAGCAATTTACATCTTGTCTAAATTGCATAAGGACATGGCCAATATACCAAGCAAACCAATTTTATCCAGCAATGGTTGTTTAATTGAGAATTTGTCTGTATTTTTGGCAATCTGTTTTGGTCAAAAGTTCCGATTTTGCCTTCATATCTCAAAGACAGCAGTGACATTTGAAATGCTCGGAAGATTTTGAATGGACATCAGAGATGCGTTGGGTCACTATAGACGTGATCTCCTTGTACACATGTACAGTATAGCTCACATACAAGGATTCAAAGCTGTACAGAAAATATTAACTGATGACAGCCTTAAATGTGGGATTTCCACTGAATTCCTGTTAGAGGCCATTGAACTTATTCTGACTTTGAAATATTTAATTTTCAGTAAGGTATTTTACTTGTAGGTTCAGGGTTCTGTGACGGGTACAGTGATGGCCCCTCCTTTGCCAACCTATTCATGGATTGGTTGGAGGAAGGGGCCATCCATTACCCCATTCATAGCCTGTTTCTTCTGTACATGTCATTCAGGGGCTGATACATAGACAATGTGTTTGTCATCTGGCATAAGCCGGTAGCCTTGGTTGCTAATTTTATCCAGTATATAAATTCTAACAATCTCAGTCTTTTTTTTTTTATATATTATTTATTTTTTCCTCCTTCGTTGTGGAGTGGGCCCCAACGACTGCCAGCCGCCGGCACCCGAACTCCCGGACCAGGCCTGGCGTACACTATTGCATCTGACATACAGGCCCCAATGAAATTAATCATAACCGAGAACCAAGTGGCCACGCCTCTCGTGTCCAGGGGCTCGGGGCATGGCCATGAGCCACCGCGGTCACCCCACAATTTTCCACCATTACTTGCTCCTAGGGAGCCGGATGTGCAATGAAGTCCACTGCACTTTGTGTGCAAATGCCTGCCATGCTCCCTCCCCTTGGAATGCACGCTACTGACAGTGCACCCAGCCTCCACTAGGCGCCACTGCAGCGTGCCACATAGCCCGTACCCACCCCAGAGGAAGGAGAGCAGTCCTGGGATGCTCAATCCTTCCTCTCCCCTGCCAGCCCCCGGCACCCCGAGTCTGTTCCCGAACCCGGGTCACCGGCGTGGCACGAGGTGTGGCATCCAGCGCCTCAACTCTGAATGCCACCAGGCCAGCCCTAACAAACTCAGTCTTAAATTTACCATTCTGCCTACCTGTGCCAGATAGACTTTTTTAGATCTTCAACTATTGAAATTGGAAGAAGGAAAGGTGGTAACAGTCACTTTTAGACAGCCATCAGCAGGCAATACTTTGCTTCAGGCTGATAGTGCTCATCTGCCCCCCGGTCCCAGAGGAGTGCCCTGCAGGGCTGATCATGCCCCCCATCCTCATTAAGTGCCCTGCAAGGCGAGATCATGTCCCCCTGTCCCCAAGAAGTGTCCCGAGGGATATCATGTCCCCCATCCCTGAGAAGTGCCCGCTGGACTGATCATATCCCCCATTGCCGAGAAGTGCCCGCAGGGCTGATCATGCCCCCATCTTCAAGAAGTGCTCTGCAGGGCAGATCATGTCCCCCCCTGCCCCTGAGAAGTGCTCCGCAGGGCAGAGCATGTCCCCCCTGGTCCTCAAGCCCCAGTCGCCAACTAGCCAATAATTGTACAAATGTGCATCCTGTTAGCCCTGGTAGTCTAGTGGCCCCCACATGGCAGTGCCAGTCCACCCCCACCCCATACCCGTTCCCAGTCAGCAACTGGCACATCCCGCCTCTCATCTCCATGGCCAGCCGCTGACTGAGCTCCCTCTGAGCATGTACTACTGTGAACAGCATGTGCTCAATGAATGACAGCTCATTCATTGAGCGCTTACTGTATATAGTAGTACGTGTTCAAGGGGAGCTTAGTCGATGGCTGGCCATGGGAGTGGGATGCTGCCAGTAGCTGACTGAAAAGGTGGAGGGGTGGAGGTGGACTGGCACTGATGGGTGGGGGTCACTAGACTTCCAGGGCTAATAGGATGTGCATTTTTACAATTACCAGTGAGCTGGCGATTGGGGATTGGGGCTTGGGGACCAGGGGGACATGATCAGCCCTGTAGGGCAATTCTTGGGGATGGGGAGGAACATGATCAGCCCTGTGGGCACTTCTCAGGGATCAGGGCCTGGGGGTGCTAGCAGCCCACAGAGGCTAATTATGTGCGGTCCTAATGGGGGATGGGTGGCGGGGTATATGGGGTTTGTGGGGGTGGTTGTTGGGTGCACATGGCACAGTGCTGCACCCCCAGTGGATGCAGAGTACAGTTAGACCAACTAATACCTGGTCTAACTGTACTTGGACCAATGTCCTCTGGGGAGTCTCCTGGAATAGCAACTGTGCTGTTCCGGTGGCCACCCTCCCAGAATAGTGTGCATCTGCTGCCGTAAGCCCCCTTGTGCCATGTTGCAGGGGGTTTATGGTGTACATGGGGGCATAGGGCCACTTTGGCGCAGGCAGCCTGCAACATGTCACAGGCTGCCTTTTGGAATAACGATTGTCGGAACTCATGGCGCAAAGTGCTACTTGCGCCATTTCTTTTGGTGCAAAACACTTTGCACCATGCGTATCCATTCTGGAATTGGTCCCTGTGTCATTAAGAATGTGTTTATAAATATAGCAATGGTTGATGCAGCGCACTGCCTCCTGATGAAGACTGCTTGTGACTCAAAGCACTGGGTTCAGTGCTGCCATGCTCTCTGTTCATTTGAACAATAAAACCTTCACCTTTATTTTATTTTGTTGCCTCCGAGTGCACTGTATATGTGCTGTTTGGTATTCCTTGGTTGACAGCAGCACAGGCAATTTGAGTGAGCTCTCCTGTATTTTGCTGTGTGCTTTGCCCAACAGAGGGGTGCCCTCTGCCTTGGTTTCATAAAACTAAAGAGTTTCCATTACTTTTCCAATGCTGTACTTTGTCTATAATATCCCTGTTGGTTTAGTCTTTGCACCTTATTATGCTGTTAAGATTGTCAGGGTCTCTTGGATGTGCACCGGTGCTGTTAATATGCTGAAGATTGGTGTGGGCAGCATACTAACTTGCAGATCTGTGTCTAGTTTAAAATGGATTAAAACACACTCCAGTGACACCTCAGCATACAACATGTCATCTGCCACAGGCCTCTATGCAGCCTCCTTTGCTGCTATTGTCGCAATATACAGGCTGTCTATCCCTCATGGATCAAACTTCTCTTGGGACATTACTTGGTAGATTTCTGTATTTGCCTTACACATTTTGACATACTCTCCCCATCGCTTACATCTGTGACAAGCTTCTCTAAATGCTGGGCAGTTCCATGGAGCATACTTACACCCACACCTGCTACACTGTGCTGTCTCCTTGTGTGAGGGTTAAGTAAGCGCACAAGCTTTTGATCCTCATGCTTTCTGTGAACCTACTTTCTGTTTGGCGTGATGGGGTTTATCCTGCTTCAGGGCATGTGCTGCCTAATCCATTGTATAAACCCCAGCCATGGCCTACATCTTTGATTTTGTGTCTTCCACTGTCCTGGTGATATTTTCAGCTTTGTTCAGCATGAGACTGGGGTCCCGCCCCATTCTCTCTTTCATGTGTGCATCATGTATCCCAAACACAATTTCATCTCTTATTAGCTCATGAGTCATAGCCACAAACTTACCATTCTTTGCCACCGACTTTGTAAGGCATTGCTAAAATGTTTCTGCTGGGCCCAGCTGTCTTTCCCAAAATAGGATCCTCTAAAACACTGTGTTCTTACAGTGACTGCATGCAGTACTCAGCAAACTTCCCCAGCACTGTTTACAACTGCTTACTGTCTTCCCTTTCTCAAAAACTAAAGTTATTGAAAAGTTCCAGTGCTTCAGGCCCAACAGAATGAAAAAGAATGGCTACTTGTGTTTGTTCTATTTTGATTGTTGCTCCTGATGCTGTCACGTAGATTCAGAACTGTTGTTCCCATCTACACCAGTTCTCTGCCATGTTGCCTTCAAGGCACAGGACTTCTCGTGGTCAAAAATGTTTCATCTTTTGGCACTGAACTGCACCTCTCTGAACTGGGTCACAAAACAAATGAGATGGAATACTGCAAAATACATCACAGAACTGACTCTCTATGTCCTACAGCATCAGCAGTATCCGTTCTGCGAACTTCTGATACCATGTAGCATTTCTTGGGTTCATTATTAAAACTGTATAATGAGAAACACACACATATGCAGCTGAATGCCAACAGTGCTTTTATTCAAAAGCAAAAGTGAAACTACACACTTCATTACTGCCTGTTTACTACTGTAGCCCCTACAGAACAAACAAGTACACTTTTATATATTACAATTACCCTCCAATCAGTGGGGGTGTTTGACTCATACACCCCTGACTCATTAGGGTTATAATAGGCTGGGATGAAACATATCTAGAGACCCCTGAAGTCGGGGCTTACATCCTGGATTGTGCCTGGCCCCAGCTCATGCCTCCCAAGTCCCCTCCTGCTGCTGCTGCTGCTGCTGCATCCCTGGGGCTCTGATGCCTATTCTTTGCTGTCCCTGCCACATGCTGATTTCTTCCATTGTGTGGGCAGAAGTGGAAGAGCCACAGAGGTTCACAGCACTACTAGGCTGCATAATCAGGATTAGGCATGTAAATACCTGCGTACACATGTGCACACTCCAGGACATGCTTGTAAATGCAAATGGCTATTGCTATGGAAAAAAGGCACAAAGGAGTGGCACACATTGGGGATGGGATCCCAGTTCTTCTGATGGGCCTCCCCCAGGGACAAATGGGGCCATCAGATCAATGTGGTTTGAAGAACGCCAACAGTGCTTTTATTCAAAGAATGACTTGGATTGGTGTCAGTTTAGGAGGGCACGCAATAAGTGCATCAAGTTGGTCAGAGCAGCCAAGGCTACTTTCTATCGCACTGAGCTAGACTCTGCCTCAAGAAATCCTTCAAAATTCTGGAAAATAATAAAGGACATGTCTGGTCATTCACCTGGAAATTCCCTCCCATCAAAAATTATATCCGTTAGTAACACCATTTCAGACTGATGGGAGATACTGAAAGCCCTCAATGATCATTTCGTAACCACTGGGCTAGCATTTGACACATCCCCTGCTAATGCCATCCACTCTCTACAGGGATTATTGTTTCACAAGTCTCCTGCTACCAAAGTAGCCTTCTCCTTCCTGCCTACCTCTCTAAAAGAGATTGACGATCTATTGCTGCAGTTGGATATTAAGAAGGGTGCAGGTTCGGACTTTATAGAGCCTTTACTTTCTGAAATGTGCATACCATGTGTTGGCAGTGCCAATCATGCACCTATTCAACTTGCCACTATCCCAGGGGAGCCTCCCCTCACAATGGAAAGTAGCCCATGTCATCCTTCTGCTCAAATCAGGTGACCTTTGCGACCTTAATAATTATAGACCGATCTCCCTCCTTCCCATTCTGTCTAAATAATTGAAAAAGATAGTGAGTGGTCAGCTAAGGGTGTACCTTAAATCCAGGAGTCTGTTAAACCCAGTGCAGTCTGGATTCAGAGCAAAGTATAGCACCATAACTGCCCTAGCAAAAGCGACTAATGATAGGCTCCGTGACCTTGATAATAGGAATTTTGTCTGTGCTGTTTTTCTGGATCTAAGTAAGGCCTTCGACACAGTCAACCATAGCCTGCTTCTTTCCTCCCTATGTAACCTAGGTCTGGACCCTAACTCTATGTGCTGGTTTGCTGACTAAGTTGCAGAACGGAAACAGCAGGTTAAGACTGAAGGTGATCTTTCGCCACTTAAACCCCTACAGAGAGGAGTGCCTCGGGGTCTATCCTTAGTCCCCTGTTGTTTGCGGTTTACATTAACAACACAGATGACAACATCAATAAGGCCAATATCCACTTGTTCGCTGATGACCCAGTACTTTATTTGAGTCGTCCTATGCCAGAAGCAGCCTGTGAAGACCTCCAAGCTGAATTTAACCTATTGCAATACCAGCTCATAAGCAAAAAGCTTCTGCTCAATGCGAAAAAAACAAAAGCGATGCTCTTTTCCCCTTCCTCCTATGCAGCAAACCCAGCTTGCGTTGGGGCTATCCCTCAGATTACCACAATACTTGGAGAAAATCTAGAGTATGTGCCAAAATTCAAATATCTGGGTGTATGGCTCGATCACAAACTCTCCTTCTCTGAACATCTCAAAGAACTACAGAAGAAACTAAGACAAAGACTAGGACTATTCTACAGAATTAACCACTTCCTTACTAGGGATGTCAAGCAGCAGTTGGTTCAAGCCACATTCCTTTCATTAATAGATTACATGGACCTTCTCGATAGCCATTGTACTGCCTCTGCCCTGGCAAAGTTGGACACCCTATACCACAGAGCAATCAGGTTCACAGCAGGCCTTCCACTTTCCATACACCATTGCTCCTTGTACACTGCAGTGGGCTGGACTTCCCTTCATTATAGGAGGAATAGAAATGCCGCTGTATGGGCTTTCAGAGTGTTTACCAACAAGCTCCCCCATACTTCTCTGATTGTATTCCCCTGAGTGTGATAGGTGCCTATGCTCTAAGAAGCTATTCCCTAATTGTCTTGCAGTTACCTAAGGTCAACTCTCGTTTCGGCAGAGCTGCCATAAGTTTCTCGTTGCCTTCCTTGTGGAACAATATGCAAAAAGCTTGAAGCTGAGCTGTCCTGTTAGCCTGAATATTTTCAAGTCACTCTATGACCACTCCGTGAAGGAATCCTGCAAATGTTTCCCACATCACTAGCTCACCTATTTTCTAGTTTTCCTCCTGCCCATTCTGCCTCCCACCCTGCTCCTGCCCCTGCCTCTCTCCCTCTACCAAAATACCGGCTTCTCTGTCTCTCTTTAGGCACGGTCAAGTTCCACCCCCTTCCCTGAAGTATGCCAGTTAACTATTCCAACTCCGTCATTTCTTCCTAAGCTGGTATCCCTCTTCTTGCCTTTCTCTCTCCTTTTAATTGAACATTCTGTCTGTACCCAGTTATGAGGCTATCTGTTGTAAAGGCCCTTTCACTCAAATGTTGATGTACATATGTATATTTTTCTTCTTTGAATAATATTGCATTATGTTTTACCATGTTACTGTACTATGATTTTTGTATGACCAGGTCCATCTTGCAAATGATCCCTGCTCAATGGTGCCCGCCTGGATAAATATAGATTTTGATTGATTGATTGATTGGTTTATTAAATAAATTAAGGGCCACTGGGGCAAATATTTTAATTTATGCAAAGCTGCTGCAACCGTAGTTTAAAGTTAGTGTTTATTGTGTATGACTGGCGGCTGCCATGTTGATTTCACAGGCACCTCACCCTCCAGACAATCACAGTCAGCCACAGTCACCCTCTGGGACTTAAGCCTGCAGTCACTAGTGCATTAAATATCTCAGTGACAGCCCTTTCAGCCATTCAGATCCTGTAATCTCCTCCTATGACATCAGAAGCTTCTAAAAGAGTGGGCTAGTCTTGCTCGGACCATCAAAGGAGGCAGAGGTTGCCAGCCTTGCTCCTGCCCCAGTGAGATTCAGCATGCTACAGAATAGCCCAGTGCACACTTGGACCATTTTTTGCTTTGTTTGCAAGTTGTTACTGCTGCTCTGGCTAGCCAACCAGAGTAGCCTGTATCTGTAATTTAGTGGTAGCAACTCCAGTTTAGCTGTAATATAGTTACAAATACCAGACAACTCTCTGGTGTTTGTTAAATATTTGCCATCGTTCAGGATTGTTCATTTCTGCTGCTGTGGGAAGACTTCAGCATCATCCTGCTCAGCCTGTTGTGATCATCGGCCACTGACATCTGGAGGATCCCGTGAGAAGTTACACACCTGCTGCTCATCCACCTCTGAAGCTGTACAGATCCCTCTTGTCCACCTTTTGGGTTTCCAGGATCCATGAGAACTTTGCTGGGCCGGGAGAGTTCACCCTTTTGTGAATTACCTTTTGGAATTAACCTTGGAATACCCTGTTTGTGGAAGACAAATATTTGGGCTGTGAGTGCTAGCACAGCAACAAAAAGTCACTCAGATTTGGGGTTTGAATGTATTTAAATTGTGCACCACCTCTACAGACCCCCGGGCAATGAAAAATCAGGCCTGCAACAGTAATTTCAAACTGTGGTACCCAGTTAACTGGCTAGTCTTAAATCTAATAACACCCAGGTCTACTGGCTTGGGCCACCTGAAGTGCACTTGAAGGGAGAGGGAGAAAGTGTATTGGGGGTGGGTTCATGCTGGGCAGAACCTGATCGTACACATTGTTGTTATCTAACTTTTTCCCTTTTCCCTTCAGGATCAGTAAATAAAGTCCTGTTGTCAGTTTTCATTTCTTGTGTGAGTGCATGTTATTTTGCACTGTCTACTATTGGCAATGTATTGTATTTTCTGTTTAGGTTTGCTTCATGGGTGGGATCCAGGGTGGTGCTTGTGACAGTGGGGAGGTGGGCAGGTACTGCATCTCAGGGGATTTTACCACCTCTATAACTGGGTCCACTAATCTGCTCTCTGTGTGAAGGCACTGCGCTACTTTCTTTTCTTTCTGCAAATTAACTCCCATAAGGAGTTTCTAAGAACCCAGACCCCTCTATCTTGCAGACCTCACTCTGTGTGTGCAAGTCGGGAGTTGTGACCGCAGCTTTCCCACTAAAGACATGGCAACCCTGTTACACATAGAAACATACAGTTTGTCAGAAGAGAAGGACTAATAGACCCATCCATTCTGCTCTATTTTTCCATGCTTATTACTACAGCCTTGACCCTAGCTAGTTGCTGGTATACCAGAAAAGTCCAGCACTCCCAAACACCACGTGGTAAAAGCTTAAAAGCTGGCTGGCAAAATGAATCAGAGAATTCTCCAATTTGCAGTCTCATGCAGTTTATTTAATCTGTCACCAAATAGCAAAGTATACATACAGCTTCTACACCATTGACCATTCTGTTTGTTATCCAGGTGTCCCGGTGCTTTGCTTGATTAAGGCTTCATTAGGGGGTGGCTACCTGGACTAGAACACCTACTTATATACTAAGTCTATGATGTCATAGCCGAATAACACAGTACTACAGTAACAAATAATACCATTTTTATGTTTGCTTGCACGCATGTGCAAGAAACATAGTGCCATCATTTGAGTTTACGTAAGTGTGGCACCCGTCTTCCGATGCAGTCAGTGTGTTTGCAGGTGCGGCCACAGTTCGTCAATGAATGCTGCAGCTGTCTATGACAGCAGTTGAAAATGCAGTATTGTATAGTTGAAAGGCAGAACTCCGCTTCAGTGAGCAGTGAGAAGCTACTGCCTCTGCATGCGCTCCCCCCCACACACACTGTATGGCTGATGGGGGTGCCCAATCCCTCGTCGGCTCCAATGTCCCCCCCAACAGACAACCGGGAGCCATGCTGGGAGCCCACCCCAGCGTGGCAACAGTCCATATGGCCAATGGGGGTGCCCAATCCCCCGCCAGCTCCACTGCCCCCCCACCCCAAACAGCCTTCCTGCTGCCATGCTGGGAGCATACCCCAGTGTGGCACAAGTCCCGTGTCGCTCAAGAAAAAAAAAGAAACCTGAAGAAAACTTCCCTCGCTAACTGTCCTGACCCCCGCTCCCCCCTCCTGCGCCCACCCTTTGCGCACCCTGCCTCCCCACACACACCCTCACCCCATACTTACCTCCGGAGTCTGGCGCGACGATCTTCGGTGGACCGGGAACACGTCTACACTCTTCAAAGCTGACCGCGAACTGAGGAAATGCCGGTAAGCTGTGTAATGTAATAAATAGGGTTTTCAACTTTGATGCATATCTCAGGCATTTGGGAATTTGTTCACCAAATTTTCACCATGAGGTTTTTGGGACCCTGCCTCATGAATTCTGTCACAGTCATTTTGTTAATCAGCCCCGAAAGATGACTTTGTGGTCACTGCACGGAACCACCTTTCAGGACTGATTTATGAAATGACTTTGTCACAGTTCATGAGGTAGGCTGCCAAAAACCCTATGTTGAAAATTTGGTGAAAAAATTCCCCAAAATGACTATTTTACGAACATGCGTTGCGCTGTTCCTACGCACGCTCGTAAGGTTGCGAATTTTCAATATTTTCACTCCAGATTTTCAACATTGCCATTTTACCACACCTTCTTATGAGTAGTACAGCTGTCATTTTTCACACTTTGGCCAAAATGTGTTTCCGTGCATATAGCACACAATGGCGCAGTCAGTGTGCGAAATCAATGTTCAGGACACAGTAAGAACATTACAGTGACACTGTTCATAAGCAGAAGTGTTAAAATGGCTATGCTAAAAATTTGGTGAAACAATTCCCCAAAATGACAGTTTTACGAACATGCGTTCCGCTGTTCCTACGCACGCTCGTAAGTTCGTGAATTTTCACAATTGTCACTTCAGATTTTCAACATTGCCATTTTACCACACCTCCTTATGAACAGTATAGCTGTCATTTTTCAAATTTTGCCCAAAATGTGTTTCCGTGCATGTAGCGCACAATGGCGCAGTCGGTGTGAGAAATCAATGTTCAGGACAGATTAAGAAAATCACAGTGACACTGTTCATGAGCAGAGGTGTTACAATGGCTATGTTAAACATTTGGTGAAAAAAGTCCATAAAATGACTGTTACCAGCAACCATTGCGCAGTTTCCATGCACCCTCGTAAGTTCATGGGTTTCTAATATTTTCAGTCCAGCTTTTCACCACTGGCATTTTTCCACACTTCCTTATGAACAGTACAGCTGTCATTTTTCACACAATGGCCGAAATGTGTTTTTGCACTTCCAGCGCAGAAATGCGTGGTCGCTGTGGGAAACCACTGTTCGTGACAGATTAAGAAAATCACAGTGACGCTGTTCATGAGCGGAGGTTCCAAAATGCCTGTGTTGACAATCTGCTGTAAAAAATCCCCAAACTAATTGCATTATGGGTGTGCATTGCACAGTTTCTACACACGCTCATGACTTCACCAGTTTTTGTAATATTTTCACTGCAGATTTTAACATTGCCATTTTTTCCCACCTCCCCATGAACAGTTCAGCTGTCATTTTTCACATCCTGTTCGAAATTTTTTTTTTGCACCTGTGGTGCCAAATGGCGTAGTCACTGTGCAAAATCAGCTTTTGGCTAACTAACTGATATTGCCACTGTTCATAAGGTGGGGGTCACAAAAAACCCATGTTGAAAATTTGGAGTGAAAATGCCAATGAATGCCTGAGACATTAGGGTTTTCGACCCTAACGCCCCACCCTGTAGAGATTGACAGGCATCAGGGGTGTGACTTGGGATTCTCACCTGTAATGCCCATACCATTCCACACCCTGCAGCCAGTGAGAGGCATCGAGGTGTGCCTTGGACTCTTCAGCCCCAAAGTTCACCCCATTCTCCTATACAGCACCCATCTCACCATATTTCCTGATGGAATGGAGTGAGCATAAGGGCCAAAGACCCCAAGGCACACCGTGGCACTTGTCGGTGTCTGCAGGGTAGAGTGTGGTGAAATGGCATGGCCGTTATGCCTGACAACCCAAAGGCACACCCCAATGCCTGTCAGTCTCTGCCGGGTGGTGGTGGGGTTGGTTTCAGTTCAATACTTCACTGCCATTCCTATTATGCAGCTCTCTAACTCCTACACTACCAATGCCAATGCCAGCAAGCAAACATTCGGCATTGACAAATGCTAGTTATATATACAGCCACAACAAGACTGACATCATTACATGTCATTACATTGGTAAAATTTGCTTTGCACCCTTGTTAACAAACATGACTATTTAACAGTGTAATTTGCATCATCCATAGAAATTAAAACAAAGATTATATAAAATGAAAAGTAAAGCACATCAGATATTTTCAAAAGCACTGTTATACTCCTATATAATCCAGGAATTTTTGTTACTATGCAACATAACTTGCATAACATCATACAACTGCAGTTTCTATGCTGATGCATCGTGATTCAAATACAACAGCAAATTTAGAAAAATGCAACTAGCAGATTTTTTTGTAAAAAATCCAAGACAGCAACACACAATGGATACATTGGGCTTGAACACAATGAATGTTTTTCCTACAGAGGTTTCAACAGATGAGACCAACACTTCATTATTTAATTTTACTGGGGATTTGGACGATTTAAACATTTGTGACAGCTGGAGTTCACAATAGTGGAACAATTTCTCATTACTCCAGTCACTGTTTCAAGAGGGGGAATACAAACCTCTAGGTAACTTGAACATTAACCTTTATGGCTTAAATTGTAACAACCTTTTTGAAATGAAAAAAATCTCTTTTCACCCCCAGATCTGATTTGGGTGTTTAGGAGTGCTGGACTTTTCTAGTGTTCTGTCTCAGTTGGGAAAATGGATACCCTGACTGGTACCCCTCCTTCTAGCAGAGCACTGTACTTTCTGGGTTGTAGGTTCGTTGCTGCTATCTCTTCCCCTCCCTTTCCTCTACTAATTATGCCCATGTGCCTATCTCGCACATGCTTGAAGCGCCCCACTGTCTTTGCCCCACCACCTCTTCTGGCAAGCAGTTCCAGGTGTCCACCACCCTTTCTGTGAAGAAGTATTTCCTCACGTCCCTCTTAACCCCCCCTTCCAGCTTTAATGGTCAATGAGGTCATTTGAGTGTGTAGCCATTCAAGGGATTACAGGTGTAGGTTGCAGGATCCATCTACCATCTGCCAGGGGATGAGAAAGAACTCCTGCAGGAAGTCGCAGACTTCCTCGTACAATTAGTGTCGCAGTTGCTCTAGCAGCTTGGTCAGAACTTCCTCCAACTAATGTACTCATTGGGTCTAACACAGGTTGTTACCTCTGCAACCCATGTACACAGCCACTTTTTGGACCTCGTCTTCTCACTAGGAATGGAGGTCACCAACCTTATGGTGAAAACGGTTGCCTAGTCGGACCACCATACTGTGAGGTTTGTGTTTGAAGCCCCCCCATAGACCTTCCTCTACAAAGATGGTCCAGTACCGCCCTTTAAGGGGCTTGACCCCGCAGGGTCTGATGGTGATGCTCGACCTATCAGGAGTGATGAGTGTGTGCAATTAGCAGGGGGAGTTGGTTCTGACCTACAATAGGGTTATTACTGAAGCCCTGGACTCTGTCGCACCTGTCCGTGTTTGACTAATCACTTTGTACCTGAGATCCCCTTGGTTTGATGGGACTGTCATGGAGTTAAAGAGAAGGGGTTGAATGTTAGAGCGGCGCTGGTGGAGATCAGGATCTGGGAAGGATAAGCTTAGACTGATGTCTCATTGTAAAGACTATCAATCAGCAATCTCCTGTAAGAAGGCAGAGTTCCTGTCCAAGAAGATTGCTGCAGTGACTAACAGACCAGGTCAGCTATTCCACACTGTACGTAGGCTATGCAACCCTGCCTGTCTTCAGTCCGAAGGCATCTTGTTACAGTCAAGGTGTGATGAATTTGCACTGTTTTTCACTGATAAGATTGCCTCCCTCAGGTTGGAGATCTGATTGGTGCCCTCTAGTGGGATTTGCAGTGGTGGGGTTGATATTGCAGGCATTCAGCCTATCTGGCTCGACTTTGAACAGTTGGTTGTCATGGATGTCGTGAAGGTCATCCAGGAATTGAGGCCAAGCAACTGTAGTTTGGATCTGGGCCCAAGACACCTTTTAATAGGGTGTGTTGATGTCATCAGCCCGGTCCTGGCTAGGATAGTCCTGTGTTCCCTAGTGATGGGGGTCTTTCCTGGGCCCCTGAAGGAGGTGGTGGTAAGACTGCTCCTGAAGAAACCTTCACTGGACCCGGACTGCCTGACTAACTACAGACCTGTCTCTAACCTTCCCTTTGTGGGAAAGGTTATTGAGAAGGGGGTGGCCCTTCATCTGGAAGCCCATTTAACAACTCATGACATCTATGACCCTCTCCAGTTGGGTTTCAGGAAGAGGCACAATACTGAGACTGCCCTTGTCCGGGTGTTGAATGATCTCCTGATAGTGAGAGATCAAGGAAATTGTTCTGTCCTGATTTTCCTCAATCTCTCTGCAGCGTTTGACACCATGGACCATGAGATGCTGTTAGAACGTCTGCTGGTCTGTTGCAGACTAGTTGGTACAGTCCTCAGCTGGTTCCAATCTTTCCTCACTAGCAGGACGCAGCGGGTGATGTCTGGGACTTTTTCTTCATCAACCCTGCCACTGCCATGTGGGGTCCCACAGGGCTCCATTCTGGCCCCCATGCTGTTTGCGGTGTATAGGCTACCACTAGGGGTCATCATAAGATGGTATGGGCTGAGTTTTCACTGCTATGCGGATGACAGTCAGCTATACCTGTCTTTTGCTTCCGGGCAGCAGGTGGCAGTTCAGTCAGTGTCTTGCTGGGATCCAGGACTGAATGAGAGCCAGCTGGTTGAGGCTGAATCTGGATAAGACCGAAGTACTGATGGTGGATCCGGGTCGCCCGGGTGGAGTGGGCAATCTGGTCAGGTCTCCGGGCTTAGGCTTGGAAACTCACAGTTTCTCACTTCGGTCAGAGTGAGGAATTTTGGCATTGTACTGGACTATGGCCTGACACTTAGATCTCAGGTGTCGGCCATAGTCCAGAAGGCTTTGACCATCTGAGAAACATCACCAGGATTAAACACCTGATACCCTCGGATGATCTGCCATCACTGGTCCATGCTTTCATGACATCGCAATTCAACTACTGCAATGCCCTATACCTGGGGCTATTGGGGGTGGATCTTCACCACCTGCAGTTAGTGCAGAATGCTGCAGTCAGGCTATTGACTGGGTTGCTGAGATCATGTCATATTACAACTGTGCTGCACTTTCTGCACTGGCTGCTGGTTAGGTGACAGATCATCTTCAAGGTCTGTTTGTTGACCTACAAGGCCCTGCATGGTCGGGGTCCTGGTTACCTGCGAGACCTCCTGTGACCCTACTGCCATACCCATTCCCTCCATTCTGGAGATGAGGGATATCTGGATGTTCCCGGGGTATGCTTAAAAACATCGGGTGAATGTGCTTTTTATTTTACAGCACCAACCCTGTGGAACTCCCTCATCCTCTGAGAGAGAGCTCTACCTTAGAGATCTTCAAAAAGGAGCTGAAAACATTTTTGCTCAATCAAGTATTTCCATCTAGTCAGATTTAGTTATTAATACTTAGTTAAATGAATCTTTATTGATTGTATGTTGTGTATTTTATGTAATTTATTTCAATTGTTTTTAGATGATCTTGCTCGCTTGTAAAGCACCCTGGGTCAAAATGATAAGGAATACTATATTAAATAAAGTTGATTGATTCAATGCATGTCCCCATGTTCTGGTGCTTCCCCTCTTCTGAAAGATACTCCTCTCTTGCACCTTGTTCACTCCTGTGAGACACTTATAGGTCTCAATCATGTCCCCTCTTTTTCTCCTCTCCTCCAGGAAGCACATGTTGAGCTCCAGCAGCTTCTCCTTGTATGGTTTCTTGTGCAACTCCTGCACCATTTTGGTAGCTTCCACCCTGTCAATGGACTTGTGGAAGTGCAGCCTCCAAACCTGGACACAGTACTGCAGGTGGGGTCTCTCTAGTGAGCAATACAATAGCAACACCACCTCCCATCCCCTGCTGGAGTCCCCCTCACTATACACCCCATCATCCCACTAGTCTTGCCTACTGCCTTGTCACAATGCTCTGCCACCTTGGGATCATCAGATATGACTACCCCTGGTTCCCTTTCTTGCTTGGTGACTTTAAGTACCCCCCCCATATTATACACAGCCCAAGGATTTACTCACCCCAGGTGCATGAACTTTGCACTTTTTGGCATAGAAAATAGCTGCCACACCCTAGACCACTCCCCTAGTTTCCCTGGATGCCCCTTCCTGGGTGTCCAACCTGTTGCAGATTTTTATGTTATCTGCAAACAGACACACCTTCCCTTCCAGTTCATCAGCAATGTCACTTATGAAGACATTGAAGAGGACAGGTCCCAATACAAGTCCCTGTGGCACTCCACTGGTCACTCTCCCATCCTCCAAGTAATTGCCATTTACTACCACTCTCTGTCTCCTATTTTGCAACCAGCTTGATGCCCAGCTTACCACCTTCTCCCAAACCCCCATGTTACTAAGCTTCTTTATTAACCTTCTGTGTGGCACACTGTCAAAGGTCTTACTGAAGTCCAGGTAGGCCACAACCACTGCCCTCCCCTGATCTATCTCCCTAGTCACCCAGTCAAAGAAATCTATGAGATGTGTTTGACAGGACCTCCCCCTGTGAAACAGTGCTGCCAGTGGTCCTTCAGACCATTAGCCTCCAGGTACTCCATCAGCCTCTCTTGAAGTAGGCAGGTGAAGTGGGTCTCTCAGCAGCATCAGCCATAATTAACCTAAAGGTACTGTGATGACATACTGTGGACAAAATTAGAGGCCCAACAGGCAAGGAGGCAAGACGTGTACACTGTATACTAACAGGTGGGTGCGAAAGGTCACTGTACACTTTGGATCAGGGCAGCTGATATAAATTCATATGCAGCGTAGTTCATCAATGGTTCAGAGGCAACTGTGTAAGCATACGGCGGGGGGGGGGTAGTAAGGTACTATTCACCAGGATGTGGAGGTCATGGCCAATCAGGCCCAGATCCTCTTGTGATACTTCATGGAGCAGGGGCTGGATGTCACCATTGTCCCCAGGAAGCATTGAAACACAGTTATTGTCAGGCATAGACAACGCATCACATGTAAAGCAATACATGTGCATGCCATCATAGGCTATGGTATATATTTTATGGAATATAACCCTCCACTCATGGAGAGGATCTTCTTCATATACGTATGCCCAAAATATGCCATAATATGCTAGGGTAAGACTTCACAGAGGTGCTGATACTGCTGTCCATACCATTCTGGCTAAGATCCTGATCAGAACTGTCACAGCACACCCTTACCACATATGCAGTCCCCTACAGAGATGGGATCCTTGCATGTGCACTTTAGCCTAGCAACCTTGTGTGCAGGTTTACTGAACGATAAGTTCACACATTTCCAGGTCTGACCTGAACACCAGTAACAGTGTGAGGGGTGTACAGTTGTATTCCCATAGCATACACTGTTACAGACAGTCAGATTGCCCTGGTGTGATCTATCCCAGTGTCCAGAACAAACAGCCATGTGCTCACCCTGTTTGCAGAGCTCTATTTTCTGTTCGGTATATGATACATAGTTTTAGTTTTATAATACATTGCCTGTGTCATCTGTGTCTTGCTTTGTGTGTGTGTGTGCGCACACGCACAATGTGCATTAGCTGATTGAGGTATTCATTGTGAAGTTGTCATCACATTTGGCATCTGGATGACACACCCATGGTATGTGTAGTGTGCGGGGTTACTTGGATAAAGTAGTTTCCATTCTGCAGGGTCTGACAGTAGGGATATGTGAAGTATCTGCTGGGCACATTTGTGTTCGGTTCTTTCTGATGTTACTGCAGCACCTCAGCTAGAGTAGTGTGAAACTCTGTGTTTTGCACATGGAAATGCCTGTCTCATGCTGTAGATAGGTGTCAGCAGGAATCCCCCAGCCACTGAGCAAGCCGCAGTGCAAGCCATCTGCACTTCCATTCTGAAGGGAGCATTCAGTGTTTCATGGCTATGGTTCTGGTTGACTTCCAAAAATTTGTCGCGTAAGCTTCCCGAGCCTTTCATGGATTGACCTCCTAGTACAGATTCTTTTTTTTTTCATATAGCTTTTTTCCCTCAGGATCAGCCCTGCTCAGCCCCAGCCCACTCCCAACTGGCACTTGCCTCCCCCAGGACCTACCTTGTAATCCCACATGGATTACACCCCCCCCCCGTGTGGTGGGGCCAGGGAAGGGAGGTTCATCCTCCCCCCCGAGACCAATTCCAGATGAGGTGGTCCAGGGTGGCAGCACGGGTTGGAGAGCAGGCCAAGCATCATGGTCTGGCCCCATTTTCCCTGTTCTGGCCCCCTTGTTCGACGACATGCAATGACACCAGCATGCATGCAGGTAGAGGCAAACACACGCCATGCATCTGCTACTGATCAATCCCTGCTGAGTCGCAACCACTGCCCTGCCTCCACACCTCCATGTGCTGGCAGTACTGTGAGCAGTGCAGCTTACCCTCCCACCCCAGCTGATGACAGCTGTTGTCAGATGCTCTATTCTCTCCTCCCCAGCTGACCCTTGGTAGCCCAGGCTTGCTCCTGAACCCAGGTTGCCGGAGTGGCAGGAGATGTGGCACCCAGACCCTCAAACTGCCATGCTTCTGGACCCTAGTATAGATTCATATTTCTATGTCAGTCAAGGCAGAAAACTTTTCCACTTAACTACCGAAAGGGGAACAAACTTCAATTTTGTTTCTACTTAAAGGCCATGACAGATTTATTTATGTTTTGGATTCCTGGCTTCCTTTCTAATTTTGTTCTCACATTACCTAAGTATTTTTCAGAATATCATGTCAGCTGAGGCCAGCAGTGGAGATTGTGACAAGTTTCTTCTCCTCAGACACCAGGTAATATATATATTGTTTTATTATTGTAACTGACAAATATATCCCGGAGTAGAAGAAAAAACATTTTAAAACTTTATCACTGTTTAAAAAATAAAAGTCCAGAAAAATCAAATCAATATATTTCTCTTTTTTTGACCAAAGTAAAGGAATGATTTAGTCATTTGTTGCTGTGTGATGATGTGGAACTGAACCCAGGTTCTCCCTCCTCTACCTTCCCCCCTACACACACTTTCAAACGATCATGGGAAGCGTAGTGGCAGTGTTGCTCTATAATGTATGTTCATCATGGTCTCAACTGTGACATTGCATCCAGAGCTGCTGTCCCCTAACCACATGAACACTTTATTTGCAGGCTATCTTTCCTCTGTCCCATACCTGTTTTTATCAGCATGGTCTATGCCTCTCCCAAGGCTAACACTGTAGCCCTATCAAATGCCATCACCACCCTTGCCTCTTTGCCCTCTCTATCTTCTTCTAGGGAGCTGATTTTTCTTCAGAATTTCAACATTAGTTTGCTCACTCCATTTGCCATACTGACCATTCAGAAAACTGAATCCCTTAATGCCACCAGCTCATCACTAAGCTATAATCTCGGTGTACATACCCCCTAAAGATCAAGAGGCTGGTTTCAAACTAGCTCTTGATTATTTATTTAGTAATCGACATCAATCTGAAATCATAATGTTAGGGGGCTTTAATGTAAATTGGTTATCCCGAGATGCTGCACCTTACCAGGATGCAATAGCGGCCATAGACATGGTCCAACTCTTGCAATCCCCCACTCGTGTAAACTATCGCACTGGTTCAACTACTCTCATAGACTGGGTACTAACCAATTGGCCACTAAGAATAACTAGAACCACTGTGCAAGCTGACTCTATCAGTGACCACTCGCCAGTCTTATGCTCCTGGATAAACAAGACCCTGAACCCCCCCCCCCAAAAAAAACAATAACTTTCAGAATTATAAAAGCTGGACATCTTGCCTCACTAAAATCCTACCTCCACCAGCTAGACTGGGAGGGGGTCTACGCTGCTGCCGATGTGAATGCTGCTCTTGAGTGCTTTATCGACAAGTTTAAGCTCATGGGGGTCAGGGATAACCTGTGGCATAGTGCTAAGAGCACTGGGTCCCCCTCTGACATACAGAAATAGAAAGCAGTACATAATAAGTGCACTCAAGCCATCTGCCTTGCAAAAAGATCTCACTTTAAAAGTGAACTGGATAACTCTTGGCGTGACAGCTGCAGATTCTGGTACAATATAAAAACCCTAACAGGCAGACCAAGTAAATCACCACCATTGCAAACAAACTTTGAGGGTGTGATTACCCAGGATCCCAAAACTATCGCAGATGGCTTCAACAAGGCCTTCACAGACCTTAGTGGGGTCCTTCCTCCAGACTATCTCTGACCTGTGCCTAGCTCCGCCATTAGTTGTACCGACATTCCTCCAACCTACATAGCACCTCCCTTCTACCTGAAGGTAATCTCTACAACTGAGGCAAAAAAATACTTGGAAAAAGTTCTCGGGAACACTAGATCCAGTGGGGACTTGCTTGACCTAAAGATTGTGGGTCTCACCCTGGATGTGTTACTCTCCCCTCTAACCTGGCTCCTAAATCTCTCACTAACTACTGGCATTTTTTCTCAATGCTGGAAAGCTGCAGTGGTCACCCCAGTCTTTAAAAGTGGGGACAGAACCTGCCTGGCCAACTACAGGCCAATCTCAATTCTGCCCCCGCCCAAGGCACTAGAGCGGACAGTATATAATCAGTTATAGTAGGTACATACCTTGATAAGTACAACCTTCAATGCCAGGAACAGCATGGCTTTCAGAAGGCACATAGTACTTCAATGGCATTGGTTGAGTTTACTGGTCATATCCATGAAGCAATTGACCGAAGGCTCTTGGTGGGGGCCACTTTCATCGACCTCACCAAGGCCTTGAACACGGTCAACCACGACTTGCTTCTCACACAACTCTCTAGCATTGGTATATCCTATGTCTCTCTAGGCTGGTTCCAGAGTTATCTCTCTAACAGGACCCAGCAGGTCAAGATTCTTGATGTTCTATCCGACCATCAGCATGTCAACACAGGGGTGCCCCAAGGTTCCATTTTGGGCCCCCAGCTGTTCAGCCTGTTTCTAAATGAACTCCCCAAAGTCTGCCAGAATAAGATCCTTCCATATGCAGATGATGCTGTTCTCTACATGTGTCACTCTACTCCAGAAGAGCTGGAAAAAGGCATGCAAGAAGACTTTACTGCTGTGGAAAAATGGTTCCTTCAGTCTAAGCTTTTGCTCATCTACACTAAGACTAAAACAATCTTGTTTGCCTCCCATCAAAACCGTCACAAGTCACATCACCTCAATATCTACAATAACAAGTTTGATACACTCAAAATGGTCATCACCTTTAAGTACCTTGGTGTCTATCTTGACAGCTCTCTCTCCTACAGCCAGCACATAGGCCATGTTGCCAAGGCAGCTAGTGCCAGACTAGGTCAGCTCTACCAGCATAGGCAGTGCCTCACGGAAAGTGCCATCAAGCTTGCAGCTAACAGCTCCGTGCTCTCTATCATAGATTATGGACTGGTAGTCTACAGGGCCGGTACCGATACAGCACTTAGGCGAATCAAGATTGTCTTAAACAAAGCCTGCAGACTAGTCCTGGGTGTGGACCATTTAACTCACACTTGTGAACTATACTTAAGCACTGGTTGGTTAAACTTGAATAGCAGAATTCAGTACCAAGTCTGTCTATTAGCTAAAAAATCCACCCTTGGTCTTGCTCCTCCTGGAGAGAGGCAACTGCTAAGAAACTCCACTTCCTCCAGACTAACTCCGGGGTCAAGTAAAGCTGCCTTCTTTCTCCCATTCCGCCAGACCTCACTAGGGCAATGGTCCTTCGAATACAGGGCCCCCTGCTGGCTAAATTCCCTTAACTCTGAGCTGATTGAGGAAACAAAACTACGCCCATTTAAGGCCAAGCTGCTGCAGTACCTGTCCACTCTTTGTAACTGCGACCGCATCACCAGTGCCTAATTCCACTGTTATTGATAGCTTATCTGTTCTGCATAGCACCCATATCTCCCCCTCACTTCCTTCCCTGCCTGGTGTGACCCCACTGAGTACTTACCCCCACATCCCCTCTTTATCCCCCCCACCTTTATGCTTTCTCTTCACAAATATTAATCCCCAGTTTTCACCCCCTCTCCCCAGGTTTCCCTCACCTCACCCCCCACTTTAAAACCTTTCCCTTATCCCTCTCCTCCCCACATTACCCAGCTCTGCCCT
Source organism: Neoceratodus forsteri (assembly GCA_016271365.2). Lineage (NCBI taxonomy): Eukaryota > Metazoa > Chordata > Ceratodontiformes > Ceratodontidae > Neoceratodus > Neoceratodus forsteri. Next base: position 394,994,169 of record CM028131.1, on the reverse strand, counting down.
ATCACCTTCTTACATAACCCTGGGTAGATTCCTATCCAATCCCACCCCTCTGACTACTCAACCCCCTTATTCTGTCACACCCTTTGTCTCTGCCCCCATCCTCCCCCTGCTCTCATGTATCCTGTCATCCCCCTCCTTTGGTCACCACCACTTCTGACCCTCTATAACTCTACCAGCATGCTCTAAAGCTCAGCTACCACTATAAATTGCTTGTCCACCTTAGGTATGCTCTTAGTACTCTTGCAATAAAGTTGACCTCTCCTACCTGATGTATTTTAACTGTACTTTCTTGAATCTGTATCTGTATGTACCATAATGTACTTGCCTGCTGTATATACCCCTATCTGTTTTGTAATGTCTACATACCTTGTCTATTGCCTTATGACATGGAACCTTTGTAAACGAGCTTTTAGCTCAAAGGTGTTATCTAAGATTCCAATAAATAAATAAATAAAATGCCGATACACCTCCACCCTGCAGTGACACTAGCACAGCCCCATCCTAAAGTCATCAGTGTCTACTCCCTGCTCCATATATTATTGTTTTGTTGCTCACTGTTTAGTGTCCTTTTGCTTGTTCCATAGTCTACCTTAGGCAATTTATTGTCTGGCAATTCTATTCTTGAAGCATTTTTGTAATTTATTTGTTTTATACATTTTCCGTATTATTGTATTGTTTTTGTACATTACTTTGTATCTGTTCTGTTCTCTACTCTTCTCCTTCCCCCAGGACACATCTGGAGACAAGCTGTTACCAGCTCAGTATGACTTTCCTGGTAACACTTTTGAAATAAACAAATAATGTAAATAAATTTATACGTAATCCCCTCCCCATGAACCACTCACCTACAAACTGGGTTCTGTATATCTGGTTCATGTCATTTAGGTCTCTTAACCTGAATTCTGCTTAGAATGACCTCCATAACAATGACTGGTCCCCTCCCACAATCACAAATTATATCAATGAGGCTCTCTCCTTCTTCCAACTATAATTCATCTCTGTCTGGGACAGATACAGCTCTTTTAGGAGTACTTACATCTTAAGAGACCACCTTTCCTGGGTCTCTGCAGAGCTCATTGATCTTTGGAAAGACTGTGGCTCTGCCTGGTACCTCTACAAAACATCAGGATACCCTGATGACTTGTTGAGCTACTGCGCACTTCCACAGTAAACTAAATGCCCCTGAACAATTTTGGTAGGCGATTCATTCCCTTTTAGACTGCCCCACTCTCAGTTGACTACCCCTGCCCTCCTTGATGGAAGAACCTTCATTACTATCCCCTCTGAAATTGCTTCCTGTCCTGTTTCAACAATGTCCTAAGCACAACAATTTCTTCACCGCTTGTGTCCTTTCTCTTCACCCTCATTGCCCCACTCTTCTCCTTCCTAAACCCCTCCACCTCTTGGCCTTACTCCCACCTCCCTTTTCTCTTTCTCACCCATCAACCCATGACAATCTCTATGCAGTCCTCCCTAAATCCCTTCAGAGGTCATCAACCCAACAGACTGGACCTTAAACTCCTCTTTCTCTCTTCTTCTGTGACATGTTCCTCTCTTCTCAACCTTTTTTGATCTTAGGTCTATTCCTCAAGAGTGAAAACAGGACAAAATTCTCCCTGCCACAAAGGTGGTGACTCTGTCACCACTGGGAAATACAACCCTATTTCTCTGCTCCTTGTCCTGGTCAAGCTCCAAGAAAAATGTTTTTTTTTTACTTGGTTCTTTACTTTCTTGAACACATCTAACTTTCTCTCTCCTTTTCAGCCTGAGTTCAAAAAATCACATTCCACAGTCTCTTCCTGTCTTCAGGTCACTGACTTCACTCTAATGGGGATAGACCAGAGTCAAATTTCTGCTGCCATTTTTGTTGACCAGCCAAAGGCCTCTGACACGGTAGCCCACCCACTTTTCCTTGACAAGTTCAGGGGAGTGGGACTCTAACATCAGTAAATTGGTTCCACTTCTACCTCTCTGGATGGCTACAGTCCATACAGATCAATTACACCTTGCCCCCTCTCCATTCTTTCTGGGGTTTTCCAACGCTCTGTCTTGGTCCCAATCATCTTCCCCATCTTCCTAAATGATCTTCTCACTGTCTGTGTCAAAACAAACATCCGCATGTACACCAGTGATACCGTACTCTTTGTTGCGCATGCCTCATTCAGTGATCTAGAATTGTCACAGCTGCATGGCTTTAGCAATGTCCAAGTCTGGTTCCTGTTACACAAGCTAATGGTTACTTCCAAAAAGACAGTTTCCATGTTCTTTAGTAATAGTCAAAAGCTTGCAAGGCTCACTCCTCCCTATTGATTAAGACCCTGGATGATATCCCACTTGATAAGGTTTCTCATTTCAATTACCTCTATGTGTGGGTGGATCATCACTTAGAATTCTTCCTCTATATCCACACTGATTCCATCCATAACAAGCTCTGCCCTAAAAATGGTGCCCTTTATCATAACAAGTCTTGCCTACTCCTCTCTGTTTACTGTGAGAGCCTACTTAAGAGGATTCTTCTGGTGTGTGATTTAAGCAATATACCATGAGATGGTGTTGGTGATGCCAGGATTACCCATGCCTGGTGTGCTGTTTGGTCACAAGGCACAGCCAAGTGGCCAAAACACACCAGGTGTCGGTAAATCCTGGCATCATCAACACCCTTGAGTGGCAGATTGTGATTATACTGTTTGATTTTTATGTTTAGTAATTTTTTTTTATTGTTTATAGTTTTATGTTTGCAATAAGAGAAATAGTGAAAGTTTGAGTACGCCATACAAAGTAGTCAGTTTTAAAACAGAAGTTTATTGTGCAACAACGTTTATAATAGTAAGTAAATGTGTAGAAATATGGAACTTTATTGAGGAATAACATTTATAATAGTAAATCAGTGCAGAAATATGGAACTTTATTGGTGAATAACATAACAGTTAATAAGTGCAGAACTGTAAAGATCTGTAAAAGTTTGACTGTTTGGAATAACTTTGTGGTGATTTCTTCAGTAGAAAAGATTAGAACTAGTTTTATTGTGGTAATCTGATTAGATGAAGAAAGTAAGCCGGTGTGACTTGATGGTTTCTTGTTTCTTTGTGGAGATTTTCTTGGTGGATACAGGTAGATTTTTGTTTTCTGGAGAGCTTTTTTATCCACCTGGAAGAAAAAGAAAGCTTTTTAATGAGGTTTAATTTTTTTTGGGGGGGGGTGAAGAAGATGTTGATTCATTTCATTTTACCTTTTTTCCCTTAATTGGGCATGTTGAAGATCATTTCCTTGCAGGAGATGTGTAGAAGTTGATAGATCCGTAATTTATGAAATGGCTGATCTGTGCTGCAGAATATTGATGATCTGTGGTACGTTTTCTATAGTTGTCTTGCGTTTGTATAGGTGTTGCTGCAGTGTGCTGACTGCTGGAGGTCGGTTGTGATGTAGTTACTGTTTTTTGAGATTGAGCGACGTTCGATTCTGTTGTTCCACTACTTGCTATTTCCAGTAGATTTCTTGCTGAAGGAAGTGGATTTGGCTTGAAGGTAGTTTGTATATGTCTGGTAGGAAAGCTTATGGCTGCATTGATGGAGTTGTTTGCTGGCAGATGGCGGCTGTGTTTTTAAGTTTTGCAGCACTTTTTTGTGGAGGTGGGCTGCAGCTGAGGTAGAGTTGTTTTTGTTTAGGTAGTTTTTCTGTTTGGTTATGTTGTGGTGGGTTCCAGTTTGTACTTGTTGATGGTTGTTGATAATTTTCAGACTGGTTGTATTCTTCATAAGTAGGTGGAGTTGCATTGCTTTGTTGTGTGAGTGGTGGTGTTGCTGCAGTGTTGGAGCCAGCAATAATAGCTGCTCATGTTTGGTGATCTTGTGGCTTAGGTCCTGCGTAGCTTCTTAGAAGCCTCGTTCTACGCCCGCGATTGTTATTATTTGGCTGGCTTCAGTCCTGCTTCTGACAAGAGGGTTACGGCAATCACACGTAAGGAATGGTTAGTGAATATCTGCTGAGTCCTGCTTCTTTGCTTATTTTGGGAGCATTTTTCCTAGGGTGTTCACTCCTAGTGGTTCTCTTGTGTACCATGTGGAACATTTATCTAGCTCATCTTGTGGCTGCTTCTTGGGATGGCAGAAGAGCTGGAACATTTATGGAAGCTTTGATATGTACTTTAGGAAGGCTTGCACTGGGCAGAGGGGATCATTAAGCTGTTCATACATAAAGTCTCAGAGTGATTGTCTGGTTGGGTCATTGAAAATGTTATGATTTTTCATTTGTTCATTGTACGCTTTTGTTGTGTATCCTTTGCCATGAGTATCTATTTTTAGTTCAAATGAGGTTGGTGGGAACTGGCGTACTCCCTCATTGCCTTGCCTTGCTAGGTGTAGTTGAATGTCTAGCCAAACTTTATTTTGCAGTCCTTTTGCATTGTTTGGAGATAAAACTGTAGAGTTTCTCAGAAAAATGAGTTGTACATGGGTGAGTGGTAGGTGGTGGATTTGCCTATCTTTACCTTCTTTATGGTATGTTTTCATGACTCCCTTAAATACATTATTTGAGGTGGTAAACTCTGTATCTGTCATGACATTGACATTTTGACTTACTGGAGGGTCATTAAGAAATCTGTTGATTCCTGCTCTGTGACCCACATAGCTGCTGAGTACATATTGAAGTCCAGATGAATTTCTGACAGAGCTATAAACATTTTAGTATGTTTAGTTCTGGTAGTGGTATAGTGTGGAAATTTATGTGTATATTTTTCTCTACTAACCAGTCTTGCAGTACATTTATTGCTCACTTGGTTTGTTTTAGCGTTGTTTTTTCATTTCGGCTTATTTCTAATGTGGTGAGTGTTTCTTCACTAATTTGTGAGTGCTGACTTTTTTCTTTGGTTGCAGGAGTGGGCGGCCCAGCAGTTGTGATGTGCACCAGGGGATTCACTTTAAGAATGCCTCTCTGTTTACTGTGAGAGCCTACTTAAGAGGATTCTTCTGGTGTGTGATTTAAGCAATATACCACGAGATGGTGTTGGTGATGCCAGGATTACCCATGCCTGGTGTGCTGTTTGGTCACAAGGCACAGCCAAGTGGCCAAAACACACCAGGTGTCGGTAAATCCTGGCATCATCAACACCCTTGAGTGGCAGATTGTGATTATACTGTTTGATTTTTATGTTTAGTAATTTTTTTTTATTGTTTATAGTTTTATGTTTGCAATAAGAGAAGTAGTGAAAGTTTGAGTACGCCATACAAAGTAGTCAGTTTTAAAACAGAAGTTTATTGTGCAACAACGTTTATAATAGTAAGTAAATGTGTAGAAATATGGAACTTTATTGAGGAATAACATTTATAATAGTAAATCAGTGCAGAAATATGGAACTTTATTGGTGAATAACATAACAGTTAACAGTTAATAAGTGCAGAACTGTAAAGATCTGTAAAAGTTTATGACTGTTTGGAATAACTTTGTGGTGATTTCTTCAGTAGAAAAGATTAGAACTAGTTTTATTGTGGTAATCTGATTAGATGAAGAAAGTAAGCCGGTGTGACTTGGTGGTTTCTTGTTTCTTTGTGGAGATTTTCTTGGTGGATACAGGTAGATTTTTGTTTTCTGGAGAGCTTTTTATCCACCTGGAAGAAAAGCTTTTAATGAGGTTTAATTTTTTTGGAGGGTGAAGAAGATGTTGATTCATTTCATTTTACCTTTTCCCTTAATTGGGCATGTTGAAGATCATTTCCTTGCAGGAGATGTGTAGAAGTTGATAGATCCGTAATTTATGAAATGGCTGATCTGTGCTGCAGAATATTGATGATCTGTGGTACGTTTTCTATAGTTGTCTTGCGTTTGTATAGGTGTTGCTGCAGTGTGCTGACTGCTGGAGGTCGGTTGTGATGTAGTTACTGTTTTTTGAGATTGAGCGACGTTCGATTCTGTTGTTCCACTACTTGCTATTTCCAGTAGGATTTCTTGCTGAAGGAAGTGGATTTGGCTTGAAGGTAGTTTGTATATGTCTGGTAGGAAAGCTTATGGCTGCATTGATGGAGTTGTTTGCTGGCAGATGGCGGCTGTGTTTTTAAGTTTTGCAGCACTTTTTTGTGGAGGTGGGCTGCAGCTGAGGTAGAGTTGTTTTTGTTTAGGTAGTTTTTCTGTTTGGTTATGTTGTGGTGGGTTCCAGTTTGTACTTGTTGATGGTTGTTGATAATTTTCAGACTGGTTGTATTCTTCATAAGTAGGTGGAGTTGCATTGCTTTGTTGTGTGAGTGGTGGTGTTGCTGCAGTGTTGGAGCCAGCAATAATAGCTGCTCATGTTTGGTGATCTTGTGGCTTAGGTCTTCAGTAGCTTCTTAATGAAGCCTCATTCTTACGTCCTGCGATTGTTATTATTTGGCTGGCTTCCAGTCCTGCTTCTGACAAGAGGGTTACGGCAATCACACGTAAGGAATGGTTAGTGAATATCTGCTGGAGTCCTGCTTCTTTGCTTATTTTGGGGAGCATTTTTCCTAGGGTGTTCACTCCTAGTGGTTCTCTTGTGTACCATGTGGAACATTTATCTAGCTCATCTTGTGGCTGCTTCTTGGGATGGCAGAAGAGAGCTGGAACATTTTGTGGAAGCTTTGATATGTACTTTAGGAAGGCTTGCACTGGGCAGAGGGGATCATTAAGCTGTTCATACATAAAGTCTCAGAGTGATTGTCTGGTTGGGTCATTGAAAATGTTATGATTTTTCATTTGTTCGTTGTACGCTTTTGTTGTGTATCCTTTGCCATGAGTATCTATTTTTAGTTCAAATGAGGTTGGTGGGAACTGGCGTACTCCCTCATTGCCTTGCCTTGCTAGGTGTAGTTGAATGTCTAGCCAAACTTTATTTTGCAGTCCTTTTGCATTGTTTGGAGATAAAACTGTAGAGTTTCTCAGAAAAATGAGTTGTACATGGGTGAGTGGTAGGTGGTGGATTTGCCTATCTTTACCTTCTTTATGGTATGTTTTCATGACTCCCTTAAATACATTATTTGAGGTGGTAAACTCTGTATCTGTCATGACATTGACATTTTGACTTACTGGAGGGTCATTAAGAAATCTGTTGATTCCTGCTCTGTGACCCACATAGCTGCTGAGTACATATTGAAGTCCAGATGAATTTCTGACAGAGCTATAAAACATTTTTAGTATGTTTAGTTCTGGTAGTGGTATAGTGTGGAAATTTATGTGTATATTTTTCTCTACTAACCAGTCTTGCAGTACATTTATTGCTCACTTGGTTTGCTTTAGCGTTGTTTTTTCATTTCGGCTTATTTCTAATGTGGTGAGTGTTTCTTCACTAATTTGTGAGTGCTGATTTTTTTATTTGGTTGCAGGAGTGGGTGGCCCAGCAGTTGTGATGTGTGCCAGGGGATTCACTTTAAGAATGCCTGAGGAGGCAGCCTCTGAAAGGCGGCTTCTTTGATCTGTCTGTGCAGTGATGTCTTGAAGAGGAGAAGCGTGTGTGGAAGCTGAGGATGGCATCGGCAGTCCGTACATCGCGGCAGCTCATGGAGAAAGAATTATATCACTGTTTTGGTCTTCTAATGTACAGAGCATTTCTTCTAGCTCTGCTTCATCCAGTAAGTCAAACAAACTGTTCATTTTTGTGAGGGTTTTTTTTTCGGATTTGCGCTTTGTTGCGAAACGGAGTGTAGCTTAGCGAGGGAGCAAGATGGCGGCTGTTAAGCTCTGGAACAGGGGCCATAGGGATTTTGGGGGCGGGTTGATGTCTTGACGGGATGCCTAGCACTTCTTTCCGTGGGGTGATTGTAGCTTTTACAATGGGAGAGGAGTGCCAGGTAGCCAATCAGAGTAGAGGATTTTCGGATTCTTTTGGTGCCCATTGTATAATATGTGGTTTACAGGGCTGCCCAAATTCCTCCCTTGCTAGACTATACCCTCTTTTCATGTTTTCTGCTGTTTTGTTACTCACCTTCCTCCCCTCACCTACCATTACTTACTCTACCCTAACCTCTCTTTTCCTCCTTTCATTCAAGTCCAGGTACACCTCTCATTGTTCCTCCTTTCTCTCCAAATTCCAAATTCCCTCCTTCCTTCCATATCTATCATCCCTACTCCCCCCCCAACCACCTACAAATTCCAGTTGCTGACTCTTGATCTTTCACTTTCCCTTACTGTAAAACTACTGTGAGGCAAACTGCTTTCTGTTTCTGCCTTTCCTCCCACAGGAATAAACTACCCCCTCAAGCTCTGCTGCTCCTCTTCTGACCAGTCACTCAGAGAGCTTCTACCAGCTCTCTTTACTCCCTCCAGTTCCTTCTTCTGGTTCCTCTCTGATCACTCAGGTTTTTTCATTGTTGTTTATTTTGATAATCGGGTATCAAACCCAAGGATTTGAAAACACATTTTCGCGGGTGACCTAGAAAAATACATAAAATACAAACATACAGACATGCACAACTATAGCTTTAAAACATTAGAAACAACTGCATTCAAACTTGAGCAACAAATAAAGCTGAAACTGAAAAAACAATACCACATCGTACCCCCAAAGGTGTGATTAACATCTCAACAAAAGTCTCAGTATTCATGAAACTACAGCATTAGACAAGGGATTATCATTTATCCTGACTCAGAAGTTGGACATTAGTTAAGCAATGCTTGATTTGGAATGTTTTGTGACAAAAGAGGAAGAAAATATTGTAAATACCCGTGCAGCAAGTACTTACTAGCTGTGGATCAAATTAACCACCCAAGGGGCAAAGGAAGAATAGGAACATAGGAATATGTTGGCAGAAAAGGACCGCCACGCCCACCCAGTCTGCAGAGAGTGCCTCGGATTCCCCTAGGCCTTTGTTCAAGTCCATCCCCCCTATTTCAGCAATCCCCTGTGGCTATCCCACGCCCTCTTCAACACTCCCTCTGTCATCTCCCCACCATCTCCCTTGGCAACTCAAGTTCATTACATACAGTATAGGAGGCCTAATCTACATACTATCTTGTCAATGTGGGGAATTTTACATTGGCTGCACTGTGCAACAATTTAGAACCAGAATGGGAAAACACATAAGGGCAACACATTCATTCACATATTCATGCCCGTGTAGTACAGTATGGTCTGCATGCCTATTGCTCCACACTGTGGACAAATAGGTGTACAGCACATACTATATGCTGTCATTCGGCGGGCAACTGGGTGGTATGCAGGTGGTGTGCTGCTACCCACCAATGACTTGGGGAGCTGGGTGGCGGGAGTCCTCTGAGGGTGGGAGGGTGGGGAACCACTGGACCACCAGGTAATGGGATTTCCTCACTGATGCCCATGATCGGACATGTTAGGGGGGACCACTAGGCCACCAGGTGGGATTTTACTTCACTGATGCCCACGATCGGGCATGTCGGAGGGGGACCACTAGACCACCACTGGGTGGGATTTTACTTCACTGATGCCCATGATCGGGCATGATGGAGGGGAGGGACCACTGCACCACCAGGTTATTCTTGCTTGTACATAAGCCCATGATCAGGGATATGGGAGGGGGTGCATTAGCCCACCAGGGAATATACCTGCTGCAAGCAGCTAGGCAGGGTGCCAGGTGCAATTCACTAGGCTGGCCTGTGCAACACATGCAAATGGGGCCACAATGACATGCTAATGGCCCCATTTGTGCCATGCATATATTATGGCCTCATTTGCATGCCCTCTCCTGCATATCACTGGTGCTGCACCCAGCGCAACTGCATTTGTGCTGGCACATCCCCGTGCTCCCTATCTGTGGCTTGCACTAGCACAATGTCACTGCGCCATGTGCAGTCTGTGCCATGTTCAATGGTGCTGCGCCATGGTGCATCACCATTGAGTATCACCTGGTCCTGACCCCGGTGCATCCCAGTTGTGCTGCACCCATGCTTTTGCCATTGCCAGGTGCAGTCTGAATATCCAGCCCCCAGGGTATATATATAATTTATGAAACATGTGCTCAGTAGGGGTGTCACAGTAGACTACCAGGGCATACTTATAATGTATGAAATGGGTGATCAGGGGTGGGGGGTGTCACCCTAGAGCACCAGGGCATACTGTGTCACACTAGACCACCAGGGCATACTTAAAATGTATGAACTGGATGATTGGGGGTTGGGGAACCACTAGACACCAGGGAATGTATATATGTGTGTGTGTGTGTGTGTGTGTATGTGGTCTGTGGGGTGCAGTAAAAGTTTTGGACACTTTCTACAGTGCAGTAGCCTTATATTTGACTGGATGGTGCATAACGCCTAAAACTAGTGGGTGGGCATGTGCACCTTCATGGTTACTTGGTTGCACTTACAGGTAGCGTTGCACTAGCCCATGTGGACTCCCTGGGGCAAAATGGAGTCAGGAAAGGGGTTTTCCTTGTCTTGTTCCCATACCCAAGAGCCCCAATATAAACGGGCAGGTGCCAAGGTCTTCTTCGACAGCTCATCCTGCCTTGACGGTGTTATGCAATGCCAGATTGATTAAAAACAAGACAGCTTTTATAGCTGATCTTGTTTCAACAACTGATCTGGCTTGCATCACCGAGACCTGGCTGGATGAAAATGCAGGCCCTATATTGGCCTCGGTAACTCCAGCCGGTTTCTCGGTGATACATCGTCCAAGGCTGGATCGTAGGGCCGGGGGTGTGGCCATTATGTTTAAGACTGAGCTGAGCCTTGTGGATGTGCCATTGGGAAGTACCAGATCCTTCAAATATATTCTGGGTGAGGGTGTAGGCTGCGGGATTCTCCTCATCTACCATCCACCAGGAGATGGTGGAGAATTCCTGCAGGAGACAGCAGACTTCATCATTGAGGTGGTATTGAGGTCCCCGAGATGGATAATTCTGGGGGACTTCAATGCCTGGGTCGACTATGAACTCTCTCATTTTGGTCAAAATCTCCTCCAGCTGATGGCAACGCTGGGCCTATCACAGGTAGTTACCTCCTCAACCCATTTAGGGGGTCATTCGTTGGATCTGGTCTTTCTTCTGGGTGTGGAGATTACTGATCTGGGGGTGGAACTGGTCAGTTGGTCTGACCACCACACCATAAGGTTCAGTTTCAGGTTCCCCCCTAATAGGTCTGCCCCTACGGAGTTGGTTCAGTACCGTCCTTTAAGGGGGATTAACCCCAGTGACCTGTCGGCGGTACTGGACCTCTCAGGCTTGTTGAGTGAATGCATGAGTCCAGATGATCTTGTTCTAGCCTATAATAAGGCTGTTGGAGATGCTCTGGACAAGATTGCTCCTGTTCATGTTCGGCCTCTCACTCTTTGCCCAAGGAGCCCACGGTTTGATGGCTCCTTGAAGGAGATGAGGCGAGTTGGTCGAAGGATGGAGAGAGTTTGGCGGAAGTCCGACCGTGATGATCACAGGCTTAGATTGAAGGCACTTCATGATAGCTATCAATCAGAAATCACCTGTAAGAAGGCAGAATTCCTGTCCAGGGAGATTTCTGCTGCACAGAATCGACCGGCTCAGCTTTTCCGGACTGTTGACAGATTGTGCAATTCAATCTGTCTCCAGCCCAGAGAAGCTTTTTCTCAGCTATGATGAGAGGAGTTTGCTCGATTCTTTGCAGATAAGGTTGCCAGCATCAGGTCTGGCATCAGCTCATCCTCCTCTATGAGTGGTTACAGTGGTCGGCGGGAAGTTACTGGCACTTTGTCTGTCTGGTCAGATTTTCACCAGCTGGACTTCAATGACATTGTGAAGATCATCCAAACACTGCGTCCACCAGTTGTAGTTTGTATCAGGGCCCTACACCCCTTTTGATAGGTTGTGTAGATGTTATCTGCCAGATCTTTGCTGACATTGTCTGGAAGTCCTTGGAGAGGGGATTCTTTCCTGACTCCCTCAAGGAGGCGGTTGTTAAACCACTCCTTAAGAAATCCTCCTTGGATCCAGACTGTCTAGTTAACTACCGATCTATCTCTAACTTGCAATTTGTTGGTAAAGTTATTGAAAAGGTGGTTGCACTGCAGTTGGATGATCATCTTATACCTCATCAATGTCTATGATACTCTCCAGTCTGGTTTTAGGAAGAAGCACAGCACGGAGACTGCTCTTGTCCGAGTTATTGAACGACCTCCTAATGGCTAGAGATCAAAAGGCATGTACCATTCTGGTCCTTCTCGATCTCTCTGCTGCCTTTGACACTGTAGACCATGGTGTGCTATTGGAGCGCCTGCAGTTTTTATGTGGACTGTCTGGTACAGTTCTAAATTGGTTCCATTCATACCTCACAGGCAGGTCTCAGGGAGTGACCACTGGAATTTATTCCTCTGGTGCTCACTCCCTGCCTTGTGGGGTGCCGCAGGGCTCTATACTAACCCCTATGTTGTTTGCAGTGTATATGCTGCCATTGGGAGACATCATCAGGCGATACAGTCTGAGTTTTCACTGCTATACAGATGATACTCAGCTGTATTTGTCCTTTCTGCTCAGACAAAATGATGCAGTCTCCGTGCTAAATAGTTGCCTTGCTGAGATCAGATCTTGGATGAGTTCCAGCTGGTTGAGACTGAATCCAGACAAGACTGGAGTGTTGGTTGTGGACCCGGGTCATCTGAGGGTGGGTTTGGGGGTTGGACAGCCATCAGGTTTACTTCTTGGTGGTGTGCCACTCACTACCTCAGACCAGGTGCGTAACCTGGGCATTATTTTTGACGATGGCCTGTCCTTAAAATCTCAGGTCTCAGCTGTCATCAGATCCTCTTTTTATCATCTGAGGAATATTGCCTGGGTGAAACATCTGGTTCCCTCGGATGATCTTCCAACATTGGTTCACTCCTTTGTTACGACCCGTCTTGACTACTGCAATTCGCTCTACCTAGGGCTTCCTGGGGTTGATATCCGCCGCTTGCAGCTGATGCAGAACATGGCAGCCAGGCTTCTGACTGGGACATCTAGATCCAGTCATATTACACCTGTGCTCCGCAGGCTGCACTGGCTGCCTATTCAGTGGCAGATCACCTTTAAGGTTGGCTTGCTAACCTTTAAAGCCCTATACGATCAGGGACCCGGCTACCTTAAAGATCTCCTGGTATCTTACAGCCCCTTCCGCCCTCTCCTTTCCACCGATGAGGGATTGCTAGAGATTCCCAGGGTACGATTAAAGATGTCTGGTTCTCGTGCTTTTGCTTTTTCAGCACCGACCCTGTGGAATTCTCTACGTCGTCAGTTGAGAGAATGCCCAACCGTCAGTAGATTTAAAACTGAGTTAAAAGCTTATTTATTTGATTTGGATTTCCCAAGTGATTTATAATGTAATTTTAATGTTATTTATACTGGTTGCCTGCTTTTATGTTAAGCACCTTGATTCTGAAAGGCGCTATAAAAATAAAGTTGAAAAGTTGAAAGTGGTGGAGCTTTCATTTTTGGTACCAAATTATGTTTAAACAAATTGTGACTGCAACTGTCTAAACTACTTGTAGACATACAATAGATTCCAAAATGTAATTGTCTGAGAACTAGAAGACTTCTGCCCTATTTCTGAGCATCTTAGAGGAATAATAAACTTTTTTAAAGCTCTTGGCTTGGTATTCTACACAAAATTTAAATCCATGAATTGTCTACCTAATTCCATCACATTTTTGCAATATTTTCAAAATATTAATAAGCCTAAAAATTAGGACCAAGCTTGCAAAGGCAGCTTCTGTAAGCTACTATATAAGTCTCAATGATGAATTCTTCTTTCAGCATTGCAAATAAATCTACCAACTGTATTGTAAAGTACATTTACCCTATTCAAATTAGTCATAGTAACTGAATTATATGTAAATATTATATAATTATAGGAGGCAGTATAGCATAGTGGTTAAGAGCACTGAGCTGCAAACCTGGAGACCTAGGTTTGAATCCCACAGCCCCCAGTTGCATACTGTATGGCCCTGAGCAAGTTACTTAATTTCCTTGTGCTCCCAGGTCACACCTGGAAACAAGCTTTGGCTTAGTGTGCCTTTTCTGGCTAAACAGTTTCACCTCCCATACACACACACACCTATATGATAAAACCATACAGTAGTTGAGTAAAAGTACCATACTTTGAGCTGCTTATGTTTGTTTCCTGAGAAAAAAATATTTCTTAATTCTGAAGAGCATTGATAGTCTTGGGTAAGCCACTTTTAAAATGTTTTCTATATGAAGTGTGACATTGACAGAGTCATCCATGACCAAGGCCCTGAGTTTTCCATGATTCCGTGGCTGTGTTCATCCGCGGAATTAACCGCGGAATTTGTGGCCTCCCGCAGAATTAGTGGCCACCCATAGAATTTGCTGCCGATTTCAGAATTTTTAGTTTCAGGCCACGGAACTTACAGTCCATTGCGGTGGATCACCCAGCACTTCTCTGCCCCATTTGATTAATTCACAGTGCCCTCTCAGCGCCTCCCCAACCCTCCACATAGTCATACCAGTAACAGCCAGGCTGTTATGTCAGTCCCAGGTTGAGGTTAAAAAAGGCTACAGATACATCAAATATTAAATGTAAATTTTGTCCCACTGAAGAAGGCAGGTACCATGCCACAGAAGGGCTTGCTGAAGATGAGCAATGATTACCCCCCCACAGAGAAAAAACACAAATATGTTCCCTCCCGGCACAGTAAGAACTACAAAACATATAGGAGCAGTCACAGGAGCATATTTATTAATAGTCTATCAGCTATCGAGAGAAGCCAGCATGTAGATTTGTTTTATTTAGTCCAAGTTCCCTCCTAGCAAGCACAGCAGATTATTAATAAATAAATATAAGAGAAGTGTTCTTCACAGTGTAGTAAAACGTCATTTCTTTCCTCGGTCTGGAGCACAGGGGTTTTTAGAATTAGGGGCTGTCTGAACTTGGGATCATGGATAGTCTATTAACGTGCTCATGGCCACCAGAGAGCCACTGAGGGGATGACAGGATCAGCCTTTATCTCCTCACAAGAACTGCAGAAAGAATAACTGTCCTCTATGGTGGAGGAAAAATGTTTGTGTTTCTTTCTCAAGATAATGTGTTTTTCCTGCCCAACAAGGCTGATATGTGACCACGCAAGGTTCGCAGAAGCTGAGCAAGGATTATCCCACCACCACCACCACCGCGCTCCATGCTGATAAAAAGAAAAAAAATATTTCCTTCCACCATGGAGAACAGTTCTGTATTTATTGTATTTATTTATTCTTTCCATGAGTTGGGAACTTGTACTAATTGCTGAGCCTGTCAGTCCCTCAGTGGCTCTCCTGTGGGCACTATTTACCTAATGTAATAAAAAAAAATAATCTGATCCTAGTAGATTCTCCCCGAGTCCCCGGTCACAGCCCCTGCTTCTCTACGGGCACACAATGCTGTTCTTATGCATTGAATATTTGAGCCAGGGAGCCTTCAGTGTAATAAAAAAAAGGTAAACACCCACTCCAAGCCTAGTAAAACATAAGATGATTTGAGGTTTCTATTATAAAAGCAATTTAGAAGCAAGGTGTCCCATAGATTAATAAATTTTCCACGATCCAAACTCAAGCTGCTTCCACTATCCAAACTCAAGCTGCTTAAACCCAAATAACCTCCATGATCAGATAACACAATGGGGGCTCTGAGGTATACTACATGGCAAGTCCAATATGGCTGAGAGAACTTTACAAAAAGAACCAATTCATTTTCAGATGCTTAAGAGCGCCCATGATCTGCAACCATCTGGAAACTACTCTGCATAGTCAAATTAAAAGGAACATTTAAGTAATGGTTCCCTGAGACATAAAAAACAAAATAATTATACACAAAAGATATTTTCTTTTAATTTCTTATTTTTGCCCATATCATTGTCCATATAAATGCTGAAGTGTCTGGTTATCATAGCAAGATATTATCCGAGACACCGAAAATGAAAACTAAGGACCTCGACTGTGTTTACTATATTTAAATGATTAAATAAAAGTTTGGGAGAACAAAAGAAGACATGACACCTGAAGTAGAAATCATATTTCTATTTTTATTTTACAGAATGGTCCATTTCTTCATTCATGTCCATTTATTCTTTACCAAGGATATTAACTTTAGTTTGTATAAGGTGAGCAATTTATTTCGTATAGTGCATTATCCCGTGTGCTTGGAGCACTTCAAGGAGTATAGTTCCGCATATAGGTATAATAAAGATTATTGTAAAATTGATAGGGTATTAATTAGATGTGTTCTGACTGGCTTACAGTGCGTTACCGTGTCTACCCCTATATTTGTCTAATGCACATATACCTTCACAGGGCAGCGGCTACTATAGTAAACAATTGTAGTTTGTAAAGTACTTGGTTTGGAGTGTTTGTTTTAAAATGTGTGAACCGGAGTTATTAGAAATTACCTAATTGATGCTGAGTTTGTGTTTAATGAATTAGCTGTGTCCATACTGGCTGATAGGGGGTTACAGTGCTTACCTATATACGTCTAACGGCACTGATACCTTCACAGGGCAGTGCATAAAACAGTAAATACTTGGTTTGTGAAGTACTTAGTTTGGACTGTTTATTTTAAAAGGTAGGGAATGGTGTTTTTAGAAAATCCCATTATAGATGGAATTTGTGATTTCAACGCATTAACTGCTCTGTATTGTAGGCAACCACAGAAATAAGCATAAGCTTATACCATTGCAGGACAATGTGTAATAAGTATTAATTGGTCTTGAGGGTACTCATTAAGGGGTGCTTTTTTATAAATTTGGAATTTAAGTTATTAGAAATGACCTCATTGTTGCGGACTTTGTGTTTTAATCAAATTATATTTTGCTCCGCATATTTTAAGCAAAATGCACAAACCTATGCAAGACAGTGAGTTAAACAGCAAGAATAGGACTTTAAAGTATTTACTGTAGTAAAGTGCACTCATTATATAAGGTAGGTATCAGTGTTTTTAGATATTACCCCATTTTAGCTGGTGTATGTGTTTTTAAACAAATTACCACCTGTTCTGTTTACAGAAGCATTTATGCCTTCACAGGGCAGCACGTAATATACTAATAATTGATTTCCATCTATTCACCAATGGGAGTTTATTTTATAGGGGTAGGGATTGGTATTTTATAAATTACCCCTCTGTAGAGAAGATTCTGTGTTTTAATCATATTACCCACTACTCCATTTACTGTAGGCATCCTTAGAAGCAAGTACAGTTATTCATTCCAAATTAGAAATACAAGTTCATCTGAGAATAGAGAAGCACATCTGACAGAATTGCAGTCTGATGTTCTAAAAAGCTAAAATCAATATAGAGGCATTATAGTGTGAATTGAAGTGTTGTCCCACTGCTGGTCCTTAAGAATTCTAGTTAGCCTTTTTGAGGCATTACCCCCCACCTCCACCCCCCACACACACACCCTATGTAATCCTCACATATTTCATAATTAATAATGATCCCAACTTTGATGCATTAAATATAATAAATACCAATAATAATAAGACCCGATCTGCTCCCCCATGCTTAGACCCTGGGGAGCCACGGAAGGCTTACACTGAGTTAGTAATTCCCACTTGTAGGGTGTCTTTGGCCAGGAGGGCATTAGTATTTTTAAAATTATTCAGCCCAGGAGTGCATTAGTATTAAATAATTATACTTACAAAACATGTAAAGTCATTTTCCTCAAGTATGCAACAGGACTCAGCTCAGCACAGTGTCCAAGCATGGGAGAAGGGTGCAGTTTACTCTGGTCAAGTGCCTGCCAGGTCAGAGGCACAAGAAATCTGCACACTGTCTGTGTAACCAAAATGACTTCAAAAAGCAAAGTTTTTAAAATCTTAACAGAGTTTATAATATAGCTCAGAGCTGTAAGAGTGATGGAAACCCTTTCATGTCCTCATATAGTTTTCAACTAATATAAACTCCTTTGTGAGTTTTCAAAAACTTGTGGTTCCTGAATTACATTTGGTTATACAGACAGTGTGAAGATTTCTTGTGTACCTGTCCTGGCTGATACTCGGAAACAGTAAATTGCCCCCCAAGACTGAGCTCAGCTTCACTCAAAAGGTTTATGGCTGGGTCATCACACACCTCAGCTGTGTGAAAAAAATCCATAACACACACTTTTACCTAGAAACATAGAAACATAGAATTTGACGGCAGATAAGGACCACTTGGCCCACCCAGTCTGCCCATATCCTTACCTAATGGATAAGCTGCAGATCCTAGTTAACCAGCAGCCTACTTCTTCCTACCCCCACCCCCTAGAATTGCCTTATGACTGTCCCATGCATGCTTGAATTCCACCACTGTTTTTGACTCCACAACCTCCTTCGGAAGGCCGTTCCATGCATCCACAACCCTCTCTGTGAAAAAATACTTCTTAAATTACCTCTGAGCCACCCCATCTTCAAATTGTGCCCCTTGTTCTTGCACACCTCTTTTTTGAAAGATGCTACCTCTTGGACTTTGTTGATCCCTTGAGGTACTTGAAAGTTTCTATCATGTCCCCCTCTCCTCCTTTCCTCGAGGCTATACATATTAAGCTCCTTAAGTCTCTCTCATATGTCTTCTGGTGCAGACCCTGCACCATTTTAGTTGCCCTCATCTGGACAGCTTCCATCCTGTCTATGTCTTTGCGGGAATTGGGTCTCCAGAACTGCACGCAGTACTCCAGATGGGGTCTCACCAGCTGTCTGTACAGAGGGATAATAACTTCCTGTTTTCTACTGGTGATGCCTCTCCCTATGCATCCCAGTATCCCCCCAGCCCTCCTTGCTGCCCTCTCACATTGCTTGCCCACCTTTAGGTCATCTGATATGACTACCCCCAGGTCCCTTTCCATTTTGTTGTTGTTAGTATCTCACCCCCCATTGTGTATTCTTCCCCTGGGTTTTTGTTTCCCAGGTGCATTACCTTGCACTTCTTAGCATTGAATCTAAGCTGCCATACATTTGACCATTCCTCTAACCTTGCCAAGTCCCTTCTCATCCTTTCCACCCCACCTTGTGTATCAACTCTGTTGCAGATCTTTGTGTCATCTGCAAAGAGACATACTTTTCCTTCCAGTCCCTCTGCAATGTCGCTTATAAAGACATTGAAGAGGACCGTCCTAACACTGAACCTCATGTACCCCACTAGTAACCCCTTTCTTCAGAGTGGACTCCATTTACTATTACTCTCTGTGTCCTATTCTCCAGCCAATTCTTTACCCAGGCTGTCATCTTGGGACCACTGCCAGGCTGGCTAACGTATATTAATCTTTTGTGTGGGACTGTTCAAATGCCTTGCTAAAAGTCTAGGTAGGCCATGTCCACAGCCCCTCCCTGATCTACTACTTTGGTCACCCAGTCAAAGAAATCTATCAGATTTGTCTGGCATGACCTTCCCTGCTAGAATCCATGCTGCCTTGGGTCCTGTGCCCCACTGGCCTCTAGATACTCGACAATTCTTTCCTTCAGAAGTGATTCCATCATTTTCCTACCACTGAGGTTAAACTAACAGGTCTGTAATTTCCTGCTTCTGCCTTGCTCCCACTTTTGTGAAGGGAATCACATCTGCCCTCCTCCAGTCCTCAGGTACCACCCCATCCTCCCATGATTTGTTAAAGAGGGTAGTCAGTGGTGTCACTAGTTCTACCCTTAGTTCTTTTAGAATTCTGGGATGAATCCCATCAGGCCCCATTACTTTGTCCACCTTCAGTTTTAACAGTTCTTTCAGAACCCTTTCTTCTGTAAATGGGCTGGTATCAACTTCTGTATCCAGAGTGTTTCTACTGTTTGTTTTAGGTACCTCCCCCTCTTCCTTTGTAAATACTGAGCAAAAATATTTGTTTAGTATCTCTGCCTTTTCACAGACACCCTCTGCCCACCCTCCCTCCCTTTATTAAGCCTCACTATCCCTCCCTTGGTCTTCCTTCGCTCCCTGATGTACCTATAAAAGGTTTTATCCCCCTTCTTAACTGAGTTGGCTATCTTTTCCTCGGTTTGGGCCTTTGCTGTTCTGACTGCCTTCCCAGCTTCCTTTTGCTTTAACTGATACAGTTCTCTGTCCTGCTCCTTCTGTGATTCCATTATTCTCTGTTATTTATTATGTGGCATGCATTATCCATTCACCGCCTGAAGAGATGTGAAGGTGGTGTATAGTGCAATTGGCATCTTTAATGGTATCTTCTCACTGCACAAATAAAACAATTAAAACAAACACACACACACACACACACACACACACAAACTGTTTCCAATAGAATACAAGAAGTAGTGCAGAAAAACAGGAAAATGAAAGTGATGTTTTTTCCCCAATCCATCACCTCCTCTCCTATCTGAGACCACTGCAAGTCATTAATTTACTTAAATGTCCCACCACTGTGCTTCCTTAGAAAAGTTATTTTAATTATTACCTTTACAATAGTAACAAGACCACCATGGATTTGACAGATGCATCAGTGGGCGAAAAAAAGAAAAGAAAAATAATCAAAGGAGAGAAA
Organism: Neoceratodus forsteri; assembly: GCA_016271365.2. NCBI lineage: Eukaryota > Metazoa > Chordata > Ceratodontiformes > Ceratodontidae > Neoceratodus > Neoceratodus forsteri. The sequence goes on along the minus strand of CM028131.1, from coordinate 394,973,795 downwards.
GAGGGTCTTAGTTACAGGCTCAGCAATGAATCCCAAGTTCCATCCCTAGCACTAAGAATATTATGTATTAAATACATACATTACTTACTTAATTAATTAATAAAGCAAGGGAGGGGGCTCTGGTAATTGCCTGTAGCTGGTTCCACAGGATAGAAATGCATTCCTTTACATATATATATATATATATATATATATACACACACACTGACAGAAAGAAACCTCACTGACTGTCCGAGGCTGTATCCAGTTGCTGGGTAAAGATTTTGTTTTAAATAAATAAATATAAAGAAAATATTCTCCATGGTCTGGGTACACAGTTAATGGGTGAATAAAAAAATACAAAAAACATAATATGGTGAAAAACAAAAAAGGTATAAAAATAAGGGTAAAAGTGTGCCGCAGAATTGCCACAGAAAAAAGCACCTAGTGCCGCAGAACTTCTGCAGCAAATGCGAACCCTGCCACAGAACTTTTCTCCATAGTGCCACAGAAAAATCGGGGCCATGTCCATGACTAATCATAGATATCTGTAATGATCAACAGTCTCTATAGGCTGGGAGTCAATGGTCCTGATCTCCAGGGGAAACTCAACAACACCACCCAAATCAGATGCCCTGAAAACCATACTTATTTTTTCTATTGTATTTCTTTATTATTTGAATACATTGAGCACCAATTTGTTAGCAATTAACCAGTTTTGAACCACCAGGAAATCCTTTTGCATAGTTAAATAATGAGAGTCCAGTCCCTTCCCCTGGAGACCAGGACAATGTTATCTACACACAGTAGAACTTAGGAACTAGCATTAAATTTAGTGTTAAACATTAAACAATATATATTAAACTCTTATAACACTTTTTTGTGTAAAGCCCCAGTAAATGTCACAGTAAAAGATTTAGATCTTTTTTTAGATCGCCCCTTTTCTCCAATCTTGTGAGGTGCCCTTTTCTACCATTTTGAGTCTGTGAATTCTGATGGAAATCTAAAGGTAGGTATACTGGAAGGAGTGTTCCAAGTAATTATTTCAAATCTAAAAATGCTGAAACAAACTCAACGTGGGTAGTAAATGGAATCTTAAAAGAAAAAATAGAATAAAAAGGTATAGGTTCAAAGTTTTCACCATAACATGCACTGCCCCTTTATTTACAGGATTTTGTTGTTTGCCAACTATTTTAAAGATGATTTGACTCATAAAGTCTAAATAAGTCATTAATTCACTCTGGTAATTAATGACATTTTGCCAGTTGCTCATATTCTTTAACAACTGTTTTTAATGACAACTTTGATTTATGAATGCTAAATTACAGAAGCCATTAACACTTTTATAGAATGAAATGCATCAAGCCTCAATAATACTATTCTAAATTGTACAAAAATCTCCCAGTAATACATCACTACTCTCAATAATACTATCCTGAAAAGTGATACTATCGTTTTTGCTGATAATACTACAGTTCAAAGGTCATTTCCAACTGTAGTATTATCAATGGATCCATATATTACAAAAAATAACAGAAAGGTAAGTGTTTTACAAGGCAGTAATACCTTCTCAAGGTTTTGGGGACTTCAGGACCTCTCAAGCTTTGCTCTTGAGGTTCCATGTCCCCAGAACCTCTCAATGGTATTACTGCTTTGTAATACACACTTATCTAGCTATTATTCTATTTATAATAACTGGTGACCTCCTTTATCACATTGATTATCAGTGGGATCAAATGCCATAATAACTGGGTATGACATCATACCCAGTTATCTCAATGTTTGGAATGCTTGCACTTCACTTTCCCTGTTGGGAAACTGTCCCTGCACCAGTTTTTATAAAAATAAAACATGAGCGACTGTGTGCCTATGATTTTTTTTATACATCCTTGGTGTGAGATGACCACATAATCCTCTCGAGGTTCACTCTCAAAGTTTATGGGTCATCACAAACCTTGGGTAAGTAATAAAACTTCATAACACACTGCCACCTCTACATTATTCTCTATAGAATTACACATCCTGTAGTGTCTTATTGCACTTATAAAATGGTTTATAATATGTCTGATATAAAATGAATAAAATAAATCATACTATCTATAACAAACAAAACCTCCCACTAGACCAAGTCAGTGACTTCAAATATCTAGGTGTTACTCTTCACTGCTCACTTACATATCACCTTCACATCAACCTTCTCTCCAAAGTGATCAACGCCAGGACAGGCACCCTCTATCGTCACCGCCACTGCCTTACCCCTGAGGCATTACAAACTGCTGTCACTAGCTCAGTCCTGTCCATTATTGACCACGGACTAGTTATTTATGGTACTGCCTCTGACACTGCCCTAAACCAAATCCAGGTGGCGCTTAACACTTGCTGTCGGCTTGTCACTGGAGCCCAGAAGCGCACTCATAATTGTGAGCTCTATGCCCAGACTGGCTGGCTAAATCTAAAGGGTAGGATCAAGTACCAAACCTGCCTCCTCACTAAAAAGACTTGCCTTAACCTCACTCTCCCTTCTACCCATGCATTCTTACAGCCCTCCTCCAACCCACACCTCATCCATGGCGCTATCAAGCAACCCTACCTTGTCCCCCACTGCTGTACCTCCCTGGCCCAGTGCTCATTCAGTTTTAGAGCCCCTACCTGGCTTAATTCCCTCCCCTCAGAAGTAACCTCAGAGTTAAAACTTGACCCTTTCAAATCCAAGTTGCATCAATACCTTATCACTCTTAATCAATGTGACTGCCCCGTCTAGATCTTTTGTTCCATGTCCCCTCATTCTATATCTGGTTCTTTCACTGCTCTACTGTCTTCCCCCTCTGAGTGATCCCCACTTCTCATGTCTCTTCCTGACCCCCTTTTTTCTTTCCTCCTTCTGCTCTCCCTCCCATTACTCCTGCCCCCCCCACCCTCTCTCCTGTCTCCCTTTTTACTCTTTTCCTCCTAACAAGGCCTGACTCTGGCTGCTCTCATCCCCTACCACAGTTTTAATTTTTTTTGTCATTGAATTTCTCATTTATTCAAATTCATCCTCATGTTATTGTTCACTGCTCTACTTTTAAGAAGGTCTTTACTTGTTTTTCGTTCTCAATCAAATGTGATTGTTCATCTTATCTTGTTTCATTGTAATTTATACCTCGACTGGAACCTTTGTAAAAGATCCCTGGGCTCAAAGGCATTGTAATTCCGAGAAATAGTTAAATAAATAAATAAATAAAAATAAAAGAAGTTATTTTAAAGAAGATAAAAATGAAAACATTTAAAATGCCTTTGTAAACACACAATACCTTGTAAGTTATACACTGTGGCCCAGATATTTAAAAGGGTTGCACCATGTGCAACAGAGATGTGCCAGCGCAAGTCCGAAAATGCACCATTGTGCGATATTCAGTGGGAGGCAGCTGCACCCCCCAAATCGCAATGCGCAAAAGCACAATGGTAATGAATGCATGTGCAACTGAAGGGGGAGGAACCATGAATAAATGGCGCAGTGCGATATTCAACAGCATGCGCCATGCGCAATAGTGGAGCAAGCGGAAGTTGCACGATAGCGGAAATGATCCAAAATAAAAAGGAACAAGAGAGAGGTGCAAGAACGCTACAGGGAAGCCCGAGGTGGGAGCGAGGTGACAGCAACTAGGCAGAGGGTAGCAGTGAGCAGGACTGGGCAGGAGCAGGACAGAGCACACCTGGAAACTACCAGGAACAGGACAGGAGTGGGGAGCCTGTGCCACTGGAGAAGTCAAAGGGAAGTGCCACAGTGGACTGAAGGCAGTGACAGTGGGCAGGACAGCCAAATCTTGGAGGTGTTCCCGGTGCAGGGGGAGTAGCATAAAGGACAGTGGGAGGAACAGGAATACAGCTGCTGGGGGGGTACACAAGCCAGGGACATGGCCAGTGCCACCATTCAGATGGAGGCAGTAATGAGGGATGTGAGAAGGCAGGCAGCAGGGGGCAAGGCCATGGAAGGGCCTGTCAGTGGTATGCCCCCAACAGGCAGTACCAAGCCTGCACCAGCTTCGAGCACTACAGTGACACTGAGATAGTGGTCCAGTACAGCCTGAACCAGGCGATTCTGAGGCGGCTCTGTGAGCTGTGCAGTGATGAGATGCAGGCATAACCCAGTCAGCTGCATCACGCCTACTCACACAATTCCTAAGCACACTGCTGCCACATGCCGTGGAGTACATCCATTTCCCCAGCACACAGGCAGAGCGCACAGCACACATACAAGAGTTTCACAGGGTAGCACGCATGCCTGGCGTGCTCAGGGCCATTGACTGCACCCATGTGGCCATCCGCACGCCACCTGGCCCAGAAGGTGCTGCATACATTAATCGGAAGGGCTATGCAAGCATCAACTGCCAGGTGGTGTGCGATGCTAGGGGCGCATAACCAATGTCTGTGCCATGCACCCTGAGGGAGCACATGATGCCTTCATCTGGCACCAGTCTGCACTGTGCCACAGGTTCAAGAGTGGGGACATCCACACTGGCCACCTAGTGGGTGAGTATGCAAATCACGCAGAAAGACATGGATCTTGGGAGGGGCATAGTCAGAGGTGACATGGGTACTGGCCTAGATGGCCAATGGCAGGGTGACGCTGATCACCAAACTAATGTACACACTCTACACACAGGTGACAGTGGATATCCACTCCGTCCCTGGCTGCTCACACCATACCAGCGGCCCACGACCCCATCACATCAATGGTACAATGAGGCACATGCCACCACACGCAATGTCATAGAGAGGGTGTTCGGGATGCTGAAGGCATGTTTCCATTGCCTGGACACGTCTGGCGGTGCCCTACAGTACAGCCCCTCAAAGGCCTGTGGGCTATTCCTGGCCTGTTGCATTTTGCACAACATGTCCAATGACTGTGGGATAGCTGTAGAGGTCAAAGAGGGGGACAGCGATGGGGACGATGAGAACACTAGTGCAGATGGTGATGGGCAGCCCCCCCTTGGTCAAAGGGACTCCCAACTGATCCAGATGTCACAGCTGCACTGGGACACCATCACAGAGGAGCACTTCAACCAACCCAGGTAAGATATGGGGCCATGTGCAACCACCAATGGCAAGTGCACAACCTACAAACACGCATGGACAAATCACAGGGGCGCATGTCGTAAAGGGAATTGGCTGAGCATGGAACTGCACACACCATCAGGCATGGGTAAGGCCTAACACAGCATGTGGTCACGTACACACACACACACACACACACACACACACACACCCACAAGACATGCACAAGGATAGGAGGCACGCCGACTCCAACTGCCACCCCGAGACACACACAGGTCCACATACCACCATGCCCAGTGCCTGTCATTGTGTGTGTCTCAGACACTGGGCACCATTGCACAGTGGTGGACAGCACAACGCAGGCATCATCATGCACACTCCACAGCGGCCAGCAGCTGGGAGGGTGTGCACATGGAATATGTGTGTGTGTGTGTGTGTGTGTGTGTGCAGGGCTGGGTACCCCACCCATGCATTGCACATTGAACAACACACTGCACACAGGGCAGTGTTAGACAGTAGCCATGGTGGGAGACAGGTCAGTCACGTGCCACAGTGCCACGGCCACCACGGATGCATGGGCGGCCCCACCGAGACCCACCAGCTGTGACAGGCCGACCATTGGCCTCAAGGAGTAGCACTGATGATCCCCAAGGGATGCCTCTGCAGGAATGTGACCGTTCTCAAGCAGGGGTCTGCAGCTAACCAAACATGCCTGTGCCAGGCATGCTCGGGATGCCCACAGCTGAACCCGGTGTCGACAAGGAGGATGTCGCACGACACCGGGAATGGGGGTGGACATGGCACTGCGCAGTGTCTACGATGCATGGGCAGATAACTGTGTGCCTACTGTGGCCATGACAGCTGTAAATGCCTGTGTCTGCCTGTCAATGGTGGCAGTCACATCCTCCAGCAGCCATTCCATCCCTGCCAGGAGCAGATCGGTGTCCCTGCTGTGCCACTCCTCTGCCTGGCACAGGACCACACTGAGTGCATCCACCACCGTCACAAGCCACAACTGCTGATCCACTGATTCATGGAGTATGCGGGCGTGCTTCTCTAAGAGGTCATCCACCTGATAGGCATGCTGTCCCTCATGGTGTTCGCAGCCGTGCTGGGCAGCACCCCTTGAGGTTGGGTGCTGCACACCAGGGCCATGCCTGGGCATGTCCACAGGCAGTGCACTGATGTCGCCCCCCGACACTGTCCCCCCATTGCCATTGGCTGAGTGCTGACACTGCCCCTCCAGCTGCTGCTCTCCAGGGCTCAACGGTGCCACCGCAGCGGCCGCAACAGCCCCACTACCCTAGACACACACCAGTGCTGAACCACTGGTGCAGACATGCACAGGCTGGGACTGTGATGTCACGCAGGCCTCCACGGTGGCACCATCCTCGGCTATGCCCATGCTGTAACCTGCTGTGCGGCCATCCTGTGGCCCACACGTATCACTGTCCATGATGTGAGCTCCATCATCATCAGTGACGGATTCGGCACCAGACCGAGTCTCAGCATGCTGGCATCCATGGGTACTGTCACGCTGGGACACGGGTAGGGCCTCCTCTGCACCTGCTCCACCAACATCAGTCCGGACAGCCAGGTGGGCCCACTGTCGTCCTGACCCTCAGACACCTGTGGAGGTGGATGGGCCCTCCTCTGTGTCCACGGTATCACCCTCAGTGGACGAGCCCACCACCGCTGACCCATGTAGCCACTCAGGAGCTGTAAGGGAACACAGTATCATTAATGTATCTGCCCTACCCTATGGCATCCCCCCCACAGTGACAGATCAGGACCTACCATGCAGTGATGGGCTACCGCCCATCTGGAATCCACCACCTGGAACACCCCTCGATGGCACAATGCCACATGCTGCAAGCAACCCGCTCTTCCTGTGGTATCAGGCGCTGCATGGCCGGCTGTCCCCCACCAGCCACAGCCCGTGCTGCCCTGATGGCAGCCACCTCATCTTTAATCCTCCTCCTGTCCGTGCCCACCTTCTTCTTGCACTCCTGCATTTGACCGCTGGTGGCAGCCATGCTGGTTGACGGCATGTGCCACCTCACCCCATGCCACGGGCACGGGCCTGTGGTGTTCCACGCTGTCTGCTGAGCAGCAGTTCCTGGTCAAGGTAGGCCTCAAACAGGGCATCTGATTCTGCCTTGGTAAAGTTGGGCCTCCTCCGTCTCCCACGTCTCTGTTCCTCCTCCTCCACCTCACGTTCAGTCATCATTGATCCTGTGGGAATGACAGGTGTTACCTCTGACTGTGCAGTCCCATGCATCTCCTACACACTGTCCACACTCCCAAACAGCATGCAGCTCACCACAATAGACTGCAATACCAGACTATGGCCTCTGCAGCCCCATGTCTTATTTATATAGCGCAACGCATGCAAATGAGGCGAGGCTCAATTTTAAGTGGATGCCAATGCAGTAGCTGCACCATTGAATCGCTGATGAGCTGATTTGCATATGCCGGCTGAATATTGTGCTGTTGCACCTTGCGCAATTGTGTTGAACGTGCTCAGGCAAGGGTGCAGCTCTGTGACGTGCACAGTAGACACCGAATGGTGCATGCCCGGGGTGCTGACGCCGACACCTGCCACGCTGTTGATGTGCTGTGTGCAGGAGGCAGTGCAGGGCATGGCCACCACTGTGCCAGTGGCACTAGTGTGCTGTTCACAAGTATGGCACTCTTGCACTGGGGCACTATAGGCACCGTGGAGCCATAGCGCAGTAGGCCACTACAGGAAGTGCCACACAGGTGCCCTACCGCGCTACAAGCGGTGAGTACCAATCGCACTGTAGCGGTCCATGAGCGAGGGACCCCTGACCCTGTGCTGACCTTTGCCCCTAGGCACCATGCATCCGCATGGGTGCACCTCTATCACGCTGTTCAGTGACAGCGTGATGGGGAATGGCAGTGCAGTACCGCACAGCATCCGCATGTGGCGGACGTGTGCTACAAAGCGCCATTTTGATACTCAATGCTTTGAAGATGGCACAGAGATGGGCACCAATCTGGAGCCAGGTTGAACTGGCTAACCTCGTGTCCTTGGTTGAGTGCCATGCTGCTGCACTCTTTGGGGAGGCACCCCTGGACAGGGCCAGGAGTGCCATGTGGGAGGAGGTGGCGGTGGCCCTGGAGAAGGCGACAGGGATCCAGTGCACAGCACAGTAGTGCAGACACCAGTATGGGGACCTCCAGTGGAGGGACCCAGACAGGCTTGCCCACCTGCGGGCACGTGCTAGGAGGGGCGCGGTTCCACGGCCATGTAGGTGAACCATCCATATACTGGTTACATCCATATGGGTATCACGGTGGGCATGTGTCCAGCACACTGGGGAGTCCATCCAGTGTGGGCCGTGGTGGTGGTGGTGGTATGGGGGGGCAGATGGGTTTAGCTGTGTGGGATCGCTCACACCTGGGGTGGGGTGCCTTTGCTACCAGATTGTACTGTTGTTCCTCTCTCCATGTTTGCACCCTAGGCCCTGAGGAGTGCTGGCATGCCAGTGAGGGGCAACTGCAGCGTGAGGCATGGCAAGATGCAAGAGCACCCATACCAGCCTAGTGCCGGGACCAGCCTGATGATGGTGAGTGCCTTACATCCAGGATCTTTTGTGCATGCTGTGTAGCAGGGCGGGCAGCGGGGCATGGCCACCATCCATTGACACCACTGCCGTGCACGCAACATGGTACAGTCAGCACTGTCCAGTGGCACTGCATGTCTGGGAGTGTGTCAATGGTGGTCCATGCGTGCACTGGGTACATGGCTGTGCCACTGCCTTTGCACCACAAGGCCATGTCACTGTACAGCCACGGTGGTGCTGTTCGGGACTTGGGCGGTGGGTGTATGCAATGGTCCACATGGCTGTGTGTGCCTGGGTGGGCAGGTCTTGTGGACATGATCACTGTGGGTGGTCGCACACCATCACAGGGACGTGTCCCATGGCTGTATGCCATGCACAATGGGTGGGCTGCAGAGGGCTGTGCATTCACACCTATTGACTCTGCTCCCTTGTCCTAGGTGGATGGAGGATGGTATATGTGGAGCGTGCACTGCAGGAGCTTTTGCAGGTGGCCAGGACCTCTCTGGCCATCCTCGAAAGGATGGAGCGACATGGTGTGAGGCGATGTCATGCCAAAAGGCACCACAGGAGTGGGGAGCGGGGCTCCCGATAATGATGGATCCCAGTTACATCTTGGATAGCACCATGGAGCCACCCTCACACCCCTCCTTCCCTCTTCCATTTGTTCACCCCTGCCCCTTACCCACCTACACCCTGTTTGTGTCCCTCACCCCTTTCAAATGTATATATTTGTACATAGTTTTGTTACCACTTTTATAATATATTTGTTTAGTTATGCCTACTGTTGTGGTCTCAATTTGCAGTGGGCTAATGGTGCTCAGCTGCAGTGGAATGCATGGTGTTGGGGGTGGTGCTATCTTGGGGGGTGTGTGTGTGTCCATAGGGGAGGCAAGTGTGGTGTGGGTGTAGCTCTCAGTCACTGTCTGTGGTTTGTGTGTTGTTCCCTGTGCAATGGATGATTGTGTGCAGTGGTACACAGTGCATGCACTGCGTCCATGGCGCACCTGTCAGACCATCCATGGCCTGTGCAGCTGCCACCCTTGCATGTCTGTGACCTGCACAGTCTGCTGGCATGTCAGTGGTGGCTGCCCATGCTGGACTTCCACTTTACCCAGCGCGATGCCATGTTGACTCCTGTCACTGGTGTGGTGCACGTCTGCCTCGGGTGGCACTGTTGCATCCACTGTTGTTGTCCCACCTCGATGCTGTCACCTGTGCCTGTCGCAGGGGATGTGCTCCACTGTCTGTCACTTGTGCTCCAGCTGCATGCTGGTAGAGTACAGCATCTTGGTGCCTGCACAGGGTTGCTGGCACACCTGTGCCGTGGAGAGGTTCTGGCAGTGTGTACACGGCTGCCGTGGTCACGCTCTGGGGGCTTGGTTGACCTGCTACTGTGTCCCTGTATTGGTGTTCCCTTGGGTATGGGTGGCTGTTTGTGCACTGTGTTGCATCCTGTGTGGCGCATGCTTCCATGCAACACTATGGGTGTCTGCACTGGCTGTTGTGGCCAGTGCTGGGACGGGGTGTGTCCTTGGGAGGGTGGGCAGGGTGCTGTGACACTGGTGGTGGGTTCCGGGGAATGCCCTGTTCCATGTGTGGTACCTCATGTGCTGACACATGGATGGCCTCACAGCTTTACCTGGGGGGAGACTTGCATGGTGGCACTGTGTCTGCAGCTGTTGCTTCGCTGTCTGCTGCTGCTTCCCATTGTTGGGTGCTCATGTTGGGGCTGCCTTGCATGGTTCTGTGGTGCACAGGGTTGTATTGTCACAGTGGGGGTGGTGGCATCTTTGGGGTGTCCTGCACTGTTGGGCACTACTCCTGGGCAGGGTGTCTGGGGATCATGGTGCAGGGTGTGCTCTGCATTGTTGGGATGGTGTGACACGGGGTGGCCGGACATCCTTGTGTGCCGATCACAGTTTGCCAGGGGGGGTGCTGGGGTACCATGCCCCGGCTGTGGGATTGTTGCTGGTGTCCATGGGCTGGTGGATCTTCCAGCTCTCCTCAGGTTGTGCGGTGCATGGGGTGTGGGGGGCGATGTCTGTTCTGCTGTGCGCTCCTCTGCCCATATCTACCATGGGTGGTGAACCCCTGCATCCTGTCCCTGCACATCTCTGGTTGTGCTATTGCGCATCAGACCTGCACCACTGCGCATCCCTGGTTGCGCCATGGTGCAGTTGGTGTGATATTCAGTTGTGTGGCGCAGGCGCATCTTGCCTGCGCAGTGTTTGAATATCACATGTATTGCACATGGGTGCACTGGATTTGCACCTGCTCCTGCTGTTGCGCACTTTTGTGGTGCAGTTTGAATATCTGGGCCCGTATCTATATCTCTGACATGTTCGCTTGTCATCAGGGGCCCATTGCCCATGACCCTGAGGATGCTATATTCAGTTGGAATGCATGCTGGCACTATCTGACTAAATATAGGGGCATGTTGGCACAGCACTAAGCTGAGTAGCACTGCCCCAACACGGATCCCACCAGTGCAGGGAACAGTGCCACCAAACGCAATAGTGCTGGTAGCTTCTCATGCAGTATTCAGACAGCCCTATGCAAATAAGCCCATTTGGCATACAAGGCACAAACCAGACGTTTGCATGCCCATTATGAGTACATTTGCATGGAAAGCGGTGGCAGGTTTGCATCCCTGTGACCAGCTCCACCTCCCCCAATTGCAGCACCCATAGAAAGCAAGTATATACGAACATACAAATGTGCCAGCAGAAACAGACCACCCGGTCTAAGTCTGCTCGAGTGTGCAGCCAACACCCCTAGTTTGCAGCTGCCCCTTTTGTCATCCCACTGCCACCCCCCACCCTCACTCCTCACTCTCCCCTGTTCCCTGTCCCATGCCCTTTTGAAGCTGTTCACAGATGTACATGATACCACCCATTCTGGTAGGGCATTCCATTTTGCTACCACCCTCTCTGTGAAATAGTGTCTCCTCATTTCCTTCCTAAATCTTCCCTCCATTCTTAGCCCATGCCCCTTGGTGACCCTCCCCCTCCTTAACTTAAAGACCCCATCTTCCCCATCCTTATTGATTCCCCTCAGATACTTGAATGTCTCTGTCATGTCTCCCCATCCCTTCTATCCTCCAGGGTGTACATATTGAGGTCTCTCAGCCTGCTGTCATAGTCCGTCCCCTCCATTCCACATATCATCTTTGTTGCCATCCTCTGCACCCCCTCCAGCAGCCTGATATCATGCTTTAGTTATGGCCTCCAAAACTGCACACAATACTCTAAGTTTGGCCTTACCAGCAATCTGTAGAGGGGCAAGATCACTTTACTTCGCCTAAACAAAAAAACCCTCGCTATGCACCCCAGCATTTTGTTCACTTTTGCAGCTGCTCTTCCTTTTGTTTAGTGGCACACCCTACCCTCCAATTGCTGACTCGTAGATCTGTCAAACTTTCCCTGCTGTCCATTGGTCCCCCACCCTCCAAGCATTGGCCTGGTACATGTAAGGCCTTTCCCTGGTGCTTAGTGGCCCCCCCACCCACCAATCACAGGCCCAGTACATGTAAGACCTTTTCCCAGTGGTAAGTGGTACCCTGCTCACCAATCACACCATCCCCATGAAAGGAAAACACTGTCCCTGGTGTATACTGGTCCCCGTACCCTCCCAGCACTGGCATCAGTATAAAAAAATAACTCCCTGACATCTAGTGGCACCCCCTACCCACCGAGCCCCATCCTTGTACACTATTTCAGAGTCCCTGGCATCTAGCGCCTCCCCACATCACAGGTACCAACTAATTCCACCCCCACACAAAAACACACACACACACACACAGCCTCATATGGAGTCAGGCCCTCAATTTTATCTGTGGCAGAATAAGCAGCAGAGATTTCCCTGGTAAGAAGGTACAGCTAGGATGGGAATTTTTCATGGTTAATAAAAGAACACTAGAAATTAAAACTGTACATGGTACTGTACTTTGTTAGTCAGGCCCTCAATTTTATACAGTACGTGGCAGAGTAAGCACCAGAGATTTCCTTACTGAACAGATTTTTTTTTTATTCTTTGGTAACGGTAGGGCCCACTAGTGTGCCTGCTTTCAGGGGCAAACTGGGAGCATTGGGGTGGTTAAGTCACTTGCCTAGAGTCACACAGTATGCAAGTGAAAGTTGTGTGACTCAGACCCATGTCTGTTGGATGTGCCAAGCTCATATGCAGCTCATTACTCTTCCTCTATAGGGTAGCTATGCTGCCAGTGCAATATTTATTTTATTTATTTATTTTTTGTTGACCGGGTAAGTGCACTAGACAAATCCTGCCTATTTTCAGGCACGACCTGGGGAAGGGGGATACAGAGGAATGCCAACTGACCTTGAACCAGATTAAGCTGTTGGTGGTATTTTTTTTTTTAGTGAATGAGGGAAATTTGGCCAGGACACCAGGGAAATTCCCCTACTCTTTGCGGTAGGGGGACGCTCTGGTCACGAGGATGGACCTCTCAGTCTCTGAGACGCCCTGCTGCAGTACAGACCTTTCACCATGTGCTCCTCTGTTGCTCCTGGACGATTCTTCAGATTCTCAGCCTGTTTCTACCACAGAAATGCATTTGTCTTTGCCTGGAACTTTGGAGTCTTCACATACCATCATACCGTCTGCTTTTTCTGCATCTCTGGAGAGTTTGCAAGTACGGGATGTTTCTGCACTGAATGACTCGGTTGTTCAATCGGAACGCAAATCTGCGACAGCATTGTGTGCTGCACCGTTGCTTCCCCAAGTTCTTCCGGATCTAGCGCACAGAGAGTCACCGCGACTGCTGAGTCGCATGTTGGGGCTATGGAAATCGTGAATTTGGACCCTTTGGCGGAATCTTCCCGGACTACCTCGGCTCAGCCTCCCGTTTCTACTACTGCCTTGCTCCGTTCTCAATTTGGCTTGTCGGTTTCAAAGGACGTGTCGGACCCCACCTGGACTGCTCCAGAGGCATTACGAGAGGCAGGTTGGACACAATCCCCTTCGGGAAATTGGATACCGGATCCCTCATGGAACGAGGACAGACATGGAGTCTTATATTCTCCAAACAGGCCTGCATCGAGTATGAGCTCCACCGAGGTACCTCCTAGTAAGGACTTGTTAATTCAGAAAGACTGTAATGTTGCATTGTCTAAAGATGTTTCTAAAGTTTCATGGGGGGATATTATGGACTCTGGGGACCCTGTTTGTTCTGCTGATTCTCCACCTACCTCTCAGGTTTCTGAGTTACCCCTTATTGTTTTGTCCCAGGACCCAGTGGAATCCTCGATATTACCTCCTATGACCATTTTTCCTGATGCTCCCCATAGTGTTTCTGGTCCTCCTTCCCTCCCTGTGACTTCTGTTCCTACTTCCTATAGTTCACTAGATACAGCTGGGGAAGGTGCCTCACATATGCTGGGTGACACTGTACCTCCCCATTTGGAGCAACCCCCCTCTGCTAACAGGAGGCCTGTACTTTCCGATTTATTTAAAAACAAGCTCGAGCAAGCACCCCGTAGGAATGCCATTCGGCTCCATTATCGGGGTGGTCTATCTGAGTTTCCTGACCGCTATTATGTGGCTCGAACACTCCTGAAAGGTTCACTGCACTTTCAGGCCTCAGATATCTATGCTCTGATCCACATCTCCGGGGAGGAGACTTTTGATGTCAGTTTCAAGACCTCAGCTAGCTGGACAGGTTTTGGCATGCTTACACTTCTGTAAAAAATTCTCCTCTGGACTCCTTTTTTGGTAATTCCCCTTACTAAACCAACTGTGCGTACAGTCACTATCATGTTCCAAAATGAGGGTGTTAGCATAAGCGATATTTATCACTGGCTACAAAACCGATGTAATGTTCTGTCCCCCCCGAAGCTGTTTTGGATGATGAAGGGTTGTGGACGGGGGGTTGGAGGTTTAGGGTTAAGCTTTTTCAAGTAAATTCGGATGTGGTGCACTTACCTAACAGTTTTTTTTTTTAGGTAAGGATAGAGGGGTTTGTTTTTATGGTGGACAGCCTCGGGCCTGCTACAAATGTGGGGCCACCACACACTTAAGTAGTACCTGCGATTTATTGAAATGCAGTTTATGTGAGGGGTATGGACACCCTAGTGTTTCTTGTAAAAATATATTTCAATGTAATTTGTGTAATGAATTGGGACATGCTTATCATCAGTGTCCCTGGGCTAGTAAAAATCGTAAAGAGGGCTGGAATTCAGAGGTATTAGTTCAAAAAGCTCAGGATAAGATTCAAGACCGTCTAAGTTCTTTGGGACCTGTTCACAAACCCACAATGGTACCCCCCCCATGCCTCTTACGATAGATTCTCCTATTTCCCTGCCAGTGAGTAACTATGCACCTGATGTAGGCAACCCCTCTACTTCTGAGATGATGGTAGACCCTCCCCCTCCTGCTACCTTCTTTTCCACTCCTGCTACTCCGCTTGGGGATTCGGAAGGTTTTCAACCTGGCAGGCGGGTTACTAGGGCCGCTGCACGTAAAAATCTGAAAGTTTCTGATATTCCCCTTTCTAATGCTTTTGACTGTCTGAAAGGTGACAAGGATGATACTGATGGTGACTCTGACGTATCTGCCTTATTATCTGACATTGATCTTCCTACATCTAACCTCCGGATGTTTCCAGAAAGAAAATCATGAAATCTAAGAAGGGGTGTAAAAAAAGGAAAAATATGGCTGTTACGGACGGTAGTGGTTGACTGATTTATTTGGCCTGGCCACCCTCCGACTTGCATCCTTAATTGTTAGTAGCTTGAAAAGCTATAAGAGGCGGATGGTTTTCACTCATTTTGCTGCCTCACTTCCTTTAGACATTCTGTTGTTACAAGAAACCCATGTCTCTACCTTATTTGAGGTACAACAACTTAGACGTGGGTGGTATAAAGGCCCAACCTACTGGACTTTTGGGACTGACACTGCTGATGGTGTGGCTATACTGTTTTTCATCACAGTTCTCTGTATCTCGCATCATAGATATTTTTCCTGGAAGAGGCGCTTATTATGGACTGCTCTATTTTTGATATTTTTACGTGTAATTGTAATTTATGGTCCACAAACTAAAGCAGCCGTATTGCTTTTATTGATTTAATCAAACCGTTTTATGTACTCGTAAACATATCATCTGGGGATTTCAACTGTTCTATAGATGTTGCTTGTAGAACAGCTTCAGGGAAAAAAGTGTATTGCGATTCCTTGGCCTTGTCCTCTTTGATCAAGGATGCAGGTTTGCAGGACGCATATCGTTTTTTACATTCTGATGCGGGATACACATACCACAGGTCTGTGTTCCATACTAGGATTGACTATATATTTGTCTCCAAACATTGTGTTCCCAAACAGTTTGTTCTACGCCACACTGAAATTTCAGATCACTGCCTTTTGATGGGTACTTTTTTTATTGCTTATACTTCTTTTTCCCCTGTTTCCCTATTCCCCCAATGGAAATTGAATAATTCTTTATTTTCTTCCTTTTTCGTTCAGTCTCAAGTCCACACTATTTTTCAGGCCGTATTTCCGTTCTCTGTTTTATGATTCCATTTGGGATTGGTGGAAAGATTCAAAGCAGAAATCCATCTTTTCTTTCAACATTTGGGAAGAAGAAGGCCGGGACAAATACCTTACATACTTAACCTACTGCAATCAGTTATATAAATTGATGTCCTCTCTGTCTCTTCTCCTGTGGATTATTCATCTCAAATCTCCAAGATTAAACGTCTCATGTTTTCTTTCCAATATGATAGTGCTCGAACCCTAGATTTTTATATGTGCTGCATTCCTCGTCCCTTCTGCTAACCCATTTTAGCATTTAAGGGTAGACTTTCCTCTACTGTAATGCATGGCTTAATGGATGAGCATGGTAATGTTATGTACATGATCCCGGATATGTTTTCTGTTATGCATTCACATTTAAAACAACGTTTTTGTACTGTTCCACACTCCACCCCTGATTTATCCTCTGTTTTTTCGGCTCCGGACCCCCAGATCTCTACACATCACATACCAGACCTTATTAGTCCAATTTCAAGAGAGGAAGTTGCTTGTGCTATATCACATCTAAAACCGAGGTAGCCCTGGACCTGATGGTCTCACTTAGAGTTTTATAAAACATTTCAAGAAAATTTGTTAGAAATTCTAACCCAAGTCTCATTTTTATATTGAATTCTTTAGAGACAAACCCTGAATTTGGTATATCTTTTTGAAATTCATCTTTAAAAAAGGGGATGTTCACTCCATTGCTAATTGGAGACCCCTTCATCTCCTCAACACTGATTATAAAATTTTATCTAACATACTTTGTTCTCGCTTTAGGAAGATTGCTCCTGATCTCATTGATCTGGCTCAAACCTGTGCTATACCGGGCCGTTCATACAATCAAACCTTTTTATTTCAGATTTTTGAGCTCGAAATAGTAAAGGTTGTCGGGTTTTTTTCTCTGGACCAAGCGAAGCATTAGATTCTGTATATCACAAGTATCTACTCCAGATTTTGACACTTATGGTATTCCACAACTTTTTTTACAATGGCTCTCACACATGCTTTCATTGGCATATTTCATTCCAATAATAAATGGATTCACAGGTAACACCCTTCTACAGGTGGTAGGACTAGTCAAGGCTGCCCATTTAGTCTCTTATTGTGCGCCTTTGCCTTGATCCCATCATTCGTCAAATTAAATGGGACTCTAGTATTATTGGTCTCGCACCTTCTCCTGATGTATTGCCTGTTAAAATTTCTGCGTATGCGGATGATGTAGTTTTGCTTACATCAAACCTAGCCTCAGGTGATACTGCACTCCAAATATTTCAATCTTTCTCTTTACTTTCAGGGGGTAGTATAAATTTACAAAAAAGTGTATGTATTTCTTTGGACCCTGGGTCTGCCATTATTTCAAGGGCGACTGGTATTAGGTTTTGTACTACTCCCCAAAGAATTCTGGGACTCTGGTTTAATGTTCCGGATGGGGCTGGTTATAATTGGGAAACATGCCTCAAACTCGGTGAGTCTAAAGTCCAGATTTGGAAGACTTGGAAACTGGGGAAATAAGGAGGTTCTGGTGGTGAAGAAATTTTACTCCTATTTTTTATTTCTTAGCCATATTTATGCCTCCTAAGAACTTAGAAACTAGGATTTATAGTACATTTTTCAGTTGATTTGGGGTAGCCGTCTTAATCCCATTAAGCGGGCTGTGACTTATTACCTGTCCACCAGGGTGGTTTGGGTATGATACACCCTATTGCTTTTTTCTATCCTTTTCTCTTCCACCTTTCCAAGGTTTTAGATATTCCTTTTCTGTTTGTGATTCATGGGTGTGTGTGCTTGACTCTATCATGACTGCTTGGACGACCTCCCCCTCACCTTTTGCGTGTTTCTGGGGTTCCTTCTTATGTCATAGATAGTTTCCGTGCCTCAGGAGCTTGGAAGGTTAGTAAACTTTCTTTACTATCCTTGACCAGGAAACAAATATATGGCTTTTCTGATGGCTTTTAAGCGGTGTTGCTTTTCCCACATTGTTCGCCAACTGGTATGTCTAATGCTTTAAACATTCTTAAAGATAAACGGATTCCACCACACATGTGGGATGTTTCCTGGATGTGTTGTCATGGGAAACTACAAGTTCGGGGTAATCTAAAACACAAATCCTCATAGGAGCGGTTTTGTCCTAAACCCTTTTGTGTTCAATTAGAAGAATCCATGGATCATTTTTTTTTACGTGTGCGGATGCCCGTTTGTTCTGGAAAACATTGGCAAACAAGTGGAAATGGCCCTTTCTGAGCAGGATTACATATCAAGTATTTGTTTTGGGTGCTTTCATTGCTCCATGGCACATTTTTCACCCTAGCACACTCAGGGTTTTTTTTTGCTATTTGTAAGTATTACTTATGGCAAGCCAGATGCCAATATGTATTGCAACAAATCCCGACAATACCTGCAGATATTATATCTTATATTGAAACTGCACTAATATCTATTAAGGAATCTGAATATAAACAGCTTCCTCCCTCAAGGTTTCATTCTCTCTGGGTTCATTTTGATTTTTTTTCTTAGGTTAGGATTGTTACTTTCACCTTGTATAATTTCCTTACATGTCATATATACTGTTTTTCTACTTGCTCATTTTGGTTTTGGTTTTATGATATACGGATTGTATATGATTTCTTATGTTCTTGTTATTTAGTTTGTGTTTGTTTTTTTATGGTCATTTGCTTGATGTTATGATTTTCTCAATAAAAAATTCCCCTACTCTTCAGACACACTGTTTGTATTTGTTTGATTTTTGAAGTTTATAATAAAAAATTCCCCTACTCTTCAGAGGGGGAACCTCTGTCCAAGATGGCGGACGCACCCTTGCTTGCTGAGGAGGTGGCGATGGAGGTGGGAGACCCGGTCTCAACTCCTGCCTCTGTGTGTGTAGAGACCATGTCTACAACTACTGAAGCAATGCTGGTTTCTGTGTCTACTGCAGAAAATGAATCTACACTACAGGTTACAACTTTGGGTCACCCTGACATGGACTCTCAAACGTCTTTACCCCTTGCCATCCCAATGAGGGATTTTTCCACTTTTGACTCTGCTACTGTCTGTTTGGCTGAAAAGGAGCTTCAGGACTGTTTGGGTGATGCACAACGTCTATTTGCGATTACGAAGAAGAGTTTGAACAGAGAACTGCAACGGATTCCTGAAGTCAGTTTGGCAGGATGTATGTCTCCTGTAGCCCACAATAATACTTTGCAACAGCCTACATTGCCTTTTCAAGTGGCTGAGGTGCCGCCCTGTGCAGCCCATCCAGGCGAGTTCTCAGCTGGAATACTCCCGCCCGCTTCTTAGCCGCCCCTGCAGACTACAGCGACATCATTGCATACAGTGCCTAGTTTGCCTATTGTGACACACTCTCCCTCTCAATTGCTATCTCTTGATACCAATCCTGCTACAACACCTACCTGGTCTGTAGAAACGGCGTTGCAAGGAGCTGGCTGGGTGCAGGAACCTACAGAGGGGAAGTGGGTTTCTGGTCCGTCCCCTCTTCAGTCCCCCTGTCTCAATGACTTTCCTGAGCTGCAGCATTCACCAAACAGAAGTCTGCCTATGTCTGACCCCTTGTGTCTCCCCAAGGAATTGGAACTTACCCAGCACCCAGTCTTGGAACCTTTGCAGGGTTCTCTTATTCGTGCTGCTTCTCCCATTACCATTACAGAGAATACAGCTCCTGCAGTAGTGGAGCCCCCCTTAAAGAAAATAGAGCCAAATCGTTCTTTTTCCTCATTGTTTAAATTTCCAATTCTGGCTTCAAAGTGGCATAATGCAGTACAATTGGCTTATATGGGCGGTTTACCTGAGCCACCAGACCGAGTGTATGTAGCTCAGACACTACTCAAGGACTCTGAAATACTTTTCTCACGAAATATATGCACTGATTCATATTTCTGGCGAAACTACGTTTGATGTCAGCTTCCAAACGCCTCGTGGCTTGGAGCATTTTTGGTCACGATATCATGCCTTAAGAAATACTGTCCTGTGGACCCCGTTTAAGGCCATTCCCCTTTCCAAACTAGCCTTTAAGAATATTACCATCCTGTTTTGGAACGAAGGTGTTGACGTCACTGACATTGTCTATTGGCTAAAACAACGTTGTACTGTTCAGGGCCAGCCTGAGGCAATATTGGACATGGAGAATATTTGGACTGGAGGCTGGAAGGTTAAGGTTTTGTTACACTCTAATGATTCTGGTCCAGTGCACCTACCTAATTCTTTTTTTATAGGTCATGATGGGGGGTCTTGTTTTACCCTGGACAACCGAAAGCTTGTTACCGGTGTGGAGACCCCTCTCACCTTAGTAATGTCTGTGATAAGCTGAAATGTAATACCTGTGGAGAATTGGGTCATGTGGGGATTCACTGTCTAAATGAGTGTAAATGTAATCTTTGTGATGAGCTGGTCATACGTTTCAAAATTGTCCGTGGGCTGTTCATAATCAGGCCACACATGATGATGGTGCTGATCAACGTTTTGTAATCACACAAGCCCAGAAGGCTTGTCTTAGAACCACCTTAGTAGAGCCGACTTCAGTAGTCACTCGACCTCTATTGCAGGTCCCTGAGCCTGTTGTAGATCAGGTTGTGGTACCCCCGGTGGCCTCTTGTGTGGCACCAGTTACTGAGATGACCGCTCCTACCCCTGACCCTGTCCAATCTGTCCAGCTTGTCCTGGACCCTGTTCCAGGCCCGAGTACTATGCCACCCCCCCCGAGTACCCACTAGTGTTATGTGTCGGAGGTCTATGAGAAATTACCCCTGGGCATTACCATCGCCTCCTTTGCTTTTGGAACCCCCTCCTGTGGTTTTGTCTGATGCCTTTGAGCTACTCCAAACTGTTTCTGATGATGCTGGAGGTGAGTCTGACTCTTCCTCTGTTGCATCTTCCCTCCCAGATGGTATTACTCATTCTGAGATTCAACTGGGTACTGGTCTTTCTCAGAAGTGGAAGGCCAGGGTTAAGCTAAAATGGAAAAAAGTGATAGGGAAAAGGAAATTGTAAAGTGTCTCTGTTCTCCTTGTGTTATGTCTCACTTTGTTTGTCATACTATTAATATGAATAGTATTAAGCGTCTGGCAAAAAGAAGATTGATTTTTTCCTGTTTACGGCTTTTACCTATGGGGATCTTTCTGTTGCAGGATACACGACTCCATACCACCCACGAGATTCGACAGGCACAACAGGACTGGCTTCTAGGTCCTTCTTTTTGGTCCATTGGCCTGGACTCCTGTTCTGGACTTGGGATCTTATTCAATATCCCAGATTTTCATTTGCTAAAATTGATTGACGAGCCCTGGCAGAGTGTTAGTCTTAGATTTTTAATTGGGCCCTGCCCTTATCGGGTTATTAATATTTGTGCTCCCCAAATTAAGTCTGCATGTATAGCTTTATTTTCTTTACTCCGCCCTTATTTGCATACTTCTTTCAGTTGATATTTTCTGAGACTTTAACTGTGGCTTAAGTCTTCTTGACAAAAGCTCTTTTGCTACTACCCAGAAATTATTTTGTGACTCCCACGAATTAGGGAAGTTGGTTTGTACTGCTCATCTCACGGATGCCTATTACTCTTTTACTAAACAACATACTCCTACATTTCAAAAGGGTAAGCTGGCTACCAGAATTGATTTTGTGTTTTTGTCCCGCACACTCCCAATTACCTCTGCTACTGTACAAGCTGTGGAATTTTCTGATCATAAACTGCTTTCTATAGGCCTTGACTCTGATGTCACTGTTTGCAAAGGACCAGGACTCTGGAAATTCAACATATCTCTGTTGAAAATTCTGACTTTCATGCAGTCCCTTTTATCCTTTATTCAGGCCCGGAAATCCATTTTTATTTGTTACGCAGACCCTATTGCATGGTGGACAGACACTAAACATGATTTGGTGCTCTTTTTGAAAAGATATAGTCGTCAAAAATGTCGAACAGAATATTTGGAATATTTACAGAAAAGGGTACATTTTCTGTCCTTGTTGACAATAGCTTATACGACAGGACAAGATCTTTCTCAACAAGTGCACTTAATTCAGAATGATATGTTGAAATTCCAATCTAGACAATCACAGCAACTTTATCATCAACACAAATTTAATGTGGTAGGCACGAGGGCTGCTGTTTGCACCTTTGAGTTGAATTCTCAACAAATTACACAAAAGAATATGTTGTGTCTTGCTGATTCTGATGGCACCTTATGTACCTCTCAGTCGGACATCTGTCTGATAGTGACATGTTACACGACTGCCCTCTTTTCTCCCTTTCCAGCTGCAGATGTTGATCCTGCAGTGTTGTATAGGGACCTTGACATCCCTATCCCTTCACAGCCGTGTTCTGACTCAGCCTGTGTACCTGTTAATGAGTTAGAATTGAAGTCGGTTATTTCTTCCTTACCCTTACGGAGGACTCCTGGTCCGGATGGACTCCTCGCTGCCTTATATAAGGTACTGCGTGACCACCTGATCCCTGAATTAACTTCAGTGTTTACCTCCCTGTTAGCTAGTGAGTTTATCCCTTTAGATTTTACTAAGGGTACTTTGATTTATATCTATAAACAGAAAGGAGATATACATTCTCTTGAGAACTGGCGCCCCTTATGTATGCTAAACACTGATTTTAAGTTATTAATGTAAATCATTGTACAACGCCTTATGAGGATAGCTGAAGTGGTTTTGCACCCTGCTCAGTCCTACTCTGTACCGAACAGAAGATATCTCTGACCATTTTATTCTCCTTCCGAGAATTATTTTCTCATGGCTATGCAGACTCCGTTCCGGGTTTTATTGTATCGGTAGATCAGAAGGCGGCTTTTGATTCAGTTAACCATGATTTTTTTATGGAAGGCACTACATTTTATGCAAGTGCCTGGTGAAATGATTCACTGGATTAAGACTTTTTATAGGACTGCCACTGTTGTGCCTGTTGTGAATGGTTGGGTTGGACCTATGATCCCCATAAAAAGAGGAGTTCGCCAAGGGTGTCCTTTGAGCCCTCTGTCATATGCATTTTTTTTAGATGTTTTGCTTCGCCGTCTGAATACTCATCCTCAGATTCATGCCCTTTCTAGTTCTACTTTAATCTCACCGTATACGGTGATTGCATATGCAGACGATGTCTGCATTATTGTGGCTAATGCATCCTCTGTGGTTACTGCCCTCCAGGAATGTTCTTCCTTTGGTGATTTTTCTGGTGCGAGTTTAAATTTTACCAAAAGTTTTGAATTCGTTAGGATCGAAAATAGCCCCTTTTTCGCATATTGGTCCTTTACAACTTGTTGAGGGGCCTCAACGCATTTTGGGAGTTTATTTTGGGACTGTAGATTCTGACCTTTTTAATTGGTCTGCTAAATTACAACAAGGCAAACTTAAGGTTGCCTCATGGAATAAGGGGCAGATTAGGAAGAAGAAACGTGTTTTACTAATCAAGACTTATTTGATACCGACTTTTCTTTATTTAAGCTATGTATTCCCAATCCCTAAACAATTAGAAACTGCAGTTCTTGGTCTCTTCTTTCAAGCTCTGTGGGGAAGCCGGCTTAATCCAGTAAAACGGAATGTTACTTACTTACTTACCTATTTCTGAGGGAGGGTGTTAACTTGATTAATCCTCTGTTATTTTTTTCATGTATTTTTTTGACTGCAAATCTTCGGCCTCTATTGATAAATACTCAGAGAGGGTGGGAACCTTGGTTCTATGATTCTTGCAGATTATGGTTTCATTTATGGGAATGTGATTCCTTAACTGTGATACGACAAACTTTGGGTATACCAATATATATTAAACACATGTTTTTACGTTTGAAACAGTGGAGGATATCTACCCAGATGTTGTTAACGAATTCTCATAAAGTATTATATAATAATCTGCTCCTGACCATTTGTGCAATACAGTTGCCCTTTGAAAAGTGCCCTAGCCAACATCTTCCTTCCCTATTGGTTTTGTTACGGTGTAAAAGGGTGCCTGCTCATATGTGGGACTTTCATTGGCTGTCGTGTCATGAAAGAATTAACGTCAAAGATAATCATAAACACAAGCAGTCTCAAGACCGACAATGTTCTAGACTATTGTGCATTTCTAAATTGGAAACTATATCGCACTTATTTTTTGAGTGTTCTTTTATTCGGCACTGGTGGTTTTATTTTGGCAAGAGTCTGGGCCACTCCATTATTCCAAACGGTTTCTTACCAGAATATTATGTATGGTGTTTTTTCTCCCCAGTGGTCCCTTTGGACTCTGGACATGTTAAATCTAGTTTTTGTAGTAATTAAATGGAATATTTGGATGGCTCGATGTCTGTTTACTCTACAGCAAAAAACCTGTTCTTAGTCAGAGCTTGAGAAGAAAATCGTAACAGACCTAACAAACATTTATGTACATGAACGTACATTATTTTCAAAGGAGACATTACTTGAACTTTGGAAAGCTCTTCCTTGGATCACGGACTCTGATTTTGCAGTGAGTGACCTGATGGATTGTCTCTTGATATGCGTAGTTCTGTTCTGTTTTTTTCTCTTCTCACAGTGTTTTTTTTGTTTACTTCTGTTTTGAGTCCACATGAGTTTTTGCAAATTGCTTTTGTTTTGGTACTGTACGATTTCTTTTGTTTCAATAAAACTTACCCCTACTCGTTTCAATAAGTGCCATGGGATCTTTAACATCCACCTGAACTACCACCAATCTAGACAGATGGAACCTCGGTTTAATGTCTCATCCGAAAGACGGCACCTCAGAAGTGCAGCACCCCTCTCATGCTGCAATGGGATATTAACCCAAGTGCCAGATGTAGGAACTGAACCCACAGCCCTCTGATCTTCTGGCCTCAGAGGCGAGTGTGCTACCTACTGAGCCACTGACACTGCTGGATAGGAAGGGGATTTTTCTTAGTTAATAAAAGAACACAAGAAGTTAAAACTGTGTGTGGTACACTGTTTTTTAATGTGGGGGTGGAGGTGGGGGAAATGAGGGAAAACAGTTTTTTTTATTATTTAACTCAGTTTTGGTTTTAGGGCCTAGTTAAAAACTTTTAGCAAGTAAAAGCAACAGCCATGTTTGTGTGGCAGGTTAAGTTCAATGGTCTTCAACTAATATGATGTACAGTAGCTATTAATTTACAGTCTGTGACCAATCAAGGCATGTTAGTTATAGTACAGTTATAGAGATATAATTCCATATCTTGGAGGGCCTGTTAGTCAGTTGAATGGCTTCTATTTCTTACTCATGTTTTACGAAGAGAGAACCAAGTTTTACATAGGGCCACTGCTTAGATCTGTTAAGCTTCTGTTGCTGTTGTCTGCTGGTGACATTGAGACTTACCCAGGTCCAATGCAGAAAACTGCAAAAATCTCTTCCCCCACTGACCCAGTCTGAAATAACTGTAAAGGGCTAAGAATCATCCACATAAATATGAATAGCCTGCAGATCGAGATGCCTGAACTGGAGGTGTGGGTAAACCTACATTCCCCCGACGCACATGCCATACCTGAGATCTGGCTCAGGCCATGCATATTTATTTATTTATTGGATTTTTGGATAACACCTTTGAGCACAAGTGCTCTTTTCCAAAGGTTCCACATCAGTAATTACAATACATTTTAAGATGACAAATACAATTCCAGCTCAGAATTAGAGCCAGGTTAGGAACAGTCAGTGAAGCAGATGGACAGAGGAAAGGGAATAGAAAACCAGACAGTGAAATACAACAAAGGCATAGGTCAATATCAAACAGTACTGAAAGATACCAGGAACATTTAAGATTTAGCCTCATGTAGTTTTCAATTGGGGCTAGAGCCAAGCCAAATTATACAAGGGGCATTTAGTCATTTAAAACAACAGGTTGATTTCCCTTTGAGCTCCTTTTTTAATGTCTTAAACTATGAAATTTTAAAGAGACCCACAATAGATTCAGGGAGTTCATTCATCCAGCAAGCAGCCCTAGCTGCAAAAGAGCATTTACCCTGACTTGTTTTACAAAAAGGAACTTCTAGGGCTTGCCTGGACATGCTCCTTGTGGTATAGTCATTGTTGACTGGGCTGAGAATGTCACTGATTGCTGCCAGGGTGTGACCCAGCTGTGCATTTTCAGCCAGCAAGCAAGTCTGATATTTTTGTCTATCTAGAAGCAGGAGCCAGCCAGTTTGAGAGTACAGGGAGCAAGTGTAAGATAAGCTTAGACTCACTAACAAAGTGACAGGCTTTGTTGAGGATCATTTTTATCCTATTATGGACAGAATCACAGGTTGCACCATAGATTGGGAGACCATAGTCAATGATGGGGAGGACCGTGCTGAAGTACAGCTATATGCCTCACGTCAATGGTTAGATTTAGTCTTTCTCTGTAGGGCGCTCCAAGTTTTTGATTGATCAAATTAGTAATATTGTCAACATGCACTCCAAACATCAGAGTATCATCCAAGGTAACTCCAAGGTACTTTAAAGTTTCAACTTGGTCCAGTGCAGCACCATGTGCATTAAGAATAACATATTGCATAGCAAAATTAACCTACCTGGTTACATTGTATTCAGGAAAGACAGAATGAGGAAGAAAAAAGGAGAGGGACTGCTCATCTATATCTCTGACAGCCTCCCAGTAACTGAAATTCTCTTACCTTCCCTGGACACCTCATCGTGTGAAAGTATCCTTGTTAAGCTGCTTCTTGGAAACACCAAACCTCTATACATAGGCTACAACTATAGCCCCCCTACAGAAGCTAAGCCTGTACTTACTGTAGCACTCTCCTAGACTGCCTGAGGGAGATGTCACTTTCCAAACTCATACTGCTTGTCGATTTCCATCTAAACTGGCTTAACAAGGGCCTTGGTGCTTTCAAAAATACAGTATGTAATGCGCAACTTCGTCAACTCATTGAGGAACACACAAGACAAAATAACAAAACTAGAAATCTTGCCCTCATTGACTGGATCCTGATAAAGTGACCATGCAGAACCCAAGCAGCAAGGATCTTCTTCTAGAAGTTCCCAAATCCAAGACCTCAGCCAGACAACAATACTTCCAAAATAAAGCCACACAGCTCTGGAATGAGCTCCCAGTCCTCATACAGGTGCATACTTTGCTAGGATCATTCAAAAATCTCATCAAAGAGAGCTCCCCCCATAACAACCTGCACTTGTACATAAGGTGAGATAGATGTAGAGGTGGTCACTCCATATATTTTAATCTTGCAGACTTTGGACAAAAGCACTAACAACGGTAATTTTTTTCATAACTTAAGTAAAGCAGAAACAATAATTTTAAAAGATTTGGGGGCAAATAAGAATATTACCATAAAGCCAGCAGATAAGCGGGGCTTTAATAGTGATATTGGATACAGAAAACTATGATGCTGAAGTACATAGACTGTTGGGGAATGAGAAATTCTATGGCAAATTATCAAAGGATCCAACAAGTAAATTCAAAAAAGAAATAGATGAATACCTCATACAGGTGAAAGAAAATAATTGGATTCAACAGGAGATTATTGAGTACCACACAGTTAAAAACCCAGTGAGAGCATGTTTTTATTGTCTTCCAAAGGTACACAAATATCTTGTTAACCTCATCCGCTGTCCCATAGTCTCTGGAAACAACTCCCAAACTGAACCGTCAGCCAAATA
The DNA here is from genome assembly GCA_016271365.2 of Neoceratodus forsteri. Lineage (NCBI taxonomy): Eukaryota > Metazoa > Chordata > Ceratodontiformes > Ceratodontidae > Neoceratodus > Neoceratodus forsteri. Next base: position 394,946,057 of record CM028131.1, on the reverse strand, counting down.
TACTGTATTGATCACTGTATTGCCAAACTAGCCCATGAAGTACCTTCATACATCAGAGACACAGAAGACATCTTACAGGTGTTAGAGGATCTAGCTATTGAAGAAAAAAGTATTTTGGTTACGTTAGATGCGGAATCATTGCACTCTAACATTCCACATAAAGATGGTCTAATGGCTATGTCACACTTTTTAAATGAGACAGAAATACAGGGCCCACCCACTGAAATGTTGGTACAACTAGTAGATTTTGTACTTAGGTTCAATACCTTCTTTTACCAAGAAAGCTATTACCTACAAAAGAAGGGGACAGCAATGGGGGTAAGTTTTGCCTCGACTTTTGCAAACCTATGCCTTGGAAAGTGGGAGCAGGAAGTCATCAGGGACCCAGAGGTTAATCCATTCTTTGAAAAGATTGATCTCTGGAGGCGATTTATTGATGACATATTAGTAGTGTGAACAGGAACCAAAACTGAACATTTTGCCTTTGTGGAACATCTAGAGAAAAGCAACAAAAAACTAAGATTTTCTATATCCTTTAGCTATAAGGAGATAAGCTTTCTAGATCTTGTTATATCAAAGGATGGAACTGGGGGAGTCAAAACAGATGTTTCACAGAACAACAGACAGGAACATCCTTCTTCAAGCACAGAGTAGTCACCCTTTTCATACCATACCAGGGATACCCAAGGGGCAATTTATCAGAGTTAAAAGGAATTGCAGTGAAGAGGGATCTTATAGGAAAAGGGCAACAGAACTGGAAGAAAGACTACAGGAGAGAGAGGGTATTCCAACAGTATAATTGGTAAAGCCAGGCAGGAAGTGGGTACAATGGCACGCAGTGAGGTACTGACACCCAAAACAAAGGAAAAAGAGAAAGGAGATCTCAGGGTTAATCAGTCAGCACATACAGTGCCCAGTACAATAGAGTAAGTGAAATAATAAAAAAAAAACATTGGCATATGGTCAGTCTTGATCCAGGTCTAAAAGATTTAGAAGAGGTAGAGCCTAGGATGGTTCAAAGGAGAGGAGAGAAAAAGTATGAGAGATGTATTGGTACACTCTGTACAGCCAATGACAGAAAGATCAAGAATATGGCTACTCATGAAACATAGAAACATAGAAACATAGACTTTGACAGCAGATAAGGACCGCTTGGTCCACCTAGTCTGCCCATTTCCCTTACCTAGAAGATAAGCTGCTGATCCTATTTAACCAACAGCCTATTTCTTCTTACCCCCCACAAAAATTGTCTTATGTCTGTGCCATGCATTCTTGAATTCTCCCACAGTTTTAGACCCCACAACCTCCTCAGGAGGGCTGTTCCATGCATCCACCACCCTCTCTGTGAAAAAATACTTCCTCACATTGCCCCTGAGCCGTCCCCCCTCTATCTTCAAATTGTGTCCCCTTGTTCTTGCACATCTCTTTTTCTGAAAGATGCTACCCTCTTGGACTTTGTTGATTCTACTGAGGTACTTAAATGTTTCTATCATGTACCCCCTCTCCCTCCTTTCCTCAAGGGTATACATATTAAGCTCCTTTAGTTTTTCCTCATATGGCTTCTCTTGCAGACCCTGCACCATTTTAGTTGCCCTCCTCTGAACTGTCTCCATCCTGTCTATGTTCTTGCGGAGATGGGGTCTCCAGAACTGGATGCAGTACTCCAGATGGGGTCTCACCAACTGTCTGTACAGGGGGATAACAACTTCCTGTTTTCTGCTGGTGATGCCTCTCCCTATACATCCCAGTATCCCCCCAGCCCTCCCTACTGCCTTCTAACATTGCTTGCCAACCTTAAGGTCATCTGATATGATTACCCCCAGGTCCCTTTCCATTTTGTTGTTATTACCCTCCCCCCAATTGTGTAATCTTCCCTGGGTTTTGTTTCCAGGTGCATTTTTGCACTTCTTTGCATTGAATCAAGCTGCCATACTTGACCATTCCTCCAACCTTGCCAAGTCCCTTCTCATCCTTTCCATGCCTCCTTGTGTATCAACCCTGTTGCAGATCTTTGTGTCATCTGCAAAGAGGCATACTTTTCCTTCCAGTCCTTCTGCACTGTCACTTATAAAGACATTAAAAAGGACTGGACCCAGTACTAAACCCTGTGGTACCCCACTAGTAACCCCTCTTTCTTCAGAGTGGACTCCATTTACAATTACTTTCTGTGTCCTGTTGTCAAGCCAGTGTTTTACCCAGCCTACCACCCTGGGACCCACTCCCAGGCTGGTTAATTTGACTATTAATCTTTTGTGTGGGACTGTGTCAAATGCCTTTGCTAAATCTAGGTAGGCCATGTACACAACCCCTCCCTGGTCTACTACTTTGGTCACCCAGTCAAAGAAATTAATTAGATTCATCTGACATGACCTTCCCACTGTGAACCCATGCTGCCTTAGGTCCTGTGCCCCGCTGGCCTCTAAGTACTCAACAATTCTTTCCTTCAGAAGTGATTCTATTACTTTCCCTACCACAGAGGTCAAACTGACAGGTCTGTAGTTCCCTGCCTCTGTTTTGGTCCCACTTTTGTGAAGGGGGATCACATCTGCCTTCCTCCAGTCCTCAGGTACCACACCATCCTCCCACAATTTGTTAAAAAGGGTAGTCAGTGATGTCACTAGTTCTCTGCTTAATTCTTTTAGAATTCTGGGGTGAATTCCATCTGGCCCCATTGCTTTGTCCACCTTCAGTTTTAGGAGTTCTTTCAGAACCCTTTCTTCTGTGAAAGGACTGGGATCAACCCCCCCCCATCCAGAGTGCTTCTGTTGATTGGATTAGGCACCTCCCCCACCTCCTCTTTTGTGAATAATGAACAGAAGTATTCATTCAGTATCCCTCAGTATCCTGAGACAGGACAGTGTTGTCCAAATGTAATGAACACAAAAACTTTCAAAAACCCAAAGACAGGACAGGATGCCAAAGTAAGAGGTTTCATCACTTGTATAACTGAAGGGGTTATATACAGTATATGGCCATATGCATATGTGAAAGTTTCTATGTTGAAAAAAACAAAACGACAATTTAAACTCAGAATAGGAGAGTACATGAGGGTCATAGAAAATAATGACTCAAGTTATGCATTAGCGGTACATGTGTCCTGTGTAAGGAACAGAAATGAACATAAGATTTCCTTCATCGGGATAGAGAAACCCATCAGAAGCCCCAGGGGAGGAGACTACAATGGGGTTTTGTTAACGAGAGAATAATACTGGATCTTCTCGGGGGGGGGGGGCAGATGCACCAGAACTTAATGACAAAATAGAATTGGGTCCCTTGTTAAAGAAATGAAGATGTTTAAGTTCAGAGTCCAAACGCCATAATTGAAAAGCTTTCAACACCCCCCCCCCCATGTTAGTCTGTATTTACATATGCTAGAATGTGGTACCCCTTGTTTTGTTTGCTTTGCCATCAGTTATCTTATGTAGTTTAATCATTGGTCTCTTAAATGAATTCTTGTTCACTATTTTATCCTTTTAATGTTACAGATTTGACCAACTACAGCTTACCATCCTATATGGCAGTCTGTAAGAAGTGAACACTATAGTGGCATGAAATGGGAAACCTTGTCTGAAAAGCCAAATTACAAGTATTCGTGAGTTGGTAAAAATCACCCTGTTAGTGCACTATGGTAACCAAACTTAATGGAGCACCAGGTTGTTGCATCTGCAGAACATATGTGCAATAAATAAAGTTTTTAATTAAGTATGTGAGCTAATGTTAAAATGATAAAAATGTTGATAATAAGCAATGCAATGTTATTTAAAAATGAACCAATTTTATACATTTTTTATCGTGTGCATAGTAAAATTGTATGACTTTATAATGGTTTTAAAAATCACTTTACACTACTTATACTTTAATTGGGATGAATACCTTTAATCGACCATCTGCTATAAAAAGGCCAGCGTGGAGTACACGTGTTATCTTTGAAAATGCACCAGGTGGCGTGAAATAAGTCAGGAGACTTTAAGTGTATTTTAGACTAAGTGGAGGGGGAGGTACTGTTGGAAAGAACCATTTATACTGTCTGCACTAAGAAACACTGGAATAAAATCAAGCACATTTCTTCAGTAACAAGGTTGGTCTCCTTCTATGCTTTTGCATGTGTACCACAGTAGTTTTGAATAGTTGTTACTGTTGGGCAGGTGTCGGCTATTCTGTACCTCATTACCATTAGAGTCCTAGGACTACCTTTATCCTGTGATGCACTGTATAAGCCTAATGTAAATTAATTAACTGCATTGTTTTTCACATGTTAACCATCCTCTTGAATATCCCTGTTGTATCTTTAAGCAATATACCACGAGAGGGTGTTAGTGAGTTACCGCCCTGGTGTGTTGTTTGGCCGAGGTGCAGCAAGTGGCCAAAACACCCCAAGGCATGGGTAAATCCAGGCATCACCAACATTCTCGAGTGGCATATTGCGATTATACAATGGACATCTGTATATTTTGTGTGTGAAAAAGTAAGAAAAAAATAAGTTGGTTTAGATGTTTTATTAGTTTTTATTAGATTTGTTGTTATGCGTGGAAAAATAGTGCTTTGTTGGTAGGTATGCACATGTGCAGTGGTGTCAGCAAGCGGGCGATGAGATACCCTTAATAGTTACAGTTTGGAGAAAACAGGGGCTCGAGGAAATGCTGGTCTGGAGTCCAGCAGTGTAAGCTGTAGTGCACATTTAAACGGAGCAAAAACGAAGAGAGGTAATTTTGTTGTGGGATGTTTTTTACCGTGTCGCTAACAAACTGTAACAGCAGAGTTCTGAAAGTGAAATGGAAAGAGAAAGCCCAGAGAAAGAGCAACATGTTATTGGGTTTTTTCAAAAGCCAGAAAAGAAGAAAAAAAGATTTCCTGTGATTGGAGTTTTTTTTTTTAATTCATAGCTGAATTACATTTTTGAAACTTGCAGGATTTTTCATATTGTTTACTGGGACGGCAACATCGTGGCTTTGTGGAGGTTTTGCCCTGTGACTGTCAGTGTTTTTGCTGTTTTTTGTGTTTATAATGGTCACATTGATTTCAGGGGTGCCCTTGATGCGGCTTACTGGCAGCTGGCACCTCTTCCCATGGGGTGATTGTAGCTTTTGTAACAGGAGAGGAGTGCTAGGTAACCAATGAGATTACAGGATTTGTGCTTGATTTTAATGCCCATTGTATAATGAACATTGTCTTCCTTGTAATAGTGTATTGGTTTTCTCTGTTTAATGTAACTAACTCTGGGTCACTCCTGAAAAAGGGACTTCTGCCTCAGTGAGCCCACCCAGTTAACACAATTCAAGAAATAAATGAAAGTTTAAATACTGTAAATCACTGTCACTCCTATTATATCCAACATCGTGTTTGTCAGTCTCTGTTATGTACCTTCTCTACCTCCTCTGTTGTAATGAGTGAATGTTAAGATTTGTTATTCACCCCTGGTAGTTCCCATTCTGTTGTTCAGCTATCATTTCAGTCACTATCTGCTGTATACTGTCAAATTTCTCTTTATCCTTTGAAGATGAGGGCTTCAAAACTGCACACATAATACTCCAGATGTGGCCTGAACAGTGGCAGGATTACCTTTTCACTGCAACTTACGAACATATGAAAATTTGCCAGCAGAAGCAGGCCACAATGGTCTATCTAGTCTGCTCGAGTCTGTAGCCTAATCTATTGAACTGGAGCTGCCCCCCGCCTCCCATCATTATCCCCCTCCCTCACTTTCCTCTTACCCATCCTCCCTCTCTCCCATTGCAACCCTCTTTTTTACCCTGCCCCCCCTTTTTAAAACTTCCCACTGTGTTCAAGGACATTACCTCCTCCAGTAGCTCATTGCATTTTGACACCACCCTCTCTGTGAAAAAGTGCCTTCTCATTTCCCTCTTAAATCTACCTCCAACAAGTTTCAGACTGTGCCCCCTTGTGTTCCCCTCCATTTTTAAAGTGGAAATGCCCTCCGCTCCAATCTTGTTTATTCCTTTAAGGTACTTGCAGGTTTCTATCATACCCCCCCTTCTGTCCTCCAGGGAGTACATCTTGAGCTCCCTCAGCCTCTCCTCATATAGTTTGTCCCCCATGCCCTGGATCATTTTGGTTGCCCTTTGCTGGACCCCCTCCAGCAGTTGGATGTCCTTGTTCAAATAAGGGTGCCAGTATTGCACACAGTACTACAGGTGTGATCTCACCAATGACCTGTAAAAGGGCGAAATTACTTCTTCCTTCCTGGAGGTGATTACTCTGGCGATGCATCCCAGCATTTTATTTGCTTTGGCTGCCACTTTCTGGCACTGCACAGAGTGTTTCACGTCAACCCTAACTATTACCCCCAATCCTGTTCCTCCTTCTCCGTGCTGGACACCAGCTTCTCCTTCAGATAGTAGCTGGCCCTCGGGTTCCAACTGCCAGGTGTATGACTTTGCATTTCTTGGTATTGAACCCCAACTGCCAGATGCCAGACCACCTCTCCAATCTGGCCAGGTCCTCCATGAGCTCCTGTCTCCCCTCCTCCATGTCCACCTTCCCACAGAGCTTAGTATCATCTGCATACAGGCCACTGACACCCTCTGCTATATCCCCAGTAAAGATGTTTAATAGTACTTGTCCAAGTACTGAGCCCTGTGGGACCCCGCTGGTCACAGGCCTAGGCTTGGATAATTTCTCATCTACCATCACCATCTGGTTTCTATCTTGCAACCAGCTTCTTATCCACCCCCACAGCTTGTCCCAGACTCTCAGATTACCCAGATTGCTGAGCAGCCATCCATGTGGCACAGAGTTGAAGGCTTTACTGAAGTCCAGGCATAGTACATCTGCCACCTGACCTTTGTCCACTGACCTAGTGACCCCGTTGAACAAGTCTATCATGTTTGTCTGACAGGATCTTCCCGAGACAAACCCATACTGCCTAGTGTCTTAGAGACCATTAACCTCCAGAAAGTTCACCAACCTTTCTTTTACACTGGTCTCCATTAACTTGCTTACGATGGAGGTTAGACTGACTGGCCTGTAGTTTCCAGGTTCATCTCTGGGCCAGCTCTTGTGGATTAGCACCAAATGTGTCATTCTCCAGTCCCGAGGCACATATCCCATCTCCAGTGAGGTGTTAAACAGGTCCACTGGGGGACCGCTAGTACCTTTGCCAGTTCCCTTAGGACCCTCAGGTGTAAGCCATCCGGGCCAGATGCCTTGTCCACCCTAAGGGCCCTGAGATCTTTTAAGACCCTGTCTTCATTGATTACCTAGTCTGTCTCGTCTCCCCTCATGTTTACCCCAATCTTCCCCGCAGCATCGGTCCATCCTTTTCCCTGGTAAAGACAGAACAGTACTCATTCAGCGCCTCTGCCTTCTCCTCACTGTTTTCTGAAAATCCCCCTCCTTCTTAATCCTAACAAACCCCTCCATACTGCTTCTTATCTCCATTATATATCTAAAGAACTATGTCTCACCTTCCCTGATCCCCTGTGCTAACCTTAGTACCTTTGCAGTTTTAGCTTCCCTGACCACTCTCACTGCCTCTCGGATATCCCTGCATAAATTTCCCTGTCCTCCTGCCTTCTCGTACACAAGTACCTCTGATAGGCTTCCCTCTTCTCCGTCACCTTTGCTACCACTTCCTTGATGAACCAGCTTGGTTTCTTGGTTCTGGACCTTTTACTCTGGGTCTTTGTGCGGGCGTTTGTGGCTTTGTTCAGATCTAACTTAATGACAGACCACTTCTGTTCCACATCCATTTCCAGCTTGATTTTTGCCAGGTGCCCTACAGAATGTCCCCCATTCCTCTAAAGTCTGCCCTCTTGAAGTCTACCACCCTTGTCTTGGTCTTCGTTGACTCTTTAACCATATTGAGGTGAAACCACACTGTGCGGTGATCACTGCCTGCAAGGGGGTTCGCCATTGCTACATCTTGGACCTGCCCTCCATTTGACAGCACAGGATCCAGTATGGTGCCCTCCCAAGTTGGCTGTGTGACCCCCTGCACCAGAAAGCAGTCCTGAAAACCTTCCAGAAGGACCTGTTCCCTGGCACAGGTGGTAGCTGGGGTGCTCCAATCCACTCCAGGCAGGTTGAAGTCACCTGTTATGATGATGTTACCGCTACCTCCTAGATTTCTGGTCTGGCTCCCCAGTTCCCTGTCTATTTCCATGTCCTGTGAGGGTGGTCTGTACACCAACCACAATCGAACCCTTCTCCCTTTTGACTTCAGGAGAAGTACCCATAAGGCTTCAGTCCCACTCTCTTCCTCTTCCTCCCTGTTGAATATCATCCCTTCCATTAAGAATAAGGCAACACCACCCTCCTTCCCTTTTCCCTGTCCTTCCAATACAATCTGTACCCAGGGATCACGAGGTCCCAGTCGTGGTACTGGTTTGCCCATGTTTCTGTGATGGCCGGTTTGTCCACACCTCTCTCCACCATCAGCACCTGGAGATCATCCATCTTGTTCTCCAGACTCCTTGCATTCAAGGACAGCACCTTCCATCATGATCCCTGTGCCTCAGGGTTCCCTGTCTTCCCTCATCTTCACCCTCCCCTTGGCCTTACTCCCTTCCCCCTCCTGTTGCCTCTCCCTTCTATCTGAATTCCTATTAGGGGGAGGCCTGATGACCCCCTTCTTGTGCTGCTTATGAATAAAGCCCACCCTATTGACCCCTTTCCTTAGTTTAAATTTAGTTTATCTGCTAGGTACTCCCCAGTTTGTGATTCTATATCTGATATTGTGCATCCCAGTAACCTGTTGTCTCTCTCATTAGCTTTTTCATACTAAATAAACATTTTTGTAGACTACATTATCATTACACCAGGAGCCTTGCCCGACTGCCAAAGACTAATATAAATAAAAAATAAAATAAAAAAAAATTTTTATCCTCATGGGAGGATTCCATCCTCCATCAAATGCCATATTTTACCTATGTGTTCCTCTTGCTAATATGCAGAATTTTATATTCTTTTGGCATTGCATTTTAGCTGCCATGTACCTGACCACTGTTGAAGGCTCTCCCCATCATTTAACATATCTTGCATGTATCCTCCAAGCAGAGAGTATGCCCTCTAGTTCTGCTGTCCCAAACAAACTGAAAATGTGTTTCCTTTGCCACCTTATCTAGTCCTGTTACATTTAAAAAAACTAACTTATATCCATCACCTTTCCCTTTAACTTCTATGATAATATCAATGGCTCAGCAGGTTGCATGCTCTTCTCTGAGGCCTGAAGATTGCAAGGTTGTGGGTTCTAGCCCCACACCAGGAACTTGGGGTAAAATCATAATATTGACACTGCATTTCAGAATGAGGGAGTCCTGAGATGCTATCTTTCAGATGAGAGGTTAAACCGAGGTCCCATGTGCCTGTTCTGGTGGTTGTACAGATGTACATTAAAGATCCCATGGCACTTCTTGAAAAGAGTATGGAAATTCCCCAGTGTCTAGGCTAAATTTCTCTCATTCACTAAAAATACCACCAACAGCCCATAGTCTGGTTCAATTTCAGTTGGTTTCCATATGTATTTCCCCCCTCCCCACTTTGAGGCTGAAAACAAGCAGAATTGCCAGTCCCTCCTTTCTCAGTCACCAAAAACTAAAACAATAAATAAGTGATTCTTCATACAGATAAATATATAGAAAGCCAGCCTAATCATCCCCCATTATTTAACTTTTCCATTCCCTGAATTATGTTAGCTTTCTATACTAACGTAATCAAAATTGCACCCAGTTCTACAAGGACATCATTATCAGTGCCCCGTGAAGTAGTAGAGTCACATCACTCTTACAACTTGTTATTCTTTTTTTAATGCATATCAATATTTGGCATGCCTTACCCACTGTAAGCCATGATATCGAGATACCTTCAACGACTTTTATAAAATCAGGAAATCCCTTTGATAGTGTGCAAAGCTCTAAAAGCCTGTAATATCACATAGTCAAAGGCGGCACGCATACTCAGAACCTTTCAACCCTCCCTGGTATCAATTGTGATTATATCTAAGGCCCTCATCAATCTTTCACAATAAAACAAACAAAAAAAAACTGATCTGGATGGTCTCAGTACCAGACTCCTAAAATATTCAACATCAACAATTCTGGTATCCTGTCACTAAGTTCATGCTCCTTCCCTTCAGCAAGGAGGTCGACAAAGTCACCCCTCTGGTTTCCATGGTTAATCTTAGAAATTACAGACCAGCATCAGTCTATCACCTTCCTTTAAAAATCACTGAAAGAACAGTATATAAACAGCTGTATAAATACAGTGCCTCACATGACTTAAAATTGTAAATGCTCAGCAGTCAGGATCTTGTCATGGATATGTCTACAGATCATATTTGCAACAGTATTACTGAAAGACTTGATTGGGGACTGTATTTTTAGACCTAAAAAATGCTTTGGATTTAGTAAATTATAGCATGCTAACATAGTAATTTAAGTTGGGAAGAGACATAGGAAACACAGAATCTGTTGGGCATACTGTAAAGAGACCAATTGTTCATCAAGTCTTCCTTAATATACTACCTGACCCACCTGATCAATTGTTTCGATAGGTTATAACCCACTTCCACCTCTTCTCCCCCTCCCCCCCATGACTTCACAAGCATGAAAGAAATAAATATGCTGCAGCATGTGAACACATGCAAGTTTTTAGGGATTCCCTACCTACTGCACAACCCAGGGTACCTGGTAATTCCCTTGGTAAGCAGAAATTTATCCAGGCTTATCTTAAAATCCGGTGGTGCCTTCATGTCCACTGTCTCCACTGGGAGGATGTTCTATATGTGCACCACCCTGTGAGAAACAAATTGCCTCCAAACATTACCCCTTAATTTACCACCCCTGAGCTTCAGGTCATGTCCCTGTATCCTACTGCAGGAAACCTGAGAAAACATCTGTGTTTGTTCAGTCTTGTCAATGCCTTTGAGTTTGTAAAAGACTGAGATTATGTCACCTCTCAGCCTCATTTTCTCCAGCTTGAACATGTTAAGAGCATCCATCCTCTGCGCGTATATTTTGTCCCTCATACCACTGATAATTGTGGTGGTATTTCTCTATAGCCTCAATGTCCTTTTTGTGTTGAGGAGACCAAAACTGCAGGCAGTACCCAATGTGGGGTCTGACTAGGGCCTTGTAAAATGGCAGGATTGCTTTCACTGCACTGCTGGGCACCCCTCTTTTGATGCACCCAGGCAATCTGCAGGCCTTTTTGACATCAGCAGCAAACTGTGTGTCCTGCTTCAGACCCTTGACTGCTTTTAACCTCCCCAACCAGGTCTTGAACCTCCTCAGCTGCAGCAAAAGGAGCAGCACACCATGTGTGGGTCCTCCCTTTGTTATTCTTCCTTGAGTGTAGGACCTTGCATTTTGCTACATTGAATCTGAGGTTTCGGGAGTCAGGCCACTTGCCCAGCTTGTTAAAGTCCTCCTGAAATTTGTCCCCATCCTCAAGGGAATACACCACCCTGGATGGCTTAACGTCATCCACAAATATAAGCATCCTGCAGGAGTTCCAATCTTCTAAATCACTGATAAAGATGTTGCAGAGCAGTGGCCCCAGCATCAATCTCTGAGGGACCTGCTACCACTCTGTACTGTGTATCAGGCAAAGGAATCTTGGACTATCAGTGGGAGCTCTATTCTGGTTTAAGTCATGTCTTCAAGACTTGCACACAGAAACTGTATTTAGGAATGTTATATCCAACATGGCCCAGTTGAAATTGATCAGCTAGTCTATACTACAGTATGTCTTTAAGTACCATGAAACAAGCTTAGCTGGTAAGACAGACACAGAGATGATCTTCTTGAAACAAATTACACCATGACTAAATTAAAAGAGCTAATTTACCCTATGATGTGTTGATTTTACCTTACTTTAAATTATGGTGATAACATTTGAAGTAAATACTCAAATTGAGAGTTGCTACATAAATTATACATGTTGCAAAACAAAGCCAGCAGAATAATTTCAAAATGCAATTCTAAAACATAATCATGAATTACATTACCAGTCATAAACTGATTCCACTTATTTATCAGGAGAGATTAGGGATATGCATCACCAAAGTCACATAATGCGGTTCATGGAGGGAACAACTTTAATGTCATGCCCTTCAGGGTTGGCATTGAAACTGTTGCTTAAAATGGCAAATATCATAAACTAGTTTGTGATTTCGATACCTCTCGGTTGTGACTTGTCTCTGCAACTCCAGGACATGGTTTATAGTTCCCAGCTGCTAGCACATGGCAGACAACAATCTTGCTTTCAGAGCAAGGAGCAGCTGACTAAAGAGCTAGAACTTTTCTTGCTAATAGAACACTTCTAACTCAGCAGGAATCAGAGCCTGTTGGGATTAAGCAACCAGATACTTTATTAGAAGTGTGGGGTCCCAGGGTAAAAAAAAAGAGTCAGTGTGTTTTTCTGTGTTGGGGAAAGGGGACTGTATCAGCTTCTCAGTTTACTAAGTCAGGGGACAGTAGTTAATCGGGGGTGTGGCTGAGGCAGCAGAAAACCAGGTGTCTCCAATTACAGTTCCTTGCTTCTAGCTTTTGGCAGACAGCAATCTTGCTTTCAGAGCAAGGTGCAGATGACTAAAGAGCTAGAACCTTTCTTACTAATCGAACACTTCTAATTCAGCAGGAGTCAAAACCTGTTGGGATTAAGCAACTAGATACTTTATTAGAAGTGGGGGTCTCAGGGTAATAAAAGAGAGTCAGTGTGTTTTTTCTGTGTTGGGGAAGAGCACAGTATCAACTTCTCAGTTTGCTATAATAATAATATCATAATATAATAATAATAATCTTTAGTTAAGTGCCTTTCAAAATGTCAAGACGCTGTACATGAAAGTTAATAAAATCAATAACATAGAACAGCAATATAAAATAGTATAAAACAGTCTGTAAAATCATTTTTCAGTATGATTAATTAGAATAGGCCTGGTGCCATAAAAAAGGTTTCAGTGCCTGCTAAGTCAGGAGGAGAGCAGTTAATTGGGGTTGCAGTTTAGGCAGCATAAAACCAGGTGTCTCCAATTACAGTTCCCTGCTGCTAACTTTTGACATACAGCAATCTTGCTTTCAGAGTAAGAAGCAGCTGACTAAAGAGCTAGAACTTTTCTTACTAATAGAACACTTCTAACTCAGCAGGAGTCAGAGCCTGTTGGGATTAAGCAACCAGATACTTTATTAGAAGTGTGGGATCTCAGTTAGGGTAAGAAAAAGAGAGTTGGTGTGTTTTTCTGTGTTGGGGAAGGGGACTGTATCAGCTTCTCAGTTTGCTAAGTCAGGAGAAGAGCAGTTAATTGAGGGTGTGGCTTAGGCAGCAGAAAACCAGGTGTCTTCAATTACAGTTCCCTGCTGCTAGCTTTTGGCAGACAGCAATCCTGCTTTCAGAGCAAGAAGCAGCTGACTAAAGAGCTAGAACCTTTCTTACTAATAGAACACTTCTAATTCAGCAGGAGTCAGAGTCTGTTGGGATTAAGCAACCAGATACTTTATTAAAAGTCAATAGGGAGCAGGACTGTGGTAAATGGAGAAATGGGCAGTAAGGACAGTAATGGGGCTAAAAGAGATAAGACCATCAAAATGGAGGGTGGTGAGTACCAGTGCCTGTAGTCTGGGTAACAAGCTCCCTGAACTTGTGACCTTGATGGAAGAGGGATGCCTGGATATTGTAGTAGTCACAGAAACATGGTACACAGAGAACCATGACTGGAAAGTGAACATATCAGCATACACAATCTATAGGAGGGACAGGGAGGGTAAAAGAGGAGGAGGAGTAGCTCTTTATGTGAGGGAAGGGGTCAAAGCAATGGAACTGAAGGGTAAAAAGGGAGGAGAGGAGGCTCTGTGAGTCACCCTGGAGACAGGAAATGGAACTACAATCCACATGGGGGTGGTATACAGACCCTCATCTAAGGGGGAGGCAATTGACAAGGAAATGATAGAAGGCATCCTTAGAATGGCAGAAAAAGGGGAGATACTGTTGATGAGGGATTTAAATAGGCTAGATGTTAGCTGATTCACCTTTGCTGCAGCCACATCCAAGAGCAGGGTCATTCTCAATGCCCTACAGGAGACATGCCTCAGACAGCTAGTGTTGGAACCCACTAGGGAGGGATCAGTCTTAGACCTGGTACTCTCAAATGGGGATGGAGAGAGGATCTTGGATTTAGAAGTAGGTAGCCATCTGGGAACAAGCGACCACCAAACTGTGGTTCACGATAAACACAGCCGTAGAGTCAAGCCATACAAAAGCAAGAGTATTGGACTTTAGGAGGGCTGACTTTGGGAAAATGGCAGAGTGCCTCAGAAAAGCACTAGCAAACAGGCAAGAAGGAGGGGTGGAAGAACAATGGAGAAAAATCAAAACAGCCGTCACAGAGGCAACAAGCCTTTGTGTGAAGAAAATCAACAAAACAAAACAAATAAAAAAAACACTATGGTTCTCAAAAGAGATGGCGGGGATGGTTAGGGAGAAAAAGGTAGCATTCAGGAAGTATAAGGAAACACAGAAGAAGCAGAGCCGAGAACTGTACCAGTTAAAGCAAAAGGAAGTGGGCAAGGCAGTCAGAATAGCAAAGGCCCAAACTAAGGAAAAGATAGCCAACTCCACTAAGAAGGGGATAAAACCTTTTATAGGTACATTAGGGAGCAAAGAAAGTCCAAGGGAGGGATAGTGAGGCTTAATAAAGGGAAGGATGGATGGGCAGAGGGTGACAGTGAAAAGCAGGGATACTGAATGAATTCTTCTGCTCAGTATTCATAAGAGAAGAGGAAGGGAAGGTACCTAAACCAAAGAATAGAAGCACTCTGGATAGGGGGTTGATACCAGTCCAGTAAACGAAGAAAGGGTCCTGAAAGAACTCCTAAAAATGAAGAGGGGACAAAGCAATGGGGCCTGATGGGAATCACCCCAGAATTCTAAAAGAACTAAGGAGAGAACTAGTGACACCACTGACTACCCTTTTTAGCAAATCATGAGAGGATGGTGTGGTACTTGAGAACTGGAGAAGGGTGGATGTGATTCCCCTTCACATAATTGGGAACAAGACAGAGGCAGGAAACTACAGACCTGTTAGTTTGACCTCAGTGGTAGGGAAAATGATGGATTCACTTCTGAAGGAAAGAACTGTTGAGTACCTAGAGGCCAGTGGGCACAGGACCCAAGGTAGCATTTGATTCACAGCGGGAAGGTCACAACAGATAAATCTAATTGATTTCTTTGACTAGGTGATCAAAGTAGTAGACCAGGGAGGGACTGTGGACATGGCCCACCTAGACTTTAATAAGGCATTTGACGCAGTCCCACACAAAAGATTAATAAACACATTAGCCAGCCTGGGAGTGGGTCCCAGGGTTGCAGCCTGGGTAAAACATTGGCTGGTCAACAGGATGCAGAGGGTAATAGTAAAAGAAGTCCACTCTGAAGAAAGAGGGAGTTACTGGTGGGGTACCACAGGGTTCAGTATTGGGACCAGTCTGCTTTAATGTCTTTATAGGTGACATTGCAGAGGGACTGGAAGGGAAAGTATGCCTCTTTGCAGACGACACAAAGATCTGCAACAGGATTGATACACAAGTAGGGTGGAAAGGATGAGAAGGGACTTGGCAGCTTAGATCCAATGCAAAGAAGTGCAAAGTAATGCACCTGGGAAACAAAAACCCAGGGGAAGAGTACACAATGTGGGGGGAGGAACTAACAACAAAAATGGAAAGAGACCTGGGCGTAGTCATTTCAGATGACTTAAAGATAGGCAAGCAATGTGATAAGGCAGTAAGGAGGGCTGGGGGGATACTGGGATGCATAAGGAGAGGCATCTCCAGTAGACAACAGGAAGTTGAGTTGTTATCCCTCTGTACAGACAGCTGGTGAGACCCCATATGGAATACTGCATGCAGTTCTGGAGACCCCATCTCTGCAAGGACATAGACAGGATGGAGGCAGTCCAGAGGAGGGCAACTAAAATGGTGCAGGGTCTGCACCAGAAGCCATACAAAGAGAGACTAAAGGAGCTTAACATGTATACCCTCGAGGAAGAGGGGGGACATGATAGAAACATATAAGTACCTCAAGGGAATCAACAAAGTCCTAGAGGGTAGCATCTTTCAGAAAAGAGATGTGTAAGAACAAGGGGCACAATTTGAAGATAGAGGGGGGATGGCTCAGGAGCAATGTGAGGAAGTATTTTTTCACAGAGGGGGTGGTGGATGCATGGAATGGCCTTCCTGAGGAGGTTGTGGAGTCAAAAACAGTGGAGGAATTCAAGAATGCATGGGACGGACATAAAGCAATTGTAGTGGGGGTAGGAGGAAGTAGGCTGTTGGTTAACTAGGCTCTGCAGCTTATCCAATAGGTAGGGAAATGGGCAGACTGAGTGAGCCAAACTGTCCTTATCTGCCATCAAAGTCTATGTTTCTGTGGTTTGTTAATGACAGATGTTAGTCTTGAGCAGCAGTATAAATAAAATGGAGAGCTGTTACCTCAGCAAACCTCCTCTCGCTTCTCGCAAGAGCGACTGCCCAAAATCCTGATCCTCTGAGGCATCTTAAGGCTGTGTCCCTGATGGACAGCCTACCTTTCCCATGTGGAAGAAGTAAATAAATCTGACAAAGTTTTAGAGAGTTGGTATCTATATAAATGGTGTTAACAGACCTAAGAGTAAGGACATCAGATCTTTCAAGGGAGAATACAAGGCCTGAATCAATATCCCATCACCATATTCAGAGCACTCACAACTGGAACAAATGAAAAAAGGCACAGGCTAGTACGCATATTTTTATTCATAAACAGAGTCTGAGGTATACAGAATTAAAAACAGCCAGCATCACAATGTGTGAGCTGTCTAACACATTTCACACATTGTGCTGTTTCAAAGGCAAGATGCTCAGTAAGTGATGACGTTAAACAGTGCTCTCTTAAAGTTGTATACTAAAAAACAAATTGTATGAGCAGTTTATTGTTATTATGATTATTATTATTATTAAATTATGGGAGGGAAATGAATGGCCTGGTCTAAGCTTGGATTTTGACCTGGTACCTTTCTTAAACCATTAATTTCCTTTCAGGAAGCATTTGACATTAAAGGCGAGGCAGATATTCAAAAGGGTTGGCGCTGGCTATATGCAACCCACTGTGTCTTATTGATAATCAAAAGGAAAAGGTGGCACAAATCCCGATGCCGGCCAGAGCATCAGGTACGTATGCAGGCACAGGTGAAGGTGGCCCATGCATACCTGCACAGCCCGATATTCAGCCCAGGATGTGCAGAGCCATGCATCACAACCTTACCCGCGCCAGCACAAAGATTGATCAAAAAAAGGAACAACGGATGGTCACCCACAGGTGAGCTGCCGCATTGCAGGGCGCAACACGGCAGCTGCCACCCGTGGGTGGCCACCCGGGCTCTGGCTGCACCTGGTGGCACCCCCCCATGCCTGATCACAGGCATTTGTAAAAATTGCAGAAAGCTGTCCAATATCCCTGGTGGTCCAGTGGACAGCTGTGTGCCCGATCGTGGGCAATAGTAATAAATAAATGGAAAATCTCCCTAAACCCCCTGGTGGTCCAGTGGACAGCTGTGTGCTCGATTGTGGGCAATAGTAATAAATTAATGAAAATTATCTCCAAACTCCCTGGTGGTCCAGTGGACCACTATCTGCCGATCACGGGCATTAATAATAGATAAATAAAAATAAGTCCAACATCCCTGGTGGTCCAGTGGACTGCTATCTGCCCGATCGCGGGCATTTGTATAAACATAGAAATATGTCTACATCCTGGTGCTCTCGGTGCCCCCTCCCACCACCACTGGGCCTGCCGCTCCCCGGTCAGCGGTGAGCGGCAGCACCCTGCCTGCTGCCCCGCGCCCCGCCCGCTGACACGACGGTAGGGCTGTATGCCCATTGGTTCTGGCGTGAGCCAATGGGCGTGCACCATACCATACACATTCCAGATATGTGAATGATTATTCACATATCTGGAATATATGTATAGGCTGCACGCCCATTGGCTCACGCTGTGAACCAATGGGCGTAGCAGCCCACCGACGGTGTCAGTCGGCGGGTGGCGGGCGGCAGGCGGGTGGGGTGCCGCCCGCCGGCTGACTGGGGAGAGCAGGCGGTGGGGCTCAGTGGGCGGGTGGAGGAGGTACCAGACCACCAGGGATATAGGACATATTTCTCATGTTTAATTACAATGCCCTAATCGGCAGATAGCGTCCACTGACCACCAGGGATATTGACCTATTTTTATTTATCTATTACTAATGCCCGCGATCGGGCACACAGCGGTCCACTGGACCACCAGGGAGTTTGGGGATAATTTTCATTTATTTATTATTATTGCCCGTGATTGGGCACACAGTGGTCCACTGGACCAAAAGGGAGTTTGGGGATCATTTTCATTTATTTATTACTATTGCCTGCAATTGGCCATACAGCGGTCCACTGGACCACTAGGGATATTGGAGTGTATTATATTTTGCTGTAGCCCACGATCGGGCTGTGGAGCACATTGCCGGCTGCAGGGGGTGTCGGTCCCCGACGGCTGCTGCCTGGCAGGGCGCCAGGCACAAGTCATAGGGGATCAGCGCACCTGCATGCAAAAGGGGCCATAATGACATACAAATGGCCCCATTTGCGCCTTGCATACATTATGGCCCCATTTGCATGTCAAGTTTTGAATATCGTGGTTGCTGTGCATAGCTCAATGGAACTTGCGCTAGCGCATCCCCATGCTCCACTCTGGCCACATGCGCTGGCGCAGTGCTACTGCGCCATGCACACTGCGGTTGGCCATGGTGCGATATTCAACGCTGCTGAGCCATGGCGCAGCTCCGTTGAATATCGCCCAGTCCACACTCCTGCACAGCCAAGTTGAGCTGCGCCCAAGCTTGCACCACAGCCTGGTGCAGTTTGAATATCTGGGCACCAGTGTACTGCCTGGAAACTGCCTACAATTAATTGTAACTTTCAGATGTAGTCAGCTATCACTTCTTATATCTCCTGTATTTATTCTTTTCTGTTTGCTAATTCTGAGTTTTTCCACCTGGCAGTACTGGGGTGATGTGTGGAGCAGTACTCTGTCTGGAGGGGGAAAAAACTCAGTTCTGTTCCTCCCACTACATCAACACTGAAACCACACTGGCTATGACATCACTAGTAAACCAATGAGAAACATTTCTCACTGCCAGGTTTCACTTTCACATGAAGCAGCAGGGACTGGCTCTCCATGGTTACTAATGATGCCACAATTTTCTGCATTTTGATTGGTAGCTTGAGAAAGTCACTACTCAGGCTGCAAGGACTGTGGTGCCTCAAGGTGTTTTTATTTATTTTATTTTTATTTATTTATTACATTCTTGGATTAATAGATTTGAGCTAATATCTCTTTACATAGGTTCCACGTCAGGGAAAGTGCAAGACAACCCATACAAATAAAGAACAAATGTTACCAGGAATCATAAGTACATGATACAGTCGGTGGATAAACAGGAAAGTAAGATATGAATGGAATAAAGTCAACCATGGGGGGGGGGACAGATACTGTAAGTGAGGTACCAGCTAGACCACTGCAGCAGGCAATATAGTGGGTGGCAC
The DNA here is from genome assembly GCA_016271365.2 of Neoceratodus forsteri. Taxonomy (NCBI): domain Eukaryota; kingdom Metazoa; phylum Chordata; order Ceratodontiformes; family Ceratodontidae; genus Neoceratodus; species Neoceratodus forsteri. Next base: position 394,926,501 of record CM028131.1, on the reverse strand, counting down.
CACTACAGCAGTCAGGTAGTAAGAGCAGCCAGAGAGGCCTTATCAGGCCTCATTTCTCATTTCTCATGGTCTCATTTCTGACAATGTAGTGGGAGGAACAAAACCAACTTTAATTTTCCTCCAGACAGAGTGCTGCTCCACACATTACCCCAGTACTGCCAGGTGGACAAACTTCTAATTAGCAAACAGAAAATAAAAAAATACTTCAGATACTGGAAGTGATAGCTGACTGCATCTGAAAATTACTATTAATTCCAAGCAGTGCACTAGCTCTGCAATGTTATTGTCTTCTTTCTATCTTTAGCTTCCAAGCAGCAACTTAAACTTATGTTCTTTTTGGAGAGGTTCCCAAGTACCCAGCAAAAGATGGCCAAGTAAAATGGAATACTTCAGAACCCTCACATAATTTGGTTTTTAGTATATAGTAAGCATTTAGTTATATTTTTTGATAGCTGAGAACTGTACTCATGATGTAAATGACAAGGAGGACAGTCATTTACAAATTGCAGCTTTGAACAGAACTAATTAAGGACTGAATACTGGTGCCCTTTTTAACAGTTTTTAACCATTCTATTTCTTGTTTATTTTATTTATTGTATGTGTTTCTGTCACCTTATGTGTATATAGCTTTAAGAGAACACTAATGTCACTTACTGTGCATCTTGCCTTTGAAAAAGCACAATCTATGTGTGAAAAGCATTAGGCAGTTCACTCATTGTGAGGCTTGTTGTTTTTAATTCTGGGTACCTGAGACACTATTTATGAATAAAAGTGCATGTACTAGCCAGTGCCTTTTTGTTTGTTCTGGTTGTGAGTGCTCCAAATATGGTGATGGGATGTTAATGCTTTGGTTTGGCAGCTCTCTATCCCCATGCTGTGTCATTACAAGGCCTGAATCAATGCATCAGTGATGCTAAAGTCTGAATCGGTTCACAGGAACACACTGAGATGTCAGAAGAGAAAGAAATCATGGCACTAAGGAGAAAGCTAGGAGGATAGGGTGGATGTCCAGGAGGGTGGCAATCGATGGAATAATCTGGTCATTTTTGGAGTCTCAGAAAACACAGAGTAGAAAGACCCCATCAAATTCATGGAGGGGCCATTCAACAGAACAGCCAGCCCCTCACCTAATGGCCCCACATATGTGATTGAAGACCTCCTCCACAGTTGGGATAGCACCTGATGCCCATTATTCTGGAGTTGCTGAAAAAGGTTTAAATTCAGAAGGTGGACAGAGAGCAGGAGCCATATACCATATCCACATTTATAGCAATGTAACCCTGGCCATCCCCCATAAAAAAGTGCAGTATATAAACCTAAAGAAGAGACTGCATTAGATTCAATAAATTATAGCTGGCCAGATTACTTCTGGTAACCCCAGCAGGAGAAAATGAGCTTCTATCAGCAAAAGAAGCAGAAACAAAATCTTCCCAGCTTGTTTCCAGACATTTATAAGAAGCCAAGAAACAACTTTCCAACCTATTTCCAGATCTTTTTAAAAAGCAGAGTCAGTGGCATGACAATAAGATGCAGCACTACAGCCTGACAAGTGGGAAATCATGTTACTAGACATTCACTGGCTTGTATGTTTGTTTGGTTTATTGATTATACTGCTTAGCTTAGTAAGCATAAAAATATGCCCATTACATTAACAGTAAATAATAAAGTACAATACAACCACATATTACATTGGATCATTACATGGACATGACAACGTTGATTTATACAAACCAGTTAGATTTTGCCTGAATGTGGAAGCAGAATTTCACTGACTTACGGATCAAGGGAGATTATATAATTTTATGGCATAATAAGATAAAGTTCTCTGACCCTGTTGTTGATTCCTAAAAGGGAACAAAAAAGAAAAAGTCTGAGCCTCAGTAAAACATGAACTTCTGGCCAGCCTGCTGGTGCTGTGGCAGCACTACTGCTTTTGACACCAGTGACCCAGGTTTGGGAATGAGCCCGGGTACTGGAGGGCTGGCCAGGGAGGGGAAGCTTGAACATCCAAAGGATGTCTCACTTCCCCTGGAAGAAAAGGGGGTAGCAGGCCGGTGCTGGTCTGACCTCTGATGGAGGCCAGAGGTGCAGCAGCTGATGCCTCACATGGGGGGGGGGAGCATGGTAAGATGTTGGCATATGTGCCTTAACATCAGGGTGCAACCATGACTCCGGGGCAAAAAAGGGAAAAATTGAGTCGACTGAAGCTCCTCCGGCAGAAGTGGTGCCCTTCACCACTCAATTTGCGAGGCCATAACGGGGGGCTCAATGAAAACGTAGAAGGATTTGGTGGTTCTTTCCACCCCAACCTTGTCTGGGGGGCATGGCGAAAGCTACATGGGAGCGCCTGACCTGTGGATTGCAGTTGAAGTGGGTCAGGAAAAGCCCGATGAGATCCAGGGGGTAAAAATGCAAGTTAAAAAAACATGTACCTCTAATCTTTTTAAGGGGTGTAAAAACCTCAACAATGCTCTGTGTGTGTTTACCCAGAGCCATCTTATGCACAGATGTGACTAGTTTAACATTATTATAGTATATGGGTGCTGCCTATTGTCAATGGATTTCAGCAATTGCTGAAATCTTGTTGTAATACAGTTCAAAGGTCAAAAAAGTTGTTGTACCATCGCTCTGACATCACATCGATAGTACAACAACTTTTTACCCATGACCTGCTGCCTGATTGGCTCAGACGATGCTCTATAGAAAAAAAAAGCGAAAAACATGGCGCGATTTAGCGCCCGAGCAATCAGAGCCACCGACTGGGGAAGTCGGGAATCGGGACAGGAGAGCCATACATAGCTCCGTTTCTAAAAACAATTTCTTTTATTTTTCTCACCGATTTAAAAAAAAATGATGTGCTGAGGAGCAGGAAGGAGCATAAGCGGGAGCGAGGCACAAGCAGAAGCACCTGAGGGAAGCAGGAGCAGCGCCCTCGGCCAAGTAACGAAAAAAAAAGTAAAACAAAAAACCCATATACTATAAAAACAGTGGATGGTGAACATCCACAACTAAGTCTGTGTCCCCATCTCAGGCGGTTGATGACATCAACGAGACCTCTCGAGCTTCGCTCTCGAGGTCTCTGTGATGTCATCAACTCCCTCAATGGAAACACAGACTTGTTGTGGATGTTCACCCATCCACTATTCTATATATTGTTGTTTTCAAAGAGAAGCTATCCCATACACTCATATAGAGTGTAATGGTGAGTTCTGGCTTGGTGTCCAGTAACAAAATGATAAACTGAATTAGATCTGACTTTAGATAACAACCCATCCCCAGCCAAGGAATAGCAAACCGGGCCATAGTCTATAGAGCAAATTAACAAACTGTTAGCCATCAGTTTTCTAAATAACCTAACCAAGAACTTTCTTACAGTACCTTAACTAGTATTCCAGTCTTCTGATGGGTTACCATAACCAACCTAGAAATATAAGGTCCAAATGTTAAGGAACTATCTAATGTCAGTCCCAAATATTTAAATTCATTTACCATTTCAATAAACTTGCCATCAAGTGATTTAACTTTGAATTATTGATTCAGTCTCTTCTGTGGTCCAGTAAAAAGTATGGCTTTGTTTATTTGTTTTTGCTGCTGTTGTTTATTCAAGATCAGTATATTCTGTTTAAACCAATATTGTAAACAATCAAAATCTCTCTGGACCAGGATATTCGGGTTCCCCTGACCTTTTCCCCATTTATATATCACTGCATCATCAGCATATAAAAATATCTCCATGGAGGGACAAGTGTTGGGTAAATGGTCTAGGAACAGTGAGAAGAGCAGGGGACCCAGAATAGAGCCCTGAAGTAATCCACAATTATTTCTTTTCTGCATTCAGAAAGTGAATACCTTATTACAGTTCTGAATGTACTATTTAACAAATAACCACCAAACCACCCAACCACCTCCCTAGACATGTTCAAATGGGATAAGGACTTAAGCAAAAGGAAGAGGTCAACAAGGTTGAATTCCTTGGTGAGATCTACAAACACAGTGGCCACCAGGCTATCAGAATCGATAGCCAACACAGTCAGTGAATCTCACCAAGGCAGTCTCAGTGCTTTGCATTTGTTTGACTCCATGCTGTACTGGAATATAGCAATCACAGCCCACCATAAAATCATTTATCTGATCAAACACGATTCTTTCCAATATTTTTGATAAAGGAGCCAATAATTAAATGGGCCTGTAGTTACTGGGCTCCATCAAAGGGCCATCTTTATGAACTGGACAAATAGTGGCCAACTTCCAAGCTGGAGGAACACCCCATGACACAAAGAAAAGTTAAACAACTTAATGATTGGGAGGGTCATAGAATCTAAAACCAATAAAACCAACACTCACCCTACAATCCAAAGGTCCTCTATAGCTGCTAAACAACTTGAAAAGGAAATTGTGGTGACTGAAAATGCACTGCTGGTAACTCTGGATATTGAGTCACTCTACTTAAACATTCCACACCAATGGGGTAGAAGCACTTGAATATTATTTAAACCGGGGGGTGGGGGTCAACACCATCCACCAAATTCCTCCTCAGTCTGGCAGACTTTGTGCTTAAATACAATTTTCTTTTAAAGGGAAAAATGTTCTACGGATAAAAGGGACAGCAATGGGGGCAACTTTCACTCACAATTTTGTTAATTTGTTCCTAGCTAAATGGGAGAATGAGTGGATACTTGACCAAGCAGCGAACTCCTGCCTTTCACAGCTTGAACTTTGGCGGCATTTTTATAGATAATGTATTGATCATGTGGTGTGGAGACAGTATTAGTCTGAAGAAATTTGTGGATTTCTTTTTTTTTTAAGTTTTTCTCCCAGGGTCAGCGTGGACAGCTCTCTGCTGTGTCCCCACCCTCTCTCGCCTAGCATCTTCTGCTCCAGACCACGGTGCCCAAGATCCCAGAAGGATTAGCCTCAGTGGTGGGGCCAGGAAAGGAAGGGCCATCCTCCCCTTCCCGGTAATGCACATTCAGATGGGGCAGGGTGATCACTGACAGTTCATGGAGGAGGCAGGTGGGCAGGGCTTCATTTAGTTCACACCGACCTGTTTCTCCATTTTTCTGTCCCTGTTTCCCATGCTGGAGCATTCTCATGAGCACACATGTGTGGAGGCACACAAATGCCATGGAATCCCACAGCCCTCCGCTCCACTGCCCTCCTCGACACTCACTACCACATGGCCTCCAACAGATGGCCGTCATTTGGCAGAGTGTGCAGGTCCTCCCCCCCTGGAGAGGACAGGAGAGCAGCCATCGGGAGCTCAATCTTGTCCCTCCATGGCTGACCCCCAGCAACTCATGCTCATGACTGAACACAGGTCATCAACGTGGCAGGAGGTAAGGCACTTATGGGGCCTCTGCCCGCTGGCAGTTTTGTGGATTTCTTACACAACAGTAATGAAAACTTTGAATTTAATTTGAAATCCAGCCCAGTGTGGAAATCAAAATAGATGCATAGAATAATGGTGTCCAAAAAACCTTTTTTCATAGACCGACAGACTAGAACACCATTTTGTTGGCAGCAGCTGTCACCCATGGCACAGGATCAAAAACATCCCCAAGGCCCAGTTCCATGAAATCAAAAGGAATTGTAGTACACAAGAGTACTACTAGGAACTGGCAATGGATCTCAAAGGTAGATTCATAAAGAGAGGTTACTCCAGGCAGGACATTTGGATAGCAAAGGACAGTGTAGAACATATCCCAAAATCAGTATTTTTGGAAGAAAAAGAAAAACAGAATGAGAATATGAAAGGTACCATAAACCTTGTGACTACATACACTGCTTTTGCAAAACTGCAAAGGATGTTGTTGACTTTGTAAAACAAAATTGGCATATTTTGGAGGCAGACACATTATTGGAGAATGTAGCAAAAAGTTGCCCACAATCTGTATATAGAAGAGGGACCAATCTGAGTGACCACCTAGTTCATAGTAACCAACTACAAATGCCAGATAAAGCAATGACTTGGCTGCCTCCCCCCCCCCAAAGGGATAATTTTCCTGTGGGAAATGCAAATCCTATAAAGTGGTGCCAGAGATAAAAGAAGTTCTGAACCCAAGAAATAATTAAGCAACTGAGCTTAGAAACATGGTGAAATGCCACCCAGAAGAGGTCATTTACATGGCAGTATGTAAATGTGGTGCCCACTATGTGGGCAAAACTATTTGCCAATTTCAAATTCAGATGGGCAAACATATCAGGGTCACAAGGGATGGAGATAATGACCATACTGTATAACAGCCATACATGTAGCAGATATAGATTAGTACTGCAATTCATACTGTGGTTGACTGGGGAACAGGGGGTGAGGAGCCCATAAACGTTCCCATCTGGATCCTTACTCATAAGAACACATCACACTGAGTAACCTTATGTCCAGCCTATTCTTAAAAATCGTCTTATTTTTGTTGATGATTATGTGAAGCAGTAAGCTAGTCCAGGTGTGTACAACTGTCTGTGTGAAGAAAATTTTTCTTTTACTTGTTTTGTGTGAAACACTACATAATTGTAGTGGATGCCCCCTTGTTTCTTTGATGTTTTGTTTAAAGTCAAAACCTATCTCCACAAAGAGAGCTGGCTTATTCACCACATCCCATAGAAACAGCAAATCACCCCTATATCTCCTTGTCTCCAGTGACATAAGTTTCAGCGATTTTAGTTGATTCTCACAATCAAGGTCTTTTAAGCCAGTGATGTGTTTTGTAAATCTACGTTGAACTCGTTCTAGATTTTTGCTACCTGTTTTGTATTGGGGTGACCATAGCTGAGAGCAGTAATCTATGTGGGGGTCTAACATATGCCCTCTACAATGGTAACATAACTTTTGCATCTCTTGTTGTAAAGTTGTTTTTATGGTCCAAATAATCCAGTTTGCTCTTCCTATAACTGCATTTGTTTGTTCAGAAAATTTTAGGTCATTGGAGATTAAGTTTCCCAAATCCCTTTCAACTAGTGTTTCAGTCATACAGGTGTCCCATAAGTAGTACTGATGCTTAGTGTTTTTGTTCCCAAGGTGCACGACCTTGCACTTTTCAATGTTGACCGTCATGCCTCAAGTTCTAGTCCAGTTGGAAATTTTATCTGGGTAATTTTGCAGTGACATATGTTCCTTGGTACTAAATCCCCCACACACACACACACACTTTTAAATCATTTGCAGATTTTATAGTGTCATTGAGTACTGTGTCAGTGATGTCGGTGATAAATAGTTGGAAAATATATGGGACTAAAACTGACCCCTGAGGTACGCCACCACAGGCTTTAGCTGGACTAGATGACTATCCGTTTATGATCACCTTTTCTGCTCTCTCCTCCTGCCACATTTCTATCCAAATTTTGATCTGCCAAAAAGATCATGGTTTTCAGTTAATTGGACTAGAGAATGTACCAATGAGCCAACATGGTGGAGATCACAGTAATTTGCTTTTGAAAAAAAAGAAAGCTTTTGAAAATACTTCACAGGAGCCAGTACTTGACCAGGTCTCACCTGTGAACAAGACCCGACTCCATTCCTTAAAGAATAATTTTTAGGCTATTTTGTAAATGTTCTGGATAATGTCTTTTCTTTGATATCTCTTCTCTTTTCCACCCAACCCCCCCAATTCTCTGCATCCTCATTCAGTTTTCCGTTCCCCATCTCCCCCACTACCCCTTCTTCTTCTACGCTCTCCTCGTCTTATTATTGCTACAGTATAGTTCGAATCCTAACATAGATATTATAGTGGTGTGATAGCGCCATTATAGTTAGGGTTGAGCAGGGGTTTCTATGTTTAACCTCAAACTTTGCACTTTTAATATCTTCACAACCCTTCAATGGATTTGCACTAAACTTTGCAGGTGCAATTTTGGGGGAACAGATCTCTTGACCCGGCAAGTTTCATTTCAGTCAGATGTGCAGATTCCAAGATGAGAATAGTGAAAAAACTTTAAAAAATCTGTTTTTTGCTTTTTTTTTCCCATCTTAGAGCACCATTCTAGCTGCCCTCCTCTGGACTGCCTCTATCCTGACTATGTCCTTGCAGAGATGGGGTCTCCAGAACTGGATGCAGTACTCCAGATGGGGTCTCACCAGCTGTCTGTACAGAGGGATAATAACTTCCTGTTTTCTGCTGGTGATGCCTCTCCCTATGAATCCCAGTATACCCCAGCTCTCCCTACTGCCTTATCACATTGCTTGCTAACCTTAAGTTCATCTGATATGATTACCCCCAGGTCCCTTTCCTTTTTTGTTTTTGTTACTACCCCCTCCCATTGTGTAATCTTCCCCTGGGTTTTTGTTTCCCAGGTGCATTATTTTGTACTTCTTTGCATTGAATCCTAGCTGCCATACTTCCGACCATTCCTCCAACCTTGCCAAGTCCCTTCTCATCCTTTCTACGCCTCCTTGTGTATAAACCCTGTTGCAGATCTTTGTGTCATCTGCAAAGAGGCATACTTTTCCTTCCAGTCCCTCTGCAATGTCACTTATAAAGACATTAAAAAGGACTGGACCCAGTACTGAACCCTGTGGTACCCCACTAGTAACCCATCTTTCTTCAGAGTGGACTCCCTTTACTATTACCTTCTGTGTCCTGTTGTCAAGCTAATGTTTTACCCAGGCTACCACCCTGGGACCCACTCCCAGGCTGGTTAATTTGACTATTAATCTTTTGTGTGGGACTGTGTCAAATGCCTTGCTAAAGTCTAGGTAGGTCATGTCCACAGCGCCTCCCTGGTCTACTACTTTGGTCACCCAGTCAAAGAAATCAATTAGATTCGTCTGACATGACCCTCCCGTTGTGAACCCATGCTGCCTTGGGTCCTGTGCCCCACTGGCCTCTAGGTACTCAACAATTCTTTCCTTCAGAAGTGATTCCATCACTTTCCCTACCACAGAAGTCAAACTGACAGGTCTGTAGTTTCCTGCCTCTGTCTTGGTCCCACTTTTGTGAAGAGGAATCACATCTGCCTTCCTCCAGTCCTCGGGTACCACACCATCTTCCCATGATTTGTTAAAAAGTGTAGTCAGTGGTTTCACTAGTTCTCCCCTTAATTCTTTTAAAATTCTGGGGTGAATTCCATCAGGCCCCATTGCTTTGTCTACCTTCAGTTTTAGGAGTTCTTTCAGAACCCTTTCTTCTGTGAAAGGACTGGGATTGACCCTGCCTATCCAGAGTGATTCTGTTAATTGGATTAGGCACCTCCCCCTCCTCTTTTGTGAATACTGAGCAGAAATATTCATTCAGTATCCCTGCTTTTTCACTATCCCCCTCTGCCCACCCACCATTCATTCTATTCAGCCTCACTATGCCTCCCTTTGTCTTTCCACGCTCCCTGATGTACCTATAAAAGGTTTTATCCTCCTTCTTAACTGAGTTGGCTAGCCTTTCCTCAGTTTGGGCCTTTGCTATTCTGACTTACCTCCCTGCTTCTTTCTGCCTTAACTGGTACAGCTCTCTGTCCTGCTCCTTCTGTGTTTCCTTATACTTCCTGAATGCTATATTTTTCTCCCTGACTTTCCCTGCCACCTCTTTTGAGAACCATAGTGGCTTTTTCTTTCATTTTGATTTGTTTATTTGCTTCGCACAAAGGCTTGTTGCCTCTGTGATGGTGGTTTTGATGAGTCCCCATTGTTGCTCCACCTTCTTACCTTCTATCCCTGATGTTTCTTTATTAACTGAGTCTATTTCTGATAAATTGAAATCTCCTAGGATCAATGTATGGCCTGTGTCAGCATATATCTGTATTTCTTCTAGGTGAAAGTAAACATTTCAGTATACTGATGCTACCCGCAACAATTTTACATCACCCGACACTACAGTGACAACAGCACCAGGTCACTGTAGGGTCGGCGCAGGATCCCCCACTGCTTTCTGGGGGTATTGCACACCCTTCTTGAAACAACTCCAACTTGGAGTTGATTATTTTAGTAGCAGGGTGTGTGGGGGCACAGCCCCCCACATGGGGGCTTGGGGGGCAAAGCTCCCTGAAAAAACAATGTTTCTTGTGACTCCCTTTATGCCAGCCGCAAATGCGGTCGACATAAAGGAGTCACTGTAACGTTGGTCGACAACAAAATTGTCAAGCAATTGTCATGAATCCAACATTTCTATACTAATATGAGGGGGAATGTAGAAGAGGAATCAGCATGTATATAGTATTTTCCATACACAGTGTATCCCAAAGTGCTTTACAAACAATGCTGGACTGGTAGTGAAGTGACTGAACGTGTAGTGGCAGCTATTTTGCACACCAACACCCACACACTCCCTTGGATAATTGCATCAACTGGTTGAATGGGAAGGGGAATGTTGGCCAGGAGAATGGGGAGAAATCCTTTACTCTTTCAAAAAGTGCAGTGGGTTCTTTTACTTCCACCTGGACACCCACCAGAACAACACCAGGATGGGTTGAAGGGACCTTGGTTTAATGTCCAATCTGAAGGATGTCATACCCCAACAGTACAGCACCCCCAGTACTGTACTCAGGTGCCAGCATTTAAGGTATGAGCCCAATCCTGGTGTAGGACTAGGACCCATGACCTTGTAGCCCAGAAGTGGATGTGCTACCAACTGAGCCACGCTAAATGTGGGTACTCACTGTTACCCTGTATGGCTTGTGGTTGGCTATTCTCACCCATATTGATTCTAAATTACCATCTTTAGAACTTGTACTCAGATATTCAATTTTTTTTTGTTGTTGTTAGTTGTTTAACCAGGACTAACACACTAAGCTGAAAGCTTTTTTACAGGTGTGACCTGGGAGCACAGGGACGTTAAGTGACTTGCTCAGGGTCACACAGTCTGCAAGTGGAAGCTGTGGGATTCAAACCCAGGTCTGATCTGCTGGATGTCTCCAGATTTGCAGCTCAGAGCCTTAAACCACTGCGCTATACTGCCTCCCCTTGCATACAAGGCAACTCCCCTCTCTTTCTTCCCCTCCTGTCCTTGTGTACTAGATAATACCCTTCAGTTGTACAAAAAATTAGAGAAAGCAGCTTAAAACAGCTAACTCTATTGCTAACAGAGGGACTGCAGAGAAAATCAGAAACTTGCCCTTGACCGGGCTCCCTCCTCCAGACCTGCAGCCGTGGCTCACTGCTTGGAACCACCAGCCATACTCAGCCTCCCACCACAGAGGAAATCAGAAACTTGCCCTTGACCAGGCTCCCCCTTCCAGACCTGCGGCTGTGGCTCACTCATGTGCTAATATTCTGTGACTATATTGCTAAAAGTGCTAAAATTTGCCAGTTGTATTCCTTTCATCCCTCTGCTATAGCCTCTCAAATCTCTTCTCCTTAGTTCCAATCCCCTTCACCACACACTCACTACCTTGCATTCTGCTTAATTTCTCCCACCTCCTCCTCCTCCCTACCACACCTAAATTGCATTTTCTTTTGCTATTCAGGATGCTGGTACCTAGATACAGACATCCATGTATTGCTCCCTTTTGTTTCCAAACTCCCCCTCCCTCTCTCTGTTACTAGTCCCACCCTCCACTTAACCAGTGGCTGATCCTCTGGCCATTTAAAGTTTCTAATTCTCTCTCTTTTCCCTCCACAGAAACTTGCCCTTGACTGGGCTTCCTCCTCCAGACCTGCGGCCGTGACTCGCTCCTTGGAGCCACAGGCCGTACTCAGCCTCCTGCCGCAGAGAAAATCAGGTGTGCCCGCTGTTGCTATTCTTGCCTACTCAGATCCAGATCCCTGCTTCCCACTGGCTAATTTCCCCTGGAAACCACTGGACTGCCATTGGTTAGCATGCCTTCTTCAAGCGGGACATTTGGACGCTGGCCCTTGCAAGCACCATGGCTGTTCACTGACCAGCTTTTGTTTTCAAGCTGTGACCTGACCGGCTTTTAGCTGGCTAGCCACTTTACCCTGCACTGCTTAACCTCCTTATATCTGGATCTGCATTATTCCAGACTATATGGGCAAATGTGAATGTTTTCAAACTATTATGGGTAAATGTGTTTTATGAAGGGTACCGTTTTTATTTCTGCTTGTGGGTTACTATGTTAAACTGCTGTGGGTTTATACTGCACTGTTTCTGCTCGTGTGCTAATATTCTGTGATTATATTGCTAAAAGTGCTAAAATTTGCCTGTTGTATTCCTTTCATCCCCTCTGCTCTAGCCTCTCAAATCTCTTCTCCTTAGCTAAAATCCCCCCCACACACACACACACACATATACACACACTCACTACCTTGCACTCTGCTTAATCTTGACTAGATTGACAATATTGCCAAATAGTGATTATATTGTGTGTCTCTCCTGGTTAACAAAAATAAATAAATAAATAAATAAAGCGATCCCTGCCTGTTGTTCATATAGATACCTCTCTTTTGCTCTATTTAAGCATTTGTTAAAATAAAGACAATTAGACCTAGCACCCCTCGCCTTGCTCCTCCTATCTTTTTTTTACCGCTCCTTGCAAAATTGCTGCTCTTATATAGAGATCATATTGTTACACATATCATGCCCTGCAACATGAAACTCCTTCTGTCCTCTCTCCCCCTTTCTCTACTCCTAACCACTCCAAGTGGTCTCTACTCTCAAATGTCAAATAACTCACCTTCTACACCCTCCTATCTTCAATCCCTTACCTACATCCTCACTATCACTCCCTCCCCACCCTTTGAACTATGGTCATAGTCACCCTCTATCCCTCATGCTTCATTACTAACTGTCCCACCCTTCTTTGCTGCTCTTCTTCTAGCTTCTGCTCCCCTACTCTCATGCATACTACCCTCCCAGTTTCACTGGCTCCTCAACATCTAACTCTAAATGCCCCAAGCTTCACTTCCACAACTTAGCTCTACTCTTGTTCTCCTGTGGAGATATCCACCTCAACCCTGGTCCATCTGTGTCTCATTACCTGAATGCTCCATTATCAACCGCGGCCCCTTCTATTGCTCCTGCTGTCCTCCCGAAGAGTTTCAAGATCATTCATCTAAACATATGTAGTTTGTTGCAAACAATTGACCTTCTACAAACCATGGTGACCACTCTAAAACCTGACATACTGATGAACACAGAAACTTGGTTAAAGAGCACAATCCCAGATCTATTGGTCTCCATTCCTGGCTACTCCTTCCTAAGGCAAGACCAAGCAGGTAGAGGTGGTGGCGCTGCCATGTACATTCTTACCTCCTTCCAATATTCTATTATTTATTCATCCACTAGCCCAGCATCCCATGATGCACTGGCTATTCATTTAACTCTGCCCTTCACCCTCCTCATCTTTATAGCTGGCATTTACTGTCTCCCAAATGTCCAGCCCTCTTTTGCTTTCAACCTCATGACCTCCATCACGGTCCTTTCTTGCTGTGGTGAACAATACATCTTAGGTGACCTAAACTTAAACTGGCTGCCTCCCAAGACATCCAAAATATGTAATGATCTTGGAGCCCTGAACCTCTCGCAATTGATCTTGGAATCCACCATCCCTAACCATAAGACACAAAATCACTCCCTGATTGACTGGGCTCTTACCACCCATGACCCCCCACAGAGTAATTAGCTCTGGCATCCTCCTAGATGCTCTCACCAACTACAACCCAATATTCGTTGTCAGGAAAATCCACAGACCAAAATCTGTGCATTAAACCTTGCAACTTCACTCCTTCAAATCCCTAGACCTTGAACCTCTCCTGCACAACCTATCTCTCTCTGACTGGTCACCTTTAGTCTCCTCCCTCTCAGTTGATAAGGCTCTAGTCTACTTCAAAGAAATATTCCTTGTAAATTGGAATGTCTTTGTTCCTTTCAAACAAACCAGGGTTAGGGGCAACCACCTACTGTGTATTACTCCAGAACTCTTAGCCTGTCTTGGGGCCAGAGATCATGCCTGGAAGTGCCACAAATCCACTCAGCTTCCTAGTGACCTCATGGCCTACCGTAAGCTCCAAAATCCCTGTAGCAGGGCAACAAGGCTAGCCAAGTCCAGTTACTTCAAAAATGCTTTCCTCACTAGCATAAATTCCCCTTCAAGTTCTGGAAGGTGGTTCATCCCCTCTTAACCCCTCAGTCCCACACCCCTTCCCCAGTGCTAAAGGTAAATGGCAATATTGTAGCCAACTCCCATGCCATAGCTGGGTAATTTAATTCCTATTATACCTCCTGTGCAATTGAACTGCTGAAGTCCATCCCTAATTACCCCTCCCCCTCAAATGTCATGGCAGCCCCCTTTATCCTCCCCCCTAAAAAAATGCTCCACTTCCTATTTCCTCACACCCCTCCTTCTCATTCTCTTCAGTCTCCCCTACCAATACTCTAAATGCCTTCCTCGCCATCAACCCCTCAAAAGGATCTTTCCCAAATAACCTTGACCCTAAACTCCTCTCTCTCTCAGCCCTGGCCATTACCTACCCCCTCTCCTTAATCTTAAATCTCTCCTTCTCAATCTCCGATGTCCCTATCACATGGAAGCATGCAGTGGTTCTCCCCTACCTAAAAGCAACTACTATCGCCCCATCTCACTACTCCCTACCTTAGCCAAACTATTAGAACATCTAGTCCTCTCTCAACTCGCCTCCTTTCTATCTGATACCTCCTTCTTCACCCTATTCCAATCTGGTTTCAGGAAAAAAACACTCTACCATCACCTCCCTACTTCGGCTGACTGACTCCATCCTCTATGGGATGGACAATGGCCAAATCACCTCAGCCATATTTGTCTACCTTACCAAGGCTTTTGACATTGTTTCCCACTCCCTTCTCATTGGTTCCCTCTCATCTGCTGGTCTAACCCCTTCTGCTACTAACTGATTTAAGGCCTACCTTACTGGTAGAATCCAACCAATTAAGATCACAGATGCCATCTCACCAACTCTCCCAATCTGCACTGGCATCCCTCAGGGCTCTGTGCTTGGTCCCCTTCTATTCTCCATCTTCTTTAATTACCTGCCATCTGTCTACTTCCCCTCCTCTGCCATACACATGTACATTGATGATACTGTCTTGTATGCATCTGGCTCATGCCCAGCTGAAGTCACATCCAGCTTGCAGCACAACTTCAACAAAGTCCAGCTCTGGAATGCAAACAATCAATTATTCCTCAACACCAAGAAAACAGTCTCCATGACCTTTGGCACAAGGCAGAGACTCTCTAGGCTTCCCTACCTGCCCACTTTCCGCACTCTTGACAGGACTTTACTTGAGGACACCTCATCCTTCAGATACCTTGGGGTTTGGTTAGACCAACATCTCAACTTCTCTGGACACATTGAATGCCATCCAGAAAAAATTGCTCCCCAAGCTCCATGCCTTGTCCAGGAATTGCAGTTGCATCCCTCCTGTGGCTAGGCATGAGCTGGTCCAGAAGATGATCCTCCCCATTTTTGACTACTGAGACGTAATTTATGGTGCTACTCCTAAATCCTCCCCCGACCAGATTGGACACTCTCTTCAACTACTTCTGCCACTTTTGCCCTTGGTGCTCCCTCTGGCACCCACCACTGTGACCTGTATCAAGCCCTTTCCTTCCCCTCCCTTACAAATAGACACCTCTCACACTGTGCATAATTCACCACTAAACACTGGCTGAGTGAATTCCCTTCCTACCTCTCCCCCTCATTTATAACACCCCCTCCTCATTCCCACTCCCTCAGATCTACCAACACTCATACGTTAACTGTCCCCCGCTGCTGCACCCTCTCTGCCCAGTCTGGGAACTCTCACCCTTTCCCTAAAATATGGAACTCTATACCTCCCCAAATCTGACACTCCGCCTCCCTGTATTCCATTAACACTACCCTCTCCAAGTATCTTGCACCTAACTATTCCTGTCTTGACCAATCTTAATTTCCTTTGTCTTGCCCCTTACAGTTTGTCCCCCTTCGGAATTTACTCAATGCCTCTACTGATTCTACTGCCTTTACTGACCATGGCCCCTCCTAGGTGCTAGCTGTCATATCTTTGTCCCTTCCCCACTCTCTCCCCCTTTATCTCTAGCCTTCACACTCCCCTTGCAGAGTTCTCAGTATCCTGAAGGGGTCCTATAGTGCCTAGACTTGCCACCTTTTCTTCCCCCATCTACTTATCCTTGGCCTTCCAGGTCCCCTTGTAGGGTCCACAGCATCCTGGAGGGTTCCATGGATTAGGCCTTATCCCCTCCCAGGTGTTATTTCTCATTCCCTCCTTCTCACTATCCCTCTATAATTATAACGCCTAACCTCAGGAGGGTTTACAATCACCTGAACTTCCCTGCCCCTTGCAGGGTTCATCGCATCCTGAAGAGTTATCTTTTTGGGTCAGGCCTTATTTCCCCCTCTTAGGTGTTAATCACACTTACTCCCTCTCTCTCTCTCTCTCCCTCTCTAATCCCTACTCCAGTCCCCTTTCCCCTTGCACGGTTCCCAACATCCTGAAGGGGTCTCTCTGGGACACAGCTCTGTACTGTCATCTCATCCTCTCCTTCATCTCTTATTTCATGATAGCACTTGTTCACTTATTACCATTGCACTTATTAATTGTTCTCACACATTACATATGTAATGCAACACTGTAACAACTGCCTTAATTAATTGTATACTATGTTGATCTTTGTAACTTGAATGTAAAATTACTCATCTGTATTGTACCCCTTCCCCCAGGTCACATCGGGAGACAAGCAACCTGTTGCTCAGTATGCCTTCCAGGTGAAACATTTCAAAAAATAAATTGTCTTGTCCCAGGAATCATTAGGTTTCCCAAAGAAGACAGTATATCACCAGCCGCACACTAAATTCTTCGTAGTCATATTTTCTTCTTTATTTATATAATATTTCCAGCATGAAATCCTCATCTAAAAGCCTCCAACATTTCACCCAGGCAAGGGTTTCTTCAGGGAGGAGGATCCCAGCTTCTTCTGTAATGTAGACATCAAACAGTTGTTTCTTCAATGTTAGATGTTAAAACACCATATTTTAAAGTGTAAGTCAAATATGTTAGATCATCAAAGTTGTCTTTCTCAGTGTAAGCCCATTACATAATGGTTCCAGTTTATGTGTGGTGTTTCCTCTGGCAGCATCCAGAATGAACTACCAGAGGAAACACCACACATAAACTGGAACCATTATGTAATGGGATTACACTGAGAAAGGCAACTTTAATGGTCTAAGAAACTTAAGGACTTACACTTTACAATATGGTGTTTTAAAATTGAATATTGAAGGAACAACTGTTTGATGTCTACATTACAGAAGAAGCTGGGATCCTCCTCCCTGAAGAAGCCCTTGCCTGGGTGAAACACTGGGGGGTTTTACATGAGGATTTCTGCTGGAAATATTATATAAATAAAGAACAAAATATGACTTTGAAGAATTTAGTGTGCAGCTGGTGATATACTGTCTTCTTTGTGATACAGTTGCCCTTTACCAGCCCAGAATAGGAACTTATGGAATGAACTTTTGAGGGAAGGGACTCACCCATATTGCACTTTTAATCATTAGGTTTCCACCAAGTTTCAATAACAGCTGTTGTACCTGTTTTTCCATTAGTGGTATTTTTAAGCTTTCACTTTTATTCTCCAAGCTTCTTACATTCAATGAAAGTATTCTGTTTTTTTGAAATAATCATTTCCTTATTCATTTAATTTCTTTCCATTTGTACTAAACCTCCCTTCACCCCCATTAACTTGTTTAAATATTTCAAGTACTAGATTAAATCTATCCTACAGTACTGTTGACCCTTTTGCATTGAGATACAGCCTGTTCTTAACATAAAGCAGATTATTATTTTGAAAAAGATCCCAGTGTTTTAAAAATACAGTGTATTCTTTGAAGGTCCATTCATCTAGCCAGTAATTGAGTTTGATAATACTCTGCTGCATTTCCCTTGAGGCACTAGGAACTAGGAGTATTTCTGAAATAATTGGTTTATAACCCATTGCCTTAAGTTTTCTTCCCAAACATATATAAATCTTGCTTTATTTTATACTCCTTTCCCTTCCCTATATCATTTACTCTGACATGTATTAACACTTATGGTTCCTTTTCTGCTCTTTTGAGTATTTTCTGCAGATTTTCATTAATGGCCCTAATGCGAGCACCTGGTAAGCAAGTAAGCATTCTATTTGTTTTATGCTTTTTCAGACCACCCTGTCCATATATCTCACCATGGAGTCCCCTATGACCAGTACAGCATTTTGCTGCTTTATTATTAGTATTTTCATTTTCTAACTGAGGTAGTGGTTCATAGCTGTTATAACATGCAATTTCTTTATTTTCTAGTATTTCAAATGCCCCTGCTCTTCTCCCCCTTTTTGCTCCTGTAACCACCCAGTACCCTGGTTTTACTAGAATCTGATCAGTGTTAAACTAGGAAGGTAGCGGGCAGCTGGTATAGAGTTTATTAGAAGATCTCTACAGACCTCTCATTGTTTACCTAGCTAGCCTGAGTGAGAAATAAATGAGGTCAGTTAGAGCTCTTGCAGCAGCCTGAGCCACAGTGGAATCAGCTGATTGGTGACTGTTGAGTTCAGTTGAGTGAAGAGTCTGAGTGTGGGAGCAGTGGAGAGAGGAGCTCCCAGTGTGGAGGTGCCTGCCAGCTTGCTCCGAGGCTGTATGAAGCTGTATGAAGGACCTCTGGTCATTTTTCTCACCCCAGTGTGTGAGACAACAGCAGTACCACAGGAAGTGGTGGAGACTGGTAATGTCTGAGACCCAGGTGAATCACTTTTGTGAGAAGTGAATGGGACTGTGAGATCCAGTGTGTCCAAGGGACAATCCCCTGAGGGCCCAGAAGATTGTCCAGCTGCCCAGATAAGAGAAGGAGAGACAGTCTCCGTGAAAGCTACCAGAAAAGGGGAGAAGTGTGTTTCTTCCAAGGACCATATCTTTAACAAAGAACCAAACAAACCATGAGTAGAGCTACTTGGGAATGTTTCAGAGGGAGTTGAATGGTGGGGTATGTGCCCAGAGACAAGGCTAGATTACACCACAAAAATGTTCTAAATGTGTGTATGCCTTTAGTAATCTGAGGGGGTTGAAGGATCCGGTTTGTGTAACCCAGAAGGAATGGCAGAGGCTGGCTGGGACCAGGGTGGGAAGAACCTCATCTAAAACTCCAGTCAGGGCTAACTGGTTACCAGAAGGGCATAAAGTTACCCTGCAGATGTTAACTAAGCCCATTGTGTCAAGAGGAATGTGTTTTTAAGTGCGTGGCAACCCCCACGTACTAGACACTTATGGGAAAATAATGTCCTTGAGATCCCTAGAAAAGAGGGATAGACTGTTTGTAGTTCTGTGGAAGACAAAAATGTGAGAAAGCCCAAACTGTTTGTTCTGGAGAAGTGAAAGTTCCTGTGCCATGTGCGTGTTTTGTAATGTACAGTGCCAGCCTGGAGGACCACCCCTTTCTGCTTTCCATCTGTGTCAGAATAAAGCCATACTATACAATTCCATTTCTAGTAGTGGACATTCAGTCTGGGCTTCCCAGTGTGAGCTTGTTTATTGGCCCCTTCATATAGGAGACATAGCGTAGCCCTAGCACCTCACACTCTAACCACCCCAACCTCTTAGATGCCAAGCCAGGTATCAGCCCCAGTGCCAGGCATAATACCTATGTTATGCCAACTTGTAGTTTGTTGCCTTGTCTGTGTGTAAGTTAGAGGGGTCCTGGTTGCAAGATGCCACTCTTAGCCAGAGTAAGGGTAGTACCCCCTTTAGTGGGTTGAACCATTATCCATTTCTCTTCTTCCTCCTCTCCCTCATACCTGCTTCATTTCCTATTGACCTTGCCATTTTTACCTGGCTTTCAATCATAGCCATGTTCCTTAGCATGTTATCTACAAAATTCTTAAGGTTTCTTATTTCCTGCATGTTTTTAAACTCATTTATTAGGAAAAGTATTTCTTCATTAAGTAACTGTACTTCTGTTCAATGTAGACATAATGTTTTTTGGTTTTTTTTTGCAGTTATCACGGTTTCTTCCCCAGCCCCCTAGAAGCCCATCAAATGCCTGCCACCCCAGCTCTGTCACCCCAATTCTCCTCCAGGGCATAGCTTTGTGCAAAGCAGTGTGGCCTGAATATTCATCAGGTACATGGCTAGTTGGTGGCTGAATGTCAGCAGCCACTCAGGAGTCTACCATTTTTCCCTTTTCTCTGTGCCCATGAGGAGTGTGCATGCAGTGCTACTCAGATGTTCCCACGCATGCTCCCATATGTGGGATGTTAAAAGCCACCACTCCTCCCCCTGCCTGAACAGTCCTGATGTGTTTACTCCAAGATGTTGCTAGTGGCCAGGAAAATGCTGGGCACTGTAACCTTCCTCTCTGGGACAGGACACCAGTCCTCTGAAGGCGCTAACCTCTCCTGCCCTGTTTGAACCCTAGTAACCTGAGTCTGCATCCAAACCCAGGTTCCCGACATGGTATGAGGTGTGGCGTCCAGTGCCTCAACCCTCAGCACCATCAGCCTAGCTGACAGACATACAAAATTTTCCCCAGAGCCATGAACTGGATTATATTGTCAAGTAATTGTAACCCCAAGGGGGTGCTGTCCCAAGGCCTACTACCCTTGCCTGCTTTACCACTAACAGGTTGAGAGGGCTGGATCCAATGGCGGGTGTCTCCACCCAGAGGTCAGGGTTGGAACAGTCGAGAATGACTTGGTCACAGCCCTCTGGGTCACTGCAACCCCCTTTCCTTCCACCAGTGGCCCACAAACGCTTCCCACACCACCGTTATGACTTACACTTTCCCCCAGATTGGAGTGGCCAACTTGGTACTGAGGATCCCCTGTAAAATAAGATGCAGTAATACAATAACCCATACACAAGAGGGTAGCACAAACACGCAGTTCAGACAGTATACCTTGCAAACAACAAATCTGATTTATTGAAGGGGAAGTAACAGGGCCGGGGAAAATCAGGTTGATTAGCTTATCACTCTACTATATCAGGGCACTGTGCACAGGCCAAACCTATAAGTCACTGTCTCTGGGTACCCAGGCAATAAGAGGCTAGCCTATTTGGTGCAGTTGGTTGGGGCCCTGATGAAGAAAACAAGTATTCAACACCCAAATTGATTAAACAGAGCCAGCAGGCTCAGTTCATGCAGCCAATGGAGCAGCCAGACAAATCTTGCCCTCAAATGAACATCTGACAGGGGGGCTACCCTGATTTAGTACTCATGACTCCTGCAGAAGGATCCCTCTCACACCACTTGCAGGACACAGCCTGTGATCCAAACACTTCTCCACACATTTATATGTAGGACAGAGGGGTACCATACCAGGCAGCTGCTTTAGGCTCCCGCACGCTTTCCTTGCTCAAACCGGGTGACGCACGCAGCTTCATTTGTCCTGACAGACCAAGCACGATTGAAGCAGATTCTCCAGTCCTCTACAGGGTGAGCCTGGTAGGTAGCTGTACACATACAGCCTCCTCTGCCTGAACGCCACAACGAATCGTGTCCAGCTCTTTCTGGCGATACTGTCGCCCGACTTCTTGGCCTTGCACGCGTGCTTCCCGCGAGAAGACTTTTACAGCGCAGGAGCCAGAGCTCCTTCTCTCTTCACGATCACAATGACTCTGCTCCTCCAGAACAGTTCAGGGCAGTTTCCTTTCGGCTCCACAGGCTCCAGTTGGCGGCTTCCGTCTGTTAGTCACCGCATACACCCTCTATTGGTGCAAAAAAAGGCAGCAGGGTCCAAACTACACTTCCCAGAAGCACCTACCATATATTCCCCCTTTTGGCAGGCTCCCTGTGGGAGTCCAAGTTCTGGTTGGCTCAAGCGTCTGTATTTTAAGGTCCCCCTTCCCTAATTGGCCCATCTCAGCAGTTCAGGTCCAAAATGGAGGGGCCAAACACACAGAGTCCCAGCTGCAATAAAGACAGGTTAAACAAACTGCATTTTCACTGTTACTCCAAATATTTTCGAACAAACAGTTACATCCCTCAATTAGGCTCCCTCTGCTCTCTTAGCGACTGCAGAAATGGAGCAATTAAACAGCAGCTCGGGTGGGATTCGAGCATTAAACCCACAGTCCCCCTTTTGCAAGCTATTCAAGCCTGCGAGAAGGCAGCTCTTAAAGAGACAGTACCAGAGGCTCTAAAAGCACTCACAGCGCCCACATTTAAGTCGCATTATGCCGAACACCAGTCAGGCAGGGAGCACTTAGGCAAGCTTTGGGAAGACTTTTAGGAACCCCCATTTGTTGGGGGGTTATATAATTAAATGACAGCTGCAACATTCAATTCCCTGCTTCCCTATCAAAAACTGTACTTTATGCACCTACATGAATCTGTGCCAATTGTTTTAGCAGACTAGTGTGATGAGCTTACTCTTAATGTCATTCAGAGTTCCTTGGACTCCTGGATTTTCCCAGGGTGACATGGACAGACATATATAAGCTTGCGTTTTATTACAAATGGTATACATAAACCTCTGTAAAACTGGACAACTGGATGCTTGTGAAAATGGGCAATTTTCCCACATGTCTTTCCAGTATAAAATAAAAATGATGATGATGATGATGCACTGCTGCCTCTGTTGCCTCTGCTATGTGCTCACACTGTTACTGGCTTTTATGTCCCGAAACTGGAAGTGACAATGCTCACTTCCCGTCTCACATTCCACTAAAAAATGCTTTTTCTAATTAAAGATTTGCACATATTGTGTGCCTTTTTATACTCAGTTAACCTGTCTCCATTCCCAGTTTTTTTTACACCTTGACCATTGTTTATTTTTTTCACTAAACATTATTACTGTCTCAAGTGTTTATTTATTTTTATTTATTTATTTAGTGTTTGTTGACCGGATAAGTACACTACACAAATTCTACCTATTTTCTGGCACGACCCTGGGAAGGGGGATACAGATGAATACCAACTGACCTTTGAACCAGATTAAGCTGTTGGTGGTATTTTTAGTGAATGGGGGAAATTTGGCCAGGGCACCGGGGAAATTCCCCTACTTGGTCAGCAGAGGGTGCTGTGTCTCTGCAAATGACATGGAGGATCTCAGAATGGATGTAGATATGGAGACGGTCAGAGCTCCGACGGTGGGTGCTGTAGACGCCGTAATGGGCACAGTTTATTCCTCAGAGGCGGAACACCCCAGCACTTCAAAAATATCGGAACAGCAGAATTCAGAGCTATTGCTGAAGGATACTTCTTCCCTCTCTGAGGGAATGGCAGGATATTTTACAAAACAGCATGAGGAAAATTGAGCTCCAAATTATTTTGCAGCAAGTGGCATCAGATGAACAAGGTAAGCGAGAAAGACTTACCAAAGCCTCTCCTGATTCGGGTCAAGTTTCTGCCACTAAACTTTTTGTCTTCGGTAAAAAGCATTTACAGTAGACCAACAAAATAAAAACCCCACCTCTACGTGACTCCCTGCTTCCAGACGCTGGGTGGATGACGACACAATGTGGTCCACAGAATGAGCATTAGAGGCTGTAGGTTGGAGTCAGATGGAAACAGAGACCTGGATTTCTCAGCCTGTGATTACTGTCCCGTTGATTTCTGAGACTCAGAACATTCCATCCAACAAGCAGGATGGACAGCAGGTATGGGAAGTTTTGCCTGATATTTCATCTGTATTGGGGGCAGAATCTACTCCACAGGTTGATACTGCACAGGAAGTTCCAACTGACATGGCTCTGCATACTATGGGTTGTACTTCTCTTTCCCCTATAGATGCACAACAGGAGGGTTTTTTTTATGCTCAGCAAGGGGTGGATGGTCAGACTGGGGACCCTGTGGAGCCACAAGCCCCCTCCAGATATGGCTGACAGCGGGGTTCCACCTCAGAGAGACAGTGCTGGAGGCATCAGAATCAGAACAGCTCTAATAAATTTAGTAAACCTCTTGAGCTGGCAAAACGATGAAACGCTATTCGTCTGCGATATCTGGGTGGGCTGGATGACGCTCTGGATAGATATTATGTGGGTCAAATTATGATTAAACAATCTTTGGGCTTCACCCCCAAAGATGTTTATGCATTGATTTATATTTCTGGGGAGCATTCATTTGATATAAGTTTTTGAACACCTGAATTATTGGAACGTTTCTGGGCTAAGCATATGTCCTTAAAAACCAATCCCCTGTGGACCCACTTCAAGGTCATACCTCTTAGAAAACAGGCTTTTTGTTTCATCACCATTCTGTTTCATAGTGAGGGGGTCAACATTGTGGATATTCTTTACTGGCTTGAACAGCACTGTGACTTGCAGGGCACACCAGAACCACTTTTTGACAGTGAATGTTTCTGGACTGGTGGCTGGAAAATGAAAATAAAGTTGTTTCAGGATGGCAGAGACTTTGCACACCTACCAAATTGTTTTTTTATTGGCCGGGATAAGGGTTTTATCTTTTACCCTGGGCAACCCTGAAGATGCTACAAGTGTGGATCTGCATGGCACATTAGCACATCATGTGATGTGGTACAGTGTACACACTGTGAAGAATTAGGACATTCTGGCTACCATTGTGATAAATTACCTGTATGCTCCTTGTGTGGGGATACGGGTCACATCTTCGCAGATTGCTCCAAAGCTGCTCATAATACAGATGATGCAGACTTTGGAATACAGGATTTTTACTTATCAAAAGCAGCCAGAGAGGCAGCTGGCTGGTTTCCTGGTAGGCCAACTCCTGATCCTCAGCCTCAAAGGAAATATCTAACTAACAGCACGTATGCAGATGTGGCTAGGCGGGCAAATCTTGCTTCAGAACCTCCCCCAGAGATCCTTCCAATGTCAGAAAGGGTTGAGCCAAGTGACTCTTTACCACTAGAAGATGCTAGGCAGGATCAAGAGGTTGGTGATACTGTTTCCACTCAACCCTCCACTTCTATGCCACCACCTCCAACACCTCTGCAGGATGTTTCTTTTCCCATACCAAAGGAGGGAAGGACGCCTGCTATACCTCAGCCTGATTTGGCTGTTATGGACATTCCTACATCTAACTATTTTACAGTTTTTATTTATTGATTTATTTATTTATTTATTAAATTTTGATGACCGGGTAGGCCCACTGAGCCCCGAAGGTCCCTTTTTCAGGGGTGACCTGGAGAGACATTTCATGGAGTGATACAGGCAGTAAACAGGTATTAACTTACATACAGGTTCAATAGTTACAGTTTTTGACATTGGTTCATAAATAGTAGAGGCATTCAGCCCACTTGTTCAGAGGATGATTTGGACTCTGATACTGCTTCTCAAACATCTTCTCAGATGGAAGTCCACTCAGAGCAGGATCCGGGTACAGTTTCATCAAAAGCCCTTAAAAAGAAACACAAACTGGGCCCCAGTTTTGGATCATGGAAAAGCACGAGAAAAAATCTTTGACTGTCACGTGATGATTTTTTTCCACTTTTTTGGGATATGATCTTAATAGTGCCAGTTTAAATGTAAACAGCATTAAATCTGAACATTAACGGTTGGCTACCTTTGCACTGTTTACTAATTTTATTTATGATATAGTTTTTCTTCAAGACACTAGACTGTATGATCTCTCTGAATTTGACATTGCTTCCAAGGACTGGGTGTGGAGTCCTTGTTATTGGTTGGGGGGGGATATTTAAGTTGTGGTTTGGGCATTTGTCTTACGTTCTCTGGTTTTTTGGTAGCACATATGGTAGACATTCTGCCAGGACAGGCACTGTTGTTAGATATTTTATTAAACGGGGTGGAATTTCATTTATCAATATATACGCCCCTCAGGGAAAAGTTCTTAGAACTGATTTGTTAAAACTTATACAGCCATATCTATATACTAGCAAAAACATCATTTTTGGGTGGGATTTTAATATAAATAGGTTTCAGTCTGATAGAGGTTTAAGTGCATCAAAAATGTATTGTGATGCAGGTTTTTTGAATACTCTTACCTTGCAAACTGGGCTTACAGATGCATTTCTTTCCTTAAAAACTGGTGCCCCCAGTACTTTTTTTCAGGGTCACAAGTCAACCCAAATTGATTATTTCTTTCTTACCCCTACCTAATTTTTTTGGGACTTGGAGTTCATATTGTTGCCACTTCAGACCATGGTATGTTATCTTTGATTACCTCGAATTTTCATATGACCACCAAAGACCCTGGTTATTGGAGATTGAATTTGTCCTTGTTAGATGATTCTGCTTTCGGGCAGGGTTTTCAACATGTTTTGTTAGCATGATAGTCAGTATATTTTTTTATATGACTCCCAACAATTATGGTGGGAAGACAGTAAACAGGATTTTAGGGATTTTTTCCAAAAAATAGGACAAATTGGGGTAGATGTCAGAAGGATAGATACTGGGTACTTAGACAAGAACTTCCTTATTTACATTCCTTACAAAGATCATGGGTGAATGTCCCCACTGCAGATTTAGAAGTCATTGAGCAGGAGATGTCGGCCTTACAATATAATAGGATAAAGTATCTGGAAAAAGAACAGACGTTTGCTACCTCAGGGAAACAAGCATTTACTAATCCATTTGATTGCTGTATGAATCATAGATGCAAAAAAGAAATCCAACAACTTAGGACACAAGATGGGACACATGTGGTATCAGGGGGGGATATTTTACAGGAGGTGGAAATATTCCTTAAAGACTTGCTTAGGGTAGATCCTACAGTATCAGATAGCAGTGTCTCTGAGTGGTTGAAAGATATAGATCTTCCGAAAGTTCTGGAACAATATTTAATTTCCTTGACAGCACCTATTTCTGAATTAGGACTTAAGTCAGTTATTTGAATTTACATACAGGAAAGGTGCCCGGCCCTGATGGCCTGCGAAATGAACTGTATTTGGTTTTAATAAAAACCCTTCTTCCAGAATTAACAGGAATGTACAATGCTTGTTTGGATCAACTTATGTTACCACCACATATGAACAAAGGTTTATTGATTTTGTTACATAAATCAGGGGACAGGGAATTTTTGACAAATTGGAGGCAGATTACTCTTAAATACTGATATGTTAATTCTTGCAAAAATCCTTAGCAATAGGATTAGTATAATAAAATAAAAAAAATAATAATTCTTCCCATGCAATTCTGTTCCGTTCCTCAAAGACACATTATGGATGGCCTGATCCTGCTCAGGTAAATTTTTGAGAAAGGTAGAATGGAAGAATTGATGGGTTATTTGGTTAGTTTGGATCAAGCTAAAGCTTTTGACCAGGTGGCACATGTATACCTCTGGCAATATTTACAAAAATGTTGGTTTCCACAGGTTTTGATACAGTGGATTGAGTTGTGCTACACTTTAGCGTATACTGCACCATATGTAAATGGCTGGGTAGGTAATTATTGTACTGTTACTAGGAGTTTATGGCAAGGCTGCCCACTGAGTCCATTATTGTACATTTTGACATTGGAATCTTTATTGCACAAGATACACCATAATGTTGCTATTAGAGGCTTATGTATATCGAGCGATGATGCAGAAATTAAAGCAGTGGCTTATGCGGATGATTTGTGTTTTGTATTGGCAGACCTTCCATGGGGTGGAGTATTAGATGCGGTGTTGGAAGACTTTGCCCAGGGCACAGGTTCCAGAATAAATCACAATAAAAGTAAATGTTTACCAATTGGAACTCATGCCAGACCACAAACTGAATTTCTGGTGATCCTGATATCACCGGCACCTTGCAAAATATTGGGTATTTTCTTTGGATATGGGGATCTGAGTTTCTTAAATTGAGAGGTCTTGTTGGGGGAGGCACAAAAAAAGGTGCAGCAATGGAATAAATGGTTTCTATCAAAGAAAAAAGGGTATATATGGTTAAAACCTTTTTGCTTGGTTTGTTTTTACATCTTAGTGCAGTTTATATGTTCCTTAGAGAAATGGAAATTGCATTATATAGCTTTTTTTTCTTGGTATTTGGGGAAGTCGATTGAACCCCATTAAAAGAGGGGTTACATATCTTCCCGTTGCTAATGGAGGCTTAGGTATGATAAATCCTGTGGTTTTCTTTTTTAGTATATTTTTTCAGAATAACTTAAAGCCAATTTTGACCAACCAAAACAAAATCTGGACACCTTGGGTATGGGACCATAGTGGTCCCTGGATGGGTGATTGGGAGCTGGAAAAGACAATACCCAAACAAAAATCTTTGCAAGGTTTGTCGGAGTATTTTCATCACCATTTTGGGAAAGTGAAGATTTGGCATTTGACTAAGAACAATGGTATATCTCTTTCTAAAAAAGAGTTGTATTCCCATATAGTGGGTCATTTTTATTTAGATGTTACAAATTTTGGGAATAGGACTACATTTGAGATTTGACAGATTGAGTCCATGTTACAATCACGCAGGACCTCAATACATATGTGGGATGTGCTCTGGCTTAGTGCTCTTGAGAAATTAAATGTTAAGAGTAACCTGAAGCACAAAGATTCAACAGAATGGATTTGTCCTAGACTTGCTATTTGTGTAGCACAAATGGAAACTATGCAACATTTGTATTTTGAATGTCTTTATATTTCTCAATTTTGGATTATTCTATACAGTATATGTATTGGATTGATTTCCCTTTTTGAAGTTTGACGCCTGATATTTTGTTCTTAGGTATTTTACCTAGGGCATGGTCTCATTATAACCAAGATAAGGTATGTTTAATTTTAACCTGTTTGAAATATCATGTGTGGATAGTTCATTATAAATGGTCTTTACAGAAACAATACGTGACTCCGGAGCAACTATTTTGGATAGTACATATGGCTATTTTATCTATTCAACAATTGGAGAAATCTAAGGTTCCCTCAGATCTATTCAAATTATGGTGAGATAAGATGAACTGGTTAGATACTCGTTGAGTATTATAAGGGTTTACTTAAAGGGACATTACCAACTCCCTTAGGCCTCAAAGTGTCCCTTGTTTAAAAAACACATTTTATGACTGCCAACATTCTGTAAAGATTGTTGATATAGCTGGTAGTTTGAGTCTGATTCTTATTTTCTTTTAAAAAGTGAAAAACAGACTGCCCACCATACTGGTGTTACCACACAAAAACTTGTTTGTTTACATTTCTTGATCAGCTCCCACTGCATCTTTCCTGGACTTGGGAACACTTCCAACACAGTCTAGCCCCTCATGATGATATGGGAGTTTAGGAGGCTACTGCATCATGAGTTACTGTTCTGTTTGGGGGTGCTTCTAATGTTCAGGAAGTATTCAATAAAAATAGATTCAGGATTTGAAAACAAAACAAAGTTGTTTATAAATATACATTAGCATGCATTTCAGCTCTACTAAACAAGGAGACAGACAAAACAAACAGCAACATCAATGAATTTTAAAGAAGGTAAGTAATTATAAAATGTACGTTTTTAACTAGAAATAATATGGTGCAAAACAGATTGACAGTGTCCTTTTAAGGGGGGATCTCAATGGGATTTTCAGTTTACACATGTATGAGTAATACGTATTTATGTTTTTGATTTTAAGATTTAGTGTAAAGAAACACTGTTTGGTATGTATTTTGTTTTCATGTTATAATAAAAACTTCCCCTACTCTATTAACGGGGGGGGGTCAATTATTTTAGTTTACTAATTAGATTTTGGGGGTTCTAAATCTTTATTTTTGATAGAAACTTAGATAGTGTATGACTATAATACTTACCTGATTGCTTTTGCCTTATGATTTGTTCATTTTTATTTTGTGTGACTTAACACTGTTTGTAACTATTTGTTGTGTTAGTTATAATAAAAAAGTCCTTTACTCTTGCTACAAGAATCTTTGGGGGGGGGAGTTATAGGACATGTATGACTAGATACATAATTTCTTACCTTTTGGGTGTTTTGCTTTAGGTTAAATAGTATGAGGAAGTTTCAATATTTTTAGAAATGGATGTATGCATTACTACATGATTGTTTTCCAGTTTTCCTCGAATTTTGTTTGCAATGTATTATGATTTCGTTGAAGTTCTGAATAACAACTTCCCCTACTCTTTTAGTGGTGAGGGGGTATGTTTATAGTATCTTTATTTATGTTTGGGGTTAAAGTATGATGTAATTCTCTTTTATGTTTTCATTTTCCCTTTCTTATGATTTGGAATGAAGCAATACTAATTTGTTTGTATGTTCCATTAAGTTATGAATAAAAAATTCCCCTACTCTTTTCGAGAAGTGCCATGGGATCTTTAACATCCACCTGAGTTACCACCAGAACAGGCAAATGGGACCTCAGTTTAACATCTCATCCAATAGACGGCACCTCAGGAGTGCAGCACCCCCCTCATGCTGCACTACAATGTCAGTACTGGGATTTAACCCCAAGTGTCTGGTGTGGGGATAGAACCCACAGCCTTCTGTTCTCACGGTCTCAGATGTGAGTGTGCGACATGCTGAGCGACTGACACAAATGTTATACTGTCAGATTTATTACCCCTTTTTTTATTTTCCTAAGGAGGATAAATAAATCATGAACATCACTAAACATAGCAGGTATCCTATTAAAGGCTATGTAACAATGATTTTGTACTCTTTTTGTTTCTTTTTTAATTACCGTATATACTCGGGTATAAGCCGACTCGCGTATGAGCTGACCCCCCCGATTCAACCCGCTGATTTCAATAAACACTATTGACTCGCGTATAAGCTGATGCTGAAGTCTTTATTTAACTACCAATAAATGTGTGCAAGCATACAAGTAATTAGGTAAAACAGCCTTAAGTAATTAATTTGAGGAACAATATTTAAAAGTGCATAGCACCTCAGAGGAGCCGGTACAGCTATGGTTTTTTGAAGGTGCTTAACTGATTATTTAGAAGTAGTGCTTGCTAACCAGTCATAACGCTGAGTTACTGGTACCCAAAATAGATGGAAGAGACAGAACTACACCCTTATAGTGCTTGGTAACCAGCGATAGTGCTTAAGGGGGACTGCAGAGGTAGACAAGGCAGCTAAGCAGCAGAGGTGCCTGAAGCACAAGTGTGCAAGTACCCGGAAGGCTAAACAGTGAACAAGGACCTGGTAAAATACTGATAGTTTCTTAACTTTTTAAGATTTTCAGTGATCATTGCGATGTTATGTTTTTTTTTTTTTCCGTCTAACTTGTTTGGAGCGCTAGTACTGTTTTCAGTTTACGGTTACAACTGCATCACAACTGCATTTAATTCCACCTTGTTGGGGTTGCTACTAAGCCTATTTAAGTTTTTTGACACAAAAGTACTAACATTGTGGTGATACTTTTTCTTTATAGGTTGCTTTGTCATGCCGAATGACCTGCATATAAGCTGAGAGATAAGATAAAAGACTTCAGTATTGGAGTAAACAATTTGGCTTATATGTGAGTATATATGGTAATTCTATCTGCATTGATATCAATTAGAATCTAATCAACTGGGGAGGGGGTGCTGCTGAACCCAAGCAAAATGGACGCCACAGACTAACGCTCTGCTGATATATAAATAATAAGCTCTAAATAACAACTTTTTCTGGTGACTAGATGAAGGAGAAAACATTATTTGATTATTGAAAGATGTGCTCATTAGACATGGGAATCCAAAAAAGGACAAGCGTTCACAGAAGGGAATCAGAAGCAGAAATGTTCCCCGATCACCAGCTATGTGGTCAACGAACAGCCAGGCAGTCTTGGATCCCATCCCAACAGGAGAAGAAACTTTATAAACCTTGGGGACTAAAATCTCCCAACTTATTTCTTCAGTCAAAGGGCTGGCTAATAAATTTGACTCCTTAACTAACAGAGTCACAACTTTAGAAAATTAGGCAACATTTATCAAAATGGAAACAGTGGAGGCATCTAAATGTTCTGAAGTGGCCCTGGGTGCCACTGCAAATTTAATAAAAGAATATATGCACCTGCAATCCTGCCTTGAAAATGTTGAAAACCAAGTGCAGGCAGCAAATCTGCAAGTAATCGGCATGCTAGAGAGGACTGAAGGTGACCACCTGGGTCTCTTTATGGTGGAATGGCTGGAAATACAACTGGGCCAGCCTCTTGTGGACTATCTATGCACAACTTGAGCATAATTTAGTAAAGGCAAAGCTTCTGCTTAATGCCAAGAAGACCAAAGCGATGATATTCTCCCGTAGTGCTGTCACAGGTACCCTCAATATCCTGCCCCAAGATTTCATTGTTACCACGCTAAATGAGCCTCTGGAAGTTGTCACCAAATTCAAATACCTGGGTATCTGGATTGATAACAAACTCTCTTTCAATGACCATATTGAAGACATCTCTAGAAGGCTAAAAGCCAGACTAGGTTTCTTCTTCAGAAATAGGCCCCTCTTCCCCCTTGAAATTCGAAATAAGCTCATCCAGGCCACTTTTCTCCCCCTTCTCAACTAGGGCGATGTAATCTACTCCTCTATCACTCTCGCAAATCTAAGTAAACTGGACATCCTTTACCACCGTGCATTACGGTTCATTACCAATTCCCCCTACCATTCGCACCATTGTGACCTATATGCAGCTGTTGGATGGACATCTCTCACTACTAGACGCCTGCTCCATGCTGGTCTATGGACTCCTTAAACTGCTCCTGCACAAATTACTGAGCTATCTCTCATCTCTTATTAGTATTTCACATAGTGCACTCGCTAAGAAAATCTGACTTTATTATGCTTGCTATCCCGAGGACGCGGACCTCCTTTGGTAAGCATGCTATTACGCATGCCCTTCCCTCTATTTGGAACCAATTACAGACCGTACTGAAACTAACTAGCACAGTTTCAATTAACTTCTATAAAGTGCTAAGCTCAGCTAAAATAAAAGATATCTGCAACTGTCATTAAGCCTCTTCTTATCCCCATGTGTGCCATGTGCTTCCTTTGGTAAGACCATAATTGCTTTGTGCATATTAACTACTTTTTGTTTGCACTTTCATTTATATTAAGACACTATTTCACTCACCGGCTCCTGACTTATATCTGCTACCTTGCTGCAGCAATCCAACTCCTGCTATTATTTCCCTTCATACTCCTGGCTCTGTCTACGTATATACTTCTCTGCTCACACTATCAAACCATTCCTACCTCCCTTATCCATTATATTCTGTTTGTTCCATCTGCCAAAATGTACGTATTGCAAACACCACTTACCAGGTTTCAATTATCAGTATGCTATCTATAAGTCGTTACCCTGTGTTACATTAGTTGATTACCACCTGCGGTCATCCCATGTGGTGTCCTTGTATGTATATATTGCTTGTATTATGTGATGCTTGCATTTATGTATATATTGTTTATTAACTATTTATGTATGTATGTTGTGTAAGTCTATATGTCACAGGACCTCCTTGTGAATGAGCTTGCTCAATGGAGTTTTCCTGCAATAAACTTGAACTTGAACCATCACCTACACATCCAGAAAGCCTACAGGGTGGCTTGGAGGGGCAGACAAAAAAATCCCGAGGCCCCTCGGGCTATAGTGATGGTGTTAGATGGTGTTGGGGTGAGGGACTTCGTCCTGGTGCTGGCCCAACAAAAAAAGACTTTTCTGCAAGATGGCCAACAAGTCCGCTTGTACCCAGACCTTAGTTTTGCAACTCGGCAAAGAAAAAAAGAAATTTGATGGTGTACATGCCATCTTAAGGGATGCTGAGGTATTGCATGGAATGATCTTCTCGGCCCTATTGAGAATTAAGCACCAGGGGAAAGTGCACGTTTTCTCTGACCTGGCAGAGGCCCTAAAGTGGACCCAGTGACATGTCCTAATGAGTCTCCATAGACAACAACAGATCCAGTCTGACAATGTGGAGGATGAGAGGAAGCTCTGACTGTTCAGTGCACCATGCCTGTCCAGGCTTTATTCTGTAAATGTACTTCCATAAACAAATAAAAACTGTGCTCAACTACTACGAAAGAGTGCATCACTTACTGGGTAGTTTAGTCAGAAACTCACCCAAATAACAATGAAATTCCTCAGTGCCAATGCACTGAAATATAAGTGAGCAACAGGTAAAGGTCGTAAAATGAAAGGACAAAAAAAGAAACTTATTTTCATTGAAAAACAGGTTATTTTATTTTATATATCTTTTTTTGCTTTTGAAAAATGTGCAAAAAATGCATCAAAGTGCAATATATTTTGTATACAAAACAGTATGAATATACTGTTTACTTCTCAATGCACTTGTGCAAAACTATGACCTTACCCCAGTCCAACTAGCCAGCCACTATGACCCCAGCACTTCATCACAAGGCTTCCTCAGGGATGGATAAATGACAGGACCCCTGATCAATTAATGGGAGAACTTCAAAGTAGAGAAGTGTCTTTCATGTCAGAAAACTGTCTTTGGCTCTCAGATGATTCCCTGTGGAGCAGAAAAGAAGTAAAACAATGAGAGGTGTCCTTGAGTACACAAAATCCATGGGGCAGTTTCAATTCATTCCTTTAGAGGAGCTGTCCCAAGAGAAAAAGCACTGGGCTAGGAAATTATGTCACCGAGCAGAGGTGATGTGGGTGGGGCCAGGCTTGCAAGCAGGCTTAAGTCTGAATGTGAGAACTGTAAGTCAGTCAGTGCTGGGACTTTGTACATACATCATCTAAGAGTTGGAGTCTGCCATGGCTCACTAATGTATCCTGTGTAGTAAGAATCTTTCTACTCTGCTAGAGTTAAGAAGCTATCGGGAGGTTTTCTATTTTTTTTTTTCTGCTGCATGCAAATAATTTCTTTTTGATTTCTGTAGCAATCCTGTAATTTCCATAGTCTTGTGTATGTGTGATATCCTGTAAAATGTATAAATATTGTGATGTAATAAATATTATTATTATATACTTCATGCCTCTGTGATTGAACCTTTTGGGGGAACAGATAACTGCTGGTAATGACAAATCCGTGATCCAGCTTTCAAGAGAGAAGAAGGCTATGGTTACTATAATTTAAGAAGTAAAGTGTTTTCTCAGGAGTTAGTGACAGTAGAAGGTCGTTTGCCCTTAGCCAAAGGAGCACTGCACTGTGTGGGCAGTGGATCTGGTGGGATTTGGACCAAGAAAGTTGCCGGGCTAGAGAATCACTTCTGGGTGGAGGCAGTTAATGAAGTACATTTACAGGTATTTTTTTTTAACTCTATTTGTCACCAGCTTACAAGGGAACTCTCTCAGGCATACCCCCACACTGCTGCTGTTCTATAGCCCTGCCTGAAGTCCAGTCTCTGGGAAATAAGGGACAGATACCCCCATTCAAGCCTGACCAGACAGATGCCCCAGCTCTGAACCCCCCCAAAGCAAGGCCGCCATCCACCCTGACGCTCTTTCTATAATCCAGTGCGCAGAACCAGAGCTGTGGGAGGGATCGGGAGAGCCGGAGATCCGAACCCAATGTTGGGCATAAGGTGCAAGGCTTTAAAGGGCTGCTGTCACCTATTCCTGGGGCCAGAGTTTTCTACTTTTTTAAGTAGTTTCCCCCGGAGTACAGACATGCAATATCATCTGCGCATGTAAGTGCTGATGTCCACTGCCACTCCACCACTTGGCTGCATCACTCCATGCATGGCCCCTGAACTCCACCTGGGGCTGCTAAGGAGTGATGAGACATCCTCAACCTGGGAGAGGACAGCAGTCCTCCAGACACTCAATCCTCTCCTCCCCTGCCGACCCCTGGTGGCCCGAGTCCGTTCCCGAACCTGGGTCGCCAATGTAGAGTGAGGTGTGATATGCAGCAGCTCAACCCTCAGCACCACAGGGCTGGACCTTTACAGGTATTGAGGATTGAGAAACCTGCAACCTGTTACAGATGGAGTCCTGGCTGATGACAGGTTGTGACTGGCTGAGTCATGTTTTCAATAATGTCCAAAAATGATCAATGAAGTCCAGAAAGTACTTGATTAAATTCTATAAGAGCAGGATACTTATTGTTACAGGAGCTAATAACAACTGGCTTGGTTTAGGGTTTTTTACTGAACAGTGAAAAAATATTGGATAATGATTACTGATATTATCTTGCAAGGTACCAAGGCTGACAATTTTCTGTGAATGGTAAACTACTCTCAAATTAAGCATTGTATATTGGCCAAATGTGTAGTTATGACGAGTAGCCAAATTGATTATTTGGTGACTATCAAGTTCCTGAAATAATGTACAGAATTTATCTGTACTCTCATTGGACCAATTTGTGATAAATTGCCCATTATACAATGGCAAGAAAGAATGCTGGGCTGTGACTGGTCAGTCTGGGACTGGACCTGTGATGTTATCCTGGAATAACATCACTGATCTAGTCCCAGAAGACTTATGACTGAATAACTTAAAAAAATCACTGCCCGCTGCCCATTCGATGCCACCAGTCAGCTTCGCAGTCTGCTCAACTATACTTAACCTGTGATCGCCAGCGCGGTTTTCAAAACAGCAGCATACTTGTCTTCACTCGCAGCAAACATCCCCTACCTCCCGCAACACTATAAAATCAACAGCATCTCTCCCATCTATGTAACAAAGCACAGCAAACTTGTTTTTCCCCCTTTCTCCACATTGAAACTAAGAAAGCGCTACACCGACCGACTCCTCTTAACTGTAACGTGCACACCCGCACAACCTCCATTTCCCAACCTCCCTCAAGTCCCCCATGCCACCAAGCACTCATACAATCGTCCTGAGTTCTCTCCCGGTACAAATCACAAACACTACAAACTGTACCGAAAGAACATAAAATGCAAATTCCTGCAGTCTGCACTGTAAATAAAAACAATTGATTACTGCAATGTTAGCGAGTGCATGGGTTAACAGCGCTGCGGTCTCAGCCTGGCGGCAAACCTGAATGAAAAACTGCCATCTATTTGTTTTCATCATTTAAAAAAAAAAAATTAATAAATAACTTACCAGAGGGTAAGGAAAAAAGGCCAAGAAAAACCCAGAAACCCAGCTGCACTGACAATTGGAGACAGCGAGGGAGAGTGTGAGACAGAAAGACATACCTGCAGACAACACACAGTAGGATGCTACCTGACGGAGAAAGAGAAAAGGAACTTTTTGTTTAAATACTCTTCTACACTACTAAATCAGTAAAAAAAAAAAAAAAAGTAAAAGTTTATTCATTGTATTTTTTTTTTTATTCTAAATATAATGAGCCATTGTATAATAGGAATAATGCACGCCAGGGTGTGTGTTGTGCTGGGATAACATAACTTCTGGGGTGACGTTATCCCAGCACAACACATATCCTGTCGTGCATTATTCCTTTAGTAACAACCTTTCTGTGTTACAAGGTAATGTTTCGTAAAAGGTATGAATTATGTCCTTACCATCATCCTGCAATCCAAGTGGGATATACTCAACATTAAAGAGAGAGTTCAGCCAAAATTTCTAGCACCAGTAAATTCAGAATTTGGGTCAGCATATCCCCAATCAGCCTCATGCCAAAAATGAGATCTCTAAGTTACTTTGTTTAAATGTTACAAGTAATTTTGTAACCCTAAATTCACTGCCTGTTCAAAAAAAAAACAGTTTCAGTAAACAGCTACTGGTGATGTCACAACCAGAACTCACAGCCTGGTCCTTCTTGCAAACTACCTTATAAAGGCTTATTTCTCCCACATTACATAAAACTGCAGTTGTAGTAAACATCTGAAAAAAGAAAGCTGACACTGGGTTGGTCAGGGCATGCTTTTCCATAAAGTGCAGATGCAAGGTACAGTACTTAAGAATGTGAAGGGGGGGTTGGAATACAGTGGCAAGCATGACTTTAGAATGACAAACTTGTGTGCAATTTTTAGAATACTGCAGGGATGAGATTTTGAAATGCAACCAGACTGCAACTGTGGAATGCAACAATCTCAGAAAGTAGCTGGGGCACACAATTTTCAAAAGAGGCAGGGATGCTAAAATTCATAATGTGTCTGAGTCATGTAGTTTCAGAATATGTCAGAAATACACAATTTTGAAATGCTGGAGTCACATAGTTGTGGAAGGTGGCTGGGATATGCAATTTTTAATGTGTCTTGAATGCATTAATTTGGCATGTGGTGGTGATGCATAATTTGAAAACGTGGTTAGTATGCTTGATTTCAGATTGTGGTGGCAACATTCAGTGTCAGAATGTGGCATGGACTCAAAATCTCAGAATGTGGCGGTGACACAGTTTAGGAATGTGGTAGTCACATGCACATACGTAATGAGGAAGAGATGGATAATTTTAGAATGTAACTTGAACATGCAATTTTTGAATGTGGCAGTGACACTCAATTTCAGAATGTTGTGGGGATATGCAGTTTTGGAATATAGTAGGAATGCACATTTTCAGAATGTGACAATGATAGGCAATACTGGAATGTAGAAGTTTAGACACAATTTCAAACTGTAGCAGGCAGGTACAATTTTAGGATGTAGAGGAGACATGCAGTTTCAGATTGTAGCAGTGACATACCATTTCAGAATGTGGCAGTGACGCACAACTTTGGAATGTAGTGCTGACACACAATTTCAGAATGTGATGGTGATGCACAATTTCAGAATGTGATGGTGATGCACAGTTTCAGAATGTGACAGTGACGTACAACTTCAGAATGTGGTATTGATGCACAATTCTGGAATGTGGTGGTGACAATTTCAGAATATGGCACTGACGCACAGTTTCAGGATGTGGTGGTGATGCACAATTTCAGAATGTGACGGTGACACACAATTTCAGAATGTGGCAGTGATGCACAATTTTGGAATGTGGCTGTGATGCACAACTTCAGAATGTGGTGGTGACGCACAACTTCAAAATGTGGCGGTGATGCACCACTTTAGAATGTGGTTGGGATGCAGTTTCGGAATGTTGTAGTGATGCATAATTTCAGAATGTGTCAATGATGCACAGTTTTGGAATGTGGTGGTGACGCTCAGCTTCAGAATATGGCAGAGATGCCCAATTTCAGAATGTGGCTGTGACCCACAATTTTGGAATGTGGTGGTCTCGCACAATTTCGGAATGACAGTGACTCACAATATTGGAATCTGACAGTTATGCACAGTTTCAGAATGTGGCGATGATGCACCATTTTGAAACGTGGCAGTGATGCACAGTTTAGGAACATGGCGGTGATGCATAATTTCAGAATGTGGCAGTGATGCACAAATTCAGAACACTACAGCAATGCACAAATTTGGAATGTGGCGGCGGTGCTCAGTTTTGGAATGTGGCAGTGACGCTGTTTCAGAATGTGGCAGTGATGCTCAGTTTCAGAATGTGATGGTGATGCTCAATGTCAGAATGTGGCAGTGACACTTTCAGAACATGGTGGTGAACAGTTTTGGAATGTGGTGGTGATACACAGTTTCACAATGTGGCGGTGACACAATTTTGGAAAATGACAGTGACAGTTTCAGAATGTGGCATTGAAACACAACTTTGGAACACGATGTGGATGTGAAATTTTGGAATGTGGTGGGGATTTGCAATTTTGGAATATGGCTGGGATGCACAGTGTTGGATTGTGATGAGGATATGATGCATAATTTTGAAGTATGGTAGGTGCACACTGTTCTGGATGTGGCAAAGACAAGCAGTCTCAAAATAAAATGGTGTGTCCTGTCACATTCTGGCAATGTACATCCTTACTGTATTTCAGAATTGCCAATCCCAGCTAAATTCCTTGATGTGTCTCCCTGTCACATTCTGAGAATGAGTACCCCACCACACTGTGAGATGGTGCATCTCTGACACATGTAAGAGTCCATGTTCCCCTCCAACATTCAAAAATTGTGTACAACTTTGACATTCTATACCTTGGTTCAGTGCTGCATTCCAAAACCACCTCCTGATGCATTCTAAAGTACAGTACCATGCATCTGAACATTCTGGAAATGCAAGCACTGCAGGCAACCCTGTGACAGTTTTTTTTTTAAATGATTACTACAGCTACAGTTTTTATAACTTTGAAGAAATAGGTCCTATAAGGTTGCTGACAGGGAGGACTAGTCTGTTAGTTCTGGTTGTGACATCATCAGTGGCTCTTCACTGAAACTAGCTGTTTTGAACAGGATGTTAAATCTGGGTTACAAAATAGCTTATAACTTTAAAACGAAGTAACGTAGAAACCTAATTTTTGGTATGAGATTTATTGGGGGTTGGCTGATTCTAATTCTGAAATTTAGTACTTCTGACCAGACTCCCTCTTTAACAGTAAAGAGCTTAGCCAAACACAGAATCATGATGAGGGACAGAAAGTCACAACTGTATTTAATTTGGGGCAGGGGTAATTCAACAACTGTTAGACTCTCTCGTACATAACACATGTGGCCCCCTCCCCTTTTTTCCATAGTCTATCCTTCCTATGCTTCACATCCCCCGATCCGAATATCATCCGAAATATCTTTATATAACCATGTTTCAGATATCTGAACAGTATCCAACACGTTCACCTCCATTCAAAACGCACAAATCTGCACACTGTGACCTGACCACCATTAAAGGTGGCACCACCATCCAGTATCTGGAACAAAGTCAAAAGGTAAAAATGGTGGCACTCACACCATTGTCAAAGGAAAAAAATATGTTATTGCGAAAGCCTTTTTATCCTCCAGCAAAGGTGTATGCACCACCTTTTGTACCTTGTGTTCACCTCCATCCAGGCCTTAAATTGATCTTTATTCGCCAAAATGCTTCATACACTCAAATGTGAAATTTACAAGGCTGGTCTAGTTCCTGTGCCCAAATTTAAACCACAAATCTTATCACTGGTGCCCGGATGGGGGTGAACACTCCCTGACAATAATAGCAATAACATAACAAGTTTCCCGAGTCTGAATACATTGAATCTTGGTTCCTTATGATGCCAGAGTCTTTTGGAAGATAATAACTCTATCCCCACTTACAAGGCCAAGACATGTATTTAACAAGACAAAATAAAGAACATTTGGAGTGCATTCATGCATAGAAGTAGTTAGTGTATGAATTAATTAAAATGAAGAGGGGTTAGTATGCTTACCAAAGTAATTATAACCATGCCTCCTTGAGTGCAATGTTCAAGAAGCAGAGGATATTTAAAAAAAAAAATTAAAAGACAATACAACAACTAACAAATTAAAATTGGAACAAACATTTTAAAACTACTGAAAACAAGCCATCCCAGTGGCGTGAAGAGGCATCATGCCTTACCTCCTGACATGCTGGCTACCCATGTTCACAGTGCGAGCGGGTCACCAAGGATCAGCCAGGGTGGGAGAAGATTGAGCATCCAGAGGACAGCTCTCTTCTCCTGGGAAGGGAGGGACACAGAGGCCGGAGCACCTCTGACACCTAGCGGTGGCTGGGTGTTCAAGCACCTGGGTCCCGTATGTGTGGGATGGAGGAGGAGCAGTTGGCTAGTGTGCTGTGGGTGGAAGCACGCACAGTTCGGCCATTGCTGACACCATATTACTCCGCCTCCAGTGGGCGGGTAGGGAGAAAACAGGAGGAGAAAAAGCCTGGGCAGTCGGATGACTGCCTACCCCCACAGGTGCTGCCCCTTCAACATTGCAGACACCTCCAGAACTAGATCAGTGTCAGTGGGTTGAGGGCTCCCCACCACCCCGCCACAGGGGGTAAGCCATGGAGGAAAACAGGAGGTGGCACTATGAACCGGTGGATGGGGCTGGGAGGTTGGAACAATTGTGGGCCACCCAGGACAGGGATAAAAGCAATCTAAAACCTGTAAAACAAATTAAAAAAATATTGAAGCAACCTCCTAGCAGTCTCCAGCTGGTGACTTCTGCCACTCCAGTGGAGAACCCCTACACAGAGAGCCACTTGAGCAGTGTCACCAACCATACCCCTACCCACAGGCAGCTGCCACCAGCCGGAATGGGAGTGGGGCAGGCAAACAAGCTGACAAAGTCACTGGAGGATGGCTTGATGGTCCTTGAGTTGAAAGAGCTGTTCAGTCTATGCAGCAATGTTTACTGTGGCTGTTCGAGCTGCCGAGCAGCTCTACTTTTAAATTGGGTTGGCCACACCCCCTGACTCACCTCTACAATAATACCCCCCACAACTAGCAGCTGCCACCAGCTGGGATAGTAGTTGGGAAGGCAAACAGACTGATAAAGTTACTGGAGGCTGGCTTGATGGTTCTTAAGTTGGGAGAGGTCCTCAGTCTGTGCAGCAATGTTTACTGTGGCTGTTTGAGCTGCTGAGCACTCCACTTTTGAACTGGGTAGGCTTCGCCCCCTAACTCACATCACCAACAATACCATTCACCTCCGGCAGCTGACACCAACCAGGAAGGGAGTGGGGAAAGGTAAACAGGCTGACAAAGTCACTGGAGGCTGGTTCCTGTCTCCAAGGCTCCCACCAGACTGTGTGAGCAGGTAGCTAAAGGGCCTGCATTCTCCACCAGTCCCCTTATGGTGGTGCTGTGCAATGCCGGGTCAATAAGGGAAAGGGAACATTGTTTAACCAGGAATGACACAATAAGCCAAAGCTTGTTTCCAGATGCAACCTGGGAGCACAAGGAAGTTAAGTGACTTGCTCAGCATTAGAGATGCAGCGAATTTAAATTTCACCAGCAAAGTGCCCATGAAGTGGCCACTTTGCTTTGTCATTCTGCTACACAAAGTGACTAATATGAAAAGCTCACTTCATCTTGTGATTATTAGTTTGCATTGTCATTCCACTTTAACGCGAAGTAAGGCAAAGTGACAGCAATATTGGCAGTCCCCCACACATCACATGGCTTACAGTACTGTAAGTCACATGCTTTAGCCAGGCATGAAGGAAGTGACTCATGCAAGGAGATACTTTCACTTTCTCCTGTGTAGAGAGAGAGAGAGGAGGCAGTGAGATTGTGAGAGCAGTTAAGAGATTTAGAGAGAGAGAGAGAGAGAGAGAGAGAAAGGGAGAGAGAGACCCAACAGCTTTTTTAAAAGCTACAGTTTGTGTTTTGTGTAGACTCCTTTTTTACTTAATTTGTTCCTGCAAATTTCTTGGACTGTGTGTGTGCCTGTGTTGTGTGTGTCTTGTGCATGACTGTTTTGTGCCAATGTTTGGACCGAGGCAGGGCAGTTGACAGAGTCAAGTGGGTCGAGCAGAGATGGAACAGGGTCAGGGAATGTCTGGGGTAGGGGCAGTTCCGGGACCGCATTGTGGCAAGGGAGGAGTGCGCACATGTGGGGAGCATGCCTGGTTCATGTTGGACCGGACAAAAATCTTGCGTGCCCCCCCCCCCAAGAAGCAGGACCACCACCTCCTCAGGCAGTGGCACCACCACCAGCACCAGCTCCAGCTTATCCTGAACAGGATGTGCCTGCGCCCCCGGCCCCAAGTGTGAAGCCGCCCTCATCACTGTGACCAGGCTGCCAGTGCATCTGTCAACCCACCACCTGTGCCTTGTCCTCCCTGCACCTCCCTGGTTTGGGAGTTTTTTGATTGTGTTAGGGGGACAGCAGCCTGGTCAGGTGCCGCATTTGTAGGGTGGAGGTGAGCTGTGGCCTCCGGGGGACTCACCTGGGGACTGGGGGCCAGTGCACCCACATAATCAACCACCACCAAGTGGAGTGGCAGGCTGCCACAGAATGGGCCAGGCCTGCACCTGCTGGCCCTTCTGTGGCAGAGGGTGTGGCTGTGCATGGCCCTAAGAGGAGGAGGGTCACGGCAGCACCTGCTGCTCCACAGGCACCACCCCCACCACCACCACCAGCTGCTGCAGCACCTGCAGACCGCAGAGAACTGCCTGTAAGTCAGGCAGACATCGCAGTTCTCTGGAGTGGTGTGGACGTGATGAATGTGAGGGTGAGTGCTGTTGAGCAGCAGTTGGAATGGATAGAAGGCCATCAATTGCAGATTGTGTCTGTGCTCCAACTGCTGCTGGATCACCATGGGATCCCGCACTATTTTTTTTTTCCTCCCACCATGTGCCCCCACCCTCCCTGCTGGGTCATAAAAATGTATTCCCCCACCACCCCTGCATCTAGTTATACACTTTTTTTCTTATCTTCTGTATGCGTGACACTTTGTATCCTGTCCCCTCTTCCTTCTGTTAAGTGTGTGTGTGCTGTTTTGGTTTTCTTTGTTTTAGGTTAAAATGGTTTGTCCCTGCCATCATTATTTCAACTTAAAGGAGTAGTCTAACCCAAATTTGAATAAGCATCTGTAGAGCATTTTGACGTGCATATAAAGTGCCTTCCCTAGTGTGTCCATCCCTCTGCCTGCTATTAGGAGTTTTTACCAAATTAGTAAATCGTGTCGTCATGTTAAATCACTTTATTGCCTTTATTGCTCTAACAATACATCCTGTGTCATGTGACAGTGACGTAGCATAGTCCATTGATTTACCAAATGCACAGTTCACAGCAGCAGAGCTGTGTAACTGACCAGCAGTTTTCATACAGAAACCCCACTCACCTAGGTCTGTGCATT
The DNA here is from genome assembly GCA_016271365.2 of Neoceratodus forsteri. NCBI lineage: Eukaryota > Metazoa > Chordata > Ceratodontiformes > Ceratodontidae > Neoceratodus > Neoceratodus forsteri. The sequence continues at coordinate 394,882,329 of CM028131.1, read as the reverse complement.
AACGGTTGCCATTTGGTGTCACTGAATAAGAACAGTTACACAGCTCTGCTGTTGTGCATATGATAAATCTATGGGCTATGCTACATCACTATCATATGACACGGTGCAATGTCAGAGTGATGAAGGCAATAAACCGATTTTACATGAAGAAGAGCCACGGGGCTCATAAAACTACCATAAAGGTAGCAGGCTAATTTAGTAAAAATTCTTAATAGCAGACAGAGGGAAGGATACAGCAGAACTTTACATACAAATCAGAAGCCCTCTGCATAACAAGTTTTTTTCAGATTCTGTGTTTACTAATCCTTTAACAAAACCAGAAAGCCATAACTCCATATGAAAAGATGTCACTAAAAAAGTTTCACTGCTACTGCAACTGTGTTTATGACAAAACAAGGCACAGAGTAATGAGCCTTGTGTTTTGCCAGTTAATCATTCAATGATGTGCCTAACGAAGGCTTAAGTGGCAAAGCGCAGTGGTCATTTGTGTGTGCCTTGTTTTGCCATCAATAAAGATGCAGTATCATTGAATGTTTTTTTGTGGCATGTATTCATAAATGTTTTGGGTGCTTCAGCAATATTTCGTGTCTGTTGGGTATGGTTTGTTGAAGGGCAGGAGTTTTTTGTGCTATTATCTCCTAAAAGTCATGCGTGCGCTGTGACTGAGGTGCACACTGGCCCAAGACCTCTGAAAACATATTATATCATTTTGTCTACAGCTACTGATGGTACAAATAAAATGTTATATATTCTTATCTTTATTCTTTATACCATAAATACTGCAACAAGTCAGCAAGTATATGTTTGCAAGAAGCTGGACAGTGTCTGTATGCACAGGAAATTACGCTGACTGCACACATGCAGTTTAACACAGTATACCTGTAATTGCACACCAGTACTCTGAAGGGAAGCCAAACAAACAACTGTGACTTAAGTTACAGATGAAGACTGGGCCCTAAAGAGATGCAAATGCACAGACAGATTAAAATTATGCTGTACACTCAAGAGGTGCAGATGCAAAGGCACAACAACACCTAACCAGTGCGTACAAGTCACAAATCCAAATCTGGAAAAGAATACCATTTGCCAGTTGGGGGGGGGGGGGAGGCAGTGCACTGCAGTAACAGTCCACTACCAAGCTACCACAAAGCAGTACAAAAATATCACGCAGGTGCTGTGGTTAGCAGGTTCACACTGCTGCAATTACTGTGTGGTACAATAAAAGGTGTCTGATTTGATGGCACGCATTACACACACACACACTACAAGTAATGCGTTGTAAATTGAAAACTTCAGTAATATAGCCAAATCTTTTAAACAAACTGAAATTATACACTGCTGCACCACAACAATCAGCAAAAAAAGTCAAGAATTACTGAAAATATTACTGTGTTTACATTAACAAATTTATACAACAAAAATATAACCAAAACAGAAAGACTGCCTTTTTTCCCAGTTAATCTACTTCCACCACAGATACGCCCTTCCCCCAAAGCACACTTCAAGTGTCTATCAGTACACAGACTGAATGTTCTAAATTAACATTCAAAATCCACACACAAACAATAAACAGCCGATGATATGAGCACAGGAGGGTTTTCTACAATTGATGTACTAAATTTTGAGTAAAAACAAATGACCCAAAAAGGCTTTTTTAACAGCTTTTAGAGGTTTTGGCCAGAATATTCAAAGGGGTTGCGCCTGGCGCAACCCACTATCTGCGCCAGCGCGATATTCAAAGGGATGCTGTTACTTCGCAATCCCGATGCGCGGGCACACCAGTAATGTATCGGCACAAGTGCGGGGCGTGCCCATGCATATTTGGCACATCCCGATATTCAGCCCGGGATGTGCGGCACATATGCATGCACACACCCGCCTTGCACCCCACAAGGGGGGGCACAAAGATCCACCGAAAAAAACAGGAGCAAGGCCTGGCAACCCACAGGTGGGCTGCCATATTGCAGGGCGCAAAACAGTAGCCACCAGCTGTGGGTGGCCACCCAACCTCCTAAGACACAGGCCGGGCATTGCCCCCCCCACACCCAATCGCGGGCTTTGTAAATGTATAATATCTCTGGTTGTCCAGTGGACCCTACCTCCTAGCCCGATCACGGGCATCATTAAATAAATACAGTCCCTGGTGGCCCAGTGGACCTGCTCCCCAGCCCGATTGTGGGCTTAATACAACTAAATGTATCCCTGGTGGCCCAGTGGACCTGCTCCCCAGCCAAATCGCGGGCTTTGTAAAAATAATAGTATCCCTGGTGGTCCAATGGACCCGCTGCCAAGCCTGATCATGGGCTTTATAAAAGAAAAACTCCCTGGTGGTCCGGCGGTCCCCCTCTCCACCTGCCCTCAGAGCCCGCCACCCGCTCCCTCCCCGGTAAGTAGCGGGTGGCAGCTCCCCACTGCGCAGCCGCCGGCCCACTGACTGACAGTGTATAGTACAGTTGCAGTTATTACCTATTGGTTCACAGTGTGGGCTATCGGGCATGCAGACGGCGTTTGTGCTCACATAGTCCCGATATGTGAATGAAATCCATTCACATATCAGGGATTGTGTGTAGTATAGTACGAAACGCACACCTACTGGCCCAATGCTGTGGACCATGGGCACATACAGCATACTGTACGCCTCGTCGTCGGCGGGCAGCCGGGCGGTTTGGTGGTGTGGGGAGCCGCCAACCGCCACTGACTGGGGAGCGGGTGGTGGGTCTGAGGTGCGGGTGGGAGGGGGCACCGCTGGACCACCAGGGAGTTTTTCTTTTACAGAGCCCACGATCGGGCTTAGCAGCGGGTCCACTGGACCACCAGATTTTTTCTTTTACAAAGCCCATGATTGGGCTTGGCAGTGGGTCCACTGGACCACCAGGGAGTTTTCCTTTTACAAATCCCGTGATCAGGCTTGGCAGCAAGTCCACGGGACCACCAGGGATTTTTTCTTTTACAAAGCCCGCGATCGGACTGGGCAGCAGGTCCACTGGACCACCAGGGATTTTACAACTTTACTAAGCCCGCGATTGGGCATTGGGGCACTTTGCTGCTGAGGGGGCAGAGGCGTTGGTCCCTGGCAGCTGCAGCCTGGCAGGGCACCAGGCACAAGTCGCGGGGGATCAGTGCACCTGCATGCAAATGGGGCCATAATGACATGCAAACGGCCCCGTTTGCGCCTTGCATGCATAATGGCCCCATTTGCATACACACCACTGAATATCGCAGTTCCTGCACCTAGCACAACCGCACTTGCGCTGGTGCCTGCTCCTCACTTGCCACTTGCGCTGGCGCAGTGCCACTGCACCATGCGCAATGCAGGCAGCCACAGTGCATATTCAATGGTGCTGAGCCATGGCGCAGCACCGTTGAATATTGCATGTACCATGCCCTGGCGCATTCCAGTTGCACTGCGCCCAGGCTTGCACCCCTGCCTGGTGCAGCAGTCTGAATATCTGGCCCTTTGAATCATAGAGCTCTGAGAGCAAACTGTCTCCAGCTACCACTACACACACACACACACTACGCAGAACTGAGGCTGTGCAGAACAATCTAGAGCCCATGTGACCTGCAATCCCATGAATCAGTACAAAATTCACCTTGGAGCTCAATTACAAGGTGAAGTGATGTGAAGTACATTAATGTCAATGTACTTCACCTTAAAATTGGTGGAGAAGTGGTTGGCAGAGTAATGCGAAGTAACGCGAAGTCATTGGTTTCAATGGACTTCATGTTCCTCATTATGATGCAAAGTGCTCCGCTTCACATTGTGGACTACTTCGCAGATTCTGCGTTACTCCGCAAAGCACTTCGCAGAGTGAATTTTGGCCATTTTGCCCACCACCACTCAGGATCACACAGTATGCACCTAGGTGGCTGTGGGATTCAAACCCAGGTCTCCAGATCTGCAGCTCAGAACCTTAACACACTGTGCTACACTGCCTCCAGGAACAAGACTGCTATTATGGTGGACTTGATTTCTTTGGTTGACCTGGCTTGCATCCCTGAGACTTGGCTGGGGGATAATGCTGGGCCAATATTGGAGGCATCGATCCCCGCTGGGTTTTCAGTGGTGCACTGCCACAGGGGCAGGGGAGTGGAAATCTGTTTTAGATCCAGCCTAAACTTCTTTGTGCACCCAGTGGGCTCTACCTCATTTGTTTGAATGTATGGTGCATGTGGTCCAGGTGCAGGTTGTAGGATTCTCCTCATCTACCATCCTCCAGGATGGTGGGGGAGATTTCCTACAAGATACTAACATACTAAAATGCCAGCAGAATAGGCCTAACGGTCTTTTGTGTCTGCTCGTTTGGTCAGCCCCCACCCTGGGTGCTGACCTTGCTGTCCCCCTCGCCTTCTCTGGCTTCTCCCTTCCCAGTTCCGGATATTCTTGCTGCATTGGATTTTGCTTCCAGAACCCTTCCCCTGTACCTGTCCCACCCCCGTAGCAGACGTAGCAGACTTGTCACCATCACGGTGTTATAGTCCCCTAGATGGTTAAATCTGGGGGATTTCAATGCCTGGGTCGATAACGAATCCTCGCTTCTCAGTTACGACCTCCTCCAGCCAATGACATCTCTGGGCCTGACAAAGATAATTACTTCTGTGACCCACCAACATGGCCCCACCTTGGATTTGGTATTCTCCCTGGGGCTTGATGTCACTGACATCAAGACTGAGTGGGTCATTTGATACGATCATTGCACAGTGGAGTTCTAGTTTGGGCCCCCCGATAGCGTATGCTGATGCTGTAGCAACATTTTTATAGCGTAGTACATTACAGCAGCAAGCCGCTATTGCCACTGTAATATACCCACAGGACCCTAGCACTGCTTTCTCTGGGGTTTGCCCCCCTCCTTGAATCAACTCTTACCTGGAGTTGATAATCTAGAGTTAAGGGGGTTTCCCAACGAATTTATGCCGACCGCAACTTGTGGTCGCATATAAACCAACTCCTGTCATGTTGAGTTGAAACAAAGTTATCACGCAGTGTCATGGATCCCAGAAAAGTCCCCCATGGAGATGATCTGCTACTGCCTCTATAAGGCATTGTCCCCAGAGGGGCTTTTGGCGGTAGTAGATTTTTCTGGCGTGAGTGCTGCATGCACGATTGGCATGGGTGAGGCAGTGGTGGCCTATAATGGGGCCATTGCCAAAGTATTCGATGTCATTGCACCAGTCCAAATATGACCCAGGTCTTCTTGCCTGAGGCACCCATGGTTTGATGCGACTGTCAAGGGGCTGAAAACCAGGGGTAGGAAGTTTGAGCATTGTTGGTGGAGGACCCCATGGAGGACAGACTTGCCTTGAGAAATCATTACAGTGATTATCAGGTGGCAATCAACCATAAGAAGTCAGAGTTCTTGTTCAGAAAGATTTCTGCTGGGAGGAGCAGACCAGCTCAGCTATTTCAGACAGTGGATAGACTGCTACATCCAGTCTGTCTATCACCGAAAAGAGCATTTTCAATTGCATTATATGAAGAGTTTGCTCAGACAGGGTGTCCTCCATTCGAGCAGGGATCTCCCCAGTGGGACACAATTTGTCTTGCAGAGGTCGGTCTGGTCCAAGCAGAGGCACTCCTATTGTCTGGGGGGGTTCGGATGGTTGAGGTGGCAGAGGTTGTTGTACTGATTTCAAAGCTGCGGCCCAAATGCTGTGAACAGGATTTTGGCCCAACCCATCTCCTAGTGGGAGTGGCCGAGGTCATTGGACCAGTGTTTGCTGGGACAATCCGGTGTTTGCTCTAAGAGTGGTGCTTTCCTGATGCCCTGAAGGAGGCTTTGGTGAAGCCTTTTCTGAAGAAGCCACTGCTCAACCCTGATGTCCTGGCGAATTATAGACCTATCTCCAGCCTCCCATTTTAAGGAAAGGTTGCTGAGAAAGTAGTGGCTCTGCAGCTCAAGGTGTAGCTCTTGGCCTTTGACATATATAAACCTTTCCAGTCTGGTTTCAGAGCTAGGCATAGCACATAGGCAGCACTAGTTCAGGTGCAAAATTACCTCCTCGGGCAAGGGATAGAGGAGAACGGTTAATTCTCATCCTCCTCAATCTTTCATCAGCATTTGACACTATGTACCACATTGTGCTATTGGATTACCTTAGAATGGATGGTGGACTCATCAGAACAGTTATCAAATGGTTTGAGTCCTATCTCTCTGACAGGAGCAATGAGTAGTGATGGGAAATTTCTCCACCTCCTTGAAGCCCCTGTTGTGCGGAGTGCCTCAAGGTTCAGTCCTTTCACCTATGCTGTTTGCGGTGTACATGCTGCCCCTGGGGGAGCTCATTAGACAGCACAGTCTGGGTTTCCACTGTTATGCAGACAATACCCAGCTGTATATGTAATTTACCCCTGGAGCTGAAGAAGCTGTTGAAGTGCTAAATAAATGGCTGGCAGAGATTCAGGACTGGATGTCCTCAAACTGGCTGAGGCTGAACCCCAACAAGGCGAAGGTGCCAGTGATTAAGCCTGGTTGATAGCACCATGGGGATGCCTCTGTAGTAGTAACAGGTCTGGTCCTAGGATCTGCCTCATTGATGGCTTCCCCCAGGGTGAAAAATGTGGGCTTCACCCTTGATGACAGACTGACTCTTGAAGCTAAGGTGTCATCTGTTGTCAAAAGTAGGTTCTACCATCTAAGGAATATAGCCCAAATTAAACCCCTGATTCTGCCAAAAGACATGCCATCACTGGTGCATGCCTTTGTGACTTCCAGGCTGGACTACTGTAACACTCTGTACTTCAGGGTCAATGGAGGGATCCTCCACTGACTGCAGCTGGTGCAGAACATGGAGGCCAGGCTGCTGTCGGGCCTACCAAGGTCCTGCCATGTGACCTCAGTCCTGCGAGATCTGCACTGGCTGCCTATCAGATGGAGGATCATCTTCAAGGTGGGCTTCTCACCTAAAAGGCCATATATGGCCTGGGCCCAGGTTACCTGTCTGACCTTCTTACTCCAACCATCCCAACACATTCCCTCTGCTCCTCCACTGAAGGCCTCCTGGTGGTTCTGCGGGCCAAGCTGAAAATCTCAGTAGATTGCTCCTTTGAGGTGGCCGGCCCAGACCTCTGGAACTTGCTGCCAAAATCTTTGAGGGAGGCCCCAATGGTACAGGCATTTAAATGGGGCCTGAAGACCTATCTTTTTAATAAGGCATTTCATTTTCAGATAGCTTTTAAGCTGATTTTATATAAGTTATTGATTATAATTGTATTTTTATGATGCCAATATCTCTGCTCTTTGCCTGTAATGGCACCCAGAGCCTCCGGGAATGGGCATCAAATATAAATAAAACTTTACTTTACTTACTTACTTCATATGCAGCAATGTTTACTGTGGCTGTTCAAGCTGCCGAATGGCTCCATGTTTAAAGTGATTTAGCCTAGCCCGCTGACTCACATCACCAACCACACCCCCGACAACCAACAGCTGCCACCTGGTGGGATGGGAGTTGGGAAGCAAACAGGCTGAAAAAGTCACTGTAGGCCAGCTTGATGGTTCTTGAGCTGGGAGAGCTCTCAGTCTTGCAGCAATGTGTACTGTTGTTGTTCAACCTACTGAGCAGCTCCACTTTTGAATCAGGTTGGCCTCACCCCCTGACTCACATCATAAACAATACCCCCGAGCACCAGTATCTGTCACCAGCTAGCAAGGGAGTGGGGAAGGTGAACATGTTGACAAAGTCACTTGAGGCAGGAACCCTGGACAGCATTCAGAGGAAATGTCTCAGATTGAACTTGGGCTGTGTATACCAAGGTTAGATTTGCAGGATCATTTTAATATGCTTGAGGCTACTTTTAAAACAACTAGAAGTGTTTCAAGTAAGTCGATGTTTATGAATGAAAACTTCAAGTGCTGGTGTTGCTGGTGTTGGTGGTCTTTTACTACCTAAAGGCAATGTGACTTATCACTTAACCAGAAGGGCGGACCATATTGTTAACCCCTTGGTAGAATATGGGGGGCTGAATTCCCCCTCAACTGAAGATTGTGCTGCCCTCAGCAAGAATGTAGCCATTTTTAAATATCCACCAGGAACCCCTTATGAAAATAGTGGCATATTTTTTCTCTCTCCCACCTGGGACCAACACATGTAGAAAACCCCTGGGCTAATTTAATTGATGGACAATCCTTCCCAAATGGGGGAAGATGCCAGATAACTTGATTTGAATAGCACACATACCAAAACATGAGCCTTTCACTCAGTGGTGTATTGGCAGTTACTGTATGTCTAGCCCCTTGGTGGGTGCTTTCCCAAAGATGACTAACATGCTTCTTAGCTTAGGCATAAGTTGCCCTGTGTTGCCAGTTCTGTGCATTGTCACATGACAAATAGCATCAGTTGAGCCCAATTATCAGCATGAAAGATTTCATATTATACAATGGGTCTTAAAAATCCTACAAACTCATTGGCTGACTGGCACCTTTCACCCATGGTAAATCCTGCGATATACCAATAGATAAAAGTGCCAGTCAGCCAAATCTGCCCAAAAATCAATGTGGTCCCCGAAATCAAAACAAATGCTGCCATCTTACAGGCCACTAAAGAGCAACTCCTGCTACAACCGCTGAACAGCTTGCCCAGAGCGAGAGACACTTCCCTGTAAGAGAAGCTGGGAGAGGAGGGGTGGCGGCAGCACGGGTCAGATCCCTTACTGACAGAGAGGGTGGAATGTTTGTTGAGAAAACCCAGGTTGTTTGACAGGAGCCTAGCCAGACCCCACACTGCATAAATCAGAGAGACAGAAAATCAACCACATTAACAGCTCAGGCCACTCTCTCCCGGACCGAGCAGTAGCCAGACTGCTGTTTTGTCGAGAACCGTCTGGATTTACATGGGACTGAACTGCTTTTCCCTTCCAGCCCGGACACTGCTGCATCTCTGTGGTGGCTTCCAGTTGGTACCAAGGCTCCGGGGGGGGGAGCTCTGTCTCCGTATTTCTTCATTATCCCATCCCAGGTCCCTCTACTCTGGTGCTCGATTCTTGGGACCACGTGCCCGTGCCTGATCCCTTGGTTCTTCTCTCCGGTACCCAATCCCCTGAATTTGTTTGGGCTGATCTCTGACTCACTTACTAAAAGCAAGACTGTCTTCCCTGCTTCCAGGCTCTTCTGCCACCACACTCTGCTACCTCCCCGATGGAAGTGCTCTCTCTCGCTCTCTCTCTCTCTCTCTCTCTCTCTCTCTCTCTCCCAGCTGTGGCTACTTATGTAGAGACAGCAAAATGAAGTGCAACAGCAACAAATAATTAAAAAAGAGAGAGAGAGAGAGACAGAATCATACATCCAGGAAAGACTATTCACTGATATAGCCTGCTTCCCCTGTCACCAGAATACCATTTCCCTGCAGTTTTTCTCAGTCTTGCTTGCTCAAACAGTGCTACTCACTCTCTGTCTCCCGGGCAACTCTCCCTTTCTGCCAAACTAAAAGAAGTAACATTAAATTAAAAGCTGCAAATCAGAAAGGTGTAGAAGGGTGAGACATGGCATAGGACAAACAAATGCTTCATGTTGTTGCCCTAGCTGCTGAGTGGACTATTTAATGGAAAGAGGAAGGATATTTTCACAAAAATCAACAAAAAAACTATAAATCAAGTAATTAAAAATTTTATTTTTTATTTCTTGTTAAAAAAAAGTAAAGGGTGACATTGTATAATCACAATAAACCACTTCAGGGTGTGGGTTATGCTGGCATTTACCCATGGCTGACCTGGTTTGACCACTCAGCCTGTGGCCTCATGGCCAAACCATGCCAGCCGTGGGTAAATCCCAGCATAACCCACACTCTGTTGTGATTTATTGCTTAAGAATTTGATGTAAGTCTTGCCTTTAACTGGAAAGTGACATAACCCTTTTCCTACCTAAGCAACATTTGGTACAAGCTCTGCCTTGGTTCTGACATCGCCTTACCCTCAGACTGGCCCTGGCTCTTCAGCCAACTGTACCTAAAAAGAAAAGACATACAAGACCCACATTTCAGTACAGCAATTACTATTTCAGTGGATAATAACTCCATCTTCTTTGATACTTGTAGAGAAAACAAGCAAAAAGATCACAAATACAAGCTTATACTGTACATACCCTGTGCTAACTGTACTGAATGCTGCACTGAACAAAAATCCAATAAAAAACAATTAACTGCAAAAAAAATTCTGCTTGATTCTTAATTTTAGTTTTTGTATGAAGAGTAACAAGCATTTTTCTCCCATTTTTCACACTCACGATTTTTACATATTTTGTCTTTTTTTGCTTCATATTTTCACAAACAGCTATGTACGCTCTACCACAAGGTAAGAGAAGAGGTAGACTAATTAAAAGGTAAAAGAGATAAACCAGTTAAAAGTCTTTATCTTATTTATTTGTACATTTTTGACTGGGAGAGGCACACAGAGTTGAAGCTTATTTCCAGTGGGGACCAAGCAGAGTGTGTTACAGAGGAAATAAGACTAAACAAAGACTCAAACAATACAATTAAAAAAAAAAACAGGCAAAATGGGGAAGAGCAAAAAATGATTACACAATTTGACTACACTGTAAAGAGCTCAGAGGAGCAGAAAAATAATATGAACTAGGCAGATATACAGTATCATCCGCAATAAAACAAAGAACATACTGTATACAGTATGATGACTATACATTGTACACAATAAGTGTATGTAAGCAAGCAATATTATTTTACAGGGTGGGCATTATAATACCAGACCCCTGGGGGCATAATGAGGCCCGACGCCGCAGGCAGAGGGCCTTATAGCCCCTGGACGGTCTGATATTGCCCATACCGCCCACCCTGGAGGGTATTATAGCACTTAGAAAATGGGCATCTGTGCTAATTTCAATTGAGTAGTAAAAATAACAGAGGAACTGAGTTTTAAAATGAAGAGAAATAGAAAAAAAAAATGTTTTGCAGTAAAGTAGTTCCTCTGTTTTAGTACTGTTCTGTCTGTTGTACACCACACCCCTCAGAGCCATTCTGTTCTACGTATTCACCCCTTCCCCATGAGGAACCTGCATTCCTTTTGAGTCAGAATAGAAGACGTGCTGTTAGGTGCGTGACCTTGCGTGACCCTGCTAAGTAAAAGTAGGAAGTGGAGGTACGATACAGCATGTCGGCGCCTTGCATTTTATTTAAAAGTGAAGAGCTGCTGTCTTATAGTTTCACCAATCACCAGGGACAACATCTGTTTGCCGGGAAGTTCTGTAGCTCTTCTGTGCCGTGTAGTCCGAGGTCGATCAGGGATGGTACAAATGCAGTGTCAGCCAGAAAGACATGAGAGAAATGTAAGGCTAAGCAGTTACTTAAATGTTGCTATGATTAACTGGGGGAGGGGGGTTGGCTGTGAACTAGCAAACTAAATGAGGGAAAATGGTCCGAGTGTACTGGTAAACTGCACTCGCAATCAGCCGCTCCTTCACCTACAGGGAACAACGCTCCATCATCACCTCACAGAATAGCGAGAAAGAACAGACAAAAAAAAATGTTTTCAGTTGTTTTGTGTGTACTGCTGGGTTTTTTTCACGTTTTGTAGTACTGGGGTATACTATGTCTAGGCTAAGGACTGATGGTGGTGGGGGCTCTCTCATTAAGCGAGGGAACAAAATGGTTGCATTTTTAAAATTAAAATTAGGTGTTGCAGCCAATTAGGAAGCAGGGTGGGCACTAGGACACATACTGGGTGAAGGGGCACTGTAGACTGGAACTTTTTGTTTCCTGGGCATCTATTGAAAGTTAATGTACCCCCCCCCCCGGCAAGGGTACTAGCCAATCAGATGCCAGGAAATAAAAAGCCCATTTTCTAATAAACTATAGTTATATATATAAAACTGCATAAATGAGGTGCAAAATGAAGTTTAAATAGAGAGTAGCAACTCTGCAAGAAAGCCAACTGATGGTATAGTCAAAAGAAAGAAACAAACCAATCTGCGCAGACCTAGAGAGTAGGGAGAGAGGAGATGGGCATTAGAAAAAATAGAAAGGTGGTTAAAAAAGAGTTAGGAGTGGTGGGAAAGGGTGACAGAAGCAGGAATCTTAAAAGAGGAGGCAAGTGATGGGAGGGAGATAGGTAGAGAGCTTTAAAAGGGAATTAAAAATCTAGTGTCTAGAGAGTAAAAAGCATAAGTAGAGGAACCCCTGCTGCTATAACAGACAGGGAAAGTCAACAATCTTGAAGAGATGAGAAGGTGGTGATCTTTCTCCCTGACTGACACAACAACTGACCCCCCCCCCAGACAGCTAGACCTGCTGAATTTGCAATTCAACCTCAGCAGACACAGACCTGCCTTCTCACAGCATAAACAAAACGCTTCTAAGAAAAACAATTGGAAGCAATGGGTTCTGATCACATGTGCTGGGGGAGCAATTAAACATGGCTGGCCACTTGTTTTTGAACACAAAAAAAAAAAGAAACTGAACTTATGTGCTACAGGGCAGTGAAACAAACTGGATATCTGGATTACGATGACATGATGGTGATATGTCCTCATCAGGAGGTGCTCCTGGATGTCTGGGCTCCTACAAGATGTTACTCTGGCATCTTATGGATGCTTATGTGGTGATGGTAGATCCTCAGACCTCTACATGGGCACTATAATGGCCAGGATGTGGCTTCTGAATGAATTTGCCATCCAGTCTTAGCACCCTGATTGCATGGAACTGTTGGCTCCCACCTGTAGCCACATATATACAGTAAGTAAATGGTACCTAATATTCTATCTCACATTTAGCTCATTGACCATATAGGTGATCATGCCATACATTTGGCTTTGAGCTTTCAACAAATCTGTCTGGATAACCTGTGGTGAGACTGTATATGACTTCATCACTATTTTTGTGTCATGCGTGCTGCACATGCACAAGAAACATCTTGGAACAGTACAACATTTTAGAGATGTGTGAGTTTCTGCCCAATATAATTGACGCTTTATGGGGCTCATCCCTCAGGCATCAATGAATCGGCGAGCTGTCTATGACAGCAGTTTGAGAGAAGTGGTCTTCACTTGAAAGAAAAGTGCCACTCCAGTCAGGGATAGTTATGAGTTGACGCTTTATGGGGCTCGTCCCTCTGGCACCAATGAATCGGCAAACTTTTTATGACAGCTGTTTGAGAGAGAGAGCACCGTGCTTGAAAGAAATTTCCCACTGGAATGAGGGACAGTTTCTTCATTGCAGTGAGATCTTCCCCCTCCCTCACAACCAGGTACACAGACACACCTTCTCTCTGATGGCAGCAGCTGACAAGAACTCGACCATCGCATTACAGTGCAAGTAATGCGCATGGCGAGAGATAATTCTTGTCAGCTCCTGCCACCCCGAGCACTGCTGTTTGTTCAGTGTGCCTTTCCTGGTGAACCATTTCAATAAATAAATAAATGAACTGTGGTGCGGCTTTCTATGTTGGCGGCTCCTGCTGCCTACCACACACTCCCCAGAAAGCCTACATCGGGGTGCTCAATGCCTGTGTTGGTATGTATTCCACCTCCCCCCCATTAATGTGACACACTGGGAGCCCACCCCAGTGCGCCAAAATAATTTTTTATTTATGTTTCTGACACCGGGATGCCCACTCCTGGTGTCAGATGATCCCCCACCCGCCCAATTATTTCAAGTGCTGACATTGGGGTGCCAATCCCCATGTCAGTATGCCCCTACACACACACACACACCACTATTGTGGCACACTGGAGCCCACCCCAGTGTGCCTAAATATTTTGGTAACCTGCAAAATAAAGAAAACCATTCCCAAAGTCTTTTTTCCCGTAAAAAGAAATGGTCCCTTGTCTTCTCCATATTCTCCCTCCCCAAACCCACCCTCCCCTGCGAACTCACCTCCTCGCATCCCTTTAACCCATACTTAGCTCCAGAGGTTGGGAGTAGCGATCGTCTGGACCAGGACACGTCTGCACTCTTCAAAGCCAACCATCAACTGAAGAAATTATGGTAAACGGTATAATGGGAGTCAGTGGGGGGGGTTCATTGATATCTCAGCCATTTTTAGGAATTCTGGCCCAAAATTTTCAACATGAGATTCTTGGGACCCCACCACATGAACACTGTCATTGTCATTTGGTTACTCTGTCCCGAAAGGTGGTTTCGCAGCTGCCTCATGGAATCACCTTTTGGGACTGATTAATGAAATGACAGTGCCACTGTTCATGAGGTGGGGACACAAGAAAACCATGTTGCAAATTTGGTGAAAAAATTCCAAAAATGACTGCATTATGAGCAAGCGTTGCACAGTTTCAACTCACGCTCATAACTTCACCAATTTTTAATATTTTCACTCAAGATTTTTAACACTGCCACTTTTTCACACCTCCTTATGAACAGTATAGCTGTCATTTTTTACATCCTTCCCAAAATGTGTTTTTGCACCTGTGGTTCAGAATGGCGCTATCGCTGTAGGAAATCAACTTTCAGGACAAAGTAACAAAATCACAGTGGTACTGTTTATGAGAGGAGGTCCCAAAATGCCCATGTTGAAAATCTGGTGAAATAATTCCAAAAAATGTTTTCCTTATAGACGTGCATTGTGCAGTTTCTATCCACGCTCGTAACATCACCAGTTTTCCTGATTTTCACTCCAGATTTTCATCATTGCCATTTTCTCACACCTCCTCATGAACAATATAGCTGTCATTTTTCACATCCTGCCCAAAATGTGTTTTCGCACCTGTGGCACCAAATGGTGCGGTCACTGTGCGAAATCACCTTTTGGGATTGAATAACAAAATGATAGTGCCACTGTTCATGAGGTGGGGTCCCAAAAAGCTCATGTTGAAAATTTGGAGTGAAAATATCAACAACTGCCCCAGACGTTAGGGTTTCCAACCATAACACTCCACTCTGTAGAGACTGACAGGCATCAGGGGTGTGACTTGGGATCGTTGGCCATAATTCCCACACCATTCCAGCCCCACCTTGAAGCCAGTGACAGGCATGAGGTGTGCCTTGGGGTCTTCAGCCCCAACATTCACCCCATTCTCCTATGCTGCACCCATCTCAACTTATTTCCTTATGAAATGGGGTGTGCATAAGGGCCGAAGACCCCAAGGCACACCACAACACCTGATGGTGTCCGCAGGGTGGAGTGAGGTGGAATGGCATGAGCGTTATGGCTGACAACCCAAAGGCACATCCCCAAATGCCTGTCAGTCTCCACAGGATGGGTGTGAGGGTTGGCGTTAGTTTAATACATCACTGCCATTCCTATTATGCCTCTCTCTAACTCTTGCATTACCAATGCCAGTACCAGCAAGCAAACATTCGGCATTGACAAATGCTTGTTTTCACTTGTTCTCCGCTGTTTGTCACCACCACTTGGACAGATATAACCAACAGTAAGGCTAGTGCAGCTCCATGAATCTTCTGGTTACTCTCTCAACTTTACTTGATTTTTGCAAGACATCTTGTAGCCCATCCAGGAAAGTGCCAGGTAACTTAATTCTATGCCTGTCTCTTTCACTCCATCTCAGCAGTGATACTAGTCAGAAGGTGGCTCTTGGCATCTACTGTTTTGTTATCCTCCAAGGCAGCACTCCTATGGCTTTAGCTGGGCAATCCCAGGATTAATGGCTGGATCCTCTTGTTTTGGGAGCCTCTGCTGACTCAGACTCCTTCTCTGCACTGGCAGGGAACTTAGGAGCAAGCATGGCAGGAACAACTCTGAATGATGTGGCTTGCAACAATGAGGCTGTAGAAACAGTAACAAGCATTTTTCTCACTCACAATTTTTACACTTTCTTTTCTTTTTTGCCTCATGAATTGGCCTCAAGGCAATGCTAGCCTATGATCCTGTACATACTGCACTCCCAGAACTTACTGAATCCTCCTCCTCATATGAGGCCACCACTGAGGTAATGACAGACACAGATCCAAGCCCTCCTTAGATACAAGTGTTCAATACAATCTGGCTCTCTGGTCCCTCTTTTGACCAGACACCACTCCTTCCTTGCCTTCATAGGCTTCTAAAGAATCATCTACAGCTTGTGGTCCTCCCTAACCACTTCTATGAATTCTGAATGCATAGCAGAACTGCATAATGTCCGTACCTGAGGGGGCATAATGTCTTGTCCACAATGCTGACAATAATCTCATGCCTCATTATATTCCCCCTCTCACAGCATAGCAGCAAATTATCTCTTATTCTCCCAGGGGGCCTGCTGGACTCTGTGGAACTCCTGGCACCTCACTTTTAATGTTAGGTTCTACTACTGTAGATAGTCTTTTAGCCTTTGATACACCTCCTCAGTTCCATTACTGTGCCCATAGCCTCACTTTCTTATTTAAAAACTTTCTTAAACTGTACCTGTTATGTCTGTTTGGATAAGTTACAGGACTTAACTCGGGGGCTGTTGTTTGCTTGATGATACAGTGCTAGGGGAAGGGGGTTGGTTGATGCACTCAGAGGTGACAGTGCCCATGGTTATGTCACCAGACTATCTCTAGTGAAAGCACTTAAAGATGGAGTCCAGTAAAAAGTATGACATTGCAGAATTAGAATCAGCTTACTCCCAATGAATCTCATACCAAAAATTAGGTTTCTATGTTACTTTGTTTTAAAGTTATGAGATATTTTGTAACCCTGATTTCACTTCCTCTTCAAAAAAGTTAGTTTCAGTGAAAATCCACTGATGATGTCACAACCAGAACTCACAGGCTAGTCCTCCATGTCAGCAACATAATAGGACCTATTTCTCTGAAGTTATAGAAACTAGCTGTAGTAATCATAAAAAAAAAAAACTGACACAGGGTTGCCTGCAGTGCTTGTGTTTCCAAAATGTTCAGATGCATGGTATTGTACTTTAGAACACATTAAGAGTTAGTTTTGGACTGCAGCGCTGATCCAAGGCATAGAATGGTGAAACAGTTTAGACTGTTGGGGTGGGCATGCAGTCTTGGCATGTGGTAGGGATGCACCATCTCATAGTGTGGTAGAACACTTAATTTTAGAATGTGACAGGGGCACACATCAAGGAATTTGCAGGGACTGGCAATTCTGGAATATAGTAAGGATGTGCACTGTTGGAATGTGACAGGACACACTGTTTTATTTTGAAAATGTTTTGTCCCTGCCACATTCCAGAATTGTATGCACCCACATGTCAAAACTGTGCATCACATCCCCACCACAATCTGACACTGTGCATCCCAGCCATATTTCAAAATTGTGCATCCCCATCACATTCCAAAATTGCACATCAACACCACATTCCAAAGTTGTATTTCAATGCCACATTCTGAAACTCTCACCATCACATTCCAAAACTGTGTTATTTCTGCCTTCCGAAATTGTGAATCACTGCCACATTCGGAAATTGTGTGTCATGACCACATTCTGAAATTGTGCATCACTGCCACATTCCAAAGTTGTGCATCACTGCCACATTCTGAACTTGTGTGTCACTGCCACATTTCTGAAACTGAAATTGTGCATCACCACAACATTCTGAAATTGTGCATCACCGCCACATTCTGAAGTTGTGCATCACCACCACATTCTGAAATAGTATGCCACCACCACATTCTGAAATTGTGCACCGCATTCCGAAATTGTGCATCACTGCCACATTCCAAAATTGTGCATCATCACCACATTCTGAAACAGTATGTCACCACCACATTCTGAAATTGTGCATCACCGCCACATTTCCAAAACTGAAATTGTGCATCACCACCACATTCCGAAACTGAGCTCTACGATGGGTTCTACAATGCCAGTTCGACAACAATTTAATCGACCGGCATCACAGCGACAGAATTTATGTCGACTGCAAGTCGACATAATAAATCCCAAAGGACTCCTGGGATCTGCCTCCCCACCCTCCACCCATTCTAAATATAATCAACTCCAAGTTAGAGTTGATTCAGGGAGGGAGTGAAGGACCAGGAGACAGTGTACCCAGATCTTTGATACACCAATACAGTGAACTGTCGATATTGTCAGCATCGACATAGTTCACTGTATTGGTGTCGCTGTTGGGGAAGTATACCCCAAAACTGCGGATCACTGCCACATTCTGAAACTGTGTGTCACCACCACATTCCAAAACTGTGCGTCACTCCCACATTCTGAAACTGTGTGTCACCGCCACATTCTGAAACTGTACGTCACCACCACATTCTGAAACTCTACATCACCACAATATTCTGAAGCTGTGCATCACTGCCACATTCTAAAGTTGTGCATCACTGCCACATTCTGAAATTGTGCCTCACCACCACATTCTGAAACTGTGCGTCAGCACTACATTCTGAAGTTGTACATCACCACCACATTCCAAAGCTGTGTCATCGCCACATTCTGAAATTGTACATCACTGCCACATTCAAAAACTGTGCATCATGCCACATCCTAAAATTGCACGTTACCACCACATTCAGAAATTGCACATCACTGCCACATTCTGAAATTGTGCATCACCGCCACATTCTGATATTGTGTGTCATTGACACATTCTGAAATTGCACATCACCACCACATTTGGAAATTGCATGTTACCGCCACATTCCGAAGTTGCACATCACCGCCACATTCTGAAGTTGTGATCATCTGCCACATTCTGAAATGGAGCATCACCGCCACATTCTGAAATTGTGCACCACTGCCACATTCCAAAATTGTGTGTCACTGCCACATTCTGAAATGGAGCGTCACCACCACATTCCAAAATTATACATTAACTCCACATTCCAAAACTGCATGTCTCCTCTACATTCTAAAATTGTAACTGCCTTCCACATTCTGAAATTGTCTGTCATTGTTACATTCTGAAAATGTGCATTCCCGTCGTATTCCAAAACTACATATCCCCACCACATTCTGAAAATGAGTGCCATGGCCACATTCAAAAATTGTATGTCCAAGTTACATTCTAAAATTATGCATCTCAGCATCATTCTGAAATTGCATGTGACTAACACATTCTGAAACTAGATCACTGCCACATTCTAAGATTCTGTCTCGACACCGCATTCTGAAATTGAATGTTGCAACCACAATCTGAAATCATTATGAAGCATACCAACCATGTATTGAAATTGTGCATCATCACCACATGCCAAATTAATGCATCTGAGACACATTACAAAATTGCATATCCCTACCACCTTCCACAGCTATGTGCCTCCTGCATTTTAAAATTGTGTATCTCTGCCACATTCTAAAACTATATGACTTCCACATTATGAATTTTAGTATTTCTGCCACTTTTCAAAATTGTGTGTCCCAGCTACTTTCTGATATTGTGTCATTGCTGCATTCCACATTTGCAGTCTGGTGGCATTTCAAAATCTCATCCCTGCAGTATTATAAAAATTGTACACATTTTTGTCATTCTGAGGCCATGTTTGTCACTGTATTCCACCCCACCCCATCACATTTTTAAGTACTGTACCTTGCATCTGCACATTACAGAAATGCATACCCTGACCCACCCAGTGTCAGATTTCCTTTTTTTTAGATGTTTACTACAACTGCAGTTTTATGTAATATGGGAGAAATAAGTCTTATAATGTAGTTTACTGGAAGGATTAGGCTGGTTGTGACATCATCAGTGCCTCTTTACTGAAACTGGTTTTTTTTAACAGGCAGTGAATCTAGGGTTACATAATGACTTGTAACTTTTAAACAAAGTAAGTTACAGATCTCATTTTTGGCATGAGATTGATTGGAGATATGCTGATCTAAATTCTGAATTTATTGATGCTAGAAATTTTGGCCGGACTCCCCCTTTAAGAATTATTTTAGTTTGTTTTTTGTTTTGCAATGAATTATTCTAAACAATGAAAAACTGAGGTACAATACCATCCACACATAACTGTCTAGTATGGATTAAAACAGGAACATGGCACGTTTTAGAATTATTTGCTTTTTTAAATTTTTATGACTTTTAATTTGCCTTAACAGAAGTACAATTCCTTCCAGCTATGGAGGAGGCTTAATAAAAGAATGATTTCACATCATTTTTTTTTCTTTCAAACTCTTTTAACTCTTAATGAGACAACTGGGAGCTGAAACTGTGAACCTGATATTGCAAATTAGCATTAGTAGCATGGGCAGAGAATCCCTATCAGTCAGTATGTGTTTGCATTGCATACTCATTTTATCCTTGCTTGTGGGGGGGGATGACATAATGTACCTAGAGTCCTGTCAGACCTTAAATGACTGTTACTATATTAAATAAAATTGTGAGTAGGCCATACAGTATCTATGTCTCAAAGTCACTTACTTTAAACCTGTGTTATACATACAATTCAAAAGGAAAAAGACTCTGCTTTATGATAGGTTTAGCATCTCCAGCAGTATAAATGCTCTGGATGAGTTTCATAGAAACATAGAAACATAGAATTTGATGGCAGATAAGGACCGCTTGGCCCACCCAGTCTGCCCATTTCCCTACCTACTGGATAAGCTGCAGATCCTAGTTAACCAGCAGCTTACTTCTTCTTACCCCAACCCCCCAGAATTGCCTTATGACTGACCCATGCATGCTTGAATTCCACCACTGATTTTGACTCCACAACCTCCTCCGGAAGGCCGTTCCATGCATCCACAACCCTCTCTGTGAAAAAATACTTGCTTAAATTACCTCTGAGCCGCCCCTCTATCTTCAAATTGTGCCCTCTTGTTCTTGCACACCTCTTTTTTTGAAAGATGCTACCCTCTTGGACTTTGTTGATTCCCTTGAGGTACTTGAAAGTTTCTATCATGTCCCCCCTCTCCCTCCTTTCCTCGAGGCTATACATATTAAGCTCCTTAAGTCTCTCTTCATATGTCTTCCGGTGCAGACCCTGCACCATTTTAGTTGCCCTCCTCTGGACAACTTCCATCCTGTCTATGTCTTTGCAGAGATTGGGTCTCCAGAACTGCACACAGTACTCCAGATGGGGTCTCACCAGCTGTCTGTACAGAGGGATAATAACTTCCTGTTTTCTACTGGTGATGCCTCTCCCTATGCATCCCAGTATCCCCCCAACCCTCCTTGCTGCCCTCTCACATTGCTTGCCCACCTTTAGGTCATCTGATATGACTACCCCCAGGTCCCTTTCCATTTTTGTTGTTGTTAGTATCTCACCCCCATTGTGTACTCTTCCCTTGGGTTTTTGTTTCCCAGGTGCATTACCTTGCACTTCTTAGCATTGAATCTAAGCTGCCATACATTTGACCATTCCTCTAACCTTGCCAAGTCCCTTCTCATCCTTTCCACCCCACCCTGTGCATCAACTCTGTTGCAGATCTTAGTGTCATCTGCAAAGAGACATATTTTTCCTTCCAGTCCTTCCACAATGTCACTTATAAAGACATACAAATGTCTCACCATACAAATACATTAAATATTTGATGTAGGTGTTATGTTTAGTCTTCTAATTTCAAAAAGGATGCCTTGTTCCAATAATTGTCAGCATCTATTGGCAACAGATGAGTTATCCTCCCTGGACTGAGCCAAAAGATATTTAGCCTCCCATTGGAAGTCCCTCATCTAATTCCAGACAAGAATCTTGATACAAGATCAGAGGCTGTAGCCAGCAGTTGGTCAGAACACAATGCTATCCAAAAAAGCTTGCAACTCATATTCAATGAGGGCAGCTGAAACACTAATTAGATGCACCATATTTTAAACAGATAATAACATAACAATATGGAATGAATGAACATGTAACAGAGACAAAGGATCTAAAAAAATGTTTGAGAGCATATCAGGCTACTCAACAATTAAGTGTAATTATCATTCATATTGCAGAGAAAAGTATAGTATTATGAGAAATCGTTAAGGGAGCAGAGAACACTAATCAGCTAGTATTCATTATTATGGTTTCTATATAACAAATACTAGGATAAAAGTTAGGCAATAAGGTACAAAGAAATTACAAATTATTCAAATGTGTCCAGGTCAATACCTTAATAAAAGCATAGTGCATTAATTCTTAATTCTTTTTAACCATGAAAGTTATATAGTTAGTATATGCACAGTATGAAATGGAGCAAATGTTCTTTCTCAGTTTTTAGAGTCTATTAAGTCACTTTGCTCACAATAGAATTTTTGTTTGTGTTTTGGGTTCCCTCAGAGAAAGATCTTTAACCTACTGTATCAAAATAATTTCCTCTGATGATTACATTGAAAATTACTTCTAATCAGAATTCAGAAAAAGTAAAGCAAAAATCTCACAGGCCATGCATCCATAAACTTTACAGGATAGTAAAATGCATACAAGGTGGCAGTCCATACTGGCAGAAAATTCAAATAAGCGAAATATCGGATGAGGATTTTTGTGTAATAACTTCTTCACCCAGACTCAGTTTAAAAATAGGCTGATACTATTTAATAAGTTTTTAGCTCACCTGACATCAGGGTTGGAGCTGCAATGTAGAAGTATCACAGTTTATTAAAACAGCAGCTCATCTCCAGCTCTGAGACCAAAGTAAGTGCATCAGAGACTTAGTCACTGATGGCCAGGTTAGCAGAGTTTCTTTGGACAAGTGGACCAGCTTGTAAGGTAATGGCTGGCTGGTGTTAGAGATGGGAGAATTATTTCTGTAGCTTGCAGTCCAGAGGCACCAATCGGATCTTTAACTGGTGCTTGGACATACTGGTTTTCTTACAGTGGGAAGAACATGGCTTTGTTCTTAGAATAAACACTCTGGACAATCAGAAACTGGTAACATGGCCTTTCTGGTATTCTGGGCAGAACACGTGTCTCAGCCACCACAGCCAATGTCCCTCTGTCACACTGCCTTTTCAGAGCACTAGAACAACACTTCTAATAGAGCATCAGAGTTTCTTGTTCAAGACTCTCAAAAACTACTGAATGTGCAGCCTCGCTCATCCACCCCACGCTGGCATGTCTTGCAAATATAGTATTGTAGTCAACATTAATAAAGATATAGGGCAGCAGTCCTCAGTTTTAACCAGATGTAGAACTTCCACTTGCTGGTGCTGAGCTTTAAAATTAAAGTTAGCCAACAAGTTCTGGATCTTGATCATGTGTTGTGCAATAGATGACAACAGTTCTAAGATTAGGCTGTCACACATAAAGCCGTCTTGCTTCAAGTCATGTTGGGATGACTTTGAAGGAGGGTTTTCAACAATTAATTCCCAGTTAATTTCCAATCTTTTACATGTTCCCAGTCATACCTTACTTTTCTCAGGTATCTCTCAGCATTGCCCGTTCAGGACTAGAGGCCTCTGCTGGCTTCTCCCACTTCTGGCTCTGAGCTCCCCCCACTGGGGAATCCACCTTTCAGACCCCAAAGGGCTCTTCTTTCAGGCCTCTGCCACTTTACTCCGAAGCTGTTAGGGCTAAACTGCATACCGTGGAAAAAGAGGTAGGTCTTGATTCACCAGGAGTTTACTGTTCAAGCAGACATGACTTGCACACACACGAGCACCAGCTCCTACTGTCAGGACCTCTTCAGATTTTGTACTCTATAGATCTGGTTTCACCTCCCCTTTTGTCACATACAGGTAATGTGATTTCACACTCAACTGGTGGGTAGGACCATCATTTCAACCCATTCATAGAACATGGGGATTACAGTACTTTGCCTCAATGATTTCCAAATATAGAGGCAGTCCCTGCTCCCTCTTTAACACCATCAATTCTCTGCCATCCCCTAATTCCTTCTTATCTATCTTACTCTCTACACCCATATGTGAAGACTTTGCCATATCTGTCTCCAAAATAGCCATCATCTGTGAAAACACCTATTCTACATCTCCCTTGACCCCACATGCCACCCATAAGTTGCCTGTTCCCACCCTTCATGCATTTGACATAGTTGATCACCTCACCCTCTATGACCATCTTGAGTAATGTGCTAAGGTTTCCAGTACTCTTCTTAACTGGTTTTATTCCTGTCACTCCAAACATGCCTTATTTCTCTCTGGTGGTAGCCCTACCCCTTCCACTTCTATTATATTAATTTATTTATTTAAAATTTTAGTAACTGAGAAAGGCACACAGAGCCAGGGCTCATTTCTAGTTGCAACCCTGTGGAGGGGGAATGGGAATACAGACACAAAAGCATTACAAACATCCGAAGTACAAAAATACAATGCACATTATAGTGTGCATAGGCAGTCCAACTGATGTGATTAAGTGAGAAGTCCCACATGAATGAACAACAGTATGGAATCTTACATTGAATAAAATGAATAGTGCTTGGATTCATGCATAAATACACTGAACAATGCGTGCTAGAGTGCATAAATTATGCACCGTACTGAACAGAGGGAAGACTGAGGGCCAGGAGCACAGTTAGTTCAGATTTAGGGAGCTAGAGGCAGGCTTAGGGGGAGAGAAACTGTGAGATAGAGGGGGGGTGGCTCAGAGGTAATTTAAGGAAGTATTTTTTCACAGAGAGGGTTGTGGATGCATGGAACAGCCTTCCGGAGGAGGTTGTGGAGTCAAAAACAGTGGTGGAATTCAAGCATGCATGGGACAGTCATAAGGCAATTCTAGGGGTTGGGGGTAGGAAGAAGTAGGCTGCTAGTTAACTAGGATCTGCAGCTTATCCATTAGGTAAGGAAATGGGCAGACTGGGTGGGCCAAGCGGTCCTTATCTGCCATCAAATTCTATATTTCTATGAGAAAAAGGTTAGATGTTTCAAGAGGAGGGGTGACATGTACAGGGGAAGCAGGAATATGCATTTGCAGGTGTCTAAAGGTATGGAGAGAGACAAAGGGACGAGGGGAGTAGGTTCCAGAGGGAAGGGAGATGGTAGAGGAAAGCAGCTTGTCCAGCACATGAGTGAGGATGGGGAATGGAAAATGTTTGAGAATCCCTGGAGCACAGAGTGTAAGAAGAGGAGAGGGTGGGGAGAGGAGTGAGGCATGGCAGAAGGGAAGGGAACCAAAACAGTATTTGGTAATAAAGGTGGTACAGTGGGACTGCTGATGTAAACATAGTGGGAGGATGGAAAGAGAGGAATGAAGGGAGCAATTCTGAGTGCAGAGTGGAGAGTTGGTAGTGAAGTGACAGAAGGCACTAAAGAGGGTGTCCAGTCTGGCAAGGGAAGAGGAGAGAGCGATGCCATAGATCACATCCGCCTAGAGGAAAACTGGGAGGACCATTTTGGTTACCAGCTCCCAGCAGACCTGGAGGGAGAGTCAGTCCTTGTTGCAGTACAAGGCACCAAGCTTAGAGAAAAGTTTGGCATGGATGGTGTCAGTGTGAGCAGCAAAGTCAAGTTTACTATCTAGCCACACACCAAGGTACTTGAAGGCAGCCAGAGACAACCTCCAGGTGGGTGCCATCCAAGGTACAGAACACAGAGGAAGGTGAGAGCCTTGCCAGTTTATAGTTGGTGCCAACAGTTATGGATACAGTCTTCTTGGTGTTGACCCTGAGCTGGCTGGTATGGAAAAAAATGCAGCACATTGTGAACATTGTGCTGCAGGGGAACCTCCACAGCTGAGGTTGAAGGCCCAGAAGAATAGATGACTGTGTCATCCAAATACATGTGGATGTATGAAGAGACACAGACTGAGGGGAAGTTATTTAGGAAAATTGAGAATAGGATTAGACCCAGGATGGAGCCCTGTGGGACCCTGCTAGGAATGGGGGGGGGGGCAGGATACCACTCATGTGAACTGTTGACAGCCCATAAGGTATGAATGGAACCAGTCCACAGCAGATGCTGAAAGACCAGTAGAGTTCAGCTTGGCCAGGAGGATCGGTTGTTCCTGAAGTCTCCGTTCATGGTCTACTTCTCTTTTCTGTCTTTTTTTCTACCTCTGTTTCATATAATTTCTGGCTTCAACTTTAGGTATCATTTTTATGCCAATTACACCCAACTAAAAATTTCTTCTGTGCTCCTGCCCTGTCGTACATCTCCTCCTGAGCTGATAAAACCATGTCCTGTCTCCAGTTTAGTTTAATTCTACTTAAAGAGGGAGTCCGGCCAAAAGTGCTTTCTTACAGAATTAGAATAAGCATTCCCCCAATAAATCTCATACCAAAAATTAAGTTTCTGCATTACTTCTTTTTAAAAGTTATGAGTATTTTGTAACCCTGATTTCACTACCTGTTCAAAAAAGTCAGTTTCAGTGAAAAGTCAATAATGATGTTATAACCTTGAACTCACAGTCAAGTCCTCCCTGTTAGCAACCTTATAGGACTTGTTTCTCCAAAGTTTAAGAAACTGTTGCTGTAGTAACCATTAAAAAAAAACTTGCATGGGGTTGGCTGCAGTGATTGCATTTTCAGAATGTTCAGATGCATGGTACTATACTTTGGAACACATCAGGAGGTGGTTTACAAATGAAGTGCTGAACCAAGGTATAGAATGTCAAAGTGTTGCACAATTTTAAAATGATGGGGTAGGGGGGACATGTAGTCTTGGAATGTGGCAGGGATGTGCCATCTCAAAATGTGATGGGGCACTCAATCTCAGAATGCAACAGGAACACACATTGAGGAATTTGGCAGGAACTGGCAATTTCAGAACATAGTGACGTTCACACTGTTGGAATGTGACAGAACATACCATTTATTCTGAAATTGCTTGCCTCTGCCACATTTTAGAATTGTAAGCACCCACCACATTTCAAAATGGTGCAGCACACCCTCACCACATTCCAACATTGTATGTCCCAGCCACATTATAAAATTATGCATCCCTACCACATTCCGAAATTGCGCATCCTTGCCATATTCTGAAATTGCATATCCTGGCCAAATTCCAAAATTGCACATTTCTGCCACATTCTGAAGTTGTGCTTCAATGCAACAATCTGAAATTGTGTCACAGCCACATTCCAAAATTGTCACTGCTGCTTTTCCAAATTGTGCATTACTGCCACATTCCAAAACTGTGCATCACTGCCACATTCCAAAACTGTGTTACCCCCTCATTCCAAAATTGTGCATCACTGGCACATTCAGAAACTATGTGTCACTGCCACATTCCAAAACTGTGTGTCACCACCACATTCTGAAACTGCATCACCACCATATTCTGATACTGTGTGTCACTACCACAGCCAGGAAGAACAAACAGCCTAACGATTGGTCAGCTTTCAGAGCTATCAGAAACCACTGCACGAGAATGGTTAGGGTTGAAAAATCTAGTTACTACTGGTCTGAACTTAACTCTTCCTCTAACAGTACAGCTAAATCCTGGAAAACCTTAAAGGAAATCCAAGGCCACAGTTCTGCTTATCCATTCCTGCCAAAAATCTCTTCAGGTAACTCAGCTGTTACTGACAAGCAAGAAATCCTTGAACTCTTCAATAATCACTTTGCCACTGCAGGCCTAGTGTTTGATGACTCCCTCACTTCTAACCTACGTGCACAACTATTTACTCCTAGGTCAACTTGCCCAAGCCCTGTCCCAACTTTGCCCCCTCCTCGCACGACATTCTCCTTCTTCCCTGTCACAGTAAAGAAAGTTGAGGACCTTCTGCTCCATCTGGATTGTAGGAGAAGTGCTGGGGCAAATCTGATAGAGCCCTTCTTCCTCAGACTTAGCTACCACGTTCTATCACCCACAATCACCCATCTCTTCAACATGTCCCTTACCCTGGGCTCATTCCCAGCCATCTGGAAAACTGCCCACATTATTCACTATTTAAATCTGGCAGCACTAGAGATCTTAATAATTACCGCCCAATCTCCTTACTTCCTACCCTCTCTTAGCTTCTGGAAAAAGCGGTTAATACCCAGCTTAGACAGCACATCAATGACTCAGACCTTCTAAACCCTGCTCAGTCTGGCTTCTGACCCCACCATAGTACCACCTCAGCATTTGCTAAGGTCACAAACAACTGGTTGACAGTCTTGGATGCCAGAAGTTATGTGTGCTCTCTGTTTCTTGACCTTAGCAAAGCCTTTGACATGGTAGACCACTCCTTGCTCCTGGTTGATCTACGGAATATTGGCATCAGTAACATGGTCCTAGAGTGGTTTTCTAACTACCTCTCCAATCAACACCAACAGATCAAGGCTGGGGGGGGTCTCTCTCTCCTACAAACACTCTCTAGAGGAGTACCACAAGGGTCCATCTTGGGTTCTCTCTTGTTTGCCATTTACATAAATGTACTAGATGCTGGAGTCAAGTCGGCTGACTTACACCTCTTTGTGGATGATACTGTGTTGTATGTAGCCAGCCCTACTCTGGAACTTGCATGTAGTGACCTCCAAATAGAATTTAACCACTTACAGAACAATCTCCTTTACGGTAAACTTCTGTTAAATGCTAAGAAACAAAGGCCATGATCTTCTCCCCTATAGTAAACTCCTCCTACTCTATCACAGTGGGGACAGCCCCTCAAATCCGTACCTTGTTCAGCGAATCACTGGATTATGTAGATTCCTTCAAAAATCTGGGGGTGTGGATTGACTTCAATCTTTCCTTCAAAGTCCATATTGAGGTACTCTCCAAAAATCTTTAACAGAGGCTTGGGATTTTCTTCAGAATCAGTTATCTATTAATGCAAGAGGGGAGATCCAAGTTGGTGTAAACAACGTTCTTGCCTCTCATCGATTATGCAGACCTTCTGTACAGGCACTGCTCTAGTGTGGCCCTTGCCAAACTAGACCCTGTATAACATTGGGCGCCCAGGTTCGTTACCAGTGCCTCCTACTCAACACACCACTGTGCCTTCTACAACATTGTAGGTTGGGGCTCACTTAGTCTTAGACAACAAAAGAACACCGTGCTCTGGATCTATAGAGCCATCTCTAACAAGCTGACTCAATATATTAAGGATTGCCTATCTTCTTGCATTCCTGGCAGCTATCTGCTGCGAAGCCAGACTCGTACTGCCCTTTATATACCCAGAGTTAGGACACACATTGGTCGGGCGCCGATTAATCACACCTTACCCGTCCTCTGGAATACTGCTCAAAATTTACTGCAGTTTGTTTCACCTGTACCATTAGCTACCTTCAAAAATCTTATCCAATGATCATTTATGGAGTCCTGCAACTGCTTCCATGCTGAATCTCTGACTCTTCCTCCTATCTGTCTGTCACCTCCCCCCTACTAATGGCACCTTTTCACCCTATACCCTCCCCCTTACCCTTAGACCTATTGTGCCAACCAATGCAGTTACGTCAATCCTGAAGGTATTACAACTGCCCCCTCCCACCCCTCCTAACCTCACCTCCCTCCATTATCCTTGGCGCAACCTGTGCACTCAGTGCCCTTGCTTTATAGTCATCTCCTAGGCCACGTAATGTTTTGCTGGTCAAGACCTCATCTAATATAATATTGTACTCTACTATCTATCAGAGACCTGCCTTGCATAGAACTCGCACATAGCAGTATGCTGACTGCCTTTGGTACCATGCCTGTAAATTATGCTGCCTTGTTCTGTTCTCAGTGTCAAGCCTTACATTATTATTTGTAAATTACTGTACACCACCATGCCAAGCCATGCCTTTCTCACTTGTAATGACTGTACATAGGCTGCTAATGTTGCTACACCTACTCCAAATTCTGGTATTGTGACTTGTTGTTGTTGTTTAAACTACCAGGTCCATCTTGTAAGTGAGCCCTGCTCAATGGTGTTCCACCTGGCTAAATAAAGATATTGATTGATTGATTGATTGATTGATTGATTGATTCACCACATTCTGAAACTGTGCATCACTATCACATTCTGAAACTGTGCGTCACCACATTCTAAAACTGTGCATCATTGCCACATTCCAAAATTGTACCTCTCCATCACAGTCTGAAATTGTGCATCACTGCCACATTCTGAAACTATGTGTCACCACCACATTCTGAATCTGTGTGTCACTGCCACATTCCAAATCCGTGCATGACTGCCACATCCCAAAACTGTGCTTCACCACCACATTCCCAAACTAGTGTGTCACTGCCACGTTCCAAAACTATGTCACCTCCACATTCCAAAACTGTGCATCACCACCACATTCCAAAACTGTGTGTCACCACCACATTCTGAAACTGTGCATCATCACTACATTCTGAAACTGTACATCACCACCACATTCTAAAATTGTGCATCACTGGCGCATTCCAAAACTGTGCGTCACCTTCACATTACGAAACTGTGCATAACTGTCACATTCAAAAACTATGCATCACCACCACATTCCAAAACTGTGTGTCACTGCCGCATTCTGAAACCGTGCATCACCACCACATTCTGAAATTGTGTGCCACTGCCACACTAAAAATCGTGCATTACCAGCACATTCTGAAACTGTGTCACCACCACACTCTGAAATTGTGCATCACTGGCACATTCCAAAACTGTGCATCACCTCTACATTCCAAACTGCATTATCACCACATTCTGAAACTGTGTGTCACCACCACATTCCGAAACCATGTGTCACTGCCACATTCAGAATCTATGTATTTCTGGCACATTCTGAAACTGTGTATCAGTGCCACGTTCTGAAACTCTGCGTCACCTCCACATTTTGAAACTGTATATCACTGCCATATTCCAAAACTGTGTGTCACTGGCACATTCTGAACTACGTATCACCACCATATTCTGAAATTGTGCGCCACTGCCACATTCTAAAATTGTACCTTCTGGCCACCTTCAGAAATTGTGTGCAAACTTCTACATTTCAAAATAGCCTGCCATTGTCACATTCTGAAAAGGGGCATCTCCACCATATTACAAAATTGAACAACCCCACCACACTCTGGAAATGAGTGTCACTGCCACATTTTGGTATTGCATGCCCAAGTCACATTCCAAAATTATACATCCCTGCTTCATTCTGAAATTTCATGTGATTACCACATTCTCAAACTGTGAAACCTCCACATTCTGAGATTCTGTGTCCACACCACATTGTGAAACTGCATGCATCACCACAATATTAAATTAAGCATCCCACCCACATTTTGAAATTGTGAGTCACCACTGCTTGCCAAATATATGCATCCATGGCACATCATGAAATTACATATCCTTGCACCTTCTGCAGCTACTGCATGTGTCCCCCACATTTCAAAATAGTGTATCTCTGCCTCTTTCTAAACTCGTATGACACCACCCCAGTATAAATTGTAACATTCCTGCCACATTCCAAAATTATGTGTCCCAGCTACTCTCCGAGATTGTCATTACTGCATTCCGCAGTTGCAACCTGGTGATATTTCAAAATCTCATACCTGCAGTATTCTAAACATTGTACAGAACTCTGTCATTCTAAAGCCATGTTTGCCACTGCATTCCAACACGCTGTCACATTCTGAAGTACTGTACCTTGCATCTGCTCATTGTGGAAGTGCATGTGCTGATCCCACCCAGTGTCAGGTTTCCTTTTTCAGATGTTTGCAACAACTGTAGTTTTATGTAACATGGAAGAAATAAGTCATATAACGTAGCTTGCAGGAAGAACTAGACTGTGAGTTCAGGTTATGATGCCACCAGTAGCTCTTCTCTGAAACTGACTCTTTTGAACATGCAGTGAATTAAGGGCTACAAAATTACCAGTAACTTTCGACAAAGTAACTTAGAGATTGGATTTTTGGCATGATGCTGACAGGATATGCTGATCCAAATCTTGAATTTAGTGATGCAAGAATTGGTTTTAAGGTTGATAACATTGAGATCCTCCTTCTCAGCAAAAAACTTTCGTCTCCTACAGATAAACATCTTTTGTCACTCTCCTTGACTTCTAACTCTCTTTTCCCCTTCTGTTAGAAAGCTAGATATCTTCCTTGATGTAAAACTTAATTCTATGGTTTTCCAATCCACATAGTTTTACCTTCACTATATTGCCCACATCCATCACTTCCTCAACCCTTCCTCTGGTGAAACATTTATTCACATAAACAAGAAAACATGATACAGTCAGGTGTTGGTTGTGCTGTTTTTCCCACATAGCCAGTGTGCAGTAAGGCATAAGTCCACAGGCCAAGTCTCTTCATCCCCTGGAAGTGAAGTAAAACCAGTACAACAAATGCCCTGAAGTATATTTTTCCCTGATAAAATGGGTTGATAGGCATTAAAATAATAGTACTCTAAAGGTTTAAAAAGACACAAAATATTGCTAAAAATGTAAAATAGTCCATCCCCAGATGGTTTCCAATTTTTAGTCATATGTTTTTCTACACATTCAATATATAGTATGTTTGTCTGCTATAAAACACAAAAAGTCAAAATTCTTAAGTATGCCACTAGTAGAATGTTCATTCCCAACTCACCCACACCAGTATACACATACATACACACACACATATGAAATGGTAACATTGAATACATGACTTCAACATTCTGTGCAATTCCATTGGCATAGGCACAGATAGGTCTCAAATGGAGCCAGAGCCTCAGTTTTATCTCTAACAAGACAAGCCACAGATAGTTCTCTGGCAAACTCATAGCAAAAGGTGGGGAGACTTTTCATTGTCAAAGAAATATCAAAAATTGAAATTAGTGTTATATTTTTTTTAATTTGCTTATGTTTATAAGAAGTGGGTCATGGGTGCAAACAACATGCAATTATTTACATATTTAGTTTAAGAGAATTTGATTTTGGGGGCTAGTTGAAGGCTTTTTTATATACATTTGCTTACGTATATGAGGAGTGGATCATGGGTTCAAAGAACATGCAATTATTTATTTTAAGGGAATTTTATTTTTAGGGTCCTGTGGAAAGTTTTTATATACTGTAAGAGTAAAAGTGGTAACCATGATTGTGATGGCTATCAAGAATGAGTAAAATGTCTTCTAAATTCTTTTTTTTTTCAGTTGTTTAACCAGGAGTAGCACACTAAGCTGAACGCTTGTTTACAGCTGCAACCTGGGAGCACAGGGAAGTTAAGTGAGTTGCTCAGGGTCACATAGTATGCAAGTGAGGGCTGTGGGATTCAAACCCAGGTCTCCAGATTTGCAGCTCAGAGCCTTAAACCACTGTGCTATAATGCTTCTGTATGAGAGTTGCCCAAATTCCAAATCTACAGTTGGTGACAGACCACTCTTTTCCTCCTCACTATTTAGATCACACCTCAGCTCTTTTTGCTTGCTTGTTAATCTTGAGCTCCCAATTGTTGTTCTCTGGTTTACTTTTCAATGCTTCTTTCAAATTTTTACTAACTAATAGCACTGCCAAATACTTTTGACTGCTTCACATTCTCAGTTACCCTATGTCATACTTTGTAGCACAGATAGTACAGTACAGTCAGCATTAAACTTTCAAATGAATTCATTGATACTGAGTCGTTATATGGCTTAATAAACCCATTTTCAATGAGTTGTTAACTCTAAATGTTGACATTTCTTTTCCAGCATGCAATGGTGTACAAACCAGTTGTCAACTCGGTGATGGAATCATTAATATTAGAAACAGAGAAAACTGGTTAACAACTGATTGAACCTTACTTATTTATCAAACAGCCTGTATTACAAACCATCAACCAAATGAACATCAACTCATACTCAAATTAGCTAACAAATCATTTCAATTAAAGTTCAATGCTGACTGTACCGTACTGAGCATTCAAATGTTACTCTGGTACATTTTTATTACTTTTTCTAAAACTACAAAACTGTATATTTTATTTCTTGAGTTATTGTATCCTTCGGTACCCTTCCCCAGAATAAAGTATTTTGGGATACTTTACTTGAAAGGCTATATAAAATTGCAGTTGGATTTTAATAAATCAGCTAAATGTAACAAAAGAGAATTATGTTTAAACAGTAACAAAATGTTTTTGAATGTAATTAAAAATAATTTCCCCATGACAATGCTAATTATTTTAAGTGTTCTGTTAGAGAATTTATAAACATCTTTAAAATATCACAGTATTGAAGCAAAACAGCATTTTCACCTTCTGCAGTATGTGATTATATATAGTATAATTATGATACTGTTTGTACCTTCAAAAAGCAGTGAAGCAGGTTTCACTTATTTTATTACAAAATATGTGAGCTAATAAGAGCTGACTGCAGTGGACATGAGTTGCATTACAATGGTATGTAACCGCACTTATTTAACTAGGAGGCAGTTAAAATGAAACAAATTAAAACAGCATTTTTAACTTTAACATCTGGTGTTTAAAAGAAATACATGTACACTATTCGAGAGGGGAATTTATACTGCATTAAATCATGTCATCTATTATTACAGGAAATTTGTACTTAGCTATACATAGAGGGTCATAATTTACAAAAGAAAAGCAGACAAAAACAACCAAAATATTTCAAGATCTACCAAAATGTCACATAATACTGTGGTAGTCTGGCTACTTCCTCTTAAGATTGTTTTTGACAAGCAGTCCTCCAATCATTAGATTAGCCGTTTGTCCCTTCATACCGCAATAGAAGTTGAAATCCTTTATTTTGATGTTCATACTAATATTCAAACTACTTGAATCATGTCACCATTTTAATTTTTCAGAGTATGCTTAGGGTCTTTCTAATCCCCTTTAGCTATCTGGTTCTGTGGAGGAGGTTCTGGGGTATCAGAGAGAGAAGAACATCTGCTTCTGGCCTTCTGCTGTCACATGATCTCACTACTGAGGTTGTCTCAGCATGCTTTTACTGTATAGTAGTGCTGGGCAGAAACTGTGCATATGGATTTGCTGAAATATCACAAAATTTAACACATTTTGAGAAATTTTCCAAAATTCCAACTTTGGTGAAATCCAAATCCTCCAAATGTAGTTAGTGAGTTTTGGCCCCATTTCACAAAATGTTATGGCTGAATTGCAGAATGATAGAAACATAGACAGTGACAGCAGAAAAAGACAGAGGTCCACCAAGTCTGTCCATTTGGCCCTATATAACCCCTTGACCTAGCATCAATATGGGGTTCTAATCCTCCCTGCTGTTTTCCTATCCCTTTCACTAGTTTCATCTCTACAAGTAAGCACTATTCATTTTACTCTGTCCCAAGCCTGTTTGAAGCCCCCCAAAGTTTTAATACCCACCACCTTAGTCAGCAGACATGATTCCACCAACTTCTCAGTAAAATAAATAATAAAATAATACACATGAGCTGCAGAATGACTAGATGTGGGCCAAAGTTTAAATTTGTGAATGAATTTGCTGTGAAGTGGCCAAAATTCACATTGATGGAACTCTGTGAAATTTTCACCATCTTCAGAAACTTCAAACTGGTGAAGTAGTTCTGCCACAAAGTGTGGAATTTCACCCATGAATTGCAGAATTTCTGAGAATTTCTGCTATTTACGGGCAAATTCCACAATTCATGGGCAAAATTCTGTACATCGAGGCAGAACTTCGTCATTTGGAATTCACAAAATTCTGTGAAATTCACAGATTAATCTGCAAAGATAAGTCTGCCAACTTTGCCCACTTCTAGGAATAACAGTTCTGCAGACTTCCATTCCACAGTTTAAAACTTTCATCAGCAATAAAAGCAATCATTCTGCAGTTCAGCGACTAGTTCTGCAGAATTTCTTTCTGCAGTTTTAATACACAAATCTACACTTCACACATTTATTCCACTGCTCAAAATCATAATTTTGTGAAAGCTGCCAAAGTGCATTCTGAATTTTCACAGAAGTGAAATTTTGACTTTCACAGTAATTCCACAACTGTATAGAGAAGTATAAAAGCAGATGGAGCATTGTAGATATCAAGTAGAAAACATTACTTAATAAAGAGCTATATTTATTTTGCTAATTAAGTAGGTAGCACAATTACCTCTGAGGCCGGGAGATCAGAGGGCTGTGGGTTCAGTTTCCACACCTGGCACTTGGGTTAATATCCCAGTACTGACACTATAGTGCAGCATGAGAGGGGTGCTGCACTTCTGAGGTGCCGTCTTTCGGATGAGACGTTAAACCGAGGTCCCATCTGCCTGGATTGGTGGTAGTTCAGGTGGATGTTAAAGACCTCATGGCACTTATTGAAAAAAGAGTAGGGGAATTTCCCCAGTGTCCTGGCCAAATTTCCTTCATTCACAAAAAATACCACCAACAGCTTAATCTGGTTCAAGGTCAGCTGACATTCATCTGTATCCCCCTCCCCTGGGTCATGCCTGAAAATAGGCAGGATTTATCTAGTGCACTTAGCCGGCCAACAAAAACTAAATAACATAAATAAATATTCCAGTAATCCTTTATATTCTGCTGATTTTCTATGATTAAATAGTTTAAATGTAGCTATTTACAAATTAATTACCATCTGACTACATTATTAGAGCATAAAATGCAGTAACAATTTTAAACTATTAACATTCATAATGTACACATAAAAATAAATGCTAACTAATAAATAAAAAATAACTTACATATAAAAAATAAATATTAATTAAATGGCATTAGCAGCACTT
The DNA here is from genome assembly GCA_016271365.2 of Neoceratodus forsteri. Classification (NCBI taxonomy): domain Eukaryota; kingdom Metazoa; phylum Chordata; order Ceratodontiformes; family Ceratodontidae; genus Neoceratodus; species Neoceratodus forsteri. Next base: position 394,846,097 of record CM028131.1, on the reverse strand, counting down.
GACATTTTTATTGCTAACTTTGAGTGTTAGTCCATACATAATCAAACTCTGAGATATAGAGAATAATGCCTGTGCAGTTGTGTGTTATGAGGATTTATTTACACACTCGAAGTACGTGATAATCCATAAACCCTGAGAGCAAAGCTCGAGGGGTTTATGAGATTATCACACACCAAGGGTATGTAAGAAATCATACTAACACACATCTTGCACTGGCATTATTTTTTATAATTTACTGGTCCAAGAGAATTAATGGCAAAGCCACTAGAGCAGCTCTGTACACAGACAGGTGCACGCTCACACACACACACACACACACACACACACACACACCATGTTTCTTCCTTTTTTTTTAAAGATACATTTTCAAATTAAGAGAGGCAGGATCAACCAGATAAATATGGAAATATATCAAAGAAGGTACCTGCCAGGGCACTGAGTGGCAAAGTATCAGTGCAGGTCCTCCATAATGGAAAAATGGAGCTGCATTTTTTTCAGATATTCAGCCCACCTACACACCAACTTAGGGCTAATGAGGTGGAGTGCTTTAAATGAGTGACACCAAAAGCCATAATAACCTATTCTATGGGTTATTATGACATTTGAAACACGGCTCTAGTCTGTCTATTAAAGGGGGTCACCAGTAATTATACTGTAAAACAAGCCATTGGGGCTCCATCTTTCACAATACCACATCACTGCTGGGATCTTTCATTGTGGTTATTTTAACTATAACTAATCACATATGGAATAATGTATGGATGGGTGTGTGTAACCAGAATTTCACACACACCCAAGGTGTGAGATGCTACAAAGCCCAAGGGGCTTATACAGGCATCCCACACTGAGGGTGTGTGTAAAATTCTGGGTTAAAAACACCCACCCATATGTTATTTTATTTAATTAACAGGAATCATTTTTTACCACAGATTTCAGGGACAGAGACTTTGATTCTTGTGGATGATTTCCTTTCCCTAGTTTTTTTTAATGCTTTTGTTTAACTATTAGGGTTTGTTGGTCTCTGGGAAATCTGGGTGCGCTCCTTTAAAGATGCTGTGAGGGTATTTCTCTTTAGTCAGGTGATGGTCAGTGTGACCGAAATGGTAAAGAAGGAGTTAATGTTTGGATTTTCCAAATACATTTTTTTAGCAGTCTGAAAAAAAAAAACACTCACACAAGCTGATGTTCCACATGCTGGAATTCTCAATGTCCTCCCTAGCTGCTAGATAAGAGCTGGGTCATAAATCTCGAGTGGACATGAACACTCAGACTCACAGTTTGAAGGGACTGGTTCACTCATATATATAAACTTAAGGTTAAAAGGGAATATAATTGGTCACTGATAGGTGTTCAGTCTGACTGGGACAATTAAATACATGTTAGATGGTTGGTGCATTCAAAGGAAGTATAGGAATGACCTATTCTTAAGAGAGTATATAAGATATTGAAAGACAGTAAAGTGTGTTCTTACTCTTGAAGCTGGAGGGAGAAACTTAAGATTAGAGCCTACCCTTCTAGCTATGTCTGTGTGAACTGGCAGATAGCATAGGGTCTAGTGGTCTCTTGAAAGGACAGGGAAGGGTAGCATCCACCACCCGAGAGAGAGACTCGCTAACAGAATTGGACTTGTGCAATTGCATGTTTAATTATTCAAGTTTGTAAATTTGAAGGGAGTGCTGGATGACATTCCAGCTAGTGGCAACGAATACCAGAGGACAGACACCTCTCTAAAAGCTGTTCCAGCCCAGAGGAAGAGGTGGGTTGTCACAATTGGTTGGCAGTGGTGGGGTGATGATAGCGGACTGTGTAGCACACTGAGATACAGAGTTTGCCAGTGGAACATTTACCTTAGCAGTTGCAAAACATGATATAGAAGAGAATACACTTGTACAACAGTTTTATTTGTTTTTAGTTAGCACAGTGTAGAGTAAGTTAAGAGAATGAGCTCCACGGAGTATGACTCACTTACTGTGCAACAGCTTTGCGAAAAGTGCCAGGAAAAGGGGATTCAGCCTGAAGGTCTAAAACACAAGAAAAAGGCAGACCTCATAACTGCCCTTGTGGCGCAGGACCAGAAGCAGACAGTCTCTGGGGGTGAGTCAGGAATTGATGTAGCAGACCCCCCAAACCAGCTTGATGCACTGCGACTGCAACTGTTGCTGCAAGACAAGTCGCTGGAGGTGAAAAGACTGGATGCTGAAGCAGAAGCTAGAAGGTTGGATGCAAAAACAAAAAGATTGGAAGCAGAGAAAGAACTGAAAGAAAAGAGACTAGCAGACAGAGATAGAAAGAACGTGAAGAAAGAGAACGACAGCACGAGAAGGGGATGATGACTCTGCTCAGCCAGAAAACTGTGAGTAATGGTGGAGTAAGTTCTCCTCATAAAGCCACCATTAATTCTAAATTGTTCCCTCAGTTTACAGAGGGAGATGACCTTGATCTATTTTTAAGGTCATTTGAGACAGTCTGTCAGCAATTCCAATTGGCTTAGGCTTCGTGGTCAACATATCTCACATCCTTACTTATGGGGAAGGCTTTGCATGCATTTTCTAAAATGAGTAATGAAGGCTATGCTGATTATGATGAAGTTAAAACAGTGTTGTTGAAACATTTTGAATTAACTCCTGAGGCTTATAGAAGGAAATTTAGTGAGTTAAAGAAAAGCCCAGAAGACAGTTATGTAGAACTGCAGGTTCAACTGTGTACTTACCTTGATAGGTGGGTGGAGGGAGCTAAAGCAGACACTGTGGAACTAATCAAAGATGTATTGGTGAGAGAACAATTTCTTAAAATTGCACCTGAGGATATGCACGTATAGCTCCTAGACAGGGCATGCACTTTCTCAAAAGAGGTGGCAGCAAGCTCTGACATGTATCTGTCTAGCCAGCCATACACACAGTGTAAGTCTCATGGTGGGGGGCAGCCCATGGTTATAAGGGATTCCATGGGGGGCAGTCCAAAGGAAAGCAGCCTGCACCTGAGCCCAAAGCAGAACCATCTGGTTCTAAAGGGACTCCAGAGACAGGACCCAAGAAATTTCATATTTGCAATCAAGTGGGGCACTTGAGATATAACTGCCCTCCAAAACTGGTTAAGGGGCAGAGGCATGGGGAAGGGGGTGATCAAAAGAGCACTGGTGTGTTTGTGGGGTGTGTCCAGCCTGAAGAACCATTCTCCTCTAATGAGAATCTGCATTCCATTGCAGTTAATTAAACAGTAACACGGACTGAGGGACACAGGTGCTTACATCTCCCTGGTGGAGCAGGATCTCATCGGGCAGAGCAGATGGTGCCTGGGAAATACTCCAGGGTCTGGACATTCACAGGGCCAGCAGTCCAAATACCAATGGCTAGAGTCTTCCTGAGCTGGGAGGGGGGCCATGGAGAAAAGGAGGTGGGGGTTGTAGAGGACCTCCCTGTAAATGTGATTGTGGGAAATGATTTTGACCACAGGAAAAAACTGGTGGGTGTTGTAACTCATAGTCAGGCAAAGGGACAAGCTTCTGAGGGGGAAGAGAGGGTGATTCAAGGTGGTCCAGCCCCTCCATCAGTAGTTGAGGAAGTGGCTAGCACTGAGGAGGGTCTGGCTAGAAGCAGTAGTCCTGAACCCCAGTCACAAATAGAGGAGCCCACAGGACTTCCTTCTGAAGGGGTGCTGGGAAGGGTCAGTCGAGGGCAGCTGAGTGCTGCACAGCGAGCAGACCCTACCTTGGAAAAATTGAGGAAAAAGCTAATAGGGCTGAGGGTCCTCAGGGTGTAAAGAGTCCATTTACTGGGACAATGGGCTGTTGTACAGAGACTGTACAACAGAGGAAGTGTTAGATGGTGAGGTGCTCCAGCAGCTGGTAGTCCCTAAGGTTCACCATCTGCAGCTTTTGGCCCTTGCCCATGATATCCCATTTTCAGGCCACTTGGGGGTGAGGCACACGGAAAAGCAACTTATCAACAATTTCATCTGGCCTGGTATTGGCAAGGATGTGGCAAATTATTGCAGGACTTGTCCACAGTGCTAGCAGGTGGGGAAAATGGGGGACAATGCCAAGGTAGCTTTGATGCCTCTGCCCATTATTGATGAACCCTTCAAGAGGATAGCGGTGGACATAGTGGGGTTGCTGAGCACCCCTAGTTGCACTGGCAAGCGGTATATCCTGGTAGTTGTCGACTATGCCACAAGATACCCAGAGGCACTGGCCCTATCATCCTCTGAGGCAGAACCAGTGGCAGATGCACTGTTGGGAATATTTAGCCAGGTGGGCTTTCCCCAGGAGATACTGTCAGATCAGGGTGCCAATTTTATGTCAGGGTTAATGTGTAGTTTGTGGGAGAAGTGTGGGGTAAAGCAGCTCAAAACCTCCCCATACCATCCCCAAGGTAATGGTCTGGTGGAGTGATTTAAATCAACCCTTAAGACCATGCTAAGGACTTTTGCAGACCAGCATAAGAGGGACTGGGACAAATATTTGCCTCATATCCTATTTGCATACAGGGAAGTCCCACAGGAGTCCACAGGGTTCTCACCTTTCCAGCTCCTGTTTGGTCATAGAGTGCGGGGGCACCTAGATTTGATTCGGGATGAATGAGAGGGTGTCCGTGCCTCCCAAGGGGAGTCAGTTGTGGAGTGTGTCCTGAACTTCAGGACTCACCTTAAGGAGCTCATGGGGTTTGCTCAGGAGAACCTGGCCACTGCACAACAGTGGCATAAAGTCTGGTATGACCGTGGAGCCCAAGCCAGAGAATATGAGGTGGGACAACAAGTGATGGCACTCATCCTTGTCTGACAGAATAAATTACAGGCAGCATGAGAGGGGCCATTCTCCATTGTCCAAAAGGTTAGTGTTGTCAATTACATGATAGAGTTACCGGACAGGAGATGCAGGCGAAAGGTGTATCATGTTAACATGTTGAAGCCTTACCATGACAGGAAGGAATTGATCCTCACTGTATGCAGTGCCCCAGAGGAGGAGGAAACTGAGATGGGTCCACTGGTGGACTTGCTTGGGGAGGCCCGGGTTGCATCCTCTGTGGACAACCTTACCCTCTCTGAACAGCTGACAAGAGCCCAGGTGCAAGAAATTCGGGGTGTGCTGAGAGAATGTGAGGACATGTTCAAAGGGAAACTGGGGTACACCACGATGACAGAGCACCATGTGGATACAGGGACCCAAGTTCCCCTGAAACAGTCTCCCTACAGGGTACCTGAGCACATTAAGCAGACCATGAAAGAGGAGCTCAAGGAGATGCTGGAACTTGGAGTAATCCAGGAATCTAGTAGCCCCTGGGCATTATCCGTGGTATTGATCCCCAAAAGGGATGGCGCCACACGATTCTGCATTGACTACAAGAGGCTTAATAGCTGCACGGAGTCTGACACCTATCCCATGCCCAGAACAGATGAGACCTTGGAGCGACTGGAGGAGCCAAGTGTCTGACCATAATAGACCTAACCAAGGGCTACTGGCAGGTACCTATGACCTCTGCAGCTAGGGAGAGATCAGCTTTTGTCACTCCATTTGGTTTATATGAATTCAAGGTAATGCCATTTGGAATGAAGAATGTACCTGCAACCTTTCAATGGCTTGTGGATCGTATTCTGTCTGAGGTAGGTGAGTTTGCATTGGCGTATATGGATGATATAACCTGGGATGAGCACATCAAGAATGTACAGAATGTGTTCCACAGGCTGAAGAATGCAGGTCTGACAGTCAAGGTGGAAAAGTGCCAGATAGGTATGGCAGAAGTGTCCTACCTTAGGCACTGGGTGGGTAGCGGACACATCTGCCTGGAGCCTGCCAAGATTGATGCCATCCTGGCCTGGCCTACTCCTACCACCAAGAAACAGGTCAGAGCATTGCTAGGGACAGCAGGGTACTACCAAAGGTTTGTTCCTCACTATAGTTATCTGACTAAGCCCCTGACAGACCTAACCAAGAAGGGAAAGCCAGATAAGGGGCAGTGGTCAGAAGGCTGTGAGGTAGCTTTTCAGGAGCTAAAGAAGGCCTTAAGCAGCCCAGCTGTATTGGCCAGCCCCAATTATAGTCTAAAATTTATGGTCTATGTGGATGTCTCAGATCATGGGCTGGAGGCTGTGCTGAGCCAAGTTACCCAGCAGGGGGAGAAGCACCCGGTTGTGTACCTCAGCCGGAGGCTTTTGCCCAGAGAGGAGGCATACACCACAATCGAGAAGGAATGCTTAGGAATAGTGTAGGCCCTTTAGAAGCTGCAGCCTTACCTATATGGGAGAGAATTTACTGTGATCACAGATCATAATCCCCTGATATGGCTTCATAGGTCAAGTGGGCAAAATGGAAAACTACTACTTTGGAGTTTGGTACTGCAGGCATACAACATGACCATCCAGCATCGCAGTGGCAAACAAAATGCAAATGCAGATGGGCTCTCTAGACAGGGCTAATGGCATGGCTGGATACTTTGGGCACTTCCCAGTAGCTGCATGAACAGCTGCGTTACTTGGGGTGGCCCAAGGGACACACCTTCATCATCGGGGGGGGGAGATGTGACAGAAATGGTAAAGAAGAAGTTAATGTTTGGATTTTCCAAATACATTTTTTTAGCAGTCTGAAAAAAAAACACTCACACAAGCTGATGTTCCACAAGTTGGAATTCTCAATGTCCTCCCTAGCTGCTAGATAAGAGCTGGGTCATAAATCTCGAGTGGACATGTACACTCAGACTCACAATTTGAAGGGACTGGTTTACTTAAATATAAACTTAAGGTTAAAATGGAATATAATTGGTCACTGATAGGTGTTCAGTCTGATTAGGACAATTAAAGACATACATGTTAGATGATTAGTGCAAAGAGAGAATAGGAATGATGACCTATTCTCAAGAGATTATATAAGATGTTGAAAGACAGTAAAGTGTGTTCTTCTTACTCTTGAAGCTGGAGGGAGAAACCTAAGATTAGATCCTACCCTTCTAGCTATGTCCGTGGGAGCTGGCAGTTAGCATAGGGTCCAGTGGTCTCTTGAAAGGACAGGGAAGGGTAAGTTTAGTACTAGCATATTGCAGTAATAGCCTTTTTCTTTTGCCATCTGTTGTTTAAAAACATTTGTTTACTTTTCCTGTATCAGTGTTATTCTCTTGTGTTGTAAATATATATCCTGTAATGCTCAGTGCACTTTCTGTTAAGTAAAAAAATATTTATTTGCTAAACAGTTGTGACCGTGATGTCATTTTTCTAAGGTAATATTTGGTTTCCTCTGGCTGAGGTAAACTCTGTGTAGCATCCGCCACCCGAGAAAGACACACTACCAGACTTTGACTTGTGCAATTGCACGTTTAATTGTTCAAGTTTGTAAACTTGAAGGGGGTGCTGGATGACATTCCAGCTGGTGGCAGCAAATACCTGAGAACAGACACCTCTCTAAAAGCTGTTCCAGCCCAGAGGGAGAAGTGGGTTGTCACAGTCAGTGCTTTCTGCTATTCCCCTGGCAGTCATGGGCTCGTATTCTGAGCCACCAGCTCTTTTCAGGCAGTAAATGAAACTGGCTAAAATACTGCCTAGCTGTGGCATTGGGCTTGGGAGAGTTTCAAAGTCAGTACACTCTCCTATTTGTGACAAGAATGCTTGAAAAAGCCTGATATCACTTGCCATTGCTGGAGCGTGTTTTCATTTTCTTGGTCAGAGTTGAAGTCTTCCCGGCTGGGTAAGTGGCTGAGGTTGAATCTTGATTCCATGTTGTTTTGGTTTTTTGGCATTTTGGTATTTGGTCCATCTGGTGCAGCAGGTTGAACAGGATCTGTCAAACAAAGTGTCAGTACCATGAGGTTCTGGTGAAACTGGAGTCAATTTGTCAGCAGGAAGTTCAGTTTCTGAAAGTATTGCAGGTTCTAAAGAAGCTTCATTACTTGGGGGACTGGGATCATCTGGGTGGGTATCATGCAAGTACCCATGCTTCAACTTGTTGATGTGAATTTTTTTGTGTACCAGCTTTCCATCTGACTTTTGACACAAGCAAAAATGAATAGGGGGAAGCTTTTCCACAATAAAGAATGGCCCAGCCCAGGGGCGAACCAGTTTTCTGGTGGTGCCCAGAACCAGGACAGGTGGATACAAATATACAATGTCCTCAACAAAAAATGAAGGATCGTGACACTTGGCTGCCGACATTTTTTGCATTGCTGTTTTTCTCTGTCCCAGTGTGTCAAAAGCCACCCGTCTGGCCGGTTCAAGCTGTTCCAACATTGGGATGATGAAGGAGGAAGCTGACTTTGGGACCTCTAGCAGTGAGAGATCTTTATCCAAAGGTGTTCTTGGGTGACATCCATGGACTAGGAAAAATGGGGTATATTCTGTGCTGTCGACACAAGAGCTGGAGTTGTAAGCAAACTGAATGAAGGGGACAAAACGGTCCCAAGTGTCATGAGTCTCATTCAGGTACTTGGATAATGTGTTGAGAATGGTTGACATCATTCTCTCACTTTGTCTATTACACTGTGGATGGTAACTGGTTGTATGAGTCTTCTTGATATCGAGAAGTTTGCAGGTTTCTCGCACAATAGATGAGAGGTAGTTAGTGCCTCTGCCTGAATGCAGGTACATTGGGGTACTTTGACAGCAAATGATTGCACTGAGGAAGGCACTTGCCACTGTAGCAGCTTTAATATCTTTCAGTGGGATCAGTTCCAAGTACTTAGGTAGTCCACAAAAATGAGAACGTACTTGTTGCCGGAGTCAGGGCATGTAGGCAGAGGGCCAAGAATGTCCATGCTGACTCTTTGAAAAGGTTCTGTGGCTACAGGCATTAGAATGATGTGTGCCTTTGTCAGTTTGGCAGGAGGCTTTCTTTGGGAACAAGGCTGGCAGGATTTGATGAAACAGACAATGTCTTTGTTCACGTGAGGCCAGAAGAAGTGAAGCATTGTCTTTTCGAGAATTCTGTGGATTCCCATATGACCTCCAGAAAGTGGAGAGGCATGGGTGGATTGAAGAACTTCAGAGACTAGAGAGGCTGGCACAACTAAGTACATGAGTTCTATCCATGTGCTGACCTTTGCCTTCCTTGGTTCAGATGTGAAAAAGCACCCCTTCATTGAGAAAATACTGTGACGCAAAGAATTGTACATCCTGGCGGTGTTTCTTTTGTGGAGGTAAAGTTTCAGACTCAAGATACGTGATGATGTCTGTAAACTGAGGATCAGTTATTTGTTGGAGTTTAATCGTCGTCAGGGAGATATCAGTATTAGAGGCTGAAAGAAGCTCTTCAGCTGCTTACAATAATGGAGGATTGGTGCTTTTCTCTCTAGAAGCAGTTGGTAGCAGCAAAGCAACTTGAGGTGCTGAAGGAGTGTTCTCAGAGAGCTCATCTGTGGAGTGGAAAGGAAGAGCTTGTAGGCAGGTTTCTTCATCTGGAGAAGCTGTTGCCGAGGAATAACGTCTCTGGCTTACAGCATTGGCATTGGAGTGGACTCAACCTGGTCAGTACTGAATTTCAAAATTGTAGCCTTGCAGTATGGCAATCCATCGGGCGAACTTTCCTACTGGCTCATTCATTTTGAACAACCATCTGAGGGCAGAGTGATCTACAATAGCTATGAAGGAGGAGAAGCAAAGGTAACAGTCAAACTTCTTTACTGAAAAGACCATGGCTAGGCATTCTTTTTCTGTGATGCCATAGTTTTTCTCAGCTGAAGAAAGAGAGCACCCAGCATAGGAAGCAACTCATTCTGTTCTGTCTTGGATTTAACACAGCACAGCGCCCACTGCAAAGGAACTAGCATCTGTGTAAAGCTTGAATGGCTGGTCGAACCTGGGATAGGACAATACTGGGGAAGAAATAAGTTTTTATTTCAGAGTTTCAAAGGCCTCTTTGCATTCGGAAGTCCATATGTAGTCACATCCCTTTTTGGTGAGAGCGTACAGTGGAGCTGCAATCTTGGCATAGTTGCAAATAAATTTTCTGTAGTAACCAGACAAGCCCAGGAAAGCTTTAAGGTCTTTGAGGTTTGTAGGTTGTGGATAGTCTTTTACTACAGAGAGCTTATCCGGGTCTGGTGAGATGCCTTGCAAACTGACCACATGTCCCAGGTAATGGATTTGATGCTGAGCAAAGCAACATTTCTCTGGGCGTAGTTTGAGGTTGGCTTGCCTGAGAAGTTTGAACACCGCTTTGAGATCCTGGAGGTTTTCTTGAAAAGTTCTGCTGAAGACAATAACATCATCGAGGTGAACTAGGCAAGATTTCCAAGACAGTCCACATATTACAGCTTCCATGACGCATTAACCCTTAAGCTGCTGGAAGATTTAGAACGCATAGGTTTTTAGGACAAGATACTGTAAATTTATGGACAGTGAATATTTTCTATTCTACAGTATCTTGTCGGTGGCAGCCTAAGGGTTAAAATGTGGCTGGACTGTTCTGAAGTCCCATAGGCAGATATTTAAACTGGAAAAGTCCCAAGTGACAGCACCAGGCTGTGTATGGGCATGAAGCTGGATCAACAGTGACTTGGTAAAATCCACTCTGAAGATCTAGAGTGGTTAGCTAAGCTGAGCTGGCCGCACTAAAGCTGTCTAAGGCATCCTCTGCTGTAGGTAAGGGATGTGAGTCCTGTACCGTGTAGGCAATGAGCTTTCCGTAATCCACCACAAACTGATACCCTTTGTCTTTCTTTACTACCAGAAAGCAAGGTGCACCCCAGGGACTTGTAGATTTCTCAATAATGTCCTGTTTGAGCATGTCCATGATTAATTCCTCCAGGACTTGGTTTTGTTTGTGTCCTACTTTGTAGGCTCGCTGACGAATTGTCTTTTGATTGGACTGCACCTCAATGGTGTGTTGCAGGATATCACAGCACCCAAGTTTGTTATAAGGGCCAACAAAGATGTCTGGGTAGTTTTCCAGAAATTCAAGAAGTTGCTGTTTCTCAGTGGGACATGTTGGAAGTTTTGAGGCAGATAGATGCTGACTGAAGGGTACTCCTTGTGATGCTGGAGTGGTTGTGATGGTACTGATAGGACAAATGTTAGTGGAACCAGGCCGAGGTTCATGCAGAAGCTGAAGCTGGTCCCCTGAAGACAGACAAACAAACTTTCCGATACTGGCACCCTTTGAGATGACCACTGGCTCGTCCATGAAGTTGCAGCATTTTTGGAATACTGAGCCACCATGCACAGCAGACAAGGCATTCCCTGGAAGAAGACCTGAGGAGTGCAAAGCTGAGAATCCCATGACGATGCCAACAACACCTTAGGGGAGTAGGTCACCTTGAATCTTGGCAATTAAAACCATCTCTGACTTAGGAAGTACAGTGACTGAGTCTATAGCTGTGAGTTGCCTCCAGGGATCTAGTTACAGTTTGCTTGAGGCAAAGTCTAGGATGGCTCTGTGCACTTTGAGAAAGTCCAGGCCAAGAATCATGTCTGGTTGAAGTTCAGGCACTAGGCAGAATTTAACAGTAGCTTGCTGTGAGCCAAAGTGGAGCTTAAGATGGACCACTCCTGTGATAGGTACTGTAGCAGTGTTTGCTGTAATGATGTACTTTAGGTCAGCTGGAGCAACAGTAGACACATGATGAATAGCCGGACTGTCTAGTATGCTGCTGTGGACCAATTCCCAATAGTGACAGGGATGTAGTTTGCAAGGATATGTGATCTGATGACAGGAACTTTGGCTCCTTTAGGCGAGATTGTGCCTGACTTAGCAGTTGGAGGGTGCAGTTTGTTTGAGTTACGAGAGTCAGTGGGGTGGTCAGTTGCTTCATTTTCCTGCCCAACAAAGGCCCCTAGTTTGTTGGGCAGTGCTCATTTCCCTGGTCCTGTGAATAGTTGTTAGCATTTTGCTGATTGTGCTGTGGCAGACCCCTTTGATTGTCTTGATTTCTGTGAACGTTTTTTAGTTTGCGGCAGACCGCAGCAGTGTGACCCCTGAATCTGCACCATTAGCAGGTCACTGGCTCCCGTGAAGGTGGAGGTGGCTCAGGTCGCTTTGGAGGTGGCTGCAGGACATTAACAAGAGTTGCAGGTGAAGCCACAGTATTAGAATGTAAGCGGTTGACAGTTGAAATATTTGTCAATCATTGTTTGTTGCTGTTGGATGCAACTAACAAGTGTAGCCAGTTGTGAGGACTGCGGCTCTTGAACAGTGGTAGGCTGGAGAATGGAAATAGACTCCTGGGCCAACCATGCAGCTTGGATTGTGTCCATCCAGGTGGCTGGCTTTTGCTGGATAATGTAGGTATGAAACCACAGAGGCAGTCCCAGGACAAAGGCTGTAATCTGGTCTTTTTCTGACTTTTGTAGATGTCTACACCATGAGTCAATGTCCACTACAAATGCTTCCAATGATTACGAGGGTTGTACAGTGCGCTCCCATAGTTGCTGTTCTAACAACTAGGGTGGATGAGCTTGTAAGAAATGGTCCTTGAAGGTGAAATATAGGTTGGCAGTGTCCCCTCTCGTCTGGTCTGGAAGGGCATTAAACTACAAGATGGCCATCCCTCTCAGAAGTAAGCACATGGCATTGGAAATTCGCAAGGGACCCATCCAACCATAGAAGGAGATCCAGGCCTAAAATTGCTCGAGCCAGTTGACAGCATCTTCATGGGGTAGTGCTGAGAAAGGTACTGGCTGTAAGCTGGTGTGGACCGTTAAGTGTGGGTAAATAGCTTTAATATATGTGAGGTCATCCTGAATGGCCTGCATAATGTGCGCCCCTTGGGCTGGGATGGATGACTTAATGTCATGCAAAATAGTTTCAATTTTGAGACCCCATGCTCTCGAGGCAGGTGAAGCTGGAGTCCCTGAGCTTGAAGTGCTCGAGACAGTGTCATCCTCAGACCTCATGGTTGGGGATGAGCTGCATGGCACTGAACGAAGGTCATAGGAATGAGTGGGAGTGGTTGTCATGAAGATTACGAGACATCTTTGAAATAAATGAATTGCCAAGAGAAAATATTTTTGTAGAAAAAAGTACAGTTATTTGTAAGCAACTTTCATCAACTGACATCTCAATAAACAATTTCCACTCTATTTTGGTGTTGTCTGTTATTTAAATAAACTTTTATCACAAGATCAGTTATTTGCTGCACTGTCTCTTTAATTGCATAGGCTTGCATAGATTTGAATTGACTTGCATTGACTTGTGCTGGAAAACCATTCACTTGCATTGAATTGATGTAATTTCAGTGTTGGGTTGTAGGACGATAACGCCACTAGAGGCAGCAAGGTCACTGCTTATGTACTGTTTGCTGGCAACAAAATGGAGACTCCAGGCCATGAGGTTGCTGTACAGGGAGTGAAGTGGCGATTTGCCAGGCTGCAGACCATCTTCCCCACGGAAAATTTGGAGGGCTTTTCCTTTTGGTGAGTGCAAAATGTTGCGGGAAAATGTCAATATTTTGCTTGCAGCATTTTATTTTTTTGATTGCACTGCCCTGCAATTTTATTGATTTCCTGACCCTCATTCTGTAGATTAAGCTCTGATTTCTCTGCAGTTGCCCCCAGATTTGTGCTTTGTTTGTTCACTTGTTTGTATTGCCCTGCTCCTGTTTAATTTATACTATTGCCCTGCTTGGCTTGTGTACTGCTTCTCGTTGCTATAGAATTCTGCCCCTTTTGTACATGTAGCACACATTTATGCAGTAGGACTGCTTTATTTGCACCAGTAGTTTGATTTAAGGACACCCCTTTAGGTCCTGTGAGGATTGCCCTGGTGTGGCTGCGAGACCCAGAGGAAGCTACAGTCACGAGGCAACAGAGCTCCGATTTGTGGCTTGGTGAATGGAGGCCCTCCGAGGTAGCTGCTGGAAGTGGCTGAGATGGGGAAGTGCTCCTGTTGTGGCAGGTGGCATTTCAGGGAGACACTCTGTGTGGGGGAGTGACTTGCTGTGCGGCAGTGCAAGGCTCCATAGCAGGTGTCAGCAATGTAGGAGCCACGGTCTGGAGGAGACGCTATATGGTGCAAACAGGGCCGTTAAGCAGCTTGCAGTTGTGTGGTCTTGGAGCAGGGCTGTTGCAGTCCTGAATGGTGGTGGCCTCTCCAAGTGCTGGAGCAAGCTGGGGTTTCAAGGAGGGAAGCCGCGGTGCTTTGGGTTCGAGACGTGGAGCGGTGCTGTTGCTATGGCAGGTGGCAGATGTGAGAGAAAAAGGTGGCTTGATGATTGTTGCTGGACCACAGTACAGAAGCAGTAACAGGGGAACCAATTTGAAACTTATGCTTGGCACCTTGGAATTGACTGAGGTCCCTGGAAGAGAGGCAGGCCCTGCCACACTGTAGGAGCTGGAGGGGTTACAGCTCGTAGCTCCATTTTGAAATGTTGACACTCTTTCTGGTCACTAGGTTGGTACAGGACTGCTGGAGTTTGCAGCTTGTAGCTCTGTGGGTTAGTGGAGGCTTAAGAGAATAACTTTTATACAGTATCTGATAAAACAGTGATCCACATTCATGCACATTTATATGCTAGTACATTTATATTTCCAGAGGCAGATTGCAGAAGGATTCATTTACTAGGACACAGTTCAGTTTTATTTTCTTCTCCTCTCTGCTGCAAGGTTGGATTTTTCTTAGCATGCAATAATTCAGGCACACTGGTGAGATGACTCTGGGGTACCCAACAACACAGATAAGCAAGATGGGGGTCTGGGCAGAAGAAGGGCAACATTCTCCACTATGTGTGGCATCTTGGTATAAGGTCTGCTACTAAAGGACCCCTTATCTTCTCCAGTATTCCGCTTTCCCAGCTGGTGCTTCTGCAATAGTCAACTGTAAGTACCAAATGAACTGAGTCGGATGCATAAAATAATAAAATAAGGTTTATTCAGGAGCATAAGCAGGGACATCTCATCAGCACAAGGTACAGACTAGACTGACTAGAGGAACAGGAAATTGGGGGTTTTCTAGCCCCTGCTGGAAATAATTAGCATCACATGTCCATAGCGCTAGCTGAAACATTCTGTTCTTAGTTAAAGGGGCGGCAGCTAACATTTAGCCCCATAGCTTAACTCTGTACTCCACAGTTTCTTGTAGAGATGGTGGTTGTTTCACGTGTTTTTATTTATTTACTTATTTTTTGGTGGTTCCTTCCTCTTTTTATTTGTTTGTTAACTTGTTTTCATTTCAGTGTGAGGGAGCACATTGAAGGGGTTTGGCAGTGTTGTTTAGCTCATGCTGAGGCGAGTGTGGGGGAGATTGGCAGGTCCTGATTACAACCTCCTGGTTATAATCAAAAATTATAACTGGGAGGTTATAACCAGGGGTAATACCATCGTCATCCATGTGTAAAAAATGCTTTCCGCTAATTAAATTGTATTTATATACATTGCACAGCCAGGTAGCACCAATCAGCAGTCATCAGTTGAAATGTCCATACTCCACCCATCAAGAAAGATCCCAGCAGTGAAATATTGTTACAAAGGCTGGCTGCATCAATAATTCCCAAATTTGCTGCCATTTTAAGTACATCAATCTGACATTTTTTCAGTATAGCTATGTAATTTTATAAATGTCTGATAACCTTAATTTACGAAAGTGCATTGGTCAGGACCTCAATAGTGGGGAAGATTATGGAATCACTACTTAAACAAAAGATCATGAAACACCTTGAATCCAGTGGAGCACAGAATCCGAGACAGCAGGGATTCACAGCAGGAAGGTCATGTCAAACAAATTTAATTGATTTCTTTGACTGGATGACTAAGGTCAGATCACGGGGGCGGTGCATGTGGCCTACCTGGATTTCAGTAAGGCCTTTGATACCGTTCCACATAGAAGACTTGTGAACAAGCTGGGCAGCCTGGGAGTGGATCACAAGGTGGTAAACTGGGTTAGGAACTGGCTGAGTGATAGAAGACAGAGGGTCATAGTAAATGGTGCTCAATCAGAGGAAAGGAGGGTGACCAGCGAGGTGCCACAGGGAACAGTCCTGGGCCCAGTCCTGTTTAATTTCTTCATAAGTGACATTGCGGAGGGGCTGGAGGGGAAGGTGTGCCTCTTTGCCGATGACACTAAAATCTACAACATGGTGAACACTCCAGGGGGGGTGGGAAAAATGAGGATGGACCTAGGTAAACTGAAGGAATAGTCCAGGGTGTGGCAGCTGAGATTTAATGTGAAAAGAGCAAACTCATGCATTTGGGGCGCAAGATCTCGGGAGGAGTACATTATGGGGGGAGGATAAACTGATGGTAACCAAACAGGAAAGGGATTGGGGGTAATCATGTCTGATGACCTAAAGGTGGCCAAACAATATGCCAAGGCAGTAGAGAGAGCCAGCGGGATGCTGTGGTGTATACAGAGAGGTATCATCAGCAGAAGGAAAGAGGTGGTGATACCACTGTACAGATCATTAGTGAGGCCTCTTTGGAATATGGTTTCCAGTTCAGGAGGCTGCATTTCTGTAAAGACATGGACAGGATGGAGGCAGTTCAAAGAAGGGCAACAAAGATGATGCAGGGCCTGCACCAAAAGTCACATGAGGAGAGACTGGGAGACCGCAATATGTAAACTCTGGAGGAGAGAAGAGACAGGGGAGATATGATAGAAACCTACAAATATCTGAAAGGCATAAATAGGGTACCAGAGGGTAACATCTTTTAGAAAAGGAGATGTCCAGGAATGAGGGGGCATAGCATGAGGTTAGAAGGGAGTAGACTAAGGGGTAGTGTAAGGAAGTGTGGATGCATAGAATAGTCTCCCAGCAAAGGTAGTGGGGGCAAACACAGTGGTGGAATTTAAGCATGCATGGGACAGGCATAGGAGAGCCCTAGCAATAGGAACGAGGAGTTAAAGCTGGAGATGAAATATGGTCTGCGGCTTTTACAGTAGGCAGGGAAAATGGGTATACTAGATAGGGCTTATTGATCCTTATTTGCCATCAATTTTTATGTTTCTAAGTAGGAATCAGAATAGTGTAATGTAACATGAGTTGGTAGAACCTATTTGTTAAGGGTTGGGACAGAGCAGGTTACCAAACCATGATTCGTACTCGGCACTACAGTCCAAAATATTTCCTTTGGCTGATTACATGGCAGAGAGTGTGGGACTCGAACCAAAGCCCCTCCAATTCTGAGGCACAGTGATTGCTAGTTTGTTCAGCTCTCCCCACTGTGTCATGCTCAGTGAGTGGAATAGCTGTGAGTGATATATGAGGTATTTTTACCATATAGGATACAAGTTGAATATTCTGGTGACACAAAATACCACATTCAATATGTTACACCAGCCACTGATGTTGTCACAGTTCTGACACAGAATATTATGGGTACTATCACAGGACACCTACATTATACAATCGGTCTCCTGATGACATTGTATTGGAGTCACACATTTGCCTCTGTGATAGTACAGGAGTGGAGGGTTTATTTAATTATTAAACAGTCCCTCCAAAAGAGGAACCCGAAAAGGGATGTGAAGTCCGAAGCATCGTGTATTCAGACACCAAAAGCTAAGCTCTCAGTACTAGAACTGATGGTCTGTAAATATTTCACTATTGCACTGATTTGCAATCGCTGTTTCTGAGCACTTTAATCAACCAGCTGTCTATGTATGTTTTGCACTAAAGTAGTTTACCTGCATCAGTTTGTACAGTCTCTTTACACAGCAAAAATATCTTCATATGAATATACTTTTATGTGTGACATTGCTACCTTTTGAGATGTTATTTAAACTGATGCTTAGCAGCTCGGGATTCCAGACCTGACATCAGCATGTCAGGTACTAGATAGCAGCAGTCCAACACATCAGTGGGAATGCTCTTCAGGAAAAGTCAGCAAAAAGGACAAAAAACAATTCATTGCAAGTACGAAACTAAAAAAAACATGCACTTATGATACTTTAATAGTTGAAAGCTGCACATAAATGCAAAGTAATACAAATTGTGTCAGCTGTTTTTTAATGCCAGTCCCTTAGCTTGCACCCCATGGTATCCCTTGAAAAGAGTGAGTACAAAATCACAAATTTTAAAATGGCTGTGGCAAAGCAGCGAGGCAAAAAGAGCAACCCAGAAAAACAGTGCTAACCGAAACAGTGACCTATGTCTTTCTCCCCCTCCCCAAGTTGGTCCCTCCCAGAGTTGACTATATATAGAAAGGGGGATGTGGGGGCAAAACTCACTGTGGCAGTGTTGTCACCATTTTGGTGATCACTGTTATTTCACAGTCATTCCTTTCTGTCTTGATGCTTTGCCATTGCCATTTTGTAGTCAAAAGCAGCAAAAAACAGCTCCAGCTGCAAAGGAGTATGCACGGATCGAGAAGTCACAACAAACAGCAAAACCAGCACCACTCCGGACTCGTGAAAAAAAGGCTTTATTAAATAAATATTAAAGGCAAAATGCCCACAACATGCTAGAAAAAGGCAACAATGTAAAAACCCCGACTGGTTTCGCAACTAGTGTGTCATCAGGGTAAGTGAGAATATTGTAGATCTAAACACTAACAATACAGGCTGGGTAAGTGATTGCTGCAGATTTAATCAATAATACAGGCTGGGTAAGTGATTGCTGCAGATCTAAACACTAACAATACAGGCTGGGGAAGTGAGAATGCTGCAGATCTAAACAGTAACAATACAGGCTGGGTAAGTGAGAATGTTGCAGAGCTAAACACTAACAATAGGCAAGGCAAGGCAAATTGTATTTGTATGGCGCCCATTCCTGGGTGCCTCACATAGAAATAAAAAGTAAACAAATAATACAAAATATAAAATATCATGCAAGTAAAACTAAAATATAAAACTAGTTGCAAAACCGGTCAGGGTTTTTACATTGTTGCCTTTTTCTAGCATGTTGTGGGCATTTTGCCTTTAATATTTATTTAATAAAGCTTTTTCTCACGAGTCCGGAGTGGTGCTGGTTTTGCTGTTTCCCATTTTGTAGTCGCCCTTTTGCGCTGGCCCATGTCACATGGAGCTGAACAAACGGGCTTGCAAGCCTTCACCGCATGGTGACTATACACACATTGGGACTGCAAGAGGCAGAGAGTCAGTGTTGCCGTGCAAACAGCCTACTGTGGAGATTTTTGAAATCCCCTGCCTGTAGAAATATTAAGGTGAGTAATAGGGGTGTCAGAAAGCACAGACAGGGTCAAATGCAGAGGAACTATTTTATTACAAAACAAATGCCACATACTTCTATTTCAACATACAGATAATTTTTTTAACAAATATAATACACTGGCCCATTTTCTAAGTGCATTAATACCCTCCAGGGTGGGCGGTATTGGGCTATACCCACCCTTCCAGGGGCTATAAGGCCCTCCACCTGTGGGGTCGGGCCTCATTACGCCCCTGGGGGGGTGGGTATAGCCCAATACTGGACACACTGTCGGGTATTATTGCTTGCTTAGATCTGCAGCATTCTCAGTTACACAGCCTGTATTCTTAGTGTTTAGATCTGCAGCATTCTCACTTCCCCAGTCTGTATTGTTAGTGTTTAAAGTAGGTGACCTTGCAGGGGATGGAGATTATCAATTGGCATGATACCTAAAGAAAAATTGAGTCCTGCTGGAGAACTGGGCTAGGGAGAGGAGGATTCTCAGGCTGCCAGAGATGGATCCAAGGCAGGGTGAAGAGGCCACAGAACCACCAGGGATGAAGCTGACCACCAGACAAAATATAATCCATATCAGTCAACATGCAAACCTGACTTTTTTAGGTTTCTGCTGTCCTGGTAAGTACACTAGCCTAAAGGCCTATTTTCAAGATGGCCCAGGTAATGGTAACAGGACAGACAGACTATAGCAGCAGGTGCTATGCTAGCTATGCTATGTCCAGACCTCTGTGATTGTCCCTAACCAGGGGGCCTGTGTGTACAAACCTGGCTTGTGCCCATTAATATTTTGTGGTCCCATTTGTATTACAACATAGTCACACAGTGCATTCCTCCTCTGCAACTCTTGAGATTTGTTAATGGTAACAATTGGTGGCAGCACAATGTGCAGTCTGCTCGCCCCCTGTTTTCTGTAGTACCCTCAACAGCAACTGTGTATTGGGCCCTGGCTTTTTTTTCATTCTCTGTTTTTGGTCTCTTACTCACCAGCGGTTTCTCCAATCATGATGCCTTGGTTGCTGCCCATACTGGAACTCCATTACTTATGACTGGTGCCCGTACTGAGCCAGATACCACTGACTCATGCAATCTAAACTCCCTCAGCTTACTCACCAAGATGAGGTTCCTCCCTTCCCCTTTCAGTGTGGTCACCACATAGGGAAAGCAGAGAGCAATGGATCCACTGGTGGCAGGGGACTGGGGTGGTTGTGTGACTGTTGGCTCTTCATGTTGCCCAGTAGGAGGAAGGTTATCCCCTTTAGATCCTACCCACCTTGCTTGTGTGGAATGTGTGCTCACATGACTGATCAAAGGATGGTGCCAAATCATGCACGGTTACACAAAACATATACAGCACCACCACAGGCCTTCCCTAGATGACATTGCAAGAGCAATGAGATGAAGCCACCCTGTCCCACCCAGACAAGCACACTGTACTCTCCTGTCTGGTTCAGGCTTTATGTAAAAACTTGAGTCACCAGTGAGCCAGAGGGGTCTTCCATCATTCTGTGCCATGAAGTCAGCTTCTTTTTTTGTCATAGCCTGATGATGCATCCATGGAAACACAAAATGGAAAGAGACACACCTTTCCATTTTTCCTAATTCCAAGGGGTCTGAGGGGAATAGCAGCATATCATTTTCACAGGCTAGTTCAAAAATCATTAGGCTTGTAATAAAAATTCCTGTGATAGCCATACAAGATTACATACTTGGTATATATAAAACATATGGTAATGAAGGTAATATACTACATGACAGGACAAGTGTTATCATGAGAGAGTATTCAGCCTTAGGTGTGTTTTGAGTCACAAGATGAAGCCAAGTACCTTTAAGCACCTGAGAAGGGACAATATTCCATGCTGATATGAACCATGGAGTATGTTATTGTCACTCTTAAATGTACCCCTAAAGGTTTTACATGAAAAAGTGATTACTTCCAAACTGCGATGATATACTGAAAAAAAATTACTAGCATGTATTACAAAGCCTGTGTTTTCTCTGCAGCATTCTCATTTACTTAGTATGGGTTAGAAGACTGTGTTTGAATCTGCAGCATTCTCACTTACCCAGCCTGTATTGTTAGTGTTTAGATCTGCAGCATTCTCACTTACCCAGCCTGTATTGTTACTGTTTAGATCTGCAGCATTCTCACTTACCCAGCCTGTATTGTTACTGTTTAGATCTGCAGCATTCTCACTTACCCAGCCTGAATTGTTAGTGTTTAGATCTGCAGCATTCTCACTTACCCAGCCTGTATTGGCATTCCATCTAAAACCTACTTTTTCTACAAGATGCTTTGTGTCCTGAATATAAGAGTCACTGCACATGTTGTTTTTTTTTTAAGCCACGTGTGGTGACTCTGCCCTCTTACATTCGGGACACAATGCACCTTCTAGAAAAGGTAGAAGGTATTACATGGAATGCTAATTACATTGTTCTAGGAACTGACATACAGTCACTTTACACTTCGATTGAGCACATCTGAGGCGTACGTGGGTGTGAATATTTTCTGAGGAAAAAGTCCAGTGAGCAATGAAATGCCAATAGATTTTCTGCTAGAGGCACTACATTTCATACCCACTCGTAACCTTGTTTGAATTTGATAATAATTATTACCTTCAAATTTGTGAGATAGCAATGGGGCCTCTGTGGCCCCTTCTTATACTACTCTCTTTCAGGGATTTTGGGAGGACACCACAGCATTTACCTCACATATCAACCCACACACAGACCACATAAAACACTGGTTCCAGTTTACTGATGATGTGGTCTGTGTGTGGGATGGTACAGAAGAGGAAGCTGGATGTTCTTTGGACTGGTTAAATTTGAACAACCTGAACCTCAGATTTACTTACACTATTGGCATTACAAGTCTAACATTCTTGGATGTAATTTTGGAAGCAAAGAATGGTAGAATTAAGTCAAAGGACTACCAGAAACCTACAGCAGGCAGTAGTGTACTGAGATTTGAGAGTAGACATCCAAGAAGCCTAGTTTCCTCCATACCACACAGTCAATTTTTGAGACTAAGGAGAAACTGTACAGGCTTGGAGGAAATTGAAAATAGTATATAAGAACTAAGTGAAAGGTTTCTACAAGGTGAGTATTATAGGGACTTTATTGAAACCTTACTTAACAAAGCCAGAAAGAAAGAAATAAACATGAAAGGTTTAAACAGCCAACCAATTGGATTCAGCAGTAAAGTGGATTCTATTATTAAGCAATATTGGCCCATATTGCAAAATGACCCCTCTCTGGCCTCTGCAGTGGGTACTGAGAGTTTAATTCCAAGGAGGCACCAGTATCAAGAACAGACTAGTTCATAGTACAGCGGACCATTGCAACAACCACTTACTAACTGGTTATCACCACGCAAAGGGATGTTCAGATGTGGAAAATGCAATCTATTCAATTATTACAATCAATAAAAATGTTCCCTAGACCTCATCAAGAAAAAGGTGTCAGTTTGGGAATTCCTAAATTGCACCTCTAAATTTGTGGTGTATGCCCTTTGGTATACATGTTCCAAGGTGTATGTGGGCTGTACAATACAGCCACTCAGGGAAAGAATACAGGTGCGAGTAGGGAGCATTAAAAATCCCAGCTCAACTACCCAAGTGAGTACTCATTTTCAGGAGGTGCAACAGGGGAACCCAGACCATTTAAAATGTATGGCTCTAGAATGTGTCCATGCTGGAAGGGGTGCAACAGGTTACAGAGATTCCTGCAGAGAGAGACCATTTGGATATTTTTTGTAAATGCTGTTAAACCTGTAGGTCTGAATGAGGAGAGGGATTTTGAATCCTTCCCTGTGATATGTGACAATGAGATGGATTATGATGTTTCTCTAAAATGCTCTATCCTTTTAGCATCTGCTTGGATGGTAACTGTCAGTTTTGTTTTTTGTTTTTGTTTTCTCACTCAGATCTAGGAAAAGCTGCAGTGGATCCCATAGTATGTTTACAGAAAACAATGGAGGCAGAGAGATCGCTATTTGTGGTTTACTTCAAAATATATCTGAATTTGGAAGAGTCCAGTACCATCACTCTATCTTTTCTGTGAACTCTACAAATTTCTATCCTTTTAGTTCTGAAATATCGTTTCTATTATAGCACCATTAACTAAGTTATTGTGGCAATGAATTATGGGAATATGTCAACCACAGTAAGTGTTTTTGATATTTGTATTAATTATTTACTATTTGAAATATAGATTCTTATCTACTGTAATGTTTTTAGCACTGCAGCATTGTGGGTTTAATAATGTGTTATCGCTTTGTTCCATGTTTATGAATCTGCCTAAATTAATTTACCACTGCTGCTTTAAATTTGTAATGATGCCCACCTCATTAAAGATGACATCAGCAGCCTTGTATGGTATTTAAGAGGAGATAGTATGGCTAGTAGCCAGGCCCCTGACGAAGACCCCTGATTGAAGTGCTGGGGCAACTAGCGAATAGTCCAGGTGTGTGTATTTGTACTGCATTATGGATGAAACTGAGGCAAATAAAATGTTTATGCAGCTGACTTACTCTCCTGGTTTTCTTTAAGTGCACTGGTTCTCCTGCTGTACCAGTAAGGTACGAGAGGGACAAAAATATTTCCAGATGTGAGAACTGATTAGAAGCTTTTTAGCCTATAGGAAGAGGAACATTTTCATGTACGGTGTGTGGGGGGGGTATCATCAAAACAGGAAGCAGGTAACATGAGGGTCGGGAACAGTTACAGGAGGGGGTAGAACTGTCACAGAAAAGGTACTTGAGGGAGGAATAAGAGGAGGCCGAGAGGATAGACAAGGAAAGAGAGGACACGATTTTAGAACAGCAGCACTCATACCCAGCCTGTATTGTTAGACTGTTTAGTTCTGCGGCACTCTTATTTACCCAGCCTGTGTTGTTAGTGCTTAGATCTGTAGCATTCTCAATTACACTGTCTGTATTGTTAGTGTTTAGATCTGCAGCATTTCACTTACCCAGCCTGTATTGTTAGTGTTTAGATCTGCAACATTCTCACTTACCCAGCCAGTATTGTTATTGTTTAGATCTGCAACAGTCACACTTACACAGCCTGTATTGTTATTCCTTGGATCTGCAGCATTCTCACTTACACAGCCTATATTGTTAGTCTTTAGATCTGCCACATTCTCTTACCCAGCCTGTATTATTGTTTAGATCTGCAGCATTCTCACTTACACAGCCTGTACTGTCAGTGTTTACATATGCAGTGTTCTCACTTACCCAGGCTGTTTTGTTAGCATTTCGATCTGCAGCATTCTCACTTACCGAGCCTGTTTTGTTGGTGTTTAGATCTGCAACAT
The DNA here is from genome assembly GCA_016271365.2 of Neoceratodus forsteri. Classification (NCBI taxonomy): domain Eukaryota; kingdom Metazoa; phylum Chordata; order Ceratodontiformes; family Ceratodontidae; genus Neoceratodus; species Neoceratodus forsteri. The sequence continues at coordinate 394,821,774 of CM028131.1, read as the reverse complement.
TCTCACTTACCCAGCCTGTATTGTTAGCCTTTAGATCTGCAGCATTTTCACTTACACATCCTGCATTGTTAGTGTTTAGATCTGCAACATTCTCACTTACCCAGCCTATATTGTTAATGTTTAGATCTGCAACATTTTCACTTACACATCCTGCATTGTTAGTGTTTAGATCTGCAACATTCTCACTTACCCAGTCTGTATTGTTAGTGTTTAGATCTGCAGCATTTTCACTTTCCCAGCCTGTATTGTTAGCGTTTAGATCTGCAGCATTCTCACTTACCTAGCCTGTACTGTTAGTGTTTAGATCTGCAGTATTGAGACTTACCCAGACTGTATTGTTACTGTTTAGATCTGCAACATTCTCACTTACACAGCCTGTATTGTTAGTCTTTAGATCTGCCGCATTCTCTTACCCAGCTTGTATTATTGTTTAGATCTGCAGCATTCTCACTTACTGAGCCTATGTTGTTAATTTATTTTATTTATTTCAATCTAGGATTAGAATACCTTTGAGCTGAGGATCTTTACAAAGGTTCCACATCAGCGTGTGCAACAGTCATAATTTTTAGTTACAAACATATAGTCATTGACTTACAGACATGTAATAACCAGTACAAAGTCTTGAGCTATGATCAAAACAAGGAAGGAGGGGGTGAGGGGGTGAAGGTAGGAGATCAAGGGGTAGGAGGTACAGGGGTAAAGGGGAGGACGGGAGCTGGTTGGGGGCAGGAGCAGGAGTGGAAATATGGGGGGGAGGTGGGCGAGGGTGGGAGACAGTGCAGTCAGGGGGCCTTGTCAAGGGAATATGACAGGTAAGGTGCTAGGGGTGCAAAGACTGATTCTAAATGCTGGGTGCTGGGGCATGTGCAGCTGAAATGGTGGAAATGTTAAGATGGGCAATCGCAGGATACAAGCAGTGAGAGGTGCAGCTTGGACTTGAAGAGGCCGAGTGTTGGAGCAGTTGCTATGTCGCTGCCAAGAGAGTTACATAGAAACATAGAATTTGACGGCAGATAAGGACCGCTTGGCCCACCCAGTCTGCCCATTTCCCTGCCTACTGGATAAGCTGCAGATCCTAGTTAACCAGCAGCCTACTTCTTCCTACCCCCACCCCCTAGAATTGCCTTATGACTGTCCCATGCATGCTTGAATTCCACCACTGTTTTTGACTCCACAACTTCCTCCGGAAGGCCATTCCATGCATCCACAACCTCTCTGTGAAAAAAATACTTCCTTAAATTACCTCTGAGCCACCCCCATCTTCAAATTGTGCCCCTTGTTCTTGCACACTTTTTGAAAGATGCTACCCTCTTGGACTTTGTTGATTCCCTTGAGGTACTTGAAAGTTTCTAACATGTCCCCTCTCCCTCCTTTCCTCGAGGCTATACATATTAAGCTCCTTAAGTCTCTCTTCATATATCTTCTGGTGCAGACCTGCACCATTTTAGTTGCCCTCCTCTGGACAGCTTCCATCCTGTCTATGTCTTTGCGAAGACTGGGTCTCCAGAACTGCATGCAGTACTCCAGATGGGGTCTGACCAGCTGTCTGTACAGAGGGATAATAACTTCTTGTTTTCTACTGGTGATGTCTCTCCCTATGCATCCCAGTATCCCCCCAGCCCTCCTTGCTGCCCTCTCACATTGCTTGCCCACCTTTAGGTCATCTGATATGACTACCCCCAGGTCCCTTTCCATTTTTGTTGTTGTTAGTATCTCACCCCCATTGTGTACTCTTCCCCTGGGTTTTTGTTTCCCAGGTGCATTACCTTGCACTTCTTAGCATTGAATCTAAGCTGCCATACTTTTGACCATTCCTCTAACCTTACCAAGTCCCTTTTCATCCTTTCCACCCCACCTTGTGCATCAACTCTGTTGCAGATCTTTGTGTCATCTGCAAAGAGACATACTTTTCCTTCCAGTCCCTCTGCAATGTCACTTATAAAGACATTGAAGAGGACCAGTCCTAATACTGAACCCTGCGGTACCCCACTGGTAACCCCACTTTCTTCAGAGTGGACTCCATTTACTATTACTTTCTGTGTCCTATTCTCCAGCCAATTTTTTACCCAGGCTGTCAGTGAGCTGAGCCAGTTGGATGCCCGATAGGCCAATGATCATTGTCCTTGGGTCGTGCAACATCGTGGGATATGTAATAGATTTGAATTGGATCTCCTTGTAGTGACGTTCCTATGTCTAGGCTTAAGGAGGGCACAGACACCAGCTGGGGCAAGCCCCATTATAATTTTCTTGGCTGTGATGCAGGTTTGGTATTTTATGCATTTGTCCAGTTGAAGCCATCCAGATTGGGAATAAAGGTCACATGCAGTGTGTGGGTACGGCAATGTGAGCCAGTGATGAGATGACAGGCCTTATTCAGGGAGGTTGCAGTATGTTTGAGAGCATTGGTAGTTGCAGACCCATATTTGATAAGACCATAGTCTATGATGCTGATGATGGAACTTTGGACGGCCACTGACAGTGCTTCTGGGGTTAGATGTTTCCTGTGCTGGAATAATATGCCTAACCTCACATTGGCAGACTTTGCAACATTGCTGTTATGGACAGCGTATGAGAGGTGGGGATCAAGGGTGATGCCGAGGTACTTGAACGATTGTGTTTGCTCTAGGTTGGCTCCTTGTTTGGTTGCAATGGAGAGGTGGAGTTGTTTGTTTTTGTTATGGGGGCTGCAGAAGACCATAGACTTGGTTTTCTTCTGATTGAGAAGCAGTTTATGACTTAGAAACCAGGGTTCAATGGAAGAGAATGCCCGCTGAAGTTTATTTTGTAATTGGATTGGATCAGGGTCCGTGGTGAGGATCACAGCATTGTCGGCGTAGAGAATTATTTGTTCTGGGCAGCTGTCCAGTAGTGAGTTTAAGAATAGGCTGAAGAGGAGGGGTCCCAGAATGGAGCCCTGGTGAACTCCCAAGCGGACCAGTCTAGGGTCCGAGAGTGTATCAGTGATTCTTACTGTTTGGGACAGTTCTTCTTGGTAGCTTTTAAACCAGCCAATGGAGTCGGTTGACAGTCCAGTGTTCTGAAGCTGGACAAGCAGGAGGCGGTGATTCATGGTGTTGAAGGCTTTAGTTAAGTCAATGTAGATTGAGCCTAGTAGTTCACCGGAGTCAAGTGCGCTGTTGATTGCACCAGTGAATTCAAGTAGGGCTGTGGAGGTGCTGTGACCTTTGCGGAACCCGTGTTGTTGCTTGCACAGTACGTATCCAGGTATTCTGAGAGCTGGTCCGAGATGATGCATTCTAGTACCTTGGAGAGTGGGAGTAGTAGGGAGATAGGTCTGTAGTTATCGTGGGAAGTTTCATCACCACTTTTATGGATTGGGGTGACAGTGGCAGATTTCCATCTGTCCGGGAACTGGCTAAGGCTGAGGGAGAGGTTGAAAATTCTGGTCAGAGGACTAAGCACTTAATCAAGTGTGAGAGACAGGATTTTGAGATTGAGGGAGTCATTACTGAATCTTGATTTACCAAGGGCTTTGGCAACATATTTGTGTACTTAGTGAGCCTTGACTGCTTTGAAGTAGAAGTGGAGGGAGCTAGTGGGAGTAGTGTTCATTGCCAACAGAGGGGCTTCACCATCTTTGAAGTAGTCCTGAGGTAGGACAGCGCTGAGGTCAGTAAAGACTTTGTTAAAGGTATCCGCAATGGTTTTTGGGTTGAGGGTTGTGGTTCCGTTGATGTTGAGTATTGAAGGGGGGGTTTTGGGTGGATTCCTGGTTAGTTCCTTTATTTTCAAACTGCATACTGTTAGTGTTTTGATCTGCAGCATTCTCACTTACCTAGCCTCTATTGTAAGTGTTTAGATCTGCAGCATTCTCACTTACCCAGCCTGTATTGTCAGTGTTTAGACCTGCCGCATTGTCACTTACCAAGCATGTACTGCTCTTGTTAAGATCTGCAGTATTCAGACTTACACAGCCTGTATTGTTACTGTTTAGATCTGCAGCAATCTCACTTACCCAGCCTGTATTGTTAGTCATTAGATCTATCGCATTCTCTTACCCAGCCTGTATTATTGTTTAGATCTGCAGCATTCTCACTTACCGAGCCTGTTTTGTTAGTGTTTACATCTGCATCATTCTCCGTGACAGAGCCTCTATTGTTAGTGTTCAGATCTGCAGCATTCTCACTTACTCAGCCTGTATTGTTACTGTTTAGATCTGCAGCATTCTCACTTACCCATCCTGTATTGTTACTGTTTAGATCTGCAGCATTCTCACTTACCCAGCCTGTATTGTTACTGTTTAGATCTGCAGCATTCTCACATACACAGCCTGTATTGTTAGTGTTCAGATCTGCAGCATTCTCACTTACACAGCCTGTTTTGTTACTGTTTAGATCTGCGCATTCTCACTTACCCAGCCTGTATTGTTACTGTTCAGATCTGCAGCATTCTCACTTATCCAGCCTGTATTGTTAGTATTTAGGCCTGCAGCCATCACTTACCCAGCCATATTGTTAGTGTTTAGATCTGCAGCATTCTCACTTACCCAGTCTGTATTGTTAGTGTTTAGATCTGCAACATTCTCACTTACCCAGCCTGTATTGTTACTGTTTAGATCTGCAGCATTCTCACATACACAGCCTGTATTGTTACTGTTTAGATCTGCAGCATTATCACATACCCAGCCTGTATTGTTACTGTTTAGATCTGCAGCATTCTCACTTACCCAGCCTGTGTTGTTATTGTTTAGATCTGCAGCATTCTCACTTACACAGCCTGTATTGTTACTGTTTAGATCTGCAGCATTCTCACTTACACAGCCTGTATTGTTACTGTTTAGATCTGCAGCATTCTCACTTACCCAGCCTGTATTGTTACTGTTTAGATCTGCAGCATTCTCACTTACCCAGCCTGTATTGTTAGTATTTAGACCTGCAGCCATCACTTACCCAGCCATATTGTTAATGTTTAGATCTGCCGCATTCTCACTTACCCAGTCTGTATTGTTAGTGTTTAGACCTGCAACATTCTCACTTACCCAGCCTGTATTGTTACTGTTTAGATCTGCAGCATTCTCACTTACCCAGCCTGTATTGTTAGTATTTAGACCTGCAGCCATCACTTACCCAGCCATATTGTTAGTGTTTAGATCTGCCGCATTCTCACTTACCCAGCCTGTTTTGTTACTGTTTAAATCTGCAGCATTCTCACTTACCCAGCCTGTATTGTTAATGTTTAGATCTGTAGGATTCTCACTTGCACAGCCTGTATTGTTAGTCTTTAGATCTGCCACATTCTCTTACCCAGCCTGTATTATTGTTTAGATCTGAAGCATTCTCATGTACACAGCCTGTATTGTTAGTGTTTACATTTGCAGCATTCTCAGTTACCCAGTCTACATTGTTAGTGTTTAGTTCTGCAGCATTCTCATTTACACAGTCTGTATTGTTAGTGTTTATATGGCAAGCCGTTAGGGACATAATTCATAATCTCTGGCTGTATAGTAAAACACATACACTGTATGGTGAAATACATACATCATATAGTGAAATATATACATTATATAGTGAAATACATACACAATGTAGTCAACCACATACAGTATCTACTGAAATATATACACCATATAGTGAAATACATATATTATATAGTGAAACACATATGCTATCTAGTGAAATGCTTACACTGTATAGTGAAATACATACACTATCTACTGAAATCCACATACTGAGTACTGAAAATCCACATACACTATATACTGAAACAAATGTACTATGTACTGAAACATATACACTACCTATTGAGATACATACACTACAGACTGAAACATCCACATAAACTATCTACTGAAACAAATACTCTATAGAATGTAACACATACACTATATATTGAAAAAAATCTTCATACATTATATATTGAAACAAATACATTATATATTGAAATACATACATTATATTTTGAAATGCATACACTACACACCGAAAAAAGCACATACACTATATACTGAAACAAATACACTATATATTGAAACATCTACACTTTATATTGAAATACATACACTATCTATTTAAATAAATACACTATGCACTGAAAAATCTGCATATACTATATACTGAAACAAATACACTACATGGTGAAACACATACACTATCTATTGAAACACATACAATGTAGACTGAAAAATTCACATACGCTATATACTGAAACAAATAAACTATATACTGAAATGGACTATGTTCTGAAACTACCCATCCCCCTACTCCTCCCCCTTGAATGGCCTGCAGATGAACTGCTTGTCTGCTGCATTCAGTTAGCTGCTGGCTTGAGAGGATGTTTAAAACTGCAGAGCAGGTAAACAAAACAGGGCTATCTCTTATTCTACTTCTTTATGGGGTTTTACATCTTGTTTTGCTTGCACACCTTTAATCAAATTTCAAAACATTGTGATGTGTCAAGAAACTTTTAGAACTAATTTAAAATGCTCTATTTTATTCTTTTAAATAAGTGCTGACTTCATTCATTTACTGTTAGACAACACATTTGTATAGGAAGCTAATACAGGATATTCCTAACATACCTGTATACATAGGGGGCTGCATGAATTTCTCCAAGTTAAATTGTTGATTGGTTCTATGTGTAATTAATTACTGTGTAAGTCCAGTAACTTATCTGAGCTGAATGCTTGGGAAGCATAGGAGCCGACTCCATGGGTGCTTGGGTGCTCAAACACCCACAAAGTTGACATAAGCACCCTCAATTTTTCAAGGGCAGCCTGCAACAAAGGATTACTAGGGAACCTGGTCACAGGAAAAATACTACCTACTGGCAATGAGCACCCACAAAGATTCCTAAAAGTTGGCATTCCTGTTGGGAAGTGTACTGCAGGAGCTGTGAAAGTGTAAGTGAAATGCTTTTGTAGTTTGTACTCTACTGAGTTAGTTTTGATTTAGTTTTGGTTTTTATTTGAATGTTTTATTTAATAAAGGTTCTTGGTTAAGAAAAATTTATATATTGCAGCAATTGCAGGGCCCAATTCTCATCAGGAGCTCAGCTGGCATATGCATAATTTGCACTTTCTGTTCTGAATAACTTCACTGTGATGCCTCACTGGGGGCTCTCACAGCTCCTAACCTCCCCATTACATATCTGCAGAGCATTGTAAGGTGAACAGAGCTTTGCCAGGCACTTGGTCTCCACTAATAAACCTGTCCTGGTCTAGCCTCATAGTGCATAATTACGCTGTTTATATGGTATGACTGTGTTATTGAGTCTGAGATTCCCAAACTGTGTTTTATTTCTTTTTCAAATGAGATGTTTGTCTTCAAGGTCACCCACTGACCCCCTTGTGCAATGGCCTGTCCATCCACATCACTCAAAATCACCAGGACTTACCTGCTCTGAGAACTCCCATGCCCCCCCCATATTGGGGCCAGGAGGGAGAGGGTCATTCACAAGAAGCCACATATTCAGGAGCAGAGCCTGGTTAGTAGTGTAAAGCATGTGGCAGGTTGGTGGATTATTTTGCCATTGGAGGTTTTCTACCTTTGGCTTATCCCCTGGGCCATCAAGCATGCAATGATGCCAATCTAATTAAAAGGCAAGTACTGCTTTGTGCCTGCCTGACTGAGCCCTACCAGCGTTCTTCTCCTAGGTGGCTGTTAAAGAGCGGGTGGTCAGACTCCCCTTCCCTGAGAGGAGAGCAGTCCCAGAGATGCTCAGTCATCTCTACTGTCAGTTAATGTCTGTTTGACCCAGGTCCTCCCCTGAAACTGGGCCACTGGCATGGGAGGCAGTACAGTTACCACTAAGCCTAAACTAAACCACTAAACCAGACTGTATTTTTATAAGTAAATAAAAACAGCACTCAGATGAAAGAAGAAATTGTATTTTAGCTACAGTTGCTATAAATATTTAAGACACATCACAATGTTTTGAAACTGATTAAACGTTTGCCAAGGAAAATAACATAAAATAATACATAAAGATGTAGAATAAGATAATCCATTTTTGTTTAATTTCTGCATCTTAAGAGGCATCAGCAGGGGATTTTTAGTCAATTAGGGTCCTATTTTCAGAAGGTTAGTGGAACGATAAACATCTAAGCACTGTGCCATGTGGGAGAACAGCATGGTTGAACAGGTACTATATATTTAGCAGCCCCAGATACTAACCTGATCATGTGCATGTGCATAGTACTACTAAAGCCTTGCAAATGAGTGATCCCCTCCTGCGTACAGAGCACAGTACTGTATAAAAGGTTTTGAAAGTGCTTAACAACTGAAATTGCAATACTGTTTACTGCTTCCAAACATCCTGCCCTCTTTTGAGCACACAGTGGTGCATATTGTCACCCTACCTCTGGTCACCATTATGATGCTCCCAAGTAGTATGCCAAAATGATCCTTGGCATGTAAAGGTCCTACACCCCTGATCTCAGTTTAAATGGCTCCAGTTATTATAGTAAAATGATCCTTGGTGTCTAGTGCCCCCCACCCAGGCATACTAAGCTGGGAACTCATTTCTAGATGCATCCTGGGGCAAGGGGAACTTGTACAGTTGGGCCTTAGGTAGCACAAAATTTCAAAATACATAACATACATGGAGCAGAGTGGTACACAACCACAAATTACATTGGGAATAATACATGCAAGACATGAGAACTTGAGTGATAAGCAAACAATCAACAATGCATATACAGTGCAGTCAGGAGCCACAAACATATGTTGGCGATCAAATACAGAGCAGTTTAAATCAACACTGGCTATAAACGTTTGTGAATAATGCCTAGAGTGGAAGCATAAGGGTCAAATTATAGCTGTACCAAACTGGAAACAAGTGATAGAAGAGCAAGAGGGAAAACTAGAGCAAGTGCAGGAGGGAGAGGTGAGATCTCTGAAGTGGTTTGAAAGAACCCATGAGAGGGAGATTCATGAATGGCTTGGGGCAAGGGAGTTCCAAATTTTAGGGAAGTGGTGGCTGAACGTGGCTTTGCTGATGGTTGTGGAAGCTGAAGGGACTGCTAGGGTTTGAATATTTCAGCTTCTGTTGGTATGGCTGTGGGGGGATGTCAGAGAGATAGGAGGGTAGGAAAACAAACCAGATTTGCCCACAAAGCTGGCACAGTGGGCATGGTGTCTGTCCACAAGAAAAGAAAAGGAGAGAGATTTATAAATAGAACAGTGGAGAGACCAAGAAGGATAGTTGAGAGTGTAATGGCAGAATTGTTGAAGAGTGTGTCCAGTCTGGCAAGGGTAGTGACTGGGGCTATGCTGTAGACCACATCACCATAGTCAGAGATTTGGAGGATCATTCTCTGGATAATAGCACAGTATGCTGGAGGTGGGATACAGTCACAGTTCCTGTAAAGTGCATCAAATTGGGGTGAAGCTTTTTGACTATAGCATCCACTTGTTCAGAAAAGTTTAGGTGCTGGTCTAGCCAGATACCAAGATAACTAAAGGTGGTAACATCCTCCACAGGGGAGCCATCCAGGTTATGGAAAGTAGGAAGAGAAGGGAGCCTAGAGAGTCTGTGCCTTGTGCCAAAGGACATGGAGACAGTCTTCTTGGCATTGAGGAAAAGCTGATTTGTGTGTGGTCAGGTCTGAACTTGATCAAAGTCCAGCTGGAGTCTGTGGGCCTGCTGTGAAGAGGACTGTGTCATCTGTGTACATGTGAATGGATGCAGACTAGCATATGGAGGGGAGCTCATTAAGAAAAATGGGGAAAAGTAGTGGGCCTAACATAGATCCTTGTGGGACCCAAGTGGACACAGGCAGGGAGGAGAGATGGGGTCACCAATTTTGTCTGCTTGAACCTACCCCTGTAGTAGGAGTGGAACAGTTGATGGCTAAGTCAGAGAGGCCTGTAGCCTGGAGTTTGGCTAATAATCGGGATGGTAGACAGGGTTGAATATTTTGGCTAGAACGACGAAGACAGCAGAGGCTGTGATCCATACCATTATGGATGGATTTTGTGAACCTGAGCAGGGAGATGGTGGTGGAGTGATTTTTGCAGAAGCAAGACTTGTATTGGGTGAAGAAGGAAAAAGAGTCCAGAAAGGGAGAGAGTTCTGACAAAATAATTTGTTCCTCTATTTTGGAGGGAGGAGAGAAATGAGTCGGTAGCTGTTAGTACCAGATGGGTCACCATCTTTTGGAGGAGGAGTAACAATGGCAGTCTTCCAGTCAGCAGGGATAGAGGAACACCAGAAAGAGAAGTTAGGGAGGTCAACCAATGGGGAGGAGATTGCAGAAGCAGAGAGATGGAGGAGCTTGCTATCCAGACCATCTGGGCTCTTACCCTTGGAAGGATTAAGGGTGAAAAATGTGTCTGTGATAAAGGATGGAGTTACTGGACAGAAAAAAAACAATAGGGGAAGGAAGGGGATGACAATCATGCAGGCTGGCAGGGGTGAGTGGGAGGTGAGGAAGGGGAGAGGGAGGGAAGGAGAGGAGAGAGGAGGTGCAGGTGATGAAAAGGAATTACATCTCTATGGTAATGAAGGAGAGGTTAGAGATAGGGGGGTCACTGCCTTTGAGGACAGGCAAAGGAGTGGAACGGGAGAAGAGATTGTGACAGCCTTCCAAAATTTAGACAGGTAACCAATGTTGGTACTGAAGTTAGATGCAAAATACCTCACCTTTGGCAAGCTTATTGCTGTGGTACAGGTGCTGAGGAGGTGATCATACCTCTGGAAGCCATGGAGGATGGGTTACGTTTATTTTCCGATGAGGCCAAATCATGCACTTGCAAGTAAGCTATGAGCTCAGCCATGATCTAGGAGAGGTGGGGTACCTTTTCTCATGTCCTGCTCTGGGGGGGGCATGGCAGTCCCATATTTTGAGGAATTTTGTTTTGAAATATGTTATCATGGAGTCAGTGGAGCAGACCAGTGAGATAGGGGACCAATCAGAGCTGCTTAGGTCACGGCACAAGGGGGTGAGGTCCAGGGATTTGAAGGAAAATGTAAGCAGTGTTTTGGTGGGGGTGAGGGGGCTTTAGTTGAATGAGAGGCAGCAGAAGGTTGTGATTATGGTGTCAGATCAGAAGAGAGGGAAGTCAAGAGTGGAATGCCACAGGGATCCATCCTGACTCTTGTATGCTCATTAACAACATTTGAGAATGAATCTGGGTTTGTTTCTCTTTGAAGATGACACCAAGCTCATGGGAGGTAGTGGAGGGGAAGTAGGCTGCAGAGTGACATGTAAGGATTAGAAGAGTGGCTAAGGGTTTGGCAGTTGAAATTCAATGCCAAAAAGTGCAAGGTGATTCACTTAGGGGACAAGAACCCTAGGACAGAGTACCGGATAGGAGGGGTAGAACTGACCACTACAGCTGAGGAAAGGGACCTAGTATTCATCATTAGTGACTCCATTAAACAATCAAGCTAGTACAGTGAAGCATCTAGTAAGGCAAACAGGATACTAGGATGTGCCAGAAGAGGTTCTGATAGTAGAAGAAAAGAGGTTTACTGCCTCTTTATTGATCGTTGGTGAGGCTGCACCTGGTATACTCTTCAGAGTTCTGAACTTCTGAAGACCTCACCTCAGAAAAGATAAGGACAAAGGGTAATCAGGATGATTCAGAGCTGACAGAACAGATCATATGAGGATCTGCTCAAGGCACTGAACATGTCTTCACTTGAGACCAGACAAGAGAGGAATGATATGATAGAGACCTTCAAGTTCCGTGAGGAATAAACAAGGTGAATGGAGAAGAACTACTTAGCATGAGTAACAGTTCAAGGGCATGGGGCACAGGCTAGAAACTGATGGGAGGGAGGTTCAGGAGGGATATTGGAAAGTTTATTTTCCAGAGATGGTGGTGGAAATGTGGAATAGTCTGCCAACTGAGATGGCAGGCACCAAAACCATAAATGGTTTCAAGCATGGCTGTGAAAAAGTGAAGGATATAATGGTTACTCAGGCTGATAGTATTAGGGAGTGGAACAAGGGAGTAGATAGTGAAGGCTAGTACCCTGTATGGACAGTAGGGTCTGAGGTTTAATAGGGGCAGACAGGATGTACCATTTTTTTCTGCCATCGTCTATGTTTCTGTGTTTCTATTTTTCCATGATCCCCGAAATCTAGTAGCCCCACCTGCCAGTTGCAGATCTGAGCCCCCTCCCAAAGTCATCCAGCCAGGTCCCTCCACCCTTGCCCATTGGTCCCCCATTGCCAATTGCAGCCACTTCCTGTGACTGTGATCGGTGCAACATCTTAGCTCATTGCCTTGGCTGATCACTGTCCCAGAGTGAAAGGGGTAGTCTTGGCGCCTACTGTAGAACATATGTTTCTATAGTAGGTGTGTGCTCACTCATGTCCTCAGAAATTAACCAGCAATTAACAACAGAGGGGCTGGACCTGTGTGTGCAGTGGGAGGGACTGGCAGTTGGGGTGATTTATGAGCCACCATGGGGAAAGGGGTGGAAGGACCTTAATGGGTGGAATTGAGAGGGGGCTCACACTTGCAATCATGGTGATATATATGCCAGGGATCCTCTTAATATACTAATCAGGTGCATCTGAATGGTGATTGGGGGTGGGGAAATTCTAGATGCCAGGGATCATTTTATTATATCGGGGCATCTGAATTGTGATGAGGAGGTGGGGGCTGGCACTGCTATGTATAATTCCTCCATGCAGTCATGCATAGAGGCATTGTGCGGAAATGTTAGTTAGCCCATATGGGTCTGCAAATGTCCCACTAGCACCTTTCCTGCCCTATGGACTTAGCATGCTGAGAGTTGAAAATGACTCATGGGGTAAAGGCGCTATACTATTAGGGACATGCTTCCTCCATTTGTTCCTCTGAATCCCTGACTTACTGTGATAGTGCCTAGTCATGCCATAGTGGGCTATCCAATGGGAACCAGTGATGACTGTACAGTGTGGTTCTTTTTTTTTTTTAAACTTTGCTTTATTGGCAGTTAAAGTTGATTCAACTTCCATACATTAATTACAGTTCCTTATGCCAACTTCTTCATCTTACATGCAGACATTATAAATTATTACAGCCTAAAAAATTGCTCTTTTCAGTAAGTGAAGTCTTTTATAAATGCTGGCAAGTTAAAAAAAGTAATCTAACAATACTTAAATGAGTATACTTTTTAAAAAACTGTACAGAGTGGTTCAATATTACGATGGGTGCAGAGGCAAGCCACAAAAAGACAATGGTCCTGGACTTTAGTAGGTTGGATTTTAAAGAAATTGGAGACTTCTTCGAAGCAGCCTAGCAGGGAGGATTGTCAGAGAGGTAGAGGAACAGTGGAGAAATTAAGTAAAGGTATAGGGAGGCTAACCATCATCTGCATGAGAAATGAAGCAAAAGCAGGAAAACAAGCATTTGTCAGCTGCTGAATGTTGTACTGCTGGCATTAGCATTGGTAGTGCAGGAGTTAGAGATGCATGCATGTACACCCCTGCAACTGAGCACCCATAGCCAGCTGCAAATCAGAGACCAACACAGTATTCATATCAAAATAGAAATGTATATTTAAATATCCAAATAGTAAAGAACAAAACAATGACAATTATTTACATAGAGGACGGGAACAAGGTAGGGGTGTTCAAGTAGGGATGAACAACTGGAGAGGGAAGGCAGGGTGGTAGGGAGGGAGAAGGGAAGGCATCATCAGCTACGGCCCAGCCAGCTGCTCATACCTCTTCCTGGTTCGGACCGCCCTGTGCAGCCTCCTCCCAAGGCAACGGCGCCTGATGGACTGGAGGATGGCCTGGTTCTCCATCGACACTTGAGTGAGGCCCCAATATCCCATCCAATCCTCCTGAGAACCTCGAGACTAGGAAAATGGGAACACAGTCAGCAGCGGCAGACTGAACCACAACCCTGAACACCACCCAACCTGCAAGACATATAGCCCAATGTCCCATAGCTGTGATGGCATGCACCCACCCACAGTGAACATGCACACAGCGCCACCTAAACAGTGGCACCAGCTATGCGCACTACTGCACACACACTGCCCATGTCCATCACAGCACAAACAAGGCTGTCAAGTACGTGGCAACATGGTGCGATGCCAGTTACACAGCTATGTGCCCAGTGCATGCATGGACCACCAGTGACGCATACACAGACATGTTGTGATATTTCGACAGTGATGCATGTCACCTGTGTCGTGCATACATACATAGAACACAGACAGTGTCGGCTAGATAAGGCCTAGCACACCCAGTCTGTCCATTTGAGCTTGTAAGTTCACTTTGTTTTCCTATAAGTCTGTTGCCCCTTACCCCTGATCTCCAGAATTCCTTTATGTCTATCCTGCATTCTGAAATCCTGTGATTGTTTCAGCCCCACCACCTCCTCTGGCAGGGTGTTCCCACTTGTCCACCACCCATTCTGTGAAAATTCATTTCATGTTTCCTCTGAATCATCCTCCCTCCAACTTCATCCCATGCCCTCTAGTCCTGGAACATCTTTTTCACTTAAGAAAAGTGTTTTCCTGCACCCTGTTCCTCCCTGTAAGATACTTGTATGCCCCTATCATATCCCTCTCCCTCCTCTCCTCCAGGGAGTACATGTTCAGTTCCTTCAACCTGTCTTCATGGGACTTGTGATGCAAGCCATGCACCATCTTTGTTGCCTCCTCTGAACCTTCTCTGCCCAGTCCTATATACCTTATGTAGGTATGGTCTGCAGAACAACACACCGTACTCAGGTGAAACCTCACTAGTGTCTTGTATAGTGGAATTACTGATTTCTCCTTTCCTGCATGGTTGCATTGTGCAGGGCTAGTAGTCCCACAGCATGGAATAGCATCCATGAAGTCATGATACTAACACTGCTCAAGCAGCTGTGTCTGCCGCTACTGCTGCTGCTGCTGGGGTGCAACACCCACTGGCACCAGGGTCCTGGCACGCCCTCCTCAACCTGGGCCTGCATCCTCACATCCCGGCCTGTGGGAGACATATGTTGAGACAAACACTGTGACCCAAAGTCAGGACTGCCCCTGCCCCAGTGAGAGTGCCTGCCCACACAGCCAGACCCATTCATCTCACAGCTGCACACACCAGACACAGCAACCATGGCAGAGCCATCACCATGCACAGCCACCAAAACACACTCACACCCCTACAGAGAATACAGATGCATAGATGATACACCAACCTGGCCTAGGCACCACGCCCCCTGCCTGGCATGTGACCGCAGCCTCTCCAAAGTCCGGATCCTTCCGGCGGTCAGCTATTACGGTGCCCGGCACTGCTCATCAGACCGGGCACCGCCCAGTGACCCCACCAGTCAGTGGCCACTAGATGCCACACCTGCATAATGCGGCAATGGTGAGGTGCTCACCATAGTGCGCCATAATTGAGGGCTCTACTAAGCGGGGTCACCAAGTTGGCCAGTTCCAATTGGCTCCAGGGAACAGCTCTTCACAGCCATGGTACCAACTTTACAGCGAGGCAATATGGTGCCCGCTGCGCCGTAACCCATGTGGAGATGTTGCACAATAGATCACCACACACTCCAATCGCTGTTCGGTGAACAGCTGTCACTCTACCGCGCTGTCACCAGACAAGCAAAGCCGAATCCGATACATAGGGCGAACAGCGCCTGGGGCAAAGGTTGGACACAAGGTCATAGGCCATGACGCAAGGCCACACACAGCACCATCTCGAGTGTATAGGCATCCTCGCACGACCGACCAGCCTGCGTACCAGTGCCACAGTGGACTATGTGCGGTAGTGCCACAGCGCCATATAGTGCCATTGCTGTAGCACCACTGGCACAATGGTGGCCATGGCTCGAATTGCCGGTCGCGCACAGCACATCAGCCAGCGACAGATGCCTGCGTAGCTATCTGGGCATGTGCAATAGCAGTGTACCACACAGTCACAGATCTGCGCCATTGGCTCAGCCGACTCAACCTGACATGCAAAGCGCGGGTCGCGATATTCAACCGACACGCCAAATCATCTGATCAGCCATTCAAGGCGCAGTGGCATGATTTGCATGTCATTATCGAGTTGCTCCACCCTGATTTGCATGCATTGCGCTATAAATGTGCGACATTGGGCTGCGCTGGCCAGATTCGAGTTACTGCAGGTGAGAGGTAAGTTGCATGCTGTGTGATGTTCTGGACAATAGTCACGGCGGGAAAAATACCCATAGACTGCACAGTGACAGGTATCCACTTCCCCGCCATGAATCACCATGACCGAAGGCGAGCCAAGGTGAGGGTGAGGACGGTGGGCGAGGAGGAGGCCCAACTACAGCAGCAGAGAGAGAGGGCCTCTTCCAGGCCTACTCTGGATGAGGAGCCAGTACTGAGTGGATGGAGGGGCACCCCTCGGTCGATGCGGCTGCATGGGAGGGGTAACTTGGGCCGTTAACCTGCATGGAAACCACCAGCTCTGTGCAGGAATGCAAGAAGAAGATGGGGACAGACCGCAGGAGGTTGAAGGAGAAGGTGGCAACCTTCAGGGCGGCACGTGCTGGCACTGGCAGGGGCCGCCAGTGGTGTTGGAGCTGACCCGACTGAGGAGACACTGGTCACATCAATGCAGTGGGCTGCTATGAGGGCATACCAGGAGGTGGATTCAGACAGGTGGGAAGCCCATCACTGCACGGTATGACATGGTGGTGGTGTTGGGGGGTGGGGAAAGGTTGTTCACATGCACTCACATGTACTCTTTCTGTTACAGATCCTGTTCATCTTCAGGAGACGGTGGTGGTGGGTCCAGGCAGGGATGATGACCTGCTGGACATGGAGGAGGTCCATCCACCTCTATCACCAGCCAGCAGGCACTGCGGCAACATACGCGTTGGGCCGCCAACTCTGAGTGTTGGTGATTCGGTCGGGGTGCACAGCCTGTGTCTCAGTAGTCTGGCATGCAAGCATGCCAGCACGCTCAGACTATGGCTGTGCACGTACCTGCACCATTGATGATGCAGGACTGCAATGGGCAGTGATAGGTGTGTGTCCATGATGGACACACAGCAGGCCAGCATGTGCCCTGGGCCTTCTGGTTCCAACTTGTGTACCAGCATGCTGGCACAGTCCCAGGCTGTGCCTGTCAGCACCGGTGGGGCAGCACCGGTGGCTGTGCAGGTGTCTGGCACTGTTGCCAGCACAGCGGTGGAGCGAGTGGACCCTGGGACACAGCGGTTGGAGGGCAGCAGCAGCAGTCACCCACCAAGTCTGGGGGTACGGTGTCAAGCGGTGGCACATCCGCCGCCCTTTGATCCGCCCATTCCTGGTCATGGCGAACAGCGCCCACCCTCAGGGGTGTTGTGCATCAGGACCTTCCACCCCTGGAGGACAGGGATGCTGTTGGGGCACAGTACCCATTGGATGAGCACACCACCTGCTGCAGGAATCAGTACATCTGCAGAGGCGGGTTGCAATGTCCATGGAGGCACTGTCTGTGTCTGTGGGCGGCACAGCAGGGGAGTGCTCTGGACCGTGCCGAGCTGGTTGGTATGTGGACGGATGTGACCACCTGATGACAGGCTGACCCAGGCAGTGGTCTCTGTTGTGGATGCGGTGGGCACACAGTCAGGTGCCCTGTACCGCACCCCCACAGTTCACTCTCCATTCCCCATTCCGGCATCGTGCGACACCAGGCCTGTCGATGCGGGTTCTGCTGTGGCCATCCGAGCACCCCTGGTGCAGGTTTGTTCGCATGCTGCAGACCCTGCACGGGCAAGGTCGGCCTTCGTGCAGTGGGACCCCTGGTGGTGCAACAGTGCGCACCCATGTGGCCCTGCTCAGCCTGCCAGTGCTTTTGGGTCACGGCGGGGCTCCCATGCATCCGCGGTGGCCGTGGGACAGTGCTACATGACTGAGCTGTCTCCCAGTGCGGGCCCTGTCTGGTGCTGCCATGTGCAATGTGTGTCATGAGTGGGCAGTGCACTGCTGGGTGCTCTGCTCACACACGCCAACACACGGACCACCCGACACACCCTCCAACTGCTGTCCACAGGTGCGTGGTGCATGATGATGCCTGCATTGTACTGTACACCAAGGTGCAAGGGTCCCAGCATCAGCCTGCGTGCTTGGACAGTACAGGTGGTGCAGTGGTTGGTGGTGCTGTGCGTGCTATCAATGTCAGTTCTGCTGTGCTGTGCATCTGCCCATGTATGCTCTGTGCCTGGTGTGTGTGTCCATATGGTGCTCACCCCTCCCTGATGGTGTGTTTGTGGCCTGGACCTTCCACTCCCTGACCGTCATGCACCCTGGTGTGTTCCCCTGTGTGCCTGTGGTTTGGCGCATGGACAGTGTTGGTTGCACATGTCCCCTTGATTTACCTGTGTTCTGCATAGTGCTCCTCTGTGATGGTGTCCCGGTGCAGCTGGGCCTGCCGGATCACTCGGGAGTCCCGCCGTCCTAGGGGGGGCTGCTCATCACCATCAACACTGGCGCCACTGGCGTCCCCATCGCTGTCCCCCTCTTCAACCTGTACGGCTATCCCATAGTCTTTGGCCATGTTGCGCAGGATGCAACAGGCCAGGAATATCCCACAGGCCTTTTGGGGGCTGTACTGTAGGGTACCGCCGGAGATGTCTAGGCATCGGAAGCATGCCTTGAGCATCCCAAACACCCGCTCTATGATGTTGCGTGTGGAAACATGTGCCTCATTATAGCGTTGCTGCGATGGGATCATGGGGCGCCAGTACGGTGTGAGCAGCCAGGGACGGAGTGGGTATCCGCTGTCACCTGTGTGGAGATAGTGGAGATCAGTCTCATGTTCAGGTCCATATTGACCATATCCCTGTGTGCCACTACCATGGCACCTGAGGCATTCCCACCCTTGCCCCGAGTTTGCATTCCATACATGTGACTCACCCACTAGATGGCCTGTGGGATGTCCCCACTCTCAAATCGATGGCACAGTGCAGACTGATACCATATGAAGGCATCATGTGCTCTGCCAGGGTGTGGCACAGACATTGATTATGCGCCCAGTGGCATCACCCACCACCTGGCAGTTGACACTAGAGAATCCCTTTCTGTTCCAATATGCGAGCCCATCGGGGCCAGGTGGCGTGTGAATGGCCACATGGGTGCAGTCTATGGCCCCTAGCATGCCAGGCATACGTGCTACCCTGTGGAACTCCTGCATGTTTGCTGTACGCTCTGCCGCAGTGCTGGGGAAATGGATGTACTCCGCAGCATGTGGCAGCAGTGCGCTGAGGATTGGGTGAGGATGCATGGCGTGGCCGACTGTGTGATGCCTGTGGTGTCCCCTGTCGGCCTCTGGAAGGTGCCCGTGGCGAGCAGGCACATGCAGGCTGTCACCTGGTCTCCACCCGACAGGCGTGACTCCGTCGTGAGGGTGCCTGCATCACATCACTGCACAGCTCCAGAGCCGTCTCAGTATTGCCCTGTTCAGGTGGTACTGGCCCACGCATCTCTACATCTGTGTACAGCTCAAAGCCGATGCGGCACGGCAATGCCTTTTGGGGCATACCACCGACAGGCCCTTCCATGGCCACGTCCCCTGCAGCATGCATTCTCACCCCTCATTACAGCTTCCATGTGGAAGCTGGCATGTCCATCTCCCTGGCTTCTGCCCCCGGCTGGTGTTGCTGTGTTACCCCGCTGTCCTCACTGCTACTTCCACTGCGGGCACCTGCTGGCCTCTACAGCCTATGGCCCACGCTTTCCTTGCCTGCCTAAGCCTGTCATTGTCCCTGTCTGTCTGTCTCTCTCCCCCCCCTGCAGCCTTGCTTAGCGTTCTTGCGCGCTTCGAGCCTTTTTATTTTGGCTCATTTTGCTAGTACGCAATTTCTGGTTGTGCCGCTATTGCGCATCACGCAGTCTTTGAATATCGCGATGCGTTCTTTATGCATGGATCCACCCCTTTGGTTGTGCATGCCTTCATTTTCATTGCGCTGTTGCTCAGCATGTTTTCGGGGCGAACTGCCTCCTTCTGAATATCGCTAAATGGCGCATTTTGGGACTTGCGCATGCGAGAACCCTGTTGCCATGGCGCAACCCTTTTGAATATCCGGGACAATTACTTTTCTTTTTCTTCAGCTGTAACATCTGACTCAGCCACAGAAATCCAACAGGTCAAGAATGCAGTGATGCGTGGCGTTGAAAAACCTGCTCCTCATGGTGATGTTGCAAAAGCAGGATGAGATAATTAATCTCCTACAGTACATCTCCATGAGGAAGCTGATGATGTCATGCATCACCACAACAATAACTTGACAGTGGAGGTCCGTGAGCTGGTGGACAGTCTGCCGGAGGACACACCACACACTCTCCCAGGGACAAGTCATCTGGCTCAATGATACTATCCATAGCACAGGAATATTCCACTGTATCAGCTTTCACTTTCTTTTCAGTTTCTTTTTCCTTCTGAAGAAAATGTCTATCTCCTGTAGCCCTCATCATCACTTTGCCACAGAGGCACCTCCCATACATAATATAAATAGTTAAATAACATTAATAAGAACAGAAATACATAAACTGTATTTTTATTTTCCCATTCAATTTTTATAAGTTCTATGTTAAAGATAAAAAAGTGAAATGAACCAAAGTTCTTATTTTAATTCTTTGTCATTTATTTGTGTCACTTTTTCTTTTCTCATTTAATTTTTATAAGTTCTACATTAAAGATAAAAAGGTAAAATGAACCAAAGCTCTTGTTTAATTCTTTGTCATTTATTTTGTTTACTTGTACTACATATGAAAAATAGACCAAAATATGTTTTTTGTATATAATACAATAACAGAAAAAGTTCCATAAAAATTAGTGTCTTTTCCTAACAATAAAATATGTATTACATTTATTTCTAAAAAATGACTCATGTATTCATTTATTTGCAGCAAAAGTTAAAAACAGTAAGAGGGTTACCATGCAATACCAACTACTGATGCATCTTCACAGAAATTATTATTATATTAGTTGCAAAAAAACTACGTTAATGCAGAGATTAGGGTTGTAAAAATGCAAAGCATACAAAGATGGGAAATGAAAAAACATTAGGGATTTGGGTCTCCAGAGTATTGGTGAATCAGTGGTGGGGTCTTACTTGTGGCTGTCAACCCTAATGCCCATCCCAACCCTGGATCAGATGAGTTGAAATGTGATGTTGGGCCCTGCATGATGTAAGCTCTGACAGATTATGTTGGCCATATTGTATCACTATGAGGCATTATGATGGAGCTGTATCTTGTGCTTCGGACAGGAGGCTGTGGGCTGGGGGGGGGGTTGGCATTAGGGTTGACAACCCCAAGTAAGACCCCACCACTTATTTGCCAAAACTTTGGAGACCCAAATCCAAAATGTTTTTTCATTTCCCGTCTTTGTACACTTTGCATTTTTATAACCCTAATCTCTGCATTAACATAGTTTTTTTGCTACTAATTTCCCTTCTTTTTGTGATAGTGGAACTGCATCATCATTTTTATTGGTCCCTTTGGTATCTGTGCAAAATGAGCTAAATACAGTATTGGAGACAGTCATAATGCAGTGCATGGGCCTAGCAGATCCCAGCACACATCTCTATACCTTGAGGATCAGGTTCTCTGACCCACCACAGTATGTGGCGTCTGTGACAAAACTCTGCTAAGTCCCTACCCTGGCCGTGATTGGTACTGCATGCTGCAGCACCTTCCCCAACAGCCTTGTCCCAGTAAATCATCTCACTGAATTCACACTTGAACTCAGCTCACTAGCACAGTAAGGCAGTGTGTTCCCCAGAGGTGCAATGAACATCCTTGTAATTAATGTTACTTAATACATTCTTTGTTCATGAATATTTTGACCCTAAACTTTCAACATATTTTTCTTATAACCCCATCTCATAAATCCCATGAGTGAAAATGTTCAAATCCATGCTTAAATATCATTACATGTCACAAGTGCAAAAACATGTTTTGGACAGGATGTGAAAAATGACAGCTGTACTGTTCATGAGGTGGTGTGAAAAAATGGATATGTTGAAAATCTGGAAATATTGTAAATTACCAAAGTTACACTCCTGCATAGAAAATGTTCAACACACACTCATAACTCGGGCATTTTTAGCAATTTTTTCACAAAATTTTCAGCATGCCCTTTTTGGAACCCCACCTCATGAACACTGGCACTGTCATTTTGTTAATCAGTCTGAGAAGGTGATTCTTCACAGTGATCATGCCATTCCCCCCTCCCTCCTCTCCTTCCCTCACCCACCGTTGTGATCTCTACAACCGCCTAGAGTGGCTCCCCCCGGAGAAACACTGGTCCTTTGTTCTAGGTAATTTCATTGACAACATTGCCCGCTCTGGCTCCCCCACCTTGCCCTTCCCCTTAATCCTAGGGCCCCATCCTACCACCTTAGGCCTGGGACAACCCAGGAACATCTTGTTCCTAGGACCCGCACCCTCGCGGGTGATCAGTCCTTCCACATTTATGCCCCCAAACTCTGGAACTTGCTCCCTGAACTAGTCAGAGCCTCCTCCTCCCATCCAAGCTTTAAAGCCTCCCTCTGGAATTTTATGAAACCTTCTCCCCCCTGTCCCTGTACCTCATAACCTACTCCATTGCCCCCTTCCTCCCCCATCTCGGTTGGGTGGGGGCCTCACCCTCTTCCTCACTCCCCCACTTCTGCCCTACTTGCACTTCTCCTCTAGCTCCGGCCCAGCAACCTGGTGCAGCTCCCCTGCCTTTTGCACCCCCCACCTGCACTTACCATTGTCACAGCTACTGTTTATACATAGTGTCTACCTTGTCCTAGAGCTAGCCTTGAAATGCCTGTTGTGTTAGGTAATTTTCTTGTCTCCTCAAACTGACTAATTGTGAACTCTACCAATTCATGCTTTTGAGTTATTTCCTATGTTATTCTTGTATTTTTCCATCTATTTCGCAATTACAGAGCCACCTTTGTAAGGCCTGGCTCTCCTATGGACTTTCCTATTCTGTAACTGTTAATTGTATGATGTCTGACACGTAACTCTCTGGTCGCACCCATTCTATAACTGTTAATGTACAATGTATGACACCTGTAACTCTCCTGGGTCGCACCTGAAAATAGGCACATGGCTGTCTAGTGTACCCGGTTAACAAAGGCAAATAAATAAAAAAATAAATTCCACCCTACAGATGCAAAAACATGTTTTGGGCAAGATGTGAGTAATACTATAAAATTACCAAAGTTACATGCCTGTGTAGACTGCACAACAGACGATCATAACGTGGCTATGTTTTTGACTTTTTTCACCAGATTTTCAGCATGGCCTTTTGAGCCCTCCATCCTATGCATGAACATTGGCACTGTCATTTCATTAATGGGTCCCACAAGGTGATTTTACACAGTGACTGCAAAATCACCTTTGGGGCACAATTAAACTGTCAGTGACAGTGTTCATGAGGTGGGATCCCCAAAAGTCAAGATTGAAAGTATGGTATAAAAATTCAAACAAATGACAAAATTATCAACATAAGTTCAAAATGCCATTGATATTCATTACACAGCATTCTTCAGTTTGTGGTTCATTTTTGAAGAGTGCAGATGTGTTCCAGTCCACAGAAGATGACAGTGCTTGACATCTGGTGGTAACATAGGGTAAGGGAGGGGGTGGGGTGGGGGTGGTGGGTGCTCAGTGGGAAGGTAGGGCGGGGTAGGGAGACTCATAGGATGCAGCTGTCTTTAATTAATGACAACTGTGTCATATAGTACTGATATTTTACAACACAGATGTCATTTATTAAAGACAGCTGCATCATATAGTACCTACAGTATATGCCACAGCTGCCATTTATTAAAGACAGCTGTGTCCTATGAGTCTAAATGGGAGGTAAGTTTAGAGTAAGTGGGTGGGGGTGCTCAGTATGAGGTTCAGGTTAGGCATAGGGAGATGCTGGTGGTGACAAGGGACAGTTTTCTTTTTATCAGGATAAAAAACCTGAGTGATCACGGACAGTTTTTTCCTTACAGGGACAGTATTAAGCACTTTGTTTTGGGACACTGGGGGTGGGCTCCCCAGTGTCCACACTGCTGGGGGGTGTACATTCTAACATGGGGATTGGGCCCCCTGATGTCAGCTGTGTTAATAAATATAAAGAGGGTTCAAAGAGGGGAAGCATTCAACACCAAGGGTGGGCATCCCAGTGTTGGAAAAGAATAATAAATAACAACAATTAATTTCATAAATAAAAACATAATACAACTGCCACTGGGGATTTGGTCCCAGTGTGCAGATAATAGTTAAAACAGTCAGGCTGGCAAGGCTACAGTGACAGTAGCCCCAATCCTGACCTACGAGTGGTGACAGCAGCAGGAGTTACACTCACTCTACAACATAGCTGTCGTATATTAAAGACAGCTGTGTCATATAGTGCAATCTGTTGCTGTTGCAAAAATTCAGTTATAAATAGAACATTCTTTTCTGAACTGTGCATGCTCAGAAATGGAATGTTTTTTATTAAATATTTTAAAAACTTCTTAACAGTGGGATCTAAAAACCACAAAAGCATGCACCCTGGACAAACCTCTATCAAACATGAAAGTTTCACATTTCAAAGCCTCCTATTTTTTAGTTTATTGGATGGCAAAAAAGTCTTAAAAATTTTCAAAGACAAAGACTTTTGCTTTTTTTGCACCTCTCTAACATTGCCTCCCCTGAACTGAGCTATATGAAGTTTACAGCATCAAGAGATCCTAGCGCAGAGGCTGCGCTTTCCAAATTTCATGTAAATCAGTTGAAAGGGGCAAATTTATTAAGATACAAAATTGCAGTTTAACACAGAAGTGCTTACTCAACCCCTAATAGACAGGCACTGCCGTATTCGTAATATCTATCTATCTATATATATATATATATATATATATATATATATATATAGAGTATCTATCTATCCATCTATCTATCTATCTATCTATCTATCTATCTATCTATCTATCTATCCATCTATATATATATATGTATACAATGGGGGTGGGGGCTCCAGCATGACAATAAACATGTTATTTCCATCACAGTGTGATATCCGAAGCTGACAGCAGAGTTAAAATAAATGATATTTATACATACTCTGCTGATGTCAGTTTCTGTTATTATCACTGAGCCCACTAGTGTCCGAAGATGTCCTGTAAACCTCATTCCCTAATATACTTTCTACATCCTGATTTACATGTGTAATGATACTCACATGAAATGTGTGACAAAAATCCATCTACTCTCTCGTGCTTTCCACAAGACTGCTGCCAAAACACTGAGAAAAACACTGCATCTCTGATCTCTTTAAAAAAAAATTACGAGTGCTATCAATGGATTCAGAGTCAGATTAACTATGCACATGTAAAGTCCTCTGGAAAATGAAATCACTGTACAAAAACCTTTTCTGTCTTTCTCTAGCCAAATTTAAATAATAAACATAGTACCTATTTGAAGCTAGATTGAATTCAAAAGTGAAAGTGTCTGGCACAAGCAAAACTTTTCTGTTGCAAGTAACTGTGACTCAAATGGGAGTGGACAATAAAAAAATTAAAGTTACACTAGCCTAACCAGAACACTCACCCCTTACAAAAGCCAAAGCATAGCAAACACACAGAAATACAAAACAAAAAGGCTGATTAATACACCCACTGTCCTGGATCTCCACACAAAGTTCCGTCCTATCAGAGACTACAGGCAATCACGTACCACATTCACACAAGCACCAACCAATCAGTATTAACACACAGGCAAAACCACCAGTCACAACCCTCATTCAAAGCCCATTCATTCCCATTCATTTAGAGTACCAACACAAACCACACTAAAGCTACAAATAATAAAATACAAAAATCACAGCCCTTTGTATAAATAGCACACATGTTGTGCAGTCAATTGCATCAGAGCTTGTGTAGAATATAAAATTCCACCTGCAGAACCCCATGGAGTGACTGTTCTGATTCCATGGAATTCCACAGAATTTTCATGAATATTTCAAGGAATTTTGCAAACTTTTAAATTTCAGTTATTTCACAGTAATTGTAAAGGTGCTGCGGTACAAATAACACCAGATTTGGAACATAAATAGTACCCTATGGCACACAAATGTGTACCACATTTCAGAGTTGTAGACTAAAAGGGGGTACACTTATGGATGGCCAAACATTCAATAAAAATTAAATTTTCAGTTATTTTGTGATCATTTTACCATTTCTTATACAAATTCCTTCACACTATCAGAATTTAGAGAAGCTCCTAGAATATATATGTGCACCATGTTTAAAGTCTTAAGCTTGAATGGGAGATGAGTTATAGGGAGCAAAACATTTTGCCAACATTTGGATTTCTGTAATTTTAGTATCATTTTGATAGTAGTCATTGAAAGGTTACAAAAATTGTCAGGTACAGGTTATCACTACATTTGTATATGTACATAGTTGCAAGTTTCTAGCTTTAAATGAGATGGATGTATATATATAAACATGTTGCCAAAATCAAAATTTTTAGTTAGTTCCTCTACTTTTTTAAACTACATATCCAAATTTAACCGAGTTTAAATATTTAAACAGCTATCAACATGATCATTTCTGAAAAACTCATATTTTCAGCTTTAAATGCAATTGAATTAAAAGTAGTCAAACTTTCACAATATTTAACAATTTAATTTTGCAAGAATGTAAACTACACATTCATAAACCCCTGAAACTTTAAAACTACAGAATGCAATACCATTAAATCTGACAGGTTCTTAGACTTTACAAAGGGGACCATGTGCCAATGTTATTAATTGCTTTTGTGAGAAATTGCAAAATAACATCTGTACTTAAAGTCAAATCCCATGAGCCTTAGTGAAAATTGTAGAATTTCATTAAAAAGTCTATAAAATTGAAATGTTCTAATTTAACTCAGCCTTATTTGGGGAATTCTAATTACTGGATATGGGTATAAGAGACATGTAGCACAGGGGATCACCAAGTTCTGGAGTAAGATGCACAGTTTCACCAATAAATGGACAGCTGAGCTGGGTAGCACAACAGTGGTAGACCCCCAGGTTGGAGTAAGAAAGCACAGAGTGTCAACAATTCCAACCTGAATGCAGGATGTTTAAGGATCACATCCAGTAAATTTATGATCTGGGGAGCCTGGTGCAGATGCAAGTCTGGGACTTAGAGGTACTCAAAAAGATGTAGAGAGGAAGACAATGTATTGGGCAGCAGGAAGCAAGAATTCTGGCTATTCCAGCAGGGAAGGTTGATAGGAAAAGCAGTATTTAACTCATGTTTTAAGGGAGGTTGTCACTGTAAAGAACACAGAGGATATCAGAGAGATCAGTAGTTCTACTGAGTTAATCTGGCTATGCCAAAAGAGAAGGGGGGGGTAGTCACCCAGAGAGGAGCATCAGGACTGCAGAAAGCTCAGCCCAGCTTATCAAATGAAGTAGCAATATATGCATTGTTAATGCTAAATTCCACAAAAAAAAAAGAATTCTGGATGCTTCATCTACAGTATATGCCATCATAAATATGTGAGCAAATATTATTAATCATTTTTTTGTCTTCTGCAAAATTAAAACTAATTAACCAATATACCCAGTTGTGTAAGAGCAGAGAATTTAAAACATCCACATTTTTGATAGTTTTCACAAAGTTTTGCAAATATCTGCATAGTAAAGTTTTGAACCCCTGTAACTTAAACATCTCTTATCTAATTACTCCATATTTAGAACATTCTATAAGCATTACAAAAAGGTTATCTGTACTAATGTATACATGTCTAGCTCCAAAGGTGCCTGAGTTATATGCAAATGAAATATTTTCATGAAATTTCCTGAAAAAAATAAAATGACAGATTTTGAGCACATATAATTTTGAGACAATGTAACATATTGTCATGATATCTGTCACATTGTTAGAACACCAATCATCAAGAAATCATGTCAAATTTAATATCCCTGACCCAATAGATAATTAAGGTATATTCAGATAAAAATGTTCATGAAATTTTGCACAAACAATAAAATGACAAAATTTGAGCAGCTACATTTTTGAAACTATCCATCTGAATTTGATAATGTTTGGCATGTTTCTGGCCATAGACCCAATAGACTCAAAGAGTATATATCCTAAACTGTAGAGCCCTAGCTTGAAGGGAAGCTGTGTTAAAACCAAATTACTCAATTTTAAAATGTCCATGAAATTCCAACAAATTCCACAGCATTTACAGAATTTTGTGAAATTTCAGTGAAATTCCATGGATTCAGAATGTTTCCATTCCACACATCTCTAATGCACACACACACACACACACACACACACACACATATATATATATATATATATATGGTAGCACAGAGTAGTGCTACTATAGTTAGTTGAGTAGCTTTCAGGTTAAAGGGTCAAATTTTGCACCTTAATAACTTTGCCACCTTTCAACGGATTTGCCTGAAATTTGGAATGGGTCAATAAAGAGGCATGCATCTTGGGATCTACCAACTTTCGTAGTGGTCAGATATACGACTGTGGAGTTATTAAGTTAGATCTGCATGCACATTTATGTTTTTTGCGAATTCTTTGCTCTCACCTACAGGTCGCACGGTTTATGTGATCAGTCTGAAAACTTCAGGGAACATGTGGCCAGGGTCCTCGATGATTTCATGAAAAAATATCAAATGGTTCAAAAGTTATTCATAAAACAAGTTCCCATTATAAGTCAATAGGAAAAGTTAACAAAGTTTGACAGTGTCGCAAATGCACTTTTAGTGTCGCAAATCTGCCATTTTGTTTTCAGTTGTTGATCAGAAAAATTCTTGGCATTTAAAATTGGGACCTCTAGGAACACAATTCCAGATGCTAGCCATGTCTTTATTTTTGGGGTTAATCATCCCAGAAATATGATTTTCAAATTTCTGAAAAGTAGTGTCGCAAAGTAGTGTCGCACTACAACACTTTCATGATTATATTTATGAAGTGTCATGATTTGCAACACTATTTTCAACACTATGCCCAAAATAACAGGAATTCTTTGCCACCCTGCTGCAAAAGAACAGTTTTGGTCTATTGGGCTGAAATTTGGAGGGAAGGCAGCCAACTATGTCACAGATGTGCCTTTTGGTAGTTTGGTGAAAAAATATTGGAGGGCTGCAAAATTATGGCACTCCAAACTAGACACTTTATCCCATAGGATAACATTAGGATGTCCGTCGTGCCTTTGAGGCCTGTATCTCAGAAGCGGTGCGAGATACAGACTTTCTGTCAGAAAAATGCTTAGCCCCCCCAAACAGGGGCTAAGTACAAAACTAGCCAGGAATGTCATAATTCATATGAAATTTTCATTTTTTTCTACGTCATACGGTTTCTGAGATAGAAGCAATTTAGTATTCCAAGTCCTCCTTTTCTGCTCCGAGCATCATTATTATGTACACATTCTTTGTATTCACTGTCTTTTTCAATGCAGTTTTTGGGGAAAAGAAAGGTGTGCCCTTTCATTACTGTGCCAGTTAGCATTTACAGTTGTATTTCCATTACCGTTCATGTCACCATTCCCGTGTACACCACCATGTGCGTTACAGCTTCCATTTTCGTTTGTGCTTCTGTTAGCATTACTGTTACCATTTGCATTCCCATTACTGTTTATGTTTTCATTTTTTTTGTATCAGCCTGTGCATTGCCATTTGCATTTTCCTGTCGATCTTCATTAGTGTGTGTCTTTCATTTTGCGTCACCATTGTTACCATTACAATTGGCATTCCCAATCACGTTACCATGACTGCGCGTGTTACGGTTTACGTTTCCGTATGCTCTTGTGTTTGCATTTCTGTTTCTGTTTCCAATTGGCATTACTGTTGCTACTACTGTTACCATTTGCATTTCAAATTGTGGTACCTTGACAGTGCGCGTAACGGTTTGCATTTCTGTATGTGCTAGTGTTTGTGTATCTGTTTCCTTTGTTGTTATTGTTGCTGTTACCATTACCATTTGGGTTTACAATTGCGGTACCATGTCCATGCGTGTTATGGTTTGTGTTTCCATACTCGCTTCCATTCATGTTTCTGTTTCTGTTTCCTTTGGTGTTATTCTTGATGTTACCATTACCATTTGCATTTACAATAGCGGTTCTGTGACCATGCACATCATGGTTTGCATTTCTGTATGCGCCTGCGTTTTGGTTTCCATTTCTGTTTTCTTTGGCATTATTGTTGCTGTTACAGTTACCATTTGCTTTTCCAATTACGGTACCATGACCATGCACGTTACCAGTTGTGTTCCATATGAGCTTGCGTTTGTGTCTCAGTTTCCATCACTGTTCGCTTTGGCATCACTTTGCACTTTCGTTTCTATTACCGTTTGCGTTACCATTTACATTTGAGTCACCATCTGCATAACCCTTTGTGCTTGTGTTTGCATTGCACTTACTGTTACTATGTCACAAAAAATCACATGGTGGGAATGAAGGGCTCGAAGGTCCCGTGCTCCCACCACCACATTACATTCGCTATTTATAGTCCTCATTCTTAAAAAGAAGGGACATTCATGGCAAAAAACTCCATTTAATGCATCAGTTAGGGATGTTCCACAGTGACAAAAGAGAGGAAATTCGATGTTAGGATTGAAAGTCCCCCCTTGCACCCCCACTCTGCCCCAACTGGCATCGGTGTGCGTTGGATTCATTGATCTAACTCTCTCACCCATTCTCCTATACTTCACCACCTCAGCTTGTTTACAATGGAATGGGGTGAGGATCCAGGGCAAGATGACCAACACACCCCTAATGCCAGTTGGGGGAAGGGTGAAAGAGAGGACTTTCAACCCTAACATCGAATTTCCTCACTGTCACTGTGAAACAACCCTAACTGATGCAGTAAACTGAGTTTTTGCTATGAATCAATATATATATATATATAAAATAAAATAACGCCTATGCAGAAATGACAGCAGCTTAGTGTTTGCTTTGGTAATTGTAGCTGTTCCCCATAGTTTCAATGCCAAATTGGTGCTACACCTAAATTTTGTTAGTTTTTTTCTTAGAATTATTTTAGCAGTAAAGGTCTACTGAGCTATAACAGGTCATTTCCAGAGGTATCCTGGGAAGGGATACACAGGAAATCATGAGAACCAGTGACATTTAGCAGCAAAAATAAAACATAAAAGATACAAAGCTATTAGTTAGTAATACAGTTACATGTGAGCATGCAAACAGTGCAATAAAAAAATAAGCAGCAAAAACAAAAAATAAAAAGATACAAAGCAGTTGGTGATTATAATACAATTACATGTGAGAATTCAAATGGTGCAAATAAAAAATTAGCAGCAAAAATGAAAAAAAAAACAAAGCAGTGAGTGATTATAGTACAATACCATGGGAACAGTATAATAGGGCCCTGAAAATGAGTCTATCCTGGTGTTTAAAAACCCCAAATAAATTTTTGTTGAATAGGTGCTGGTTCAACTGACATGCTTTCAGGCATGAGTCAGGACAAGAGCGGCTGCACAGAAGTATAGAAACATGCAGTAGAACAACACCTATAACAGCAATGGTGGCTGTTCTCCATGGGTCGGGAAGAACGTGCCATAGGTGAGTTTCTCCACCATGGATTGCTGCATGGTGGACATATCCTCAGCCACCAGCTAAAGTGTGGCCCCTTCCGTGGTCCTACCCCCCTGGCATGTAGGTGTGCAGGGGCACATCCATGGACACAGGCAGGCATCCAATGGGATCAGTGGGACAAAAATGCTAAGTCCCATAGTGACATAAAAATATTTATTGCACACAGGTAGAAATGAACTTGCAGCCTCTCACACCAGAGGCACACACCCCTACCACTACACCAAATGGCCAGCTCAGAACTGCTCGTCTAAACTTTCTCCCATATGCTGTACCCTTATACCTGCCTCCCACAGTCACCATATTTCCCTTCCATTATTCCAGTCGCTGTTCCCCTCCTCGCTATCCTTTCCAACTCGTTGTTATTCCAGGTGGCCAGATTGATTCGCTCATATTGAGTGGAACTGCTCATCCAAACTTTCTCTCATATACTATTCCCTTATACCTGCCTCCCACAGTCACCGTAGCTCCCTTTCACTAATCCAGTTGCTGTTCCCCTCCTCGCTATCCTTTCCTACTCACTGTTATTCTAGGCGGTCAAATTGAGTCGCTCATATTGAGTCGCTCATTTTCACTCACCCATGTCTCTGGACACCCTAGTGATCTACTATCAATGCAAATATATGAAGGGATGTAGTTTTATTAATCCTGCAGAAAATAATGTATTACTATACCACAAAAGGGTGGTAAAGGTGACCTTTTATGTTTGATTTTGGAAAAGGAAATGGACAAGAAAGTTAGTTGAAAATTAATGTAAGGTAGGGTCTAAGAGCCAGAAATGAGTGACGTAAAATCTGTCCATAGTCTCAGCACCAGCAGTTGTAGCTCAGCTTACTCACCAGCTCAACCTCTTATTCTTCCTCTGCTCCATTTTTCAATCCTGGAAGACTACTAAAGTCCTTCCACTTCAGAAAGGAAGTGATCCCTACTCCCTGGCAACTTTCACCCTATGTCCCTCCTCCCTCCAATGTAACTGAAAGAGAAGATAGTCTACTCTAGAATTTAGACTACCTAACCTCCTTCAGTTTCCTCTCCCCATTCCAGTCTGACTTTCAGAAACAACACTCCACTATTTCCTCTGTACTGCATGTCACCGACTCCATCTTCACTGAGATGGATCACTGGCATATCAAGGATGTCATTTTCATTTATCTGGCCAAAGCCTTTGATTCAGTGTCTGGTCTGCTCCTCCTGGATAAGCTGATCTCATCTAGCCTCTGCTCTTATGATGAATTGATTTCATTCCTACCTAGTCATCCAACTACAGTCTGTTCAGGTTGGTGGTATGCTTTCACTTCCCATTCCTATTCAGGCTGGATCCCATATGGGTCAGTCCTTAGCCTCATTTTGTTCTCAGTTTTTTTGAATGACCTCCCTATGCCTTTGCCAACTTTCATATATACATGTATGCTGGTGACACAGTCTGGTCATCTTCTCGTCTGGACTCTCCCCAGCTTCTGTAAAAGACCTGATCCAGCAGGATTTCCCTAGTGACCTGCACTGGTTCCACTCCAAACATCTTAATGTCAATACCAGAAATAAATGTCTATGACTTTTTGTACCAGCCAAAAGCTGGCCAGACTCTCATGACTCCCAGTCTTCTCTACACTGGATGGCTCCACTCTAGAAGTGGGGCACTCCTTCAAGTACCTCAGCAGAGGCTTTACAATTAGCTTGATTTCTCAGCCCACATAGATGCTATTCACATTAAACTCCATCCTAAACTGGGTGCCTTGTAAGGTTGTAAAGACTGCCTACCCCTTCTGGTCAACCCTGAGCTTATCACCAAAATGGTGCTTACTGTCTGTGATTATGTTGATGTGGTCTATGGTACTGTCTCCCTCCATTCTCTGTCTAGCCTGGACACCCTTTGCAATGCATTGCATCATTTTGCTAAAAATTTGACTCCTCTTATATATCACTGCTCCCTCTATTCCTCTCTTTCTATTCTCCCACTATATTCACATCACAAGTCACATTACTACTCCTTTATTTCCAAATTCTGGTTAGGTTCCTTCCTTCCTATCTCTCCTCACACCTCTCTCTGCTCCCCCCTGTTCCATGCTACCTATGGTGCAGGGACCAGAGAACATTCTTCACTCTGCAATTTCATTTTCTGTTGGACAATCTGCCTTCTCCTATTGACTTCCAACTCTCTAGTGCAAGCTTCCCTGCCTCCAGGTGTCCGTAGAAACTCCTTTCACCTCTTATGTGCAGCTGTGTCTCATAGGAGCCCCCACCCCTCAATGATCCTCACTGGCATGGGGCTTTGCCTCTCCACAAAGAATTTGTTCCCTATTGCACTACTTAGTTTGCCAGTGTAAAATTTTGAAATTTTTTTCAGTTTTCCATTTGCAACAATTAATTGCACTACTTACTGAAGTTACATAAACTTGCACTTTATTATGAGCCTTGCATGTGCCTATAAACTATTAATACTGTGCTGTGTCTACACCTTATGTATGCATATTTGAAATGCACTGTATTTATGTTTTGCTTTTTCTTCCTTAACCATTCCCCTGGGTCTCACCTAGAAATACTGTAAGCTTCGGCTCAGTGTGCTTTTCTTGGTTAACAATTTTCAAATAAATACTGTAAATAAACTATGTTTTTATTGACTATTTTTGGAAATTAGTAGGGACTCGGGACAATTTTTATGGAGTTAAAATATTCTTCTGTCTTTAATTTCGGTTTTTCAGATAGTATTTTTTTTTATAAATTTGCTTATTGTAAAGTAAGTAGCAAAATTGCAAATATCAAGCCTGTATAGGGGATTTGTGGTGGGAAAATGGCACAGATGACAAAGAACAGATAGAAAAGATTATCGTTTTTCATTTTGTGTTTTAGCTGGTGATAAAGTTTGCCTTTTTCATTTAGCTTTTGGGAGGAGATAAACATTGCATTTTTTCATTTGGGTTTGGGCTGGAGAATCAGATCAGATATCATTTTTTTATTTGTTAAGTGTACTGCAGATATGTAAATATAGACATACATGCTGAACCTGTATAGGGATTTGGGTTTGAATCAGAGTATGGACTTGAATTTGAATGGGGAGGGAACAAAGTTGCCTATTTTGTTTTGCTCTGGGGAATCAGTAAATGTCTTGCCAATTTTCTTCTGAACATACATTTTTGCATTTTACCTAAACCATCTTCTTTAGTTTAATTTGGGGTCTTTTACAGTTTTACAAGTACAATAACTGAAGCAGATAACATTTGAAAATTGTTCCTTGATTGATTGAATGACTAATACAAATACAATAATAATAAATTAAAGGAAAAGAAACATAAGAAACAAACAAAAAGCATATGAACAGCAGAACTGTGGGGACTTCATGCTGGTACCTTTAACTTCATGTCAAAAGCTCAACAACTGTTGCTAATATGTGAAATGGGAGAGACAGAGACACACACATGCAATACTATAGGTTTATTGTCCTGTGCTCTGAGTACAATATTTACTGCACAATAAATGCAGGGACTGGTACTGGGACCAATCCTATTTAATATATTTATAGCAGACATAGGGAATGGACTAAATGGGAAGGTTTGCCTGTTCAGAGATGATGCAAAACTCTGCAACAGAGTGGATACAAGGGAATGATCAGACAACATGGAAGGTGACCTTAGAAGGCTGAAAGGATTGGTCCAGGGATTGGCAGTGCAATGTAATGCCAAAAGTGTAAAGTAATGCACTTGAGAAAGAGGAACTCTGAAAAAGTACACACTGGGAGGACATCAACTTGAGGAGACACAAACAGAGAGAGATCTTGGTATAATCATCACTGATGAATTAAAGGTAGGAAAACAATGTGAGAAAGCAGCACAGAAACGTGACATCCTTGGATGTATAAGTAGAGTATTTCTAGTAGAAGGAGGGAGGTTATCATTCCCTTCTACAAGTCTTTAGTGAGAGCCACACTTGGAGTCATGCATTCAGTTCTGAGACCTCACCTCAAGAAGGACATCAACAATTTGGAAACAGTACAGAGAAGGGCTACTAAGATGATGCATGTACTTCATCACAGGTCATATGACAGCATGACTCATGGAGCTGAACCTATACTCACTTGAGCAGAGAAGAAACAGAAGGGACATGTTGGAAACATTTAAATGCGTGAGGGGATTAATGCAGCTCAGACAGGCAATCTATTTCAAAAGAACATGACAGCAGACATGAGTGGGTATGATATGAGGACTGGTGGGAGGAAGATTCAAAAGCAACCTCAAGTATTTCTTCACAGAGAGACAGAGAGAGGGAGAGTGATAGACCTGTGGAAAAGCATGCCCCAGGAGGTGGTAGCATCAAAGACAATCAGGGAGTTCAAATTAACATGGGACAGGCATAAAGGACAAGTTAGGATGATGGCTGCATAGGGAGTGGGGTAGTTTCTAGGGCAGACTAGATGGATCACACAGTCCCCATCTGCCAACAGTTTTCTTATGTTCTTATGTTCGTTCATAATAGGACATAATCATAAAGCAATATCAAAACTAATCATTGTAACCTCCACTATGCTGAAGGAGGACCAAAAACATTGGTAGCTGTTCACCAGGAAACCTACAGTGGTGCCTGGCTAAACGTTCCATTGTGGCTAAAGACATTTAGATGTGGCAATCACAATGTCCACAGTCACAACTAGTTGTGATGATTGGTGTCATTGTTGTTGTTATATGTTAAATATAAATACACATTGTCATCTGCAGGGTTACATAAGAATCAACAAGTGTCATTGTACAGAAATAGTGCTGCACATCTGTTTACCTCCACAAGCCTTTTCGTCTGCAGACTCCATTAGTCAGCTGACAAACTGTAAGAAGGCATGCAAGTGCAAAGTGATGGCTTTGACTATTCTTGATTGATTTTCACTCAGGACTGACAAGAGTTAACCTGATACTGGGCACCACTGTTTGAAGGCCTTGCAGGTCCTCATTGGTGTTGTGATCTCAGGGGACATTCTGCAAGGAACACATATCAACCAGGTTTTCCTCCCATGAAACATAATATTACATGAAAACAATGAGAGAGATGTGCTCATGAGTGGCCTATGGGTATAGCATGGAAGTCATGGTGGTATGACAAAGATTGTGAATGCAATATAAGAATAGAATAGGAAGGCTATAAAAAGCACCACACTCACCAAAATGAAAAGGAATAATGAATACACATTGCACACTGAAAAATATACTAATGTCTTCCTCCAATCACACCAGTACTGTACCTGAAAGTATACCAGAGCATTCATGTCAAGAGTGATCAGAGGTGTGGCTACTGACATTTTGTTCCAGGAACCATGGTAAATGTAGTTCATTCTAATTACCCCAACCTCTGAACTCAAAGTATACAGTACTATCATTTAGCACACCAATAAAGTAAGTGAACTGTTATCAGCTTCAGTTGACATATATTACATTGGTAGAGATGCACTTTAGTCACTCTTCTGTTCAAGCACAGAACTAAAGGAACTGTAATGTGCTGCATACAAACCTTTGAACACAAACTGTGCAGTACTGTTCAGCATATAGTACCAAGACGAATTGAGTGCACTAAGAAGGGAGAGTGTTTGAAGGCAGCCTCCTTCCTCTCCATCTGCTCAAAAGTCCCATGTACATACTTTTTTTATACACTGAATGCATGCAGCAGTTATGGAGCAGGTAGTTTTCTCATTATACAGATATGGATACATGAAACGAATCTGCTATCACAGATTCTATACATCCCATAAGAGACACCCTCTGGAGAGCTTATGAATCACAAATGACAAATGCCATGTCACTGTCACCTACTTCAGTAAATGGCACACTGAGCAGGCATCTTCCACTGTGTGCTGTTTGATATGACTGAGCAAAAAGTAAGATGAAGCATGTCAGTACTATATCCCTAACACAACCTTCCAACCAGAAACCAGAGACAGTGTTTGATTACTTGACTCACCATCCATTCTTAAATTCACAGTTTGGGAACAAGTAAACGACAGGTGTGTCTTGTTTAACATATTCAGTTACATTTTTCATTTGTAACTTGGATATTCAATTTCTAGAAAAAGGGAGAACTGCCATTAGCAATTTCTCTCATGCATGCAGAAAAAATAAACACAAGCTTTAGATTAGCAGAAGGGGCAAGCTGTGATGTGCTGTCCAAGCTTCTTCCATTACAAATGTAATCTACAGAATGTCCCTGTTAAGATACAGTA
This sequence comes from Neoceratodus forsteri, assembly GCA_016271365.2. NCBI lineage: Eukaryota > Metazoa > Chordata > Ceratodontiformes > Ceratodontidae > Neoceratodus > Neoceratodus forsteri. The sequence continues at coordinate 394,784,120 of CM028131.1, read as the reverse complement.
TCACACATATACTGCAGGTAAATGTCCATTCTTTAACTTGGTTCTTTTTCTCTTTTACAGTAGCTATCACATCCCCAGTGTGCCTGATCTTTTATAACGTTACTGGTTTTGCATATTGTATATGTTTTCAGCAAATAAATATATTGATTTTGTAATCTGCAATGAGGAAAGGCATACTTAGCAACTGTTTGAGAAATTGTTTCCAGGTGTGTCCTGTGAGGTGGGTTACATGAACCTGCTTATTTGACAGATGGGGTGTTTGCCGTTATACTGAGATAACTCCCTTACTCTTCTTTGATAAGTGCATTGAGATCTTTAAAATCCATGTAATTTTATAAAGGTTCATCATGCATTTTGTTTTATATTTAGATAATAGTAATAAGGAGACTATGACTTCTCAATGTGTAATCCACAAACTGTTTGCTTCATACATGAGTGCAACAAATAAAATACTATTTCTCAAAATTTCATTTCACACCTGAGTGAAAGCTAAAATATAAAAATATTAAAACAGAATCTAGTGTAGAATTATGCCAGTCAGAGAAGCTTAAAAAATAACTTGTCAAATGCATATACCGTACATCTTGGAAATTCAGTTACTGCTTCTTAGATTACCTGAAAATCAGCAACAAGGATTTGGCAAAAGTGAAAAGAAATCATTAGAACTCCAGCATCTTATAAACTGAGTGCAAGTTGAACTTATTAACTATGAGATCCTTTTCCCTGAGCAATCTCTGAAGCTGTCAAACACTGTATAGACATGGCAGCCTTCCTTAGTTCTGAGATGCTGTCCATGATCAGAACTATTTGCCTGAGGTTGCTCAGATAATGGAAATGGAAAAAAAAAAACATTGCCTGTCTCATGGGATGACATGAAACTAGATTGTCACAGAAAAAAAGTATGTTTTTATATAGAAATTGCTTCTCAACATTTTTATACAAGTTTGTCTACACAATTTAGGTAAGCACATTGTTAGCGCCTTTTTTAATTTTTTTTGTTTTGTTTTTAGAAAGTTAAGTCAATTCTAACATTTCCACTTTTTGGAACATTGACATAGACTGCATGACGAAAACTAATCAGTCAGTTTCAAGTCTGCAGTTCCATTTAAAATATAAAAGGTAATACTTTTTTTTATAAATCAATACACATAGGTAACACTCTAGCACATAACTGATATTTACATATATCCTCTAGGTATACATTCCTTTATATAGTAGTTCCATAATAAATGTGTCGGGGAAACATACTGTATAGTTCTCAGTAGACCTCATTTAAGAATATACACTTAAAAAAAGTTATCAGCAAGACCAATTTCAGCTACAGTTTGCAGCTTAATATTTTCAGTACCATCACCGGCAAGTACACTGCAGTTGTGGTTAAATTTAAATAATAAATGCATTCACATAGACACTAAATTCAAGAAAAAATTTGAAGTAATTTTATATATATGCAACTTTTTAGTTTAAATGAAGGAATGAGGATTTTATTTATCTTCCCAAATTCAGTCTATATATTCCTTCATTTATATACATGCTTATGAGATAATTAAAGGAATGTGTCCATATTAAATGTGTAGCTTAATTTAAACAAAACATAAAGTTATTGTAGACATAAGTTTGACAGGCCATTATACTTACTAAATTATTTTCATTTCCCCTCACACCTATGCTCCACTTGTGTGGCTCACTTTCCATGTCGTCTTTTATCTGGTGAGGGCTCCAGAACTTGGCATGATATTCGAGGTGAGTCCTCACCAGGGATCTTTGTATGGGGCAGTATCACTTCTCCTGCTACCAAAACCCCTTAGCATCCAGGATGCCTTGCTATATGTCTTATTATGAACCGACGATTGTAAATAGAGGAATATGATTGGCAGAGAGCACTTTGAAGCTGTGATGATATCGGGCTACATCATCACAGCTTCAAAAAAGTTCCAGCATCACCAGTATCTTTGCTGTCTATTGTCTGAGAACGATTTTTTCCAAATGTACTCCTACATCACCCAAAAACTCATTCATAAAACATTTTAAAACCAGTTTCTTTTATTTTTTTAATGTAAAAAACTTGAAACTCAGTTCATAATAGCAATAAGTCACTCCAAGGTGTGGTATATCATGGGATATTATCACTTCTTGGGTGGCTGGTCACACTCGGCCTGCGGCCTCATGCCCAACCACCCAAGACGTGATGATATCCCATGATATAGCACACCCTGTCATGCATTATTGCTTAATTATACAATGGTGTGAAAAAATCTAAGAAGCTGATTGGTTGCAGAGCCCTAGACACTGTTATGTTATTTCACAATAACACCACTCTACCTAGGGAAGGCATCAAAAGGATTGAATTACCAGTTCAGAAATCCCTCCCTACTCTCTGAACACTCCATGGAATAGTAAATCATGAGCAGAACTGTATAAACTGTCACACCCCCCACCAAACACAGGCACAGATGTACTGGCAACAATCTGGACTCACCCCCCCCCCCACCAACACATTCACTTCCTCAGTCCTTGTTCTGTTTTCCACACTGTCAATGTCTTTTAAACAGCATGAAGGAGTGACCGAGTGAGCAGTTCTTAAAGGAGACAGCATGTGTCTGTCTGTTGCATGAGTGATCACGGTTGCTCATTAGAAATCAAACTTTTAGATTTTATTCACTGTCTCTCAAGGTTTTGTAAAAAAAACATTAACTCTGACCATCTGTGTACTCGGCAGAAGAGCTGAACTTCAAAAGGACAGCACATAGCTGTTCCTTTCAGTTTCTGCTCCCGTTTGGTCATGCTTCTGTACAATAGCAGTATGAAAACTGCTTCAGTGGCTACTCATCACAGGCAGAAACACTGAAGGAAACAATGCAAATGGAGAAACATTTGCTGAAAAACAAACTAGCAAAGGAAGTGACTGGTTGCAGGGGTGGCACATTGTCACAGAGCAGAGACAGGAGCAGGCAGAATGCACTGCCAGCACAACCTATGTGCAGAAACAAAAACTGTGTACTTTAAAAAAAATGTACACTTACACATAAAAGAAAGAAGCAAAGAAATTGTTTTAAAACATTTTTTCTTCAATTTTTTGTTTTTAACATAAAAAAGCCATCATACAATAACAATAAGGCACTCCAGGGATGTATAATATTGTCTAATAAGGGTGTTTCTAGGGTGTTGAGTGAACATGGCCTGCAGCCTTGTGCTTCAACCACCCAAGGAGTGATCTTATTACACAATAACAGACACAATGTTGTGCATTATTGTTTAATTTCTGTATGCCTTATTGTACTGGCTGTATTGCTTGAGTGAGTCACTGATGATGACACCCAGATCCCTATCATCTTTTGTAGTGGCCAGCCTGAACCCTCCCATACAATTCTCCGAGTGTGGGTTCCTTTTACCTAAGTGCACTGCTTTGCATTTCTTGGTGTTGAATCTCAACTGTTAGATCTTTGACCACTTTACCAGCTTCTCTAGGTCCTCCTGAAGTTTTTTCAGCCCTTTGTCACTGTCTACTCAGCTGCATAGCATTGTGCCATCAGCATAAAGGCACATCTTACCCTGGATACCCTCCTCTCTTTCATTAATAAACATATTGAATAGGACAGGTCCCAGGGCTAATACCTGTGGCACCCCGCATGTGACCTTCAGTCCCCAGATGTGGCCCTGTTTACTACCACTCTCTGTTGCCTCCCTCTCCCAAGTTCCCCAACCACTGGACTAAATAATTCTCTGCTCCTAAATCCTCAACTTTTTTCAGAAGCCTACTGTGTGGAATAAAATTAAAGGTTTTGCTAAAGTCAAAATGCATACAGTCTATCACCTGCACTTTATCCACTGCCCTAGTGACCAAGTCAAAATACAGTATCATGTTGGTCTGTTATGACCTCCCTGATGCAAACCATGCAGCTTGTTGTCTTGCAGTTCACTGTTATCTAAGTAGGCCACCAAACTTTCTTAAACTATAGTCTCCATGAGCTTACCTGTAATGGACATGAGACTGAATGTCCCATATTTGCCTAAGTCCTCCTTGCACTCCACATTGTGGAGTGGGACTACATGGGCCAATCTTCAATCCCCTGGCATTGCCCTAGACTCTGCCAAATGATTAAACACCTGAGTCAAGTGTTCAGCTAGTTCTGAAGTCAATTCCCTGAGTACCGGGAATGCAGGCCATGTGGGCTTGGTGCTTGATCCACCCTGAGGCCTCCAGGCCTTTTGCCACCTGTTCAGCAATAATCACTACCCTCCCGATTAACTGCACCCATGTGTGGCTGCCTTTATCCCTCGCTCCAGTAAAGATCCATTATCTACAACTGGGAATATTGAGCAGAAGTAATTATTAAGATCATTGGCCTTATGCTTGTCATCTTGTACTACCTTCTGCCCCTTCAGCTAGTCTGACAATCCTCCCACTTAGCTTTTGTCCTTATTATATCAAAATAATTATTTTTCTACTCTCTTCACACCCTCAGCAATCTGCAGTTCAGTGCATGCCTTTGCTGTCCTGATCGCCACACTCAGCTCTTGTAACTTGGTCTGGTACACCTCAATTTTTTCTCCTTATTCGTCTGTAACTTATTAATGCCCTTTTTCTCCTCCTCCAGTTTCTCTTACTTCCTTTAAGAAACAGATCAGACATTTGTATTTTTGGTGTCCTTTCTTGCACAGAAGCTGGTCATCATCAGAATGGCAACTCTGATACCATCCCACTTTCCCTCTACTCCCTTGATTACCTTTTCCTGCATCTGACTAAAATTTGCCCATTTGAGGTTAAGGACCACTGTCCTTGATGGGTGACCAGTGTTCCCTAGCACCAGTTCAAAGTATATGGAATTGTGGTCACTGAGCCACAGTTGTTCCCTGACTGCCACCCCATTGACCACTTCCAAGTTGATTTGTACTAAGTTGAGAATGGTGTTCTACTGTATGGGAACCTCGATTATCTGCACCAGAAAGCAATCCTGCATCATGTCTAGCATTGCCTGACTCCCAGTGCTCTTGAACTGCAGGGTATCCCAGTCTATGTGTAGACGGTTCAGGTTCCCCCACAAACACTAAATCCCTTTTTGCTACTCCTCTTCTGATTTTCTCCTCCAATTCCTTATATCCTTCTTCTTTTTGTTCCGGTGGTCTATCGACCATCCCAGTCTAATCCTTTTTCCATTATCTACCATCAATTGTACCCAAGTTGACTCTGCTTCCCACTTTCCATCTTGATGGTACAATCCTATGATTCCTCTCTTCCCTCCCTGATATAGAGGGCTGCTCTCCCCTTTACCCATGCATCTGTACCTCTGATGTAAATTCAAGAATTCATGGGATAGACATAAGAGCAATTCTGGTGGGAGGTAGGAAGAGGCAGACTGTTGGTTAACTAGGATCTGCAGCTTATCTGATAGGTAGGAAATGGGCAGACTGGGTGGGCCAAGCAGTCCTTATCTGCTGTCAAAGTCTATGTTTCTATGTAAAGTGTTCCTGGAACTGCAAGATCCCAATCATTATGTCCAGAGGCCAACATCTCCATGAAGGTTACCATGTCCAACTTGGCCTCTGCCACCATTGCTTGTAGTTCTCTAATCTGGTTCCTCTTCTGGCTTTTAGACAGACTGTCTTCGTACTCTCACCTATTTCTTATATTCTTACCTGTCCACTGGGTCCTACCCATCACATCGCCTCTTACTTCACTAATTTCTCCTCTTGCTAGCTATGTTTTTTATGACCCCCCCAACCTTACCTTCAATTCCATCCCTTTTCTATTCCCTGCCAGTGCTATAACTAGCCCCCTATTATCCCTTTACCATTTTTGGAAGAGTCCATTTTAGGTTTTCCCAGTCACTCCCCTACTAGAAAATTCCCAGCGTCTGCCTCCCTCTCCTTCCATTCAAATGGCTGCCCAAAGACTTCAAGCTTCTGCCCGAGCACACTTGTTCCTCTCCCTCATAAGATGAGGCCATCTCTCTATATAACCTTCTATCCAAGAAGTTACCCCAGTCTCCTACACATCTTTATCCCTCTTTCCGACACTAGCCCTTTAACTAGACATTGAATTACTCAGTTTTTCCTGCCTCACCCTTTTCTCCCTCTCTCCTCCCTGTATCCACTGCTAGCACCTCTGGAAAGGCCAGCAAAGCTACCTTCCCCTTCAGGTCCTCCAAACTTAACTTCCTCCAGCCCTTGATTTTCCATGCCATCTGTACCCATGTGTTCAAGGACTTGTGATACCCCTTTCAACCTGTTGATTATCTTACCTATCCTGGCCTTATCTCTTATGGCAGATGCTCCTTACAGTCATCTAACTTCTCCCCTCATTGGCCCCTCTTAACACACCACCCTTACCATCCCCTACCATAGAATTCCTAAATATTAGTACCCTGCTGGTTACCCTCTTATGTCCTACTTCCTTGTTGGGTGTTGCACTCCCTCCCTGGTCCTTCTCAGTGACTGACTCACAGCCTTCACTGATGGAGTAAGGTGACTGTGCCTCCTCAGGGGTGAAAAACTGTTTACAGGCACTACTGAAGAACACTGCTTAATATCCACAATTTGCTGCCTTCCTCTCTTCCCCATCCCCATCACTGTCCATCTCAATAAACCAATTGGCCTTTGGAAGAGGAATGGGTTGTGATTCTAGAATCCAACTTAGCTAGTTGAGTAGAAGGAGAATTTCTTCCAGTGATAACTGCAGCTGTCAATGGACCTCCTCAAACATCCTGCATGTGGGGCAGTGACCAACCCTCCAGAGCACAGCCAAAGGAATGGTCGCTCCACAGTCCCTGCAGCTGGGAAAATCCCTGCCTTGTTTACCCACCATTCTTACATACTGAACAACAGTATATGTTAGCCACAGGTTAAAAGTATACCTTAACCAAAGGTTAATCCTAGTCTGGTAAGGTCACTCTCTCTTAGCTGGAAATAATCTGCTCTACTTTGTTTGTCCCACTTAACATGTGTACCTATACCAGCCTTTTAGCAGTTACTCTTTTCATCCTCTATATTCTTCTAATCCTCTTTCAAATAGCTATATTACCTGGACCCAGAGAAGGTATTTAAACCCCCTACAGAGAACCGGATCCCTCATGCCTGCCCTTGTCCTCTACCTCCATCACAAGTGTCCCAATGTTTCCCTCCCTTATGCAATGCACCTCACCCAGATTGGATAATATCTATGTGAGCTACCAGCTCCACCTAGTGCAGACTACCTACCTCTTTCTCAGAAAAGTTCCATGTGGAACTACAGACTCTCTACAGATACCACTAATTAGGTGCTGCGCTCCTGCTCTAGGGCACTCATCTCCCCACCTATTTCCTAACAGACTGCTGGTCTACAGTCCCTTACAAGACAGTGACTGGTAGCCTCCTTGGCCTCTCAAACCTTGCTTTCAGCCAAAACCTGAAACACAATTAAACAACCAAAATGCACAAATTCCCCTCTGAACCTCCACTGTTTGCTACAGAGTAGACCCTCTTACCTTTTTATACCATTAGCAGCACATTAAGCTAGAGAAGTCATCATGTCCCACTACTTGACTACCACCTGCTTGAGGCCAGGTAACAACACAGTGGGTGAGCACTACTGGGAAGGGGTTGGCACTGGATGCCTTACATACATGTTAATGCCATTGTACACTTCCACCTTTAGGGAGACAAAACAAGAAAAAAAATGGCCCTCTCTAAATTTGATTCCACCCCCCCCCCACCTGCAGACAAATACATGACCACAGTGGAAGGCCACATGCCACTGTTGTGGTCCTGGATAAGTTGTGCACTAGGCAGACCAGGAGCTGAGGGACAGAAAAATGGGTTAAAACAATGCAATTTTCCAGTGCTTGGTGTGGGAAGACAAACTTTTTAAAACCATATACTATAAAAAGTAATACAGTAGTCCCTCAAGCAGATGGATGGCTATGGAGTCATGTGCTATGTTTGTTATAACAAGCATTCATTATATTTGCAAACCAACTTAAACTGATATAACACAACACTGTTTAAAAATAACATGTATTGCTCTGGAAAGCAAGTTTATTAGATAGACTAAAGTTCAGGTTTTACTTTGCAAACATGAGTCCAGTGTTATCTAGACATGATTCAACTTTATGTGTTTCGACTTTGCAACAGAAATTATTTCATTTAACAGAAGGACCTTAGTGAACAGATGTAAGGCTGTCTTTCAATAAATGCAGGACAAGTGTGCAGCCCTGCAATACCCTCACTTGTTGACACATGTAGATATTCCTTCTCTGTTACATCCTCATCATCTTTCTCCCCCCTGCTTCACATGGCTGTCATTTAGTGCTGGGCATAATGTTTAATTTCTGATGCAATGGAATTCTGTGGAATTTCAGAAAATTCCGTGGATTCCTTCTGTCGCAGAAGTCTGACATTCCACATTTTAAATGTTTTTCTGCAGATTAGTAATATGCAGTTTACATAGTGCACTTACCCAGTAAACAAAAATTTAATAAATAAATTGCAGATTCTTTTTCCGCAATCCACAGAACATTATTCCATGGTTTATGTGATTCACAGAAAATTACTCCTCAGTTTACATGAAAATGAATCATAGAATCATAGCAGCTTGATGGCAGAAAAGGACCATACCAACCCATCTAGTTTGGCCTTTTCTCCCCCTACACCTCTCTGCAGCCCCTTCCCTCCCCCCCCCGATACTCAGCCCCATATGCTTGTCCCATGCCCTCTTGAATTCTTCCACCTATTTAGCCCCCACCGCTCCATCTGGTAGTCTGTTCCAGGGCTCCACCACCATCTCCATGAAGAAACTCCCTCTCACATTGGCCTGTATCTTTTTCCTTGTAGTCTGATGCTGTGACCTCTAGTTCTGGCCCCTCATTCCTCTTAATTAAACCTTATTCTCCCACTTTATAAAGGCCCTTTACATCTTGGCAGTACATTTCAGCTGCCACATCCCAGACCATTTTGTGAGCATCTCTAAGTCCTCCCTCATGTCCTCCAGCCCCCAAGGGGTGTCCACCATATTGCATAGATTTGTATTATCAGCAAATAGGCATCCCTCCTCCTCAAACCCTCCTCAATATCACTGATGTAGATGTTGAAGAGAAGTGGACCTAAAATGACAACTGTGGCACTCCACTCTTCACCCATGGTATACTGGAGTGCATCCCATTTAGCACCAGCCTCTGAGTTCTTCCTGCCAACTAGGCCTCTATCCAGCTTGTTATTTTCCCACCCAACCCCAGGATTTCCATTTTGCTCATCAGTCTCCCATGGGGGGTGGTATTGAAGGCCTTACTGAAGTCCAGATAGGCCACATCCACTGCCCCTTGGTCAATCACATGAGTCACCCAATCAAAGAACTGAATTAGGTTGGTCTGTCAAGACTTCCCCTTCATGAAGCCATGCTGTCTGCTGTCCTGCAATCCACTCTCCTCCAGGTAATCCACCACCCTCTCCTTGATTAATGATTCTATTAACTTCCCATTCACTGATGAGAGGCTGACAGGCCTGTAGTTCCCCTTCACCTCTTTATTACCTCCCTTGTGTAAAGGCACTACATCCTCCATCTTTCAGTCCTTCGGCACTCTCCTCATATCCAGTGACAAGTTGAAGAGCCTTGTCAAGGGTGCAGTCAACTCCTCCTTCAATTTTCTGATCACCCTGGGGTGTAGCCCATTAGGCCCCTTTGCCATGTCCACATTCAATCTATCTAGCTCTGCCCTAACCCTATCCACAGTGAATGGGCTCAGATCCACTCATTTGCCTTTCTTCCCCTTCAACTTTAGTTCACAACCCTTATCGTCCTCCTCCTCAGTGAATATCGAGCTAAAGTACTTATTTAATAATTCTGCTTTTTCGCAGTCCCTTTCCAATTTTATTCTTCCCTCCTCCCATTCCATGGAATTTAAAAAAGAAATTCCAGAAAGCATTTCAGTAGTGTAATTGCCATTCTACATTAATTCTGCTGGTGGAATTATACATTCTGCATGGGTCTACTGTCATTTATACTTTCAGCCACTATCTGGTCATCTGTTCAAGCCTCTGTTATGGGCCAGATGTCATCAATGTGCAACCAAGTTGCCAGCTACTGCTGTGCTTCTGCTTCATTCAGGCTAAGATATCACAAATCAGTGGGCAACTGAAAAGCATCATCAGGGTCATTTTCCATGGCAGTTTGGGGGTCATTGTTAGATTCAGGAATAGGAGTGATCTCATCTGCTGGATCTATCATTGTACCCAGAGCACATGTCAGTAGTTGTGGATTTTATCATATGTAGATTGATGCCACATATCTGCAGTAACAAAGTGTATTTCTTTTATGTTGCAAATTGTTAAAAACAAAGCCAGTTCAGATCCTATGTACCTTGCAATGATTTTTCAGAAAGGCTGCTTGTGGTACAATTTGTTGTGGTTGTCAATGATGTCTTTGTCCATTGCTGTCTCCATGAAGTTGTGTAAGTACTGGACTCAACCTTGTCCATCATGGTGTGAAACTCCTCAGTGCAAGAGTGAGGGGACATTGTTTGAATAGTGGGAGGGCACTGGTTTCTTTCTTTTGCCCCAATGACACCATTTGACCACACTAACAAAATGTTTAGAAATGGTTCTCTGATAATGTCCTAAGTTAATATGGTGGAAGCACCAGAGATTATCAAAAGTCCTTGTGCAGAGAAGATTCAGCCTATGGTTAAACATGCAGTGAATTAAAACATCACCAATAAAATTGATGCAATATGCAAAACTTTGCACAATGTGACATGGGGCAACATTTCTAGACTTTACCCTGCTTCATGCTGTGAGTTAAAAAAAAATGTAATACAAATACCACATACTTAAGAAGCAATGGTTGCCACCCTCGTACTCAACTCCCAACCATTCAACATGTAATATCCCTGTCCCCCACACTCCTTAGCATCCATAATGCCCCCCACACCACAGTTCCAGCAAATTGTACTAGTACATATTGTAGTAGGTGTGGTACTGACCTCCAGGAAGTACCTGGCAGCCATCTTACTTGTAGTCATATAGTAAACAAATTGTAGTCCTTGTAGTTTCCTGTCATGCTCAGTCTGACGCCTTTTAACCTTTTGTCTCTGTGTATGGTGACTTTTGTTTTCTGTCTGAGTAAAGATGGCAATGTACTAGTAGCTCAAACTCTCTGGGTAAGTCTGTTCTTCATAACAAGAATACTACAGTGGTGATGATGTAAAAGAAAGAATCCGAGGATCAGCATCCATAAAGCTATCCAGTAAGTCCATCTGATGAAGGCAAAAAACAAAAGACCTGCATGCTTTGCCCAGGCCCTCCCTTGCTGAGTTCTAAACAGCAGCAGGGCTGCTAAGTTACCATGGAATCTAGACAGATCATGCCACCTTCTGGAGGAAGCTTACAACAGCACAACAGTGCAAAGTGCAAGCAGTTAAAACAACACTGACCACCTACAGCAACTACAATGTACTGCATCCCTGGTAAAATGTCATTCTTGGGATAAGTATCAGGATTTGAGAACTCTAACAAACACTTTGACATACCTATTGAAAGATTCCAGTACTGGCATTCAATCAACAGGACAACAAACAATGGGACATCTTCCTGTCCATCCTACAGTACCAGCCTCTGTGTTTGCATTGCAAGAGACTACCAGCCCCAGATTCATTCAGTGACACAACTATGACAAATCTAAGGGCACAGTCTTACAGCACTAAAAGCACAAACCAGTTGTGATAGTGGAGCACTATCAATACCACCACCACTTCCAATGAGGAGAGTCAATTACAGACCTTATAATTGCCCTAAAAAATCTAGCAGCCTTGTGTGAATATAGACAATTCCTTGATTATGCCTTAAGTGACTTCAATAGAAAGCTGAGGTGCCAACCAGGTGGATAAGCCAAGCACTGGACAAAATGTAACCAGGTTTCTTCAGAAAGTCCATGCTTAGGTAACATAGGAGAATTACTAACCACACTGGTTTGTCTGATTTAAAATACTTTTATTGCATGGGTACTGGCTAGCAGCACTTCCAATATGGTGATGGCATAAGTGACCAGTTTTTCTATGGTCTTTGTGGTGACCACTACATGAAGTGCCTTCTTACAGAACCAGACCTGCCTTTCAAGTCCACATGCAACATAACGTTAGCACCTGAATTTGACCAGAAAGCTACCATGGGCCCACAGAGGCAGGCTGTTGAAAGAATCACTGCCCAATATCACATGGGCCAGCCTCGACCAAGGGGAGGCCACACAACATCATGCCCCCTCACTAAGCTCCTCAGAAACCACTACCACAAACCAAGGTTAAGAAAGCTTACTACTAATGTGGAGGAGACAACCAGCAAGACACATGCTGATTCTGCCAAGAAACATACTATAACTGCAGAAGAGTGGGAATCTGGTGCATGTCTACAGAAGCACACCTCATGCAGCATGGGCACCATATGTGACATTTACTCTGCTAGAGATTAGAGATGGAGATGACTCCATGGGCCTCTTCACTGTCTGCACTGTACAGGCCATAAAGATGGCATTAGCCTAAGTCTGGGGTTAGTGGGAATGCCCAAGACTATGCACCTCAACAATGTGGCAACAGTATCACAGATACCGAGCATATCTACACCATCTATCTCAACCAATATCCACTGCAGCAATCTCCATCCATCTAAAATCCTACACAGATTCCTGTACTGGGAGATAAATATCCCAGTGATATTTGAGAAAGAGAATGCACCCTACCTCTCATTGTAGAAGAAAGGAAGAAGCCTGCATTGCTTGGCAGGAACTGACTGAAAAATAAAGCTTAATTGGCAAAGATTTTCCTACTGCACTGTGGCAAATGCACCACAGAAGGTGTTAAAGTGAATGCAAGGTAAGCATGCCCCAATATTCCATGATGAAAATCACAGCCTACAGAACTTCAAGGCACATACTGTTCTGCCAAGAAACATACTATAACTGCAGAAGAGTGGGACATCTGGTGCATGTCTACAGAAACACACCACATGCAGCATGGACACCGTATGTGACATTTACTGTGCTAGAGATAGAGATGGAGATGACTCCATGGGCCTCTTCAGCACTGTACAGGCCATGAAGATGGCATAAGCCTAAGTCTGGGGTTAGTGGGAATGCCCAACACTATGCAGCTCAACACTGTGTTAAAGTGAATGCAAGGCAAGCATGCCCCAATATTCCATGATGAAAATCGCAGCCTACAGAACTTCAAGGCAAGGATCCGAATCTGAGAAGATGGCACTCCATCTTATATAAACCTTGACCTGTGCACTATGCTTTGAAAGAGCAATCAAACAAGAGATGAATAGGCTGGAAGAACAAGACATCATATACAGAGTGGAAGGAGCAATTGGGCTGCCCAAATCATTGTAGCCCCAAAGTGTGGCTAGATAATGTGGTCTGGGATGACTACAAGGTCACAGTAAACTGTTATTTGGACCCACACTCTTTGCCTTTCCTAACATAGACAACAAATCTACCACACTGGCAGGTGGTACAATTTTCAGTAAATTGAACGTCTTCTTCCTACCAGCAGCTGGAACTTGATCCTGACTTGAAACTATTCCTGACCATCAAGAAACACAAAGGACTGTACCAGTACGACTGCCTGGCCTATGTAGTGTCCACAACACCAACCATTTTCCAACATACCATGGACCAGACTTTATATGGCCTCAACCAGGTTGTCTGCTTCATGAGTGATATTCTGTTGCAGTTTCTGTGGTAGAGTAGCACCTACAATACAAATCCTTGATCAAGACATGTCTAGGCAGCAAAATAAGGGTGAGAGTCAAAAGTAAGATGTATAAATTCCTGCTGGACTCTGTGGAGTACCTGGAATACAGAATTACCACCCAAGGCCTGCATACCACAGGGTAGAATGTAATGGCCATCATTAGTGTGCCAACACCAAACAACATTACAGAATTTCTCTAATATCTGGGACTCTTGAACTATTATTTTATTTATTTTAGTCTTTGGTAACCGGGTAAGGCCCACTAGGCACAGGTGCCTGTTTTCAGGGGTGACCTGGGAGCACTGGGCAGTTAAGTGACTTGCTCAGAATCACACAGTGTGCAAGTGGAGGTTGTGAGACTCAAACTCAGGTCTGGTCTGGTGGATGTATCAAGCTTGGTCACACCTCATTCCTCTAACCTCTAGGCTATATTGCCTGCCCCTTATAGCAGACTCTTGGAAAATCTGTCCACACAACATCAACCCCTGTATAATTTAATAAAGAAGGATACAAGATGGAACTGGTCACTGCAGTGTGAGGGAGCATTCCAAGCCTGTAAAACAGCTTCTCAACAGCAAGTGGTTGGCCACTATGACCTTTAAAAGGGAGGCATCACGAGCTAAGGCTAGCATGTGATGCATCCCCACATGGAATGGGCACAGTCATTTCCCATGTCTTGCCATCAGGAGATGAATAGCCACTTGCCATTGCTTCCAGAGCTTTATCTTCCATCTAAAGAAATTATGCACAAGTTGAAAAGGAAGCTATGGAAATTATGGAAACAGTAGTAAAGATTAGTTGACATCAAAAGTTTCATAAATTGCAAAGGAAGTGGCAGAGAAGGTAAGCAAAGAAGCAAGCTTTCAAGAGATACAAGTTGACTCAGAAGGAAGAGGATAGGGATGTTCATCAGGAAAAACAAAAGGAGGCAGGGAAAGCAGTTAGGAGAGCAAAGGCACAAACAGAGAAGGACATTGCCAAGTCAGTAAAAAAGGGGGTTAAAACATTTTTCAGGTACATAAATGAAAAAAGAACAAGGCAGGGATAGTAAGACTAAAGGAGAATGGGGGAATTGTGGAAGAGGACAAGAAGTAAGCAGACATACTAAATAAGTACTTTTGTTCAGTATTCATGAATGAAGGGGTAGGAGAAGGGCCAAAGATAGGGGAAATGGGCATAAAGGGAAGTGTGGTGGACACTAGACCATTTACAGAGGAGAAAGTCCTCAGGGAGCTAATGAAACTAAAAATAGATAAGGCAATTGAGTCAGACAGGGTTCTCCCCAGGCTACTGAAAGAATTAAAGTAGGTGCTGGTTGTGCCTCTGACAGACCAAGTCCATCTATCTCTGGAGACGGGGGAAGTTCCAAGGGACTGGAGGAGGGTGGATGTTTTCCCAATTCACAGGAGTGAAATTATGGAGGAAGCATGAAACTACAGACCTGTAAGCCTCATTTCAGTGGTGGGCAGAGTTATGGAAACACTAGTAAAAGAAAGTATTGGGGAATACCATATAGCAGTAGATTACAGGATCCAAGGCATTATGGGTTCAGCATGGGGAGATCTTGTGAAACAAACCTGACTGTGTTCTTTGACTGGGTTATCAGAGAAGTGTATCAGGGAAGAGTGGTGGATCTGGCATACCTGTATTTCAGTAAGGCCTACGACACATTCCCACACAGAAGACTGTTAAACAAGCTGGGCAGCCTGGGTGAGCCCAAAGATATTGAAATGGATATGTAGTTGACTGAGTAATAGACATGAGAGGGTGGTGGTAAATGGGGTTCACTCAGAAGAAGGAAAGAAGGCACAGTGACCAGTGGGGTGCCACAGAGGTCACATGTGGGACCGGTCCTCTTCAATGTCTTTAACAGCAACATCACAGAGGGGATAGAAGGGAACATGTGCCTGTTCATGGATGACACAACAATCTGCAAGAGAGTGGACACACGGGGGTGAAAAACATAAGAAGAGATCTGAAAAAGCTGGAAGACTGGTCAAGGGTCTGGCAACTAGGCTTCAACTCTAAAAAGTGCAAAATTATGCATGTGGGACATAGAAATCCAAGGGCAACATGTCATTTGGGGAATGTGGTTACAACCACAAGACAGAAGGGACCTGGGGGTCATCATATCTGATGGCCTGAAGGTAGCAGAGCAGTGTGTGATAAGGCAGTGGGGAAGGCAAGTAGAATCCTGGATTGCATAGGGAGGGAGTCTCTTCAGCAGAAAAAGGGAGGTAGTGTTACCCCTGTACAGATCGATGGTGAGGCTCTGCCTGGAATATTGTGTCCAGTACTGGAGGTGCAGTCTCAGAAAAGACATAGATTGGGTGAAGGCGGTACAGAGAAGGGTGACAAAAATGGTGTATAGCCTGCATCAGAAGTCATACAACAAAAGAATTAAGGAAATAAATATATACTCTCTAGAGGAAAGGAGGGAAAGGAGGGAAAGGAGAGACATGACAGAAACATTCAAATACCTCAAAGGTATTGCCAAGGTACAGGAGGGGGCATCTTGCACAGAAAGAAATGCTCAAGGACAAGGGGCATGATAGGAAGCTGAAGGGGAGGCTTGGAGGGATATAAGGAAATACTTCATGGAAGGGTGGCGGATGCCTTGAACAACCTCTAGTGGATGTGGTGGTACAAAACAGCAGCAAGATTCAAATATGCATAGGATAGACACAGGGGGACCTTGGTAACAGGGTAGGGGGAGGATTAGGCCAGAGATTGAATAGGATCTGCAGTACCATAATACTGTTGGTAGGGGCTTTGGGGCAGACTATGCTGGCCAAGAGGTCCTTTTCTGGTGACAGCTTCTATGTTTCTATGTAAATACTAATATCTCTGCATGTTCACCCTCATCTCAGACACAAACACCTCCTGGCCATTCTAGGGCTGAAAGCAGCCATACTGATGCTCACTGCCCTCAGAATGCAGTGCTGGGCCTTAATCTTGTTGGCCTATGAGTACAATATAGAATTTTTTTTTATTAGTAGTAGTTTTCATACACACATGCAACAGGTAGGCATTGTACAGTGTAAAGTACATTTATAACATACAATTATTTAGACATTTTATGATTCAACTGCTGGAGTCACTGGGGTTATTACAAGTTATGGTTACTTTCCCCAAAACACCAGACCTTAGATTAAATAGCAATGCTGTAAATACATTCAAGGAACATAAGCTAGATCTACCCCTGAGTAGCAAAGTACCCAACCATGCCATTTAAGAGAGTACAACATAGAATATTAAAGATCCCAGGACCACACCAATGTAGACACACCTGCCATGAAAAACCAAACCAGCGAAAGATGATAGTGGAGAAATCTTTCAAATCTCCTGCCATGAGGAGCTACCCATAGTCTGCTGAGACATGTCAGAGGAAACACAACAGGATCCAGTCCTCTCAATGTTCTGGATCTCTCCCTAAATGGCTGGCCTACCTTTACAAAGGATCCAACCCTTTAGCCCTTCTTTGGCAAGAGGGATCAGATGTCCACAGAACAAGGCTGTGTTCTGCAGGGCACCAGACTGATGATTCATCCAAAGTTCTGGAAATGACTGCTGGATGACCTCCATGAGAGCCATTCCAGAATTTCATGGATGAAGGTATTGGCAAGAGGATGTTTATAGTGACCTGGACTAGATCATTACATTTAAGAACTAATCAACTCATGTGCGCCTTTTGCAGTCATCCAAAATCAACACACCACAGCGCCCCTCCTTAACTGGTCCTGGGCAACATCTCAGGAGCACATTTATGTTGACTATACAGAAACTGAAAAGCAACATTTCCTCATAGTAATCGATATGCAGTGAAAATGAACTGAAATGCTCTCCATGCAGGTGATCAATACAGAGAAAACAATTAACCTGCTGAAACACTTGTTTGCTGTGAATGGACTGTCTAAGAGTTGGTGTTTGGCAATGATCTTCAGTTCCCCTCTCTGGAATTCAAGCTCTTGTTGAAAAGGAATATGGTCCATCACATCCTGTCTCCACTATACCACCCTGCCTCAAATGCAGAAGCAGAATGGGAATTACAAACTTTTAAAAAGACTGGGCTAAACAAGCCACGAAGGCACTCACACAACCTAATGGTTGACAAACTTTCTTTTCACATACAGAAATTTATAGAGAACACCAGCAGAATTGTTTTTAAATGCAACCCACAGACTAGACTGTGTTTCTTGAAACCAGACTTATCCAAAGGGAGCACAGACACCAGCATACAACAACAGAGGTGACATGACAGAGTTCCACACATGCCCCCATTTTCATCTGAGGGTATTAGTGATGGTCCTAGATTTTGGAACCAGAAGCAACTTTGGATCCAAGGATAGTGCAAGAGCCTAGAGGATCTTTAATCTATGGGTACGTGTAGGGCAATGGCCATACATGTCCATGTGGACTAACTCCTTCCATCACATGTTTCCCACCATCATCAGCAGAAGACCTCTCTCAAACAAGAGGATGATTAGGATTTCATTCCTACCCTGGCTTATGACCCTCATCAGCTCCAGCAGTAGCTGTTGCTGAAGTACTTGTTGCACCACAGCTGTTGCCTTACAACAAAGATATGCAACAAAGCAGTAAGGTACCAGAGGCTTGTTTTGTGAATAAAATATTTATGGTGCCAATGAACTGTATTGTTTTAGGTACAGCATGTTTTGACCAAAGGGCAGAATAATCCCCAGAACTTGTTGGGGCCTGAATACTCTACTTCAGCACTGAGGGTAGGATAGAATTGTTTGTTGACTAGTTTCATGTAAGTGGGGTAATGTAGTAGATGTGGTACTGACTTTTAGGAAGTACCAGGCAGCAATCTTACTTGTAGTCCTGTAGTGAGCAATTTATAGTCTATAGTCTATAGTTTCCTGTCATGCTCAGTCTGAAGCACTCTAACCTTTGGTCTCTGTGTATAATGTCTTTTGTTTTCAATCTGAGTACAGATGGCAAGAAACTAGCCACGCCCTGTGGCTATGTCAGTCTGTTCTTCATAACAAAAAATATCACAGATAGCAGGAAAGTATAAGGAAACACCCTAACCCCATCCAGAGTTTGCAAATTCCAAAGTTACCCCACCCTCCCCCAACCCAGTAAAATAATGATACTCTCCCACCCCACCACCTTCTGGCACCCCACACTCTCCCAATTGCCCTCCCTGAAGAATAGTTCAAGACAGCCTAATAGTGGGCAACCAACACAGCCCTCCCTCATGCTCAGACACTGTATGCCAAATTAAATGAAGCGCAAACTAAGGATGAGCTAATGGCAAATTTGCATTTGGGGAACTTTATTTATTTTTATTTATTTAGATTTTGGTAACCAGGTAAGCCCTCTGAGACCAGAGATCCATTTTTCAGGGTCGACCCGGGGTTAATTACAATGACCACTTTACATTAGGTGAGAATTCTAGTGAAATACAATAATTAAGTTACAGAGAGTACAATACATAGTCAGAGGGATACTGTTATAGGGGATAAAGAAATGTGTCCCAATATTTTAGCCTAAACCTCATTTTGGTCTAAAACATAATGTGTTTGTGTAACTAATATTGACCTATAAAGCTGAATTATATTAAAACTTGTGAAGCTACAAGTTTAACTGAGCCACAACTTATAATATTAAAGTGTCTTTTGATATTTGTACTGATCATGTGAGTAATAAAAAACAGGTGTCTTAAGTGTCTGCAAAAACAGAAATACAGGGAGAGAGTTCAAATTATCCCTTCAGACTATTTTTAGTGTTTATTATTAGGAAGGGCCAGAGTGCCTGTGTGCACATTCCTAAGTGCAAACCTATTTCTTCCTCCTAAGACCTTAGTAACTGGTAATGACCATTATTATTAGCCATATATATAGAGAATAATAGATAGGCAACTGTGTGTTATGGATTTTTTTTACACACCCTAGGTGTGTGATAACCCATAAACCTCGAGAGCGAATCTCGAGAGGTTTATGAGGTAATCACACACCAAGGGTGTGTTAAAAAAAAATCCACATACACACAGTTGCTTATTTTTAATTTTTTATAATTACTGGCAACCCCTTTATAAAAATGCAGAGTATCTGCTATTTACAAACACACACACTCTCTCTCACACACACACACACTGTCTGTCTCTCTCTCTCTCTCTCTCACACACACACACGCTGTCTTTCACACACACACACACACACACACACACTGTGTGTGTCTCTCTCTCTCTCTCTCTCTCTCTCTCTCTCTCTCACACACACACACGCTGTCTTTTCTCTCTCTCACACACACACACACACATTTCTCTTTCAAACCGATCTTTTTTCAGCGATTGCATCTCCGATCCGAGACACGGTGGGATCAACCAGATAGTCCCTTTCTATTTGGAAGGTGGGATCAACCAGATAAAACATTTAAAAAATCAAATACAGATGGGGAGGGTAGTAAATAAAAACGGCTCGTCGGCAAGCGAGAAAACGAGCCGCCATTTTTTTAAAGCTATTCAGCCCGCCCACTCACAGAGCGCGAACCAATGAAAAGACAGAATACAGATGAGTGACACACAAAGGAGACAGGTGGTTTTGCAAATGCCGTAATAACTCGTTTTTGAGTTATTACGGCATTTTAAGGTGCTTGAAAACCGTTTGTTAAAGGGGGTTGCCAGTAATTATAGTAGTATAATTTACACTATCAATACATTTGTGCTGAGCTCATACATGTACTAAAAAGAGAATTGCCTTTTAAGTTAATGTTTGTATTTGTCTTGGACCAATCATAGACAACCATAGTACTGTCTTCCACTATATAAGCAAGCCACTATACACTGTTAATTTGAAGAATGAAGAATTAAGAATTAAGAATGAAGAATTAAGAATTAAAAATTAAGAATAAAGAATTAAGAATTAAGAATGAAAAATGCACCACCTGTAATCTCTTGCTATGATTATTATTATAATCATTAAATTTCTTCCTCATCAGCATCATCTCCATTCGTCTCCTTTCTAAGTATCAGTAATTGATAATTTATTAATGGAATTTTTGCCCACCATTACATTTGGTGCCTTAAAGACTCGGATCGCTGGTGCTGCATGCTGTGGAGGCTGCCTAACTATTGGTTGGTTAGTCTGCGAGCCCTAATAAGAAGGTGATGACGCTCGGAGACGTGGTGCTGCTGGCTTAAAGCGAGAGAAAAAGGTGCACACAGACAAGTTTAGCCACTTGCTGATCAGGTGAGGTATGCTTTCCAATTTTTTAAAATAAAAGTAGTGCTTAACTCTGTAGGAACTAATGGGGCAGCGTAGGTAAGTGAAGGTGCTGGGACTTGCAAGCCAGACCTCACAGGGGAGCTGTAAGACATAGCTAGACAGACCAGGGCACCAGTGCATGGGTGCACCCAGCTGTAAAGGCTAGGCAGGCAAGAAAAAAATAAGAAAAATGTGTATAGAAACACTAATAGGTCATTTTCTAGGAAAACACCTAAAGGGGAAAGCATACAAACCAGTGCCTGATGATCAACTGGTACAATTGTATTTTATGAGTATGGAAATATTGATAGGTTGTTTCTGTGGGAAACACCTAAAGGGGGGAGCATACAAACCATGATCAACAGGCACAGCAGTATTTTAAAATAAAAAAAGAGTAACTAGCAAATACTGTACAAATTCTGGGATAATATAGCCAGGTGGTAATTCGTTAACACAAGAGACTTTAGAAAAAAAAGGAAATCTGCATAAACAGTAAGATGTAATAATCCAGCTACAGTCAAAAATAGATAGTTTAGAAATGCAAATAAGTCAAGAGCCAAAATCCCTGCAAGAGAAAAACTAATAACTAAAGTTAGTTTGTAAAGGTACAGGGAGACCTTTGTTTTTTAGATAGGGATAATTCTCTTTTATTAATTGCAATATAAACTATGACACAGCTTCTGTAGCATGTTTGTAAGATGTAAATATCTTAAAATCTAAAAACAGGCACTTTACAGTGTGCTAACTCCTGTTTAGGAGCAGTTAAAATGTAGCAGTAAAAAGTCAGGTATTGGCAAGTCATACTAACTTAATGCCCAAAGACCTTGCCTCTTCTAATGTTAAAGAGTTTGATTCTAGATACTCTTAGTATGCTGTGGGGTGGACTAGAGCAAATGCTAGCCACTTGTTCTTCTATAATTGCTACCATGATCAAACAAACCACAGTTTGGCATAATTAATAATGTTATCAGTAACACTAGAGTTTCTAAAGGACAAAAGATTCTCATTAAAAATAATGTTGGCATATTTTTAAATATGGTATTCAAGTATCCTTGGATAAAAAATGTTTAAGTTAATTACATAAAAAGTTTTTATTTCCTGTGCAATGTAACATTAAGATATTTTTAATATCAGTAGTGTTCAAGGATCTTACAAAAATAACTGGGTTTGAGCGACCCTTGCATGCACACTATGTGACCTTTTGACCTTCTTGTGTTGCAGCAAACACAGTCAATCAACATTTAACTGTAAGCAAAACTTATTTTATAAACTCAGCTGACATTCTGTCATGCTTAGGATAAGAAAACCCAGGGACGCTTTGCTTCTTTTATCCTATGGAAATAATCTTGTATTACAGTAGTTGAACTGTATCTTCTGCCAGTAGAAGCTCAGGGGAGGGGGTAAGCTACCTTCCTTCCTTCCAGTGTAATGTCCACAAAGGTTGCAAGGTACATTGCTATCTCCCCATAGGGTAAATACCAAAAATGTGCATTTGAAACATATGCTTCAAGAATTAGTTAGCTGGAGTGGGAGTTGTGTATGTACTTCCACATATTCATTCTTTGATTGTCTTTTCAACTTTCTTAACCTGTTTACAAGCTATATTTGTTTCATGCTTAAAATGTATTTTATGCATCATGCTCAATACTAAAATTGTTCTATTGCAAAAATGCTTATGTTTCCTAAATGGTTCCACATAAGTTCTATTGCATAAATCAAGTCATTATTACTCTGCAAGTGTAATGTTTTAGCAAAATTACATTTATTTGTATAATTTTAAATCAACTGAAGGTCTAGTCAGTTTAAACTCTACAATCAAGCTTATTGTTTCTACTTACTATGAAGTTAAGTCTGGGGTAGGGCAATTCTCTAACTTCAGCAAGAAGATTCTTCTTCAATTGATCTTCAAGCAAGATATCCATTTTCTTCACTGCTGTTTATTCCAAACATGGCTGATACTTTATGCAAACCTATTGCTTTACTATGGACTGTTTATGGACTGTTAATCTGTGTGCCAGGGTGTAATCAACTACCTACAACAGAAATGCCATGCCAGTGTGTGTGTGGCTACTCAATGCACAATCTAATGCACCCTGGCCAGTGCAGTGTCTGCCAATCCTTCAGCCAGCAATATGAACACTGACTTTTCTAAATTGGTGTGTGGACATACTTAACAGCTGGTCTAGCAGCTGTGCCTCAAAGTTCAAGACTGTATCACAGCAAAGCTACATGGACTAAAAATAGACAAATGTGTTTCTTGTTATAAACAGAGCCACACCAAAGGACAATAATGTTTATGTGTTAACTCTGTCCTACTGTTTTTGAGGTAATAACAGTGTTTGTAACTATGCTAGTATAAGCAACTCATTATGTTTTGTAGTCTCAAATGCCATATACTTAACTGTAACACCAACTGAATGTCCAAATGTGACAACAGGGCCAGAGAGTGGACTTAAATCAACACTTATTGATCAAATGCTTGTGAATAATGTGAAGTACATAGTGAGATGTACATGCTCAGAGGAGCTGCATTGTTGCATAAATAATAATTAGGCAATTATTGGGCCAAAGGGGGGCTTGTAATAGGGGATAAAGAAATGTGTCCCAATATTTTAGCCTAAACCTCATTTTGGTCTAAAACATAATGTGTTTGTGTAACAAATATTGACCTATAAAGCTGAATTATATTAAAACTTGTGAAGCTACAAGTTTAACTGAGCCACAACTTGTAATATTAAAGTGTCTTTTGATATTTGTACTGATCATGTGAGTAATAAAAAACAGGTGTCTCAAGTGTCTGCAAAAACAGAAATACAGGGAGAGAGTTCAAATTATCCCTTCAGACTATTTTTAGTGTTTATTATTAGGACGGGCCAGAGTGCCTGTGTGCACATTCCTAAGTGCAAACCTATTTCTTCCTCCTAAGACCTTAGTAACTGGTAATGACCATTATTATTAGCCATATATAGTAGTATAATTTACACTATCAATACATTTGTGCTGAGCTCATACATGTACTAAAAAGAGAATTGCCTTTTAAGTTAATGTTTGTATTTGTCTTGGACCAATCATAGATAACCATAGTACTGTCTTCCACTATATAAGCAAGCCACTATACACTGTTAGTTTGAAGAATGAAGAAATAAGAAGTAAGAATGAAGAATTAAAATTAAAAATTAAGAATAAAGAATTAAGAATTAAGAATGAAAAATGCACCACCTGTTATCTCTTGCTATGATTATTATTATAATCATTAAATTCTTCCACCATCAGCATCGTCTCCATTCGTCTCCTTTCTAAGTATCAGTAATTGATAATTTATTAATGGGAATTTTTTTCCCGTTTACAGGTACATTAGACAATAGTTGGTACAGGTCAGGAAGTTGGCAATATACGAGGAGAAAACAGGAATTAGTAGTAATCAACAGGGTAGAAACAGTTTCATTACATCAGGTCTACATTGTTTTTAACATTAACCATAGGCAATCCAAGGAGAGAAGGGCATTGGTTAGCTGGCATAGGAGGGAGTTAGGTTTAGGACATGATCTAGCGGTTACAGCCACAGAGGCTTAGCTCAAGAAGGTATACTTTGGGTCCAGATTTGAACCCTAGGAGTGAAGGTTTGTCAAGTAGGCTTGCTGGGAACGAGTTCCATAAGTGGGAAGCCGCATATTGAAAAGAACGCATTCCTTGGTTGGTGCAAACATGGGGGATGGCGAGGAGATGATTTGCTGTGGACCGGAGGGTTCAGCAGTGGACTTTGGGAGTGAGCAGGCCACTCAGGTGAGGTGGGTGGCCTAGAGAGGTGAATTTATAGATCAAGCAAGCAGGAGGATAGGCTAACTTAAGCCTTAGGGTGGGCAAGTGTAGGTCAGTAAGGGCCTCATAGTGATGTCTCCTTGGGGAGGAGTTGGTTCCAAAGTGGGCTAGTCTGTTGGTAGACAGATGCCGTTTGTTTAACTCTGTCTCCTGGAGAGACTGGAGTAAGGGGAACCTGATAGCAATAAGGGGAGAAGGTTACAGTTTGCTATGGCTCATCGTGCTTCTCCTCGAGAGGAGTTTCCCAAACAATATAGAAGGCCAAGCCTCTGGGGTATGGATCTGGTTAAGGCATCGTTATATAGTTTGTAGGTTAACCCTGGTCAAGAGAAACCCAAGATACCTGAACTGGTCTGAGACATCTACTTGCCTTCCTAGGGCTGATGAGAGCTGGAGTAGCCCACTATGATCATTGCCCAGGCGTCATGTCCCGAAGAGGACTGCTTTTGTTTTTTCTTCATTTAGTTTTAGAGAGTTTGCAGTGAACCAGACTTCAAGAGCTGAGAGGCTCTCATGACATGTCTCTTGACAAAATCTAGTGAGTTTTGACTCCATGAAAGTCTATCCAAGGGGATTTGGTTTCCCTCCAGCATACATCATTGTCATAGGAACATACAAAAAAAATATTTTAATGGCAAAAAAAAAGGCTATAGCCTATCTTGCTTGCACTGCTCCTACCTATACACAGCCCACCAGCCTGATACTGTACCTGTATGGTGGGCAGTGTAGTGATAGCCCAGCCCCCTCTACCATCTCTTTGTCCTCTCTTTCCTTATGCCTTATCATCTCCTCATGTCTGTCTTATACCCTTTTAAAGCACATCATGGTTTTTATTTCCACCACCTCCTTGGGCAAACTGTTCCACTTGTCTACCACTTTCTAGGAAAATAAAAGTTTCATCCTGTCCTTTTCCAACTTCCCCCCATCAGCTTGCATTAATGTTGTCTTGTAGTAGACCCCTTGCACAGCCTGAACAGCTGCTGCCAGAAGCCCTGTTTATTCCTTTGAGACACTTGAATATTGTATCTTGTCACTGTGCTGCATCCTGGTCTTTAATGAGTACATACAGAATCAAAACCCTTATTTCTATGTAGCAGTTTGGTTCTACATTCTGTGTGGGGTACAGGTTGCCACAGAACTTCTGTGATGGTTTCTGATTTCTGCAGAACTTCTCCGAGATTCCTGCTGGGAGTTTGTAGCAGCACAGATGCACTTGTGGTTCTGTGCCATGTATTTCCTGCCCTGTTACTCCCTTCATCATTCAGCATTAATTGATATTATAAAAAGGGTCTTGTGAATGGAGAATTGTGATTGGCTGACAACATTCAATAAGTCCTATGTTGCTCTTTAATTAATATACTTGTAGAACTGCTTCACATGCGTAATGATTTTAAATATCAAATGACAACTTTACAAAATTATTTTTTAGAATCTTTATCTGCCATTTCCTCTACTGCTCAACAGTGCCAGTGAGCTGAATCCATTGCACAGCTAACATCAATATTAACTGAAAAACTGCCAAGATGAATTAAGGCATAAACCTGATAAAACCAGAAGTATCAAGGTATCTGATCTTTTAAAGTGAAAAATTCAACACCCAGCATTATGTCTCAAATTATCTATCTCAGGGTGAACACCCCACTCTCTGGTAAGTCACCATAGTGCAGACTGCTCAACATAGGCTCTGTGAAAATGAAAACAAAGTGCAGAGCCCATATCACACTTTCTCCACTCTCTGGCATGCTGTAAAGGGAGGGGGGGCTGAATGAGGGAGCTTGAATCGGCAACAGATCCATTATTCACTCCAATTAATATTCTAATTAGCTATAATAGCCAAGTTGCTTCATGTTTCTTAAGCTTTCATCTGCATTCAGCAGCTTAACGACTCCTCTTGGTCTTTTCTGCTGGCTTGGATAAAGCATGTTCACTAATTCTGAGGCTGGTTACAATGGAGACAACTACGAGTGCTCTGGCAAGCTTATGAACTCATGAATAAATTTTTACTGACATATCTTGGAAACATGCAGCACAGCTTAGTGGATGGACTGTTTAATTAAACAATCACTGTTTGGGTTTTTAGTTTTTTTTTTAATAACAGCAACAAGGTACTCCCAGGTGGTTATCTTAATGTTGAGTTACTCACCCCCAAGTTGGCTCAAGGAAATTTTATACGGTATCAGTATGGGTTGACTAAATATATACATGTGATATCTCCCTCTTTTCCCAGGAGACTCCTATTTTTTTTGACTGAACTCCCTCTCTCCCAGGAAACAAAATCTCCTGCTTAAATAAAATTCTGTCCAAAATATCCATTATTGTTTTTGTGGTATGTAAGTGATAACTGTATACAACTAGTTATTGATTCTTTTTAGTGCTTTTTTTTGACAAAATGAAATATACTAAATGTTTTGAAATGCTTTTTTCTTATTTTTGATGCCATTTAAGGACAAACTCATGACGCTATGGCATCTCCCTACTAGCAAGGCAATAGGGCAATCTCCTACTAACTTTGACCCAAATCTCCTATTATAAGTTAGACATATCATATGTACTGTATGTGAATATCACAGTACCTGCTGTACTATGCTATTTCCTCAGGGAGTGAGAACAGTGGTAGATAAATAACTATAATTTAAAGTCCCAAGCTTCCTCTGCCTTGACGCTTAACAGCACAGGCCTTCTTTTTTTTTTACGTTTATTTTATCATTTCAAACATACAAACAACAAAGAACAAAACCACAAACATACAACAGTCCCCAACCCCACCCCTATAGATGCCTACATTAACTATGTACAAAAGACTGAGAGCATTTAGTAAAAATAATAAAAATCTGTCAACAAGCATAAGCAGTCACATAAATAAAGGAAAAACAGATCATAGTAAAAGAACCATACAGCATGAAAGGAATAGTTAATCTATAATCAAAAGGTAACAGATAAAAAAACAAATATAATGATAGGGACTATAAAAATACTATTATCAGATAACTGAGTTACAGAGGGTGCAATTTAGAATTTTTTCTCACAGTCCATTGCAGGTACTGGCTATTAGTCCCTTAATCGAAGATTGCTTAATAACTCATTAAATCACTCCCCATAAGTAATATGGTGCTGATCTCTCCAGTGACATATCCATGTTTGACAACCATCCATGTGGTATGGGTTTACCTCATATTCTAAAGTTGTTGTTTCTAACCAATGCTTGTATCGTATAATTACAATGTTTATGTGACAGCTTCTGAAACATCTTCTGATAGATCAATAGTAAAGTACCCACAATTGACTGGCACAATTTTGAAGGAAGTGAAGTACATTTAACATATAGCATAGAGAAAGGGGAGAGCCCATAAGATCTAATTTGTTCAGCTTCTATATTAGCCAAACAGGAGTGTAGGTACAGGAATGTGGGATCTTGAGGATGTAGCCATTGAAGGTATTTATTTAGATGTACCAGTACAGGCCTTCCTGCCAGTGCTCTGATAGAGTGACTGCAACTGACTCCTTGAGTTTGAGCATAAGCTTGTGATATCAGAGGGATGCCAAGGGAAGGAGGAACAAGCATACATCAAGCAGCTCACCACCTTAGTGTGGTGGGACTTGTGCCCCACAATGTAATCGCCACCTAGTTTAGGTTAGGTGGTGTTGCAGTCAGAGCTGACAGCAAGGGACAGGTACCCATAGATGTGAACAACTGCACAGAGTGCAGTGCATGCATCACTGCATGGCTGGTGACCCGAGGAGAAAATGGAAAATGACTCCACACTGCTGAAATTGATGTTGGCACACACTGCAGGCTCACACACTACTGATGTAGCACTCTGTGCACTACTAGTTGGTGCTGGGTAAGAGGTAAGAATGTAAGTCCACAAAAGGTAGCTGATAGAGCTGAGAGGGGTGATGCCAATGAAGGCAGGAATGGTGGCAGACAGAAAAGCTTGATTAAAAGATAAAACAAATGTGACCTGATGCCTGGTGGTATAAAATGGTAAAATGAAATGTTTTTGCTTTTTGGATTTAAAATCTGGAAACGTCCATGAGCCAAAGACCCATTTACATGGGCAACCAGGACAAATAACAAAAATATGCAACAACAAAATTACACAAAGATATACAGTAACAATGTTAAAAAACTAGTCAGCAAAACATTTACATCTGTTACTGGAGAAAATATGCTTTTTAAGGCTGCTCTGAATGAATGCAAAGAGTTGCTAACAAAAGTTACCATTGATTGCAGCTATAAGCACTTACAAATCTGGGTCTAACATGGAAGTGTCACCATCATGTTTGTGGAAGGAAGAGCCATGCCAATGTAAGATCGCTTAGTGGAGAATGTGCTTCCATATTAGATAACAGCCATTTTCAGCTCCTTTAACTGGAGCATGAATGATACATTCCTGTAGCAGAATGCAGCCCTGTTATTAGCTAAAATAGAATATGGTATCATTGATAACACGTGCTGAGCATAGAGGAGGGGTTTTAGTTAAAAGAGGAGGGGAATGGAAACAGGTGCTATTGAAAAAACTGTAACTGTTAATAAAGTATCACCAAGAACAGTGAATTCTATGGATCTACAGATAGTCTACAGAAGGTTGCAAGTACTGCAGAAACCTCTCTGTAGCGGTAAAACAGCAGAATTCTAGGGACCTTGATTAAGGCTGCCCTGGTGCTTCTCATAAGAGGTCCCCTGCTGTACCTGAATAATTTTGATCACCCTTCTCTGCATAGTCTGTAACCTGTCCCTCTCCTTCTTCAAGTTGTGGGCTGCAGAACTGCACACAGTAATCCAGGTGTGATCCCATCAGAGATCTACAGAGGGGGCATAAATCATGTTTTTTCTATTGGAGAACCCCCTCCATATGCTTTATTGAACTGAGCTATGACCTTTAGGCTATCTGCTATAATCACTTCCAGTTCTCTTTCATCCAGTAGCTGGGCTGCTTTGACACCCATATGCTAATACTCTGGTTTGGGGTGGTATCTACCAATAAACATGATTTTGCAATTATTAGCATTGAACATGACTGCCACATTCCTGCCCTCTGTTCTAACCTCCCAATACCCATTTTCACATCACTGACACCTTTCTCACATCGCCTTTCATAAACAGCTTAATATCATCTGCAAATGGGCTGATCTTGTCCTGTATCCTTTTTTTAGTGTTGCTGGTGAACTAGTTAAATAGGACTGGCCACAAGATAGATCCCTGGGGTACTGTGCTTGTGACTCCTGTCTTACCTGGTGCTGTCCATTTACCACTACCTTCTGAGTTCTTCCCTCCACCCAGTTTTTGATCCACTTTTCCAGTCCTGCTCCTAGTCTTAGTTCCACTAACTTCTTCACTAACCTTCTATGTGGCATTGAGTCAAAGACCTTCCAGAAATTCACATATAGAATGTCAACAGCCTGATCTTTGCCTGCTGCCTGCATCACCACATAAAAGAAATCAGTAAGATTTGTCAGGCAGGATGCTTGTTTAACAAAGCCATGCTGCCTGCTGTCTTGTAGGTTATTTTCCTCCAGTAACTCCTTCATTTGCTCTTTCAAGATGATCTTAAGCAGTCTGCTCACAATGCAGTTCAGATTCATCAGACTGAAACTCCCAGGGTTGCCCACACCCTTTCCCATGTGCAGGCATACCCATCCACCCGCTACCAGTTCACCAGTACCTCTCCTGTTGCCGGTGAACAGTTGAAGATGTTTGCCACAGGGGCAGCCAGTAGCTGTCCCACTTCTTTAAATTTTCTGATGTACAGTATAACCTGTCTGGGGCTGGGGATTTGCTGACTTTCAAAGCACTATGCTTTGATGCAGCATTTTATCCAAGGAGCACACAAGGAACATGTGCAAGTTTATTTTAAGTCACAAGACCTGCAGCGGCCAATCAGCGATGCTGGAGATTGAGAAATCCTCATGCTTCACATGTCTCACTGCAATTTTCAGGTCTCTCTCACATGAGAATTATATGGCTGCTGAAAAGTGATTGCGTAATATTAGAAAGAGTAATTTTTGATCTGGAAAAGGTAGGTATTATTAGAGAATTGTGCATTATCATTGTAGTTAGCTAATTCACAACATTTAACTATAATCCCTAAAGAGTGCGGGAAGTTAGCTTCAAAGAGGCAATGTGGAGGAGGGACCACAAGTCGATGAGGTTCAGTATAGCACTGAAAGCCCGGCACCCCAAGTCAAAGACAATGAAGCTTGATTTCAGAAGAATGGATATAGCAAAAAACTAGGGGAGATCATGTAGAACAAATTGAGGGTGTAGAAGATATAGAGGGAGTAGAAAACAAGTTAGAGATAATCAAGGGATGTCTGATGGAGGTCACTAGAGCCTTATTCAAGCAGAAAATGAAGATAGAACACTTATGAAGCTAAAGATACTGGGGGATCAGTCTGAGGGCAATGGGGAAGTATACTAAGAAAAGCGAAGCTGAAACTAGCCAGCAAAACCTTCAGGAAGGCAAAGGGAGACCGATCTGAGATTAGCTAAGGAGTTAAGGAAAATGAGAAGGATGTCTTGCATCTATCTGACAGGAGAAGAAATCATGGTGGGTATAATGAGATTAAAGTCAGTGAGAGGCTGGGTAATGAATAATAGGTCCATAACTTCAAGCATAATAAGTCATCCAGTCCAACAAGCTGATTCACTTTAACATGGCAATCCTGCTTCGAAAAAAAAAAAGTTCACTGGTAGTCTCACTCTATCCCAGTGGATCAGGTGATAATTCAAACTATGATAGTTTGTGATCCTCTTGAGGCATCAGTATTGGGTAGTATATTGGTGACAAGCATTCAATTCAATGTCCAGTCTCCGTATTTGAATGTAGCCTAGACATAAGTTTAAACAATCAGTAAAGTGGTCTCATGCAATTAGGACAAGACCATTTCTCCCATTAGTCTTCATCTCTAACTTCAGGTCAAAAAGGTGATCTGATCCAATATTCTGTGACTGTCCGATACATCAGTCCCAAATCGAATAGAAAACAGCATTTGCCTCTGAAGTACGCTTTCAAAGCAAATCTTATTGACACTTGAAACCAAAATCCATATGTGAGCCTTAAAAAACAGCCTTCTCTAAATATAATGTCTGACCCATGTACTCAGAGACAATAAAAGGGGTTCACGTTGTGATCATAAGTTCATAAAGCCATAGAGACAAGTAATACATTATTTCAGTCAACCCATACCTGAATTCCAGTGGTCTCAAAAACTCTGCATCAGAGGGGAAAAGTCATGCTAGTGTATACATCTCCTCAAAAGTTTTTGAACTACAGAGGCAAAATTTAATGCCCGATTCAAAACTCCAATTTAGAAAATGAATTTGTTAACCAGCCTCAGCCATCTTCATGAGACAATAAGTGCAGGCTGGTAAAGATAATATAGGCATGGATTTAAGACTGGGTAGCCATCTAAAGCTCATGAATCTCTTGCCTCTCAAAGCTCAGATGAGGAATTAAGCCTGATTATTCACCCAGGGTATTTTGTCGTCTCACCATTTCTCAGTTGGCTCTCTTCTGAAAGTTTGAAGGAGGGTTCAGATTTCATCCAACATCTGCTCTCATCTCTTCTTTTTCCCCTCCAGTGATACTTTTGGCAATTGTTTCTTCTGAAGAACACATTTGTCTCTGGCTGCCTGTACTTCCATATTTTCTGGTGGAATTACATGCTGCTCTTGTAAATCCAACAAAGCTGATTCATAGCCCTCATAAACTATAGTGCCATCTTTAATGTGAATTTTTAATGTGGCTGGGTAGGGTGTGGAAAACTTTAAGTTGTTCTTCTGAAGAATCTGGAACAATGTTATGAATACCCTGCGGTGACGTTGAATACTCATAGAATAGTCATTATCAAGTCTTATCCAATGACCAGCATACATTAATTGACCCTTTCTCCAAGACTGAGCCAGAATGGCCTGTTTTACAGCAAAGTTGTAAAAATGAACTGTTAGTGAGCGGGGACAAGCACGGAGTTGAAAGAGTATGGTGGGCTCATTCAATAGGGAGAGGCATAAGGCCAGTGAGATGCACTATTGAGGCAAAAAAATCTTGCAAAATTAATATCACCTTTCCCTTCTAGACCCTCAGGTAAGCCATCTATTCTACAATTATTTCTACAGGAGTGGTTTTCAAGGTCATCTATCTTTCCATTTAATTGCTTAATATCTTGTAATAAATGAGCAAATAACCTTTCTAACCTATCCACTAGGCCATAGGTGTCAGTAGCTTGTTTCCAGAGAGGTAGTGCACTCTTCAATTTGTGCTATTGTTGAATGAAATTGCTGATATAGGGAGTGAGTTTCTTCCCAAAAGGACTGGATCTCTCAGTAAGGTTGCATTAGTCGACTGATCTGACCCTGTAGTATTATCGGTCACCATCTCTAATCCAGATGGGTGTTGTGCAATAGAATAAAATTAGGACTCCAGTAGCAATATCAACTAATTACCAAATGTCTAAAGTAGCCCAAATCTCAAGCACCTCCCTGATGCAAAAATGAACTTTCAATTTGAAATTAAAATGGCTGATGGAGGTTTTTTTCCAATGAGCCAACAGAGCCCTGCCCTTAAGCTGTCATCACAGCAGGAGCACCACCAGAAGTTGGGTAAAGAATAATAGGAAGAAAACTGATATCCTCATTGAGTACTTCTGTTTGGCCTTTGCAATGGATGTGAGGGCCACATCCTGGACTATGAAATGCATCAAACAGGAGGGTATGTACAGCATAAACTACAATTGGGTCTTATAACAGTGGTTAAGAGCTAAAGGCACTGAAGACAGACATGTTTCCAGAACAGGATGGGTTTATCCCAGAGTGCTGAAAGAACTGGGACAGCAACTAGCAGTGCTTCCAATGGTTCTGTTTACCTGTTCTCTGGAGACTGTGATCATCCAGGTAGGCTGAAGTGGAGCAAATGTGGTCCTCCTCCAAAGGATTTGTAGCAGGAAGGACCCAGTGAACCACAAGTCAATTAGCTTGACATTTATAGTGGGAAAGCTACTTGAGCCCATCATTAAAGAGCAGGTGGTAGACTTTCTGGAGGCAAAGGTGCTGCAGTACAGGATACAACATGGCTACGTGAAGGGAAGGTTGAGCTAAACTAACCTGAGTTTCTCAACACAGCTAGGAAGTCAGAAAATAAGGGCCATGCAGTAGATATCCTGTATCTGGATTTCAGCAAGTCCTTTGATTAAGTTCTGCATAGAAAGTTAGTAAATAAGCAAGCAGACAAAGGGGTGGGAGAGAAGCTAACTGGGTGGATGGAAAGTTGGTTAGGGTGAAGGACCCAGAAGGAATTACTAAAGTGGGAGTCCTCAGCATTAAGAAATATGGCAAGCGTGGTTCCCCAGGGGTTGGTAGGTATTGGGGACAGAACTATTTATTGTGTTCATCTGCAACTTCCATGAGGGGGTTAATGGAAAATTTGTGGCTTTGCAGATGACACTAGAATCTGAGAAGGAAATCTGGGGCATGTGAAGGGACCTAAAAAGACTGTCTAAGATTTGAAAGTTTAAGTTTGATTCCAAAAAGTATAAGATTATGAGTATAGGCATGGGGAACCTGAAAATGTAATGTCATGGGGAGTGAACAAAATGAACAAGATTACAAAGGAAAGGGGCCTTAGGGTCATCAAAGTGATTGTTTCAAGTCAATAACCCCGTGTTCAGTATTACAGCATTTGCTAAAGCCAACAGTATGCTGGACTTAGGAAACAGGAGGGTTCCTCTAGTAGAAAGATGCAGGTACTGTTGCCCTC
Organism: Neoceratodus forsteri; assembly: GCA_016271365.2. Taxonomy (NCBI): domain Eukaryota; kingdom Metazoa; phylum Chordata; order Ceratodontiformes; family Ceratodontidae; genus Neoceratodus; species Neoceratodus forsteri. The sequence goes on along the minus strand of CM028131.1, from coordinate 394,749,599 downwards.
CATGGATCCCTGCTGAGGCTGCATCTGGAGTATTTTGTCAGGTTCTGGATCTCATATCTTTTTTTACTTTATTTTATTTTATTAATTTTCATATAGATGCAATCACACTCAAAGAAAAGCACAAAATCGAACATTATAAGATACATTGAAGGTATTTAGAAGTTATTAGTTCCAACCATCATACCCCCAACTCTCCCAGCTAGCATAATTTACCTCAGGAAGTGGTGGACATGTATAAGGTAAAAAGATGGCTGCATTGTGTTTTATCTTCAATAATTCAAGCCACCAAATGAATCTTTCCTCTGGTTTATTTTCATTTTGTGAGTCTCTCAACTTCAATACAAGTATTCTGGTCAACTTCTCAATACATGTATTCTGGATTCAAGTTTGGTTCTATTTATTCAGTTCACATGCAATACTTATATATAAAACTGTTATCTTGAAAAAGCCAACACCCCAGTATAAACCAATCATAAAACAATGAACATGTCTATTTTAAGCTGTGATGTTCCTTTTTCTATAAAACAAACTATTTACAGCCTGTGTGGCTTGAAAACATGTTATTCATAAATGTGCTGGAAAAGCATGTTTATTCATAAGCATTATCCTGATAAAGTGTCCTTCAGGACATTTAATGTTGACATCACAAGACTAAAGCATTTAACTACATTAACTAGATCTTGTGAGAAGCTTTCATCACAGGACAGCTATCTAAATATTGTAAAAGGTTGTATTTAAGTAGAAAAGCATTTACCTAGATATTATTATAGGTTACACTCAAATAAAAGTTGTATTTCAGTAAAATGTTACAGTACAACTCCCTCTTTTGTGACTTTTTAAAACTGGAGATTACACAATACGGTGTTGCCATTGTAACATTTGTATTTGTTGAATTATGTGTTTTATTTTATGGTACAATAACACTTGCACAATAATAAGAAAACAAATTACTGCAATACCGCATACTACCACTATTAGGGTTGGACAAGTACCTAAGACAGCCGAGGCCCAATTTTACTAGGATATAATGGGGATATATGAAGACTGTCTTTTTACCTCTTTAGCAGAGGCCTTTTGTGAGAAAATAAGTCCTTTTGCTTGCTGATGATACATCAAGGCACCAATTGTCCGTTTATTAATTTTGGGTAATTTAAAATGAGGTGGAGTTGCCAAATTAGTGAGTAAATTTAAGGCCAGACTAGAACCATAGATATGGGTAACATTTGTTTGGTTATAGGCAAGACGTTTCGGAGGGTCTAGTTTCAACCCACCATGTTTTGTCACTACACTCCCATACATTTTAAGGTTGACCTGCAATTACACACCTATGATTGGTTTTATTTTACAGCTTGGCAGTATTTATTTGCAGATGTTGGAGTAAATTTACATTGATTAGGAAACCATGGGGTGATTGATGTCTTTTTTACATATTATGTTTTATGTTCTTGTACACACTGTTGCTTAGGTAAGACAGCATATTTATTGTGTACTTGGATAATAGTGTCACCTGGTATTTGGAGTCTCATGATCTGGTCATGTAGTAATACAGTACTTTTAAATTATTGATTTGCCGCAATATTTTTGGTGTTGCAGAACATACAGGTATTATTACCAGTAAGGGAATTACATCTCGCAGCACTTGGGCATATTGATTTGGTGAATTTTGTACTTTTATTATAGCTAAGGGGGCTAGCATTACTTCGGGATGATCCAATATTCTAGTCACATTGGTTTTACAAATTTCTAAAGGTAACCTATTGGTTTTAATTTTATTTAATTTACTAACTAAATAAGCATGTGCTTTAGCAGCTAATTGTGAGCAAGCCAATTTTATATACCTTTTTTAGACATATTATAAAGTGAGTTATAAAAACAAACTGCTATTTGAGCAATAATTAAAACATTTTGTAAGGTTTTTTAAATGCAAACTAATTAATTTTTTTATTATTAGCTGCTAATTTTACAGTAGTCGATAATGGTCTAGTAGCCATATTTTTTAAAGTCGTTTTTAAAGAACAAATATGGCCCTTTAAAACCATACATATTTATTGTGTACTGGGATAATAGTGTCACCTAGTATTTGGAGTCTCATGATCTGGTCAAGTAGTAATACAGTACTTTTAAATTATTGATTCACCATGATATTTTTGGTGGTGCAGAACATACAGGTATTATTACTAGTATGGGAATTACATCTCACAGCACTTGTGCATATTGATTTGGTGAATTTTGTACTTTTATTATAGCTGGGGGAGTAGCATTACATCGGGATGATCCAATAATCTAGTCACATTGGTTTTACCAAATTCTAAAGGTAACCTATTGGTTTTAATTTTATTTAACTTATTAACTAAATAAGCATGTGCTTTAGCAGCTAATTGTGAGCAAGCCAATTTTATATACCTTTTCTTAGACATATTATAAAGTGAGTTATAAAAACAAACTGCTATTTATGCAATAATTAAAAAATTTTGTAAGGTTTTTTTAAATGCAAACTAATTATTTTTTTTATTATTAGCTGCTAGTTTTACAGTAGTCGATAATGGTCTAGTAGCCATATTTTTAAAGTAATTTTTAAAGAACAAATATGGCCCTTTAAAACCATAGAATCAATACCATTAGTGATTTTTGGTTTTGAGCCTAACCAGCCCCATACGCCTTTTTACGATGGGTCTAAGCTAGGATGCTTCTGCAGTAATTTGAAATGACCATATTACGGTCTCATTATGGTATTGATTTAAAGTATTGTAATATATGGATTTGCCAACAATACCATCGAAAATGATTTAAAAATCCTCGTAAACCATCTCGGAGAACTCTGCAGACAATAATACCACACTTCACAGGCAATAATACTATCGTTGCAAGAAACGATAGTATTATCACCAAAATGCCACAGCGCATGTGCAACTCTGCCCAGCAAGAAATCAGGTTGCCATGGAGCCACGTCCCTTCCTGCCCATCCAAAGTCACACCGTGCATTCTAATTCATCATTGTTCTTCTGTGGGTGGGCACACTCATTTTGAAAACATGGTGGCTCGTTACTCTCACTTAGCGAGCCAAATGCGTCTGCTTCGTTTCTTCGGTTTTTTTTTTCTATAAATGGATTATCTGGTTGATCCGATTACCCAAGGATCATAAACAAAAGGTAGGACTTCACGAAATTCAAACAGACACTGACAGACTGGCGGTTACGAGTGGGGATGTGGGCAAGTGACTCTGTCTCCAGTGCGACGGTCAGCTGACTGCAAGCATGTCTTCAGTACTGCGACTGGCTAAAGAAAGGCAAATCCATATATTACAAAAAATAATAGGCAGGTGTCGAGACTGGAATTATAATATCTGATTTGCAGTCAAGGGAACCTTCTCGAGTCTCGCCCTCGAGGTTCTCTTGACCCCAGAACCTCTCGATGGTATAATTCCCTTGTAATAGACACTCACCTATCTATTATTCTATTTATTATAATACTGTTGTCACAATAATACTGAAGCCCGATTTTTACATTGAGATGGTAACCTTGGAAAAGGCAAATGTAGCAAAACATTATACTTTAACTTGCATGGGTAATATAAAGGATATGTGTTTTGTGTTAAGATAATACCATTTGACAGGGGACAGGAACTTTTGCCCTGATATACCTTGTTTTTGATATACTATATTTTATGCCTTAAAATTATGCCATGCTGTTAAGTTAACATCACATGCCATACCAGGCCAATGCACCTTTTGAAAAACATGCACATATGTTAACAATGTATATACATTTATTAATGGTAATACTGTAAAAAATTGCTTTAATTTTACAGTATATATTTTAGTTGTATTATATAAAAAATGCCACATATTTTGTTTTGAACCACAAGAATAATTTAACGGAAATGTATTTAATGATTGTGGTAATATGTCATTTAATTTTGTTTGTAATAAGTCTTGCTTTTCTTTTGTCAGATTTGTCCATATCCTCACGTGAATGGATATAAACTTTTTGGGGGCTCTTGTGTTTACTACATACATTGCTGTGCTAGGCCAGGCTTTTGGCAAGCATTTTTATGTCACATTTTGACATTGTCCATTATAAATAAAATACCATTTGACAAGAAGATATTTAGTATGTTTATGGCGTTCTCCCAACAACACTGGGAGACCCCATGCAGTGCAATTTGTGGTGTATGGGCTGTTTAAACTGTTTTAAATATGCCCCGGACATTTATTTATGTCAGGAGTTACCAGGGTCAGTAAGGTACTACACAGCATAAGTACAGGAAATAGCATTGTACTTTATCTAGTGGGAGAAACAGAGCAGTATCAGTTGTTATTATTTAAAGGCTGATACAATTTACACTGGTCCACATGGACCCATTTGGTCTTCGTAGACCCTTGTTGAATTTGTCGGACCTGAATAACCCATGGCCCCAAAACATTAACGACAGTGTAGGGTCCCATTTAAATAGCATCCCATGGTCCTTTTTGACCAAAATTTTTTACCATGATGTGATGACCCTGTTTAATGGGTGGTGCCACTTTTTTATTATGTCTCTGTTTGTTTTTTTAATGTGTCTGTGCCATATTTTTGGCAGCATGAGGCAGATACAGAGCTAACTGCTTCTGTAGCTGTTGTAAGAACACATCCATTTTAATACGGCCTAACATGGGTATTAAATTTCCAAGATGGCGGCCACGCTGGGTCAGCCTTAATTTTAGCTTTAACTTCAGTTTAATCTTAGTTTATTTAATCTTAACCTTAGTTTATTTTAGTTTTATTTGTGTTTTAGAAACAGTAATAGTTTATTTTATTCAGCAGCAGTGGTTTTCGTGGATGTTGGACTGGCTAAAGAGCAGAACGTGATCTGAGTTTGCTTTGCCAATTGTTGATATCAGCAGCTGCTGTAAGTACTGTGGATTTAATTGCGAAGTGTGAAATCAGAGCTTAATATATGTAGCTTCGATCAAAGAAGTTCTGTAAGTCGTGGGACGCTGAACTGGTTAAAGAACAGGACACGATCGAGTTCGCTTTGCTGACTGTTGATTTCAGCAGCTGCTGTAAGAACTGTGGATTCAATCGTGAATTGTGAAATTAGAGCTTAAATATATGCAGCTTTGTTTCAAGTTGCAAGTCATAACATCGGAGTGTTGGAGCGCTGGATTTGGTTTGATAGTCCCCCAGATAGTTTTCGGGGTGACCTGCTTTAGTTAACTGGATTTAAACTTTTGCTGTTCACTGTAGAATGTGACCGGGAGAGATTATGTATCGGGAGGAGGAACTAGTAAATTGGAGCAAGACGAATTGGAAGATCTAAGAAGAAGTTTTGTGCTATAGTGTGGATATCTTTCTATTTGGTGGACTTAGGGGCAGTTGTCACTTGGTTTGGGACCTTGTGGAGTTTGTCAGGTGTTGGTGCACCGTCGTAGTGGCATGGGGTTCTAGCCCTTGTCCACTGGGAGCCGTGTTGGGGGCTGGGCCCTAGGGCTCTGGGGCCTACTGTTTGGTGGGTGTCAGGGAGTTTGTGGTTGCCGCTGTGGCTGCCATTCATCTGATTAGTTTGATTGGTCCTAGAGTGGTGTCTGCCCTGAAGAATTAGCCCGAAGACATTTTGAATTGGACCTCCTCTCCTTGTTTGTGTTTTAAATTTAGTTTGAGTGCTGTTTATTTTAATTGGGAATAGTGATTTAAATCCCTGGATTTATACTGCTTCTGTGCTGGAAACTTTGGACTCCTTTTTTGGATACTCGAGGTGATGAGAGGACCTTGGGTTTATTAATTTAATATGGATTTTACGCTCTCCCTGGGTTGTGAGAGGACTGGGGGGGAAGAGATATATCATTTCATTTCCTTTTTCATTTAAAATTTAATTATTGTTGATTTATTATTATTTGATATCTTGCAGTGAGAGTGCTAAGATATTTTATTTTCTTTTTATCTCCCTGGCTGTGAGAGAGTCTGGGGGGTGTTATTCTTTGTAGGGTGGGGTGAGAGAACCCTTACATTGATATTAATATTTTATTTTGTTTGTTAATTTTCTTTATTTTAATTTTTTTATTTTATTGAGAGTCCTCAGTCCAGTCCAGATCCGGTTTATGAGGTGTTTTTTTTTTGTTTTTTGTTTATTTGATTTTGTTTATTAATGTTGGTTATGCTTAGTATTATTTGGTTAATGTTTTGCTTTTAGATTGATTATTTTGTGTTTGGGGTTTTTATTTTGTTTAAGTAGTGGTATGTGCTGGCCCGTAGTCCCCACGGTGGTGCGCTATTCATCTTCCTCTCTTCGCGCTTTCCGCCCTTTTTATACTCCCCCCTACATTTCAATACTTAGCAGTGCTGCAGGGCACTGGGGATCATTCAATGGGGGAGTGAGAGTTACTTTTGCAACTAAGGTGGCCGACATCAGGGCTGACCTTTGTCTGGCAATCTCTAGGGGTGAGGCTGTAGAACAATGTGAGTTCACAATACCCTGTTTTTCTTGAGTTCCTTTGGTCGACCTGAGTTCGTGGATATTGTGAGGATCATCCATAGTGTGTGTTCCACAAGCTGTAGTTTGGACCCTGGACCGACTCCCTAATTTTGGTTTGTATTGATATCATTGGTCCAGTCTTGGTGCAAATAGTCTGGAGCTCCTGAGTCAGGTGAGTTCCCTAGCTCCTGAAAGAGGCGTGGTGACACCTCTCTGAAAAAGCTACCTTGGACCCAGATTGTTTCTCAAACTACAGACCTATCTCTAACCTTCCCTTTATTGGGAAGGTTATTGAGAAGGTAGTGGCTGCCCAATTGGAAGACCATTTAACCATCCACAATATCTATGAGTCCTTCCAATCTGGTTTTCGTAAAAGGCATAGCACCAAGACTGCGCTGGTTTGGGTGCTTAATGATCTTCTGAGGGTGAGAGATCAGAAGAGACATTCCATTCTAGTTCTCCTTGATCTCTCAGTTTTGACACTGTGATCACTTGGTGTTGATAGCACACCTGAGGCTAATTTGTGGAATATCGGGAACTGTTTTACAATGGTTCACCTCATTCCTTACTGGGAGATCACAAAGAGTTGTGTTGGGAGTCTTTCCTCTGGCCCAACTTCTTGTTGTGTGGGGTTCCTCAGGGTTCTGTGCTGTCACCCATGTTATTCGCGTGGGTATAGCTGCCCTCAGAGACATTATTAGACAGTATGGGCTGAGGTTTCACTGCTATGCAGATGATACCCAGCTATACCTGTCTTTTGCACCCGACCAGGATGGAGCACTCACGATGTTTAATAACTGTCTTGAGGAAGTCCAGGGTTGTATGGATTCTAGTTGGTTAAAGTTGAACTCGAAGAAGACAGAGGTTTTGGTTGTGGACCCGGGGGGTCAGATAGAGAGGTTACGTGGTGGCATGCCTTCTGGGATATTTCTTGGCGGTATGTCACTTTCGTCCTCTGAACAGGTGCGTAGTCTTGGGATCATCCTATATGACAAGCTGACATTACAGTCTCAGGTGTCGGCTGTTGTCAGGACTTCCTTTTACCATCTTAGGAATATCGCCAGGGTTATGCACCTTGTTCCGTCTGACTCTTTACCAACATTGGTCCATGCCTTTGTGTCCTCACGTTTGGACTACTGCAACGTCCTTTACTTTGGGCTTTCTGGGGTTGAAATCCGCCACCTTCAGCTGGTGCAGAACGCTGCAGTCCGGGTTTTGATGGGGACAAGTAGGTCCTCCCATATTACTCCGGTGATGCACAAACTTCACTGACTGCCTATACGGTGGTGGATCACCTTTAAAGTCATCTTATTGACTTTTAAAGCCCTTCACGATCAGGGTCCGGCCTATTTGAAAGAAGTTCTGGTCCCTTACCACCAACCGGTCACGCTCCGCTCGGCCCGTGAGAGTTGCTAGAGGTTCTGAGAGTGAGTTTGAAATCTTCTGGCAGTAGAGCTTTTTCATATGTTGCTCCCACTCTCTGGAATTCCTACCATGCCAGTTACAGGAGTGCACCTCGGAGGAATTCAAGAAAAATCTGAAAACTTATTTGTGGCAAATGGCATTTTTGGATGCTTGACTGTTTTGGATGTTTAAGTAATTTTATTCTGTTGAATTTTATTCATATTTATTAATTGATTTTAATAATGGTAGGTAATATGATATGAATTTATTTATATGTGTTAGCTTGTGTTGATGTTGTGGTTTAATATGTTCAGCGCCTTGGTATGCTGAAAGGCTCTATAAATAAACGTATTATTATTATTATAAATTTGGATCCGATGGATAATACAGCCACATATCTTGTTTAGTCATCAATTGATATGGGCTATAGCCAGTACTTTTGTTTTTTGTGCCTCTAATACCCATTAGGATTTTTGGTAAGTGCGTCACCCACCCTTTACCAGTATTTAACATTGCCTTTTTTAGTGCATTTTTTAGAGTGCGATTTAACCTTGTTACCATTTTTGAAGATGGTGGATGGTAGGGTAAATGCAAATGCTGAGTGATATCCAAAATATCACACAAAGCTTTTATTACTTTTGTTGTGAAATGAGTTTTTTTTATTACTTTTAAGTATTTTGTGAAAACCCTATTGAGAGAACACCTGTTTTTATAGCACTTTTGCAGTAGCTGTAGCACTATTATTTTGTATGGGCAATGCTTTTACCTATTTGGAAAATATGTCAACAATGACTAGTCAATTTTGGAACCCCCCTTTTGTAGTAGGCAAGGGCCCCACATAATTAATTTGTAAACTGGACCAAGGACCGTCCGCTAAGGGAATACACCCTAATGGAACCCTCTTAGTAGGCACTGGAGGATTTATCTGTGCACAGATGAAACAAGCCTCTAGGCATTGTTTGACATCTTTTCCCATTTTTGGCCACCAATATTTTTGTGTCAACAGTTTACATGTTTTATGAAGTCCACAATGACCTTTAATGTGATGATTATCTATGATGATATCTTTTTGAAACAAAGTTGGTGGTATCCACTTTTTAAATCTTGGTTGTCATTTTTATACTACCATACCTTTTTATATGGTAACATGTTTGGTTGCACACTGTCCAGTGTCTTTTTATTGGTTTCGACAACCCACTATTAAAGCATTTGTATCTTGGATACACCCCAAACTTGGGACTTGTGAGATGGCAGCTATTTATTTAATATGATGTTTGTCAAATTTGTTCATCTTCACAATTGTGTAGAGTTACCTCCTAGAGGGTCTACCCATAAGTTTGTTTGTTTGGCTGCAACTTGAGCTAGGTTGTCCACTACGTTATTGTTTAACTCATGGATACCCTTTGGCTTTTTTTGAGAGCTCTTACTTTACAAATTGCTATTTTTAAAGGTGTCTGAGTCTTATATCCCATATATGTTGTAATATGGGAGCAATGTGACCAGATCCTCCAGATGCTGTCTGCATTTGTCATTTAATCTAGATTGGCAAAAAGTCCAATAAGGAATTTACTAAAAGCACAAATTGAGAAGATATTAATAGCTTCTCAAGGGTAAGCCATAATAGCTCTGTGAACTGCCTTTAATTTTGCTTTATGGGCAGAAAATGATTTTGGGCATCTTACTAATATTTCTTGATTAGAACTCAGTGTCCATATGGCATATTTTGTATGGAAATATCTATTTTTTTAAAAACGAGAGCCATTTACATAAACATTTTTTGCCTCAGTATTTGTTTTTGCAGCAAATATGGGTTTAAAATAAATTTTTATTACAGTTTTACGGGCATGTGCCTCTCCTTCCCATCCATGCCATTAATTTAACTAACATAGGTGAGGTACATCTTTTTTACAGTGTTATTTTTTCCTTGTTGGGCTATGGCCCATTTCACCAATTGCTGTGAAGACACACCTTTTATATTTTTTAAGTAGGAATTTTACTGGAGTATGAGACATTTGCAGGATAATTTTATTAAACCACACAATATGTTTTGTGGCTTGTATAGCCTAATATACAGCTAACAAATGTTTTACACATTTTTATATGTTTTTTTAGAGGTATTAATATACGAGAAAAATATCCCACAGGACGTAAAGTCTTTGCTTTTTTTTGTAACTGTACAGCATTGATCACCTGATCTGTTGCATGTACCTGTATCACACAATTAGAGGATTTAGAAGGACTAATAACAGCCAGAGCTGCCATTAGTGCTTGCTTAAGAGCCAGAAAAGCTATTTGATGTTTTGGTTCCCAACTGAGAATATTTGTGTCCTTTTTACCCTTTAGTAAATTATACAGAGGTTTTGCCATACTGGAGAAGGCTTTAATAAATCTCTGCAGGTCTGACCATGCCCAAGAACTGTCATAATGCAGTCTTTGTCATGGGTCTTGGTAGTTGTTGTATCACCTGATTTTTATCAGGATCTACAGTCTGTCCTTTTTTGTCAATTCATAGCCCCAAAAAAGTAACTTGTGACTGCCCAATTTGTGTTTTACTAGGGTTTATTTTAACCCTTCTTTACTTAAGACTGTTAGAAACTTATTTAATAAACTGACATGATCTTAGTATGTGTTAGTCTGCAATAAAATATTGTTAACATATTGTATTATTGCTTTTGGTACTGAAAACCCTAATAATAATTTTGCCAAACATTAATGAAATAATGTGGGTGATGAGTGAAAACCTTGTGGTAAACACTGGAATGTGTATTGCTTATTCTGAAAGGTGAAAGCAAACTTATACTGACTATTTGGATGTACACGGATAGACCAAAAGCCATTTGACCCATTTAGTACAGTATAGATGGTTGCAAGTGGGAGACAACCGAGATATTAAGTCTGGTAGTCTAGATACTACTGGGGTGATTAAAGGTGCTACCTTGTTTAAGACTTTATAGTCTATTGTCAATTTTTAAGTACCATTCGCTTTACGAACTGGCCAAAGAGCTGAATTAACAGTTGAACATATTGGGCAAATTACCTTTTGTAATTGCAGCCATTTTAAAGTAATTTTTACCTTTTTTGTGCTTTTTTTGGAAACGCATATTGCTTTTGTGACAGTGGGTCTGGTCCCTTGATTTGGACCTCCATATTTGACACATGTCCACATTCTGTAGCATTTTTTAGCCCAAACTGATTTATGCCTTTGTACAACAGATTTTATCCATTGTGGCACCTGCTTTTATAAATTACCCATGTGATAAATCTTTCATGACTTTATGGTGTATACATTATGCGAGTCATCCATATTTGGTCCTAGGTTAGTAGTGCTTTTTTGCCATAAAATTATATTATTAAGATTTACTACTAAATCATGTTATGCTAGAATGTCAATACCCATGATGGTACCTTTATGTGTATTACATTTTTAAAACATACATTTTAGTTGTTGTTTACCTATTTGAACCCATACTGGTTTTGTTAAATATGTTGTTAACACACCCCCTGAGAGACCTTGCAAATTAATTTGTTGTTTCCCATGAGTTGTTAAAGGCATATTACTATTTGTTACAGTAACAGTAGCACCAGTATTAGCTAATATTACAGTCTGGCAGGCCATTACCATAGCTGATATTGTTGGACATCCTTTCCAATTTTTTTGTAATTGACCAAGGATTTTGAAGTTGGGGGCTTTGTCCTGTCATTTTTTTTATCTTTAGCGAGAAGCTCCTTTTTATCTTTTATTTTTTCACTATTACGAGGGGCAGTAGATTCCTTTTGAACAGCTGCAATTGCCTTAGTATTAATTAAATTACTAAGCACTTTAATACACTTTTGTAAGTCTGCCTTACCACCAGGTGTAGCATTATTACCTGGATTTTGAGCACTTTTTTTAAGACTTGCTGCTTTTGCCCTTTTGTATTTTTACCTTTTACCTAACAATTACATTTAAAGTGGCCCACTTTATGGCAATTGTGACAGGTAAACCCACTTTTGCCTTTTGTTTTGACTATAGCGGCTACCCTTTGCTTATCTTTTTTTTTCAGGACTTTTGTCCTGTTGCATTCTCCACCAATCTGTAAGCAACTGTTCTTTTTAAAGCATTCTTCACCTGTTTACACATTATGCATATTGACACAGGCACAATAGTAGCCTGTGCCATCAATTAAACTTAGAAAGGTTCTTTATCCTTGGTTGGATTGGCTACTCCCCATATGTGGCATAGGCAGCATATAACCCATTAATAAACATGACAGGTGATGTCCCAGGTTGCAGCGTGATCTTATAGATCCTGCTCTAATTTGTATGAGATACTCCATGCATTGACTGTAAAACAGTCTGTATTTTATTATGGACACCCAATTATCATTACTTTTGATGCATGTTGAGTCTCCTTTATTTTATTTGGAAGACTCTGTAATAATACTGCCAGTAAAGAAAGTGTAACAATTTTACAAGCATTTTTATTAGTCAAATTAAAATTGGTAACTAATGTCCTTACTTTACTATAATATAGTACCGGGTTTTGTCCCAGTTTCCATTTTTTTAACTGGTCTATTAATTGCACAGATTTTGCAACAGTAAGATTTTTTTTAGATATTTTAGTATGCACTTGCACTTTTTTTAAAGCCTTTTATTTTATTTTTTTTGCCTTATGGTTCTCACTATCCTCTTTTAATTTAGTTTTTAATTTTTTTTATTTTGGTATGAATTTTTTCTGCTTTTTTATCTAAGGCTGCCATTTGATTTTTATTTTTTTTATCTTTTGCTTCTCCCCGAATTTTATTATATTTAAGTTTATTTACTGCTAAACTTGTCTCCATGTTATTTTGGGCTTTTTCTGTCATAATCTTTATCCTTTGTCCCCGTCTTGGAACTTTTCCCCCTTTTACTTTGGTGATTAGGGGAGCTATCTTTGCCTTTTACTTTTTATACTACACTTTTTTTTTGCTAGATTCCTCAGAGTTGGTATTAGAACTAGACTTGAACCAATGTCTTTCCCCTACACAATTACATGGTATAGGTTTATTCTTTTTTACCACTTTTATTTCTACTTATTTACATTTTTGTACTTGTTGCTGCAGCTCCAGTGATATTTGACACCGCAGTTGAGCCTCAGTACATACTGTATATATCTCTTGTTCTATATATGCTAATTCTTGAGCATGCTCTTGATTAACATGATCTAATTTTTGTACGGCTTGCTGTAACTGCCGATATAATTTATTAATTTGGGCTTGACTTTGTTTATTAATAAATTTAATATTTTGTTTAATTAGTTATTTTTATCATTAAACCACATTCTTCTTTTGAGAGCTTTAACTTATATGCACTATCTTTAGTTTCTGTGACATATTTGGCTATATTTAAGTAATGAGCATCATCTTTTTAACATTTTTGTCTTCAACTGACACATCCTAGCAGTTATTTTCTAACTGATACTGTATGTACATTTGATATACAGTATGTTAGCTAACTTGGTTTTATTTGATTTACTTTTTTATTAAGATTTGTACATTGTTTAATTAAACATAAGTACGCATTTTCCTGCTGTTCAGGGAGCTATACTGGACCTTCTTGCAGGTTTGTTTCTAAACATTTACATAATATGGAATTCATACTTATGTCAGTAGGTTTACCAGCAAATCATGTCTGACTTCGCCTCAGCTTCCTTATGTGTCTTTCAACCTCCCTCCATACAGAGTAATTAGTTCACGGTGGTAGGCATTCCTTGCAGTGGCTTCTTCTTTTTGTTCATTTGATGTCGTCAGCAATCATATAGACTGTCTTCAGACATCCGAGTCACTGCACCAAATGTACGGTAAAACTATGGCTGCATTGTGTTTTTTATCTTCAGATAATTCAAGCCACACCAAATGAATGTTTCCCTCTGGTTTATTTTCATTTTGCAAGTCTCCAACTTCAATAGAAGCATTCTGGTCAACTTCTCAATACATGTATTCTGGATTCAAGTTTGGTGCTATTTATTGAGTTCACATGCAATACTTATATATAAAACTGTTATCTTAAAAAGCCAACACCCCAGTATAAACCAATCATAAAACAAGCAACATGTCTATTTTAACCTGTAATGTTCCTTTTCTAAAATCAAACTTTTTTTAAGTTGTTTAACCAGGTATAGCACACTAAGCTGAACGCTTTTTACAGGAGCAACCTGGGAGCACAAGGAGGTTAAGTGACTTGCTCAGGGTCACACAGTATGCAAGTGGAAGCTGTGGGATTCTAACCCAGGTCTGGTCTTTTGGATGTCACCAGATTTGCAGCTCAGAGCCTTAGACCACTGCGCTATACTGCCTACTGTATTTATAGCCTGTGTGACTTAAAAAACATGTTATTCATAAATGTGCTAAAAAACATGTTATTCATAAACATTATCCTAATAAAGTGTCCTTCAGGACATTTAATGTTGACATCACAAGACTAAAGCATTTAAATAGATTAACTAAATCTTGTAAAAAAGCTTTTATCACAGGACAACTAACCAAATATTGTAAAAGGTTATATTTAAGTAAAAAAACATTTACTTAGATATTATTATAGGTTACATTCAAATAAAAAGTTGTATTTCAGTAAAATGTTACAGTACAACATGAATACAGTGTAGGGCTTCAAAGAGGCATGGGATAGGCATAAAGGAGTAATACGGATGAGTATGAATAGATAGGCCATTGACAGAGCAAAGGCAGATGGCACATTCATAAGGTAGAAAAAGAAATAGGCAGACTGGATTGGCCTTGTGGCCCTTATCTGCCATCAACTTCTATGTTTCTATGTTTCTATTATGTTTATATAGAGAACATATTATGTACTATGTATTATTTGTATGTTTCTGCAAGGCAACAGAGCCAAATAGGTTCACTTAACCTTATATTTATTCAGTTGCTTTTTAGTTACTTGTACACCTCAAAGTTAAAACATCTTTTATATTATATTAACTTGAATTAAGGAAGAGTTATGTTAAAGATTATAAATCTTTCCCCATCTGTTATAAAAGGTAGTAATATTATTGCGAAACATATAAATTAATATAGTAACTGTAAATTAAACAAGATATTTGTGGTCCATTCTTTTAAACTTAGAGTCTCTTTATCAGTCCAATGTTTAATTGTTAGTTGTTTTGTTGAGATAGCTATTAATGACAAAGTTGCTTTGTTTGCCATACCATTAAACTTTTCAAGATTTCCCAGGATGCAAAATTGAAAACTGAAAGCATCATTTAGTGATAGCTTTCTTCCTATACTATTTTTAACCAAGCTCTAAATATGTTGGGCCTTAGGACAGAACCAAAGAATATGACTAATTGATCCCTCTGATATACCACATTTAAAGCATGTGTTTGAGTCTGATAGCCAGAACCAGAAAAGCTTTTGCTGAGTCATATATACATTATGTAAAATTTTAAATTGAATTAGTCTTAAATTGCCCAGTGGAATATATTTATAAATATTACTCCATGAACTGGTCCAATTTTGTGAAGAAGCTTTAGTTTCTTTATTTAAAAAGGAGATTATTTGGTCCATTGAATATTTTAATTTTAACAGTACCAAATAGAGATTAGTTATAGGATGGGATCTAGAACTCCCATGTTGTAGCTCCATTATTACATCCTGTGTATCCTGGTTTCATGATTTGGGACCTAACTAGGCCTTTATAGCTATCTTAACTAATAGTAATATTGGTAGGAAATTTTTATTCAAGTTTTCTTTCTTTACTACTTCTTTTAAAAATGAGGATAATTTAAGGTATGTGGACTTTGTAAACCAGTTAGAATAAATGGGCTTACCATTTACTCTAAAACTAAGATTGTCCAAAATAGGTTGGTTACAATTCGGGGTGGAAAGAATGAAAAGGGACTTGGCAAGGTTGGAGGAATGGTCAAATATGTGGCAGCTCAGATTCAATGCAATGAAGTGCAAGGTAATGCATCTGGGGAACAAAAACCCATGGGAAAGGGTACACAATGGGGGGTGAGTTAATAACAACAACAACAATTGAAAAAGACCTAGGAGTAATTATATCAGATGACCTAAAGGTGGGCAAGCAATGTGAGAAGGCAGTAAGAAGGGCTGGGGGATACTGGGATGCATAGGGAGAGGCATCAAGTAGAAAGCAGGAAGTTGTTATCTCTCTGTACAGTTAGTGAGACCCCATCTGGAGTACTGTGTGCAATTCTGAAGACCCCATCTCTGCAAAGATATAGACAGAGTGGAGGCTGTTCAGAGGAGGGCAAGCAAAATGGTGCAGGGTCTGCAACAGAACACATACAAGGGGAGACTAAAACAGCTTAATATGTATATCCTTGAGGAAAGGAAGGGGGGGCATGATAGACACTTTCAAGTATCTCAAGGGAATTAACAAAGTACAAGAGGGTAGTATCTTTCAGAAGAAGAGATGTGCAAGAGCAAGGGGGCCAATTTGATAATAGAGGGGGGATGGCTCAGAGGTAATGTTTGAAAGTATTTTTTCACAGAGAGGGTTGTGGATTCATGGGACAGCCTTCCTGAGGAAGTTGTTTAGTCAGGAACAGTGGGAGAATTCAAGAATGCATGGGATAGGCATAAGGCAATTCTAGTGGTGGGTAGGAGGAAGTAAGTTGTTGATTAACTAGAATCTGCAGCTTATCCATCAGGTAGGGAAATGGGTAGACTAGGTGGGCCAAGCAGTCCTTATCTGCCATCAAATTCTATGTTTCTATGTTTCTATTAATAGGTGAAATATCCTCAGGAAAATATTCATTTTGACTATGCTTATTTTCCCTGGATCCCATAACTTAAAAGGGACAGGGACCAGACACAGACAGACCAGATGTGAGACACAAAGATAATACAATGTCAGAAGGAAAAAAACATATGAGGAGTTTTGGATCTGTCTGTACATGTACTCATTAGAGGCAAGAAGGGAGAGGGTTCAAATGACTGAAACATTTAAATTCATAAGAAGAATAAACTGGGTAGATTGTCAATACACCTGTTCAAGTGACACAATGGATCATCAACTGGGAGAATGATTATAAGCTGATCGGGGATGGATTCAAGAAGGATGTGAGGAAGTACTTCTTCACAGAGGGACTGGTGGATAGATGGAACAAAATGCTCAGGAAGAGGACAAATGTCAAGAAGGTGATAGGCTCCAAGAGAGGGTGGAACCGTTATGATGGATTGGTAAGAGTAAACAGTGGTGAGAGGGAGAAGACTGGGGGAATGGTGCCAGACTCTGACTAGGGCACTTGACCTAGGCCAGAGAAATAGTGCTGGGCACAAAGTGTGAATTCCACTTTTGTGAAACATCTGCGAAATATCAGAATTTTCAAGATATTTTCTGAAATTCTGCCTTTGACAGACTCGGAAACTTCTGAAATTGTATTTTGATTTTTTGCCAAATACTGCAGGACTTGTTGATGAACAGTGGGAACATAGTCATGAACTATGAAATTGAAGTTGCAAGTCATTGATTCTGCAGTTTGGTTATTAATTTTGCAATTCCCCATGTAATTCAGAAGAAATGTTTTCTGCAAGCAATTTAGGATCCTATTTGTGTTTCTGAATGTGATATTGTAACTTTCAAATCTATTAACTGACTCTAACTACCTACCTCTAGAATCACAGTACTGGACTTGCTGCAATCCACCATTTCTAATGCAGGTGGGGTTCATGTTGTTTTTTCTGCCATTTGCACTTAAATTTCTAGGTTCTGCTGTTAAATGCCTTGGAAGAAAAGGGTTTTTCTTGCCTGTTTATTCTGCCATTCAGAAAAAATGTTTGTAGTTATGTTCTGTATTACAGCAGAAAACTCCAAACTTGTTTCCTGAGCTGTGTTGTCACCTGGACAGTTGTTTTTTCCACTGTTTGTGTTCTTTTTAGGATCTGCTGTTGAACTCTGTGTAAGCAAAGGATTCTCACCATTTGTATTTTGCCATTCTTTTTAAAATATCTTGGTTAAATGGTAAAAATACGGCGCTAAGTTGGACTTATTTCTCCACCAAGGCTGTTGCAATTCTGTATGATGACTCACTTGTATTGTGTAACATGCATTGTTCCACCTGCAGTTCTCAGCATCCACTTGATATCAGGTATCTAGTCCAGTGGCCCATCCTCTGTCATGAGTTTTGTGTGTATTACTGTACACTGGATCCGTTTTCCTGTATTGATGTCATGCAGTCATGCACATGTTCTATTTGCCCTCTGAGAAGTGTCAGTAGTAATGGAAGTGCTGATCAGCATACTACCTTGAGCATACAGAGCACACATGGCTCACATACATCTGTCAGAATATTGACCCAACTGAACAAAGCCACTACATCCTGACTGAAGTCATTTGGTTTCCATGCTGGCTTCATTGCTAGAGGCAATGCTAGGAATGTTATGAAAGCAATTAATGATTGCTGTTTCTATCATGTCTCATGCTTTGCACATGTTTTGAACCTGATTGTGAAGGGTTCATTGATCATGAAGCAATCAGTAGCAGGTTGACTATCAGTCACAAAATTTGTAACCATTTCAGTTACTCCTTACTGGCTTGATCAGAGCTCAGCAGTCTACAGCAGGTCAGTGGAGTTCCACAACACAGCTTGACGTCACAGCCACTGGAACATAACACCCTACATGCTTGAGAAACTTTATATACATTTACAGGTCTGGTTGGAGGGCCTCTTATGGATATGAGTGTCACCACCATTCTTTGACCAGAGGACTGCAAAGCAAGTTAAGCAGTTCTGTGTCTTTAAGGATGCAAGTGGTACACTCTTATATCCACAGAAGGCTTTCAAATGTAATGATAAATTATTATAGATCACTTTTTAAATTTATAAAAATCTTTTTTTAATTTAAAACACTGATTGTGCCAGCAGTCAGTGAGAAGCCCATTGCAATGGCTCAGCACATGAGATACTCTTACAGTAATAACAGTATGTCTCCTAGAACTGAAGGAAGCAGTGTGATTGGTTGGGGATGCTCATATGATCACTACTGTGATGTACTCCACATGCTAGGCTGGCCATCATTCAAAGCCCGCCTTGAATTCCCATTGCTCTGCACCACCTTTAAGCTCATTCACCTGCCCTCCCCACCTAATCTCTCCAACTTTCTCTCTCTGAAAACCTTCACCAGATCCCTTCGATCCTCTCAATACCCAAGACTAAAGCTACCTAAACCATGCCTAGCTATTTGCAAGAGATCCCTCTCTTCAGCTACCCCCCAATTATGGAACAATCTCCCTCCGGACCTACTCATATGTATGACCCTCATGCAATTTAAACAAATATACAAAGCGACTTTCTTTCCTTCACCACTCTCTTCCTGGTAAAGATTCCTTCCTTCCTTTGTATTCACTCTGCCCTCTAGACCCTCCCTCACTTTCTGTGCCCTATCCTCTCCCTCTACCCGCTCCCCATAGTAGTAGTATTAAAACCTTTATTTTTATACAGGAAAGTTGTTGACATTTTACATAATTAGGACATAGTCCTATTTACAAGATCCTCTTGTTATATAGAATTAAAACAATTAAGACCTAGTACAATAACAACATCAAGACAACAAAATATACAAGAAAAAACATTCATTATAACAGTACAAATAAATTAATACAAAAAAAATCATATAACAATAATACACTTAATCATAACACTGTAATAATCTCCACACCCAATATGGCATATTGAGCTCTCTCTCTCTCTCTCTCTACACCTATCCTATGCTAAAATTCTCTGGTGCAGCTTTACCTATTGGATCTAAAATCACCTAAACTCCCCCTCCTTTCACCCTACATGGCTCAGTGAGCTCTGCAATTCCAACCCCTCACATTTGTGGTTTTACCATAGTTCTTCCAGTTACATGTATAGTTTGTGCAATAAACTATGAAAACATACTGTGCCTCATTGCACTTACTTGAGCTATGTTGCAAGATAACCTTTGTAAATATGTTATGCTCCTCTATTTTTGTAACCCATGGAATGACCGATGATTGCACGGTATCGTTTTACCTCAAGTTCCTACGTATCTCTGTACTTAATTGTTTTAATTTTCATGTATCAATATGTGTAACTTGTGTCTCCACTGTATATTTTTGTGTAGGATATTCATGTTCCCTGGGTCACCCCTGAAAAAGGGACAACTCAGTCTCAGTGGACTCACTCGGTCAACAAAATCAAATAAATAAATATAATGAGCTGTATAAGCCAATCAATGACTATGTGGTGCAAATCTGTGATCGGGAATATGGCAAGCCACATCGTTGAGTTCATCCCAGTGGATGCTGATTGATAGGGTCATCCAAATCCTTCACCTGTCTGAACATTCTACAAATGACGGTAGCTCTGAAAATACCTGCCCTAACCAGAATACACCACTGCTGTGTATTTTGTACCAGGCACTGGTCAATGTTATGGAGCAATTTGAACTATCAGCAGACTCTGGGAGTAGAGCTGGCTGTTCAGATTATTGAGCTGATTATGGAGCTGTCTGCTAGCAAATCTGAATATGATAATGTTTGGCACATTTCTGGCCATAGACCCAATAGACCCAAAGAGTATATATCCCAAATTGTAGAGTCCTAGCTTGAGGGGAAGCTGTGTTAAAACCAAATTACTCAATTTTAAAATGTCCATGAAACTCCAATGAAATTCCACAGCATTTCACAGAATTTTGTGAAATTTCAATGAAATTCCATGGATTCAGAATGTTTCCATTCCACACATCTCTAATACACACACACACACATATATATATGTGTGAGCATATATATATTTATTATGGTAGCATGGTAGTGCTACCATAGTTAGGGTTGAGTAGCCCTTTTAAGGTTAAAGGGTCAAACTTTGCACCTTAATAACTTTGCCACTGTTCAAAGGATTTGCCTGAAATTTGGAATGCTTAATCAAGAATCATATATCTTGGGATCTACCAACTTTCGTAGTGGTCAGATATATGGCTGCTGAGTTATTAAGTGAGATCTGTGCACACATTTAGGTTTTTTGCAAATTTTTTGCTATCACCTACAGGTCGCACGGTTTGCACGACCAGTCTGAAAACTTCAGAGAACATTCGGCCAGGGTCCCTGATGTGCCTTTTGAAGATTTCATGAAAAAATATCAAATGGTTCAAAACTTATTCAAAAAACAAGTTCCCATTATAAGTCAATGGGAAAAGTTAAAAAGTTTGACAGTGTCGCAAATGCACTTTTAGTGTCACAAATGGTCCTAGTAGTGTCACAAATCTGCCATTTTGTTTTCAGTTGGTGATCAGAAAAGTGCTTGCCATTTAAAATTGGGACCATCTAGGAACACAATTCTTTTGTGCTCACTAGTCGGACCCTCAGGAAGCTAACCATGTCTTTATTTTGGGGTATAAACACCCCAGAAATATGTTTTTCAAATTTCTGGAAAATGTAGTGTCGAAGTAGTGTCGCACTCACGACACTTTTGTGATTTCATTTGTGAAAGTGTCATGATGTGCGACACTATTTTGCGACACTATGCCCAAAATAACAGGAATTCTTTGCCACCCTGCTTCAAAAGAACAGTTTGGTCTATTGGGCTGAAATTTGGAGGAAAGACAGCCAACATGCCACATATGTGCCTTTTGGTGGTTTTGGTGAAAAGTATTGGAGATCTGCAAAGTTATGATACTCAAAGTTGACACTTTTCCCATAGGATACCATTACGCCATCCGTCAGCCTTTCGGGGTCTGTGTCTCAGAAGCGGTGCGAGATACGGACTTTTCATCAGAAAATGCTTAGCCCCCCAAACAGGGGCTAAGTAAAAACTAACCAGGAATGTCATAATTCATATGAAATTTTCATTTTTTTTCCTACGTCATATGGTTCCTGAGATATAAGCAATTTAGTATTCCAAGTCCTCCTTTTTCGCTCCGAGGCCCATTATTATGCATACATTCTTTGTATTCACTGTCTTTTTCAATGCAGTTTTTGGGGAAAAGAAGGGTGTGCCTTTTCGTTACTGTGCCAGTTAGCATTTCCAGTTGCGTTTCCATTACCATTCATTTCACCATTCCCGTGTACACCCCTGTGTGCGTTACAGTTTCCATTTTTGTTTG
The DNA here is from genome assembly GCA_016271365.2 of Neoceratodus forsteri. NCBI lineage: Eukaryota > Metazoa > Chordata > Ceratodontiformes > Ceratodontidae > Neoceratodus > Neoceratodus forsteri. The sequence goes on along the minus strand of CM028131.1, from coordinate 394,727,678 downwards.
TGTTTCTGTTTGCATTACTGTTACCATTTGCTTTTCCTTTACTGTTTATGTTTTTTTTTTTTTTTGTATTAGCCTGTGCATTGCCATTTGCATTTTGGGTCAACCTTCTGTGTCTTTCATTTTGCGTCATAGTCGCAGTTACCATTACCGTTGGCATTCCCAATCACGTTACCATGACCGTGCATGTTACGGTTTGCATTTCCATATGTGTCTGTGTTTGCATTTCTGTTTCTGTTTCCTTTGCATTACCGTTGCTGTTACCGTTACCATTTACATTTCCAATTGCATTACCATGACAGTGCACGTAACGGTTTGCATTTCTGTACATGCTTGCATTTGTGTATCTGTTTCCTTTGATGTTATTGTTGCTGTTACCATTACCATTTTCATTTACAACTGTGGTACCATGCCCGTGCATGCTACGGTTTGCATTTCCATACTCGCTTCCATTCATGTTTCTGTTTCTGTTTCCTTTGGCATTAGTCTTGATGTTACCATTAGTATTTGCATTTATAATAGTGGTTCTGTGACCATGCGCATCATGGTTTGCATTTCTGTATGCGCCTGCATTTTGGTTTTCATTTCTGTTTTCTTTGGTGTTATTGTTGCTGTTACAGTTACCATTTGCATTTCCAATTGCAATATCATGACCGTGCGCGTTACCAGTTGCGTTCCATACACACTTGCATTTACTTCTCAGTTTCCATCACTGTTCACTTTGGCATCACTTTGCACTTGTGTTTCTATTACCGTTTGCGTTACCATTTACATTTGAGTTGCCATGTGCGTAACCCTTTGTGCTTGTGTTTGCATTGCACTTACCATTACTATGTCACAAAAAATCATGTGGTGGGAGTGAGGTGCTCGAAGGTCCCGCACTCCCACCACCACATTACATTCACTATTTATAGTCCTCATTCTCAAAAAGAAGGGAAATTCATGGCAAAAAGCTCTGTTTAATGCATCAGTTAGGGTTGTTCCACATTGACAAAAGCGAGAAATGATGTCAGGGTTGAAAGTCCCCGCCTCGCATACCCCACTCCGCCCCGACTGGCATTTGGGTGTGTGTTTGGGTCTTCGGTCCTAACTCTCACCCCATTCTCATATACTTCACCACCTCAGCTTGTTTACACATGGAATGGAGTGAGAGTTAGGACTGATGACCCCAATGCACACCCCAATGCCAGTTGGGGGGCAGAGTGGAGGGTGTAAGAGGGGACTTTCTACCCTAGCATCGAATTTCCTCACTTTTGTCCCTGTGGAACAACCCTAACTGATGCAGTAAACTTTTTTTGCTATGAATGAAAATATATATATATATATATGCAGAACTGTCAGGAGCTTAGAGTGTTATTTGCTATTGTAGCTGTCCCCCATAGTTTCAATGTAAATTGGTGCTACACTTAAATTTTGTTAGTTTTTTTCTTAGAATTGTTTTAGCAGTAAAGATCTACTGAGCTGTAACAGGTCAATTCAGAAGTATCCTGGGAAGGATACGCAGGAAATCATGAGAACCAGTGACATTTGGCAGAAAAATAAAACATAAAAGATACAAAGCTGTTAGTTAGTAATACAGTTACATGTGAGCATGGAAACAGTGCAATAAAAAAATAAGCAGCAAAAATAAAAAAATAAAAAGATACAAAGCAGTTGGTGATTATAATACAGTTACATGTGAGAATTCAAATGGTGCAAATAAAAAATAAGCAGCAAAAATAAAAAACCCACAAAGCGTCAGTGATTATAGTACAGTACCATGGGAACAGTATAATGGGACCCTGAAAATGAGTCTATCCTGGTATTTAAGAACCCTAAATAAATTTTTGTTGAACAGGTGCTGGTCCAAACATGCTTTCAGGCATGAGCCAGGATAAGAGGGGCTGCACAGAAGTATAGAAACATGCAGTAGAACAACACCTATAACAGCAATGATGGCTGTTTTCCATGGGCAGGAAGTACATGCCATAGGTGAGTTCCCCCACCCACAGATTGCCGTGCATGGTGGTCATATTCTCAGCCACCAGCCACAGTGTGGCCCCTTCAATGGTCCTACCCCAGGTCATGTAGGTGTGCAGGGCACATCCACGGACACAGGTGGGCATCCAATGGGATGCCTGGTCCTAATCCACCACTGGATCTACTGCACCCTGGGCACCACCAATTTATGGCAGCTGCGATGCAGCTGCAACATTAGGCAGGTGGGTGCCAGTTGGCCACCCTGGCCCACCATGTGCTGCCCGTGGGCAGGTGTGGAGAAGTTGGGGGACCTATCTGTGCCCTTACATCTCCACTGCATCTGGCAGTGGCATCCCAGGGAGGCATGTACCAGCTACATCTGATCTCAGGACTTGTAGCCTGCTCCCCCCTCACCTGGCACTCCACGCTTTCATGAATAGCACAAAACACAGTCTCGCCCCCCTGCACCACCCCCCAGTCCACCCTCTCTTGGAACTCATCAGATGAATGGGTGATCAAGTGTGTTCCCGCCCCGCAGTTGCTTGGAGAATTGGGTGCAGGGGGTGTGGCAGCCATGGAGGGCCTATGTGCCCCAGATACCTGGTGCACAGATCCTCTGCACCTTGGATACTAGGGGTCAATATGCATAAGACATTGATAACAATTAGAGCAATTGATTTACATAAAGGTAATTAAAATACAAAATCAACAGATAACAAGTATTGCAAACTCTTAAAGCAGCAGTGCGTATTAGTTGTGAAAATTTTGACCTGTACTTTCATATGCTGTTTTATGTTGGTCCTTACCTACTGTCTTGTACAATACCCTTTTCTCTACAGTTTGAGTCTGCTTTAGCACTTCTTAATGTTTAATATCTTTTTACTCCTTTTAGTATTGCTTGGTCCAGGTTTTAATCAGTGGGCAGCATGGATTCACAGTGTGGAGGTCATGTCAAATTAATCTGATAGATTTATTTGACTAGATGACCACGGAATTGGATCAGGGTGGATCAGTGAATGTGGCCTACCTAGATTTCAGCAAGGCTTTCAACACTGTTCCACATAGGAGAATCATTAGCAAGCTGAGCAGCCTAGGAGTGGGTCCAAAAGTGGTAAACTGGGTAAGACATTGGATAGGGGATAGGTTACAGAGGGTGGTGGTAAATGGAATTCACTTCAAGGAATGGAGGGTGACCAGCGGGGTGCTACAGGGATCAGTACTGGGATCAGTCCTCTTTAATGTCTTTATTAGTGATATTGTAGAGGGATTGGAAGGGAAGGTCTGCTTTTTTGCAGATAACACTAAAATCTACAATAGGGTAGACACTCCAGGAGGGGTGGAAAAATGAGTAGTGATCTGAGAAAGTTAGAGGAGTGGTCAAGAGTATGACAGCTAAGTGTCAATGCAAAAAAGTACAAAATCATGCATTTGGGCACAGAAGCCAAGGAGTGGAGTACAAAATGGGGGTAGTGGTATTGGCAACCACAAAATAGGAAGGAGACCTGGGGATAATCATATCTGATGACCTAATGGTGGTCAGACAGTGTGACAAGGCAATTGGGAGAGCTAATGGGATGCTGGGGTAAATAGGGAGGGATATCACCAGCAGAAAGAGAAAGGGCATTACCTCTGTATAGATCATGGGTGAGACCTCATCTGGAGTACTGAGTCCATTTCTGAAGACCTAATTTCTGTAAGTGCATAGACTGAGTGGAGGAGGTCCAGAGGATGGCAGATAACATGGTGCGGGGAATCCAAAGTGGCAAAGCACTCACCATCAGAGTTAGGTTACTGTATTCTGTTCAACAGTTCAAACATAGGACTAGAACCCCCCAAGACCTCTGGTCAAAACATTGGGATTAAGTGGTTAGGCTGCTACACACTTTGTTTTGTATTTGTTTCAGCGTATTGGAATATACCTCTTGAATGCACACACGTCTGTGTCCTATGTTTAGAATGCTGAACCAAATACAGTACCTTAACTCTGTTGGTGAGTGATTTGCCACTTTGATTCTCTGTTTGTTGTAGGAGCTAGCAACCCCAGCTCAGCACCGGAATCCACCCTGCTGAACACCCCTGCTCCTTGGTGTTGGGTCTGTATAATAAGCCATATGAGAAGAGACTGAGGGACCTCAAAATGTACACACCCTGGAGGAAAGGGGGTGGGATATGATAGAGACTTTCAAATATCTCATGGGTATAAATAAGGTACAAGAGGGAAGCCTTTTTCAGAAAAAAAGATGCTAAGGAACAAGGGGTCAGGCTATGAAGATGGAGTGGGGTGGACTCAGGGGTGATGTGAAGAAGTACTTCTTCACAGAAAGAGTGGTGGATGCTTGGAACAGCCTCCCAGCCAAGGTGGTGGAGGCAAAAACTGTTATGGCATTCAAGAATGCATGGGATAGACATAAGGGAACCTTAATGATAAGGCAAGGGGGTAGAGCTGGAGATCAAGTAGGATCTGCGGCAATACAGTAGGTAGGGGAAAATGGGCAGACAAGGTTGGCAAAGTGGTCCTTATCTGCCATCAAATTCTATGCTTCTATGATTATGTTCCATTTTTTTAACATAAAATCATTTTAACATCACTTTTCTTATGACTAAAATGAAGCAGATAGTGCTCCCTGACCTTATGAAACAATCGATGTACTAAAATAGCTGGGAATACTGATGAACACCTGGCCTGAGCCATATTAAAAGGAGCTCTCATTTTATTATGGCCAATGTCAAAACAAAAATTGATGTACTAAAATAGTTGAGAATACTGATGAATACCTGGCCTGATCCATCTTAAAAAAGAGCTCTCCATTTATCATGCCAGATGTAGAAACAAAACACAGTGCTAAAGCAGACTCAAATGGTGAAAAGAAAGTTATAGATATCATACAAGACATTAGTTGAGGCACAATCTAACACAGAATAGGAAAGCACAAAGTAGGTCCACATTTTCACCGTAACGTGCACTGCTGCTTTAACAAATCAGTCTTTAATATAACGTACCTCAGTATGATTAGTGTGCATAATTGTAAGCATTAATTTACCTATTATAATATAAATAAACAAATAGCAAAGAACTTCAAAAACACAATAGAGCCCATGAAGTGGAAAGACCACAGAGAAAGAAACCAAACTCATTGTCACATATTTGTTGTGGCCCTCAGTACAATCATCATCACTGGATATATCTCTCTGTGAAAATGTGGAGTCTTAGAGAAAACTGAAAAAAAAAACATATATTTTAGGCATACAGTATTTCAGTTAATATTTTATATTCTTCATGTAGTTTCCACTTTTTATGTTTGCTTGCCAAAGACACTAAAGAATATATTGCTATCTTTTATGAGCTGTAAGAGGGCTTTAGGGTCTTGGTAGTCTTCCATAACACAGCTGTAGAATCACTGATCTTCCTCAGTTCCAACACCTTTGTGGTGCTATTAAATGGTTTGTTTCTCTGTCTCATAGGGATAGTATTGATGTTGCACATTAATTATAGCTGTTTTTTAATAGGTGACCACCTCTTTTCACTGCATGTGGCTGCCAGCCTTAGAGGGTATGTCTTGACATGGTGAATAACATGCATAACATTGAAAGTGGCCATCAGCAAGGCATAAGAAAACTAAGTCCCATTTCAAATAAGCATGGGAAGTGTAGAAGTGAGCTAACTGTACCCTGTTAATCTTGAGGCATTCCAAATAAAACATGCTAATGAGTTACAGAGGATAGCTACTTTACACAGAGATAACTGAGGGCCATTTCTGAACAGTAGGTTTGAATACTCAAAATGAGGTAAGATCTTTTTACTGGTAACAATTTGTTTTGAACTTCCTATGAAAAAGAACAGTTCTGAACAAGGAAGCTAGTCATGGGACTAATCTTCTTCACCTGATTGTCAACATGTACATCTCATGTCAAATGACAGGCAAGACATAATCCCAAATATTTGTATATGCTAAGCATGGCTAGTGATCAATTCTATGTGATCACGACCAAAGGCATAACAGCAATCACCATATCAGCAAGTACACATTTCCAAAAACACAAACAGTGATGTACTACAATGACAACAAAAACAGTGCCCATCGGCACATAATGGAAACAAACGACAGTGACTTTTTATATGCAGGGGGCGATGCTCCACATACCCCCCATGCAGGGGTCTTTGCCCCCCACACCCATCCAATTAAGATTCTCACCTCCAAGGGGGGCCTGACACTGGGGAACAGGGGAATCTTTAGGAGGGGGCTATTCAGATCAGTGGGACAAAAATACTAAGTCCCATAGTGACATAAAAATATTATTGCACACAGTTAGATCTGAACCTGCAGCCTCTCACACCAGATGCACACACCCTACCACTCACCAAATGGCCAGCTGGGAACCACTCTTCTAAACTTTCTCCCATATGCTGTTCCTTATACCTGCCTCCCACAGTCACTGTATCTCCCTTTTGCTATGCCAGTCACTGTTCCCCTCCTCACTATCCTTTCCTACTCGCTGTTATTACAGGCGGTCAAATTGAGTCGATCATATTGAGTGGAACTGCTCCTCCAAACTTTCTCCTATATGCTGTTCCCTTATACCTGCATCCCACAGTCACCATAGCTCCCTTTCACTATTCCAGTCATTGTTCCCCTCCTCGCTATTCTTTCCTACTCGCTGTTATTCCAGGCGGTCAAATTGAGTCACTCATATTGAGTCACTCATTTTCACTCACCCATATCTCTGGACACCCTAGTGATCTACTATCCAATGCAAATATATGAAGGGATGTAGTTTTATTAATCCTGAAGAAAGTAATGTATTACTATACCACAAAAGGGTGGTAAAGGTCACCTTTTTTTGTTTGGTTTTGGAAAAAGGAAATGGACAAGAACGTTAGTTGAAAATTAATGTGAGTAGGGTCTAAGAGCAGAAATGAGTGATAAAATCTGTCCACAGTCTCAGCACCTGCAGTTGTAGCTCAGCTTACTCACCAGCTCAACCTCTCATTCTTCCTCTGCTCCATTCTTCAATCCTGGAAGACTACTAAAGTCCTTCCACTTCACAAAGAGAGTGATCCCTGCTCCCTGGCAACTTCCACCATATTTCCTCCTCCTCCATGTAAACTGCAAGAGAAGATGGTTTACTCTAGACTTTAAGGCCCTGTCACACTACACCAGAAAAATCCCTCTGTAACGTTACAGAGGGTCCAAACTGTTACCGTAACAGTTTGCATTTACACTGGTATCGTCACAGAAAGCGTTTTCAAAACTGTTATTGAAAACTGATATTTTGGGCCTGTCTACACTACATAAGTAAAATCCTGTAATGTTTTCAGTGGTAGGGTGGATGCACTGTAACATTTTGGCCCTGTCTATACTGTACTGAAAATCTGTAATGGTTTGAAACCAGCACAGACTGAAAACGTTACGGTGCATCCACACTACCACTGAAAACGTTTTGAAAACATTACAGGATTTTACTTGTGTAGTGTGGACAGGGTTAAACAGAGCTTTGAAACCATTACAGAGACCATTGTTGAAACCACCTCACAACAGGTTTCTATAACGGTTACGAAAACACTTTCTGAAAAGTTACCAGTGTAAACGCAAACCGTTATGGTAACTGTTTGGACCCTGTGTAACATTACAGAGGGGATTTCCAAGGTAGTATAGACAGGGCCTTTCAGTCTGTAATGGTTTCAAAACATTACAGATTTTCAGTGCAGTGTGGACAGGGCCTTAGACTACCTAACCTCCTTCAGTTTCCTCTCCCCATTCCAGTCTGATTTCTGGAAACAACACTCCACTATTTCCTCTACTGCATGTCACTGGCTCCATCTTCATTGAGATGGATCATTGGCATATCAAGGATGTCATTTTCATTTATCTGGCCAAAGCCTTTGATTCAGTGTCTGGTCTGCTCCTCCCGGACAAGCTGAGCTCGGCTAGCCTCTGCTCTTATGATGGATTGATTTCATTCCTACCTAATCAGCCAACTACAGTCTGTTCAGGTTGGTGGTATGCTTTCACTTCCCATTCCTATTCAGGCTGGGTCCCACATGGGTCAGTCCTTGACCTCATTTTGTTCTCAATTTTTTTGAATGACCTCCCATGCCTGTGCCAAGCTTTCATATATACATGCATGCTGGTGACACGGTCTGGTCATCTTCAAGTCTGGACTCTCCCTGCTTGTAAAAGACCTGATCCAGCAGGATTTCCCCAGTGACCTGCACTGCTTCCACTCCAACCATCTTAATGTCAATACCAGAAAAAGTGTCTATGACTGTTTGTACCAACCAAAAGCTGGCCAGACTCTCATGACTCCCAGTCTTTCTACACTGGATGGCTCCACTCCAGAAGTGTTGCACTCCTTCAAGTACCTCAGCATGTTGCTTTTACAATTAGCTTGATTTCTCAGCCCACATAGATGCTATTCACATTAAACTCCATCCTAAACTGGGTGCCTTGTAAGTTTGTAAAGATGCCTACCCCTTCTGGTCAACCATGAGCTTATCACCAAAATGGTGCTTACTGTCTGTGATTATGTTGATGTGGTCTATGGTACTGTCTCCCTCCATTCTCTGTCTAGACCTGGACACCCTTTGCAATGCAGTGCATCATTTTGCTAAAATTCCACTCCTTATACACCACTGCTCCCTCTATTCCTGTCTTTCTATTCTCCAGTTATGTCACATCACAAGTCACATTACTACTCCTTTACTTCCAAATTCTGGTTAGGTTCCTTCCTTCCTATCTCTTCTCACACCTCTCTGCTCCCCTCTGCCATGCTTCCTATGGTGCAGGGACCGGAGAACATTCTACACTCTGCAGTTTCATTTTCTGTTGGACAATCTGCCTTCTTCTATTGACTTCCAACTCTCTAGTGCAAGCTTCTCTCATTCTTCCTCCATTTAAGTCCGCAGAAACTCCTTTCACCTCTTATGTGCAGCTGTGTCTCATAGAGCCCCACCCTCAATGATCCTCACTGGCATGGGGCTTTGCCTCCACAAAGAATCTGTTCCCTATTGCACTGCTTAGTTTGCCAGTGTAAAATTTTGAAATTTTTTTCAGTTTTCCATTTGCAACAATTAATTGCACTACTTACTGTAGTTACATAAACTTGCACTTTATTATGAGCCTTGCATGTGCCTGTAAACTATTAATACTGTGCTGTGTCTACACCTTATGTATGCACATTTGAAAGGCACTGTATTTATGTTTTGCTTTTTCTTCCTTAACTGTTCCCCTGGGTCTCACCTAGAAATACTGTAAGCTTTGGCTCAGTGTGCTTTTCTTGGTTAACAATTTTCAAATAAATACTGTAAATAAACTATGTTTTTATTGACTATTTTTGGAAATTAAGTAGGGACTCAGGCAATTTTGATGGAGTTAAAATATTCTTCTGTCTTTAATTTCTGTTTTTCAGATAGTATTTTTTATAAATTTGCTTATTGTAAAGTAAGTAGCAAACTGCAAACATCAAGCCTGTATAGGGATTTGTGGTGGAAAATGGCACAGATGACAAAGAACAGATAGAAAAGATTACCTTTTTCATTTTGTGTTTTAGCTGGTGATAAAGTTTGCCTTTTCATTTAGCTTTGGGGTGATAAACATTGCATTTTTCATTTGGTTTGGGCTGGAGAATCAGATCAGATATCATTTTTTTATTTGTTAAGTATACTGCAGATATGTAAATATAGCACATACATGCTGAACCTGTATAGAGGATTTGGGTTTGAATCAGAGTATGGACCTGAATTTGAATGGGGGGGATAACAAAGCTGCATATTTTGTTTTTGCTCTGGGGGGAAGGAATCAGTAAATGTATTGCCATTTTTTCTTTTGAACATACATTTTTTGCATTTTAACTAAACCATCTTCTTTAGTTTAATTTGGGGTCATTTACAGTTTTACAAGTACAATAACTGAAGCAGATAACATTTGAAAATTTGTCCTTGATTGACTGAATGACTAATATAAATACAATAATAATAAATTAAAGGAAAAGAAACATAAGAAACAAAACAAAAACGTGAACAGCAGAACTGTGCAGTCTTCATACTGTTACCTTTAACTTCAGGTCAAAAGCTCAACAACTGCTGCTAATATGTGAAATGGGAGAGACAGAGACAGAGACACACACATGCAATACTATAGGTTTATTGCCCTGTGCTCTGAGTACAATATGTACTGCACAATAAATGCAGGGACTGGTACTGGGACCAATCCTATTTAATTTATTTATAGCAGACATGGCAATGGACTAAATGGAAGGTTTGCCCTGTTCAGAGATGATACAAAACTCTGCAACAGAGTGGACACAAGAGAATGAGCAGACAACATGGAAGGTGACCCTAGAGGCGAGGATTGGTCAGGGATTGGCAGATGCAATATAATGCCAAAAAGTGTAAAGTAATGCACTTGGGAAGAGGAACCCTGGAAAAAGTATATACTGGGAGGACATCAACATGAGGAGACACAAATGGAGCGAGATCTTGGCATAACCATCACTGACGAATTAAAGGTAGGAAAACAATGTGAGAAAGCAGCACAGAAAGCGACTGACATCCTTGGATGTATTAGTAGAGGTATTTCTAGTAGAAGGAGGGAGGTTATCATGCCCTTCTACAGGTCTTTGGTTAGGCCACACTTGGAGTACTGCATTCAGTTCTGGAGACCTCACTTCAAGAAGGACATCAACAATTTGGAAACAGTACAGAGAAGGGCTACTAAGATGATGCATGTACTTCATCACAGGTCATATGACAGCATGACTCATGGAGCTGAACCTATACTCCCTTGAGCAGAGAAGAAACAGAAGGGATATAGTTGAAACATTTAATTATGTCAGGGGATTTAATGAAGCTCAGACAGGCAATCTATTTCAAAAGAACATGACAGCACGCATGAGTGGGCATGATATGAGACTGGTGGGAGGAAGATTCAAAAGCAACCTCAGGAAGTATTTCTTCACAGAGAGAGAGAGACCTGTGGAAAAGCCTACCCCAGGAGGTGGTAGCATCAAAGACAATCAGGGAGTTCAAATTCACATAGGACAGACATAAAGGACAAGTTAGGATGATGGCTGCATGGGGGGGGGTAGTTTCTAGGGTAGACTAGATGGATCACACAGTCCCCATCTGCCAACAGTTTTCTTGTGTTCTTACGTTCTTACATAATTGGACACAATCATCCAGCAATATCAAAACCAATCATTGTAACCTCCTCTATGCTGAAGGAGGACCAAAAACATTGGTAGCTGTTTCCCAGAAAACATACAATGGTGCCCAGCTAAAGGTTCCATTGTGGCTAAAGACATTTAGATGTGGCTATCACAATGTCCTCAGTCACAACTAGTTATGATGATTGGTGTCACTGTTGTTGTTATATGCTAAATATAAATACACACTGCCATCTGCAGGGTTGCTTAAGAATCAGCAAGTATCATTTTACAGAAACAGTGCTGCACATCTATGTACCTCCACAAGCATTTTCGTCTGTGAACTCCATTAGTCAGCTGACAAACTGCAAGAAGGCATGCAAGTGCAAAGTGATGGCCTTGGCTATTCTTGATTGTTTTTCACTCAGGACTAACAAGAGTTAACCTGACCCTGGACACCACTGTTTGAAGGCCTTGCAGGTCCTCATTGGTGTTGTGATCTCAGGGGACATTCTGCAAGGAACACATATCAACCAGGTTTTCCTCCCATGAAACATAATATTACATGAAAACAATGAGAGATGTGCTTATGAGTGGCCTATGGGTATAGCATGGAAATCATGGTGGTATGAAAAGATTGTGAATGCAATAGAAGAATAGAATAGGAAGGATATAAAAGCACCACACTCACCAAAATGAAAAGGAATAATGAATACACATTGCACACTGAAAAATATACTAATGTCTTCCTCGATCACACCAGTACTGTATCTGAAAGTATACCAGAGCATGCATGTCAGGAGTGGTCTGAGGTGTGGCTACTGACATTTTGTTCCAGGAACCATGGTAAATGTAGTTCACTCTAATTACCCAACCTCTGAACTCAAAGTATACAGTACTATCATTTAGCACACCAATAAAGTAAGTGAACTGTTATCAGCTTCAGTTGACATATATTACATTGGTAGAGATACACTTTAGTCACTCTTCTGTTCAAGCACAGAACTAAAGGAACTGTAATGTGCAGCATACACACCTTTGAACACAAACTGTGCAGTACTATTTAGCATATAGTACCAAGAGGAATTGAGTGCTGCCCTTCATCTGCTCAAAGTCCCATTTACATACTTTCTTTTTATACACTGAATCGTGCAGCAGTTATGGAGCAAGTAGTTTTCTCATTATACAGATATGGATACATGAAACGAATCTGCTATCACAGGTTCTATACATCCCATAAGAGACACCCTCTGGACAGCTTATGAATCACGAATGACAAATGGCAGGTCACTGTCACCTACTTCAGTAAATGGCACACTGAGCAGGCATCTTCCAGTGTGTGCTGTTTGACATGACTGAGCAAAAAAGTAAGATGAAACATGTTAGTACTATATCTCTAACCACAACCTTGCCAACCAGAACCAGAGACAGCTTTTGATTACTTGACTCACCATCCATTCTTAAATTCACAGTTTGGGGAACAAGTAAACAACAGGTGTGTCTTGTTTAACATATTCAGTTACATTTTTCATTTGTAACTTGGATATTCAATTTCTAGAACAAGGGAGAACTGTCATTAGCAATTTCTCTCACCATGCAGAAAAAAATGAACACAAGCTTTCGATTAGCAGAAGGTGCAAGCTGTGATGTGCTGTCCAAGCTTCTTCCATTACAAATGTAATCTACAGAATGTCCCTGTTAAGATACAATATCACACATATACTGCAGGTAAATGTCCATTCTTTAACTTGGTTCTTTTTCTCTTTTACAGTAGTAATCACATCCTCAGTATACCTGATCTTTTTTTATAACTTTACTGGTTTTGCATATTGTATATGTGTTTGAGCAAATAAATATATTGATTTTGTAATTTGCAATGAGGAAAGGCATACTAAGCTACTGTTTGAGAAATTGTTTCCAGGTGTGCCCTGTGAGGTGGGTTACATGAACCTGCTTATTTGACAGAGGGGGTGTTTGCCATCATACTGAGGTAACTCCCTAAGTCTTCTTTAATAAGTGCATTGGGATCTTTAACTTACGTGTAATTTTATAATGGTTCATCATGCATTCTGTTTTATATTTAGATAATAGTAATAAGGAGACTATGACTTCTCAATGTGTAATCCACAATCTGTTTGCTTCATACATGAGTGCAACAAAGAAAGTACTATTTCTCAGAATTTCATTTCACACCTGAGTGAGAGCTAAAGTATAAAAATATTAAAACAGAATCTAGTGTAGAATTATACCAGTCAGAGAAGCTTTAAAAATAACTTGTCAAATGTGTATACTGTTCATCTTGGAAATTCAGTTACTGCTGCTTAGATTACCTGAAAATCGGCAACAGGGATTTGGCAAAAGTGAAAAGAAATCATTAGAACTCCAGCATCTTATAAATTGAGTGCAAGTTGGACTTATTAACTATGAGATCCTTTTCCCTAAGCAATCTCTGAAGCTGTCAAACACTGTACAGACATGGCAGCCTTCCATGGTTCTGAGATGCTCTCCATGATAAGAACTATTTGCCTGAGGTTGCTCAGATAATGGGAAAAAAAAAAAAAACACTGCCTGTCTCATGGGGTGACATGAAACTAGGTTGTCACAGAAAAAAAGTATGTTTTTATATGGAAATTGCTTCTCGATATTTTCATACAAGATTGTCTACACAATTTAGGTGAGCACATTGTTAGCGCCTTTTTTGGTTTTTTTTTGTTTTGTTTTTAGAAAGATAAGTCAATTCTAGCATTTCCACTTTTTTTGAACATTGACATAGACTGTATGAAGAAAACTAATCAGTCAGTTTCAAGTCTACAGTTCCCTTTAAAATATAAAAAGGTAATACTTTTTTTTATAAATCAATACACATAAGTAACACTGTAACACATAACTGATATTTACATATATCTTCTAGGTATACATTCCATTAAAAAGCAGTTCCATAATAAGCCTGATGGGGAAACATGCTGTATAGTTCTCAGTAGACCTCATTTAAGAATATACATTTAAAAAAAGTTATCAGCAAGACCAATTTCAGATACAGTTTGCAGTTTAACATTTTCAGTACCATCACAGGCAAGTACAATGCAGTTGTGGTTAAATTTAAATAATAAATACATTCACATAGACACTGGGTTCAAGAAAAAATTTAAAGTCATTTTAAATATATACAACTTTTTAGTTTAAATGAAGGAATGAGGATTTAATTTATTTTCCCAAATTCAGTCTAAATATTCCTACATTTCTTATACATGCTTATGAGACAATTAAAGGAATGTGACTATACTAAGTGTGTAGCTTAATTTAAACAAAATATAAAGTTATTGTAGACGTAGGTTTGACAGGCCATTCTACTTACTAAATTATTTTCATTTCCCCTCACACCTATGCTCCACTTTTGTGGCTCACTTTGCATTGAGTTCAACTTTAATTCAGGTGTGAAGGGGTTGTTAATTCAACTAGTATTCAGACATTCAAGAAAAAAGGTACTTTACAAATGTATTACTATAAAAGCAATCAAGACTCAAGGCATCTTATGTGTCAAAATATGCATAAATATTTGTTCCCATAACATACAATAAAACTTTTTTAAAGGATGCAAAATTCAAACAATGGAACACACATTTTGAGGGAAACTAGGTGTGACAGTATATCATTCTAGCTCTGTTTGCCCACAATCTGCATGTTGTCTTTTTACCAGTGATAACTGGAATTGAGAGTGCAGTTCTCTATCACTTCAAACATTATTTACTGACATACTGTAAATGAGTAAATTTACTCTAGATGATTAGCATGTAATTCAGTGTACATACTGTAATGTACTAGTGAATAAATTCATAATTAGAACTAACATTTTAATTTTGGAAACCCTCCTCTGTATTGAGTCCAGTCCATGTATGTCCTTTGTCTGGTGAGGGCTCCAGAACTTGGCATGATATTCTAGGTGAGTCCTCACCTGGGATCTCTGTATGGGGCAGTATCACTTAACTTCTCCTGCTACCAAAACCTCTTAGCATCCAGGATGCCTTGCTATATGTCTTATTATACAATGGCGTGAAAAAATCTAAGAAGCTGCTTGGTTGCAGAGCCCTAGACACTGGTATGTTATTTCACAATAACACCCACTGTATCTAGGGAAGACATCAAAAGGATTGCATTACCAGTTCAGAAATCCCTCCCTACTCCCTGTACACTCCGTGGAATAGTAAATCATGAGCAGAACTGTGTAAGCTGTCATGCCCTCGCCCCAAACACAGACACAGATGTACAGGCAACAATCTGGACTCACCCCCCCCCACCCACCAACACATTCACTTCCTCAGTCCTTGTTCTGTTTTTCCACACTGTCAATGTCTTTTAAACAGCATGAAGGAGTGACCAAGTGAGCTGTTCTTAAAGAAGACAGCATGTGTCTGTCTGTTGCATGAGTGATCACGGTTGCTCCTTAGAAATCAAACTTTTCGATTTTATTCACTAGCTCCGAAGGTTTTGTAAAACAAACATTAACTCTGACCATCTGTGTACTCAGCAAAAGAGCTGAACATTAAAAGGACAGCACATAACTGTTCCCTTCCATTTATGCTTCTGCTTGGTCACACTTCTGTACAGTAGCAGTATGAAAACTACTTCAGTGGCTACGCATCACAGGCAGAAACACTGAAGGAAACAATGCAAATGGAGAAACATTTTCTGACAAGCAAACTAGCAAAGGAAGCCACTGGTTTGGGGGGGGGCACATTGTCACAGAGCAGAGATAGGAGCAGGCAGAATGCACTGCCAGCACAACCTATAGACAGAAACAAAAACTGTGTACTTAAAAAAAAATGTACACTTACACATAAAAGAATGAAGCAAAGAAATGATTTTAAAATATTTCTTCTACAATTTTTAATTTTTCACATAAAAAAATGCCATCTTACAATAACAATAAGGCACTCCAGGGATGTGTAATATTGTGTAATAAGGGCGTTTCTAGGATGCTGAGTGAACTTGGCCTGCATCCTTGTGCTTCAACCACCCAAGGCGTGTACTTATTACACAATAACAGACACCCTGTTGTGCATTATTGTTTAATTTCTGTATGCCTTATTGCACTGGCTGGATTGCTTGAGTGAGTCACTGATGATGACACCCAGATCTCTATCGTCTTTTGTAGTTGCCAGCCTCACCCCTCCCATACAATTCTCTGAGTTTGGGTTCCTTTTACCTAAGTGCACTGCTTTGCATTTCATGGTTTTGAATCTCAACTGTTAGATCTCTGACCAGTTTACCAGCTTCTCTAGGTCCTCCTGAAGTTTTCTTAGCCCTTCTTCACTATCTACTCAGTTGCATAGTATTGTGCCATCAGCATAAAGGCACATCTTACTATGGATACCCTCCTCTCTTTCACTAATAAACATATTGAGTAGGACAGGTCCCAGGGCTAATACCTGTTGCACCCCGCATGTGACCTTCAGTCCCCAGATGTGGCCCTCTTTACTACCACCCTCTGTTGCCTCCCTCTCCCATGTTCCCCAACCACTGGACTAAATACTTCTCTGCTCCTAAATCCTCAACCTTTTTCAGCAGCCTACTGTGTGGAATCAAATTAAAGGTTTTGCTAAAGTCAAAATACAGACAGTCTACCACGTGCACTTTATCCACTGCCCTAGTGACCAAGTCAAAATACAGTATCATGTTGGTCTGTTATGACCTCCCCAATGCAAACCATGCAGCTTGTTGTCTTGCAGTTCACTGTTATCTAAGTAGGTCACCAAACTTTCTTAAACTATAGTCTCCATGAGCTTACCTGTAATGGACATGACACTGAATGTCCCATATTTGCCTAAGTTCTCCTTGCACCCCACATTGTGGAGTGGGACTACATGTGCCAACCTCCAATCCCCTGGCACTGCCCTAGATGCTGACAAATGATTAAACACCTGGGTCAAGTGTTCACCTAGTTCTGAAGTCAGTTCCCTGAGTACCCAGGAATGCAAGCCATGTGGGCTTGGTGCTTGATCCACCCTGAGGCCTCCAGCCCTTTTGCCACCGGTTCAGCCATAATAACTACCCTCCCGATTAACTACACCCATGTGTGGCTGCTTTTATCCGTCTCTCCAGTAAAGATCCATTATCCTCAACTGGGAATACTGAGCAGAAGTAATTATTAAGATCATTGGCCTTATACTTGTCAACTTGTACTACCCTCTGCCCCTTCAGCTAGTCTGACAATCCCCCCCCTTTGCTTTTGTCCCTATTATATCAAAAAAATTATTTTACTACTCTCTTCACACCCTCAGCAATCTGCACTTCTATGCATGCCTTTGATCTCCTGATCGCCACACTCAGCTCTTGTAACTTGGTCTGGTACACCTCCAATTTTTTTCTCCCCTTATTCATCTCGTAACTTATTAATGCCCTTTTTCTCCTCCGACAGCTTCTCTTACTTCCTTTAAGAAACAGATCAGACATTTGTATTTTTGGTGTCCTTTCTTTAACTGAAGCTGGTCATCATCAGAATGCAACTTTGATACCATCCCACTTTCCTTCTACTCCCTTGATTACCTTTTCCTGCATCTGACTAAAATCTGCTCATTTGAAGTTAAGGACCACTGTCCTTGATGGGCAACCAGTGTTCCCTAGAACCAGTTCAAAGCATATGGAATTGTGATCACTGAGCCACATTTGTTCCCTGTCTGCTACCCCATTGATCACTTCCAAGTTGATTTGTACTACATTGAGAATGGTGTTCTACTGTATGGGAACCCTGATTATCTGCATCAGAAAGCAATCCTGCATCATGTCTAGCATTGCCTGACTTCCAGTGCTCTTAAACTGCAGGGTATCCCAGTCTATGTTTAGACAGTTCAGGTTCCCCACAAACACTAGATCCCTTTTTGTTACTCCTCTCCTGATTTTCTCCTCCAATTTCTTATATCCTTTTTCTTTTGTTCCAGTGGTCTATCTGACCATCCCAGTCAAATCCTTTTTCCATTATCTGCAGTCAATTGTACCCAAGTTGACTCTGCTTCCCTTTCCATCTTGATGGTACAATCCTATGAATCCTCTCTTCCCTCCCTGATATAGAGGGCTGCTCTCCCCTTTACCCATGCATCTGTACCTCTGATGTAAATTCAAGAATTCATGGGATAGACATAAGGCAATTCTGGTGGGAGGTAGGAAGAGGCAGACTGTTGGTTAACTAGGATCTGCAGCTTATCTGATAGGTAGGGAAATGGGCAGACTGGGTGGGACAAGCAGTCCTTATCTGCTGTCAAAGTCTATGTTTCTATGTAAAGTGTTCCCTGGAACTGCAAGATCCCAATCATTATGTCCAGAGGCCAACATCTCCATGAAGGTTACCATGTCCAACTTGGCCTCTGCCACCATTGCTTGTAGTTCTCTAATCTGGTTCACTCTTCTGGCTTTTAGACAGACTGTCTTCTGTACTCTCACTCTATTTCTTATATTCTTACCTGTCCACTGGGTCCTACCCATCACATCGCTCTTACTTCACTAATTTCTCCTCTTGCTAGCTGTGTTTTTTATGACCCCCCCAACCTTCCCTTCAATTCCATCTCTTTTCTGTTCCCTGCCAGTGCTATAACTAGCCCCCTATTATCCCTTTCCCATTTTTGAAAGAGTCCATGCTAGGTTTTCCCAGTCAGTCCCCTACTAGAGAATTCCCAGCATCTGCCTCCCTCTCCTTCAATTCAAATGGCTGCCCAAAACACTTCAAGCTTCTGCCCAAGCATACTTGTTCCCCTCCCTCATAAGATGAAGGCCATCTCTCATATATAACCTTCTATCCAAGAAGTTACCCCAGTCTTCTACACATCTTTATCCCTCTTTCCGACACTAGCCCTTTAACTAGACATTGAATTACTCAGTTTTTTCCTGCCTCACCCTTTTCTCCCTCTCTCCTCCCTGTATCCCACTGCTAGCACCTCTGGAAAGGCCAGCAAAGCTACCTTCCCTTCAGGTCCTCCAAACTTAACTTCCTCCAGCCCTTGATTTTCCATGCCATCTGTACCCATGTGTTCAAGGACTTGTGATACCCCTTTCAACCTGTTGATTATCTTACCTATCCTGGCCTTATCTCTTATGGCAGATGCTCCTTACAGTCATCTAACTTCTCCCCTCATTGGCCCCTCTTAACACACCACCCTTACCATCCCCTACCATAGAATTCCTAAATATTAGTACCCTGCTGGTTACCCTCTTATGTCCTACTTCCATGTTGGGTGTTGCATTCCCTCCCTGGTCCTTCTCAGTGACTGGCTCACAGCCTTCTTTGATGGAGTCAGGTGACTGTGTCTCCTCAGGGGTGCAAAACTGTTTACAGGCACTACTGAAGAACACTGCTTAATATCCACAATTTGCTGCCTTCCTCTCTTCCCCATCCCCATCACTGTCCATCTCAATAAACCAATTGGCCTTTGGAAGAGCAATGGGTTGTGGTTCTAGAATCCAACTTAGCTGGTTGAGTAGCAGGAGAATTTCTTCCAGTGATACCTGCAGCTGTCAATGGAGCTCCTCAAATGTCCTGCATGTGGGGCAGTGACCAACCCTCCAGAGCACAGGTAAAGGAATGGTCTCTCCACAGTCCCTGCAGCTGGGAAAATCTCTGCCTTGTTTACCCTCCATTCTTACATACTATACAACAGTACAGTATATGTTAGCCACAGGTTCAAAGTATACCTTAATGAAAGGTTAATCCTAGTCTGGTAAGGTCCCTCTTTCTTAGCTGGAAATAATCTGCTCTACTTTGCTTGTCCCCCCTTTAACTTGTGTGCCTATACCAGCCTTTTAGCAGTTATTCCTTTCATCCTCTACATTCTTCTGATCCTCTTTCAAATTACTATATTACCTGGACCCAGAGAAGGTATTTCAGCCCCCTACAGAGAACTGGATCCCTTGTGCCCGCCCTTGTCCCCTACCTCCATCACAAGTGTCCCCATGTTTCCCTCCTTTATGCAATGCACCTCACCCAGATTGGGTAATATCTATGTGATCTACCAGCTCCACCTAGTGCAGACTACCTACCTCTTCCTCAGCAAAGTTCCATGTAGAACTACAGACTCTCTACAGATACCTCTAATTAGGTGCTGTGCTCCTGCTCTATGGCACTCCATCTCCCCTCCTATTTCCTAACAGGCTGCTGGTCTACAGTCCCTTACAAGACAGTGACTGGTAGCCTTTTGGGCCTCTCAAACCTTGTTTTCAGCCAAAACTTGAAACACAATTAAACAACCAAAAAATGCACAAATTCCCCTCTGAACCTCCACTGTTTGCTACAGAGTAGACCCTCTTACCTTTTTACACCACTAGTAGCAAATTAAACTAGAGGAGTCATCATGTCCCACTACTTGACTACCACCTGCTTGAGGCCAGGTAACAACACAGTGGGTGAGCACTACTGGGAAGGGGTTGGCACTGGATGCCTTACATACATGTTTATGCCATTGTACACTTCCACCTTTAGGGAGACAAAACAAGAAAAAAAATGGCCCTCTCTAGATTTGATTCCACCCCCCCCCCACGTTCAGACAAATGCATGACCACAGTGGAAGGCCACATGCCACTGTTTTGGTCCTGGATAAGCTGTGCACTAGGCAGACCAGGAGCTGAGTCACAGAAAAATGGGTTAAAACAATGCAATTTTCCAGTGCTTAGTGTGGGAAGACAAACTTTTTAAAACCATTTAATATGAAAAGTAATACAGTATTCCCTCAAGCAGATGAATGGCTATGGAGTCATGTACTATGTTTGTTATAACAAACATTCATTATATCTGCAAACCAACTTAAATTGATTAAACACAACACTGTTTAAAAATAACATGTATTGCTCTGGAAAGCAAATTTATTAGTTAGACTAAAGTTCAGGTTTTACTTTGCAAACATGAGTCCAGTGTTATCTAGACATGGTTCAACTTTATGCGTTCTGACTTTGCAACAGAAATTATTTCATTTAACAGAAGGACCTTAGTGAACAGATATAAGGCTGTCTTTCAATAAATGCAGGACAAATGTGAAACCATGCAATACCCTCACTTGTTGACCCATGTAGATATTCCTTATCTGCTACATCCTCATCATCTTCCTCCCCCTGCATCACATGGCTGTCATTTAGAGCTGGGCATAATGTTTGAATTCTGATGGAATGGAATTCTGTGGAATTTCAGAAAATTCCGTGGATTCCTTATATCGTAGAAGTCTGACATTCCACATTTTACATTTTTTTCTGCAGATTAGTAATATGCAGTTTACATAGTGCACTTACCCGGTAAACAAAAACTTAATAAATAAACTGCAGATTCTTTTTCCACAATCCACAGAACATTATTCCATGGTTTATGTGATTCACAGAAAATTACTCCTCAGTTTACATTAAAATGAATCATAGAATCATAGCAGCTTGACAGCAGAAAAGGACCATACCAGCCCATCTAGTCTGGCCTTTGCTCCCCATACACCTCCCTGCCAGCCCCTTCCCTCCCCCGATACTCAGCCCCATATGCTTGTTCCATGCCCTCTTGAATTTTCCACCTATTTAGCCCCTACCGCTCCATCTGGTAGTCTGTTCCAGAGCTCCACCACCATCTCCATGAAGAAATTCCCTCTCACATTGGCCTGTATCTTTTTCCTTGCAGTCAGAGGCTGTGCCCTCTAGTTCTGACCCCTCATTCCTCTTAATTAAACCCTATTCTCCCACTTTATTAAGGCCCTTCATATATTTTGAAATTTCAAACATGTCTCCCCTTTCACTTCTTGTCTCCAGCGTGTACAGATCCAGCTTCTTACTCCTCTGCTCATATGACTTTCCCTGCATACCCTGCACCATTTTGGTTACCCTTCTCTGAACCCTCTTCAGTGCATCTATATCCTTGCAGAGACATGGCCTCCAGAACTGCACTACATGCTCTAGGTGCAGCCTCACCATGGCTTTGTAAAGGGGCATTATTACCTCTTTCTGCTAGTAATGCTCTTGCCTATGCATGCCAACATTCCATTGGCCTTTCCCACTGCCCTGCTGCATTGGATTCCTGCCTTAAGGTTTGAGGAGACTATGATCCTCAGATCCCTTTCCTATTCTGTTACTTTGATTTCCTCCCCTTCTAGGGTGTACCCTGCTCATCTGTTGCTACTCCCCAAGCGCATCACAGCTCACTTCATGGCATTAAATTTCAGCTGCCATGTCTCAGACCATTTTGTGAGCATCTGTAAGTCCTTCCTCATGTCCTCCAGCCCCCAAGGGGTGTCCACCATATTGCATAGTTTTGTATTATCAGAAAATAGGCACACCCTCCCCCTCAAACCCTCCTCAATGTCACTGATGTAGATGCTGAAGAGAAGTGAACCTAAAACTGACCACTGTGGCACTCCACTCTTCACCCTCGCTATCCTGGAGTGCATTCCATTTAGCATCACCCTCTGAGTTCTTTCTGCCAGCCAGGTCTCCACCAAGCTTGTTATTTTCCCACCCAACTCCAGGATTTCTATTTTGCTCACCAGTCTCCCATGGGGGCGGTGTTGAAGGCTTTACTGAAGTCCAGATAGGCCATATCCACTTCCCCCCTCCCCGGTCAATCACGTGAGTCACCCAATCAAAGAACTGAATTAGGTTTGTCTGGCAAGACTTCCCCTTCATGAAGTCATGCTGTCTGCTGTCCTACAAGCCACTCTCCTTCAGGTAATCCACCACCCTCTCCTTGATTAATGACTCTATTAACTTCCCATTCACTGATGTGAGGCTGACAGGCCTGTAGTTTCCCTTCACCTCTTTATTACCTCCCTTGTGTAAAGGCACTACATCCTCCCTCTTCAAGTCCTTCGGCACTCTCCTCATATCCAGGGACAAGTTGAAGAGCCTTGTCAAGGGTGAGGTCAACTCCTCCTTCAATTCCCTGATCACCCTGGGGTGTAACCCATTAGGCCCCATTGCCATGTCCACTTTCAGTCTATCTAGCTCTGCCCTTACTCTATCCACAGTGAATGGGCTCAGATCCACCCATTTGCCTTCCTTTCCCTTCAACTTTATTTCACATTCCTTATTGTCCTCCTCCTCAGTGCATATCAAGCTAAAGTACTTATTTAATAATTCTGCTTTTTCACAGTCCCTTTCCAATTTTATTCCTCCCTCCTCCCATTCCATGGAATTTAAAAAAGAAATTCCAGAAAGCATTTCAGTAGTGGAATTACCATTCTACATGAATTCTGCTGGTGGAATTCTACATTCTGCACAGGTCTACTGTCATTTATACTTTCAGCCACTATCTGGTCATCTGCTCAAGCCTCAGTTATGGGCCAGATGTCATCAATGTGCAACCAAGTTGCCAACTACTGCTGTGCTTCTGCTTCATTCAGGCTAAGATGTCACAAATCAATGGCCAACTGAAAAGCATCATCAGGGTCATTTTCCACGGCAGTTTGGGGGTCATTGTTAGATTCAGGATTAGGAGTGATCTCATCTGTTGGATCTATCATTGTACCCAGAGCACCATGCCAGTAGTTGTGGATTTTATCAAATGTAGATTGATGCCACATATCAGCAGTAACAAAGTGTATTTCTTTTATGTTGCAAGTTGTTAAAAACAAAGCCTGTTCAGATCATATGTACCTTGCAATGATTTTTCAGAAAGGCTGCTTGTGGTACAATTTGTTGTGGTTGTCAATGATGTCTTTGTCCATTACTGTCTCCATGAAGTTGTGTAAGTACTGGACTCAACCTTGTCCATCATGAGTGTGAAACTCCTCAGTGCAAGAGTGAGGGGGACATTGTTTGAATAGTGGGAGGGCACTGGTTTCTTTCTTTTTGCCCCAATGACACCATTTGACCACACTAACAAAATGTTTAAGAAATGATTCTCTGATAATGTCCTAAGTTAATATGGTGGAAGCACCAGAGATTATCAAAAGTCCTTGTGCAGAGAGGATTCAGCCTATGGTTAAACATGCAGTGAATTAAAACATCACCAATAAAATTGATGCAATATGCAAAACTTTGCACAATGTGACATGGGGCAACATTTCTAGACTTTACCCTGCTTCATGCTGTGAGTTAAAAAAAAATGTAATACAAATACCACACACTTAAGAAGCAATGGTTGCCACCCTCGTACTCAACTACCAACCATTCAACATGTAATATCCCTGTCCCCCACACTCCTTAGCATCCATAACACCCCCCTCACAGTTCCAGAAAATTGTACTAGTACATTTTGTAGTAGATGTGGTACTGACCTCCAGGAAGTACCTGGCAGCCATCTTACTTGTAGTCATATAGTAAACAAATCATAGTTCTTGTAGTTTCCTGTCAGTCTGACACCTTTTAACCTTTTGTCTCTGTGTATGGTGACTTTTGTTTTCTGTCTGAGTAAAGATGGCAATGTACTAGTAGCTCAAACTCTCTGGGTAAGTCTGTTCTTCATAACAAGAATACTACAGTGGTGATGACATAAAAGAAAGAATCCGAGTATCAGCATCCATAAAGCTGTCCAGTAAGTCCATCTGATGAAGACAAAAAACAAAAGACCTGCATGCTTTGCCCAGGCCCTCCCTTGCTGAGTTCTAAACAGCAGCAGGGCTGCTAAGTTACCATGGAATCTAGACAGATAATGCCACCTTCTGGAGGAAGCTTACAACAGTACAACAGTGCAAAGTGCAAGCAGTTAAAACAACACTGACCACCTACAGCAACTACAATGTACTGCATCCCTGGTAAAATGTCATTCTTGGGACGAGTATCAGGATTTGAGAACTCTAACAAACACTTTGACATACCTATTGAAAGATTCCAGTACTGGCATTCAATCAACAGGACAACAAGCGATGGGACATCTTCCTGTCCATCCTACAGTACCAGCCTCTGTGTTTGCATTGCAAGAGACTACCAGCCCCAGATTCATTCAGCGGCACAACTATGACCAATCTAAGGGCACAGTCTTACAGCACTAAAAGACCAAACCAGTTGTGATAGTGGAGCACTATCAATACCACCACCACTTCCAATGAGGAGAGTCAATTACAGACCTTATAATTGCCCTAAAAAATCTAGCAGCCTTGTGTGAATACAGACAATTCCTCTATTATGCCTTAAGTGACTTCAGTAGAGAGCTGAGGTGCCAACCAGGTGGATAAGCCAAGCACTGGACAAAATGTAACCAGGTTTCTTCAGAAAGTTCATGCTTAGGTAACATAGGAGAATTACTAACCACACTGGTTTGTCTGATTTAAAATACTTTTATTGCATGGGTACTGGCTGAGCACTTCCAATATAGTGATGCCATAAGTTAATCAGTTTTTCTATGGTCTTTGTGGTGACCACTACATGAAGAGCCTTCTTACAGAACCAGACCTGCCTTTCAAGTCCACATACAACATAATGTTAGCACCTGAATTTGACCAGAAAGCTACCATGGACCCACAGAGGCAGGCTGTTGAAAGAATCACTGCCCAATATCACATGGGCCAGCCTCGACCAAGGGGAGGCCACACAACATCATGCCCCCTCACTAAGCTCCTCAGAAACCACTACCACAAACCAAGGTTAAGAAAGCTTACTACTAATGTGGAGGAGACAACCAGCAAGACACATGCTGATTCTGCCAAGAAACACACTATAACTGCAGAAGAGTGGGACATCTGGTGCATGTCTACAGAAGCACACCATGCAGCATGGGCACCGTATGTGACATTTACTGTGCTAGAGATAGAGTTGGAGATGACTCCATGGGCCTCTTCACTGTCTGCACTGTACAGGCCATAAAGATGGCATTAGCCTAAGTCTGGGGTTAGTGGGAATGCCCAAGACTATGCAGCCCAACACTGTGGCAACAGTATCACAGATACACGAGCATATCTACACCATTTATCTCAACCAATATCCACTGCAGCAATCTCCCATCCATCTAAAATCCTACACAGATTCCTGTACTGGGGAGATAAGAATCCCAGTAATATTTGAGAAAAAAAGAATGTACCCTGCCTCTCGTTGTAGAAGAAAGGGAGAAGCCTGCATTGCTTGGCAGGAACTGACTGAGAAAATGAAGCTTAATTGGCAAAAGATTTTCCTACTGAGCACTGTGGCAAATGCACCACAGAAGGTGTTAAAGTGAATGCAAGGTAAGCATGCCCCAATATTCCATGATGAAAATCACAGCCTACAGAACTTCAAGGCACATGCTGATTCTGCCAAGAAATATACTATAACTGCAGAAGAGCAGGACATCTGGTGCATGTCTACAGAAGCACACTACATGCAGCATGGGCACCGTATGTGACATTTACTCTGCTAGAGATAGAGATGGAGATGACTCCATGGGCCTCTTCGCTGTCTGCACTGTACAGGCCATGAAGATGGCATTAGCCTCAGTCTGGGGTTAGTGGGAATGACCAAGACTATGCAGCTCAACACTGTGTTTAAGTGAATGCAAGGCAAGCATGCACCAATATTCCATGATGAAAATCGCAGCCTACAGAACTTCAAGGCATGGATCCGAATGCAAGAAGATGCCATTCCATCTTATATAAACCTTGACCTGTACACTATACATTGAGGGAGGCAATAAAACAAGAGTTGAATAGGCTGGAAGAATAAGATATCATGTACAGAGTGGAGAGGAGCAATTGGGCTGCCCAAATCATTGTAGCCCCAAAGTGCGGCTAGACAATGTGGTCTGGGATAACTACAAGGTCACAGTAAACTGGTATTTGGACCCACACTCTTTTGCCTTACCTAACACAGACAACACATCTACCACACTGGCAGGTGGTATAATTTTCAGTAAAATGAATCTCTTCTTACACTACCAGCAGCTGGAATTTGATCCTGACTTGAAACTATTCATGACCATCAAGAAACACAAAGGACTGTACCAGTACAACTGCCTGGCCTATGTAGTGTCCACAGCACCAGCCATTTTCCAACATAGCATGGACCAGACTTTATATGGCCTCAACCAGGTTGTCTGCTTCATGAATGATATTCTGGTTACAGTGTTTGTGATAGAGTAGCACCTACAATACTAATCCTTGATCAAGACGTGTCCAGGCAGCAAAAATAAGGGTGAGAGTCAAAAGCAAGATGTATAAATTCCTGCTGGACTCTGTGGAGTACCTGGAATACAGAATCACCACTCAAGGCCTGCATACCACAGGGTAGAATGTAATGGCCATCATTAGTGTGCCAACACCAAATAACATTACAGAATTTCCTAATTTCTGGGACTCTTGAACTATTATTTTATTTTATTTTTATTTTATTTATTTTAGTCTTTGGTAACCGGTTAAGGCCCACTAGGCACAAGTGCCTATTTTCAGGGGTGACCTGGGAGCACTGGGCATTTAAGTGACTTGCTCAGAATCACACAATGTGCAAGTGGAGGTCGTGAGAAATAAACTCAGGTCTGGTCTGGTGGATGTACCAAGCTTGTTCACACCTCATTCCTCTAACCTCTAGGCTATACTGCCAGCCCATGATAGCAGACTCTTGGAAAATCTGTCTACACAGCATCAATCCCTGTACAATTTATTAGAGAAGGATACAAGATGGAACTGGTCACTGCAGTGTGAGGGAGCATTCCAAGCCTGTAAGAAACAGCTTCTCAACAGCAAGTGGTTAGCCCACTATGACCCTCAAAAAGGAGGCATCACGAGCTAAGGCTAGCACGTGATGCATCCCCACATGGAATGGGCACAGTCATTTCCCATGTCTTGCCATCAGGAGATGAATAGCCACTTGCCATTGCTTCCAGAGCTTTGTCTTCCATCTAAAGAAATTATGCACAAGTTGAAAAGGAAGCTATGGAAATTATGGAAACACTAGTAAAGATTAGTTGGCATCAAAAGTTTCATAAATTGCAAAGGAAGTGGCAGAGAAGGTAAGCAAAGAAGCAAGCTTTCAAGAGATACAAGTTGACTCAGAAGGAAGAGGATAGGGATGGTCATCAGGAAAAACAAAAGGAGGCAGGAAAGCAGTTAGGAGAGCAAAGGCACAAACAGAGACGGACATTGCCAAGTCAGTAAAAAAGGGGGTTAAAACATTTTTCAGGTACATAAATGAAAAAAGAACAAGGCAGGGATAGTAAGACTAAAAGGGGAAGGGGGAAGTGTGGAAGAGGACAAGAAGTAAGCAAACATACTAAATAAGTACTTTTGTTCAGTATTCATGAATAAAGGTGTAGGAGAAAGCCAAAGATAGGGGAAAAGGGCATAAAGGGAAGGGTGGTAGACACTATTTTATTTATTTATTTTGTTTTTGTTGACCGGGTAAGTGCACTAGACAAATCCTGCCTATTTTCAGGCACGACCCGGGGGAGGGGGATACAGATGAATGCCAACTGACCTTGAACTAGATTAAGCTGTTGGTGGTATTTTAGTGAATGAGGGAAATTTGGCCAGGACACCGGGAAATTCCCTACTCTTTTCGAGAAGTGCCATGGGATCTTTAACATCCACCTGAACTACCACCAATCCAGGCAGATGGGACCTCGGTTTAACGTCTCATCCTAAAGACGGCACCTCAGAAGTGCAGCACCCCTCTCATGCTGCACTACAGTGTCAGTACTGGGATATTAACCCAAGTGCCAGATGTGGGAACTGAACCCACAGCCCTCTGATCTCCCGGCCTCAGAGGCGAGTGTGCTACCTACTGAGCCACTGACACTGACACTAGACCATTTACATAGCACAGAGTCCTCAGGGAGCTAATGAAACTAAAAATAGATAAGGCAATTGAGTCAGCCAGGGTTCTCCCCAGGCTACTGCAAGAATTAAAGTAAGTGCTGGCTGTGCCTCTGACAAACCTGTTCAATCTGTCTCTGGAGATGGGGGATGTTCCAAGGGACTGGAGGAGGGTGGATGTGGTCCCACTCCACAGGAGTAAAAATAGGGGGGAAGCATGAAACTACAGACCTGTAAGCCTCATTTCAGTGGTGGGCAAAGTTATGGAAATACTAGTAAAAGAAAGTATTGGGGAATGCCATATAGCCAGCAGATTACAGGATCCAAGGCATTATGGGTTCAGCATGGGGAGATCTTGTGAAACAAACCTGACTGTGTTCTTTGACTGGGCTATCAGAGAAGTGTATCAGGGAAGAGTGGTGGATCTGGCATACCTGTATTTCAGTAAGGCCTTCGACACATTCCCACACAGAAGACTGTTAAACAAGCTGGGCAGCCTGGGAGTGGACCCAAAGATACTGAAATGGATATGTAGTTAACTGAGTAATAGAACTGAGAGGGTGGTGGTAAATGGGGTTCACTCAGAAGAAGGAAGAAGGCACGGTGACCAGTGGGGTGCCACAGAGGTCAGCACTGGGACCGGTCCTCTTCAATGTCTTTAACAGCAACATCACAGAGGGATGGAAGGGAACATATGCCTGTTCATGGATGACACAACAATCTGCAAAGAGTGGACACACAGGGTGAAAAACATAAGAAGAGACCTGAAAAAGCTGGAAGACTGGCCAAGGTCTGGCAACTAGGCTTCAACACTAAAAAGTACAAAATTATGCATGTGGGACATAGAAATCCAAGGGCAAAGTATCATTTGGGGGGATGTGGTTACACCCACAAGACAGGAATGGGACCTGGGGGTCATCATCTCTGATGGCCTGAAGGTAGCAAAGCAGTGTGATAAGGCAGTGGGGAAGGCAAGTAGAATCCTGGCGTGCATACGAAGGGGTCTCATCAGCAGAAAAAGGGAGGTTGTGCTACCCCTGTACAGATCGATGGTGAGGCTCCACCTGGAATATTGTGTCCAGTACTAGAGTCGCAGTCTCAGAAAAGACATAGACTGGGTGAAGGCGGTACAGAGAAGTGTGACAAAAATGATGCATAGCCTGCATCAGAAGTCATACAACAAAAGAATTAAGGAACTAAATATGTACTCACTAGAGGAAAGGAGGGAAAGGGGAGACATGAGAGAAATGTTCAAATACCTCAAAGGTATTGACAAGGCACAGGAGGGGGCATCTTGCACAGAAAGAAATGCTCAAGGACAAGGGGGCATGATAGGAAGCTGGAAGGGGGAGACTTAGAGGAGATGTAAGATAAATACTTCATGGAAAGGGTGGCGGATGCCTTGAACAGCCTCATAGCGGATGTGGTAGGTACAAAAATAGCAGCAAGATTCAAATATGCATAGGATAGACACAGGGAGACCTTGGTAACAGGGTGGAGGGGGGTTAGGCTAGAGATTGGATAGGATCTGCAGTACCATAGTACTGTAGGTAGGGACTTTGGGGCAGACTAGGCCGGCCAAGAGGTCCTTTTCTGCTGACAGCTTCTATGTTTCTATGTAAATTCTAATATCTCTGCATGTTCACCCTCATCTCAGACACAAACACCTCCTGGGCATTCTAGGGCTGAAAGCAGCCATACTGATGTTCGCTGCCCTCAGAATTCAGTGCTGGGCCTTAATTGTGTTGGCCTATGACTACAATGTAGAATTTTGTTCTTTTATTAATTTTTATTAGTAGTTTTCATACACACATGCAACAGTTAGGCATTGTACAGTGCATAGTGCATTCATAACACACAATTATTTAGACATTTTATGAGTCAACTGCCGGAGTCACTGGGGTTATATCAAGTTATGGTTACTTTCCCCAAAACACCAGACCCTAGATTAAATAGCAATGCTGTAAATACATTCAAGGAACATAAGCTAGATCTACCCCTGAGTAGTAAATTACCCAACCCTGCCATTTAAGTGAGTACAATATAGAATATTGAAGATCCCAGGACCACACCAATGTAGACACACCTGCCATGAAAAAACAAACCAGCAAAAGACGATAGTGGAGAAATCTTTCAAATCTCCTGCCATGAGGAGCTACCCATAGTCTGCTGAGACATGTCAGAGGAAACACAACAGGAGTCAGTCCTCTCTAGGTTCTGGATCTCTCCCTAAATGGATGGCCTACCTTTACAAAGGATCCAACCCTTTAGCTCTTCTTTGGCAAGAGGGATCAGATGTGCACAGAACAAGGCTGTGTTCTGCAGGGCACTAGACTGGTGATTCATCCAAAGTTCTGGAAATGACTGCTGGATAACCTCCATGAGAGCCATTCCAGAATTTCATGGATGAAGGCATCGGCAAGAGGATGTTTATGGTGACCTGGACTAGATCATTACATTTAAGAACTAATCAACTCCTGTGTGCCTTTTGCAGTCATCCAAAATCAACATAACGCAGCACCCCTCCATCACTGGTCCTGGGCAACATCTCAGGAGCAAATTTATGTTGACTATGCAGGAACTGAAAAGCAACATTTCCTCATAGTAATCGACATGCAGTCAAAATGAACTGAAATGCTCCCCACGCAGGTGACCACTACAGAGAGAACAATTAATCTGCTGAAACACTTGTTTGCTGTGAATGGACTATCTAAGAGCTGGTGTTGGGCAATGATCCTCAGTTCCCCTCTCTGGAATTCAAGCTTTTTTTGAAAAGGAATATGGTCATTCACATCCTGTCTCCACTATACCACCCTGCCTCAAATGCAGAAGCAGAACGGGAAGTACAAACTTTAAAAAAAGACTGGGCTAAACAAGCCACGAAAGGCACTCACACAACAACCTAATGGTTGACAAACTCTTTTCATATACAGAAATTAATAGAGAGAATACCAGCAGAATTGTTTTTAAATGCAACCCACAGACTAGACTGTGTTTCTTGAAACCAGACTTATCCAAAGGGAGCACAGACACCAGCATAGAACAACTGAGGTGACATGACAGAGTTCCACACATGCCTCACATTTTTCATCTGAGGGTATTAGTGATGGTCCGAGATTTTTGGAGCCAGAAGCAACTTTGGTCCAAGGATAGTGCAAGAGCGTTGAGGATCTTTAATCTATGGGGTACGTTTAGGACAATGGACCATACACGTCCATGTGGACTAACTCCTTCCACCACATTTTTCCCCACCATCATCAGCAGAAGCAAGAAGATGATTAGGATTTCATTCCTACCCTGACTTGAGTGACCCTCATCAGCTCGAGCAGTAGCTGTTGCTGAAGTACAACAAAGCAGTGCAAGGTACCACAGAGGCTTGTTTTGTGAATAAAATATTTATGGTGCCAATGAACTGTATTGTTTTTAGGTACAGCATGTTCTGACCAAAGGGGCAGAATAATCCCCAGAACAAGTTGGGGCCTGAATACTCTACTTCAGCACTGAAGGTAGGATAGAATTGTTTTGTTGACTAGTTTCATCTAAGGGGGTTAGTGTAGTAGATGTGGTACTGACTTTTAGGAAGTACCAGGCAGCAATCTTACTAGTAGTCCTGTAGTGAGCAATTTATAGTCTATAGTTTCCTATCATGCTCAGTCAGAAGCACTCTAACCTTTGGTCTCTGTGTATAGTATCTTTTGTTTTCAATCTGAGTAAAGATGACAATACACTAGCCACGCCCTGTGGCTATGTCTGTCTGTTCTTCATAAGAAAAAATATCACAGATAGTAGGAAAGTATAAGAAAACACCCTAACCCCATCCAGAGTTTGCAAATTCCAAAGTTATCCCTACCCTCCCCCAACCCAGTAAAATAATGATACTCTCCCACCCCACCTCCTTCTGGCACCCCACCCTCTCCCAGTTGCCCTCCCTGAAGAATAGTTCAAGACAACCTAATAGTGGGCAACCAACACAGCCCTCCCTCATGCTCAGACAGACACCGTATGCCAAATTAAATGAAGTACAAACTAAGGATGAGCTAACGGACACTGAGGTCCCCTCCGGGTCGTGAGAGCTTCTCCAGCCGCTCTCCCCAACCCCCCGAGACACTAAAGCAAACCCTCAGGGATGCCGTGGACACCGAGGTCCCCTCCGGTCATGAGAGCTTCTCCAGCCACTCTCCCCACCCCAGACACTAAAGCAAACCCTCAGGGATGCCGTGGACACCGAGGTCCCTCCGGTCATGAGGCTTCTCCAGCCACTCTCCCCACCCCGAGACACTAAAGCAAACCCTCAGGGATGCCGTGGACACCGAGGTCCCCTCCGGGTCATGAGGCTTCTCCAGCCACTCTCCCCCACCCGAGACGCTAAGCAAACCCTCAGGGATGCCGTGGACACCGAGGTCCCTCCGGGTCATGAGAGCCTTCCAGCCACTCTCCCCCATCCCC
This sequence comes from Neoceratodus forsteri, assembly GCA_016271365.2. NCBI lineage: Eukaryota > Metazoa > Chordata > Ceratodontiformes > Ceratodontidae > Neoceratodus > Neoceratodus forsteri. The sequence continues at coordinate 394,694,472 of CM028131.1, read as the reverse complement.
AAGACGCTAAAGCAAACCCTCAGGGATGCCGTGGACACGAGGTCCCCTCCGGGTCATGAGAGCTTCTCGCCGCTCTCCCCCACCTCCCAAGATGCTAAAGCAAACCCTCAGGGCGTCCGGACACTGAGGTCCGCTCCAGTCATGAGAGCTTCTCCAGCCACTCTCCCCCCACCCCGAGACACTAAAGCAAACCCTCAGGGATACCGTGGACACCAAGGTCCCTCCAGGTCTGAGAGAGCTTCTCCAGCCACTCTCCCCATCCCCCAAGACGCCAAAGCAAACCCTCAGGGATGCCGTGGACACCGAGGTCCCCTCCGGGTCATGAGAGCTTCTCCAGCCACTCTCCCCCACCCCCGAGACACTAAAGCAAACCCTCAGGGATGCCGTGGACACCGAGGTCCCCTCCGGGTCATGAGAGCTTCTCCAGCCACTCTCCCCCATCCCCCAAGACGCTAAAGCAAACCCTCAGGGATGCCGTGGACACCGAGGTCCCCTCCGGGTCATGAGAGCTTCTCCAGCCACTCTCCCCACCCCGAGACACTAAAGCAAACCCTCAGGGATGCCGTGGACACCGAGGTCCCCTCCGGGTCATGAGAGCTTCTCCAGCCACTCTCCCCCACCCCGAGACGCTAAAGCAAACCCTCAGGGATGCCGTGGACACCGAGGTCCCCTCCGGGTCATGAGAGCTTCTCCAGCCACTCTCCCCCATCCCCAAGACGCTAAAGCAAACCCTCAGGGATGCCGTGGACACCGAGGTCCCCTCCGGGTCATGAGAGCTTCTCCAGCCGCTCTCCCCCACCTCCCAAGATGCTAAAGCAAACCCTCAGGGACGTCCCGGACACTGAGGTCCGCTCCGGGTCATGAGAGCTTCTCCAGCCACTCTCCCCAACCCCCTGAGACACTAAAGCAAACCCTCAGGGACACCGCGGACACCAAGGTCCCCTCCAGGTTGTGAGAGCGTCTCCAGCCACTCTCCCCCACCTCCCGAGATGCTAAAGCAAACCCTCTGGGATGCCGCAGACACCGAGGTCCCCACTGGGTCATGAGAGCTTCTCCAGCCGCTCTCCCCCACCCACTGAGATGCTAAAGCAAACCCTCAGGGATGCCGCAGACAACGAGGTCCCCTCCGGGTTGTGAGAGCTTCTCCAGCTGCTCTCCTCCACCACTCGAGACACTAAAACAACCCTCAGGTAATTTTCCTCCAAACATTTTGGCCTGCCTGGACTTTGCACCCTATCTCCTGCCCTAAAGGAACAATTTTGATTTGCACTTTAATGTTTGGGGATCGGAATGCCTTACCAGAGACTTTAGGTCCTAGGCCGCGGTGTTGCATGTTGCCGCAGCGGTGTAAGCTCCTGGCTCTTCCTCTGCTGATTCCACCTCACGAAGGACTAAGGACTGACTCTTGGACTTGGTGCCATTTTAAATTTTAATGTGCGCGGGTCAGCGTATGTGTTCTGGTTGTTTTTTGGGGGCACTGTTTGAGCTGCTACACTTATGTATTTACTGTTTCCACCTGTTACCTTAATTGTGGGCTGCTGCTCCCTATCATGTGCTAGGCTCTGGTACTGTTGCCTTAAGAGGCCTAATTAGTCCTCCTCACTCGTGGCTGCCAGGACGAGATGCTGGGGATACTGATGACTCTGTGATGTGGGGTTATCTTCATGGTTACAGCTACTGAATTTTAAACTGCTTCTGTTGTGACCCCTGACCCCCCTCCCTCTGGCCTGCTATTCTCCCATTTCTCTCCCCCTTCCCCAGCACCTCCAGGTATAAAGGTCTCATGACTGCTTTCTCTCTCCACAGGGATGCTGTGGACACCGAGGTCCCCTCCAGGTCATGAGAGCTTCTCCAGCCGCTCTCCCCCACCCCCGAGACGCTAAAGCAAACCCTCAGGGACGCCACAGACACTGAGGTCCCCTCCAGGTCATGAGAGCTTCTATAGCCGCTCTTCCCCACCCCCCGAGATGCTAAAGCAAACCCTCAGGGACGCCATGGACACCGAGGTCCCCTCCGGGTCGTGAGAGCTTCTCCAGCCACTCTCCCCCACCCCCTGAGATGCTAAAGCAAACCCTCAGGGATGCCGCAGACACCGAGGTCCCCTCCAGGTCGTGAGAGCTTCTCCAGCCGCTCTCTCCCACCCCCCGAGACGCTAAAGCAAACCCTCAGGTAATTTTCCTCCAAACATTTTGGCCTGCCTGGACTTTGCGCCCCTATCTCCTGCCCTAAATGGAACAATTTTGATTTGAACTTTAATGTTTGGGGATCGGAATGCCTTACCAGAGCCTTTGAGGTCATAGACGCCGGCGTTGCATGTTGCCGCGCGATGTAAGCTCCCCGGCTCTTCCTCTGCTGATTCCACCTCTGCGAAGGACTAAGGACTGACTCTTGGACTTTGGCGCCATTTTTAAATTTGAATGTGCTGGGGTCAGCGTATGTGTTCTGATTGTTTTTTGGGGGCACTGTTTGAGCTGCTACACTTATGTATTTACTGTTTCCACTTGTTACATTAATTGTGGGCTGCTGCTCCCTATCGTATGCTAGGCTCCGGTACTGTTGCCTTAAGAGGCCTAATTAGTCCTCCTCACTCGTGGCTGCCAGGACGAGATGCTGGGGATACTGATGACTCTGTGATGTTGGGTTACCTTCATAGTTACAGCTGCTGAATTTTAAACTGCTTCTGTTGTGACCCCTGACCCCCCTCCCTCTGGCCTGCTATTCTCCTATTTCTCTCCCCTTCCCCAGCATCTCCGGGTATAAAGGTCTCACGACTGCTTTCTCTCTCCACAGGGACGCCGCGGACACCGAGGTCCCCTCCGGGTCATGAGAGTTTCTCCAGCCACTCTCCCCAACCCCCCAGGACACTAAAGCAAACCCTCAGGTAATTTTCCTCCAAACATTTTGGCCTGCCTGGACTTTGCACACCTATCTCCTGCCCTAAATGGAGCAATTTTGATTTGCACTTTAATGTTTGGGGATCAGAATGCCTTACCAGAGCCTTTGAGGTCATAGACAGCAGCGTTGCGTGTTGCCACGCAGTGTAAGCTCCCCGGCTCTTCCTCTGCTGATTCCACCTCTGTGAAGGACTAGCCCCGCCGGCTTCGCTGGCTGCCCTACCGCTCCCACCACCACCCTTGGTGGTCATGGAGCTTTATAACTGTAATCATGTGGGCTGATTTATTCTATCAGCCCAGTCTGCCATTTGCAGGTTATACCCAGTCGCCACTAGAGGGCTCATCTTCACCTCTTTCTTACTTTCTCACTGTGGAACCTTGCTTGGGCTGCTTCCTGTCACTCCTCCTTGTTCTTCTTAACAGGTCTTTCTGAGCCCTTTTACGGTCCCATTTCTTTCCTGAGGACCAGTTGCCCGTTTTGATCTTGACTCAGCCCAGTCGGGAGCCCCACCTCAGACACCTCACAGTTTTGCACCTGCGCCTGGAGGCTCTCGGTCAGGCTCTCACCCTCTGTTTCCCTGGACTCTGTACCCTATGTCCTAGGTCCCCTCGCTGCCCGTCTAGACTGGGGCATGGCTCCTCTCCTACAGGCAGTCACTTCTCCCTTCGGTCCGGGTCCCTCAGCTACCCACCACCCTCATAAGCCCCCAACGACTTGGTCATCTAAAAGGCCTGAAAATAGCCCACTTAAACATCCGCAGTATCCCACACAACCACGCGGAACTGACTGCCCTTCATGAGCTGGATATCTTAGGGATCACTGAAACCTGGCTGAAGCCTTATATACCTGACTCTGCCTGTGCCATTCCAGGCTACAGCCTTATCAGACGCGATAGGGGTGGTAGTAAACATGGGGGAGGTGTACTTCTATACTTCAGGGGCCACCTAAACATATCTACAGTGTCCCTGTCTCCTCCCGACCCCTCCGGTTGTGAATTCATTCACTCCCTCCTACTGCTTGGGAACTCCAAAAGGGTGCACCTGGTCTGTGCCTACAATCCCCCTAAGGGAGGCCTGCCAGGACTCTCCTTCCTTCTTGACCACCTAAAAGGCGAGGTTGGTTTAAATGAGGTGCTTATCATGGGGACTTCAACCTCTCAACTGGCTGGGGCCTAATATCAAACTTTATGAGCCGTTCTCTCTGGCCCGCTCTCCATCAGACCATCACTGATACCACCAGGCCCACTCCCGGGGTGCCAAGGGCTCCCTTATTGACTGGCTCCTGAGCAACAGATTAGACAAAATCATCCAGTCTGGTACACTTCCGGATGCGATCTCTGATCACTCTCCCATTTACTGCGTATGGGGATCCTCCATCCCCAAAATTCCCAGTAGAGTGATTCAGATGAGAGACTACTCCAAGTTTATCCTCAACAACTTCTTGGATGACCTCCGCTGCGCAAACTAGTCCAGGGTTCTTGGCTCTAGTGACCCGACTTTAGCTCTGAACCACTTCCTGGCAATTCTCATCCCTCTGCAAAACCGACATGCTCCCCTCACGAAAAGGAGGGTGCGGGGCACGGTAACTAAGTGGCTCCATGGAGGCCTACTAGCTCTCATGAAGCAGAGGGACAAGAGCTGGCTCAATTACAAAATTTCCGGGGACAACCTCGACCTCCTCGAATATCGTCGGCTCAGAAACTCCTGCAAGGCCACTATCAGGCTTGCCAAGAGTGAGTTCTGCAAAACTGCCATGCTCAACTCAGCCCGCAACCCCCGGCGCTTCTGGCAAAACATTAAAAACATGGTCGGGGGGTCTGCCTCAAATTCAGGTTCCGACATGATTGTTGAGGGGGCTAACTGTAATAACCCCCAGACTATAGCCTCTGCTTTTAACAACCAGTTCTCCTTTTTGCCTGCCACCCCAACCCTCCCACCTTCCTCCCCATTCCTCTCATGCACCCGGCCCCTTTTCTTAAAGCAAATCTCTGTTAGGGAGACTCAAGCCCTGCTCTCTGGTCACTCTCACCACTCCGGGTGGGACATGATAATTTAGAGCCTAAGCTCCTCAGTCTGGGGCCCCCTCCTCCCCTGCGATTACCACATTTTTAACTCCTCCCTCACCTCAGGGATCTTACCCGACGTGTGGAAGGTGGCCAAGATTGTCCCTGTGCTTAAGCACGGCAACCCTAAGGAGATGAACAACTACCGCCCCATTGCCATACTCTCTGCCACCAGCAAGCTACTCGAAAAGGCCATAGCTGCACAAATCTCCCATTTCCTTCAGGAGTATGCGGTTCTCTCCCCCTGCCCAGCATGGGTTCAGGAAGGGGCACAGTTCGGCCACTGCTATCGCCATTGTCACCTCAGAGATCAGATCTGCTACCGACCTTGGCAGACTGACTGGAGCCATCTTTGTTGACCTTTCTAAGGCCTTCGATCGGGTTGACCACAGCCTCCTTCAATCCACTCTGCTCTCACAGGGCTTCTCCCCCCGAGCCCTTGCTTGGATCACCAGCTACCTTGAGGGTAGACTACAATACACCAGCTTCAACCGTGCTACATTGGACCTCTCCCCTGTCAGATGTGGCGTCCCCCAAGGGTCTGTCCTTGGTCCCTTACTGTTCTCCCTCTACATCAACGAACTCCCCAACGTGGCTACCTCCGGGTCCACCACACTCTATGCGGATGACCTGGTACTACTGTCTAGCTCCCAGGACATCTCTACCATTAACGACAACTCAACTCTGACTTTGGGCATATCCAAAATTGGCTCAGTGGGTCACAAGCTCTCGGTCAACCTAAACAAGACCCATGCCATGTTATTCAGGGACGGTGGCTAAAACCACATCATGCCCTCCCCTTGCCATCCTTGGGGGGAATGGCTCCCTCCTGCCTGTCCTAAATTCCACCAGGTACCTAGGGGTGACTCTTGATCCTCAGCTTGATCTTGCTGAGCACCTTCATAACATCTGCAGAGCGCCTAACAGCAAGCTTGGCCTAGCTTACAGGGCTAAGGACTGCCTCACTCCAGTCGCCCGGCTCGCTATAGCTAGGGGGATCCTCCTACCCATGCTCTGCTATGGGTTGGTTGCCTTCGCGCCGGTCCCGTGTGCCCGTCTTGCGAAATGGGACATGGCCTATAACAACATATGTCGCTTCGCCCTCTCTGTGCCTCGCCTTCTACATCGGTGTGATCTCTATGCCCAACTCGGGTGGCTTCCCCCTGAAAAACACCGTGCCTTTGTCCTCGGCAACATGATTGATAATATTGTCCGTACTGCTCGTCCCTCTGCTCTTGCCCTTCCCATCAAACATTGCACCCCAGCCTATCAACTTAGGTCCAGCTCGACCCAGGTCTGTTTGATCCCACGGACCCGCTCTCTTACCGGTGATTGGGCCTTCTCCGCCTTCACCCTGAGACTCTGGAACTCTCTTCCCACCCATGTCCGGGCCGCCCCTCCACCCTGCTTCAAAACGTCCCTGTGGAAGTTCCTCAAGGCTGCCTCCATCTGTCTTTGTACCACCTAGTTACTGGGAGACTCCCCCTCTCCCCCAAAACCTCTCCCACTTACAGATTTATCCTTAGCTCTCTCCCCTGTAGCATTTAGTCTAACCCTCCACCCCCCCTCCTCTGTGGGGCACCCCCTCTCACTTATTGCCCTCTGCCCCATCCCTTGTAGCACTTGACGTACCCTCATCTCTCATGCCCTGCCTTTCTGGGGCTCGCAACTGTAGGGCCACTCTCAGTCTGCAGGCCTAGCCTGGCCAGCCATGGTGGTCCCCATGTCCTTCCCTACCCCCCTCTGCACCCACTAGCTCCCTGCTGGCCTACTTACCTGATCTTCCTGGATGGTCCCCTGCCTACCCCCTCCCCTGGTTTCCTGTTTAGCTCCTCTTGCTCCTCACCTAAGGATTACCACCTCTCCAGGTGTATTGACTAGTTGCACTAGATGCTACACTCTTTCTACATTCTCAATCTCTAGCTGTGGTGGTTTACGTGTTTGCTTTCTTGCCTACACTGTCGGGTTTTGTACCCCAGCCCCTCCCTGTATGTGGGTCCACAAGCCTCCTTGACTATGTACCCAGTTCTCTATACTGATATTCTCCAGCCCACCTGTACCATGGGCGGTGTGCTAACATGACTATGTACCATGTTTTTCTGTTTTGTGTTTGTATGCTACCGTGACTATGTACCATGTTTTTCTGTTTTGTAACCTCCAGGGTCGCATCTGAAAATAGGCATTTGTTGTCTAGTGTGCCTACCTGGTTAACAAAAACAAATAAATAAATAAATAATGGCAAATTTGCATTTGGGGAACTTGACAAAATCTAGTGGGTTTTGACTCCATGAAAGCCTATCCAAGGGGATTTGGTTTCCCTCCAGCATACAATCTTGTCATAGGAACATACAAAAAAATATTTACTGGCAAAAAAAGGCTACAGCCTATCTTGCTTGCACTGCTCCTACCTATACACAGCCCACCAGCCTGATACTGTACCTGTATGGTGGGCAGTCTAGTGGTAGCCCAGCCCCCTCGACCATCTCTTTGTCCTCTCTTTCCTCATGCCTTATCATCTCCTTATGTCTGTCTTATACCCTTTTAAAGCACATCATGGTTTTTATTTCCACCACCTCCTTTGGCAACCTGCTCCACTTGTCTACCACGTTCCAGAAAAAAAAAAGTTTCATCATGTCCTTTTCCAACTTCCCCCCATCAGCTTGCATTAATGTTGTCTTGTAGTAGACCCTTTGCACTGCCTGAACAGCTGCTGCCAGCAACCCTGTTTATTCCTTTGAGACACTTGAACATTTTATCTTGTCACTGTGCTGGTCTTTAATGAGTACATACAGAATCAAGACCCTTATTTCTATGTAGCAGTTTCGTTCTACATTCTGTGGTGGCTGTACAGGTTGCCACAGAACTTCTGTGATGGTTTCTAATTTCTGTAGAACTTCTCCGGTGCCTGCTGGGGAGCTTCTGTAGCAGCACAGATGCACTTCTATGGTTCTGTGCCATGTATTTCCTGCCCTGTTACTCCCTTCATCATTCAGCATTACTTGATATTATAAAAAGGGTCTTGTGAATGGAAAATTGTGATTGGCTGATGGCATTCAATAAGCCCTATGTTACTCTTTAATTAATATACTTGTAGAACTGCTTCACATGCGTCATGATTTTAAATATCAAATGATAACTTTACAAAATTATTTTTTAGAATCTTAATCTGCCATTTCCTCTATTGCTCAACAGTCCCAGTAAGCTGAATCCATTGCACAGCTAACATCAATATTAACTGAAAAACTGCCAAGATGAATGAACACATAAACCCGGTAAAACCAGAAGTATCAAGGTATCTGATCTTTTAAAATAAAAAATTCAACACCAAGCATTACATCTCAAATTATTTAACTCAGGGTGAACATCTCATTCTCTGGTAAGTCACCATAGTGCAGACTGCTCAACATAGGCTCTGTGAAAATGAAAACAAAGTGCAGAGCCTATATCACACTTTCTCCACTCTCTGGCATGCCGTAAAGGGAGGGGGGGCTGAATGAGGGAGCTTGAATCGGCAACAGATCCATTACTCACTCCAATCAATATTCTAATTAGCTATAATAGCCAAGTTGTTTCATGTTTCTTAAGCTTTCATCTGCATTCAGCAGCTTCATGACTCCACTTGGTCTTTTCTACTGGCTTGGATAAAGCATGTTCAGTAATTCTGAGGCTGGTTACAATGGAGACAACTACGAGTGCTTTTGCAAGCTCATGAACTCATGAATAAATTTATAATGACATACCTTGAAAACATGCAGTGCAGCTTAGTGGATGGACTGTTTAATTAAACAATCACTGCTTGGGTTTATATTTTTATTTTTTTTAATAACAGCAACAAGGTACTCCCAGGTGGTTATCTCAGTGTTGAGTTACTCACCCCCAAGTTGGCTCAAGGAAACTGAAAATATTATATGGTAGCAGTATGGGTTGACTAAATACATACATGTGATATCTCCCTCTTTTCCCAGGAGACTCCTGTTTTTTTTTGACTGAACTCTCTCCCTCCCGGGAAACAAAATCTCCTGCTTAAGTAAAATTCTGTCCAAAATATCCATTATTGTTTTTTGTGGTATGTAAGTGATAACTTTATACAACTAGTTATTGATTCTTTTTAGTGCTTATTCTTGACAAAATGAAATATATTAAATGTTTTTAAATGCTTTTTTCTTATTGTTTGATGCAATTTAAGGACAAACTCATGATGTTATGGCATCTCCCTACTAGCAGAACAATAGGGCAATCTCCCTACTAACTTAACTCTAAACTCCCTATTAAGCAAGTTAGACATATCACATGTACTGTATGTGAATATCACACTACCTGCTGTTCTATGCTATTTCCTCAGGGAGTGAGAACAGTGGTAGATAAATAACTATCATTTGAAGTCCCAAGCTTCCTGTGCCTTGACTTTTTTTATTTTATCATTTCAAACATACAAACAAAAAACAAAACCACAAACATACAACAGTCCCCCTACCCCCCCCTATAGATGCCCACATTAACTATGTACAAAACACCGAGTGCATTTAGTAAAAATAATAAAAAATTTGTCAACAAGCAAAAGCAGTCACATAAATAAAGGAAAAACAGATCATAGTAAAAGAACCATACAGCATGAAAGGCATAGTTAATCTATAATCAAAAGGTAACAAATAAAAAAACAAATATAATAATGACAGGGACTGTAACAATACTATTATCAGATAACTGAGTTACAGAGGGTGTGCAATTTAGAATTTGTTTTCTCACAGTGCATTGCAGGTACTGGCTATTAGTCCCACCAATCGAAGATTGCTTAATAACTCATTAAATCACTCCCCATAAGTAATATGGTGCTGATCTCTCCAGTGACATAAAATTATCTTTTCATCATCATGGATATTATGGCAGCATGATATTTATGCTCTGTGACCCACTATGCAAATTTCTGGGGTAAAGTGCATCTTGAAGTCGCAGAAGAGGGTATATCTTCTCCTTGATTTCCAACCATACATCTTTAATAAGGACACATTCCCAGAATATATACAATAATGTTCCATCCCCTGTACCACATCTAATGCAAAGTGAGGATACGGCTTTATCCATTTTTAACATTTTATGGAGAGCATAATAGAAATTATGCAATATGAAAAACTGAGTAAGCTGCAATCAAGCTTGAGTAATATATTTAAAAAGGAACTTACAAATCTGAGACCAATTGAAGGGGACGTCATGAAGTGCATCTTGCCAGTATCTACATTGCACTTACTCATGTTCATACATTTATTTAAGAAAAACTTTATATAATTTTGAGATGCTAAGAAATTGAGTCACAGTCAATTTTAAAAGTGAAATACAGGTATCATAAGTGCTTAATCATGGGGCTAGACCCATATACTGCACAATGGCATTAATAAGTTGGTAATATTTAAAGTCCATATGATCAGAAATTGCATGTTGGTCCCAGGCTTGAGCAAAGAAGATAAAGCACCCTTAATGAAACAAGCCAGCTAGAAAGAGGGTATCCATGTTAGGCAACCATCCATGTGGTATGGGTTTACCTTCTATTCTAAAGTTGTTTTTTCTAACCAATGGTTGCATCGCATAATTACAATGTTTATGTGACAGCTTCTAAAACATCTTCTGATGTATCAGTAGCAAAGTACTCACAATTGACTGGCACAGTTTTGCAGGAAGTGATGTACATTTAGCATATAGCATAGAGAAAGGGGAGATCCCATAAGATCTAATTCGTTCAGCTTCTATAATTAGCTAAAGAGGAGTGTAGGTACAGGAAAGTGTGGGGTCTTGGGGATGTAGCCATTGAAGGTATTTACTTAGATGTACCAGTACAGACCTTTCTGCCAGTGCTGTGATAGAGTGACTGCAGCTGATGCCTTGAGTTTGGGCGTAAGCTTGTGATATCAGAGGGATCGCCAAGGGAAGGAGGATCAAGCATACATCAGGCAGCTCACCACCTTTGGTGTAGGTGGGACTTGTGCCCCACAATGTGATCACCACCTAGCTTAGGTTAGGTGGTGTTGCAGTCAGAGCTGACAGCAAGGAGACGGGTACCCATAGATGTGTGAACAACTGCACAGAGTGCAGTGCATTTGCATCACTGCATGGCTGGTGACCCTGAGGAGAAAATGGAAAATGACTCCACACTGCTGAAATTGATGTTGGCACACACTGCAGGCTCACACACTACTGATGTAGCACTCTGTGCACTACTAGTTGGTGCTGGGTAAGAGGTAAGAATGTGTAAGTCCACAAAAAGGTAGGTGATGGGGCTAGAAGGGGGGGTGCAGCCAATGAAGGCAGGAATGGAGGGAGAGAGAAAAAGCTTGATTAAAAAGATAAAAACAAATATGACCTGATGCCTGGTGGTATAAAATGGTAAAAATGAAATGATTTTGTTTTTTTGTATTTAAAATCTAGAAACATCCATGAGCCAAAGACCCATTTACATGGGCAACCAGGACAAATAACAAAAATATGTAACAACAAAATTACACAAAGATGTACAGTAACAATGTTAAAAGACTAGTCAGTAAAACATTTACATCTGTTACTGGAGAAAATATGCTTTTCTAAGGCTGCTCTGAATGTATATAAAGAGTTGCTAACAAAAGTTACAATTGATTGCAGCTATAAGCACTTACAAATATGGGTCTAACATGGAAGTGTCACCATTATGTTTGTGGAAGAAAGAGCCATGCCAGTGTAAGATTGCTTAGTAGAGAATGTGCTTCCATATAAGATAACAGCCATTTTCAGCTCCTTTAAATGCAGCATGAATTACACATTCCTGTGGCAGAATGCAGCCCTGTTATTTGCTAAAATACAATATGGTATCATTGATAACATTGTGCTGAGCATAGAGGAGGGGTTTTGGTTAAAAGATGAGGGGAATGGAACCAAGTGCTATTGAAAAACTGTAACTTAACTTCTCTCCCATATCCCAACAGATCACAAAACTGCATGCTCCTTTTATACCACTAGGGGCTTCTTCCACAAAGGGGCTTTTCTGCCTTCCTAAATCACTGCACTGCCAGCTCAGTGCCACCTGCAGCCTCCCCTTTATATCACGTGTTTACCCATGGTCCACTAGCTCCTAGCTGAGTCTACCTCTCGATCTCGCCCCCTCACAACCCCCCCCAACCTGACGCTCTAATAGGGTCCCCATTCCCTAGTAGGGCTGCACACTTCTGGAGACATGGCAAAGGGCGGGGTGTACTCATTACCATAAGGTCACTTAAACATCACCACTGTACCGCGCACCAAACCCTGGGACCCTCACCCTACGAGTTTCTCCACACACTGCTTCTACTTGGTAACACCAGAAAGTTGCATAGTGTGCATACAATCCTCCCAAGGGGTCTACCCGGACTCACGGCGCTCATAGAGCAACTCTGGGATAAGTGGGCTCAAAGGCTCCTCATCCTTGTGACCCAAACCTTAATTGGCTGGGGCCCAGTGCCAGTGTTTGAGCCCATGCTCTCAGGCCTCTCCCTCAGTCAGGTTACCATGGAACCCACCAGGCTCTCGGGTGACAGGGGACGCTCATTGACTGGGTCTGAGCAACCGACCTGACAAAATCATTCACCGGGCTCCTTCTGACTCTATCTCTGATCACTCACCCGATCTACTGCATTTGGGGCTCAAACCCGGCCAAAGCTCCTGCAGAGTGATACAAATGAGGGACTACTTGAACTAATAGTCCCAAACTACCTGGAAGACCTTCAGCAGCTGACTGGTCCCACGTCATGGCAGCAGGACCCCATCAAAGCCCTCGACCTGTTCATTGCAGCATTTGCCCACTTCAAAATAGGCATTCTCCCCTTTCTAGAGGAGGGTCAGGGCTCGGTCACAAAATAGCTTCACAGTGAGCTCCTCTCACTTATGAAGCAGCAGAGACAAGTCCTGGGCTAAATACAGGGCATCCCGCAGCAGAAAGACATTCAGGAGTACCGACAGCTAAGGAACTCCTGCAAGCAGAACCATACGAGCGGCGAAAAGTGAAGTACTGTAGTTGCAGCACTGTTGCTGCTGCAAATGACCATGACGTTTCTGGAAGAAAGTAAAAAATCTGGTCGGTGGTTCTACCAAAGTACAAGTCACCGACATGAACATTGGTAAGGCCAACTGCAATAACCCCATACCATTGCCTCCGCATTTAACCGCCTCTTCACTGACCTGCTGGCTGCCACCCCTCACAGTCCTCTGCCCCAGCTCACTCTTACGGGTCCCCACCCTCTCGCCCACCTTTCTACCTCAAAAGATCACTGTCGGTGAGACCAGGCTCTCCTTGCTGGTCTTTCTCACCACACAGGAGTGGGTCAGGACGGCCTGGAACCAAGACTACTCAGCCTGGGTGCCCCTTCGCCGCCCGTCCTTGCCCACATATTCAACGCATCCCGCGCTTATCTCCAGGGGTCATCCCCAACATGGAAAGTTGCCAGGGTTGTCCCTGTTTTAAAAGTGGTGACCCTAAGGATATAAACAACTATCGCCCTATCGAATACTATGACTGCCTGCAAGCTGTTGGAAAAAGCCGTTGCATCACAAATATCCCACTACCTACAGAGATATGGTGTCCTCTCCTCATCTCAACATGGCTTCCCTAGAGGCCACAGCACCTCAACAGCACTTGCTGAGGTCACCACTAGGATCAGGACTGCAATAGATCAGGGCAAGCTGATGGGGGCTATATTTTTTGACCTATCCAAAGCCTTTGACCGGGTGGACCATCCCCTCCTCCTCTCCGCACTTCAGACCCTTGGCTTCTTCCTCCATGCCCTTGACTGGTTCTCGAACTACCTCGAGGCAGGAAGCAACTAACCTGTTTCAATCGGACCCTCTCACCCCTCTTACCCATGAACAGTGGGGTACCACAAGGATCTGTCCTTGGACCTATCCTGTTCTCCATGTTCATCAATGAGTTACCCTTGGTTGCCACAAAAGGGCACCTAACCCTGTATGCTGATGACCTGGTCATCTTAGCCAGTGCCCCCGATGCCGCCAGCATCAATAACCAGCTCAACTCAGACTTCTCGCGTATCAGAGCATGGCTGGAGGGTCATAAACTCACAGTCAACTTGAAGAAAACCCAGGCCATGCTATTTGGCACAGCAGCCAAAATCTCTGCCTGCCACGCCCTCGAAATCCATGGGTCCAGCAACTCCCTCTTGCCGACAGTCAACTCAGCTAAGTACCTGGGGTCACCCTCGACCCTCTCCTTGACCTCTCCGGACATGTCAGAAACACTTGTAATGCTAATAATGGCAAACTCAGCCTAGCTTATAGGGCAAAAGACTGCCTTACCCCCACCGCCCGGTTGGCTATAGCCAAGGGGATATTACTTCCCACCCTCTCATATGGTCTTGTTGCCTTTGCTGCCATCCCATCCTCAAGCCTCGCTAAGTGGGACACCATGTACAACAATATCTGCCACTTTGCCCTCTCAGCCCCCCATCTCACACACCGATGTACACTCTACTCGCGACTGGAATGGCTCCCCCCTGAAAAACATCGGACCTATATCATGGGAAACTTCATTGACAACATAATTCGTACAGCCACTCCTGCCTCTCTTGCCCTCCCCCTTAAACATGCCTCCCTCGTCTACCACCTCAGGTCTTGCGTGTCCCAGACCCACCTGGTCCCCAAGACCCGTACCCTCTCAGGTGATCGGGCGTTCACCACCCATGCCCCCAAGCTGTGGAACTCCCTTCCCCTACAAGTTTGTGCATCCCCCTCCCATTCCACCTTCAAAACCTCCCTCTGGAACTTCCTGAAACCTGCTGTGCCCTGCCTGTGTGCTACTTAACGCCCAGTCTGACAGCCCTCCCTCCCACAATGGTACCCCAGCTAGGCTCTTTCTGTCCCGCCACCTTGGTGAGGCACCTTACCTGAGGTTATGTTATGTATTGTCTATTATCAACCTGGGGGGGTCCTATACCTTTGCTGCCCCAAGGCCTGTATGTACCCTATGATATATGACCCACTAGTGTCCATATATGCTTATCTCTAGACTATGTACTACTGCTTTAATAACCATTGTTGTTTCACTCCTGTGTTGGAGCATGCCACTCCAGGTTTTGTACTGTGACTATGTATTTCTCTCATGTATACCTTGTAACTATGTATTTCTCTCATGTATACCTTGTAACTATGTATTTCTATCATGTATACCTTGTAACTCTCCCGGGTCGCACCTGAAAATAGGCACCAGCTGTCTAGTGTGCTTACCCGGTTACCAAAAGCAAATAAATAAATAAAGTATCACCAAGAAAAGTGAATTCTGTGGGTCTACAGATATTCTGCAGAAGGTTGCAAGTACTGCAGAAACCTCTGTGGCTGTAAAACAGCAGAATTCTAGGGACCTTGATTAAGGCTGCCCTGGTGCTTCTCATAAGAGGTTCCCTGCTGTACCTGAATAATTTTGATCACCCTTCTCTGCATAGTCTCTAGCCTGTCCCTCTCCTTCTTCAAGTTGTGGGCTGCAGAACTACACACAGTAATCCAGGTGTGATCCCATCAGAGATCTACAGAAGGGCATAAATCATATTTTTTCTATTGGAGAACCCCCTCCATATGCTTTATTGAACTGAGCTATGACTTTTAGGTGTTCTGCTATAATCACTTCCAGGACTCTTTCATCCAGTAGCTGGGCTGTTTTGACACCCATATGCCAATACTCTGTTTTGGGGTGGTAACTACCAATAAACATGACTTTGCAATTATTAGCATTGAACATGACTGCCACATTCCTGCCCTCTGTTCTAACCTCCCAATACCAATTTTCACATCAATGACACCTTCCTCACATCACCTTTCATAAACAGCTTAATATCATCTGCAAATGGGCTGATCTTGCCTGTATCCTTTTTTAATGTTGCAGGTGAACTAGTTAAATAGGACTGGCCACAAGATAGATCCCTGGGGTACTGTGCTTGTGACTCCCATCTTCCCTGGTGCTGTCCATTTACCACTACCTTCTGAGTTTTTCCCTCCACCCAGTTTTTGATCTACTTTTCCAGTCCTGCTCCTAGTCCTAGTTCCATTAATTTCTTCACTAACCTTCTATGTGGCATTGAGTCAAAGACCTTCCAGAAGTTCACATATAAGATGTCAGCAGCCTGATCTTTGCCTGCTGCCTGCATCACCACATAGAAGAAATCAGTAAGATTTGTCAGGCAGGATGCCTGTTTAACAAAGCCATGCTGCCTGCTGTTCTGTAGGTTATTTTCCTCCAGTAACTCCACCACTTGCTCTTTCAAGATGATCTTAAGCAGTCTGCTCACAATGGAGTTCAGATTCATCAGACTGAAACTCCCAGGGTTGCCCACACCCTCTGCCATGTGCAGGCATACCACATCCACCAGTTACCAGTTCACCAGTACCTCTCCTGTTGCCGGTGAACAGTTGAAGATGTTTGCCACAGGGACAGCCAGTAGCTGTCCCACTTCTTTAAATTTTCTGAGGTACAGTATAACCTGTCTGGGCCCGGGGATTTGCTGACTTTCAAAGCACTATGCTTTGATGCAGCATTTTATCCAAGGAGCACACAAGAAACATATGCAAGTTTATGGTATTTCACAAGACATACAGTGGCCAATCAGTGATGCTGGAGATTGAGAAATCCTCATGCTTCACATGTCTCAGTGCAATTTTCAGGGCTCTCTCACATGAGAAGTGTATGGCTGCTGAATAGTGATTGCTTAATATTAGATAGATTCATTTTTGATCAGGAAAAGGTAGGTATTATCAGAGAATTGTGCATTATCATTGTAGTTAGCTAATTCACAACATTTAACTATAGTCCCTAAGGAGTGCGGGAAGTTAGCTTTAAAGAGGCTATGTGGAGGAGGGACCACAAGTTGATGAGGTTCAATAGAGCCCTGAAAGCCCAGCACCCGAAGTCAATGGCAATGAAGCTTGATTTCAGAAGAATGGATATAGTAGAAAAACTAGGGGAGATCATGTAGGACAAATTGAGGGTGTAGAAGATATAGAGGGAGAAGAAAACAAGTTAGAGATGATCAAGGTATGTCTGATGGAGGTTACTAGAGCCTGATTCAAGCAGAAAATGAAGAATGAACACTTATGAAGCTAAAGATACCAGGGGGATCAGTCTGAGGGCAATGGGGAAGTATACTAAGAGAAGTTGAAACTGGCCAGCAAAACCTTCAGGAAGGCAAAGGCAGAGACTTATCTGAGATTAGCTAAGGGAGTTAAGGAAAATGAGAAGGATGTCTTGCAATCTATCAGAGAGGAGAAGAAACCATGGTGGGTATAATGAGATTAAAGTCAGTGAGAGGCTGGGTAATGAATAATAGGTCCATATCTTCAAGCATAAGTCATCCAGTCCAACAAGCTGATTCACTTTAACATGGCAATCCTGCTATGAAAAAAAAAAAGTTCACTGGTAGTCTCGCTCTATCCCAATGGATCAAGTGATAATTCAAACTATGATAGTTTGTGATCCTCTTGAGGCATCAGTATTGGGTAGTGTATTGGTGACAAGAATTCAATTCAAAGTCCAATCTCCATATTTGAATTCAGCCTTGACATAAGTTTAAACAATCAGTAAAATGGTCTCATGCAATTAGGACAAGACCATTTCTCCCATCAGTCCTCATCTCTAACTTCAGGTCAAAAAGGTGATCTGATCCAATATTCTTTGACTGTCCGATACATCAGTCCCAAATCGAATTGAAAAGAGCATTTGCTGATGCCTCCGAAGTATGCTTTCAAAGCAAATCTTATTGACACTTGAAACCAAAATCCATATGTGAGCCTTAGAAAACAGCCTTCTCTAAATATAATGTCTGACCCAAGTATTCAGAGACAATAAAAGGGGTTCACAATGTGATCATAAGTCCATAAAGCCACAGAGACAAGAAAGACATTATTTCAGTCCACCCAAGCCTGAATTCCAGTGGTCTCAAAAACTCTGCATCAGCGGAGAAAAGTCATGCCCCTGTATACCACTCCTCAAATGTTTTTGAACTACAGAAGCAAAATTAAACACCCAATCCAAAACTCCAATTTAGAAAATTAATTTCTTAACCAGCCTCAGCCATCTTCATGAGACAATAAGCACAGGCTGGTAAAGATAATACAAGCATGAATTTAAGACCGGGTAACCATCTAAAGCTCATGAATCTCTTGCCCCTCAAAGCTCAGATGAGGTATTAAGTATGCTTATTCACCCAGGGTATTTTGTCGTCTCACCATTACTTAGCTGACTCTTTTCTGAAAGTTTGAAGGAAGGTTCAGATTTCATCCAAAGTCTGCTCTCATCTCTTCTTTTTCCCCTCCAGTGATACTTTGGACAATTGTTCCTTCTGAAGAGCATATTTGTCTCTGGCTGCCTGTACTTCCATATTTTCTGGTGGAATTACATGCCGCTCTTGTAAATCCAACAAAGCTGATTCATAGTCCTCATAAACTTTAGTGCCATCTTTAATGTGAATTTTTAATGTGGCTGGGTAGGGTGTGGAAAACTTTAAGTTGTTCTTCTGAAGAATCTGGAACAATGTTATGAATACCCTGCGGTGACGTTAAATACTCATAGAATAGTCATTATCAAGTCTTATCCAATGACCATCATACATTAATTGACCCTTTCTCCAAGACTGAGCCAGAATGGCCTGTTTTACAGCAAAGTTGTAAAAATGAACTATTAGTGATCGGGGACAAGCACCGGGTCCATAGCCAGGAGTTGAAAGAGTATGGTGGGCCCATTCAATAGGGAGAGGCATAAGGCCAGTGAGATCTGCTATTGAGGCAAACAAATCTTGCAAAATTAATATCTCCTTTCCCTTCTAGACCCTCCAGTAAGCCATACATTCTAAGATTATTCCTACTGGAGTGGTTTCCAAGGTCATCTATCTTTTCATTTAATTGCTGAATATCTTGTAATAAATGAGCAAATAACCTTTCTAACCTATCCACTAGGCCATAGGTGTCAGTAGCTTGTTTTTCCAGAGAGGTAGTGCACTCTTCAATTTGTGCTATTGTTGAATGAAATTGCTGATATAGGGAGTGAGTTTCTTCCCAAAAGGACTGGATTTCTCAGTAAGGTTGCATTAGTCGACTGATCTGACCCTGTAGTATTATCGGTCACCATCTCTAATCCAGATGGGTGTTGTGCAATAGAATAAAATTAGGACTCCAGTAGCAATATCAACTAATTACCAAATGTGTAAAGTAGCCCAAATCTCAAGCACCTCCTTGATGCAAAAATGAACTTTCAATTTGAAATTAAAATGGCTGATGGAGGGTTTTTTCAATGAGCCTACGGCACCCTGCCTTTAAGCTGTCATCACTGCAGGACAGCCACCAGAAGTTGGGTAAAGAATATGAGGAAGGAAACTGATATCCTCATTGAGTACTTCTGTTTGGTCTTTGCAGTGGATGTGAGGGCCAAGTTCTGGATTATGAAATGCATCAAACAGGAGGGTATGTACAGCTTAAACTTCAATTGGGTCCTATAACAGTGGTTAAGACCTAAAGGCACTGAAGACAGACAAGTTTCCAGAACAGGATGAGTTTCATCCCAGAGTGCTGAAAGAACTGGGACAGCAACTAGCAGTGCCTCTAAAGGATCTGTTTACCTGTTCCCTGGAGACTGCAATCATCCAGGTAGGCTGAAGCGGAGCAAATGTGGTCCTCCTCCAAAGGAGTTTTAGCAGGAAGGACTCAGGGAACCACAAGCCAATTAGCTTGACATTTATAGTGGGAAAGCTACTTGATCCCATCATTAAAGAGCTGGTGGTAGACTTTCTGGAGGCAAAGGTCTTGCAGTACAGGATACAGCATGGCTACATGAAGAGAAGGCTGAGCTAAACTAACCTATCTGAGTTCCTCAACATAGCTAGGAAGTCAGCAAACAAGGGCCAGACAGTAGATATCCTGTATCTGGATTTCAGCAAGTCCTTTGATTCAGTACTGCATAGAAAGTTAGTAAATAAGTTAGCAGAAAAAGGGGTGGGAGAGAAGCTAACTAGGTGGATGAAAAATTGGTTAGGCTTGAGGACCCAGAAGGAATTGTTAAAGTGGGAGTTCTCAGCATTAAGAAATATGGCAAGTGTGGTTCCCCAGGGGTTGGTAATTATTGGAGCCAGAACTATTTATTGTGTTTTTCTGCAATTTCCATGAGTTGGTTAATGGAAAATTTGTGGCTTTGCAAATGACACCAAAATCTGAGAAGGAAATCTGGGGCATGTGAAGGGACCTAAAAAAACTGTCTAAGATTTGGAAGTTTAAGTTTGATGCCAAAAAGTACAAGATTATGAGTATAGGCATGGGAAACCTGAAAATGTAATGTCATAGGGAGTGAACAAAATGAACAAGATTACAAAGGAAAGGGGCCTTAAGGTCATCAAAAGTGATTGTTTTGAATCAATAACCCTGTGTACAGTATCACAGCATTTGATAAAGCCAACAGTATGCTGGGCTTTGGAAACATTGGGAGGGGTTTCCTCTAGTAGTAGGATGCAGGTACTATTACCCCTCCATGGATCCCTGCTGATGCTGCATCTGGAGTACTTGGTCGGGTTCTGGATCTCATATCTTTTTTTTTTTACTTTATTTTATTTTATTAATTTTCATATAGATGCAATCACACTCAAAACAAAGAAAAGCACAAAATCAAACATTATAAGATACATTGACGGTATTTGGAAGTTATTAAATCCAACTATCATACCCACAAAACTCTCCCAAATAGCATAATTTACCTCAGGAAGTGATGGACATGTGTTAGGTAATAAGATGGCTGTGTTGTGTTTTTGATCTTCAAATAATTCAAGTCACACCAAATGAATGTTTCCCTCTGGTTTATTTTCATTTTGCGAGTCTCCAACTTCAATACAAATATTCTGGTCACCTTCTCAATACATGTATTCTGGCTTCAAGTTTGGTGCTATTTATTCAGTTCACATGCAATACTTATATATAAAACTGTTATCTTGAAAAAGCCAATACCCCAGTATAAACCAATCATAAAACAATGAATGTGTCTATTTTAAGCTGTGATGTTCCTTTTTCTATAAAACAAACTATTTATAGCCTGTGTGGCTTGAAAACATGTTATTCATAAATGTGCTGGAAAAACATGTTTGTTCATAAACATTATCCTGATAAAGTGTCCTTCAGGACATTTAATGTTGACATCACAAGACTAAAGCATTTAACTACATTAACTAGATCTTGTGAGAAGCTTTTATCACAGGACAGCTAACCAAATATTGTAAAAGGTTATATTTAACTAGAAAAGCATTTACTTGGATATTATTACAGGTTACACTCAAATAAAAGTTGTATTTCAGTAAAATGTTACAGTACAATCCCCCCTTTTGTGACTTTTTAAAATTGGAGATTACACAATACGGTGTTGCCATTGTAACATTTGTATTTGTTGAACTATGTGTTTTATTTTATGGTACAATAACATTTGCACAATAATAAGAACACAAATTACTGCAATACCACATACTTCCATTATTAGGGTGGGACTAGTACCTAAGACAGCTGAGCCCCAATTTTACTAGGATATAATGGGGATATATGACGACTGTCTTTTTACCTCTTTAGCAGAGGCCTTTTGTGAGAAAATAAGTCCTTTTGTTTGCTGATGATACAACAAGGCACCAATTGTCAGTTTATTAATTTTGGGTAATTTAAAATGAGGTGGAGTTGCCAAATTAGTGAGAAAATTTAAGGCCAGACTGGAACCATTGATATGGGTAACATTTGTTTGGCTATAGGCAGGACGTTTTTGAAGGGTCAAGTTTGCAACCCACCAAGTTTTGTCACTACACTCCCATACATTTTAAGGCTGACCTGCAATTACACACCATGATTGGTTTTATTTTAAAGCTTGGCGGTATTTATTTGCAGACATTAGAGTAAATTTACATTGATTAGGAAACCATGGGGTGATTGATGTCTTTTTTTTTTACATATTAAGGTTTTATGTTCTTGTACATACTGTTGCTTAGGTAAGACAACATATTTCTTGTGTACTGGGATAATAGTGTCACCTGGTATTTGGAGTCTCATGGTCTGGTCATGTAGTAATATAGTACTTTTAATTTATTGATTTGCCACGATATTTTTGGTGGTGCAAAACATACAGGTATTATCACTAATATGGGAATTACATGTGACAGCACATGTGCATATTGATTTGATGAATTTTGTACTTTTATTATAGCTAAGGGGGTAGAATTACATTGGGGTGATCCAATAATCTAGTCACATTGGTTTTACCAATTTCTAAATGTAACCTGTTGGTTTTAATTTTATTTAACTTATTAACTAAATAAGCATGTGCTTTAGCAGCTAATTGTGAGAAAGTCAATTTTATATAGCTTTTTGTTAAACATATTGTAAAGTGAGTTATAAAAACGAACTGCTATTTGAGCAATAATTTAAACATTTTGTAAGTTTTTTTTAAATGCAAACTAATGAATTTTTTTATTATTAGCTACTAATTTTACAGTAGTCGATAATGGTCTAGTAGCCATATCTTTTAAAGTCATTTTTAAAGATCTAATATGGCCCTTTAAAACCATACAATCAATACCATTAGTGATTTTTAGTTTTGAGCCTAACCAGACCCATACGTCTTTTTTACGATGGGTTAAGCTTGGTGATGCTTCTGAAGGAATTTGAAATGACCACTTTATGTGTCTATCATGGTATTGATTTAAAGTATTATTATAATACTGTTGCCACAAAAATACTGAAGCCTGATTTTTACATTGAGATGGTAACTGTGGAAAAGGCAAATGTAGCAAAACATTATACTTTAACTTACATGGGTAATATAAAGGATATATGTTTTGTGTTAAAATAATACCATTTGACGGGGACAAGAACTTTTGCCCTGATATACCTTGTTTTTGATATACTATATTTTATGCCTTAAAATTATGCCATGCTGTTAAGTTAACATTACATGCCATACCAGGCCAACACACCTTTTGAAAAACACGCACATGTGTTAACAATGGATATACATTTATTAATGGCATTACTGTAAAAAATTGCTTTCATTTTACAGTACATATTTTAGTTGTATTATATAGGAAATGCCACATATTTTGTTTTGAACCACAAGAATAATTTAACAGAATTGTATTTAATGAATATGGTAATATGACCTTTAATTTTGTTTGTAATAAGTCTTGCTTTTCTTTTGTCAGATTTGTCGTATCCCCCAATGTGGAATGGATATAAACTTTTTGGGGGGGCTATTGTGTTTACTACATACATTGCTGTGCCAGACCAGGCTTTTGATGAGCATTTTCATGTTGCATTTTGACATTGTCCATTATAAATAAAGTACCATTTGGCAAGAAGATATTTAATATGTTTATGGCGTTCTCCCAACAACACTGGGAGACCCCATGCAGTACAATTTGTGGCATATGGGCTGTTTAAACTGTTTTCAATATGCCCCGGACATTTATTTACGTCAGGAGTTACCAGGGTCAGTAAGGTACTACACATAAGTACAGGAAACAGCATTGTACTTTACCTAGTGGGAGAAACAGAGCAGTATCAGTTGATATTATTTAAAGACTGATACAATTTACACTGGTCCACATGGACCCATTTGGTCTTTGTAGACCCTTGTTGAATTTGTCAGACCTGAAAAACCCATGGCCCCAAAACATTAATGACAGTATAGGGTCCCATTTAATTAGCATCCCATGGTCCTTTTTGACCAAAATGTTTTTACCATGACATGATGACCCTGTTTAATGGGCAGTATCACTTGTTTATTATGTCTCTGTTTGTTTTTTTTAATGTATTTGTGCCATATTTTTGGCAGCATGAGGCAGATACAGAGCTAACTGCTTCTGTAGCTGTTGTAAGAACACATCTGTTTTAATACGGCCTAACATGGGTGTTGATAAATTTGGATCCGATGGATAATACAGCCACATATCTTGATTAGTCATCAATTGATATGGGATATAGCCAGTACTTTTGTTTTTAGTACCTATAATACCCATTAGGATTTTTGGTAAGTGAGTCACCCACCCTTTTCCAGTGTTTAACACTGCCTTTTTCAGTGCATTGTTTAGAGTGCAATTTAACCTTTTTACCATTTTTGAAGATTGTGGATGGTAGATTAAATGCAAACGCTGAGTGATACCCAAAATATCACACAAAGCTGTTATTACTTTTGCTGTGAATTGAACTTTTTATTACTTTTAAGTATTTTGTGAAAACCCTATTGAGAGAGCACCTATTTTATAGCACTTTTGCAGAAGCTGTAGCACTATTATTTGTATGGGCAATGCTTTTACCTATTTGGAAAATATGTCAACAATGACTAGTAAATATTTGAACCCCCCTTTTGCAGTAGGCAAGGACCCCACATAATTAATTTGTAAGCTGAACCAAGGACCGACCACTAAGGGAATATGCCCTAACGGAACCCTCTTACTAGGCACTGGAGGATTTATCTGTGCACAGATGAGACAAGCCTTTAGGCATTGTTTGACATCTTTTCAATTTTTGCCACCAATATTTTTGTGTCAACAGTTTACATGTTTTATGGAGTCCACAATGACCTCTAATGCGATGATTATCTATGATGATATATTTTTGAAACAAAGTTGGTGGTATCCACTTTTTAAACCTTGGTTGTCATTTTTAATCTACCATATCTTTTTATATGGTAACATGTTTGGTTGCACACTGTCCAGTGTCTTCTTATTGGTTTCGACAACCCACTATTTAAGCATTTGTATCTTGGATATGCCCCAAAACTTGGGACTTGTGAGACGTCAGCTATTTATTTAATATGATATTTGTCAAATTTGTTCATCTCCCACAATTGTGTAGAGTTACCTCCTAAAGGGTCTACCCATAAGTTTGTTTGTTTGGCTGCAACTTGAGCTAGGTTGTCTACTAAGTTATTGTTTAACTCATGAATATCCTTTGGCTTTTTCTGGAGAGCTCTTACTTTATAAATTGCTATTTTTAAAGGTGTCTGAGCTCTTATATCCCATATATGTTGTAATATGGGACCAAATGTGACAGGTTATCCAGATGCTGTCCACATTTCTCATTTGGTCTAGACTGGCAAAAAGTCCAATAAGGAATTTACTACAAAAGCACAATTCGAGAAGATATTAATAGCCTCCCGAGGGCAAGTCATAATAGCTCTGTGAACTGCCTTTAATTTTGCTTTGGGGCAGAAAATGATTTTGGGCATCATACTAATATTTCTTGATTAGTACTTGGTGTCCATATGGCATATTTTGTATGGAAATGTCTATTTTTTTAAAAAACAAGAGCCATTTATATAAACATTTTTTGCCTCAGTATTTGTTTTTGCAGCAAATATGGGTTTAAAATAAATTTTTATTTCAGTTTTACAGTCATGTGCCTCTCCCTCCCATGCCATTAATTTAACTAACATAGGTGAGGTACATTTTTTTACAGTGATATTTTTCCCTTGTAGGGCTAAAGCCCATTTAACCAATTGCTGTGGAGACACACCTTTTACATTTTTTTAAGTAGGAATTTTACTGGAGTGTGAGACATTTGCAGGATAATTTTATTAAACCCCACAATATGTTTTGTGGCTTGTATAGCCTAATATACAGCTAACAAATGTTTTACACATTTTTTATATGTTTTTTTTTACAGGTGTTAATATACAAGAAAAATATCCCACAGGACGTAAAGTCTTTGCTTTTTTTTGTAAACTGTACAGCATT
Organism: Neoceratodus forsteri; assembly: GCA_016271365.2. NCBI lineage: Eukaryota > Metazoa > Chordata > Ceratodontiformes > Ceratodontidae > Neoceratodus > Neoceratodus forsteri. The sequence continues at coordinate 394,668,780 of CM028131.1, read as the reverse complement.
GATCACCTGATCTGTTGCATGTACCTGTATCACACTATTAGAGGATTTAGAAGGGCTAGTGAGAGCCGGAGATGTTATTAGTGCTTGCTTAACAACCAGGAAAGCTATTTTATGTTTTGGTTCCCAACTGAAAATATTAGTGTCCTTTTTACCCTTTAGTAAATTATACAGAGGTTTTGCCATACTGGAGAAGGCTTTAATAAAATCTCTGCAAGATCTGACCATTCCCAAGAACTGTCATATTGCAGTCTTTGTCTTGGGTCTTGGTAGTTGTTGTATCACCTGATTTTTATCAGGATCTACAGTCTGCCCTTTTTTGTCAATTCATAGCCCCAAAAAAGTAACTTGTGACTGCCCAATTTGTGCTTTACTAGGGTTTATTTTTAACCCTTCTTTATCTAAGACTGTTAGCAACTTATTTAATAAACTAATATGATCTTGGTATGTATTAGACTGCAATAAAATATTGTTAATGTATTGTATTATTGCTTTTGGTACTGAAAAACCTAATAATATTTTTGCCAAACATTGATGAAATAATGTGGGTGATGAGTGAAAACTTTGTGGTAAACACTGGACTGTGTATTGCTTATCCTGAAAGGTGAAAGCAAACTTATACTGACTATTTGGATGTACAGGTATAGACCAAAAGCCAATTGACACATTTAGTACAGTATAGATGGTTGCAGTGGGAGACAAGTGAGATATTAAGTCTGGTAGTCTAGATACTACTGGGGTGACTAAAGACGTTACCTTATTTAAGACTTTATAGTCTATAGTCAATTTTTAAGTACCGTTCAGTTTACAAACAGGCCAAAGAGGGGAATTAACAGATGAACATATTGGGTGAATTACCTTTTGTAATTGTAGCCATTTTAAAATACTTTTTACCTTTTTTTGTGCTTTTTTTGGAAACACATATTGCTTTTGTGGCGCCAGGTCTGGTCCCTTGATTTGGACCTCCATATTAGACACACGTCCACATTCTGTAGCATTTTTAGCCCAAATTGATTTATGCCTTTGTACAACAGATTTTATCCATTGTGGCACCTGCTTTTATAAATTACCCATGTGATAAATCTTTCATGACTTTATGGTGTACACACTATGCGAGTCATCCATATTTGGTTCTAGGTTAGTAGTGCTTTTTTGCCATGAAATTATATTATTAAGATTTACTACTAAACCATGTTGTGCTAGAATGTCCATACCCATGATGGTACCTTTATGTGTATTACATTTTTAAAAGAAACATTTTAGTTGTTGTTTACCTATTTGAACCCATACTGGTTTTGTTAAACATGCATTTAACACACCCTCTGAGAAACCTTGCAAATTAATTTGTTGTTTCCCATGAGTTGTTAAAGGCATATTACTGTTTGTTACACTAACAGTAGCACCATTATTAACTAATACTACAGTCTGGCAGCGCCTTTACATAGCTGATATTGTTGGATGCCCTTTCCAATTTTTTTTGTAATTGACCAAGAATTTTGAAGGAGGGGGCTTTGTCCCTTCATTTTTTTTTTCTTTAGCGAGAAGCTCTTTTTTATTTTTAATTTTTTCACTATTACTAGGGGCAGTAGGTTCCTTTTGAACTGCTGCAACTGCCTTAGTATTAATTAAATTACTAAGCACTTTAATACACTTTTGTAAGTCTGCCTTAGCACCAAGTGTAGCATTATTACCTGGATTCTGAGCACTTTTTTTAAGACTTGCTGCTTTTGTCCTTTTATATTTTTACCTTTTACCTAACAATTACGTTTAAAGTGGCCTACTTTAAGGCAATTGTGACAGGTAAACCAATTTTTGCATTTTGTTTTGACTATAGCGGCTACCCTTTGCTTATCTTTTTTTTTTCAGAACTTTTGTCCTGTTGCATTCTCCACCAATCTGTAAGCAACTGTTCTTTTTTAAAGCATTCTTCACTTGTTTACACATTATACGTATTGACACAGGCACAATAGTAGCCTGTTGATCAATTAAACTTAGAAAAGGTTCTTTATCCTTGTTTGGATTGGCCACCCCCCATATGTGGCATAGGCAGCATATAACCTATTAATAAACATGACAGGAGACTTCCCAGGTTGCAGCATGATCTTATAGGTCCTGCTCTAATTTGTATGAGAGACTACATGCATTGACTGTAAAACAGTCTGTATTTTATTTATGGATGCCCAACTATCATTAATTTTTAATGCATGTTGAGTCTCCTTTATTTCATTTGGAAGACTCTGTAATAATACTGCCAGTAAAGAAAGCGTAACAATTTTACAAGCATTTTTTATTAGTCAAATTAAAATTGGTAACCAATGTCCTTAATTTACTATAATATGGTACTGGGTTTTGTCCCGGTTTCCATTTTTTTAACTGGTCTACTAATTGCATAGATTATGCAATAGTACCTTTTTTTTTGCCTTAGGGTTCTCACTATCTTCTTTTAATTTAGTTTTTAATTTTTTTTATTTTGGTATGAATTTTTTCTGCTTTTTTATCTAAGGCTGCCTTTTGATTTTTATTTGTTTTTATCTTTTGCTTCTCCCTGAATTTTATTATATTTAAGTTTATTTACTGCTAAACTTGTCTCCATGTTATTTTGGGCCTTTTCTGTCATAATCTTTATCCTTTGTTCCCGTCTTGGAACTTTCCTCCCATTACTTTGGTGATTGAGGAGCCATCTTTGCTTTTTACTTTTTACACTACACTTTTTTTTTGTTAGATTCCTCAGAGTTGGTATTAGAATTAGACTTGAACCAATGTCTTTCCTCTACACAGGTACATGGTAAAGGTTTATGCTTTTTTACCACTTTTACTGCTGCTTGTTTACATTTTTGTACTTGTTGTCGCAGCTCCAGTGATATTTGACACTGCAGTTGAGCCTCAGTACACAGTGTATATATCTCTTGTTCTATATATGCTAATTCTTGAGCATGCTCCTTGATTAACATGATCTCATTTTTGTACAGCTTGCTGTAACTGCCGTTATTAATTTATTAATTTGATCTTGACTTTGTTTATTAATAAATTTAATATTTTTTTAATTAGTTATTTTTAATCATTAAACTACATTCTTTTTTTGAGAGACATTTAACTTATATGCACTATCTTTAGTTTCTGTGACATATTTGGCTATATTTAAGTAATGAGCATCATCTTTTTTAACATTTTTGTCTTCAACTGACACATCCTAGCAGTTATTTCTAACTGATACTGTATGTACATTTGATATAAGTTAGCTAACTTGGTTTTATTTGATTTACTTTTTTTATTACGATTTGTACATTGTTTAATTAAACATAAGTATGCATTTTTCTGCTGTTCAAGAGAGCTATACAGACCTTCTTGAAGGTTTGTTTCTAAACATTTACATATTATGGAATCCATACTTATGTCAGTAGGTTTACTGGCAAATCATGTCTGACTTTGCCTCAGCTTCCTTGTGTGTCTTTTGACCTCCCTCCGTACATGAGTAATTAGTTCAAGTGTGGTAGGCATTCCTTGCAGTGGCTTCCTTCTCTTTTTGGTTTGTTTGATGTCGTCAGCAACCGTATAGGCTATCTTCAGACATCCGAGTCATGGCACCAAATGTAAGGTAAAAAGATGGCTATGTTGTGTTTTTTATCTTCAAATAATTCAAGCCACACCAAATGAATGTTTCCCTCTGGTTTATTTTCATTTTGCGAGTCTCCAACTTCAATACAAGCATTCTGGTCAACTTCTCAATACATGTATTCTGTCTTCAAGTTTGGTGCTATTTATTCAGTTCACATGCAATACTTATATATAAAACTGTTATCTTAAAAATCCAACACTGCAGTATAAACCAATCATAAAACAATAAACATTTCTATTTTAACCTGTAATGTTCCTTTTTCCAAAAAACAAACTATTTATAGCCTGTGTGACTTAAAAACATGTTATGCATAAATGTGTTAAAAACATGTTATTCATAAACATTATCCTAATAAAGTGTCCTTCAGGACATTTAATGTTGACATCACAAGACTAAAGCATTTAACTAGATTAACTAGATCTTGTAAAAAGCTTTTATCACAGAACAGCTAACCAAATATTGTAAAAGGTTGTATTTAAGTAAAAAAGCATTTACTTAGATATTATTATAGGTTACACTCAAATAAAAAGTTGTATTTCAGTAAAATGTTATAGTACAACATGAATACAGTGTAGGGCTTCAAACAGGCATAGGATAGGCATAAGGGAGCAATACAAATGAGTATGAATAAATAGGCCATTGACAGAGCAAAGGCCGATGGCACATTCATAAGGTAGAAAAAGAAATAGGCAGACTGGATGGGCTTTGTGGTTCTTATCTGCCATCAACTTCTATGTTTCTATGTTTCTATTATGTTTATACAGAGAGAACATATTATGTACTATGTATTATTTGTATGTTTCTGCAAGGCAACAGAGCAAAATAGGTTGACTTCACCTTATATATATTAAGTTACTTTTAAGGTTACTTGTACACCTCAAAGTTAAAACATCTTTTATATAACATTAACTTGAATTAAGGAAGAGTTATGTTAAAAGATTATAAATCTTTCCCCATCTGTTATAAAAGGTAGTAACATTATTGTGAAATATATAAATTAATATAGGAATCTATAAATTAAACAACATATTTATGGTCCATTCTTTTAAACTTAGATTATCTTTATCAATCCAGTGTTTAATTATTAGTTGTTTTGTTGAAATAGCTATTAATGCAAAGTTGCTTTGTTTGTCATACCATTAACCTTTTCAAGATTTCCCAGGGTGCAAGATTGAAAACTGAAAGCATCATTTAGTGATAGCTTTCCTCCTATACTATTTCTAACCAAGCTCCAAATATGTTGGGCCTTAGGACAGAATCAAAGAACATGACTAATTGATCCCTCTGATACACCACATCTAAAGCATGTGTTTGAGTCTGATAGCCAGAGCCAGAAAAGCTTTTGCAGAGTCATATATACATTATGTAAAATTTTAAATTGAATTAGTCTTAAATTGCACCGTGGAAAATATTTATAAATATTACTCCATGAACTGGTCCAATTTTGTGAAGAATCTTTAATTTCTTTATTTAAAAAGGAGATGATTTGGTCCATTGAATATTTTAAGTTTAACAGTAGCAAATAGAGATTAGTTATAGGATGGGATCTAGAATTCCCATGTTGTAGCTCCATTATTACATCCTGTGTATTCTGGTTCCATGATTTGGCACCTAACTAGGCCTTTATAGCTATCTTAACTAATAGTAATATTGGTAGGAACTTTTTATTCAAGTTTTCTTTCTCTACTACTTCCATAAGTGGAAGAAAATCTCCATCTTTTAAAAATGAGGATAATTTAAGGTACGTGGACTTTGTAAACCAGTTAGAAGAAATGGGCTTACCATTTACCCTAAAACTAAGATTGTCCAAAATAGGTTGGTTACAATTCCTTTGAAAGTTTATTCCGATATATGATGCAATCTGTTGGTGGATTTTCACTGATGTTCCTATAATTGCAAGTTTTATTTTAGAAGGAAGAAGGTTAGGTCTTATATATAGACTAATCTCAGGTGATAGTTTCAATTGCTGTAACAAACTAAGTTCTAAATCCAACCAAATAGGGGAATAGCTCTCATGTTCTATTGAGGGGTTAAGCCATTTTACAAATTTGTTAATGTTGGTGGCCATGTAATATAAAAAGCAGTTAGGTAGTTTAACCCCCACCCCCATATGCCTTAGGAAGAAATCATTTATCCCTCACTATTCTTGGAGTCTTTCCATTCCATACAAAGTTAGAGCTTATTGAATGCAGTTTGTTGAACCATTTTAAAGGAATATAAGAACTCAACATATTAATTAGTTGAGTACCTAGATGCCAGTGGGGCACATGACCCAAGGCAGCATGGTTTCACAGCAGGAAGGTCATGTCAGATGAACCTAATAGATTTCTTTGACTGGGTGACCAAAGAAGTAGACCAGGGAGGGGCTATGGATATGGCCTACCTAGATTTTAGCAAGGCATTTGACACAGTCTCACACAATAGATCAATATACAAGTTAGCCAGCCTTGGCGTGGGTCCCAAGGTGGTAGCCTAGATAAAAAACTGGCTGGAAAACAGGACACAAAGGGTAATAGTAAATGGAGTACACAGTGAAGAAAAGAAGGTAACTAGTGGGGTACAGCAGGGTTTGGAACTGGGACTGGTCCTCTTTAATGTCTTTGTGACATTGGAGAGTACCTGGAAGGAAAGGTATGTCTCTTTGCAGATGACACAAAGATCTGCAACAGGGTTGATACACAAGATGAAGTGGAAAGAATGAAAAGGGACTTGGCAAGGTTGGAGAAATGGTCAAATATGTGGCAGCACAGATTCAATGCAAAGAAGTGCAAGGTAATGCATCTGGGGAACAAAAACCCAGGGGGAAGAGTATACAATGGGGGGTGAGTTAATAACAACAACAAAAATCAAAAGAGACCTTGGATTAATTATATCAGATGACCTAAAGGTGGGCAAGCAATGTGAGAAGGCATTAAGGAGGGCTGAGGGGATACTGAGATGCATAGGGAGAGGCATCAATAGTAGAAAACAAGAAGTTGTTATCCCTCTGTACAGACAGTTAGTGAGACCCCATCTGGGGTACTGTGTGCAATTCTGGAGACACGATCTCTGCAAAGATATAAACAGAGTGGAGGCTCTTCAGAGGAGGGCAACCAAAATGGTGCAGGGTCTGCACCAGAAGACATACAAGGAGAGACTAAAGCTGCTCAATATGTATACCCTTGAGGAAAGGGAGGAGGGGACATGATAGAAACTTTCAAGTATCTCAAGGGAATTAACAAAGTACAAGAGGGTAGTATCTTTCAGAAGAAGAGATGTGCAAGAACAAGGGGGCACAATTTGAAGATAGAGGGGGGATGGCTCAGAGGTAATGTTAGAAAGTATTTTTTCACAGAGAATGGATGTGGATGCATGGAACAGCCTTCCTGAGGTGGTTGTGGAGTCAGGAACAGTGGAAGAATTTAAGAATTCATGGGACAGGCATAAGGTAGTTCAAGTGGGGGGTAGGAGGAAGTAAGCTGTTGATTAACTAGGATCTGCAGCTTATCCATCAAGTCGGGAAATGGGTAGACTAGGTGGGCCAAGCTGTTCTTATCTGCCATCAAATTCTATGTTTCTGTGTTTCTATTAATAGGATGAAATATCCTCAGGAAAATATTCATTTTGACTATGCTTATTTTCCCCCGGATCCCATAACTTAAAAGGAACAAGGACCATTCAGAGACAGACCAGATGTGAGACACAAAGATAATATAATGACAGGAGGAAAAAAAAACGTATGAGGAGTTTTGGATCTGTCTGTACATGTACTCATTGGAGACAAGAAGGGAGAGGGTTCAAATGACTGAAACATTTAAATTCATAAAAAGAATAAAATGGGTAGATTGTCAATACACCTGTTCAAGTGACACAATGGATCATCAACTGGGAGAATGATTATAAGCTGATCGGGGATGGATTCAAGGAGGATGTGAGGAAGTACTTCTTCACAGAGGGACTGGTGGATAGATGGAACAAAATGCTCAGGAAGAGGACAAATGTCAAGATGGTGATGGGATCCAAGAGATGGTGGAACCGCTATGATGGATTGGTAAGAGCAAACAGTGGCGAGAGGGAGAGGACTGTGGGAATATGTTAAACTCTGACTAGGGCACTTGACCTAGGCTAGACAAATAGCGCCGGGCACAAAGTTTGAATTCCACTTTTGCAGAACATCTGTGAAATGTCAGAATTTTCAAGAAATTTTCTGAAATTCTGCTTTTGACAGACTCGAAATCTTCTGAAACTGTATTTTGATTTTTTACCAAATACTGCAGAATTTGTTGATGAACAGTGGGAAAATAGTCATGAACTGTGGAATTAAAGTTGCAAGTCATTGATTCTGCAGTTCAGTTATTAATTTTGCAATTCCCCATGTAATTCAGAAGAAATGTTTTCTGCAAGCAATTTAGGATCATGTTTGTGTTTCTGTATGTGATATTGTAACTTTCAAATCTATATACTGACTCTAACCACCCTACCGCTAGAATCACAGTACTGGACTTGCTGCAAATCCACCATTTCTAATGCAGGTGGGGTTCATGTTGTTGTTTTCTGCCATTTGCACTTAAATTTCTAGGTTCTGCAGTTAAATGCCTTGGAAGAAAAGTTTTTTTTTTGCCTGTTTATTCTGCCATTCAAAAAAATGTTTGTAGTTATGTTCTGTATTACAACAGAAACCTCCAAACTTCTTTCCTGAGCTGGAGTGATGGGGACACCCACACACCATACTTGCCAGCCATCTGCCTCCCATCCTCTATCATCCCCCACCCTTCACCAGAGGGCAATGAGCAGGTTGGATGACAATCCTTCCCTCCCTCCCTCCCAAGAGAGAGGCAATCCTCTGGATGCTCAATTCTATCTCACCCCCTGCAGACCCCCAGTGACCCAGGCTTATAACTGAACCCGGATCACTGGTGTGGTGCGAGGTGTGGCATCTAGTGCCTCAACCTCCAGTGCCACCAAGCCGGACCCCACAATCCTTTCCTTAAGCAGTGCCTCCATAATCTTACCCACTACTGAGGTGAGGCTGACCAGCCTATAGTTTCCTGCCTCCTCTCTGCCACCAGTCTTGTGGAGAGGGATTACATTAGCTCCTTTCCAGTCCACTGGAACCACCCCTGAACTTGTGTCTTGACCTCCACTAATTGAGGTGTGGAAATACCAACCTTCTGTAACTTGGAACAAAGATGGTTTGTGCCACTTGTACATGATGATGACATAGTAGTGGAAGGAGTGCAGGAGAGGAGGAGGAGGAAGAGGAGGAGGAGAGATTCAGAGATGCTGTTGTTCCTTCCTTTATTCATATAGTAAAGTCTGATTCAGCATTTTTCTTAGATTCAGGCTTTTTCTCTAAATGCTTTTCTATCAGCCAGTTTTGCACTTTACTGCAAAGGGTCACAACATAGTGACTCACATCAGACTTTGCACCTGGAAGAAGTGCCACCATGCCATGCTTGTAACATGGATCTAGCAAGCTGGTCATGATGTATGCCTCAGAGGTGTTAATATGAAGCACCCTAGGATTGCTAGCAGACAGCTCCATATTCAGCTCCATAATCTGAACAGCCAACTCTACTCCGACAGAGTCTGCTGACAATTCAAATTGCTCCCTAACATTGACCAGTGCCTGGTACAAAATACACAGCAGTGGCGTAATCTGGTTAAGGCAGGTATTTTCAGAGCTAACATCATGTGTAGAATGTTTAGACAGGTGAAGGATTTGGATGACCCTATCAATCAGCATCTACTGGGATGAACTCAACGACATGGCTTGCCATATTCCTGATCACAGATTTGCACCACATAGTCATTGATTGACTTATACAGCTCATTATATTTATTTATTTGAATTTTGTTGACTGAGTGAGCCCATTGACACAGAGTTGTCCCTTTTTCAGGGGTAACCCTGGGAACATGAATATCCCACACAAAAAACATACCGTGGAGACACAAGTTACACATATTGATACATGAAAATTAAAACAATTAAGTACAGAGATACGTAGGAACTTGAGGTAAAACTATACCGTGCAATCATCGGTCATGCCATAGGTTACAAAAATAGAGGGGCATAACATATTTACAAAGGTTATCTTGCAACATAGCTCAAGTAAGTGCAATGAGGCACAGTATGTTTTCATAGTTTATTGCACAAACTATACATGTAACTGGGAGAACTATGGGAAAACCACAAATGTGAGGGGTTGGAATACCAGAGCTCACTGAACCATATAGGGTGAAGGAAGGGGGCGTTTAGGTGATTTTATAGCCAATAGGTAAAGCCGCACCAGAGAATTTTAGCATAGGATAGGTGTAGAGAGAGAGAGAGAGAGAGAGCTCAATATGCCATATTGGGTGTGGAGATTATTACAGTATTATGAGTAAGTATATTATTGGTATATGATTTTTTGTATTAATTTATTTGTACTATTATAATGAATGTTTTTTCTTGTATATTTTGTTGTCTTGATGTTGTTATTGTACTAGGTCTTAATTGTTTTAATTCTATATAACAGGGGCATCTTGTAAATAGGACTATGTCCTAATGATGTAAAATGTCAACAACTTTCCTGTATAAAAATAAAGGTTTTAATACTACTTACTATGGGGGAGTGGGTAGAGGGAGAGGGAGAGGATAGGGCACAGAAAGGGAGGGAGGGTTTAGAGGGCGGAGTGAATACAAAGGAAGGAATCTTTAACAGGAACAGAGTGGTGGAGGAAAGAAAGTCGCTTAGTATAGTTGTTTAAATTGCATGAGGGTCATACATCATGAGTAGGTCGGAGGAGATTGTTCCATAATTGGGGGGCAGCTGAAGAGAAGGATCTCTTGCAAATAGCTAGGCATGGTTTAGGTAGCTTTAGTCTTGGGTATTGAAAAGATCAAAGGGATCTGGTGAAGGTTTTCAGAGTGAGAAGGTTGGAGAGATTAGGTGAGGAGGGCAGGTGTATGAGCTTAAAGGTGGTGCAGAGCAATGGGAATTCAAGGTGGGCTTTGAATAATGGCCAGCCTAGCATGTGGAGTACATCACAGTAGTGATCATATGAGCATAGCCAACCAATCACACTGCTTGCTTCAGTTCTAGGAGACATACTGTTATTACTGTAAGGGTATCTCATGTGCTGAGCCACTGCAACGGGCTTCTTGATGACTGCTGGCACCATCAGTGTTTTAAATAAAAAAAAAATATTTTTATAAATTTAAAAAAGTGATCTATAATTTTATCACTACATTTCGAAAGCCTTCTGTGGATATAAGAGTGTCACCACTTGCATCCTTAAAGAAACAGAACTGCTTAACTTTGCTTTGCAGTCCTCTGGTCCTAAGAATGTGTGAGGTGACACTCATATCCATAAAAGGCCCTCCAACCAGACCCGTAAATGTATATAAAGCTTCTCAAGCATGTAGGGTGTTATGTTCCAGTGTGCTGTGACATCAAGCTTTAGCCAGTGTTGTGGAACTCCACTGACCTGCTGTAGACTGCTGAGCTCTGATCAAGCCAGTGAGGAGTAAATGAAATGGTTCCAAATTTTGTGACTGATAGTCAACCTGATACTGATTGCTTCATGATCAATAAACCCCCTTATAATCAGGTTCAAAACATGTGCAAAGCATAAGACAAGATAGAAACAGCAATCATTAATTGCTTTCATAGCATTCCTAGCATTGCTACTAGCAATGAAGCTGGCATGGAAACCATGTGGCTTCAGTCAGGATGTAGTGGCTTTGTTCAGTCGGGTCAATATTCTGACAGATGTATGTGAGCCATGTGTGCTCTGTATGCTCAAGGTAGTATGCTGATCAGCACTGCCATTACTACTGACACTTCTCAGAGGCAAATAGAACATGTGCATGACTGCATGACATCAATGGAGGGTGGGCAATGTTTAGTGTGCAAGCACATGAGAAACAGAAAGGAGATTGAGGGCCTGCAGGAGGAACTAAGACAGGCAAGGCAAACTGGAGGTGGGTTTAGCCCAACACTGGAGGGAGGGAGGAGGAGGAGATGAGGGAGGCAATTTGAGCCAACAGTGGGGAGGAGAGGGTCAGAAGAAGGAAGCAGAGACAAAGGGCCCAGGCCAGGAAGAACGATTGCCAGGAAACCAGATCAGGAGAGAAAAGACAAATGGAAGGAGGAGACAGGGGCTTGTGAGGGGAGGAGAAGAAGTGGCAATAGGATTGGAGTGGAAAGGAGGAAACAGGTTACTATGAAGAGAGAGGGAGCGGGCATTTGTGAAGGGTCTTCAAAACAGTTTTGAACTGCTAGAGGGAAGAATGAGGAGGAAGTGATGCAATTGGAGGAGTAATTGATGAATACCTGGACCAAACCAGAGCAGGGAAAGTTTGGCTGGGAGAATTACAACAAGGGCAAAGGGAAATAATGTGCAGAAGGAAGAAGAGGAGCTGGAAATGAGAGATGGGAAATGAATGGAAGCATGCAGGGAGTAAGAGGGGTGGAATCTTAGTTCTGGGGGACTCAATACTAAGAGGAGTCAGGTGGGGTTGCAAGGGGGAGAGGCATAGTTGCATTTGGATGGCGGCATGCCAGGAATGACAGTGGAAAGGGTGGGACAATCTGTTCTGAAATATGCTAGAAGGGGTAGGGATCAAGCCTCATTTAATTATACATCTTGTGACAAATGACCTGGTTGACAAGATGGTAGATATAGTCCAGAGGAGGTTTGAGGAACTAGGACAATTATGTGAGGGGGCAGGAAGATCAGTAACTTTTTCAGAGATACTTTCAGTGCCCAAGGCAAGCACAATGAGAAAGCTGAGAATAGAGGAATTTAACAGATGGCTAAGAACCTGGTGTTATGCTAAAGGGTATGGGCTGTTGGGGGGGGGGACCTAGGAGGACAGTAGTCTCTATGCCAAGGACAGACTACACTTGAGTGAGAAGGGAAAGAAAGTGTTGAAACAGAGGATGGAGGAGTACATAGAGGAAGTAGGGAATTTAAACTAGGAGCAGGGGGTGGCAAGTGAGCAAGAGACATGCAGAGACCACAGGTTGGGAAGCCATATAACCTTACCCTCCATAATAGTGACAAAGGACAAATGGCAAGTACTATTGGTGATGCTAGTAAAGGAAGGCAGGATGGGGGGGGGGTGCAAGGTGGTTACCCTTAATACTAGGAGCCTTGGGAGGAAAACTGCAGAGTTACAGCTGCTCATGGCAGAGGGAGAGGTGGACATTGCAGCCATCACAGAAACATGGGTCACCCAATTCAATGACTGGGACCTGTTTGACCAGGGTACAGGTTATTTCATAGGGACAGGGTGATTGGGAAAGGATGGGGGGTGGCACTATATGTGATGGAAGGACTGAAGTGTGTAAGTGAGGAAGCAGAGGAGGGTAGTAAGGAGTCACTTTGGATGCAAATCCAGGATTCTGAGAATAGGATTCTCAGAATGGGAGTGGTGTATATTCCACCATCTCAGACAGAGAAGTTAGACAGGGAACTAGCGGGACAGATCAGGAGGACCTGCGAGAAGGGTAGTGTGGTGATTGTGGGGGACTTCAACATGCCAGAAGTAGACTGGAGTACCCCAACAACCAGGAAAAGAATGGAGCAGGTATTGCTGGACACCTTCCAGTACAGCTTCCTGCTGCAAATGGTCAGTGAACCAACTAGGTTAGGGAATACCCTTGACCTTGTGCTGGCAAATGGGGACTTTGTAAGAGAACTTGCAGTGGAAGAACCTTCCTACCTCAGTCAGCAGCCAGCCGTGGTGGTGAGGAGGAGGCTGAGCCAGTCGCCAGCTCTGTTCTCAGGCGTTATTTGGATGAGCAGTGTCACCGCCGGGTGGGGGAGGACCGCTAGACTACCAGGGAAAGAATATGTAATGTATTTGCACTGGGGTCAGGATACATGCGTGGGGTGGGGGACCACTAGACTACCAGGAAAAGGTTATTTAAATATGTGCACTGGGTCGGATACATGTGTGGGGGTGGGGGACCACTAGACTACCAGGGAAAAGGTTATTTAAATATGTGCACCGGGGTCAGGATACATGTGTGGGGGTGGGGGCCACTAGACTACCAGGGAAAATGTACTATCAGTATGTGCATTGGGGATTGGGAATTGTGCTTTGGAGGGGCACTGCCACCACAGTACTGCCAGCCTTTTCTCAGCGGTATTCAGCGCCACGCTACAGGTTGCACTAATGTCTGTAGCATGGCGCTATACCTTTGAATATGCCGGTGCGCCGGCATTCAGGGCCTCTCCCCTCAGTCCCTCCCTGGCATACATTATAATTTAGTGTCGGCACTAACACCTAGCGCTGGTGCTAAATGTCCTTTTAAATATAGCAGTCAGGCGCAAATTCGACGCTAATCCAGTGCAACGGATTTGCGCCCTGTGCTAAACTTTGAATATCTGGCCCTCAGTCATTTGTTTTGCAGGCTGTGATTTAACATCCACACCACAGGAACTGCAATTCCCTTACCTGCAGCTCAGTGACCCACTAAATGTGTGTGTTCACCAAGCAGGCAAGGGATCAGTGGTTTAAATACAGATACAGGATATTATATTTTATTACTTTATTATTTCATACTTACAGACTTAATTTGGCACCTTTAGTGCCATTGGTACATTGATTATTTGTTGCATTTGCATCTTAATAACTACATTTAAACCTATTCCTCTGAACCTTATTTGTTTGCTTCAAAGCTCTTTTCATCTATTTTAATTATTGTATTTCTGTTTGCATGGTGAATTGCTTACCTTTTTGTTTACATCACAGCTGCTGTTACTGTGCTCTCCCCATCCTTCAGCTTGCACTTGGAAATAAGCTTTAGATAAGGGATATTCCTGGTCACCAATTTGCACATAAATAAAAATCAAGAGTCTCCTGCTGCTCAACTGTGAGCAGTCTTTGATATCAATATTATTGCATCTTCTGTGATGAAAAATGAAACATACTCACTTCAAGGGAAACATATATTCTTTTATATATAATTTGTTAATTTGAGTGAAACACTGAGCTGGAGCTCAATTCCAAGTGTAATTGGGGGGGGGGGGATTACAAGGCATGAGAATACAATAAACAATTCAAAATGACAAATGCAATGTAAAATATCAGACTTACAACACTTACAAACAATTGCAAACATTTAAAAATATTACTATGTGGTAATAAATCATTATAAAGTTTATTTAATTTATTTATTTAAACTTTCCTAATATGTTCGTCACGCTTTTTTAATATTGGCATCAAGTTGTTTAAAAAATTGATATTCAGGGTGGTTGGAAAAATTAGAGGCTATTTTTTCTTTTTTAAGCAGCTCTTTTTTAAATTCCTCTTGTGATTCTGCATCTGTTAAGATGTACTGAATAATGTCCTCTTAATATTCTAAAAGCCTCTGTTGCCATCTTTTAAGGAAGCTATCGCTTTATGTGCCAAAAACAGGTTGTAACGTAATATAGTACATGGATGGGACCTTTTCCCAGGCCATCATTTATTTCCCCTGTATACCTATGACTAATCTATCAATTAAAAGTATATAGCTACATTAATTAAACAATTGTAGCTATATACCTACACTAATTAAAGGTGTAAACCTACACTAATCAAACAATTAAAGGTATATACCTGCACCAATAAAAAGGATACACCTGCACTACATTAAACACAATGGAGCATCACTATTAGCACATTTAACACAGCATTAGGAAACTAGCCAAACCAATTAACAAGCTACAAAAGAGCCAGGAAGAAAAGAAACTTACATAAAACCCTCGCAAACCCAGAAATCCCCCAAACTCCTACCTGCACTCACTACACGCTGTTCCCTTCTTGCTGCAAGAGACCTTCAGGTGCCAGAACATGATTGCAAAGGTGATCTCCATAACATTAACCATCCTAGTATATTATAGTCAAGAAAACAATGGGTGAGGGCGAAGACTAAAGTATACCCATCTTGGGGGCTAATTAGGCAATAAAGCTCCTTGCCCTTCAGGCTCATAGCCTCACAGCCCCTAATTAGCTGTCTCGATGGGCAAGCATCCTTGAATACCACCCTTACCCATTTTGTATATATACATGTGTGTATATGTATACAATATATATATATATATATATGTATATATTGATATAAAAATTCAACAGGTGTTGGTCTGGATTGGCCAAGATAAAACTATTAACTTATGACCAACTTTCAAGATAGTAATACTGTCTTGCAATGCTGGGTAGTCACAGTGGAATAATAAACCAATCAAAGAGCAGCTTTAACAATATTGATTACATCACCAGACTGATGTGTAGCTCGAAAGACAGCATACAGTATGTCAGATGCTGTGTAGACTTAGTTGCTTTCTACTTCATATTTGTTTTGTGTTATGACTTGTACTGTACTGATTGTATTGATTTGTATTGTACTCATTTATAATGTATTGATTTGCTTCTGTTATGCTGAGCCATTTGTAAGAAGGGCACACTTTACATTTTGTACTTTTTTCTTTTTGTATATTTTAATCCTTTCTGTAACAAAACCACCTACATGCATGTTGCACAAATTGAATATTGGTGAGAGTGAGATAGTAGAAAAATCTTCACTCACCATACTTGACCTCTTCTGATCTCACTCCTGGATTTGCCGCTGGTGAGGTCAGAAGATCAAGTATAGCTTTTGAAGATACTTCTGCTATCTCACTCTCAACCATATCATATCCCATAGATAAAGATATATACTGTTTGCTAGGTATTAATGTGTATAAGGTGTTAATAACACATTAATAGAGGGTAATTAGGTAATTGGAATCATATTATGCTAATTGGCTACCGTCATATATGGGGAAATATATGATGACCTTTTCTATGGGGATAAGGGCCCAACCATGTGATATATCTATATCTATATCTATATCTATATCTATATATATATATATATACACACATTATAGGGGTGTGGTAGCACTTCTGTAGTTAGGTTGAGTAGAGTGCTTAATGTTAACCGCCTAATTTTGCACCTTAATAGCTTTGCCACCATTCAATGGAATTATTTTTTCATAGTTCTTTCCTGAGTCAAGATAGAGGAATTTTGACTCATGCATGAAATTTTGCTTGCATGGTCTGGGGCAAGGTCTCTTGGTTTAGGAGTTTTGCCATGGTCAGATGTCTGGTTCTGAGACACGGATAGTGCAAAAGTGGAAAATCAGAGTTTTTTTCTCACCTGCAGCCCAGATGGTTTGGAATTTTGTTTTGAAATTTTCAGCATAGAAGAGTCTTGCCCTAGAAAGGTGCCTTTTTTTGGTTTGGTGAAAAGAATGCAATCCATTCCTAATGTATAAGGCCTTGAAGTTTCTGTTCTGAGCATGCTCAGTAGGGTCTTTCATTTATATAACTGATACAAAAGAAGAGTTCAAATTTAGTTTTTTTCCTATGAAAGAAGATTCCTCTATTGTGAACAGAATTTCTTCTTCTGCAAGAAAATAAAATTTTGTATTGTGGGAAACTTTTTTTAATTTTTTTTAACAAAAACATGAAAACCCATAAATATTATGCCCTGGAGAAAAACAAACACATGATCTAGCTAAATGGGACCCATTTAACTAGGTTCTGGTGTTTGTTTGTTTTTGAAGAAAAAAAAGATAGTTTTAGGACATCCCTAAAATCCTAGGTGGAAGGCTTAGCAAGAGGTCTCAGTTCTTCTTTTGTGAGTCATGAAAGAAGACTGTCAGCTCACAAATGAAGAGTAATGAAAGAAGACTGTCAGATCACAAAAGAAGGCAGGACTTATTTTTTCATAGTTCTTTCCTGAGTCAAGATAGAGGAATTTTGACTCATGAATGAAGATGGTGAAACTTATTTTTTCCCTCAGTTATTTTGTAAGGTCATATGAAAACTGTCCATGAACGGGACTTTTTGAACTGTGAAGCCACAGCTGAAGCTATGCTGCCAGGTTCAGTTGAAGTAGTGACCTGCAGATTCCATGATCTGTCTCTTTATCTAGCTAAGCTATCTATATGTCTGTCTGTCTGTCTCTCTATCTATCTATCTATCTATCTATCTATCTATCTATCTATCCATGAAACAGGACTTTCAGCTCACAAAAGAAGACACTTTGACTTATTTTTCAGTTCTTTTGTGGTGTCATATGAAAGTATCATTGTTCTTTCATGAGATCTCACAAAAGAACTGTCTCTGAGTGACATTTTTTTGAATTGTGAAGCCACAGCTGGAGTCTTGCTGCTGGCTTCAGTTGGAGCAGAGAGCCACCGATCCCCAGATCTTCCCCCCTCACTTGCTCAATCTAATCTATCTATCATCTGCATTTTTTTATGTCTTTTAATACATATTTATTCCCTCCCCCTCCAGGGATCTTTATTTTTTATTTCATTTAGTTAACATTTATTCCCTCCTTCTCCTCCCAGCTCAGCCAGCCCTCTCTCATTCTTTCCTCACATTTACCGAATATTAAAAGTGGACCATGACGCTTACCCCCCTGGTACTGCTTGTCCACCCCCTTCCTTCCAGGTCACCTGCCACCCTTCACAATGTTTATTTTATCATATTTATTATTGTAAGCAGACTGGGATGGCCACCCCCTGTACAGCTTCTGTCAATCCCCTCTACTCCAGGTAACCCACCCCTTCCTTTTATATGTGTGGTGGCTCTGAGGTGCCCACCCCTGTTGCTGCAGACCAGTAGCCCAACACTGGGGTGCTCAATCCCCAGTGTTGGCTAATGCCCTAGAAATAAAGAAAAATTGAATTCCTGACACCCACCTACCCCTCCCTGACCTCCCACTTAGCACCCACCACCTACCACACACACACACACCCTCACTCACCTGAACATGTCCCATGACATACCTCCACTATTAAATACATGTTAGAAACTAAAGTATGTCCAGTTTAATGTATTTCAATGGGGTTTGAACTTTTCTTCATAACTTTGTCATTTGCTAATATTTTTAAACCAAGTTTTCAACATGGCCTTTTTTGCCTTCCCCCAACCCCAAGAAAAGAGTGGTAACATTATTCAAATCCATCCCAAAGGTGATTTCATGGTTGCTGCATGAAATCACCTTTCAGATGGGATTTAAATATGCTCTCCACCCCTTGATCATGAGGTGGGGTGCTAAGAAGGCTTATAGTGAAGATTAGAGGTTACAATATTAAAAACAACAAAGTTCTGAGTGTACATTGAAATTTTTTTGTGTTCACTCATAACTTTGTAATTATCAATATTTTGACCCCATATTTTCAACATAGCTATTTTTTTCACAAAACCTCATGAATGTGACAGCTGTCATTTTTCAAAGCTTGGCCAAAACATGTTTTCATGCTTATAATGCAAAATGAAATTTTGCCCAGGATTTGAAAATTGTCACCTACTGAGTTCATGAGGTGATCTGATCAGAAGGCTACACTAAAAATTTGGGATCAAAATATTTAAAAAAAAAGCAGAGTTATGAATGTACATTGAACTTTTTCTGCACTCACTCATAAGTTTGGTGATTTTCAATATTTTGACCTGAAATATTCAATATAACCATTTTTCAAACCACCACGTAAACTTGACAGCTATCATTTTTCACATCCTGGCCAAAATATGTTTTCTTACCTGTGGCACAAAATGATGTTTCAGTGGAGGTTTGAACATTTTCTCCTACTGGGTTCATGGTGGTGGTGGTGGTAGTG
Source organism: Neoceratodus forsteri (assembly GCA_016271365.2). Lineage (NCBI taxonomy): Eukaryota > Metazoa > Chordata > Ceratodontiformes > Ceratodontidae > Neoceratodus > Neoceratodus forsteri. Next base: position 394,649,540 of record CM028131.1, on the reverse strand, counting down.
ATAAGAAAGCTATGTTGAGAATTTGGTGTAAAAATATGGTAAAAGGACCATGTTATGAGTGAACATTGAATTTTTTTTTTGTATGCTTTCGCAGCCTGATGGACTCCACACTTGCCACAGGACCCAGAGGGCCCTACACATCTGCATTTATAGCCACAAGGAAAAGGGCCAGGTGCTTCCACAGCCTGATTGACTCCACAGCTGATTCACAGCCTGAAGGGTCCTGCATGTCTGCATTTGTAGCTGTATGGAACTGCAGGGCCCAGACAGCCCTGTGCTTCTGTAACCACACTTATTTTAAGGACGTGCATGAATTAGAATTCAGTTTCACATCTTAAAAAGAAAGGAAATTCATTGCAAAAAAAACTGTGTTAGTGCACCAGTTAGCGTTAAACATAAATCAGCAAAAGCAGAGAAATGTGCATTTAGGGTTTCCAACCCTAGCGCCCACCCGATGCAGCAAAAAGACAAGCCCACACAAGCAAAGACAAGCCATCATAAGTAAGGCAATAACATACAACTGTTTCCAGATGACACGAGTCGACAGCACTGATGTGCCACCTAGTACATGATGTGTATCTGCTGCTTCATAAGCACAGACTTCACAGGGTATGTACTAGCAGCCACACCTGTGTGGGTATATGTCATTCAGCATGTTCTGCAAACAGAAGACCTCATGGGCTTGTGCCTTTGCAGACAGAGGTACTCATGCACACTGTATGAGGTACCTTGTTAGATGGCATGATCTGCTGCTGCATAGTTTTCTATATGCAGGTGCATAACTGAGAATCTACTACTTTCTTGAACAATTTCTAGATCTGCTGCTGAAATAATGATACCCACATTGAAACAAAACATCTGTCTGCATAGTGGCAGGCCCCACAGAGATCTGCCCTTCTGGAGAAGCAGTTGGTGTATGTCCTCAACCTGTGGCTAAAGAGGTGCAGACCCCAGGGTATGCTCTTCTGCAGACAGATGTGCTGTCGCAATGTTGATATCTGAAAACCTGCTTCTCCTTGAATAATTTCTAGATCAGCTGCAGAAACCATGATATCCACATTGCAACAGTACTTCTGTCTGCATAATGGGGCCTGCCCATCTGGAGCCATAAGTCATTCTGTATGTCTTACACCTGTGGCTGAGGAAGTGCATGGCCCTAGGAGCTTATGCTTCTGTAGAGAGAAGTACTGTTCTAAATCTGGTAGCATGGGTTTTGTGGCTACCATGCTTCTGCGGCTTGAGGTCGGTATGCATGTCTTACACCTGTGGCTGCAGAAGCACAGGCTTGTCAAGTGTGAGTATGTACTATTTATAACTTATAATGCGCATGAGTACCTGACACTACAAAAGCATTGGCCTCTAATCAGCCTGCATTTATGCAGACAAAATAATTCTTATAATTTGGGTGCATTGGATTTATATCTGTGGCTGTAGGGGCCTGTGAATCTGCAGATGGAAGCAGTGTTGTAATTTGAGTATCCTGGATTTCTGTCTGCAGCAACAACTGAGTGTGCATGCCACAGATACAAATCCATGAAAGTAGCATGTTAGTGCTACTGCATTTGTGTCATCTGGAAACAGTTGTATGTTGTTTGTCTTATTTGATGATGGCTATCTGTAATTGTTTGTAAGGGCTAGTCCTTTTGCTTCCTGAGGTGGGAGGTAGTGTTGGAAACCCTAAAACCACATGTCCTTACTTTTGTTGATTTACATTGACCCCAACTAGTGCATTAACTCAGTTTTTTTTTGGCAATGAATAAAAAAAAGTTAATGCATACATTGGGGTATACAGTATATGTGAATGTGCTAGTCTCCACTTTAGTCCAAGGATGCCTTCCCCTCTGGGACATCAAGAGGAGTATCTAAGGGGAGGCCAGCTACTTGCCATGGGGGTTAGGCAAGGAACCTAATGTGAGCTTGATGTTCCACCAGATGCAGGTTGCAGGGAGGTGGGGTTACCTGGAGAATTACTAGACTCAGGGGGTGGGGTATGAAGACAGCAAAATCGTAAAAAGGCATCCAGCAGGATCAAAAGCCAAAATACAGTAAGTCAAAAACAGAATTATGAAGCTGCATGTTAAATAATGACTGTTTCTTGCTGCCAAGGTAAAATCTGATTTCTGTGCTTTAATTAAGTTCCTTTACATAGATACATAGACAGTGTCGGTAGATAAGGGCCTATGTCCCACCCAGTCTGCCCATTTGAGCTTGTAAGTTCAGTTTATGTTTTCCTAGAAGTCTGTTGCCCTTACCCTGACCTCCAGAATTCCTTTATGTCTATCCATGCATTCTTAAATCCCATGATTGTTTCAGCCCCCACCACTTCCTCTGGCAGGGTGTTCCACTTGTCCACCACCCGTTCTGTGAAGAAATTCTTCCTCATGTTTCCTCTGAATCGTCCTCCCTCCAACTTCATCCCATGCCCTCTAGTTCTGGAACATCTTTTTCACTTAAAAATAGTGTATTCCTGCACCCTGTTCATCCCTGTGAGATACTTGTATGTCTCTATCATATCCCCTCTCTCCCTCCTCTCCTCCAGGGAGTACATGTTCAGTTCCTTCAACCTGTCTTCATAGGACTTGTGATGCAATCCATGCACCATCTTTGTTGCCCTCCTCTGAACCTTCTCTACCCTGTCTATGTCCTTACGTAGGTATGGTCTCCAGAACTGTACACTGTACTCCAGGTGGGGCCTCACTATGTCTTGTATAGTGGAATTATGACCTCCTTTTCCTGCTGGTGATGCCTCTGCCTATACATCCCAGCATCCTATTTGCTTTACCTGCTGCCTTGTCACACTGTTTCCCTACCTTGAGGTCATCAGAGATGATAACCCCAAGATCCCTTTCCTGCTTGGTGCATGCTATATCCTCACCTCCCAACTGATATATTGTGCCAGGGTTTTGTGCCCTATATGCATTATCTTGCACTTCTTTGCATTGAATTTCAACTGCCAAACCCCTGACCATTCTTCAAGTTTCTGCAGGTCCCTTCTCATTCTGTCTACATCCTCTGGTGTCTACTCTGTTACAGAGCTTTGTGTCATCAGCGAACAGTGAAATTCTGCCTTCTAGGTCCTGTGCAATGTCACTGATGAAGATGTTGAAAGGACCCGGTCCCAGCACTGATCCCTGTGGTACCCCACTGGTCACTCTTCCCTCTGTGGAGTGACAGCCATTTACCACCACCTCTGTGTCCTGCCACCCAGCCAGTTACCTACCCACCACACTACTGTCCTGCCCCCACCCATATTCCCCAGTTTGTGTAATAGTCTTCTGTGTGGCACAGTGTCAAAGGCCTTGCACAGAGTCCAGATAGGCCATGTCCACTGCCCTCCCTGATCCACCTCTCTAGTCACCCAGTCAAAAAATTCAACGAGGTTGGTCTGACATGACCTCCCCCTGGTGAAACCATGCTGCCTTGGGTCCTGTAGTCCATTGACAACCAGATGTTCCACCAATCTCTCCTTCAGTAGTGCTTCCATGATCTTCCCCACTATGAGGTGAGGCTGACTGGTCTGTAGTTCCCTGCTTCCTCTTTGTTCCCACTTTTGTATAAGGGGACTACATCTGCTGTCCTCCAGTCTTTGGGTACCTCCCCTGTTTCCAGTGATCAGCTAAACATGATAGCCAGAGGTTCAGCCACCACCTCTCTTAGTTCTTTAAGGACCTGGGGTGCACCCCATCTGGCCCCATTGCTTTATCAACTTTATTACTTCCAGTTCCTTCCAGGACTCTTTCTCGTGTAAAGGGACTTGTGTCCATTTCTGCACCATTCTCACCCTTGTACTCCCTTCAGACCCATTACCTCCTCTTCCTCAGTAAAGACTGAGCATAAATACTGTTCAATATGTCAGCTTACTGTTGTCATCCTCCATGCTGCCCCATCCTCCCCTTCAGTCTCACTATCCCTCCTTTGTCTTTCTTTTTCATTTATGTACCTGTAAAAGGTTTGTCCCCTCTACCCACTGATTTTGCAATGTTTCTTCTGTCTGAGCTTTGGCTTCCTTACTGACCTCCCTGCCTCCTTTGCTTCTCCTGGTACTTCTCCCTATCCCTTCTGTCTGTGTCTTTTGTATTGCCTGAATGCAATCTTTTTGGCTTTCACTTTCTTTGCTACCTCTTTGGAAACCATAATGGTCTCCTCTTCCTTTTCCTTTTGCTAACCTCTTAATGCATAATTCTGTTGTTCTTGTAATCCCCATTTAAATACTGCCCACTGTTCCTCAACCCCTGATTCCTGTCCCATTCACCTTAATGCCTCTTTCAAATATCTCCCATTTTCCCAAAGTCTGCCCCTAAAATCCAGGATACGTGTTTTGTGTGGTTTGGTTCTGCTCTTTCTGTGATTTCAAACCACAATGACTGGTGGTCACTGTTCCCCAGGTGCTCCCCACTGTTACCCCCATCACACTGTCCCTGTTTGTGAGCACAAGGTCCAGTATTGCCTTCTGCCAAGTTGGTTCCATGATCAGTTGCTTGAGGAAGGCACCCTGAAGGGAGTCCAGGATAAATCTGCTCCTAGTTGATGCGGCTGCTAGGATGCTCCAGTCCACGTCTTTGCTCACCTTAAGTACAGGCTGGAGTGACAGGTATTATATTGTGTCCTGGCTTAGGGCAGTATTCTCAAGTAAGTCTTCAATAAGGCCTGGTACTCTATTCAGTTCAAAAGTTCTCCTCTGACAGTTAAAAAAGTATCAGACTGACTTATAGTATCCCTTCCATATTTCAGATGCATGGGTCATGAGAGGAACTATGACAGTGTATCCTGAAAATTAGGCAATGGTCAGTTTGGCAGTGGAGGTTGTAGAAGGTTGAAAAACATAAAAAGATATTTTCTTTTTAAGACCTTTTCGCACACTCCAAGGCCTGGGCTAAGTGTTTGATTATCCAACTGCTTCATGAGTGGCTTGCAGGACCATTTGTGTTTGATGGTGCATCTGCTTTCCTAGTAGTCCACAGGGCCACTCCCATAGTATGCTGCAGTTCTTCCTCAATTTGTTTGATCTGATTGTGCAGCTGCTTCAGGCTACTAAGGGCCCTCAACAATGTTTAGGATGGTGCAGCTGCTTCATGAGTGGTCCACAAGGCAATTTGCAAATCTTGGCTACATGTCCAGTGTATATGATGATGCAGCTGCTTCAGGAGTGACATGCAGGACAATTCATGAAGCCTGTTACAGGTCTAGGACAATGCTGCAGCTGTTTGGAAGTAGCAACAGTACCACCACAGTGATACACAAAGTAGGAAGCTATGCAATCACTGTGAGGATTTACCATTTTCTTTATTCAGTATTCAAGATGGCCACCTCCAGACTTAGTGTTTATATACTTTATAAAGTGCCTGTATACTATAGAACATAGAAACATAGAAAAATTGATGGCAGAAGGAGACTAAGGGTCCATCAGGTCTGCCCAATATTTCCTGAGACCTTATCAGTTCCCAGGACCAAACCCCCCCTTCTGATCCCTACCATTCCCTCTATTTTTTATTTCAGCATGCTCTTTATTGTTGATATGATTGAGTAAGAGTTGGGGTCCCTGCACGAAGAAAGCTATGACTGATTCTGTTGCCCACATGTGGAGAGACATACATCTCTACCTCTAAAGAGTATACAGCTATGAGGTACAGGTTTGGAAATGTATTTTATGCTTCAGACAGGAGGCTACAAGCTGGAGGGAGGGGGTGGGAATTAGGTTTGACAACCCCAGGGAACACCACACTACTGATTCACTAAGAGTTCTGAGACTCCAACCCCTAATATTTCTCTTTTCTTTACTTTGTCTGCTTTGCATTCTTCAACCCTAATATCTGCATTATTGCAATTTTTTGGCAATTAATGTATATTATATATATATACAGTATATATATATATATATATATATGTATATATATAACTGTCTAAAGATAGATAGACAGACAGAAGCAGTGATTGCGATATGAGAGAACAAGGTAGGTCTGTTTAATATATTTCAAAAGTTTTGAACTTCTGCCCATAACATTGTCATTTTTTAATATTTTTACACCAAATTTTCAGCACTGAATTTTGGAATGCCACCTCAGGAACAAAGTAGGTGAAATTTATTAAATTCATCCTGAAAGATGATTTTATGGACACTCTACAAAGTTACCTTTTGGATGGGATTTGAAACATTTACCTACCAAGTTCATGGGGTGAGGTCATAAGAAGACTATGTTGAAAATTTAGTGGAACAATATGGTAAAATGAACAAGTTATGAGTGAACACTGACATATTTCAACATTCATACATACTGTAACTTTGCTGTTTTTTTATTTAAATGTTTTATTAAATTTCTTACAAAGCACAGTACAACATATAACGCAAAATTATGCAACCATCTCATACAAAAAAAATATGAAAGAACATCATGATATAAAGATAATCAAATAGTTACCCTATATCTACTAAACAGTAACAATATAATCATCTCAGATCTTGAAAATAACTTTAATTCAAATCTGACCTCTATAACAGTAAGAAGTTGAAAAAATTGACAAAATTAGAAACATTGAAAATTTGAAAACCCATGGCAACACCAATGACCTGAAACAAAAACTCAATCAACACCAGAAGAAGGAAAGGAAAAAAAACCTGCATCCAGAAAAACATAAGGAACCAATGGTATCATCCTGGGACACATAAGAATATGCATACCCAGGTTATCAAGTTACTTAGCAGTCTACAAGGTATTTGAATGCAAGTTTGAGCCCACCCCAAAAGTAGAGAACGAAGCACCCAAATTCCATAAAAAAATTATAACTTTCATTTTTTCCAATAAAAAAAACCTGCAAAAAGAGAGCTGTTTTAGACATAGCCCGCAACCTCTGCATATAGGATGGTATGGAGGTCGACTCCATTACAAAGAAGAAACCTCTTGGCCTCCATCACTGCAGAATATAAAAGTAACTTATATTTATATATCAACTGGTCCAGTAAGGACATATCTCCAAGGAGCCAGAAATGGGGTACGAGTTAAACAAAATGCAAGAGTACGCTCAACTGTTTGAATAATCTTTTCCCACCACTCCTGTATCAGTCGGCATCCCCACAAAATATGAGACAATGTCCCAAGGTCTGCCAAACATCTCCAACAAAGATTTGAAGAGGACAGGCCCATCAATACAAAATGGTCAGGGGTCCTATACCAATGGCATAGAATTTTCTTTTGAATGAGTTGCAGTCTAGGGTCCAGCAAGGCCAGATGTGCCCCTCTCCAACTATGAAGCCAACTGGCATCTGGCATTGTGACTTGTAACTCTGCCTCCCATCTAAGCCTGTGGGGATCCCAATTAGGCAAGTATAGATCCCATAGTAATGTATAAATCTGACAAACAAGGTCCTTGAGACATTGTATCCATTTTTTTCAAATGGCTAACTAGCTCCATAGAAATCAATGTATAATCCCTTGTGAACCCAGGGCACAAGGTGTGACACAATTAAAAATATCTCCATAAGTCCCTTACTGTTATAGAAAACTGGTGATGCAGTTGGTTTAACGCCTTACTTTGCTGTTTTTCAATATATTTCCACTACACTTTCAACATAGTCTTTTTAGGTCCCCACTTCATAAACAATGCATCTATATATATATATATATATATATATATATATATATATATATATTAATTAGAGCACAAAACTCCATTTAATGCATCAGTTAGGGTTGTTCCACAGCAACAAAGTGAGGAAATTTGGTATTAGGATTGAAAGCCCGCTTGAACCCCAGCCCACCCCCAACCCGGCATTGGGGTGCGCGACAGCTCAGCCCTAACTCTCACCCCATCACATGTGAGGTATAGGAGAGGTATAGGAGAATGGGTGAGAGTTAGACCGATGACCCTAACGCGCACCCCAATGCCGGTTGGGGGGGTGGGATGTGGGGTCCAACGGGGGCTTTCAACCCTAACACCAAATTTCCTTGCTTTTGTTGCTGTGGAACAACCCTAACTGATGCATTAAATAGAGTTTTTTTCCTCTAGTTTCCCTTCTTTTTGAGAATGAGGACAATAAATAGTGAATGGAATGCGGTGGTGGGTGATGCACATGGAAAAGCAAATGGAAATGGTAAAGCAAACGGTAATAGAAAAGCAAGTACAAAGTGATGTCAAAGCGAACAGTGATGGAAATGGAGACACAAACGCAAGCATGTATGGAACGCAATTGGTAATGCACATGGTCATGGTACCGCAATTGGAAATGCAAATGGTAACAGTAACAGCAACAATAATACCAAAAAAAACAGAAACCAAAACGCAGGCACGTACAGAAATGCAAATTGTGATGTGCATGGTCACAGAACCACTGTTGTAAATGCAAATGGTAATGGTAACAGCAACAATAATGCCAAAGGAAACAGACACAGAAAGACGAACAGAAGCGAGTATAGAAATGCAAACTGTAACATGCACAGGCATGGTACCGCAATTGCAAATGTAAATGGTAATGGTAACAGCAACAGTAATGCCAAAGGAAACAGAAACATAAATGCAAATGCAAGTGCACATGGAAACGCAAACTGTAACACGCACGGTCATGGTAATGCAATTGGAAACGTCAATGGTAATGGTAACAGCGAAGATGACACAAAACGAAAGACACACACAGAGGGAAGGTCAACTGCAAACTAAAATGGCAATGCACAGGCTGATACAAAAAAACCCAAAAACATAAGCAGTAATGGAAATGCAAATGGTAACAGTAATACAAACAGAAGCGCAAATGAAAATGCAAACCATAACGCACACGGTGGCGTACACGGGAACGGTGACGCGAACAGTAACAGAAACGCAACTGGAAATGCTAACTGGCACAGTAACAAAATGGCAAGCTCTTCTTTTCCCCAAAAACTGCATTGAAAAAGATAGTGAATACATAGAATGTATGCATAATAATGGGCCTCAGAGCAGAAAAGGAGGACTTGGAATACTATATTGCTTATATCTCAGGAACCGTACGACGTAGAAAAAAAATGAAAATTTCATATGAATTATGACATTCCTGGATAGTTTTGTACTTAGCCCTGATATGGGGGGGGCTAAGCATTTTTCTGACGAAAAGTCCATATCTCACACCGTTTCCAAGATACAGACCCCGAAAGGAGCGACGGATGCCATAATGTTATGGGAAAAAGAGTCAAATTTGGAGTGACGTAACTTTGCAGCCCTGCAATATTTTTTCACCAAACTACCAAACAGCACATCTGTGGCATGTTGGCTGTCCACCCTCCAAATTTCAGCCCAACAGACCAAACCATTCTTTTGCAGCAGGGTGTCAAAGAATTCCTGTTATTTTGGGCATAGTGTCGCAAAATAGTGTCGCAAATCACGACACTTTCGCAAATGAAATCATGAAAGTATCATGAGTGTGACACTACTTTGCAACACTACTTTTTCCAGAAATTAAAAACATATTTCTGGGGTGTTTAACCCCAAAATAAAGACATGGCTAGCATCCTGAGGGTCTGACTAGGTAAACACAAAAAGTTTTGTGTCCCTAGATGGTCCCAATTTTAAATGACAAGCATTTTTCTGATCACCAACTGAAAACAAAATGACAGATTTGTGACACTACTAGGGCCATTTGCAACAGTAAAAAGTGCATTTGCGACACTGTCGAACTTTTTGATAATGTTTCCCATTGACTTATAATGGGAACTTGTTTTTTGAATAACGTTTGAACCATTTAATATTTTTTCACAAAATCTTCAAAAGGCACATTGGGGACCATGGTCGCATGCTCCCTGAAGTTTTTGGACTGGTCACGCAAACCATGCGACCTGTAGGCGCGAGCAAAGAATTCACCAAAAAACGTAAATGCATGCACAGATCTCACTTAATAACTCTGCAGCTGTATATCTGACCACTACAAAAGTTGGCAGATCCCACGAAGTATGGTTTTTGATCATGTATGCCAAATTTTAGGCAAATCCATTGAACGATGGCAAAGTTATTCAATTTTGACCTTTAACCTTAAAGGGGCTACCTGGCCTAACTATGGTAGACTACCGCGTACTGTAATATATATAGGTGTAGTTGGGTTGTTCGCAGTGAGCACAGTAGTTGAAACCCCTTGACCTCGAGCCCTCACCGCAGGCGATTGATTTAGCCCTAACCTCACCCCATTCTCCCATACTTCTGCTGCTTTTACACATGTCATGGGGTGAGAGTTAGGGCTGATGATCCAATGCACACCTCAATGCCAGTTGGGGGTGGGCTGGACGTCGTGGGGCTTAAGGGCCTAACAATTAAAATTTTCACTTTTGTCGTAGTGGAACAACCCTCAACTGATGTATTAAATGGAGTTTTTGCTATGAATTTCCTTCTCTTTTGAGAAGGAGGACTAAAAAGTGAATAGAATGCGTGGTGGGTTCCACGCTTCCCCACCACGTGATGTCTTGGGACATAGTGTAACAGTAACTGCAGTGCAAATGCAAGCTTAAAGGTTATGCACATGGTGACGCAAAGATAAAAGGTAACATAAACGTTAATAGAAATGCAAGTGCAAAGTGATGTCAAAGTGAACAGTGAAGCAAATGTAGACACGAAAGCACATACAGAAACGCAACTGATAACATGCACGGTCATGGTATTGTTATTGTAAATGCAAATGTTAACTGTTACAGCAATAATAACTCCAAAGGAACAGAAACGAAAGGTAAACCTGCGCTTTATGGAAATGCAAAGCGAACGCCGCACGGTCATGGTGCCACAATTGTAAATGCAAATGGTAACAGTAACAGCAAAAAATAATGCCAAAGGAAACAGAAACTGAAAGGCAATGAAGACGATATGGAAGGCTTAAACCATAACATGCATGGTCATGGTACCTGAATTGGAAATGCAAATGGTAATAGTAACAGCTAAAATAACACCAAGGAAACAGAAATGGAAATGCTAACCAAGCATGTACAGAAACGCTAAACCATTATGCGATGGTTATGGTACCAGAATTGTAAATGCAAATGGTAACGGTAATACAACAATAATGCCACAGGAAACAGAAACAGAAAACACAAGCGCCGGATGGAAAATGTAAACCATAATGCGCATAGCCAGCAGTACCACAATTGTAAATGCTAATGGTAATGGTAACAGCAACAATAACGCCTAAAAGAAACAGAAATGCAAACGTAAGCGCATACAGAAACACAAACTGTAATGCTCATGGTCACAGTACCGCTATTGGAAATGCAAATGGTAATGGTAACAGCAATGATAACGCCAAAAGAAACAGAAACGCAACCCCAAATGCAAGCGCGAATGGAAATGCAAACCATAACGTGCATGGGCATGGGAATGCAATTGGAAATGCAAATAGTAATGGTAACAACAACAACGATGATGCAAAATGAAAGGCAAACACAAACGCAAATGGAAGGGCAGCTGCAAACACAAATGGTTATGCGCATGGTGATGCAAAGTGAAAGACAAACAGAAACAGTACAGTAGACACAAATGGTAAGAGTAACACAAACACAAGCGCAAAGAGAAACGCAAAGGATAACGCACACGGTGGCGTACATGGGAACGCTAATGCAAATGGGTATGGAAACGCAAGTGGAAACGCTACGTGTAATAGTAACTGAGCGACACCCTGTGTTCGCCTCAACAGCTGCATAGAGAAACACAGTGTGTACAAAGAATGTATGCATAATAATGGCCCGGAGCAGATAATGAGTTGTAGGAATACTAAATTGATTATATCTCAGAACCGTATGACTAGAAAAAAATTCTGAAATTCACATGATTCATGACTTTCCTGGCTAGGTTTCCACTACATGGTCACAATGAAAAATCTGTATCTCACACCGTTTCCAAGATACGAGCCTCAAAAAGCGCGGCATATGCCACCATGTTAGTCTATGGTAAAAAATGTCAAATTCAGAGTACCGTAAGTTTGCATCCGTGCAATATTTTTTCACCACACCACGAAAAGGCACATCTGTGAGATGTTGGCTGCCTTCCCTCCAAATTTTAGCCCAAAAGACCAAACCGTTCTTTTGCAGCAGGGTGGCAAAGAACTCCTCTCATTTTGGCCATAGTCTGGAAAAGTAGTGTCGCAATTTGCGACACCTTTCGCAAAAATTTGCAAAAGTGTCGCAGGTGCTACACTACTTGTGACACTACTGTTTCCAGAAATTTGAAAATATATTTTGGGGTATTTAACCCCAAAATAAAGACATGGCTAGCATCCTCAGGGTCCAACTTAGGTGAACACAAAAAAGAATTGTATTCTAGAGGGTCCCAAATTTAAATGCTAAGCATTTCTGTGACCAGTAACTGAAAAAAATGGCTGACTCATGACACCACAGGAGTCATTTGCACACTAAAAGTGCATTTTGGCACTGTTGAACTTTTGTTAACTTTTCCCATTGACTTATAAAGGAACTTGTTTTGAATAACTTTGAACCGCTCAATATTTTTTACACAATCTTCAAAAGGCACACCGGGCACTGGCTACAGCTCTTTGAAATTTTCAGACCAGTAAGCGCAAACTGTACCACCTGTAGGCGTGGGCAAAGAATATGTAAAAAAACATAAATGCTCACACGGATGTCGCTAATAACCCGCAGCCACATATCCAACCGGGTACGAAAAGTTGGCAGATACCAAGCCTATGGTTACACCCCATGCTCAAGCCAAAGTTCAGGCAAATCCATTGAACAGTGGGTAAAGTTATTATGGTGCAAAGTTTACTCATTTAACATTAAATGGGGTACTTCTACCATAATATATATATATGTGTGTGTATATTCCCCATCTCATGAACAATGTATTGTGATATATATCTATTTTTTTTAATTATGTGTTTATTAATTTTTTCCCTGTTTTTTGCCCACCCTTATGTCCTTGGCATGATGCACATGTGTGGAGGCACGTCTGCATCATGCACTGCAGGATGTCCCCCCTTACCAGTCACCCATGCTCACCTGTGCCACCACTGGACCTCCACCCAGAGGCAGTGGGACTGTGGGAGGGTGACCCCCCCCCAGAAGAGGAGAGCAGCCATTGGGCAGCTCAGTCCTGCTCCTGCACTCCCCTGCTGGTTCCCTGGCAACCCGAGGTCATTTCTGAACCCGGTCACGCATAATGTGAGGTAATTAATGAATTCTATAGTAATGCCCACTCCAACTTGAAGTACTAATGTCAACCACAAAGAAATGTGCAGCTGTCAAGAGAGAATAGCATACATATTAAGGGGAAATGCATTTTGCCCTTCCCACTCCACCCAGGCGCTTAGTCACTATCAGCAAAAATTCACTCTATAGCACTATATAAAATATCAGAAAGAAAGTAGAGTGAATTTCTGCACATTTGCTGTCCATTGAACTGTGAACTTCAACTATTATGGTGGCAAACCAAAGTCTAATTAAGAAAGTGTTTTGTAAGTATATCACTGCACGCTTGTCTTCTTACATGTATGTGCCGTGATGGCTGTTCTGTCACACATGCACATTGTTGAGTTATTAGTGAGCTGTGGGCTGAAATACAGACAACAGATGCCATGTTAAGATATGCAAAACAACACTGAAAGAAGTGGAACAACACAATGTGGTAGGCCTAGAAAGAAATGCTGTGATCCTCCTAATGTGCCTACACAGAAATGTACCGAGTCATACTTTCTAAAAGTAAGACAAATATGTTAGTCTATTATTCACTGTGTAATATACTGTATGTGCTGTTGTTTTTGCAGCATGACTATATTAATAAATATCAGTTCTGTGATCACATAGTTCAGTGAACACAGTAAAGAATTCAAGTTATTGAACCATTGTTTGTGTTTATTTTCAATAATGCAATAGTGAAAATTGACATAACATCTAATTAACACTTGCCATGTTACAAGCACATTAAGCCACTCTGAAGCTTCTACGGGGTAATTAATGCATGGTTGGGTGGTTGTAGGTACTCAGCCTTCTGCCTCATGCCACAACCCCCCAAACATTCATTAATTCCTCAGTAGCAGGGACCCTGTTTTCATTTTACCGTAACACCGGGTAACAACTCACGAATCCTGCTTGGTTTATGATTTTGAATTCTTGTACCGTGCTCTCACGGAAATTGCATTTCACTGCACAGAATCTCTAAGATTTCAGCATCTTTTACATTTTTTTTTTATTTTCTTCATGTCCTCTTCTCACAGCATCAGTCTCCACTCTTTCAGAGATCCCTAGGGCTGGCTATCCTTAGCTTCACCCCCAGCTAATGCTCAGGAGCTCCTGGTCCTGCCCCTATCCTGCCTGGATTGTACCTCCCAGGTGGGAAGGGAGGGGACCCCAGGTCACCCCTCCACACTCCTTAGTGTGTGGTGCAGCTCAGTGGGTCCCTCATGGTGCCTGGGTTATGAAGTCTGAGCACCTGGGTCCCTTCTCCAGTGGCCAATGTGGGTGATTCTTCCTGGTTTTCTGGCCTTGTCTCTGAGGGCACCAGCACTACAGGAGATCCAAGGAGGTAGGTCACATAGAAACATGCCATTGCTCCAGATCCTGGCTAGCGTCGTCCCCTCCTGATCACTCTGCAGCACCATTGCATCACCACCCGTGGTCACGCAGGTGGTGTTAAAGCAGCAGGACCTGCACCCCACCCTCCCTGGATGAGGAGGAGGAGGGCAGTCCTCCAGGTGCTCGATCCTACTCCTGGCCATACCTCCAGCAACTCGAAGTTTGCTTTTCTGACCCTGGGTCTCTGGCATTGCAAGCAATAGTGCTACCACAGTGCCAGTGTGCGGCCCAGATTTCAGCATCTTAAAATGAATGCTGCTGTGCTTTGTATTCTTTCGCTTTGCTGCATATAGAGTCAGTAAGGAAATCACCCACAACTACTTTATTGTAATCTGCCATTCAGTTTAACCACCCATGCCTAGTGGTTAGAGTAACAAAACAGTGAATGAACTGGGTACATCCAGCAGACCTGGGTTTGATTCCCACAACCTCCACTTGCATACTGTGTGACTCCAAGCAAGTCACTTAACCTCCCAATGCTTCTAGGTCACTCCTGAAAACAGACAGTTCTGCCTAGAGGGCCTTACCTGCTTTATAAAGAATATAAAAAAATACCAATATATGTTTACTACATCATAGAATACTAGTTAGGTGCCCATGTAATTTACCTGAGTTTTACTGAGCTGCAATGATTTTGTATAGGTGAAGATAAATGTTCAGATACATTTATGTGTTTTATAAGCTTGTTTTAGATTTTAGTCAGGTTTGTATTGTATTCTTGCGTATAAGCATCTGAGGTTGTGGATTGCTAAATGCAGGATCAGTGTTACCAACTAGCTTATTCAAGTTTATAATCAGTAGGGTCATCCGAAAATCCTCAGTTGTTTGAATGAAAATCAGTCTGAATGAAAGTATGTTCACAAAGAAGAAACTGCCTTACTACTTATGAAAAGACTTCATTAGCACCCCATTTAGGTGAATTTGATAATTTGCACCTTTTCTCCCACCTGCTGTATCAGTCTCTGTGACAACAAAGTTTTTTGATAGACTGCTTCAACAATAAGCAGATGTTAAGTATTTAAGTGTACTTATGTTTGGCCAGTGGATTTTGGAAAGCACAGTCAATGACGTACGGAAGGTAAGACCTCAGGGGCTGTATGATGCTGGTGGGCAGAGTAGTGCTCAGTTCACATCTGAACAAAGACATGAAAACTGGGAGACACCCTGTTCATGGACACCAAGTAAAAAAAAAAAAGCATCCACATGTCTGGGAGATGCATAAATCCATTTGAACGTCCTCCACCAATCACTTATGGATTTTTTAGGTGAAGACACTGTATTTCAAAGAAGCAAATTCAAGCAGTTTTTTTTTTTTTGCTCCTCCTACCCCCTGCCACTTCACTCCTTCAGGCTTGTCAAGGCCCCCTACCACTACTGCTGAGTCCCAACCACCATCCACCTGCCCCTTACTGCTATGCTACCAGGTAACCCAAAGTAAATCTTCATTGAGGGCCCCTACCCCTGTGGGAGGCTACCAGGGAGGAGAATTGCCTCAAAGAGCTTCCTGTGTCTCCTGGGTATGGTAGGGTTCAGAACAGACACATGTCTGGGGCTTCCGGCTTATGGAGGGACCAACAGCTGTCCTTCAGTTGGTCAGCAGGTGTTTTCCAACTTTTCTTGGGAGTTTGACAGGCTACATGATGTCAAGGCACAAGCTGGCGTCCATCACGCTCCCTCCTGCAGTGAGGGCTGACATGTTGTCATGCCCTGGCCTCCATCAGGGACCAGCAAATGCTGAGTTGTGAACCCACCTCCCTCCCAGGAGAAGGTGAGTGGTCACTGGACACTCAAGCCTTCACCCACCAGCTGGCCCTCCAACACCCAAGTCTATTCTCTAAACCTGGTCATGCGGTGTCACAGGCAGAAATCCAATTCAGGCAGTTAAATTATAGATAGAAAAAATAAAAGTAGCCCACCTTAGCGGTGATAGTTCTGATTAATTCACATCTGAGTTCTACAAGCAAAGAGACCAAGTCATTTCTAACTTGCATGTCGGGTGCGGTGTTGAAGAAAGAGGATCATAGTGCTGTCACTACTGCTATCTACCCCAGAGGGATGTGGACTGCATTGTTGCTAATACTACCATTACACCAAAGGGGTGGGGCTGTAGTGCTTCTGCCATCACCACTGACAGATGGGGAATGTACTACTGCCACACACCTATGGATAGGCCATAGTGCTGCTACTTCTGTCACACCTGAGGAATGGTGAATGTAGTACCTGCTGCCATCACACCTAAGGGATGGGGGCCACAGTGCTGCTACTTCTGTCACACCTGAGGAATGGTGAACATAGTACTGCTGCCATCACACCTAAGGGATGGGGGCCACAGTGCTGCTGCTTCTGTCACACCTGAGGGAGGGAGGTCATAGTGCTTTTGCTGCTGCCATCACACCAGAGGGATGGGTGCCATAGTGCTGTTGGTGCTGCCATCGCACCTGAGGGATGGGGTCGTAATGCTGCTTCTATCACACCTTAGGGATGCGGGCTGTAGTGTTGCTGCTGCCATCACATCTTGTACCTAAACTAACTTTAAATTGGTACAAGGATGGAAGGAGGTGCAATAGTGGAGGTGAAAACTGCTAAAATGCATGTTAGCAGAGTTAAAATTGTTAAATAAGTACATAAACCAAACACCGTAAAACCGGATTTTGGCTTAACAGACACCGGTGACAATACCGTTTTACAATGCGCAAAACGGAATATGCTCTTTCTCAATCCGGTAAACCAGTATCCCTGCCCAGTAGAGCCTCCTTCAGAGTGGCTTAATGCTTACTTGGAAGCAAGTCATATGATGACCACACCCACAAAATGTGCTGGTCTGAGTACCTAATGGACTTGAAAACCCAGAACACAGAAGAACTCACAGAGCCCTGGTGGGGGAAGAAAATGACTGGGGCACCAAGAAGGAGAAATACCAGCTATTCCAAAGGGATAGGTCCTGCTGGAAAATAATTAGGGGGATCTCTTTTATTTATTTATTTGTATTTATTTATTTGCTTTGATAATGGGTAAGTGCACTACATAGAATTGCCTATTTTCAGACAGGACCTGGGAGATTACAAATCAAGATAAGTTCAAAACAATAGTACAAGGAAAAGCAGATACAATGCAGTACATAAAAAGATCAGCAACCTTAATAGAGGGTAGAATTACATTGCAAAGCTTCACAGATCTAAAACTGCTAGCAGAGTAAGTAACATAAGTGCATAACATCAGTGCTGGTGGCATGGGAAGAGGAAGGGACATGATAGGATAAAGTGCAAAGGCAAGGAAAGAGGGATAATGCATACATTAAAAGCTTTACAAGCATCCAAGGAGGTGAAGTAATTGAAGAGGGCATGCTTGAAGGCAGGGGTGAGAATTGGAACATCTAAGGAAAGCAGAAGGGACTTCCAGAATTTTAGATCATGGAAGGAGAAGGCAAGTTCACCCACTTTGGTGGAGCATTTGGGGACAGAGACTGGAGCTGAAATCGTGGACCGAGGAGTCCGAGCAGTCAACCAGGGTGAACAAGGCAGCTAGGAGGAGGGAGAGAAGAACGAATAATATTGTCTGTCAGGCAACCTATGGAATATAAATGCTGGGAAGAGGGGGATAACCAGTGGAGGTCAGAGAGAGTGGAGGAGAGAGAGAGACAGCTAAAAGACAGGGGACTGAAATAATAGAAGAAGCTCAAGTTACACAGAGATTGACACCACACCCTAAACTACTAGGATTAGTCAGTGATACAGGTGGATGGGGCAAACGTGTATTTAATAAATGGAATGGGTGGGCCAAGGGAGGAGCAAGGGATGGGGAGGGCAGGATAAGTCAGCCCTCAAAGCCTGGAATAAAAACAAAAGAGAGACACAAGGTTAGTTAAATAGAACATGGGGTGGAAATGTAAGGTAAGGGAGGAGTTACAAAGAGAAAGGAGAAGTAGGTAATTGAGCAACAATTAGGGTTGGCCACAGAGACCACCAATATCCACAAATTAATTCAACCAGCAATAATTATTTAAATTAGGCAGGACACAATGGCAAAAAGGCAGTTAGATAAAGCATAACTAGCAATAAAAAAAAAAAAAGCAGCAGCAGAGAGCCAGGGCTGCTTATAGCGCTAGATTAAAGTTTTTAGTAAAAGCAGCTCCCAGGAAAAAAAGGCACCAAGATTCAAATGAGCTAATCAGCAAGCAGAGCACAGCAGCTGAGACTGGGACCAGTACCTAATGTGAACTTTCAGCGGCCACTGGAGCAAGGGCTGGGGAAGGCAGGATAAATCAGCCCTCAGACCTTGGTGTGAGTGTTTGGTGGTGACTGAAGCAAGAGCTGGTGATGGCAGGATAAATCAACCCTCAGACCCTGGTGTGAGCTTTTGGCAGCAACTGGAGCAAGGGCTGGGGAGAGCAGGACAAATCAGCCCTGAGAACCTGCTGTGAGCTTTCTGCAGTAACTGGAGCAAGGGCTGGGGAGGGCAGGATAAATCAGCCCTCAGACCCTGGTGTGAGCTTTCAGCAGTGACTGGAACAAGGGCTGGGGAGGGCAGGATATATCAGCCCTCAGACCCTTTTGTGAGCTTTCAGCGATGACTGGAATAAGGGCTGGGGAGGGCAGGATACATCAGCCCTCAGACCCTGGTGTGAGCTTTCAGCGATGACTGAAATAAGGGCTGGGGAGGGCAGGATAAATCAGCCCTCAGACCCTGGTGTGAGCTTTTGGTGGTGACTGGAGCAAAGACTGGGAGGGCAGAATAAACAGCCCTCAGACCCTTTGGAATGAGGGTGTCTGTGAAAATAGAGAGTAAATCAGTGTGACAAACAAGTCCGCTGGAGTCCATCTGGTCAAGCTCAGACAAAAAAAAGCAGGGTAGGGACAAAATAGATACTCAGAAAGGAACTACAGTACTGCAAAAGCTCAAGATAGTGAAACAGCTTCAGTGGTCACAAGTACTTTGTAAAGTTAAATCCCACAAATTGGCATTCTAGTAGCATAACCTACAGTATTACTGTCCCTTAATATTTGAGAAATTTTGCTAATTAGTAATTTACAGAATTCCAACTGTAAATTTTAACCAACTAAACAAATGTATACAGATTTTTCAGACTTTAGGACCCATAAATATTATTAACTCATACCACATTTTGGGTGTTTATCTGCAATAGCAGTGGAGCAGTATAAAATCCAAAATACTGAGATTTTTACAAAATATAACAAATAATTAAATTGTGAGATTATGAACTCCTGTAATTTACAAATTGTTTAACCAACTACCTCTTCATTTTGCAGTTCCAATACCCTTCCAAAAATTATGAATAACATTTTCAGTTATCTAGATACAAAGGTGGTTTAGCTTTAAGCTTGAAAATTATTTTCATAACATTTTACAAAATAATACATTTCCACATGTTAAGCCTCTGTAAATTCACCATCATTCATTCAAATGTCATAAAATTGAAAATATCATTAGGACAAATTACAGTGCCTAAGTGTACCAAATTACAGGACTTAATCTGCAAGAACAGCTGAGGTATGATGAATTAAAAATTTCAGAAAATAGTATGCAGGTCTGTGAAATTTGAGAAATTCAAGTAATTTTATGAAAATTCCATAAAAGCAGAATTTGCTAATTTCCCCATGCCTACTACTGAGACAATCATTTTTCCTTCAGTGGGATAAACAAGGGCATTCTAGTGCAAAGATTTCATTGATGCAAACAATGGACTCTATGGCCTGGATATTCAAAGGGTTGCGCCATGCATGAACAGTGGTTCTTGTCACGTAACTCACGAAAATGCGCGCCACCGGTGATATTGAGAAGGGGCCAGTTGGCGCCACCGAAACATGCTGAGCAACAGCGCAATGGAAATGAAGGCATGCGCAACGTGAAGGGGGCGGGTCCATGTATAAAGTGCGCAATGCGATATTCGAACACTCTGCGTAATGCGCAAGAGTGGCTCAGCCGATGAGCGAGTGCCGGATGCGAGCCAAAAATAAAAGGCTCAAGGGAGCGGGCGCAAGAACCCTAGCAGGCTGCAAACTGGGGAGAGAGACAGAGAGACAGAGAGAGAGAGAGAGAGAGAGACAGGAGCAGGAAGGGCAGAGAGGGACAGTGGGTCCTGGAGGACAGAGGGCCAGTGGGGGTGCCGGTGCAGTGGAAGCAGCAGTGGGGGCAGTGGGGTAACAAAGGAACAGCAGCTGGGGGCAGAAGCCAGGAGATGGACAGTGTCAGCTTCCACATGGAAGCTGTAATGAGGTGAGACAGCATGCTGCAGGACATGGCGCGGAGGGGGCCAGTGATATGCCCCGACAGGCGTTATCGTGCCCGCATCAGCTACGAGCTGTACACAGATGTCGGAGTTGTGGCCTGGTACCACCTGAACAGGGCAATACTGAGACGGCTCAGCGAGGCTGTGCAGTGATGTGATGCAGGCACCCTCACGGCGGTCATGCTCTGTCCGTGGAGACAGGTGACAGCCTGCATGTGCCTGCTGCGCCCACGGGCACCTTCCAGAAGGCCGACAGGGACACCACGGGCATTACACAGTCGGCCACGTCATGCATCCTCACCCGATTCCTCAGCGCGACTGCTGCTCATGCTGCGGTGCATCCATTTCCCCAGCACCGGCAGAGCCGTACAGCAAACATGCAGGAGTTCCACAGGGTAGCACATATGCCTGGCGCGCTTAGGGCCATAGATTGCACCCATGTGGCCATTCGGTGATGCCACCTGGCCCCGACGGCCATGCATATCGGAACCGAAAGGGCTTTTCCAGTGTCAACTGCCGGGTGGTGTGATGCCACCGGGGCTATCATCACGTATGTGTGCCACACACCTGGCGGAGCTACTGCGATGCCTTCATATGGCACCAATCTGTACTGTGCCATCGATTCGAGTGGGAACATCCCCACGGGTCATCTAGTGGGTGAGCACACATGTATGGAATGCAAACTTGTGTAAGTGTGGGATTTATGTCCAGGTGCCATGGTAGTGGCACAGGCGATATAGGCATTAGGACCTGACATGACACTGATTCCACTATCTCCACACAGGTGACTGTGGATACCCACTCTGTCCCTGGCTGCTCACACCATACCGCGCCCACCCACCCCAGCAGCACGGTTTCAATGAGGCACATGCCGCAACACGGAACATCATAGGCGGGTGTTTGGGATACTCAAGGCACGCCTCCGATGCCTGGACACCTTCCAGGTGTTCCTACAGTACAGCCCCCGAAAAGCTGCCGTGGATATTCCTGGCCTGTTGCATCCTGCATAACATGGCCAAAGACTATGGGATAGCTGCACAGGTCCAAGAGGTTACATGTATGAGGTCGCCAGTGGCTCGGTGATGTGGGTGATGACAGCCCCCAGGACGGAGGGGCCCCGACTGGCTGCGGAGGCCCAGCTGCACCGGCACCATTGCAGAAGAGCACTACGCACAACACAGGTAAGTCAGGGACATGTGCAGGCAACACTGTCCATGCGCGGAACCACAGGCACAGGGGAACACACGTGCATGAAGGTCAGGGAGTTGAAGGGTCCAGGCATACCAACACACCATCAGAGAGGGTGAGCACTCATATGGACACACACACACACCAGGCAGCATACAGGGCAGCAGCACAGCACTGCAGAAATGACATCGCCAACACACAGCACCACCAACCACCCCACCACCTGACTGTCCACTTGACGTGTGTCAGGACCTGGGCAACCTTGCCCTTGGTGTACAGTGCAATGCAGGCATCATCATCCACACGCACCTGTGGACAGCAGTTGGGAGAGTGTGCAGGTGGTCCGTGTGTCAGCTTGGTGAGCAGAGCACTCCAGCGGTGCACTGCCACCATGACACATTGCACACAGGGCGGCACCAGACAGGGCCTGCATTGGGGAGACAGCTCAGTCAGGGGAGCACTGTCCCGGCCACCACGGATGCGTGGCGGCCCACTGTCCTATCAGCACTGGCAGGCTGAGCGGGTTACATCGGGTTGGCTAGTTCACCAGGGGTCCAGTCGTGATCACTCCTTGCGACTGGGTTCGTCCCGCCAAACAAACTTACCAGGGGTGCCGGGATGCCCACAGCAGAACCCGCATCGACAGGCCTGTGTCATGCAGCGCGGGGAGGCGGGGAGTGGGAGTGCGCGCACCATGTGGGGTGCGTGGTACAGGGGCACCAGACAGTGTGGTCAATCACCGGTGCGCCACAGACCACTGCCTGGGTCAACCTGTCAATGGCAGCAGTCACATCCGTCTGCATAAGGACCATCTCGGCTCGGTCCTGAGCACACTCCTGCTATGCCGCTCCACGGACACAGACAGTGCTCACGACCTTGCAACCCACCCTGCAGCTGTGCCGCCTCCTGCAGCAGGCGGGTGTGCGTGTCCAATGGGTACTGTGCCCCAATGGCTTGTCGTGACCCCAGGGTGTGATGGTCTTGTGCACAGCACCCCTTATTGGCGCTGTTCGCCAGACCAGGTATGGGCGATCTAGGCTGTGGACAAGTGCCTGTGACGCTGTCCCAGGCCTGGTGTGCAACTGTTGCTGCCGCCTCTCCAACTGCTGGTAGGTCACCTGTTTCACCCTGTGTTGTCAACAGTGCCAGACACCTGCTCAGCCACGATGCTGCCCACGGTGCTGACAGGCACAGCCTGTGACTGTGCCAGCATGCTGTACACAGGTGTGGAGCAGGATGGCCCAGGGGCACGTGCTGCCTGCCAGGTCCGTCTGGGGACACACTCCATCACTGGCCATTGCAGGCCTGCTATCATCATTAGTGCCGGGTACACGCTATAGGCACAGCATGCTGGCATACCTGCATGCCAGACTGTTGTGACGCAGGCTGGTGCACCCCTGCACCCATATCACTGCCGCCGGAGTTGTTGGGCCGCCTGCTGTTGCCGTAGTGCGGCTGCTGGCGGTGGATGGTCCTTCCTCAGGTCCAGCAGGTCTGGCTCACTGTCAGCACCCACCATCACCACCGTCTCCTGCAGGCTTGACAGGATCTGTAACAGAAAGAGGTACATGTAGTGCATGTGAACAGCCCCCAACATCACCATGTCATACCGTGCAGTGATGGGCTTACCTGTCTGAATCCTCTGCCTGGAACACCGGTAATGGCACTGGCTGCATGGCGCGACCAGTGTCTCCTCAGTCGTGGGCTGCAACACACTGGTCCCCACCAGTGGCAGCGCGTCCACCTGAAGGCTGCCACCTTCTCCTTCAGCCTCCTGCGGTCAGTCCCAAGCAATAACTACTGAGGAGAGAGGGGTGTAGTATTGCTAGAAATTGAATACAAATTAGATTATTAATTTAACAACAACAGGGAAACAAATATTAACATGCAGGACAGACCCTAAAAGAAAAACTGGTGAGCATTTAAAGGTATAAAAGTATTCCCTATCACAGCAAAGACCATACTCACAATGAAACCTGGAAAGGATTAGGTTGATTTGCTGCAAATGGTCTTAATGGCCCTACTTTACACCTCCTCAGACTGACTGGTATACAGACAAAGGTCTGCATGACATCAGAATTTGTTTGTAATCTGAACGTGCAAGTAAAATGGTGAAAGATTTAACAGAATCTGTTTTACAAGTATGTGAGCAATCAAAATGACTGAAAAAGTACTACCTCTGAATAAAACTGGATTAGCAGGTAAAGTTTCTGAAACACAGATTATACAGTCCACTCTGGGACAGGAGGCTACCCTAATGTGGTGCCTGTCTGAACGTCTAAGGGTTTCAGAAAAATGAAGGTGTTAATTAAGGTGGTATTGTTTACCCTCCCCATGAATAATCTTCCAATTTGCGGATGTGAAGTTAGAGGTGACAACACACAGGGACACATTTGGCTCTTTTAAGTGCCCTGCTCTTGAAGGCACTTCCTGATTAGCATGCACTGCAAACAAGCAAGCACACTGAAATGTCAGACACTTGCTTACAGTCAGATAGAAGAAAATAAAACTGTTAGTGGAGGATCTCACAGATGTTGCTTGACCCACCATAAAAACCGAATTTGCAATAGTGAAAACAGGAGGACTGAATCTGGACCTAGAAAACCGAATCCATTCGGTCAAAAACCGAGTAGGTGATAACCTTAATGTCCTGGTTCACAACTGACACTACCCAACACACTTTCATGGCATCCCCTCTCACACAGCAAGGCGCGAATCATGACGTCTGCTGTAGTACCTTGTATTATGAAGTGCTCACTAGTGCAGAACGAAAAGTCGTTCTGCATTAGTGAGGACGTCACTACTGCAACAGAACAACTTTTTGCGGTGTATGGATTTCCATACACAACTGCATTCAAATATACGCTATAGTACAGATACATAATAAAACAACGAATGGTGACCTTTAAGCGGTCAGCACTTAGAGCTGACATGGGTACATGTGCAGGTGGAGGAGAAATGGGCTTTGAGAAGAGAATTGAAGTTCGGAGGATCTGCAGAATAGCCAGGGGAAGTGAGTTCCAAATTGGGCATGTGGTAAGTGAAATCTGACTGGCCTGCCACAGTGGCCGTGAGTGGTACGGACAGGTGATGTGAGTCATTGTTTCTTAGTGCGAAGCCCAGGGAGCTAGAGGCTGATCGTACTGAGGCTAGATCAGGAGGGAGTGTGCCAAGTATTTTGCCATGACACCTAGCACAGTGTGCAAGGCAGGGGTCCTGTATAGGTCACAGTGGTAGGTGGGTATTCACGGGCAAAACGGCAGAAGGAGTGCAAGAGGGGATCCAGTCTGGCTAGGGTGGACTTTGGGGCTGTACTGTAGACTACATCACCATAGTCGAAAATCGGGAGAATCATCTTCTGCACAATCTCTCAACGAGCCGGCAGAGGGATGCAACCACGGTTGCGGTACAGAGCTCCCAACTTGGGGTGGAGCTTTTTATGGATGGCATCAGTATGTGCAGAGAAGTCCACATGCTGGTTAAGCCAGGCCCCAAGATACCTGCATGAGGTGCAGTTCTCCAGAGTAGTCCCATCCAGGGTGTAAAAGGAAGGGGAGGAGGGGAGCTTAGAAAGTCTCTGCCTTTTGCCGAAGGTCATGGAGATGGTTTTCTTGGTATTGAGAAAGAGCTGATTTGAGCGAAACCACCGCTGAACATCGTTGGAAGTCCTACTAGAGTCTGATCACAACATCAGAGGGCGAGGGGCCAGATGTGTACAGTTCTGTATCATCCACATACATGTGAATGGATGTGTGTGGGCAGATGGAGGGCAGATCATTGAGGAAAATGGAGAACAAAAGCAGACGAAGGACTGAGCCTTGTATACCAGAGGTAACCGGGAGGGGAGCAGAGGTGGTGCTACCAATTCTCATAGACTGGGATTGGCCTATCAAATAGGAATGAAACCACCAGTTGGTGGCCATGCTTGAGAGCCCTGCAAGAGAGAGCTTGGATAGAAGAAGGGAGTGGGAGACTGTGTCGAAGGCTTTATCCATTTTAACAAAAAATGCAGAGGTGATGTGTCCACTGTCCATACCAGTGAGGATGGACTCAGTGAGCCTCAGGAGAGAGGTGGTGGTGGAGTGTGACTTCCTAAAACCATACTGACAGGGAGTGAAAAAAGAAGAGGAATCAGCTAATATTTTTTAGGGCAAGCTACCTCTTGCTGGGAGCTACAATACTGAACATAGGATTTGCAAGAAAGCAAGTTGTGCTCACAACAGAGGGAGGTGAACCTTGCAATTGTCTTTGGTTTGTAGCAGATATTCTACAAGTGGAGGCTACTTCTAACTGAAAGGTGAAATAAGGAACTTAATCAGGAAAAGACAGTCTTGTTACAATTCTTAAGATTTTCAGTGCAGGAAGAGTTTAAAGCACAGCTGACTTATTTTGGGGCTGACTGCTTTCAGAAGCACAAACCACCAGGCTGTTTTGGGGCTGGGGAGGTTTACCTGTGTCTGACTTGGATGTCTGGATTTTCTCTGTTTGATTAGCAGGGGATTTGCTCTGTCAAATTGTTGTGTATGGTATCTTGCTGACAGGAAGGCACTCATCGCAGCAGTGGGTCAGAGCTCTTAGCTGATTGTTTTATGAGGGCACAGTTTAGGCCCAACCTTCCTCCCACCTCACCCCACCCACCTCTGGAAATAGTTCCTTTATACCGGGGTTCTGACATCATTTCCTCAAGAGTGCAAGGTGCATATCAATGTCATATCCTCTTTAGCACACAGCACTGAAAATATAAGCATACACATTGTATAATATATATATTGCTATATAACAAACCAATCACACACACAAACAAAAAAAGTACATAATCATGTGGGAAGTAGTGCAATGTAATGGCTGTGGGGCAGCAGTCTTCCGGGAGACTTTCTGGAGGCTGAGATGCTGCCCTATTTGCAGACAACTCTCTGCCCTGAGGGAGGAATTTGCCCGTCTTCAGGCCACACTGGACAGCAGTAAGGGAACCCTCCCCCAGGCCAGACTGGATGGTAAGAAGGGAACCTCCCCCATCCAGGGAGCACCAGAGCCACCACCACTGCCTCAGAGGTTGCAAAGAAAGCACAGCAGTTGGACCACAGTGGGCTCAGGGAGGGTGAGGATGGTGGAACAGAGGCACACCCAGTCAGTTGTTCCCACCTCAATCCATACATCATTCTGGGAGCACAGCTCCCTATGGATGCACCCACAGAGGAGATTAAGGAGGCTGAGGACACCTGTCACAAGGAGGAGGAGAGGAGGACACCACAAGGAAAGGGAAGCAGCTCCTGGTGGGGGACTCAATTATTAGGGGGATAGAACTGGGGGGAGCAGGGAAAACTGAAGTAAGGTGCCTGCCTGGTGCCATGGCTTGGAGGAACAGGAAGCGCATCCTCAGGATCACGAGAACAGCTGCACGGGAGTCTGAGCTGGACGTCATTGTCCACCTAGGGACAAATGACTTGGCTCAACATGAGATTAGAGCAGTGCAGAAGGACTTTGTAGAACTGGGGAGGGGCCTAAGACAAGTAGCACACAAAGTATCCTTCTCAGAGGTGCTGCCTGTCAATGGCATGAGTGAGGCGAGGGTACTTTGCACCATGCAGTTTAATGAATGGTTGAAAAAATGGTGTGGAACACAGGCGACTGGGGTTCCACCTGGAGGGACACCAGCCTATACTGGCAGGATGGTCTGCATCTGTCCAGGAAGGGAACAAGTCTGTTGAGCAATCGGTTTAAATGCTTCATTGGCAAGCTTTTAAACTAGTCAAGGGGGAGGCACTGATAAGCAGCAGGAAAATCCCAGCCTCTCCCTACAAAACAGGGTACTAAATGAGAAAAAGACCAAGGTAGAAAGGTCAGTGGGGATGCTGCAACTGAAGGTAAAGCCATCAAAAATGGAAAGCAATGAGTACCAATGCCTGTAGTCTGAGTAACAAGCTTCCTGAATTAGTGGCCTTGATGGAGGAGGAACATCTGGATATCGTGGCAGTCACAGAAACATGGTTCACACAAAACCATGACTGGGCGTAAACATACCAGGATACACTATCTACAGGAGGGACAGAGAGGGTAATAGAGGAGGAGGAGTAGCTCTTTACATAAGGGAAGGAATCAAAGCAGCAGAACAAAAGGGAAAACAGGGAGGAGAAGAAGCACTGTGGGTCAATTTGGAGACAGGCAATGGCACCACAATCCGCACAGGGGTTGTATACAGACCCCCTTCTCAGAGGGAGAAAATGGACAAGGAAATGATAGAAAGTATACTTAGTAAGGCAGAAAAAGGGGAGATATTGCTGATGGGCGATCTGAATATGCCAGATGTTAACTGGAGTGCAGTTGCAGCAGCCACTAAGAGTGGGTTATTCTAGATGCCCTACAGGGGCATGCCTTAGACAACTAGTATTGAGCCCACTTGAGAGGGAGCAATCTTAGACCTGGTTCTCTCAAATGGAGATGAAGAGGATCACAGATGTAGAAGTGGGTAGCCATCTGGGAACTAGCGACCATCGAACAGTATGTTTCCAAATAAACACAGCAATAGAGTCAAGCCATACAAAGGCAAAGGTACTTGAACTTTAGGATGGCTGACTTTGCTAAAATGGGTGAGTGCCTAAGGAATGCACTAGCAAATGGGCAGGAAGGAGGGGTGGAAGAACAATGGGGAATAATAACTGCCATCACAGAGGTAACTAGCCTTTGTGTGAAGTAAATAAACAAAACTAAACAATGTAAGAAAACACTATGGTTCTCAAAGGAAGTGGCAGTGAAGGTTCAAGAGAAAAAGAAAGCTTTCAGGAAGTACAAGGATTCACAGAAGGAGCAGGACAGAGAACTGTATCAGTTAAAGCAAAAGGAAGCTGGGAAGGCAGTCAGAACAGCAAAGGCCCAAACTGAGGAAAAGATAGCCAGCTCAGTTAAGAAGGATAAAACCTTTATAGGTACATCAGGGAAAGGAAGACCAAGGGAGGATAGTGAGGCTTAATAAGGGGGTGGGTGGGCAGAGGGTGACTGTGAAAAGCAGAGATACTAAACAAATATTTTTGCTCTGTATTTACAAAGGAAGAGGAGGAGGTACCTAAAACAAACAGTAGAAACACTCTGGATACAGAAGTTGATACCAGCCATTTACAGAAGAAAGGGTTCTGAAAGAACTCTCAAAACTGAAGGTGGACAAAGCAATGGGGCCTGATGGGATTCATCCCAGAATTTAAAAGAACTAAGGGTGGAATTAGTGACACCACTGACTACCCTGTTTAACAAATCATGGGAGGATGGGGTGGTACCCGAGGACTGGAGGAGGGCAGATGTGATTCCCCTTCACAAAAGTGGGAGCAAGGCAGAAGCAGGAAACTACAGACCTGTTAATTTAACCTCAGTGGTAGGGAAAATGATGGAATCACTTCTGAAGGAAAGAATTGCTAGTATCTAGAGGCCAGAGGGGCACAGGACACAAGGCAGCATGGATTCACAGTGGGAAGGTCATGCCAAACAAATCTGATAGATTTCTTTGACTGGGTGACCAAAGTAGTAGATCAGGGAGGGGCTGTGGACATGGCCTACCTAGACTTTAGCAAGGCATTTGACACAGTCCCACACAAAAGATTAATATACAAGTTAGTTAGCCTGGGAGTGGGTCCCAAGATG
Source organism: Neoceratodus forsteri (assembly GCA_016271365.2). Lineage (NCBI taxonomy): Eukaryota > Metazoa > Chordata > Ceratodontiformes > Ceratodontidae > Neoceratodus > Neoceratodus forsteri. The sequence goes on along the minus strand of CM028131.1, from coordinate 394,619,954 downwards.
ACAGCCTGGGTAAAAAATTGGCTGGGAGAATAGGACACAGAGAGTAATAGTAAATGGAGTCCACTCTGAAGAAAGGGGGGTTACTAGTGGGGTACCACAGGGTTCAGTATTAGGACCGGTCCTCTTCAATGTCTTTATAAGCGACATTGCAGAGGGACTGGAAGGAAAAGTATGTCTCTTTGCAGATGACACAAAGATCTGCAACAGAGTTGATGCACAAGGTGGGGTGGAAAGGATGAAAAGGGACTTGGCAAGGTTAGAGGAATGGTCAAATGTATGGCAGCTTAGATTCAATGCTAAGAAGTGCAAGGTAATGCACCTGGGAAACAAAAACCCAGGGGGAAGAGTACACAATGGGGGGTGAGATACTAACAACAACAAAAATGGAAAGGGACCTGGGGTAGTCATATCAGATGACCTAAAGGTGGGCAAGCAATGTGAGAGGGTAGCAAGGAGGGCTGGGGGAATACTGGGATGCATAGGGAGAGGCATCACCAGTAGAAAACAGGAAGTTATTATCCCTCTGTACAGACAGCTGGTCAGACCCATCTGGAGTACTGTGTGCAGTTCTGGAGACCCAGTCTTCGCAAAGACATAGACAGGATGGAAGCTGTCCAGAGGAGGGCAACTAAAATGGTGCAGGGTCTGCAGAAGACGTATGAAGAGAGACTTAAGGAGCTTAATATGTATAGCCTCGAGGAAAGGAGGGAGAGGGGGACATGATAGAAACTTTCAAGTACCTCAAGGGAATCAACAAAGTCCAAGAGGGTAGCATCTTTCAAAAAAAGAGGTGTGCAAGAACAAGGGGGCACAATTTGAAGATAGAGGGGGGCGGCTCAGAGGTAATTTAAGGAAGTATTTTTTTCACAGAGAGGGTTGTGGATGCATGGAACGCCCTTCCGGAGGAGGTCGTGGAGTCAAAAACAGTGGTGGAATTCAAGCATGCATGGGACAATCATAAGGCAATTCTAGGGGTGGAGTAGAAAGAAGTAGGCTGCTGGTTAACTAGGATCTGCAGCTTATCCAGTAGGCAGGGAAATGGGCAGACTGGGTGGGCCAAGCGGTCCTTATCTGCCGTCAAATTCTATGTTTCTATGAATCAAAATATAAGGAGAGTTGAGAGAGGGAAAGGTGTTCTTGGATTTTGGCCAGTATAGGGAGGAGGGAGATCGGACGATAGTTCCCAGGAGCAGAGGGGTCGCCACCTTTGGGAAGGGGCATGACTGTGGTGTGCTTCCACTTGGTGGGGATAGCAGCTAAAAAACCCGACAGGTTGTATAGCGAAGCCAGGGGAGTGGCTATGTCTGGAGCTGACAGGTATAGCAGCTTGTAGTCCAGGCCAGTGGGACATTTTCCCTTGGAAGGATTAAGGACGAGCAGGGCTTTGTGAACTTCAGCCAGGGAAATTGGACAGAAAACGAAAGGGGGGCAAGCTGAAGTCACTTGGTTAGTGGGGTAGGGGGTTTCCAAGTCAGGAGTGAGGCTGGATAAGAGTGACGAGGTGCATTGTGTAAAAAAGGAGTTGAAATGTGAGGCCACCTCGAGAGGGTCTGTTAGCGTGGAGCCATCTGCAGTGAGTGCTGGGGTGGGGGGCTGTGCTGGAGGAGAGAATAGTGAGTTAACCACCTTCCAAAATTTAGTTGGCTGACTTAAATTGGTGTGGAAGGAGTCTTTGAAGTACTTGGCTTTCGCCTTCCGGATTTGACTTGTATAGGCATTGCAAAGGGCACAATGCTTTTGTTGATGCATGGGTGAGCTGGAGATCTTGGCCACCTTCAAGGCCTGATCCTAGCCCTGAGGAGGGCTGTGATACTCACAGAAATCCATGGCAAGTGGGCATCTCTCACCTGAACACATCTTAGAGGGGCATGGAAGTTCCAGACCGCGATAAACCTGGACTTGAAATGCTCCAGAGTGGAGTCAATTGAGGCGACACGTTAGATGATGGACCAACCAATGCTAGCCTGGTCGTATGGGACAGACCCCAGGTCCAGTGATTTAAAGGATCTGGACAGGATGGTTCGGGGAGGAGATGATATTGGTCTATGTATTTTCCTGACAGAGTAGATCATGTGGTGGTCACTTAAGGAGTCTGGGAGCAGCCCTGAGGTAGTTATCCGGTGCAAATGGGAGGTAAGGGACCAGTCCAGTAGGGAGTTGTTTGATGAAGCGTGGTTGTGATGTGTGGGCTCCTTTATAAGTTGCGAACAGTTTTGAGCTATCACCTGGTTGCGCAGCTTGGGGCAACTGCCTGAGAGCCAGTTCTGGTTAAAGTCACCCAGGATATGAAGTTCACCCACTGATGCCAGTGACGTAAGGATGTTTAGGTGTTCCACTATGGAGGTAGGAGTGGCAGCAGGAGAACAATATGAGCTGGCAATAAAAATGGGGCTAGTACAGGGAAGGGAGAGTTTGATTAGAATAGCATCGATGGTGTCTGTGGGCATGTGCAGCTGGACAATGTATACTGAAACGATGAGCTGATGTACATGGCTATGCCACCACCTCTTTTATTGACGGGGCAGTCATGACAGATTAGGGTGTAGCCAGAAATGGCGAATTCACCATTGTGATTGTGTGGTTTCAGCAAGGTCTCTGGAATAGACAATATGTCAGGTCCTAAGGAGAAAACAGTTGGTTGCAGTAGGGTAAGTTTGTTTAGGAGGCTGCAGATGTTTAGGTGGGCTAGTGTTAAGCCGGGAGAGTTTGGGGGGGCAGGGTTCAGGCTGGGGGGTTGGACCAGGGTTTTGTTCGACGTCCCCTGATAAGAGGAGTAAGAGGGTTATTAGAATTTTTGCTTTGGGCACGACCTATATAAACTTCCAGAAGGAATTAGGTGACTCAGAAGGAGATGCATGGGAGTCCTGGGACTGGAATTTCAGGGCAATTAATCCTGAATGAAAAGTGGGTGGAAGGACAGAAGAACCTGCCAGTAGTTTAGGTTGGAGGGTATCAGGGAGACACAAGGTGGTTGATGTAGGGGAGAGTGGATTAGGAGCATCTGTAGTGTGGGAAACCGGCTGGCTAGGCTGTACATTGGGGTAGGAGGATGTCGGTAGTGAGGCCAGGGGAGCAAGCATAAAACACACTGTTAGGGATAGAAGCATATTTGTCAAACTGATGGGGATCATGGCGAGGGATTAGTAGCGCCACTAGCAGTAGATGCTGATAAGCAGCAAATGGAAATGTAGACTGATAGGTTTATTGAGCTCCACTTGACCAAGCCTATGAAACTAAGGCCAAACGCACAGTGTTTCCAAGAGTTGTCCATTATGCCACACTGCATACCAGCTGCACAGTGAGTCCAGCCAGGGGAGTTGACGTCGCAGCTTCGGGGGAGTGCCATGCTTCTCCTGGCCCTCATGACCAACACCATGGGGAGCTGTGAGGAGAAAAGAAGGAACAGTGGGGTAAGAAGTGGGTACAGTGGAGGGAGGGGCTGTGCAGGGAGGGACGGATTTCTAGGAGGGAACGGAGTGAGCCAATTAGGCGGTATGCACACTGCTCTAAATTCCCAGTACTTTGACTGTGTACAGATTAATTTAAAGTTCCCAGCAGAAATTAACCTGCAGTTGCAGGGAACTACAGCACACACAACTCCAGTTTGGGATTTAAACATAAAAAAGAGAAAATAACATTAGGCTGACTGATGGAATTGTACAAAGTTAATAAATGTAAAGTTCCCAGCAGAAATTACGCTGCACTTGCAGGGAACTAAAGCGCACAGTACTCTGGTTTGAAATTGATCAGAATTAAGGAGTGTTTACAAGAGGCAGAAGCTTATATTAATCAAATTAATGTTCCCACTGATACAAAAACAAATTAAAGCGCCCAGCAGAGAAGCACGGCACAACACAGCAGAGCCCAGCATTAATTTAGCAGGCACAAAACACCTACCAGTAAGGGTCTACCAAGTTTTAAAGAAACACACTGTTTAAAAATTGGCACCAAAAACAGTCTTCCACCAAACACTGAACATTTCTGAGAGTTGTCCATTGTGCCACACTGCATACCTGCTGCACAGTGAGTCCGGGCACGGAAGTCGGTGTTGCAGCTTCGGGGGAGGGCAGTGATTCTCCTGGCCGTCATGACCAACACCACGGGGAGCTGCTGCACATTGAGTCCAGGTATGGGATTCGGCATTGCAGCTTCGTTGTAGGGCCGTGGTTCTCCTGGCCCTCACAACCAGCACCACGGGGAGCTGCTGCACAGTGAGTCCGAGCGAGGGAGTTGGCGTCTCAGCTTTGGGGGAGGGCCGTGGTTCTCCTGGCCCTTATGACCAACACCATGGGGAGCTGCTGCACAGTGAGTCCGGGCAGGGGAGTCAGCGTCGCAGCTTCAGGGGATGGCCGTGGTTCTCTTGGCCCTTACGAGCAACACCATGGGGAGCTGCTGCACAGGGAGTCCGGTCAGGGGAGTCTGCATCGCAGCTTTGGGGGGAGGGCAGTGATTCTCCTGGCCCTCGTGACCAACACCATGGGGAGCTGCTGCACAGTGATTCCAGGCAGGGGAGTCGACGTTGCAGCTTTGGGGGAGGGCCGTGGTTCTCCTGGCCCTCACGGGGAGCTGCAGCACAGTGAGTCCAGAAGGGGGAGTTGGCATTGCAGCCTCAGGGGAGGGCTGTGGTTCTTCTGGCCCTCATGACCAACACCACGAGGAGCTTTGGGCATAGACTATCCTTTAATGTAAAAATGCTGTAATTCCAGTGTTAATTGCATTAAGATGTATTACCACTCGAAGAAGTTATTGCATTAATGACTTACATTAAATTCAATAAAATATAAGTTAAAAAAAAATAAAGCTGACTTTGAGTGAAAAGAAAGGGACATTTCTTCTTTTTTATTTTCTTGTATGGATCTACCGCTCCGTTGCTCGAAAGTGGGGAGGGCAGCTGCAGGGGGTGCTTGTCATATGGGGGCTTCCTGCTGTGGGATGGGGATGGAATACAGCCAGACTGTTTGGGGCTGGGGTTCGAGCTGCAGTGTGGTGGCTGAAAAGTTGTGTGTGGGGGGCTGATTTCCAGTCTGTTCGGGATAGGGTGGGGGTCATTTGCAAGGGCTGGTCTGTGGGGAAATGGGGTTCCAGCTGTGTGGGGCTGTATGTTGAAAGTGGGGCTCCAGCTGTGGGGGCATGGCTGGTCCACTGTCTCTACTCCTTAACATCCAACCCTCATTACAGCCCCCCCTCCATGGGAATGAGATTCCAGTCTGTTTTTTGGGGATGGGGGCAGGTGCAGAGGAATGGCTATGTTTGTGGGTTTCTGGTCGATGTTGCAAGCCCTGGAGCATGCTGCTATGGGGGGGCAGTAATCTCGGACAAGGGATGGGTGGAGGTTTGGGAGCCCAGGAGCAGGGGACTTAGCATGAACACAGGGATGTGGAGGGGGAGTAACATTCCATTGGGGTTGAGAGATGACTTGGGAGTCTGCTGCCAGGGTTGTGGGTTTTCTGGGCCTGCTGGTACAGCTGGGGTGGGGTGTGGCTGGTCCATTGCTCCTAACCCTTGAGATCCACCGCCTTTACAGTCCCCCCCATTGGGAAGGTGGGATCCAGCTGTGTGTGGTGGGGGCACAGCCAGTCTTTGGGGGGCATCTACGGGATGGCTGGCCTGCGGGAAGGGGGTTCCAGCAGTGGAGGGAGGGTGGGCAGTGTTGGATGGCTATGGAAGGAGGTTGGGCTAGTATCTGGGGTTGTGGAGCGAGGGTTAGTGTCAGGGGAAAAGAAAGGGAAGAGAGCTAATGTCAGGCTGTGACAGCAGGGGATAGTTTCAGGGCCTGGGGAGAGAAAGTGTCTGGACAACCTGTATAGGGTGGTTGGCTGTGTCATGGGTGTGGGAGGTGGTGTCAGTGGGTGGCCATACAGGGAAGAGGGTGTGTCAAGGGTATAAGGGGGGTCTCAGTTGACTAGTGAGGGATGTTGGTTGTCAGTGTTGCTATGGATGAAGGGTGTCACTGATCAGAAGGAGGGGCTATGTAGGTGGGTAGGTGCTGGGGGGGCTGTGAAAGGAGCTCAGGGGCCATGAAAATGGGTTTTTGGTGGGCTATAAAATGAGGGGATCTCAAGAGTTAGGAGCATTGGACCAATCACACACCCTACAGCTGGAACCCCCTTCCCACAGACAAGCCCCTCCAGCTAATATTTCACCTAGTATAATGTAGCAAATTCCTACATAGTTTTTTTATCAAGTGCTACACAAAATTGTTTATGCACAGCAGTCACTTGCTATACTTTTGAGTTCACCTAAAAGGGGTTGTACAACTGCTTTACACAAGGTTACCCATTGCTACTCATATTATGTTTTGTAATGCAATTGCTACACAAACTTTCTTTGTATTGTATTTTTATTGAATTTTTGCAAGTAAAAACTTACAAAACAGATCATACACAGGAGGATAGCAAAAACAGATCCAGTAATCAGAATATCAGAGGATCTATATAGGACACTTCCCCATGAGCTATAACATAGGGAGAAGTACCCAATAAGACAATTCAACAGTCATATAATATTACATCAGTTGTATGCAGCCAATGAAGGTCAAAAGGGAATCATACATCACAAAAAAAAAAAAACACCAGTGTCAGTGACCGACACCATAAAGCAGTCAAATAGATTCCCCCAAAAACGTTAAACCAGAAGTTATCAATAAGAATTCCCCAGCCTCCCAGGGTTAACTAACCAACAAGAAGGTAGATAGCTGCAGCTAACCCAAATGTACATAATAAAACCCTCTAAAATGACAGGACTAGAGTGCAATACTTAGGAGAAACAGAAAAAACATATTTTACCAATCAATATTTAACATCCCCCCATAACAGTTCAGGTCCAGCAAAGTCCAAAACATGAAACTCCCAACTAGGAGACAGTCCATATATAGCTGTATTAGTAAGGAATAGCTGGGTCCTGCAAGGAAAAGGCAACAGGATACAACACCAGTATCACCGGATCGCAATGTAATTATCTATAGCACAACAGTTCCATGTCCATACAGGGCCATCCACATGGGCAAAAACAAATTGTAATAGGAAAAAGGACAGAGCAGGTCGCACCCTCACAGTTCAGTCCTTGGTATCCCCTCAGCCCTCCTCAGAAGAAGTCCCATCCACTGCACCAGCTGCAAGCTTCTGCTCGACACACCATACCCATCTTGTCCGCAACTTTCGGATCAGTAAACTGATATTGGTGGCCATGCCAGGTCACTCGAGTTGGATCAGTGACACGGTGGTGACTGCTTTCAGCAGCGACCTACAGCGATGAATTTATGGGCTGGAGTTGCGGTCAGCATAAACCATCAGGAAACTGTCTTTTTTGGGGGGGATTTGCCCACTGAACCCCTGTGTGGGGGTCTCGGTCCCCCGCACCCACCATAACTAAGGATTATCAACTCCAGGTTGGAGTTGATTCGAGTTGGGGGGCAAACCCTAGAGAAAGCAGTGCTGGGGTCCCACAGGTACATTACAGTGGCAACAGCGACGTGCTGCTGTAATGTACTTCACTGTCGAAATTTCGCTGCGGCATCGGAATACGCTCGAAGTTTGGCTGGGAGCAGCAGCTGATGCTGAACTTTTAGCGATTGCAACTGGCTCCAGACATCATCAGACTCCCTCCGCTGTTGCCTGGTACTAAAAGATAAGTCCGGGTAGAGCAAAATAGTGTCCTCTCCATGTTTCAACGACCAGCATCTCCTGGCAGTAGGTAGTACTGTATCCTGATCCCCAACACCAGTGCACACCACTAAGATGGTCCTAGGGGTTGTAGAGTCCACTGCCACATGGCAGGGAGTAATTCTGTTATGCCTTCTCCAGGGAGAGGGGGACGGTTGTCCTCTGAGAGTCCCGAGAATAGTAGGCAGAAAAGATTTAACAAAGTCCAGGCAATCCTCCCCCTCAGCTGACTCAGTTAACCCCACAATCCATAGATTCCTTTCCCGTGCTTGATTTTCAACCATTTAGAGGCACATCTGCAAAAGCGAGTTTTCTTTAATTAACTTTGCGGTTGCCTTGGGAAGACTTGAGAGCAGAAGCTTCAGACCTCTGCATAGTTTGCTCACAAATATCCAGTCTGGACTCCAGGGTAGAAGTCCATGGAGTCAAGGTGTCAAGACTTCTTGTCGAGGTCCTACACAAATTTTACAAGCTGCAGTAGTGTCATCTGGATCGACGCTAAAGATGCTCTTCCGGATGTGGGGTTAGTTGATTCCATTGCTGCACCAAACACCATAGGTCACTTCTCCTGCTGTTTTTGCTGCTTCTTTGGGGCAAAAAATTCGGATATGCAGCATTTGTGCCCTTGGTCTTGCTCATTCTGCCACTCTTAGTGATGCTAGGCACCAGACAAAACACTTTAAGCAGGAGCATGATCAACTTTTAAATAATTTTGAAAACTAAAACACAGAAGCTCAAGGGAAATGCTGCTTCTATGATGGCTGCTCAGCAGTGCCCCCCAAATATTTTAATAAGATTTTCCATGGCCACTGCTCTTGCAGCTGGACACCCCTCCCTGAAGAACAGACTGGCTGTGTGCCCTGTAAAAAAATAAAAAATCTGCACCACACTGATGACAGTGAGGTAGTAAAAGTACAAGGTTCGTGGTTAGTGGTCCCCGGTAATCCAATAAAACCATCTGACACCAGACGTTGTTTTAAATTAGTTGAAATTTATTAATACCCAAATAAGCCCTATCAAATTTACCTCTAACATGATTAAGTCTAAACAGCTGATGGCTTTCCACCACCAGGGCTACAGGTGTACAGTGGAAATTAAACAGTATTGCTCCCTTTTCTCCGGGTGTCTCAAGCATCCATGGCAGCTATCTCTGGTTATTCCTCTTGGACACACTGGACATACAGCCTGTTTGATATTTATACAGTGTTTGACAAGAAATGCAAAACAAAGGAAATTTCACAGTTTTCAGACGCTCTGACCATAAAAGGTAAGAGAGTAGGGTCATGAGACAAGGGTTCAAAACGCATACATCACTGCTGACTTGACATTAATCAAAAAGGAAAACATTTGTCACAAGACGTAAATAACATCTCCTAGCACTAAAAATATTTTGCTTAGAAAAACTAATGTCACAAGACAAGGGCATGATAGATATTTACTAATAATTACCAATAATGTAAGTTTAAAAATAGACAAACATAAGATAGGGAGGGGGACCAGACATTAATGCTTGCCAACTTGCACGTCATTTTTCTATTTCTGCTTACACCGTTATCTACATTAACTACATTGTTCACTTGGGAACTCACAGCAGCAGGTTGGTTGGACAGAGCTCTGGGTTTATATTCTGTTTTTAACTGAAATATTGGAATAATTTGTAAGTGAAATTAGCTCTATGTGGTAAAAATTATTACCCTGAATTAGAACTGTTACTTGGGCTGTGATATTGTAACTTTTTGAGGTTTGGGGACAGTTGTTTGTCAGGGTTAATTAGAGGGAAATTTAAATGTGTTGTTTGCCTGGTGTTTGGTAAGAGCCTCCCACCCACCCTGTTTTGTAGGCTTTCTTAAATACTGAAAACCACTGAGGGTTGGGATTGAAAGGCTGAGTATTTCTGTTTTAGGACTGAAATTTGAAGCAACAGCAGCTGGTGGGCCTGTGACATCATACGATACCTGATGTCTGCTTACACACACTCTTAGTGGGACCTAACACACACTGGACTGTATGTGTTTGTGAGACTTTGGAACTTTATTGGTGGGGTTGAAATTGGGTTTGTAAATAACTACAGTCAGTATAGAGAGAACTATATTCAGGGAAAGGGACTGAGAAAAGGGGTGTGCCATTATAAACAGAGGGGATAAACAGGGTGGCCATATTCCACCATGGCAGGCATCTTTGGAAGGGTTGTAGGCTGTACAGGCTGTGGGATGGCAATAATTCCAAATTGGGCCTGGAGAGGAGGCTGCCCACTCTGTAGACAGTTATCTTGTATCAGGAGAGAGGTATATTGGTTAAGGAGTAAGCTGGGGGAGCTGGGGGTGTCCAAGGATAAGGGGTGTGGATATGGGCAGCAGAAGGGTGGGGCTGAGGGAGGCTAGGCAACGCTCTGAAATTACAGGACGTTATGTTACAGCAAGCAGGAGGGGATATTAGGGACAGAGGACCCTTAGGAAGTTGGATGCTAAGGGGAAAGCGACGGGTGAACATTCTGAATATAAAGAGAGTGGAGGGGAAGAGTCAGGAGGGCTGTTGTGTGGAAGCCCTAAAGCAGCAGACTGTGGGAAGGGAGCCCTAAGGTGAACAGAGCAAGAGGGAAGAAGAGGGGCAGTTTAGAGGTGCAGTCAGGGGAATCTCGGTTACTTGATGGAGGCTGACATAGAGTGTCCAATAAATTTGAGCTACTAAGCAACCTAGAGGGGAGGAAGGTTGGTGGAAATGAGAAACTTATACAGAGGTCGGGAGGAGTCTGATACCCATAGGGCATCACAGACTGGCTATGAAAAGGATAGAAATAGTCCCAGAGGGAGAAGGGGAAACATATAGTTAAGCAAATGGGGAGATGCAACATATTCCAGACATGAGAGAGAGAGAGCATGATTGGAGGAAACTGGGAGACAAGGAGGTGAGAGAGAGCCCCTTTCAGCAGGGGGTCAGTACCAAGGATGGGGCCCTAGCTAAAGGGGACCACAGAGAGCCTCTGGAGGCAGGGGTACTATTACAAGGGGAGAATGGCGTGTGGGGAAGGAGAAACCATCAGGCCAGGATAAATGGTTCAGATAAGAGAGGTTAAGGGGACACCTATTCAGAGGGAGTTTGAGTTAAGTGGGCAAAATAGCAAGGGAGGCAGAAAGGGAGGGTGACAAGGGGTCTCTAGTAAGGCAGGAAGACTCCACGAAATTGAGATCATGAATAAAGGGGGCTGAGAGGGCATAGTGGAGGTAACCATAAGGATGATGGCGGTGTTAAGGTTCTGTTATTGGGAGACTCGATGATTAGGGGTATCCAGTGGGAGGACAGGGGTGGATGCCATAGCAGGTGAAGGTAGTGTGTATCCCTGGGCTGACACTGCACAGAGCAAAGTTCATGGTGTATGAAATGGTTAGGATTGTGGAGGAAACCGTTTCTGGTGCATTTGGGAACTAATGATCTAGAGGGAAATAGCATTTGGAACCAAGCAAGGTTCCAAGAACTCACAGAGTCTGTCGGATAATGGATGCAACATTTCCTTTTCGAGATATTGCCAGTACCAAAGGCCTCAGTGGAGAAAAAATGAAGCTCACAGAGGTTAATGACTGGCTCAGGAAGTGGGGTGAAGGGAGGGTTGGGAGTTTAGGAACTGGAATGGAGTTTGGGAGGATAAGGGACTATATGCCAAGGACAGGTTTCATCTGCCCCATTAGGGAAGGAAGTCCTTAAACAGGGGATGGCTGACTACATACAAGAAAGGTGGGTTTAAACTTGTGAGGGGAAGGGATAAGGGAGGGCTACTAGCAGCCCTCTCCTCCAGATGAGGGGAGTAGCCTTCACGCCCAAGGGGAAGGGGTAAACAGATTGGGGATGGAGGTTTCAGGAGGAGCAGAGGAGGATGGAAGTATAAAGGAATCTGGGTGGGGTTCGACAAAGAGAATCAGGGATAAGGGTGGGGGTTGGTGTTAGTAAATGCCAGGAGCTTGGAAACAAGTTGCCAGAGTTCCAGGCCATGCTGTTCGGGGGTGGATGTGGCGTGGTCACGGAAAGGCAACAAAAACCATGACTGGGACCTAAACGCACAGGGGCACACTATGCTCAGGAAGGATAGAAAGGATGGCAGAGGGGTGGAGTGGCTATGTTCGTTAGAGATGACATAGAAATTGCTAGGGTAGAAGAGGCAGAGGGAAACGGGAGGTCTTATGGGTCACTTTCACGATCCTCAGCAGGAAAATAAGGTCAAGCTGGTGTAGTGATATAGGCCCCGGGATGAGTGAGGTTATAGATGGTTTGCTGACAACATCATTGCCCAGTGGGACCAAAAGGGGAAGGAGGGTGTTGATGGGGACCTTAATATGCCAGGTACAAACTGGGGAACCATGTCCCTAAGGTGGCCAAAGAGCAGAGGCTGCTGGATGGCTTCCAGGATGTTTTCTTAACACAGCATGTGATGGAGCCCACAAGGGAGGGGCATGTGCTGGATGTGGTTCTGGCAGATGGGATCTGGTAAGGGACATGGTTGTACAAGACCCCTGACTGGGAGCGACCACAATACTGTCTGGTTTCAACTAAGCATGGGGGAGGGGTGAGATCTAGGACACTGGCAGTGGACTTCAGGGGAAGACTTCATGGGCATGGGAAATATTCTCAAGGATCACTTGATGGAGATTACCCCAATGACAAGTGTGGAAAGGAGATGGAAGTCATAAAACGGGGACTTCATGAGGCAGTCAGGATCTGCACTAAGTTGAAACGTAAGGGAGCAAGGTCACATAAACCATGCTGGTGGTCCAGTGAGGTACAGGTAGCAGTCAGAGAAAAGAAGGCGGCCTACAAAAAAATATAAAACAACAAGAGGGGATAGGGATAAGGAAATGTACCAGCTTGCATCTAGAAAAGTCACCCGTATGGTGAGGGGAGCAAAGTCCAGTAAAGAGCAGCGGCTGGTACAGGGATACATGGAGGGAAAAGGGTTCTTCGGTACATTGGGGAGTGGAGAAAACTAAAGGCCATCTCAGCAGATTGAGATCAGAAGGAGGGTGGTGGAGGCGAGGGACCAGGCAGAGGTATTAACAAGTACTTGCCTCTGTGTTCACTAGGAGGGGATGGGATATCTACAAAGCAAGGCACAAGGGATAGAAACATCAGTAAGTGGGATCAGGGAGCAACAAAAATGGAGCAAGAGGGAGAGAGAGGTACCCTAGGGTGTCACATCTGTAAAGATAAAAAGGCCAGTAAGGTGGAGGGACGGATGATGCTATCTCTGCCAAAAGGTGTGGTTAGCCTCAAGGCCCTAAAGAAAGACAAATCTCTGGGCGGATTGCATTCATCCAAGAGTACTATGGAATTGGCGGACACTGGCTGCAACTCTGGCGGAGCTTTTCAGCAGGTCACTTGAGACAGGAGGGTACCTAGGGATTGGCGAGAGGCACATGTGGTACCAATCCATAAAGGGGGTCGAGGGAAGTACCAGGTAACTATAGACCCATCAGTTTGACTCGTGGTGGAAAAATTAATGGAGAGTATACTAAAGGAACGATTGGGGTGTACTTGGAGGAGGTGGGAGGTCTGGATAGTCGGCAACATGGGTTTGTGCCAGGTAGATCATGTCAAACCAACCTTGTGGAGTTCTATGAATGGGTAACATCAGAACTGACAGGGTAAGCCTGTGGATGTATTATTCTTGGACTTCAGCATGCTTGACTCTGTCCCACAATGGTCTGGTGGAGAAACTGATGGGGTTAGAGTAGGCCTTTGATGGTCAGAATGGATTGAAAACTGGCTAGCTGGACCTACAGAGAGTAGTGGTCTGTGGGAGTTCTCGAACCCTCAGAGAGGTTGGTAGTGGGCACCGCGAGGTCGGGTCCTGGGTCCGAATCCTGTTTAATGGCTACATATCGACATCAGGAGGGTATAGGGTGTGAAATGAGTCTCTTCGCTGGATGACCCCAAAGATGGGAGCAGTAGTTGAGGGAGAAGAGGGAGGTTGGCCCTGCAAGGGACCTGGACACCCTGGAGCTGGGCTCACACATGGAAATTAAATTTCAATATCACCAAGTGCAAGGTGTTGCATCTTGGTCAGGAAACCTAAACACAGGTACACCCTGGGAGGGAGGCGCTGGAGGCTCCGTTAGGGGAAAAGACCTAGGGGGTCATGGTGGATGCATGTAAGGAATAACCTGAGCAGTGCAGAGAGCGGTTAGCAAGGCAAACAGGATGTTGATGCATCGTAGTGGGATCACCTCTAGGATCAAGGAAGTGATTCTGCTGTACAATGGACTGGTTAGACCACACCTGAGTACTGTGTACAGTACTGGAGACCACACTTAAGAGGGACATACAGCTCCTAGAGAGGGTACAGAGGAGGGCAACAAAAGATGATACGAGGCTAGGGGATTTGACGATGAGGACAGACTTAAGGAGCTCTGCTTGTTTTCACTGGAGGAGAGGAGACGGGGACATGATTGAGGTCTTCAAGCACCTCAAGGGAATACATAGGGTAAACATGGAGGGATCTTTAGACTAAAGCAGGAGGCATCACCAGAGGGCATGGTTTGAAGTTGGAAGGTGGAAGGGTAAGGGGGAAAAGAGGAGGAGGTTTTCACTGAGCGGGTGGTGGACCCTTGGAATGCACTGCCTGGTGAGCTAGTTCAGAGATCCACAGTGGAGGGCTTCAAGAGAGGATGGGACAGACACAGAAAGTGGATGTATCAGATGATGTCCTGTCCCAGGGGGTGGGGATGGATGATACGGGTTTCTGGAGCACATGGGATGGGAGGGTCTCGGCACCCAACTAAGGATCAAAAGTTCGAGCAGACTCGATAGACCGTAAGGCCTAATCTGCTAGCAAATAGTATGTTAGTATGTTAGTACATTCAAGTTTAGTCATGACCTTGCATCTTGCCCAAAAGAACAAAACATGTTTTGTACAAGATTTTTTACTAGGCACAGGAAGTTTGGCATTAAGACATTTTGCTCTAAAAATAACCTGCCTTTCACCCATTTCTTGCTGGTACCCTCTGCAATAACCATTTTGCTTCTGGCCACCTTTTCACATTACTTCACAATTATTCTGCATTACTTTAATACTTTTGTTAATCCTTTTATTTGCCCAGCATTCTGCCAAAATACCATACCCCATCCCCAGCTGGAATCCTCCCCCACAGACCAGATATCCCTGCAGCAGACCGCCTCTTGCTCAACAGAAACCCCCATCCCACACTCCTTGCAGCCACAGACTTTCAGTAAGTCCTTCACAGACAGCTGGAACCCTCATTCCACAGACCTGCCATCATATCACAGCTGGAACCCTCCCTTTCCCACAGACTAGCAACCCCCTGCAGCTGCCCCTCCCCCCATACAGTTCAGAATATGTACAGTAGCAGAGAACTACTGCTGTGGTACTACCCAGATCCTGCTGACTGGGCCTCCCCTCCACTCCGCAGACAGTACCCCCAACTTACAGAGTTCTGATGCCAAATCTAGTGTACTCCATTGGCAGCCACAAACAGGATAGTTTAAAAAAAATGTATTTAGTTTAAAAATGCTGTGGAGACTGAGTGCGCCACTGGAAACGTGGATGTCAGTGGACCACTTCCAGGTCTTTATCCACAATACGGTGGTGCGCTTTATGTAGTTGCGCTACGCAGCCCTGACAGATGCTGCCATTCTAGCCTTTCCTTCTAGTACTGTGCCCAGCCCCATGCTCTCTTTTTATTCATTGCTCGTGAGCATACTGTTCCTAATTTTGCATTTTCTTCAGTTAGTCCGTTAGAATACCTCTGAGTTTGCGCTTTCCTATCAACATTCATCAGGAAGTGCCATCACATATACACACACAGGACTGTATATCCGTGAAGAGGTCATAAAGATGGGAGTCTGGTGGTTGGAGGTGTTTCAGGTGGGGAGTGGGTTCTGCTAGTTACTTGTGCAGTTGGTAAAAATAGTGGGATCCAGAGGAGAAGGCAGAGTAACAGGAGCTCGAGGTATATGGGGAGGTCTCTTACTACACCGTGATGAAAAAAATACCACACCAGGAGCATCATGGTAATGCTGCCACCTCTTCCTGGTCTGATTAGGACAGTCCTGGACTTACAGTTACTCAAAGCTGATCTTGGTAGATGCCCTGATCATACCTTTCAACTGTCCCCCATCACGAGGGAAATCCCTCCTGTTACTCCTCAAAATTGCTCAGTCCTTAACGCGTCCCACATGGAAAAGGTGCTGCCACATAGAAAATGACTTGTAAATTTAGACTTTAAAGTAGAAATTCATACTGGTATAAGATGCTAAATCAAAAATCAACTTTGTACAAGTGTGTAGTGCGCCCAAGTAGCAGCATCATGGGGCTCTACAGAAAAAAGCTTACCGGAGACACCAGGAAGGGCATGATAGCATGCTTGGGGACCCCCTTAGGGCCCATTTAGTTTGCCTGATGGAGAGAAATGTGTTTAAGAGCCCCAGGGTGCAGTGAGATGGGTTATTAGGGAAAACGTATGTTTATTTCAGGCATTCTGTCCACACCAGTGTCCAGTATGCCTCGACAGTCTCCACAAGCAACCCTTGTGCCTAGTAAATATATGCAGCACAGAAACCCCCACCACAGCAGTTGTTCCAGTAAGCATCTCTGTGGTCAGTAGCCCCACTTCCAGTCCAATGCAGAATTGATTCCCTCCCTGACAACCAGTTCCTATGCACAACCCAAGCCAGGACTGATTTTCTGCATCCAGGACAGAAACCCCCAGCACAGCCAGTTGCAACAGTAAGTATCTATGCAATCAGTAGCCCTACTTCCAGTCCCCTGCAGAAATGATTCCCTCCCCTACAACCAGTTCCTATGCACAACCCAAGCCAAGACCGATTTAAAACATTTGTATACCTTCCAGATGATATAATTTCCTACAAAACAACTGTCAATGAATAAAGAAGTGTCCAGTCTACAGAACAATCCACAAAGTAAGCATGGTTTTATTTATTTTAGATTGTTAAAAAATGCAGCTTAAATTAAGCATGTCGCAAAACACACATGGATGCCATTCAGCCCACTTCCAAGTTTTAACATCCACAATACAGTGGAGCGCTTTATGTACTCACTTTTGGCAACCCTGATAGATGCTGCCGTTCTAGTCTTTTCTTCTAGTTCTGTGGAAATAAAGGACTAGAATGAATGAAGACAATGGAAAGACTAGAACAGCAGCACCTATCAGTGCTGACTAGCATGGGTACGTAAAATGCATATTGTGGATGTCAAGACCCAGAAGCAGACAGATTGACATCAAACAAGACAATTTGACCATTATTATTGTGGATCTACTGATATTAACATGCTGGCAGTATAGCCTAGTGGTTAGAGTGAATGTGTTTGGTACCATCCAGCGGATCTGGGTTTGATTCCCACAACCTCCACTTTCATACTGTGTGACTGACCAAGTCACATAACCACCCCAGTGCTCCCAGGTTGCCCCTGAAAACAGGCACTTGTGCCTAGTGAGCTTTACCCAGTTACCAAAAGAATAAAAGAAAAGAAAAATAAAACATGCTGTCATCTGTGAATACACTTAATGTAAGATCTCTTCCTCCAGTAGGAATGCCCTTAATTTATAAATTATCCCGGGTTTGATTCAAAAGAAGTTCCAAACACACTATACATATCAAAGGTGAGCGAGGACGTCCTTGTCTCATGCTATTTGATAACACCAAGGGTCCTGACAGATGAGAGGTAATTCTAAATCTAGCTAAAGGGGTATGATATAGTTTACTTAGTATAAACATAACAATTGAAGGAAATCCACAGGCCTTCAAACACAAAAAACATAAATTCCCTAGAAAGCAGATCAAAGGCCTTGATAACATCCAAGGCCACAACCAGTTTATTTTTCAGTTTCCTGAACTCATCGAGAAGCACATGATAAGATGACCTCTTCAGCACCTTTGAGTCCTTCAAAAATAGTACATCTTTTTATAAACCCTTTTTGTTTAGTCTGAATGTTTAAGGAAATCTGATCCTGAATATGATTTACTATTAATTTAGTGATAATCTGATAATCAAGGTTCAATGAAGATATATAGAAAAAACTCATGGGTCCCTCTTTATTTTCATTCTCTTTGATAAAGGACCATTATAGGTTCTAATATAGTGTTGGATGGATGCGCTCAGTAGAGATCATCTTGTCAATCAGCAGCTTTAACCAAGGCAAGAGTTGTTTTTTAAAAACCAAAAAAATTCACTGGCGAGACCATCTGGGCCCGGTGTGGATCCTTTTTTTTTTTTTTGTCCAGATTAAATTTTGTGAGGGCAAAAGAGTCATTATTGTTCTCTAGTTTGGGAATTTTAGCTTTATGCAGGTAATCGTCAATAATAAATATGATACAATTATAATTATTATATATATTGTTGAAGTATTTAATAAAATCAGCATCATTAATAGTATATATGGGACAATTGTAATTGTTATTGTAGATATTGTGTAAGTATTTAATGAAATCAGCAGCAATTAATTTGTCTGCATATACTTCATCCACCTGAGCTGTTATTGTTTTTTAAAATTTATTGATACAAATCATTAAGTATTTTCCATAATACATCTACATTTATATATTTACAATGTCCGTTATTACTTTTTTTTTTATGTAATAATAAGTAGCAAAGTACTTATTCATTTATTTCTTTTATTTATTTATTTATTATCTTGGAAAAACACCTTTGAGCTGGAAGCTCTTTTACAAAGGTTCCACATCGTAAACAGATACAAGTTGTCACAAACACACTCAGCAGGTCAGGCCCTCTGGTCCCACAGTGCCAACTTCCAAGTGCAGTAATGTGAACTGGTAACAGACAGGGTAACCCTCCTGTCTGCTTTTGGGTTTGAATCACCTTTAGTCTCAAGTTCTGGGGGGATTCAAACTGTGAACCTTATGCTAGCGTACCCAATGTACAGGCTCAGATACGTACCCTTTTCAGGAATTGCGGTACAATCTTCCGCCATGGGCACCAAGCCAGGCTTCCAAAATGAACCCTTAAAACTCTGTAAAAGACCTTGGGTATATTTTTACCTTTTCCCAGTTTAGTAACACCATCAAGCTTTTGAACAGTTTGTCAGTCTTAACCCTCTGTACATCACATACAACAAAAGAACTGGCAGACACCCCAGGCAGTCTTTTGAGAAAAAAAAGATACTTTACTACAAGATGATAAAAATATGAAAAATGTAAACACAGAACAATATATCAAAGAGCATACAATCCCTTAAAAGGATAAGGGTAAAGTACAAAACATAAACTCCTACCACAATACAATTAGATTTTTTCTGTCTACTGTATTACCTCTGTACAGTGCTTAAGTTAGATCAGAGATCTTGTTTCTTAAGAGTCCAAAAAGATATGTCACTAAACAGTTCAGACACAGTAAGTTTAAACTGTGTCTCTCAACACCCCTTCTGTGAGTCATCTAGCTCCTTCTTTTGGAATATATAAAAAATACAAACAGGATGTCCTATTGGGAGGTATATTAAATATGGTAACATCAGCAAAAACTAATTCCCCAAATTATGAGTCTTTTGATCCACCAGTTCCTTTTAAGTTTACAACCCTGCAATTCTCTCACCTAGGTGCATGATATCTGGTAGGAATCAGCTTAGTGATGTCCCGTTTCTGAAGTCTTAAAATGTATATTTAGCTTCCCAACTTCAAAGCATGTCATAAACGAGCCATAAAATGCAGTCTCTCAAGGAAGTTAATTATATTACAGAGATCTCCCAGTCAATTATACATTCTGTAGTTGTCACTATAACCTGGGGGCACCCATGGAGCACAGCTTGTCTTATGTGAGACAATCGCATACTGTATTTTTATTTTACAACTAGCATACAATAATCATAACCAGCTGGTCAAGCATCACACAAGTTACATACAAGATACAGTAAAATACTATCAATAATACAGAGATTAGTGCAAACACTTTGAGGGTGATATAATAATAGACAGTAAGTATTTGACACATAGTGCTGTAGCAGTCAAAATTGACTTTGTAAGGCCGGAGACTGGGCTTGAGGATGAGGAGGGGGCAGTAAGGAATTTAGTTGAAATGGGGGATGGGAGAGAGAAAAGGTAGTGATCAGTGAAGGGGAAGAAGTTAGGGGTAAGTAAGATAAGTGGGGTGGAGAGAGAGTATGGGGTATTAGAGAGCAGGAGAGTTAGGTTTGGGGGTAGGGAGGGGTGGGGTGGGAACTCGGGTGGATGTAGTGTTTAGGATTGGCAGTCACAGTGGTTAAGAGAGGAGAGGTGCTGTAGGAGTTTTTCTTAAATTGTCCTAATTTTCATTCTTCGGTTATGATAGATGGGAGGTTATTGAGTCAGCAGGGCACTCTGTAAGCAAATGAATGTTGTGATTGTGACGAGCGGTAGAAAGGGACTTGGAGTGAGTTTCTTGTCATACCTCTCATTCGGTGCAGATTGGTGGCTGGATTAAGTAGATTTTGTAAGGCTGTTGGGGTGGGGCCAAGGCGGGTTTTTTGCCCTGGGAGGCAGACCTGGTATTTAATTCTTCCTTCCAGATTTAGCCAATTGGTCTGGGCGTATAGGTGGCAAGTATGTGTTAGCCTGTGAGCTCTTAAGGCTAGCCTACAGGATTTATTTAAGGCAGTCCTGATTCTTTTGAGTGTGTTGTCTGTGGCCCCACCATATACCACAAGCCCAAAATCAATAATGGAGAAGATTGTGCTTTTGACCGCAAGCAGCAAAGCCTCAGGGGTCATACAATGTCAGTGTTTGTACAGCTGGCCAATTCTAGTATTGATGGCCTTAGTATTATGATTAATGTGGTGGGTGTAGGAAAGGGAGCTATCAAGAATGACTTCTAGGTACTTGAAGACCTGTACCTGTTCTAATGGTACTTGCAAGTTGTTGTATGTAGTCATTGGATACGATTTATGCTTATTCTATGGGTGTGCAAACAACATTACCTTGGTCTTTCTATAATTCAAGAGTAGTTTTTTGTCGGAGAATCATGTCTCCACTGTGACAAAGTTGCTTTGGAGATGGGCCTCTAATGTTTGAGGGTTGGGACTGTTGGCAGAGATGACAGCATCATCTGTGTATAGGAGTATCCTTTCAGTGCAGGCTGTGGGGAGTTGGTTAAGGAACAAGCTAAACAGGAGGGGAGCCAGGATCGGCCCTTGCGGTATGCCTGTGATTACTGGTCTACTGTCAGAGATAGTTCCATTTAGTTTGACCTGTTGTGTTCTGTTGGTGAGGTAGTTTTTGAACCAGTGCACAATATCTGGTAAGATACCAGTGGATTGGAATTTTCATAGTAGTTTATGGTTGACCATGTCAGAAGCTTTGGTGAGGTCCATGTATATTGCCCCCACCAGCTGGCTCCTGTCTAGGGCCTCATGAAGAGTAACGATGTTTTCAAGTAATGCTGTTGAGGTACTATGTCCCTTTCGGAATCCATGCTGCTGGAAACCTTGCAAGTTGTACTTGTCAAGACAGCCTACCAGTTGGTCGGAGACAATCCATTCAAGTACTTTGGAGAGAGGCTCACAGCCTGGGAAATAAGATCCCAGACCTGCAGGCAATAATGGCTAAACTGGACATAGTAGAAGTTAGTGAGACGTGGTTCACCAGTAACCACACTTGGGAGACTTCAGTACCTGGCTATGTACTGTTCAGAAGAGACTGAGGTGCAAAAAGGGGGGTGAAGTGGCCCTGTATGTCAATGAAAATATCAGAGCTACAGAAATTCAGAATACACATAAGGAGCCAGAAGAACTGTGGGTCACTCTGGAAACAGGAAATGGGACAGCCATAAGAACTGGGGTTGTCTACAGGCCCCCAGACCATAGACACATTACTGTTAGAAAATATACAAAACATGACAGCTAAAGGTGAGGTTCTGATAATGGGAGACTTCAACAGGCTGGATACAGATTGGTCAATATCAGCAGAAACATCTGCCAGAACTAGATACATGGTGGATTCCTTGCGGGGGAAGGTCCTCAGACAACTGGTACAACAACCCACAAGAGACAGGGCTATCCTAGATCTAGTACTGACTAACAGGGAAGGGATCACAGATCTCCAGGTAGAAGGTCACCTGGGGGCCAGTGACCATCACGTGGTATGGTTCAATTTGGACACTACATCTAAATCATCCCATTCCAAGGCAAAAATATGGGACTTCAGAGGAGCTGACTTTGATAAGATGGCCAACAGTGTTAAGCTAGCCCTGGCAAAAAGAAACACAGGTGAGGGGGTACAGGCAAAGTGGGCAAGCATTAAGGATGCAATACTTGAAGCAACATCCCGCTGTGTTAGACAGAAAAGGAAGTGCAAAAGAAGAAGGAACCACTTTGATTCTCAAATACAGTAGCAGAAAAGATCAGAGCCAAAAGGCCGGCCTTCAGGAAATATAAGGGAACACAGTGGGATGAAGATAGGGAGGCATACCAAACTGCCCTAAGGGAGGCAGGAGGCAGTAAGGCAGGCAAAGTCCCAAACTGGGAAACACTAGCACGAACAGTAAAAGAAGGTGACAAGACTTTCATAGATACATTAGTGAAGGAGAAAGTCCAGAGGGGTATCGCTAAGCTCAAAGGAGAAAAGGGGGCATGTGAGGAGGAGGACCCTGTAGAAGCATCTATCCTTATAGATACTTCTGCTCAGTATTTACTGAAGAGAAGGTAGGGCAGGGCCCACAGCTCAGGACCATGGACACAGTGGGGAGGGAGGTGAGCACTATACCCTTCACAAAAGAAAGGGTCCTACAAGAGCATGCTAAGCTCAGGGTGGACAAAGCAATGGGACCTGATGGCATGCATCCCAGAGTACTTAAGGAGCTAAGGGTGGAACTAGCACAGCCATTAGCAGAACTGTTTAGTGAGTCTCTGAGCACAGGAGAGGTCCCAGAAGACTGAAGAAGGGCTCATGCGATTCCACTCCACAAGAGTGGTAGCAGGGAGGAGGCAGGGAACTAGAGACCAGTCAGTTTTACCTCAGTAGTGGGCAAGATTATGGAGGTACTCCTTAAGGAAAGGGTAGTGCAACACCTGGAATCCATAGGGGCACAGGATCCAAGACAGCATGGGTTTACAAAAGGAAGGTCCTGTCAAACTAATCTCATAGATGTCTTTGACTGGGTAACCAGAGTGGTGGACCAAGGGGGAGCAGTTGATGTCGCCTACCTTGACTTCAGCAAAGCTTTCGACACTGTTCCACACAGAAGATTGATAAATAAACTGGGTAGGCTTGGGGTGGGTCAGAAGTTGGTCAACTGGGTGGCAAACTGGTTGACGGGCAGAAAACAGAGAGTGGTGGTAAATGGTATACAGTCAGAAGAGATGCAGATCACAAGTGGGGTACCTCAGGGATCAGTCCTGGGGCCAGTCCTCTTCAGTATCTTCATTAGTGACATTGCAGATGGACTAGAGGGTAAGGCTTGTCTGTTTGCAGATGACACCAAGATCTGCAACAGAGTAGATGATCCAGATGGGGTGGGCAGAATGAGAAGAGATCTGGATAAACTAGCAAAATGGTCAGAAGAGTGGCAACTGGGATTTAATGCAAAGAAGTGCAAGATCATGCACATAGGGAAGAGAAACCCTGAAGCCACCTATAGGCTAGGAGGGGAGTTGCTGGCAGTCACAAAGGAAGAAAGAGACTTGGACATCATCATCACCGATGACCTGAAATCATCCAGGCAAACCTCTAAAGCAGTAGGTAAGGCTAGGGGGATGTTAGGGTATATTAGTGGGGGTATCACAAAGTCGTAAGACGGAGGTAATAATCCCTCTTTACAAGACACTGGTTAGGCCCCATCTGGAGTACTGCATGCAGTACTGGAGGCCACACTTTCACAAGGACATCAACCAAACTGAGGCAGTCCAGAGAAGGGCAACCAAAATGGTGCAGGGACTGCATCAGAAGACATATGAGGACAGAGTAACGGAGCTCAATATGTATACCCTTGATCAAAGGAGGGAGAGAGGTGATATGATCGAAACATTCAAACACCTTAAGGGCATTAACAAGGTGAAAGAGTCTAACGTTTAAATATAAGAAAAATAGCAGGACAAGAGGACACAGCATGAGATTAGGAGGCCGATTAAGGGGAATGTGAGAATTCTTTTTCACAGAAAAGGTGGTGGATGCATGGAACAGTCTACCTCAGGAAGTGGTGGCTATGAATACAGTGCAGGGCTTCAGACAGGCATGGGATAGGCATAAGGGAGCAATACAGATGAGTATGAATAGATAGGCCACTGACAGAGCAAAGGCCGATGGCACATTTATAAGGAAGAAAAAGAAATGGGCAGACTGGATAGGCCTTGCGGTCCTTATCTGCCATCAACTTCTGTTTCTAGAGAGGGAAGAACTGAAATGGGGCAGTAATGGCAGGCAGTCAGTTAAGGGTCGCTCCCTCGTGGATGGTGCTGAAAGTCCTGAAAATGTCAATATATATGCAGAAAGGACCCAGCACTCAACGCAAAAATTAAGCTGCAGACTTACAAGTACATAAGCCAAATATCATTTATTTATTATGAACAGTTTGAGCAGAGTGAAACGTGGGTTTGTGGGTAGTCTCCTTGTGCTACACCATTTCACTCTGCTCGAACTGTTCACACTAAATGAATGGCCTTTGGCTTATGGACTTGTGAGTCTGCAGTTTCATTTTTGCACTGAGTGCCGGGTCCTTTCTGCATATGTATGTGACGCGGTAATCAGCATGGTTGGCCCGATCACTCCTTTTGTGGACCGGGGTAACCATTGCAGCTTTCCATCTCGGGGGGAATTCAGTATTTACCTCTTCCATATTTCGTATTTAGTAATTATAAAATCACTTGCAATACTGTAAACCTGTTATTAATCCATGCACAGAGAAGGGGGAAGGGGGCATAATTTAGTCAGTCTGTTTGCACACCCAGATATGGCCCTTACTCATCCTGTGGTTTCTTCCCATCTTAAAATCGACCGGTATACCTATAGTATGTAGAAATAAGAAAAAAAATAGATCATGGCTTTTTATTACTTTTCATTTTCATCTGTGTCTCCATTGTTATGCATCATCTCCCACCTTGTTCAATGGTCTGTAAAGGCTGGCATTCTGTCTTGGACCTGGAAAGTCATTCTCTCCTTTGCAGTAATTTGGTTTACTGTCTCTACCCATTCAGTACTCAACGGGTGGGGGGGGACCTAATACTAAATTGTTGAATGTGAGTGGCTCAGTATAAACAGGTGCGGCAGTCTTCTAATACCCCCTGCCAGAATATGTGCAGTTCCATACATCCGCAGGATATATTATAATGCGTGCCTCATGTTTCTCTACAGGGTCTCTAGAATTTCACCTAGTTATGGTTGTCCCACTTAGACTGCAGTACAGGTGTAATGAAATACCTGGTATGCACCTTCCAGGAAGATTCTTGCCACTGTGGGGGAGATGCTCTTCTACCAGTTCCTTCCCCAATTTTTCCCATTCTTCAGTTGTCAATTGAATTTGGACTTCATCATGCGATTTATCAATAATATACCAAGTTTGTGTTTTTTTGACCTGAAGTAAAAGTTGGTTGAGGACCGATATTGCATTTTTCTGTTGGAATGATTTAAGAATGGATGGTAGGGAACGGTTCATTTAGAGGACCCTACTGGATCTCTTCCTCCTTCTCTTGGAGGTGCAGCATAATATAATTTTTAATTTGGAAATAATGAAATCTGTCTGTGGTGGGCCAGCAGAATGCTTTACGACAGTCCTCAAAAGTGTGGAGGGTTGAACCTGATAAAATTTGTTCTGGACATTGTAGCCCTTGAGTGGTATGTTGTTTATACCAGGGATCTAGAGCTGCCGGCGGAAATGACTTGTCCCACCCTAGTCATCGGTGCCTCCAGAGGTGTCAAGTTATCAGGGTGTTTTTACAAAACTGCCCCCATGCCTCCTATGTGACATGTTTAACACTTTAATGGTTCTTGATAAGGTTTTTACTCAAGTGGGCATCAAATAGTGAGGCAGGGAGAGGAGTGTGTTTCACCTGAGCAAGTTCAAGGGCCCTCCAATGGGCCTGGTATTTAACAACTAACCATAGAAATGCATTTTTCACCTGCGCCACTATCCAGCAAGTCTCTATATCCAATAATGCCCCAGTTTTTCCTAGCTAAAAGTACTCCTCCTCTTACCCTTAGTCATGCTGCTGCCCACACAGAATGAGATATTTGTCTTTGTATTTGACAAAACCAAGTCCTATTCAAATGCACATTGAAACAGGTATAGGTATTAGGAGAGTATATTCATCTTAACTATTTGTATGTGATTATGGAGTGGGAATGGAAGTAGTGACCATATATTAATATCCATCTGCAAAGACTGTACTAACGGTGTATAGTTTGGTTTCATAGAGGTGGTCAGTTGTTTCCTGTAAGTATATTCCTAACTATTTAAGTTTTAAAACACCCCATCTCATGGGGAACTGTTTCTGGAATGTACATGGAGGTGTAAAGAAGATAGTTAAGATTTCTGGGGTTTTTTTTGCATTTAGAGTTTATCTTGATAGTGAGAACTTTTCTACTAGGGTCATCAGTCTGGGTAGGGATCTCATTGGTTCTGTGAGATATACTAGGATGTCATCTGCGCATAGGCCTAATTTATGCTCTGTGTTTGCCAGTTATACTCCCTTAATTTGTTGGTCTTTCTGGATCATGTGTGCAAAAGGTTTGATATATAGTGCAAATAGAACCAGTAACAAGGAGCACCCCTGTCGGGTACCTCTCCCAAGCTGAAAGCTTTCAGAATGATGGCTTTTACCTGCACATATGCCCTTGGGGCTGGATATTGTGTCTGAATATACCCCTCAGAAATTAGGGAAAAGCTAAATTCTGCAAGGACCCTGTTTAAATATACCCAATCTACCTGATCAAATGCCTTCTTAGCATCTATACTCATAAGTACGGTTGGTGTGTTGGTAGAGTTAAGGTGGTCTATTATATGTAATGTTCTACGGACATTATCCTGGGCCTGCCGGCCAATCACAAATCCCATTTGGTCTAACTCCACTTGTCTCAGGGCAGAACTTTTCAGTCTCCTAGTGCATATGGCCACAAAGAATTTATAGTCCACATTCAGGATGGAGATGGGGCAATATGAGGGGCATTGTGTCCTTACCGGGCTTGGGTATCACTGAAATTATTGCATAATTCCAGGAGGGGGCCAGTTGAGGGGCTCTGAAATAGCTGCCGCATATGCCCCCTGTAGGAGTGGGACATTAATCTCCGGGAACTTCTTATAACATTCCACCAGGAATCCATCTGATCCTGGCATTTACCTGCTTTGCTCCTCTTTATTTCCTGTAGTATCTCAGCTTGATGTATGGGGGCGCCAAGTGTTGCATTTTGAGTTTGCAAGATGTGGGGAAGGGAGAGGGTGTTTAAAAAGGTGTCAAGGACCTCTGTGGACTGGTGCAGTTTGGCAGTGTATATGTTTTGGTAATACTGCTGAAAAACTGCTGTCATATCACGGGTCTTCACGACTCTTTGAGCCCATGCTGTATGAAAAACTTTACTATTATGTGCTCTATTCCTTTGTGCATGGATCCAGCATGCTAATAGTTGCAGTGCTCAGGACCCCCGCCCGTAGTATCTCTGCCAGGGGTGACTTTAAGTTTCTTCTACTTTATAGTCTAAACTTTGATTAAGCTCTTTTAAGTTTTGTTAGTTCCGGCTACTTGTCCTATCCACATTAGCTAGCTGTAGTATTTCTTACTCTTGTATGTTTTTTCAAGGTTCTTTTGGTTCTGTAAATAGTTGCCCTTTTGACTGGCTGGTATGGAAATTATCTTACCCCTTACCATAGCTTTTATGGTGTCCCAGAGGATACCTGGTGATACTTCAGGTATAGGGTTATCCTGGCTCGCTTGTTCCATAAAAATTGTGTGTTTTTCAGATTTCCCAGGCTTGCAGAATGGAGATATTAAGTCTACAGAAGTTGGATTTTTGGGGGGGCTGTAATTGGCATTGTAATGTTACTGGGGCATGGTCAGTGATCCCCAGAGGTCCTATTGTACATTTATGTAGCGTATCCAAATGCTTCCCGGATATTAAGAACAAGTCTAGTCTGGCATATGTCTGATGTGTTGCAGAATAAAAAGGTGTAGCTTATTGTCGAAACCTGCAGATGTCTCCAGGCATCTTCCATACTCAGTGCAGTTAGCAGTGCTTTAACTTTTTTGGCCACAAGGTGTTCCCTCCTTGGTATCATTGATGTACCGTCTACCTGTGGGGTAAAAGTTAAGTTGTGGCCCCCCACACACTGTTTGATCTTCCCCCTTCTCTTGGACAAGGGGCAGGAATCACCTATAAAAAACGCAGTCTTCTCCTGGGGGAGCATATATGGAAACCAAGGTAAGTGGCTGACCTTCGTAGAGTCCTACACAATGATATCTACCCACCCCATGCATGTGGACAGATTTAATGGTAAAGCCTACTCCGTTTGATACCAGAATGGCCACTTCTGTCCTCCAGCCAGCCTTATGGGAGAAGTAGTGGATCTGGCTAAACCCAAACCGTGTCAGCTTCTGATGTTCCATATCTGACAGATGGGTTTCCTCTAGTAATATAAAGTCTGCAGTAGTTTACCTCAGATGTGCCATGACCTTACCCCTTTTTAATTGGATGAGTGAGGCCATTAACATTATAGGTCACAAAAGTAGTAGGTGTATTACTCATGGTAGTTTATAGGTGAAGGCACTGCTGTGACAGTGTTTTAGCTGGTACTGTTGTGCCCCCATTGGGAAAGTAAAGGATACATAAAAGACACTGCTTTAATTCTACAATTACATACATACAATCTAACAATGGCCAACTGGATCCAGAACAGGTAAAAGTGGTTATTATTTCCAAACAAGCAGAATGCATTCTGGCATTATCATAGCCTGGTGGGGAAAGTGACAGGAAAGAGCTGTTCTCCCCACCAGGACAGTGAGTGGGAAAGCTCCTCTACAGCAGGAACTATTACCTGACAAGTCCAATAAGGACTGAGTCACTTAAGAAAGAAAATTGCAACTTTGGTGCATGTGTGAGTACAGTAAACTCCATCCTCCTGTCTCCCTCGATCTCTGTTTAATGAATAAATTACTGTTGTTTGTAGAGCTACAGGTCTTACCACTTGCAAGATTCTTTAGGTGGCTCCACGCTAGTCATGCACTGGTAGTTTGCGCTGTGTGAGGGAAGGTCAGCTTCCATTGAGTTATGAGTATTAACCAACTGGGTAGCAGAGAAGCATTGTGCGTTCCTGATCGTGCTTTCTTTCTGATACTTCTGGCCACTCTTCCCCACCTCCATTTAAAGAGGGGATTTAATAGTTATTACCAGCTATAATGTATACTCTTTTTCCCTCTGAATTTGGGAGTACATTATGCATAATGGACCCTGTAAAGCGCTAAGTGACAAAGTGTATTCTTTCTATGGGATTGCAATTCTCAAGGGCCATCAGAGAGCCTCTTCTGCTTATTAAATTATGGCCATGGGATCCGCTTTGCTATCAGCCAGGATTCAGCCCAAGTCCGCATCCATAATGGTAGGATATTTCTCCTTCTTTTGTAATAATTTACCCTTAAATCTGGCTTTCATGCTTCATTATACATGGTTTCTCAACGCCTTTTTGCCAGTCTGCTCATATTGAGCTTCCTTCTGCTGTGCACAAGACAAAGTCTAGTTCTTCCTCTGTTACCACTGAAATAGCACATGGTTAATATGTGACTAATGGTAAATGTTTTCTGTGTGCATAAGCATTTTTCTGCATTCAATAATCATCAACCTCGGATTTGTCCTTAAGTTCAATAAACTAGGTTTAGTGTTAGAAGATAGTTTATGTCGCACATAGGAGTCATGAACCATCTGGGACCTGTGTTTCACTACGGTATAAGGCAAGTTGTCTGCAGCACTCCTTATTTGAGTCTAAGTAATAAGTTGTATGCTCCCAAAAAGAAGACTACTGTTTTCTGTCGGGATCTGGTAAAAATCGTGCATCCAAAATAGCACGAGTCATTAATGCACTACCATTTCAGCACATACTTTCAAAGCGCTGGCACAGAACAGCGCCAGTACAATAACAGCTGGTCCTGTGCTAGGGTCTGACTCTTATTAATGAGGTCTAAGTTGCGAACCTGGAATGAATAACCCTACCTGCGTTACTTGTACATTTTAATCAAATTTCATCTTTGTGAGGCCCTTGAGCTCCAGAATGAAGCCATTACTCCATCGAGGTTTATTCCTTTGCTAGTTCAGCAACCATTTTGTAAAATACGTTGTCTACATCATCGGAAAATGACAGAGAGTATTTGCCCAAGAAAGCTGTGTTTATTCCGCCTAGTTGTAAAAATCAGTGCAGGAAATGTAGTTCAAATTTAGTTCAGTTCACACCACCTTGTGGAGCACCAGCTTCATCCTACTGCATTTCCTGAACCATCCTATGAAGTGTCTGAAAAGGCTCAGAGAATGGTTCATGTATTTCAAAGCTATGCAACACGTCCCTTCAACAGCAGCCATTCTGCCTACCATGCACCTTACCGTCTTCCTGGATCCGGGGCATTTTTTCTAAAAGTTAAGTGGCTCTATATAGACAGGTACAATACTGTTTTGCATCACAGAAATGAACTATCCAAAAGGGAACATTGTGCAAGTGCAGTCATCTGCACTAGTTTGACTGTGTACCAAAATGCATTTGAGCTAACCTTAATAGGCTTTGTCATGTACCATTGAATTCAGTGGTTCCTTTGAAAGGCCATACATCGCTAAGTCCCAGGAGGTACTGTCTAAATTTCACCTAATGGCTGGAAAGTATTTAATACCTCTCTATCTCAGTGGCCATTTTGGTTAACTTGTGCCTTATTTCTACCGTTTTACCAGGCTGCTTTTTTCCCTGTAAAATAACTGGTTTTATCTTAGCCTGTTACAGCACTAAGGCTGCAGTACAAAAAGAAAATAACTCCTCTGATAGCAGTTGCCCAGCCTAATTTGTCTGCACTCTTAAATACCCTGAATCCCAGCATAAGGGGATGTGTTATGGCCTATTGGAAGCAGTGGCTCTCTCTTTAAGACTATGGGCCACTAAATTTGAGGAGGCAGCATCGAAACCCATCATGGGGCAGAGAAAGTTGTCAGAGTGTAAGTTTCCCTGTGGGAACTGGGCAAGTTTAGTGCATGAGTATAGATGGCACTGCATTGTAATTTTAATGCACGTGATCTGTTCCAGCCTGTAGACCTGCCAAACCTGCCATCCCTAATGTGTACCACCATTTCCTGTAATAAGAGAGAAGGGATACTATGTGTCTACTAATGTAGCTAGAATGTACTGACAGAACTACTGTATTACTGTTTAGCAATAATACATTTGTGGCTTTAGTATGCCACCTACTGACAATTGCATATTATGAGCCTAATAACATATTTGTGGTCTTAGTGCACCACCAATGGTACGCAGTCATGATGCTGTGATTAGCAATAATAAAATAATTATTCTATTGCTTATGAAGTTAGATAGTCAGTATAGTGATGTATCCTGTGCAAGTGCAACATTTCATGGCATTGGTGCAAGGCCTAGTATTATTCACCAATGGAAAGCCAAACACAGATTTCTATTACACATATGAGCTTGTTACTCTGGTAATGGGACTTTATCATCATCAGTATGTAATGTCATGTGCATGACTCAGCCTTTGGGTTAGATGCTCCACTCTAGATGAATGATTGTTCTGAACGCCAGTTGGTAAGAATGATAATCTAGACTGTCCTCTGGCTATGGTTAGGTAATAAACCTTTATTCTGCATCTGTCTTCTGGGGTTGTTTTACCAACAGGTTAGATCCTGCCAACTCTAAAAATTGGTGACCGTGGCACAGAACTGATTGGTTAAACTACACCAGTTGGAGAAACAGGTGTTAGAGAATTTGAGGAAAGGTGGAAAGGGAAAACGCAGGGTTTCGAACCTGCGCCCTCCCATTCAGCAAATATGGACAAACTTTCAGGGTCTCCCCACTTGAACATGATGGGATAAACGAAGGTACTCGAACCTATGCCTTGCATTCTAAAGTGGAATGATCTGAAGGACTTCGTAGCCCAGGCATGTAACTACATAGAAGGAGAGTGCAAAGTGGTTGATATGCTTTGGGCTCCTCAGCCAGTGCAGAAAAGAGACAGAACTTTCACTATGGCCATCACGCGTAAACTTAAGTTAGACGTCTCAAACCTTTAGCCTCCCATTGAGGATAGACTGAATCTGCACTAAGCATGAAGTCTAATGCCCACCCGGTACAGCATGTTTGTTCCCTGTACTCGGAGACCAAACCCATGGTCAAGAAACATAACCAAAAAAGAGGTTATGGTTGCCGCCCTATATGCTGCTCTACAGGCAGTTGAAGTGGAGGTCCTGGCTTTGAAGTAGGAGCTGGGTCCCAAATCCTGAGAAGTGGGTGAGCAACGCAGAGAACAGGAACAGGAACTTGAAAGTCTCAGGAATGTAACGCAAAATGAGATGCATAGCACTGTACAAGAGAAGGACAGATAAATTCCTAGGTTGAGAGAGGATTGTGAAAAGTTGCAACAGGATAAGAAGCAGGCACTGAAGTTAAATGATGTGTTAACTAATGCAAATGATGCCTTGAGAGTTGTGAACGAGGAGTTGGAAGAAATGGGTGTCAAAATGTATTGGACAAGGAGATCAGGGAAAGTCGCGAAGTGTGCATCACTTACAGAGTTTTGCAAACTTATGTTAATAAGGAACAGTATGAAGGTAGAACAGATCATTCTATGTGTAGAAGAAACTGGCAAAATTATGTCAGCAGTTGGCAATCCTGAAAAGTCATGTGAAAGCTTTACTGCATACCCTGCCTATCGACCTGGCATCATTGACAGATATGAAGGCGATCATGGTAATCTCAAGGTGGAGGACCCTGGGACACGGAGGGATGAGTTTTGCCCACCCTTGATTGCCATCTTGAGGAAGTCCAACAAGTCTGAGGTTGAAACTTTGGTTGAGCAAGCGAATACAAAGGCAGGTGTGGCCGAGGCCCATTCCCCAGCGATATGCCAAGCCATAATCGACTTGCTAAAGGATGAGGTGGGTAAAAACACCCTTGTCCAGGGTGTGGCCACAGCTGTGGCTGAGGCGGTGGTGAAGTCCATGTCATCACAGCTGGAATACGCCCCGAATGTGCTGCAGTCTGCACAGGCCATCCAAAACATTGTGGACAAGCTAGGCGAATGGCCTCTGGTGACAGTTTGAGTTGCCATTTGGAGAATGTTCGAAATCAGTATGAAATGCTCAGCCTTATGGCTGAGCATAGGGTGCAGATTTTGAAACAGTCAAGCCTACGCTGTGGGCCAAGCTACTGGAAATGGTATGTAGTGATGCAATGGCCCAGTTTGAAGAAGTCGCCATCAGCCTTCTAGCAGCGCACAATCCCAATCCAATCAACATGATGCAGGCCCACACAGTGAAGAAATTTGCCAAGGAAACCCCGGTCCAGTATGACAGCCGTTTATGGATTGCCTATCATACTGGAAAAGGGTTGGCCAATGAGAATGCTGAACAGGACTCGGTTGAGTAAAAAAAATTATTTTTTGAGAAATGTGTTGCCGAGCCTCCGAGAAAAGGTTGAGGTCTCAATCTTTCCAGAGATGGACCTTTTCACTGAGATCATCAAAAGGGCAGAGTGTGCATACCAGATCTATGTGTGCGACCAGGCCTCCGGCTCCAAGGCCAAGATGGCGGCGGTGCAGAATACCACCAAGCCATCCACACAGTATGTAGTGGAAGGCAAGCAAAAAGACATCCAGCAAACCTCTAATCAGACCAAAGGAAGAAACAGTAAGAGCCGACGCAAGGAGTGGCAGCAGTTTTACTGACAACAGCAGAAAGAGAAGGGGAACAGTAGACGAAATCAGCAGTCCAGCCCTTACAAGGAGTTGGAGGAAAACAATCAACTCCGGGAGTTCCAGGCCAACGTTAAATCACTTTTGATTACGCTCCCACAAAAACCTGTTGCGGACATCCCTTCAGCAACTGTCCCATCTACACCTCCGTACCAGGAGGAGCCTGAGAAGGAGGAAACCAAAAAGTCTCTGTACCATGAGTTGACTCAGATACTCCTAGAGTGGACCCCCATCCCCCATTGGAGCAAGACGGATCAGACTGATGGTGTCAGGCCCCAATACGCATCATTTCCACCCTGGTGATGGATGAATCCAGATGCCCATGTATAAAAGTGCTGGTTGGGAGCCACCAACTTGAACTACTTCTAGATACAGGTGCCGTTGTCTCAGTGCTGCATCAGGAAGACCTGCAGCTATCTCAGTGGTCTACGGGAAGGGCCACTTCTGCTCAAACCTTTGAGGGGTCCATAGTCATAACCTACAGGTCCAAACCCATACTGGTTACAATTGGTACTTTGGAGGTGCAGCATCATTTTGACCTCATGGTCTTACATCACCTCCAAAGTATCTTGGAAATTGATTTCCTGGCACATCATGGATGTGTTTTGGGTTTAGCTAACAGGCAATTACTCCAGATCCCAGGACAAGGCCACATGTTTCTCATCTCTGACTCACATGTTGTAGCAGCAGTAAAAATCAAGTGATAAGGAGTATGACATCATTCTCATGCTACAACACCATGAGCTACTTCCTCAACTTAGGCCAGTTCTGGAAAGGCATAGTGAAGCCTTTTCCAAACACAAACATGATTGTGGAAGGAAGGATATCCTCATCTAAGTACCTCATCTGGTAATGACCCACCATGCCAGAGGCAGTACCCATTTCCAGCAGAGGCAATACCCTCTCTGAGGGTCACCATTGACTCCCTTCTAAAACAAGGGGTCATTAGGCCTTGTGTATCCACAGTGAATTCTCCCATCTGGCCTGTAAAGAAACCCAATAGTTGGAGTCTCACCATTGACTACCGAAGACCTAACCAAATCGCCCCTAGTTGTGCACGAACTGTGGCTTTGGCCCCAAATGTGCTCAAACTTCTAAAGCGTGAACATCAGTGATTAGCACCTTGGACATTTCCAGTGGATTCTGGTCACGACCACTGAGAGCCAATACAGATTTGCCTTCACATTTGAAGGATGACAGTACACAAGGAACTGTCTTCTACAGAGATTCCAGAACAGTCCCTCACTGTTCCACATCCACATGAGAGATGCCATACATGGCCTCGCCACACTTGAATGTATTAAATCCTACAATACGTGGATGACCTTCTTCTGGCCACAACTGGACTGGAAAGTCACCTGGAGCTCCTAGATGAGCTCCTTACCCTTTTGCAGAAGATAGGCCTCAAATGCAATCCCACAAGGGTACAGTTATGTCAACCAGAAGTTACCTCTCTGGGCCTACGCATAACTGGAGAGGGCAAGAGCCCTGCCTTGAAAAAGGTCTCAGGCCTTCAAGATTCGCCATTACCAACAAGCATGGCAACTTTGAGACATTTCCTGGATATGGTCAGCTACTCCAGGGACTTTACAATTTTGCACAAAAGGCCGCACTTCTGTATGAGCTCCTGAAGAAGGATGTCCCCTGGCAGTGGGGACCAGAACACACCACTGCTGTCACATCTGTGAAGAAGTCTTTGGCCTCCGCACCAGCATCGGTCAATCCCAATCCAGACCTCCCATTCCATTTGGAGGATGTCACCTCTGAGATGGGTACAGTATGTCAGCAGTTCTTGCACAAAAGGTCAATGGCCCCTTGAGGCCTATTGCACATGCATCCCAAATGTTCTCCATGGCAGAGCAGAAGTACTCCCTGTGCAAAAGGAACCTGCTGGTGACCTTTTGGGCTGTCAAACACTTCTCCAACATAATAGGGTTTTGCCCTGTTACTGTATATTGCACACCAATCATACACCAACCAACTTCCTATTGACAGATAGGATAAAGGATGGCAATTTGTCTAACATCCGACTCACACATTGGTCTCTGCTCCTGCAGGATACAGACATCACTGTGCTTATAAACAAAGAAAACCAGGCACACACCACCACATTTATTGCTGATGTCTCAAAGAGAGATCAAAGCATAATGCCCACCTGATGTATTTCTGGTCCCAATTCAACCCTTTATCAATATAAAAAAATGCAATATGTAAAAATATCATATCTAAATATAATATGCATATTGGATTTTTTAATATTTTACATTTTTATTCATTGATGCTTTTACTTGATGTTAATGAGGATGTGTTTCTGATTGGTTGGTTTGAATTGTTGTAATGATGATGTCATTCATTTTAAACCTTTAAAAGCAGTTGTCTTCTTACATAGCCCTAGTCTTTGAGAAAGGGTTGAGTTAATGGCCCTCACTTCTTCACGGAGCGGCAGAGCTCTGTTCGGGGATGGGGAGAGCCCTGTGCTGTGCTGGCTCGCAACCTCCAGGAGCCAGAGCTCTGTTCGGGGGAGAGCCCCTGTGCTGGCTTCAGAGTTCCATGGACTGCCTTGGCTGCAGAATCCTATGGCGGGGAGTGGGGAGAGCCTCTGGTAAGCTTAAAACGGCCCTCACTTCTTCAGGGAGCAGAGTTCTGCTCGGGGATGGGGGGAGGGCTCCTGTGCTGTGCTGGTCTCTTGCGATCCAGGAACGCGGAGCTCTGTTCGGGGAGGAGACCCTGTGCTGGCTTCAGAGTTCCGTGGACTGCCTTGGCTGCAGAATCCTATGGTGGGGTGGGGGAGAGCCCGTGAGGAAAACGGCCCTCACTTCTTCAGGAGTGGAGCTCCATTCAGGAGATGGGGGAGACTCTGTTCTGTGCTGGCCCTTTGCGACTTCAGCAGGAACGCTGGAGCTCCATTCGGGGAGAGCCCCTGTGCTGGCCTTCCAGAGTTCCGTGGGCTGCTTTGGCTGCAGAATCCTATGGTGGGGGGGGAGAGCCCCTGTGCTGGCTTCAGAGTTCTGTGGACTGCCACGATAATATTGATCTGTCAGCATTTTGGGTACAGATCTAAATGTTTGCCATTGTGTCACTAGTTAATATTCTAATTTGAAATACATAGGCAGCATTACAATATTATAAATATGCTGAGAATCTGGGTTCATTTTAACCAGTGGATGAGTTGCAGTGTGTTTACAACTAAGTGTGTACCTGACAGCCTTTTTGATGTATTTAACTAATTGAAGTGATTAACATATAACTGCTCATGATTTTGATACATTGGGATATTTGAGTTAAATAGACAAAGGTGTTTTTAATTATTCAAAGTGTATTTAAAGGTGTGTTGGATTGTAACCACTGAATTAGATGAAGCCTAGTGTCATCCAGACAAAACGTCATTCAGTGGTGATGGTCACTCTGTAACGACTTGCCTGTATATAGCTTATGTTGCACTAGTCATAGATTAAATATTTTAGACTCCAGACCTATCTGTGTGACCTATTTTAGTGGGTGCTGTGCTTTTCTTCTCCTGTATCACTAGACCCACAGAGTAAGAAAAAAATGTCCAAAATCCACGATTTTTTAAACATTTTGTCATGATCTTACTTTGAGGTGGAGCTCTTGCAGCAGGTAACACCATTAGGACTATGCCGCCAGGCACTAAATTCCACAGAAACATTTCTAGCTAGCAGTCGAAGATGGAGGACTGCTCCACTGATACCGGCCCTGCCCCAACGTCACATATAGTATAAAGGGGACGGTCCCCCAGCACCACCTCTGTTCTTTTCCTCACGCTATCTCATGCATTTTAAATTCACAGATGCCTCTTGCTTCAGTCGAGTGCTATTTTTTAACACTCTGTGATGTTTTTTTCATGAGATTTACTGAAAATCGAATTGTTACCCTGTGTATGTCTTCTCAGCCTTCATCATCGTCTCAGCGGTGGAAGTCTTAAGTCTTGGCGTGTGGTGAGCAGATCCTGGCCGAGATGGCCACTGGCCTGCATTATCTGCTTAGGCCCTGATCACAACCTCGGATGGCTGTCCACACTGCCAAAAATTCAGTAGGAGGACCAGAATCTGCTGCTTGAGACTCTCAAGATGTTCCTCCTCGAGCAACAAGTGCCCGCCATCTTGGAAATCCCACTCAGGCCATAGCTCCTCTTCAGCCAAAGTCTTCTTCTCCTAGAGAGGAGAAATGAGTGGGAAACATCATCACAGGGACAAGGACAGAGCCAGGTCAGAATTGCATCCTAGATCCCTATAAGTCTTCTAAGATCTCGACCTTGACCTCTGACACCAGGTCAGGCTCAGCTCCTCCTGTTTCTTTGCCCATTCCTGGGGTGCCCCTTAAGAAGCCCCTCTCCTCCTCCCAGTTGCATGGTGGGGAGGCCACTGGGGTTGGGCTATCTGAAGCCCCTGTGTCCCTGGCTCTCAGACCCCTCAAGTTGGCACTAGAGTCTTAAGTCAGTAGGACAGGCGTCTTCCTCATCAGGTGACAGGTTGGAACCTGTCGTCTGCAAGGCCTTAGTCTCAGGGTTGTCTGACAGGTACAAGGGGTCGGATGACATCAGCAGGCTCCAGGAGTGCAAACGCCACAAGAAACACCATTCGCCTCCTCCAAAGATGTCGGACAGGAAGCATCATTCACCTTCTCCCAAGACATCAGCCGAGGCTTTGGCTATGCCCTCAGGCTCCAACACAGAGCTGAACTGTGCACCACCCCTAAAGCCAACGCCTGCTTTCCCATGTCCAAAAGATGACCCAGTGACAGGCCATATGGCAGGTGACGGTTGCCCACCTCTAAGGACTCCGGAGGCCGGGCTCTGGCTCCATCGCCCTCACCACTGCCTCGGGAACCTGACGACTAGGCAACAGGGCCCCCAATGCCAGAGCATGCGACTCCACCAATGCCCGATACTGTGCACCCACCACCGGAGAGGTCATCGCAGGAGAGTTGACGCCAGGTGCTCCTAACACCTCCATCCCATTGTCAGTTTCTCAGCTAGGCTCTGTCATTCCCCTGGCTAAGGTTGGGGCATTGTTCAATAGCTGGGGGAATACCATCAAAGGGGATCTTTTACCCAGGCCACCAGAACCGGCCCCGATCCCCACCCTGGTCCCGGCTCTGGCCCCTCAACAGGTGCTCACTCCCCAACCCCCTTCACCTCTGACTTCAATCCGACCACCATCGTGGGCTGAGGGTCAAGGTTCTCCAATCCGTAGGAGGCGTGATCGCCACCCTTCATCCAGAGCCTCCTCTAAGGAACACCCAGATTCCTCTTCGGAAGGATCTTCTGGGAACTCCTCCTCCTCCTCCTCTTATGATTCCTTGAATGAGGACCCTTCTCTCCCCTCACTGGATCCCAGGAAGGACTCTGCAAGATCACTTCTGGATGAGCCATTGTTTTTAGATGTGATGAGGCCCATCCAGTTTTTAAATCATTGGGAGACAGAGGAGCTGGACCCTGAATGTCACCGTTTAGTGAAGTTCTAGGGGACAAATGACCCTTACCCTTGGTGGTCCCACCGTTAGTGGAGTCCTTCCAAGACGTAACAAGAGTCGCTTGGATGTGCCTCTCCATGACTTCAGCAATCACCAAAAGGCAGATTGTCTCACAGTACCCAAGAGGTGCTACCTTTAGAGGCGAGCAGCCAGAAGCGGACTCAATGGTGCGGACTGTTGCTCAGGGAGAGCCCAACAGCTTGAGGCATATGAGCTCCCAGCCACCTGACAAAGAGTCCAAAAAATTGGACCAGCTGGGCCCTAAGGTGTACTCTTCAGCCACCTGCACAGTCAGGTCACTTAACTTCCTGGCCCACATGGTGATATGTTAGAAGTTACTGTGGAATAAGGCCATGGATCTGGCTCAAACACAACCGGACTCCAACCATAAGTCTGAGCTTATGGCGGTTCTGTAGTCCAGAGCAGACGTGGGAAAACATGTCTTGAGGTGCTCGTATGATTTGGCCGATACTGCAACAAGGGCAGCCACCACAGGGGTGGTATGCCTCCGATGCCATGCCTGGCTGTGGGTCTCTGGCTTCAGGCAAGACTTACAGGATGCAGTCTTGGATACATCTTTCCAAGGACTGGTGTTATTTGGTCAGGAAACAGAAAAATTGATTACTGGTCTACAGGACTCAGACAAAGCTGTGTCTGATGTCCATAGAATGTATAAATCAGAACCAACAGCTCCCAGAGGTCGTCATTCCTTTCGCAGACAGCAAGGTCAGCAAGGACAACGCCAGCAACAGAGAGAAAGATACAAGAGGAAAGATACCCCTCTGGAATGCAAGGACCCAAGACTGCCAAAAGCGCCAGGGCTCCCTTACCAACTCCATCAGCCTCAGCATGACTCGTTGCCTGTCCCCCCCTTCCTCCAGCAGAGGTGCAAGGGGAGGCGGTCGTGGGAGAGTCTCCCTTTACCACAGCGACTGGTCCAGTATCACCATAGATCAGTGGGTGCTTCGGATCATAGAAAGAGGCTATATCTTGACGTTCACTCAGGTTCCACCAGGCAACCCTCCCATTCCCTCTCATTACTTTTCATCCCATGCAGCCCTCATCAGGGCATAAATTCAGTCCCTTTTGGAGAAGAAGGCAATCCAGGTAGTGCTGCCATCTCAGAGGGGAAGGGGGTTTTACTCCCACTTCTTCCTCATCCCAAAAAAGACTGGGGCATCTGTCCTATCCTTAACCTCAGTCGCCTAAACAACTTCATCGAATACAGAAGATTCAGGATGGTGACCTTGCAAGGACTGCTGCCAATGCTTCATCGAGGAGACTGGCTGTGCTTCTGAGACATGCAGGATGCCTACTTGCATATAAAGATTCTGCCATCCCACAGGAGAGTACCTACAGTTTTCCTTCCAGGAGAGCACTTTCAGTTCAGGGCACTGCCATTGGCCTTTCTTCAGCATCAGCAGGTATTCACCAAGTGCCTGGCAGTAGTGGCAGCAGCTCCTCAGGGGCAAGGGCACTATGTTTACCCTACCTCGATGGCTGGCTTCTGATAGGCTCTGACAGAAGAGCAACTGAACTGTTCCTTACAGGAGACCTTCTTCCTCTTCCAAAAGTTGGGGGTTACCCTAAACCTCCCCAAATTGTCCCCGTGGCCAACCCAGAGGTTGCAGTAAATAGGGGCAGTCTTGGACACTGTCCAGGAAAGAGCCTTTCTTCCTCCCGACAGGGCAGACCGGTTGAGGGCACTGGCTCAAAGAGTCTCCTCAGAGACATTGGTCCCAGCCAGAGTAGTGCTGCAGCTGCTGGGTCACATGGCAGTAACAATTGTTATGGTGCCCTTAGCCCATCTACATATGAGAGTCCTTCAGTGGAACCTTTGGGTTCAGTGGGATCAACACTTGGACGATCTTGACCAGCAGGTCAGAATCTCTAAGGCTGTGCACCAGACTCTGGAATGGTGGCTTACCCCTTGACATTTAGACACAGGAGCTCTCTTTCGAGTTCCCAGCCCTCATAAAGTCCTAACAACTGATGTCTCAGGTCTGGGTTGTGGAGCACACTTAGGGTCACACCAAACAAGGGGAACTTAGACCTCTGTGGAATGCAATCTCCATGTCAATATTTTGGAGATGAGAGCCATCCTGTACACATTTCAGACAGTTCTCTTACCATATCCTCTTCTGATCCAAGCTGGCAATATTCCAGTGGTCTTCTACATCATCAAGCAAGGAGGCACTCATTCGTATCGCCTATGTAGAGAGGCCATGGGAGTCTGGTGCTGGGCAGTGGAGCACAACCTGGACCTCACAGCAGTTCACATCTCAGGGATTCAAAATGACCAAGCCAACAACCTAAGCCACTCTCTGTCTCAGGCCCTTGAATGGGAGCTGTCACAGGATGTCATAGACGACCTTTTCAAAGGTGGGGTCAGCCAGAACTGGACTGCTTTGCATCCCCACTCAGTGCCAAACTGCCCCATTCCTGCTTGCTAGCTCTAGGGCCTGGTGTTTTTTTGGCAAGATGCATTGTCCCTCTCCTGGGCAGGGAAGTTCCTTTATGCCTTCCTCCCTTTCCACTTCTTCAGAGAGTGTTGCTCAAGTTGCAGGCAAAGGGTGCAGTCATGATTCTCATAGCTTCCTCCTGGCCTCAGCAAATCTGGTTCCCATTGCTTCAACAGTTGGCATTGGAACTACCAATCCCACTGCCCCTCTACTCGCTTGCTCTCCCAGGAGCAGAGCACTCTCGTACACCCCAATCTTTGATCTCTGCATCTGCATTCATGGCTCCTACAGACTTAGGGATAGATACGGAGTGTCCAATAGAGTGGCAGAGGTGCTAGTAGCAGCGAGAAAACCCCTGACTAAAACCACGTATGCCATGAAGTGGAAACACTTCTGCTTGTGGATGTCCTCTTGTTCCTTGGACCCTTGCACCTGTCCAGTGGAGTCAGTGCTGGAATACCTTCTGTCCTTATCAGATTCAGGACTCAGCTACTCATCCATTAAGGTGCATCTGTCGGCACTTTCTGCATATCATGCATCGGTGGGGGGAAGATCTCTCACTCAGCTGGAATTGTACAAGGCCTTTCTGAGAGGTATTTTGCACATCAAACCTCCCAGGAAGGACCCTGTTCCCCATAGGATCTTCTCTTTTTGTTAGAAAAGCTTACGTTGCCTCCCTTTGAGCTAGCCACAAGTTGCGAGCTATGCTTCCTGTCTTGCAAAGCATTGCTTTTGGTTGCCATTACTTCGACTTGGAGGATTTCTGAGCTTCAGGCTCTGATGTGTAAGAGCCTTATTTGATTTTCACAGGGACAGAGTTGCCCTGTGTACTAATCTAAGTTTCTTCTGAAGGTTGTGTCTGAGTTCACTCTCAATCAGAACATTCAGCTTCGGTTACTATCCAGAGTACTTTCGAATAGAGGAGGCCTTGTTACATACTCCGGATGTACATAGAATTCTTCGTTATTACGTTGACCGTACTCGTTCCTATAGAAAAACAGACCAGTTTGTTTCTTTCACCCAAAGAATGTTAGGCTGTCCAGTGAGCAAGCGAACATTGGCCAAATGGTTGGTCAATTGCACTGTGTTCTGTTACCAGAAGTATGACAAACCCTTACCAGGCCCGGTTAAGGGTCATTCCACCAGGAGTGTTGCAACCTCTTTTGCATCCCTCAAGAATGTTTCTGCAGTCGATCTTTGTGCAGCTGCTACTTGGAGTTTGGGCCACACTTTCATTATGCACTACAGTCTGGATATTGCTTCCAGAAGGAGAGCAGGTTTTGGCCTCACTGTCCTCTAGGGACTACTCTCCTAAGGAGTGCTAAGGACACTGTTTGTTATAGTACGCCACCCTTCTGACCTGGGTCATTTCTTGTACTGCTTGGGACTCGGTTCTAATGATGTTGCCTGCTGCAAGAGCTCCACCTTGAAGTAAGATAGTACAGTTATGTAATAACTCACCATAACAGTAGATCGAGAGGAACTCTTGCAGCAGGTGAATTTTCCCTCCCGCCTACCTCCCGGGGTTATGTAACTATAATTCTCTCTGGGGATGGAAGATCCTCCTCCTCAGTTCCCCATTCTTTATGCTAGCCGGGTCTCCGGTGGGCAAACTGATGTGGTGCTGAGGGACTGCCCCGTTTATACTATACATGATGCCAGGGCAGGGCCAGCATCAGTGGGTGGTCCCCCGCCTTGGACTGCTAGCTATAAATTTTCCTGTGGGATCCTAGTGCCTGGTGGCATAGTCCTAATGGTGTTACCTGCTGCAAGAGCTCCTCTCGAAGATCTACTGTTACAGAAAGTTCTTACATAACTGTACCTTTTTATCCATCAAATGGGTGTCTTGCAAGCAAACAGAATTTTAACCTGGTGTAGAGTATTCAAAAAATCTTTTTTTCTCTTTCCAGGATTATTTAATCCTTAAGCATTAAGTGTAGCAAAAATAAAGTCAACATTAACATTCGGTGTCATGGAAGCATAGAAACATAAACCATGATGGCAGAAAAAGACCAGAGGTCCATCCAGTCTGCCCATACTCACTGTAATCCCTGAAACCTTCCCTGGAATCTGTTGTTCCTACAGGGTACTAATCCTCCCCATCCTATCCTTTATCTCTTCCCCCTGATCTTGTCACCCCGGGTGACCACTAATCCCTTCATTCTTTCCCCTGCCTGCTTGAATCCCCTGACTGTGTTTGAACCCACCACCTCAGCTGACAGACTGTTCCAAGGTTCCACCACCCTTTCCATAAAGAAGTACTTCCTCACGTTCATCCAGAACCTCCCTCCGGTTAATTTCCACTCATGGCCATGTGACCTTGAGCTGGCATTCAGGGTAAATAATTCCTTGCAGTTTACCTTGTTAATTAATTTAAAGAACTTGAGGGTCTCTGTCATATCTTTCCTGTCCCTTCTGGTTTCCAGTGAGTACATATTTAGTGCCATGGGGCACTTCTCATAGGATCTGCCCTGCTGACCCTGAATAAGTTTTGTTGCTCTGTGCTGCACTGTCTCCAACCTCAGTATCCCTGTCCTTTCTGAGGTGAGGGCTCCTGAACTAGAAGCAGTACTCCAGGTGAGGCCTCACCAGGGAGCTGTATGGGGAAGTATTACATCTTTTCTTCTGCTATTTATACCCCTCTTGATACATCCCAGCCTCCTGTTAGCCTTGTTATAAGCCTTGTTGCACTGGCTCACTTGCTTAATGAAGTTACTGATGATAACTCCTAGATCCCATTCCTCTTCTGTACTACTGACTCACCAACCCATCCAGTATTCTGACCTGGGGTTCCCTTTTCTCCTAGGAGCATTATCTTGCACTTTTGGTGTTGAATTGTAACTGCCAGACCTTTGACCACCCCTCTAGTTTTTGTAGGTCCCTCTGCATATCCTTTATTCTCTCGTCACTATCCACTCTCCCACATAGTTTTGTATCATCTGTGAAGAGACACAGCCTGTCCTGGATTCCCACACCAATGTCACTAA
This sequence comes from Neoceratodus forsteri, assembly GCA_016271365.2. NCBI lineage: Eukaryota > Metazoa > Chordata > Ceratodontiformes > Ceratodontidae > Neoceratodus > Neoceratodus forsteri. The sequence goes on along the minus strand of CM028131.1, from coordinate 394,575,471 downwards.
TGATCATGTTAAAGAAGATTGGACCCAGGACAGATCTCTGTGGAACCCCACTTATAACCTCCCTTTCTTCTGATTTCACCCCATTGATCACCACCCTCTGCTGCCTCCCTTCTAGTCAACTACCCATCCAGTTCACTATGGTTTTAACTGCACCAAGGTCTTCCATCTTTTTGAGCAACCTTTTGTGTGGTACTAAATCAAAAGTTTTGTTGAAGTCCAAGTACAGCTGATCCACAGCATGGCCCTTGTCTACTTTCTTGGTCAGTGAGTCAAAGAAAAAAATCAGGTTAGTCTGACAAGACCTTCCTGCTATGAAACCATGTTGTTTACTATCATGTAGCCTGTTTCTCTCTAGGTAGTCCACAGGGTCCTCTTTAATTAGTGATTCCATCACTATCCCCATGATGGAGGTCAGAATAACAGGCCTGTAGTTCCCTGGTTGCTCCCTGTCCCCCCTTTATGAAACAGTACAAGGTCTGCCATTCTCCAGTCCCTTGGCCTTCCCTGGACCTAAGTGAGCTATTGAATAGCCCAGCCAGTGGTTTAGCTAGTTCTGCTAACTTCCTAAGTATCCTCGGATGCAACCCATCTGGTCCTGGGGCTTTATCTGTCTTAAGGGCTGACAGCACTTTCAGGACCCTCTTTCTAGTAAGTATTGGCTGCCTTATTTCTGGGAATCCCTTAGAGGCCGCTTTGATGCCACTTTCTGGCATGGACTCACAGTTCACCTTAGTGAATACTTAACAGAAGTAATCATTAAGCAATAATGCCTGACAGGGTGTGTGTGGGTGCTGATAACGTCGCGCCTCGGGTGGTTGAGCGCGAGGCGCGGGCGGTCGTCTAATAATCGAGGCGTGACGTTATCCCAAACGACACACACCCTGGAGGGCATTATTGCTATTATACAATGGCTCGTTGTTATACAGCATAAAAAAAATTATTTTAAAGATGTTTTCGTGTGGAAAAATATTTTTGTTTTTTAAGAGCAGATGAAACAATCAAGCAAATGATGAGCATGCTGCTGATCAGCAGGTTCACAGTGAGGCTGAGACTAGACCCGTGATGTTGTACTGATTAACATCACGGGTCAGCTAAGACTGACCAATCGGAGTCCAGATTTTTCTTGCCATTGTATAATTAAGGACAACTGAATGAGTCATTCACAAAGTTGTGCATGACAGCTTTCAGTACAAGCTGCAACCTCATTGGTTGACACAGTCGACCAGTGGACTTACAGTTACAGTGACTGTCATTCACAGACAGCTCTGTTGGCGGGCAACCATGGTGGTATGGGGGTGGGTTGTGCTGCCCACCGATGATGGGACTCAGCTGGGACAGGGGAATCTGCGTGGGTTGGGGTGCCTGAGTGGGTAGGGCGAGGTCTGCTGGGCTACTGGGGGGTGCTGTGACAGGGCTGAATAGGACCCTGTCCCAGTTGTTATGGAAAGTGTTTAAATGCAAGGATCTGTTCTATTCTCCCCTTTCCTGTCTCGTCTGTCTGGTTGCGCAACCAAATTTTCCTGTGAGACCTAGGATTTGATGACCTTGAGAGTCTCACAATTCTCTGCTTCTCACTGTCTCTCAGACTTCCCTTGCTGTACCGTCTTTTCCTCCCTTTCATATCTGCTGGTGTAAAATATATGCAAATCATTATGTGGAAATGTAACTGATATTGGGATCCCTTTGTTTAGAAATTATGTAGTGCTACTGTTGAAATGTGTATAATTATAGTTTGAGATGATTGCAAAAAGCTAAGTAAACACTTTCCTTAACAACTAGGACAGGCCCCTATTCAACCCTGCCACAGAAGCTTATGGATTGCCATTTGGGTCAGGTGGGTGGGTTCTGATACTTAACATTATCACTGCAGAGAGCAGCAGGTTAACGGGGATGTGGGTAGGAGGGGGTCTGTTTTCAACATATTTGCAGCAGAGAGCAGCAGGTTAATGGGGATACGGGCGGGAGGGAGTCTGTTTCAAAATATTCACCACAGAGAGTGGCAATATAATGGGGATGCGGGTGGGGTGGGGGAGGACGCCAGTTGTCCTGGCGGTCATGGGTGCACCGTACAGCGCACAGCTCTTGTAGGGGGCACAGTGCATTCTGCTGGATGCAACCCTGCTAGGCGCATGCAAATGGGGCCATAATGACATGCAAATGGACCCATTGTGCCTTGCTTGCCTAATGGCCCCATTTGTATGTCCATGGCTCAGGAGATGCACTGCCCCATTGTCTACCCAGCCTGACCAGGAGGTTGAATTGGGGCATCCCGAGCTGGGCGCAACTGTGGTATTCACAGAGGGGGTGCACCAGGAGCATCCCCCAGTGCATCTTCTGTGAATACCACAGTGTGTGCTCGGTGCATCTCATTTGCGCCGGGGCATCTGAGATACGCTGAGCGCAAGTCTTTTGTAAATCCTGCCATATATGTTTACCAGTTGCAGGATGCCTTTCTCATTAGTGCATTTCTGAAGTGCTTCTTGAAGGTCAAAGGGATTCAATGCAAAGAGTATCCTCTGAGAGAGAGTTCTAAACCTTGTGAGCTGATCCTGAGAAAGATCTCTGCCCATGACAGTTGACAGCTTTGGACACCTAGAAAGCAACTAGAAGAGGACCTCAGCAGGTGAGAGTTTCATCTGATGGATAGGAGTTCTGATGGCGCAATTTGGAACCTTCATGTAGGGCTTTGCATATAAGAGATTCAAATTGCTGGTCCCTGTGGGCTTGGGGCGGGGGCACCCAATCATATTATATAAAGAGCAGTGGGGGGTGTAGTAGGGGGCCTGTGAGACAAACCTACATATATTACTATATGCTGTATTCAATCTATTGATCAGTTGTAGTGAGGTAGGGGAGAAGATTGGAGAGTAATAGGCAAGGGTGGGAAGCAGGGTACCCCATCCTATTGCTAGTCTAGCTTCTGGGGTCAGTACGTGTTTCATTCAATAGAAAACACCTAATCTTTGGTTCAACTTTTTTATTGCTTGCCCTATGTGGGTAGCAAATGTTAGGGAGGGGTCAAAGGTTATCCCCAGGTACTTAAAGTCTAAAACCTGTTCTATCAAGGAACTATTAGGAGTGTGGATGATAAGATTTTGGTTACGTCCTGAGAGCCTACTTTGTGAGCCAAATAGCATGTTTTTTGTTTTTTTCAAATTGACAATGAGTGTATGTTCCGAGAACCATTTAAATGCTGTCAAGAAGTCCTTAGTCAGGGTTAGGTTCAGATTAGAGGGGGAACTGTCACTGCTGAAGATGATGAAGTCATCAGTATACATGAGCCTGCAAGATCCTGATGGTCAAGGAGTATAGGTTGACAGATATTAAATAGAGGTCCAAGTGTGGACCCTCTGGGAACAAGTTCTCACATTAAATGGACTGACATACAGCCCCCATTTTACCATTTGAGTTCAGTTTGATAGGTAACTGTGGACCCGGTCTGAGGTATTTGGGGAGAAATCCAGGGAGTCCAGTTTCTGGAGTAAGATGCCATTGTCCACCAAGTCAAATGTATTGGATAGGTCCATAAAAGTGCCACGAGTGAGTCTCCCATTATCCACCTCTCCGAGGACATGATTTGTAAATTGAGCGATGGTTGTAGTTGTGCTAAAGCCTTTCCTAAACCCGTGCTGGTCCCTAAACAGAAGATTATATGTTTCGAGATATTCCAAGATTTGATGAAACACCGCTTTCTCAAGAATTTTACTCAAGTGTGGTAGTACTGAAACTGGCCTATAGTTATCAGATAGATTGGAGTCACTGGATTTATAGATAGGGACCACTCTGGCTTCCTTCCGAAGCAAAGGAACAGTGGATATGGATAGACATAGGCTGACAATAAATGAAAGTTGTTTAACAATACAATCAGATACTAGTTTCAGTAACCTGGTGCATAGCCCATCACTACCTGTGCTACTTGAGGTAGGTAGAGAATGCAGGAGTTGACTAATCTCAAGAGGCGAGGTGGTTCTGAAATAGAATGGTGGACAGGTAGGTTTCCGACCCTCATTTTTGGAGAGAGTGTCGTGGGAGGCTGGTAAAAGCTGGGATTGAAGAGATTCCAGATTTGTGGATTTTTTATTGAATATGTCTGACACAATTTAACATCTGTTTGTAGCCCTGATTCATTGATCAGGTTGATAGTACTTAGCTTATGTGTAGGTTTTATTTCTGAGTTCACAGACTACCAAAAGCTACAGGAGTTGCCAAAATGTTTTATTTGCTGTGCCTTCTAGTTTCTACTTGACTTATCTCTTAGTTCCATCTTAGTCTCCAAGTCCTTGAGATCCATTTGATTTGCCCCCTGATCATAGCCTAGCAGAGGGCGTTCTATCCTGGATTGATGAGAGGGCAACTACTAGAAAACCTAGTGCTATATCCACATTGGTAGCTGAGTATAAGTTTGACCAGTGTATTCCACTGAGGTCTGATTTGAGAGCCGACAAGTCCACTTTTGAAAAGTTTCTGAATGAGATGAGCTTAGGTGGTGGACGTTTCTTGGCAAGAACAGTTGCAATAAATAGAGGAGTGATCTTATGAATGTCAGCAGTACACCTGCTGAAATGGTCATGCCCTTCCTGTTAGTCAATAGCCAGTCCAGGAGGGAGTGGTTAAAGGATTGGAGTTAAAACAGGTGGGTGATTGAATCAACTGAGTCAGATTTATTTTTTTAAGGAGTTCTGCATACCCTATCTGCTTGTCCTCCAACCAGACAGTGCTGTCAGGGGCTCTTTAAGTCAGAAGTATAACATACAGAAGAACCAAAAAAAGAAGGAAAAACACACAAAAAGTATAACAAACAATACGATGGGGCTATTTACATCTCCACCCTTTCAAAATGCATTTCATATGTCCATATATAGGTAAGGGCATCTAATCTAGACTTCAACACAAACTGCTAGCCACAGAATAAGTGATCAGAAAAGAATGTGGAGCACACACCAGTCAGAGTACTGTACTTTTGAACTTTTATTGCCAGGTTACAGAACATGGTGCTAACACCCCTACATAGTGCCCTGTCATTTTATTTGCCTCTCCTGTTAAGTAAGCGTATCATTTTATTTCATTTATTTGAAACAAAAGCCCATGGACAAAAATACCCGTTTTCATAGACAACTGTGGTAAAGGCATAAAACTACAAAGCAATTGTAACATACTGTATAACAATAGATACAGACAACAGATGAGTTATTTCTCATAGCATTTACAAATGCCAGTAGGACTACTAACATTTCTTAAAGTTGTTTACAAAAGATTTATAGTTAGCCAAGGTCCTGATAGTTTGATGTAACTAGTGCTAAAAGCTACTGGTTCAATAATAAAATGTAGTTTGTTCAATGTTTTTGTGGCACTTAGTTCTTTTCTGGCACTGATTCACCACCTGAGGTTCTTTCCTTTACAATAGGCCTCAGTGTTGTCCAATTCATGTGCACCTTTGGCTTCTAGGTGTACTGACAGGGTCATACCGAAATTGTCATGGGGGGGTGTTGGGGTATGCAACAAAGTCACATCACGACAAACTTTATGTGTGCTTCATTTCTTTTTAATTGTGCTGGTCCAATTTTTTGGGGGGTTCAACCCCCAACCCCCCCGTACATTCTTGTGTACTGACTCACTATCCTGCCCGTTGCTCTTTATTTTAGTAAGCCTGAGAGGGACATATGCTTTTAATAAAACTGAACATATAAATGTAGTAAAAGTTTTCATGCAAGCAGGTCAACGGCAATAGTAATACATGCAAAAGAATATATCTTTTTATTTTTGTGTATAATTGTTTACAGTGTATTCACTGGTATTTATTGCATGCTGCACTTTAGCTACTCACTGTTTGTATAGGCAGTGATTAATCACCTTGTGGTTGAATATTACTTCACTAATTTACATATTGAATTATTTTCTGTATTAAACCACTATCTTAAACCATTGTCTTTTGCACCAACACATGCCACTTGATGAAGCCCCATTAGCAGGGCACTAGATGGGGTGTTAATACAGCATTCTGTAACCTGGCAATAAAAGTTCAGTAGTACTCCAGCTGGTGTGTGCTTCACTTTCCTTTTGTTTTGAGTCTAAATGTATTTAGCATTGCAGCAAGACTCTCCTTTGGGGGCATGTTTGCTCCGCATCTGTCTTTCATTTTTCTTGTTAGCATTGTCTTCTACAACATGCATTTTGAGCACCCGACACTTAATCTGCAGGTGCATAGCACCACGTTAAAATGGTCCAAAGAAATCATGTGCGAGCCAGCCGGTCCAAGCCATCTCTACATGAGGAAAGTACAGAGAGTGTTCACAGAGCACTTACAAGTGGGAGAACGGACTTAATGGCATTCAGCGGTAGCTCTCAGAATTCAGGTACAAGTTCAGTTGAACAGAACAGGAGGAGTAAAGGCAATATAGCCAACATGAGCCAGCTAGAGCCATTCTGCATTACACATGCAGTGGACAGTGAGTACCGGAGAGGCTTTCTCCAAAATCTTTTGGGTGGGGGAGGATGTCACCAAGCAATACTGAGATAAATTATTTAAAAGAACTATTCCATAAAATGGAGAAAGCACAACTCCAAGAAGTGACCAATGGCTCGACAAAGTCACCCTACAGCAATGTGCTGACTTAGAGTTCCCCCTGGTCTTTTAAGTATTTAAAGCCCTATCATATGGAATACTAGACAGATTTAAAAGAGAGATGGGAGGGGAGCATTGGCCACTTGTTCTAAGGAACTGGTACAAATACTAATACTAACTGAACAAGATAAAAGACTATTGTATATGAATTTTGAGAAAAGAGCTACAACAGTACAGAGGGAACCCAGACTTCCAAGGACCTGATATAGCTTTAAAAACAAACAAAACAAGAAAGGAGGAGAGGAAAATATCTAAAGTTGAGAAAGACAGAAGGGACTATTGGGGGGGGGGGTCATCTCTTGGGACAAGATATTCGGGTCCCACAGCAGAGGCAGCTCCCAAACTCATAGATATAATAAAAGTGTTAACAGGAATAATAGTACGTGAAATTATAGTTGAAGGGTGAATTTTTACTCACATCAGAGGAGTAGGAGGATGAGAGTCATGAACAGGTTGAACCAAAAGGAAGATGAAAAGGAGTATAAGATGAGGGAAAAGTATCAGGTGGTGGTTAAGTAGTTCCTTGGAGGTCAGACAGTAAGGAGCCATACAAAGTTACAGCAATTAATATATCTGACCAAGTATTAACTGTGAAGCAACTGAACCTCCTATCTAAGGGCCTTTCCTTGTCCTGATACAGATAGCAAACAATTTCCAGCTAGAAGTAGATCTGTTCAAACTCTGTAGTCAACTGGATTGGACATATTTTTTAAACATCATCAGGACACACGAGCATCAAAAATTGGGTTTTCTATTCCTACAGACGCATACAGTCTCTTGCAAGAACCCAAAATTAATTTGGGTCTTGTTGTAGAACTGATGAATAATCAAACAACTTCTGATCATGGGGGCATTAATAATGATTGTTGCAGGAGTTCAGTTTGTTAATGTCATTAAACAAATCCACTGACCAAGATGTCTATGTTGGTGGTGGTGGTGGGGGGAGGGGGATTCACGAATACAGGAAACACTGAACCTTAATTCAAAAGGTTACACAGCAGGCCCTTAGGGCTAAAAGTAATTTCTGCCCAGAACAAATACGTTACCCTACCATCTATGTTTTTTGAACATATGGTTAATGGGGATATAGAAAAGCTTACAACTGCCAAACAGACACTGTTATTTGCCAGCTTGTTCACAGGGGGAAAAAGCAGGGGTTAAACTGGACAGGAGCCCACAAGAACTCAGTTTAAAAATTGTATGACAGTTCCACCACCTCAGTCATCTTTCTCCACTGACTACTATAGGAGAGTTCCACCACCTACAAAGGACAGTTCCACAGGTAGAGTTCCCCACCTAAACATTTCCAGTTTAGCCAATGCTAGCAATAAAAGAACTTCAGGTGATGGAAAATATCATTATCAAAACCGTGGACGGTGGTGAGGGAGTTTATGGTGGTACTACAGAATATTGAGCCCTACAAAGCTGAAATCAATGAACAACTACTGTTGAAGACAAATCACATTATGAAGCTTACCTATAATCCAACAAATGCCTTTAAGGCTATTTTGGATGCCCAGATTGATAGAGTATAACTTGTTTACAGAGGCATCTTCATGGTCAGTTATGAAATAGATCTGTTATGTTGTTAAACATTACATTTGGATTTTAATACTGATAAAGTTATATTTCTATCTTTGTATGTGTACTCTATATTCAAAACTGTTCAAGCACAGTATGCATTGTTCTTATGGAAATACCAGTACTATTAGAAGATACAAATCCATGCTTGTTTTCTTCTCTTTCATTTTTGTATTCTTTTATTCCTTCTTCCTACCTCTTATCTTTGTCTCCCCATCCTAGCTTTCCCTTCTATGTTATTGTATATCATTGTATTATCCTCTGCTGTTGATTAAACTTAGATTTTCTGCTACTGGTTCACCAGAGTCAGTCTGTGTGCCTATCAAACTGAGTCAATATTAGAAGTTTTTCTTTTCTTCACAGTAGGCGCTGTTGTCAAATTGACACCGCCTTTTGATTCTAGGTGCACTGACTCACTATCTTGGCCTTTGCTCTTTATTCTAATTAAGCCTGAGAGGCACCTATGATTATAATAAAACTGAGCATATCAATGAAGTGAAAGGTTTCACTCCAAGCAGATCTCCTGTGAAAGTGATACATGAAGCACAATATATTTACAGTTAATAATTTTTTACAGTGTATTCACAGGTATTTATTGCAAACTGAACTTTGGCTACTCACTGTTTATATGGTATGGGCAGTGACTAATCACCTAGTGATGAATTTTCTTGAATGTTACCTCACTAGTTTATACATTTAATTATTTCCTGCATAAAACTACTTCCCTTTGCACTAACACATGCCCCTACGATGAAGCCCCATTAGCAGGGTGCTAGGTAGGAGTGTTAACACCACATTCTGTAACCTGGCATAAAAAGTTCAGAAGTACTTTGACTGGTGTGTGCTCCGCTGTCTTTTTTGTTTTTTTGAGCCTAAATGTGTTTACCATTGCAGTGAGAAACACCTCTGGGGGCAAGTATGCTCTATATCTCTCTTTCATTTACCTGCAGAATAAATAATGGTTGGGGCAGGGGTTCATCCAGCCTGTGATTCACATACAGTGCTAAGGCATTGAGAGCCCTTCATGGGGTATTACTGTAGAGAGACTCAAAGTGTGACTAAAAAGTGCCCTCTTCCAGTTCCATGTTATTCAGCTTTGCTAGGATCTGGCCAGTGTCCTTTATGTAATACCTTTATTGTTTTACAAATGGTGTTATATACGAGTCCATAAATTTAGACAGTGATCCAGTTACTGACCTGATTCCACTAACTATAGGCCAGCCAAGGAATTAACCAATGTTTTGTATACTTTGGGCAAAGTATACAACATGGGTCTTACTGGATGAGCAGTAGCAAGGAAACCCTTGGTTGGTTTATCAATACTGTATATGAATTTGTGAAAACTATATCAGTGGCCTCATCAAAGACCCATTTAAAATCACCTGTTGGGTCAGCATCTAACGTCTTAAAAAATTCCCCAAAAGACAATTGTCAATTGATTTCAGCAATATGATTGGTAGTGTTTTGGATGGCCACACTGCCTCCCTTGTCTACTGGTTTGATAATTACCAGCTTGTTGCATTTTAGTTGTTCAGGTACTTCCCCTTCATCCCTAGTGAGATCCTATTAGTTTAGGGCAGAAAGATCATCAGAAGGGTCAGTTCATTCCCTCTCACGTAAGGTCTAAAACATACTAATGGATACACTCAGTATGGGAATAAAAGTATTGTTGGATGTTGCTGAAAGGGATGTTCACCCCATTGTTTTTCTGTGGAATTTTTTCTTGAGAAACCACCATAGATGGTTCAGAATAACCCATTTCCTTTCCTCCTTTCCCATAAACCCTAGACCGAGGTTATAGCAGGCTTTTTTAAGTTCTGTGACTGTTTGGAACTTATTAATTGACTGGATAGGCACACAGGAAAGTCCTTTGTTTTGTACTCTCTCCTTTGCCTCTGATAATTCACAAGATGAAAGGTGAATCACTTTTGGTGTTCTTTCCCTTCTGATGGTAAGGATTCAGTTGTTGCAATTTTTTGTCCCCACTGTTACTGTCTCCTGCCCCTCTTTGTCTCCTTTTGCCATTTTGGAACCCTTGGAACTGTGTTATATGTTTTTTATTATATGATTGTTTAAAAATCAAGTTGTAGGTATTGTCATATATTTTTATATTTGTTTAGTTTAAAAGTTTAACCAGGAAAGACATACTGAGCTGATAACATCTCATTTCCAGATCATCCCTACGGGTGAGGGGTGAGGAAGATAATCTAATATGTAAATAATAAAAGTGCATCTGGTTGCTTCACACATTGAATTGTATTAACTGTTTTAATTGATTATATTGTACTTTACAATGTTCCTTTTCCTCTTTCTCTCCCTGTCCTGCTGCTTCTCTTTGCCCAGCTCCCAGCACATACCATCCCCTGCTGTATCCCCACCCCCGACTTGCTTAACTCATTCACACATACCTCTCAACCTCTATGCCTCATAAATCAGGGACAAGGCTTAAAAAATCAGGGACAAAGGACCAAAATCAAGGACACATCTTCAAAATTAGAGCTATCCTCCCAGAAAGCTGGTGGAATATGGGGCTTAGTGCACAATGCATTTTCTAAAGAAGAACAAGTCTGTAACTTTAATGCTTGACATTGTTTTGTGCTTACAGTCCCCACTGTTTAGCCACAAAAACACAAATTTTAGGAGGGACAGAGTAACATTTTGAGGCAAAATCAGGGACGTCCGTGAAAATCAGGGACACTTGAGAGGTATGCCACAAGAGCTCTTTGAGACTTCCACAACGTGTGCCCTGTATACTCTTAGCACTGCATCCTGGGCCTTTCTAAGCAAAATCAAGCCATAATCAGCATGCCAGAAACAAATATGACTACCTCTTGAACGCAAATTGCTACACAAAAGTATAAGTGGCAAAGTCGTTCAGCACAACGTTACCTTTACAATGGTGCTATGCAATCAGTTGTAATCAATTTCATTTTTGTTTTATATTAGCTGAAATACCAAACAACCGATTTTTTTCTGATTTTTTTCAAGGTGCTTAGGTGACGCATGAGAGACAAATGTCAGCCATGCACACCATACCTTAAACAAATGCAAATAACTCCTGAAGTAAATGTGGTAGACAAAAAGAATCAATGGCAAAATTGTTCAGCACAAAATAACCTTTCTAATGGTGCTATGCAATCAATTGTAATCCATTTAGTTTTTATTTTATAGTAACTGAAATAACAAACAACTGTTTTTTTTTTTTTAGATTTATTCAAGGTGCTTAGGTGAGGCTTGACAGACAAATGTTAGCCATGCACACCATACCTTAAACAAATATGAATAACTCCTGAAGTATACATGATAGACACGAAGTATCTGCAGCAAAATTGTTCAGAGCGAAATAACCTTTCTAACGGTGCTATGCATTCAATTCTAAGCAATTCAGTTTGTTTAATAGTTAGGTAAAAACTGCTGACTTCCTCAGACGTTTCCTGGCCTGAGTGAAAGTCAGTTGAGTACGTCTACAGGCGTTATTGTCCTGAGTGGCTATGCTTTCTGACACCGCCTACAGACGTCTCTAGGCCTGAATGAATTAACAGTCCCTTCTCCTTTGTCTAGTTTTTTCCCTTACTTAAACTGTTCCCTTTTCTTTCTTCCCCCAGGCTTGTCTCTAGCCCCCTACCAGGCTCCAAGGCTCGTAAGGTGGCTCCCAGTGCCTGCTGCCCGCCCAGCTGCCCATCCCTAAAGTCCCAAAAGTACGGGTTTGAGTGTGAGGATTTTTCAAATCTGGTGCCTTTTTAATTTACAGAGTGCAAATTCTCTTCCTGCACTCTGAGCTGCCCTTGAATTCTCACTTGCTTCCTGAACTGATTTTCACTGTGCTTGATTTTCTGGCTGCTTGGGTCAGCTGCATTTTTTTTTAAGTGTCTGAGTTACCATTTGCACATTATACTACCTTGGCAACCAGGGCTCCATGACATAGCCATAATCCTTTTGACTACTTGATCAATTCAGTCACTCTAGTGGGACCCTAGTGGGGCTAATGATAAGCTGCTGCTAGTCACCTCTGTATCTCAGTACAAGTTGATGCAGACTTCTGGTTAATAGATTCACAAGTAATGTAACTCTTTGTTGGGGAACCCCTAGAATAGAATAAAATTACCTCATATTGACACCTCTCATTAAGGACAAGGGTGTACCTCTATGACCGAAACCTGATTTGTATATAAGGAAAACAGCCTGTGGGCAACACTAGAAAACACTGCCACTGTGCTCTGCACCATAAAAGGGAATAAATCAGGTATAGTGCTGGTATTGCTCTTACCAGCTTGCAATGTTAAATGGTGATACACTGAGCCAAATTAAACTAAACACCAGATTCAGCACTGCCTGTGGGGAAAACTCCCCTAGCCCCTTACGTGGCCCTTCAGTACAACAGCCACACCACAATGTGTGCACCACAAGGAACATCACCAAGGGCCACTGTGGCCCATGTCAGGCACCCTCAATTAACTTGAAGATGCAACACATTAAAAACCTATAGAAGCCTTCACCTTAGGAAAAAAACTGAAAGACAAATAGTTATACATTGCTACAAAGATAACACTTATCCTGCTACTCCTGTCTGGGAATGTTCATCCTAACCCAGGACCCTTTACTGCAGGCAATAACATGACTCAAAGCAAGGGCTGCCTAAAAAATAGCCTCCATGAATATTGGAAGCCTAATGCAGAAATTTGCACAATTCCAAGCCTGGGTCCACCAACAACAACTGGACATTATAAGCCTAACTGAAACCTGGCTATCCCCCAAAATTATGGACTGCTCAATAGCACTCCCAGGCTACACAATTGTTAGGCTGGACAGAGCATCCAAGAGAGGTGGGGGAAGCCTCACATACCTTCAGGACAACATGCAGGGCAGTACACTCCCCTCTTCCAGTAACTCCCCTGTACATGAAATACTGGCTACTCATATTTGCTAGGGGGCCAGAAAAAGACACTCATAGTGATCTCAGTATACATTCCCCCAGGAAGGCTAAATTAGGACTGCCTAAATTTTATTGAACTCATTAACCAAATCAAAAAGAACTCTGAGGTCCTGATTACATGGGACATTACTATCAACAGGCTCTGTAAAGAGATAAGCCTTTCAAGGATCTCATTGACACCACTTATCTTACCCAGCTGGTGCAAGAACCAACCGCCATAATTACAAACTGGTAATAGTACCCTTATTGACTGGGTACTGGCCAGCTGCCTGGAGTGGTGAAGGGGTAACTGTTTTATCAGATTCTCTGAGTGACCACTCCCAATCATCTGCCTCTGGTCTAACAAACAAGAGAAGACTGTGCCTATAATAATTGAGAGTAGAGTACTCAGGAAAGGCATGCTTAATGACTTCTAAGTCACTCTTGCTTGAGTTGACTGTAATGAGCTGGATAAAATCCAAGACATTGATATGGCATTAAAGTTTTTCACAAACAAGTTTAATACCATTTGCGACACCTTTGCACCCTCAAGAAGGCACAAAGTCTGTGGCACATGGAATGGGTGGCTCACGGGAAGCATAGTGGAGATGATGCATCATAGAGACAACCTGTGGCATAAGGCCAAAGCCTCAGAAATAGCTCATGACACGCAACAGTACTATGAAGCTAGGAACAAGAACTCCTATGCCATCAGGGCAGCCAAGGCCAGACACTACAAAGAGCAACTCGATAAAACTTGGGGTAATGGTAAAAGGTTCTGGGACAACATAAAAGAGTTGTTAGGTAAAGCTGATAAGAAAGTACACTCTATGCTCAACCTTAATGGCGGCACCACGATGGACACTCTTGCCATCGCCAACTCCTTCAGTGCTACGTTCACGGATTTGAGCTCTGTCCTCCCTCATGATTGCCTGAATGACTCAGTGGCTCCGTGAGATAATAATGCCTTACTTAACAGCCAACCAAAATTCTATTTGGGGCACGTCTCAGTAAAAGACGCTAAGAAATGCATAAAAAGAGTACTTGGGAAAACAAGAATAGGTAGCAATTTAATAGACATGAAGATGGTGGGACTCACCCCTTGATGATGTAATCATCCCAATCACAAAAATCTTCAAGACGTCTCTCTCCTGGGAAAATTCCCACCCTGTGGGCAGGCACTCATCACACCAGTGAACAAAAATGGTGCCGAGCTTCCTTGGCCAACTACAAGCCCATATCCATACTGCCCCCAAAGCACTTGAGAGAATAGTGTCAGACCAGCTCACCGAATACCTGGATAAATACAACCTACAGTGTCCTCAGCAGCACAGCTTCAGGAAAGGCCACAGCACCACCACAGCCCTAGTCAAATTCATGGACTATGTTCACCAAGCCATGGAAACGAAGGTGTTTGATATGGTCAGCCACAAGATTCTCCTACAACAACTGGCAATCTCTGTAGGATGGTTTAGTGACTATCTAGCTGCCAGGAACCAAAGGGTAAAGATTGGAGCAGTGTTATCTACTGCCTGAGAGGTCTCCCTAGGCATCCCTCAGGGATCCATCTTGACCCTCTACTGTTTAATCTCTTCATAAACAGACTTCCTGCATCATGCCCCAGTAGATTCATCCTTTATGCAGATGATGCAGTAATTCTGAGCCAAAGCCCAAATATAAGTGAACTGGCAAGTAAACTACAAACTACCTTCAACTTGTTGGAGGACTGGTTTACAAACTATAAACTTCTCCTCAACTATAAAAAAAGCAAGGAGATGTTACTAACCAGCCCCCACCTTAGGAAAAAGAATTCCACGTTGACCATCACCAACAACAAGAACACCCCACTCGAGCAGGTACAGATATTCAAATACCTGGGTATTCACATCGACGAATCCTTCACCTTCTCCTATCACATCGATCATGTGGTAAAAAGCATCAATGCTAAGCTTGGAATCCTGTACAGACACAGGAAATACCTCATGCCCCCAATGTCCTGCGACTATCGGTCACAAGTTCTGTACTATCTGTGGTTAATTATGGCCTAGTGGTATACAGCGCAGCCTCTGACACTGCCTTAAAAAGCATCTCTACTGCACTAAATAGGACTTGCAGGCTTGTCCTAAGGGCTGAAAACCAACTGCACACATGTCTGCTATATAATCACACAAACTGGCTCAAACTTAGGGACAGGATAAAATTCCAGACCTGCATCACAGGCGAAAAAGCACTGCAAGCTCTTGTACAACCTTGCATCCAACAGATGTTCCAGACAACTAGTTCCCAGCACAATCCCCATGGGACTTCATGTTGCGCTTTCAAGGTACCTTTCAGAAGAACATCCCTGGGGCAACCCTCCTCCTCCTCCTACAAGGCTCCGCAATGGTTGAATGATCTCCCAGTCTGCACAACTGGCTTACAGAGTCTGAGGAGCTTTAAAATACAATTTAAACATCACCTCATCAACTTATCAACTAGCAACTGCTTCTAGTAATACTTACTTCCTTCCCTATGGGAGATCCTTCCCATTACTTAGTAGCAGCACTTAGCCTCTCACCCCGGCCACCCCTACCTACAGTAAAAAACCCTTACTCATAGCACTTGCCTTGTGAGACTCTAATCCCCCCACCCCCATCCCTTTGTGTATCTGAGGACCCCCGCAGTCCAGCCTAGGGCCTAACCATCTATGCCTGTGAGGCTGCTCCTCCGACTATCCTCTCCCTCCAGTTCAGCCCACTTTGCCCTGGACATTTGCTCTCCCTCACACGCTAACTCCCCTTTCCCCATCCTGCTTAGCTACATCGCTAACTAAGCTCTGACAAAGCCTTCCTGTGGTGGCAACGGGTTTCTTCTCCATCTCTATAATCCTTTCAGTTCTCTCCCATTCTCCTTTATTTAAGATCATATAGTAGTCTAAACTCTATAGGTATTTTCTCTGCTCTTAAACTAGAATGTATACACAACTCTAAAGTCTGTAACTGAATGAAATTATTGTTTAGAACTTTGCCAAGTGAACTTGTAGTTGATTCTTGTGACATTGTTGTTTCTGTGTTGTATGTCCTGTCTAGACATGGAACCTTTGTAAGCGAGCTTCCAGCTCAAAGGTTGTTTCGAATCAATAAACTTGAACTTAACAGAATGTAACCTTAAGTAATTGACAAGCAATACAGTGTATCAAGGCTGGGCAGTCAGTGCAGTGGTAGGACTATGGCTTGTAACACCGGTGACTCTGGTTCAGGAACAAGCCTGGGTTATCAGGATCCAGCTCAGGAGAGGAGAACTGAGTGTCCCACAAGATGCTGTTATCCTCCTGGGAGGGAGAGTTACTATCCTCACTGTGATTCCTCCCACAGGCCCTGCATTGCTGTCTGCAGTGACTCGCCATCCATTGCTGGCTTGAGTTGCCTAGAGAAGTCCATAGCCCTCCTGGACCTGGATGGAAGAGCCCTTGCATGGAGGGTAAGCCACTGGGGTATTTGGATGGAGAGCAGTAAGTCCCAGAGAAAGCAGTTGACAGGACTGTGGCTGGAGATGGGTAAGATGTAGCTGGCTGGAGGAAGGGGGCTCAGAAATAGAGAATATAAAAAAATTATATAGTGCATCAAAAGAAATCAAAGTACAGTACATTACAGAAGTGCCTGCTAATATTGAATGCAGTGTGAAAAAGCACAAGATGCATAAGGTAAATAAAATTGTTCTAGGACTTGGGCAATGAAACTGTCCCAGAAGGGGCATATAGGTAGGGTGGGGGAACACCAAAGCAAAACAGGCAGGTGCAAGCGTAGAAGGGGGAAGGGGGCATTCACTAGGAATGATGTCAGGGACAGTTGTAGAATGAAAATTTAGAGTCAAGAAGAGGAGACTTTAGGAGAAGGTGGAAGAGGCAGAGTAGAGATGGGGAGAGGACCATGGTTTGGGGAAACAATATGAGAAAATAATTTGGTCAGCAATAGATTTCCTGTGGGGACAGAAGGGACTGGGGAACAGGGCTACAGAGTGTGTAGGAGGTAATGGAGGAGGATAGAGCAATGGTAGGGAGGAAAGGAGCCACATTTTTTTATGATCATTAGTATCATGACCAAAAAAGTGTCGCACATAGGATTGCCTTGTAAATAAAGTGTTTGACCCTAATGGTATTTCTCCTGTATAAAATAAAGAACTTTAATACTTTCTGGCTCAGTGAGACCTGTGGGACGAGCAGCTACATGAGGGTACTACCACATTAGGTGTTGCCTTATGGTACTAGTTCACATGCCACTCACTTTATTTCCCCTACTAATGGTTGCTTTACAGTGCAGGCATAATGTTTTCAGACCATCAGTAGAACTTATCAAAACAATCAGGTGTCAATGCCAAATGTTTGCTGCTTGCATTGCTGTTGTGCTGGGTCCTGCTTGTACACATTTTTACTATGTATCTTCCCAGAATAACCCAGACGAGATGCAATATTTCATTTTGGCTCTACAATGCCGGTTCGACAAGAAATACATTGACTGGCATCACAGCGCCAGGCTCCATGCTGACCCTTGATTTGCAGTTGGCATGGAACCCTTTATCGTGTGTGTTTTTCATCTGGGGAC
This sequence comes from Neoceratodus forsteri, assembly GCA_016271365.2. NCBI lineage: Eukaryota > Metazoa > Chordata > Ceratodontiformes > Ceratodontidae > Neoceratodus > Neoceratodus forsteri. The sequence goes on along the minus strand of CM028131.1, from coordinate 394,557,776 downwards.
TTTTTCAATCCCCATGTGGGGAACTGCCCCCATATGCCATACTAAAGATTCTAACTCCAGGTCGGAGTTAGTTCGGAGGGGTGCAGGTCAGGAGAAGGGTTTTCCCAGTCCCGGCAGCTCTTCTACAGCGGCATGGTGCTGTTGTTGATATCGACGCATGGCGCTGTTCGGGGGTATACCTTTCATTTTCAGTGGTGTCAGGAGAGCAATCAATTATCTTGGACATTTCAGACTCAACATTTTGACCAGTTAACCTAGAAGTCCATCCTTGTGTAAAACAATGTGGGTCACTGGCAGGAAGGGAGCAGGAGGAGCTGCCATTTTGCTGTACTGGCCAGTGTAACTGTGGTATCGGGACGGTGCTGCAGCACAGTATATCACATGCTGCAAGATCTTGGTAATGATCATCTCAGTAGTACCAAAGATGTTGACTGTGGCCGATCCAGTAGTATCAGAGTGGAAGATAAGTTTGTTATGTGGAGTAGCAGCTGCAATAGCAGCTTCTCTCCTGAGTGTTACTAATTCAGAGCAGGGTTATTAGCCGAGGCATCCATGAGGTCAGTTGTGAGGCTGATCAACTGCTTGTAGGCAGCTTTATGCAAATGAAAGGACAGAAGGGCTCTCTTTTAGGACTGCTCCTGTTCTTTGAAGTACACAAAGTTTCCACCCAGCAAGCAGTGAGTAGTGTCATGTCCAGAATGCCTAGTTATTGGTCTGTCACTGCTGAGCCAATTACAGATTGCCTTACTTTGGACTGAAATGACACACCTCTCAAAATCCACTATGACACCACTATATTCACCTTTACGCAATTGCAAGGGTGAACATAAAACCAACCAGCTGCTCTGGCCAGATCAGCAGGATGATGCACAACATACATGTTCAGGCGGTATCAGTGGTCTAGTGTTGAACCATTTTGGTCCATCTGTTACAGCTGATTCGGATTTCATCTAGGGTGATGGTATGTGTGAAATCTGGACTGCTGGACTTGGTTGGGACCAAAATGGTAAAAAGTCCATATTTCACACATACCCTCATCTAGATGAAATCCAGACCAGATGAAATGGAAGATCAAAACAGCAAAAACTGGATCAACTGGTTCAGTCAGGAAAGTAGGACCATGCATGTTGCGCCCAATTCAGCAGGTCTGGTAGGATAAGCTCAGGTTGTTCTTTACCATTTGGTCTGGTGGTCCAGATTTTACCAAGTCCTCAAAAGATCTGCTCTCTGCACATTCCAACCTATCTCAGATGGGCCAGCAGCCCTTTAAATATTATGTACCAGACTTGTGGAACTCAATTCCCTGGCACCTAAGACAAACATTTAGGACTTTTAAAATTAGGCTTGAAAATGCTTTGACTGTTTTTTTGTAACAGGGAGGGTATATACTGGGTAGGTCATCCAGGAAGCAACCAACTGTCACTGAGAGCACAATGCAGGTCGCTTGTGGGTGAGGTCTAGGTGGGGCCAGGCACTGGTCTCGGTGTGGTGGGAAGGGTCAAGCAGTCCAGGGAATCTGCAAGGTGCAGCTCTAGCCACTGTGGGCAGGGTCTAGGAGTCATAAGTCTCACGAGGTTTCCTACCCTTCCTTGTCCATTTTACTCAGCTGATGAAGAACACACATGGAGGGCATGTCTGCAGCAGAGACACACTCTCAGTTGCTGCGTCACTGGGGACAGTATGAGACAAGATTAAGGAGTATGTGTTAGCAGGAACACAGAGCTTCAGGTCTTCTCCACCTCTGCATTACAGCAACACAAACATGGCCCCAACTACTTCCATTTCACGAAACTAACTTGCATTGGGAAACTTGGGCTGCTGTAGAACTGAAGGAAAAGTAAGGTTCGCTTGCATCCATTGCTCTGTGTGGTACTGTGCCTGTTCTGTTGCATCAGGGTTGTTCAAATGTCATTATTTATTTATAGTGTATGGTGGAATTTTGTTCTGCATCAAGTTTCATCTGATGCAAAACCTTATTGTTCCACAATGCAAAGGTCATGGAATACAATTGTACCCTTCTGGGGTATAATTGCATTCTATGACTGAAACATTTGGCCACCAGCACACCTGGTAACAAAAATGGCAGGATCACTCAGACACTCGCTGCGGCGGCATGATCACTCGAACCTGCAACTCACACAGGATCAACCAGATACCTCCGAAACAAATGCAGGATCAGCCAGGTAAGTGAAGCTACATACAAATTAAATGCAGGATTAACCAGATATTTTAAAAAACTTACAAATTACATATGTTCTTCAGAGTCCACAGCCTCTCGCTAAGCGAGGAATATGGCAGCCATATATTTTTTAAATCTTTCCCACACCCGATTATCAATCAATAGATGGCTGTGCTACAAACATAGGGACGCCTGGTCCCTAGCAACCACACATCTCACCCAAGCAACCAGCCCTAAATAATGGAATGGAACCTGGCAATGATCAATTTCTCAGCTATATTTTAAAAATAAAAACTGTAAAAATGTATTTATTTTGTTTGACGGGAACCATATACAAAAAAAAAATACTGGATGGGCAGCTCCATGCCCAACCAGTGTGTTGTGTCACCTCGGGGTTCTGATTTCCACAGGTCTGTTGAGCTTCACTCTCTAGGTCACAGGGACTCAGAACCCCCAGTGGCACAACACACTGGTTGTGCATAGTTGCCCATCCAGTATTTTCTAATTACACATTTCGCTCAAGACAGGCCTGATTGAAGCTGTTTAACCTGTGATTGTGATGTGATGACTTTCTCATGCAGTCTGCTAAACTCTGAGATTCTCTCTTGCTTTTACTTTATAAATGGCATCATCTGAAAAAAAAAATAATATGCTGAATGCCTTTTGTGTTTGGGAGGGTGGGTCATGTGGTGGGGTGGATGCTGATTTTCCTGTGCTCCTGATCGCTGTATTTATTGGTTTGGAAGAAAAATCCAAAAGTAGGGCTCAAGAGCAGTGTGGCATCTGAATTACACTATGTGACCTGTGGTGGTGCAGCTGTATAAGTTTCATGTCACATTCCAGGCAGTGGGTGAAAGTGCGGGGTGGGGGGCAGGCAAAGTGATTTCCTATATTGCAGATTCGACCAGGGGTATGGGGCTGCAATCTTTCAATTTTAGGGGTGAAGGCACTGAAAAATGAATTGCATAACCTTCTGCTGACAGTACAAGTGAGTGAAAAACTGTGTTGGGGGGATGGGGTGTGGGGGTGGCGGGGCAAAGTGGTTGCAAGTGATCGAGGGTCTTATACAGAGATCTTTCCTTCTTTGTTGGAGGGGGCACAGTGCGGCAGTGCTGAGAAAATTTGTTGCATAGCCTTCTGCTGACAGTACAAGTGAGAGAAAATTGTAGGTGTTAGTAAGAGGACAATGTTGTGGTATAGACTGGTGTGGAGGGAGGAGAGGGGGGTATGCTAAACACCATCAGTGTTGATGGGCCAGGAGTAGAAGGCTTAGAATTTTTCTGTGGAACATTTAATTGCTAGATTCCCTGAGCTACAGTACGTGTAGTATAAGACGTGTGATCTGGAAGTGTTTAGAAGAAAACCATTCCAGAATCCAGATTAAGAATGGTCAGGCGGGGACAGGAAAGAATCACACAGAAAGCTAAAGGTCCACTGCTGGGAATTGCTTTACATTAAGCGCACGCTGTATTCCAGTAGTAGCTCATCTCTGATGAAACTTGACCTTTTCTGTAGCAGTCAGAGTGTGTTACTCGATTAAGCAGCCATTCCAATTATTGGAAGCAAGGCTTTTTTTTTTTTTTACTTATTTTACTGTGTGGTCAGCTACTATTAATCACAGCGAGTCCCAGCTTTCTGATGCAGAACCCTCACTTAACCCTGATGTTCGATCTCATTTTAGTAAATTATAATTCCCAGTTCTATATCCATGTACTTAGTAGCCACACTGCTGTGAACATGCTTACCACGTGGAGAACACGGTAATCAGGCATGCATCAACTGTTTATGTGGGCGGGTACTTTAAGCTGTGTCTCTGCAGTTTTCTTTTTTATGCTACTGGTTCTGGAAAATTGTCATCTGCTTAACTGCATCAACTCTCCTCACTGATGCCAGCATACATTTTTCCCTTTCAAGTGTGTGGTCGGCCGCTTTAGTGAGTGTACCTGAATAAATGCCTGGAGCCGGTGCCAGTATGTGCTGTTTGTATGCTTGGTGAGCAGTCTGTTAGCTTAATGAATGTACCCATCTGCCAAAAAAAATGTGTTGCCAGCATTTTGGAAGCATTTTAGTAGCATTTGCACTCATTCTGGCAGTAAGAAGAGCCAGAGCAACTAAATTAAAGAGGACTCAGGTAAAAGTGTCACATTGCAGAATTGGAATAATGATACCCCAAATAAATCTTATACCAAAAATGAGGTTTCCACGTTACTTCATTTTAAAGTTATGAGCTTTTTTGTAACCTTGATTGCACTACCTGTTCAAAAAAGCAAGTTTCAGTGAGGAGCCACTGATGATGTCATAACCTGAACTCACAGTTTAGTCCTCCCTGTCAGCAACCATATAGCACCTATTTCTCCAAAGTTTAAGAAACTGTAGCTGTAGTAATCATTAAAAAAAAACTGACATAGAGTTGGCTGCGGTGCTTGTGTTTCCAGAATGCACAGATGCATGATACTGTACTTCAGAACATGTCAGGAGGTGGTTTTGGAATGCAGCACTGAACCAAGGTATAGAATGTCAAAGTGGTGCACAATTTCAAAATGCTGCAGGGGAGACATGCAGTCTCAGAATGTGGCAGGGATGTGCCATCTCAAAATGGGTGGACACTCAATCTCAGAATGCAACAGGAACACACATTTTGGAATTTGGCAGACTGGCAATTTCGGAACATAGTGGGGATGCACACTGTCGGAATGCTAAGGGCACACCATTTATTCTGACATTACTTGTCCATGTCACATTGCAGAACTGTCCCAACCATCACATTTCAAAATTGTGCATCATATCCTGCCACATTCCAACATTGTGCCCCAGCCACATTCTAGAATTACATATCCTGCCACATTCCAAAATTGTGCATCCTGCCACATTCTGAAATTGTGCATCCATGATAAATTCAAAATTGCACATCCCCAGAATTCGAAGTTGTGCTTCAATGCCATATACTAAAATTGTCACTGCCACATTCTGAAACTGCATCACCACTAGATTACGAAATTGTGCATCACTGCCACATTCCGAAATGATATGTCACTGCCACAATCCAAAATTATGCCTCACTGCCACATTCCAAAACTGTAATTTGTCACCACATTCTGAAATGGTGCATCACTGCCACATTCCAAAACTGTGCATCACTGCCACATTCCAAAATTGTGTGTCACTGCTACATTCCAAAACTGTGCATAACCGCCACATTCCAAAATTGTGCATCACCACAACATTTCAAAATTGTGCATCACTGCCACATTCCAAAATCATGCATCATAGCCACATTCTGAAACTGTGCATCACCATCACATTCCAAAATTGTGTGTCACTGCCACAATTCAAAATTGTGTGTCACCTCCACATTCTGAAATTGTGCATCACTGCCACATTCTGAAACTGTGCGTCGCTGCCACATTCCAAAACTGTACATCACTGCAACATACCAAAATTGTGTATCACTGCCATGTGCTGAAATTGTCCATCACTGCCACATTCTGCAACTGTGCATCATCCTACATTCTGAAATTGTGTCACCACCACAATTCAAAATTGTGCATCACTGACACATTCTGAAACTGTGTGCCACCACCACATTTTGAAATTGTGCATCACTGCCACATTCTGAAACTGTGCATCACAGCCGCATTCGGAAACTGTGCATCACTGCCATACCTCAGCCTACCGAAGGGAAAGGCCTCCGTGTCGCCTTTATCAATATATGCAGTCTCCCTAGGAAAACTGCTGCCCTCAGTGCTGGGTCTCCCAACACGCCCCAAAATTCTCATGCTTGCAGAAACCTGGCTCTCCTCCCACGCCCCGACTCTGCGTCTCTCTTCCAGGTTTTCCCTGTTTAGGGCCGATAGGATGGGCAGGCGTGGTGGGGGTGTGCTATTTACCTGTCTGACTTCGCTCCTCGGCCATGCCCTCTCACCCCGAGCTTAGCTACAGGCGCAAACCATTACCTTAAAAATCTCCCCCACCCAGGTCGTGGCCCCTTTATCTAACAGTGAAACACCACGGGGCTAAAAGATCTTGCGGTCGCCTCCCTTCTTGACTACCTATCCACTCTCCGGAAGGCCGAACAACTAATCTTGGGCAACTTAAACACCAACTGGCTCAGCCCATCTTCTGACAATATTAAGAACGAGCTTGCAGCCCTCGACCTGTCCCAATTGGTCACCCAGCCCACTAGGATTAACAAAGTAACAGGTACTAGTTCCCTTCTGGATGTAGTCCTCTCCAACCGGCCACATAAAATAGGGTCTGTGCAAGTCCTTGCGGACTCGCTCAGCGACCACTCCCCTATCATCTGCTCTTGGTCATCCCCCACTCTCAGCCCGGTGTACTGCAGGACCCCACGACGCCGTTTTCTCCCCAGAGGTCTTGTGAACCTCAAACGGCACCTGGCCCATGTCAACTGGACCCCAGTGGCCTGCGCACCTGACATCAACTCTGCCTAACACCTCACCACAGTTTTCAACCATGCTTGTGACCTGTTGCCCTTTCTGCACTCCCAAGTTAAAAGCGGACTGCTGCATGGATAACCTCTGCACTAATCCACCTGCTAAAAAAGGGATGACCTCTGGCACATAGCTAATGACTCCGGTGGATTGGCGATAGGCAAGCCTACAGGGCAGCCACCAATCAATGTACCTGGACCATCAGGCAGGCTAAAGCTAAATACTACTGAGCTGCCTTGACATCCTCCTGGGGCTCGTCCAGAGCTTTCTGGGACAACATAAAAGAACTGAATGGGAATGTCCGCCCCCCCATCCCAGATTGTCATAAATGGGCTGTCTCAGCTGACCTGCACCGTGTGTGCTGACTGCCTTAATAAGACTTTCACAGATTTAAGTGCTGTCCTTCCTGCCCACTTTTTTGACCCGGTTCACACACCTCTTCTACTCCAACTCTGGCCACAATTCCAATTCAAATGATCTCACCACATGATGCCAAATCTTTCCTACTAAGATCCTTACCTCTCAGAACCCAAGTAGTGACCCTCTCGGCTCAAAATGCGCCGCCTCACGTGATGTCATGTATCCCCTCACGCTTATCTTAGATAAATCCTTATGCCTGGCCAATTCCGGAGGCCTGGAAGCATGCTGAAATAACTCCCATCCACAAGTCTGGGGACCGTACTCTGCCTAACAACTACAGGCCCATCTCCATCCTCCCCCCTTATCCAAAGCTTTGAAAAATCGTAAACACACAGCTCACGGAATACCTGTCCAAACACAACCTCTTATGTCCGAGAGTAACATGGATTTAGCGTCCAGGCCACAGCACATCTACTGCCCTCCTGGAATTCTCCCACCACATACACTCCGCACTTGACAATGGCCTGCTACGCAGGGGCGGTTTCATGAACCTTTCCAAGGGCGCCCAAACGCGATGTGCCACCTGCTCTTACTCTCCCTGAGCAAACTGGCCTCTCTCCACCCCCTTAAGTGGTTTCTAGGCTACCTTCACAACAGGACCCAAAGAGTCAAGCTCAATGGAACCCTCTCCTCCAACCTACCTGTACTCTCTGGGGTCCCTCAAGGCTCCATTCTTGGACCAACTCTTTTCAACCCTATTCCTGAACACCCTCCCTAGTTCCTGTTCCAGCAAAATGCTGCTCTATGCAGAGCAGCGCGTAGTCCTAGCTACTCACTCGGATCCTCTCTCTCTCAAGGCATATTACAAAGCAAATTCCTTCAAACTGAAAATGGTTCAACAGCCATTGTCTAGTCCTTAATCTAAAAGAAAACAAAGTCCGTGCTATTCTCACATAGGCAAAACAGCCAAGGACTTTCCCATCCACATCACCACCAGCATGCTCCTCCCAATTGAACAAGTATCATCCTATAAGTACCTGGGCATCACCTTTGACTCCGGCCTTACCTTCCATGTCCACCTCAAAGCCTTGTCATCTGCCATGAACTCCAGGATCGGGCTTCTCTACCATACAAAGACTGCCTCCCTGAACCCGCCTTAAGTGTCATTTGCCTCCATCGGTGTTATCACTGGCCGACTCACCAGACTCCCAATCTCGCAGCTGCTGACACCACTGCCCTATCTAAGGTCAGACCGCTATTAACAAAAGCCTGTAGGCTCCTTATCGGTGCCCACAGCAGAGACCCCACACCTGTCTGCTACTCCCAGCACAAATATCTCCTCTTGAGAGGGCTGAAATATCAAACCTGCTGGGCTAAAAGTCTGTGTCAGGCCTTTGCCACTCCTGGGGTCTCTGGACCCTTACAGCTGGCTACTAGGTCCCTGCCCACCCGCAAGTCCTCCCACCACCACCTTCCCGTTGTTCCGAGGCCAAAGCCTCCTAGCTGCAAAGGTCCTTTCATCACTTGGCCCGCGTTGTTCAACTCCTCCCGAATCTATCTCCAAGATCCGAGGATTGGCGTTCAAACCACCCTCCGTAAGCATATCGTGACAACCGATGCTGTAGATGCCTGTAGCTAATCGGTCCCGCCCACCGCTTTTTAAGACTAGCTACTAGTTGTATGATGTATCTATTGTTTTGCTACAATGCGGTAACTCTACAAAATGTTGTACCAGTATAGCTGCTGCCTGTAATCTTTATTTTAAAGTGTGTCTATGTATTTTTCACCCGTGTGTTCATCCCTGTCTACTCACCTAATTGTTGTCTCCCCCTTACGACGAGGTACCTTTGTAAACGAGTCCATGACTCAAAGGTTGTAAAACTGATTGTCTCCAATAAATAAATAAAATAAATAAATTCCGAAACCATGTGTCACCTTATTATTTAGCCAAGCCTATCTTGATTTTTAATGCCTCTGCTGTGTTTATTGGTTTTTAATTTGTTCCATTTTGTTATTTATTGATGTATTTTATTTATTTATTGTGTTGTACAGGCAACTTGGTTATTAGAAATGGATTTTTATAATTCAAGTTTGCTTGCTTGCTTGCCCCACATTCTGAAACTCTTCCTCACTGTCACATTCTGAAATGGTGCATCACCAAATTCTGAAATTCTGCAGCCCTGCCACATTCCAAAACAGTGCATCACAGCCACATTCCAACATTATGCATCACCGCCACATTCCAAAATGGTGCATCATCGCCACATTCCAAGATTGTTCACCACCACATTTAGAAAATGTGTTGCCGCCACATTCCAAAATTGTGCATCACTGCCACATTCCGAAACTGTCATTGCCACATTTTGAAATGTGTGTCACCACCACATTCTTAAAATTGTACCTTCCTGCCATATTCCAAAATTGTGTGTAACCTTCCACATTCCAAAACTGCATATCATTGTCACATCCTGAAAATGTGCATCCCCACCATATTCCAAAATTGTAAGTCCCCACCACATTCTGAAAATGAGTGTCACTGCCACATTCTCATATTGCATGTCCAAGTCATGCTCCAAAATTACTCATCGCTGCTTCATTCTAAAACTGCGTCACCCCCACATTCTGAGATTCTGTGTCCATAACACATTGTAAAATTCCATGCTGCCACCAAAGTCTGAAATCAAGCATCCTAACCACATTTTGAAATTGTGCATCACCTCCACATTCTGAAATTGTGCATCACTGCCACATTCTGAAACTGTGGATTACTGCCACATTCTGAAACTGTGTCACTACCAGATTCCAAAATTATGCAGCACTGCAACATTCCAAAATTGTGCATCACTGCCACGTTCTGAAATTGTCCATCACTGCCACATTCTGCAACTGTGCAATTCCACACATTCCAAATTGTGTGTCACCACCACATTCTGAAATTCTGCGTCACTGTCACATTCTGAAACTGTGTGTCACAGCCACATTCTGAAACTGTGCGTCACGCCACATTCGAAATCATGTGTCACCTTCTTATTTAGCCTAGCCTATCTTGATTTTTAATGCCACTGCTGTAGTTAATGGTTTTAATTTGTTCCATTTGTTATTTATTGATGTATTTTATTTATTTATTGTGTTGTACAAGCACCTTGGTTATTAGACAGACGTTTTTATAAATAAAGTTTGGTTGCTTGTTTGCTCACATTCTGAAACTGTGCCTCACTGTCACATTCTGAAATGGTTTGTCATCAAATTCTGAAATTCTGCAGCCCTGCCACATTCCAAAACAGTGCATCATAGCCACATTCCAACATTATGCGTCACCGCTACATTCCAAAATGGTGTATCATCACCACATTCCAAGATTGTGCATCACTACCACATTCTGAAACTGTGTTGCCACCACATTCCAACATTGTGCGTCACTGCCACATTCCGAAACTGTGTCACTGCCACATTTTGAAATTGCGTGTCACTGCCACATTCTTAAAATTGTGCCTTCCTGCTATATTCCGAAATTGTGTGTAATCTTCCACATTCCAAAATTGCATATCATTGTCACATTCTGAAAATGTGCATCCCCGCCATATTCCAAAAGTGTAAGTCCCCACCACGTTCTGAAAATGAGTGTGACTGCCACATTCTGATATTGCATGTCCAAGTCATATGCTCCAAAATTACTCATCCCTGCTTCATTCTGAAATTGCTTGTGACTACCACATTCTGAAACTGCGTCACCCCCACATTCTGAGATTCTGTGTCCATAGCACATTGTAAAATTCCATGCTGCCACCAAACTCTGAAATCAAGCATCCTAACCACATTCTGAAATTGTGCGTCACAACATGGCAAATTTATGCATCCATGACGCATTACAAAATTACATATCCCCTCCACTTTGTGCAACCGTGTTTCCCCCACATTTCATAATGGTGTATCTTTGCCACATTCTAAAAATATATGACACCATCACATGAATTTCAGTGTCCCTGCCACATTCCAAAATTATGTGTCCCAACTACTTTCTGAATATTGAATGTTCTATGTCATTGTTGCATTCCACACTTGCAACCTGTTGTCATTTCAAAATCTCATGCCTGTAGTATTCTAAAAACTGAACACAGCTTTGTCATTCTAAAGCCGTGTTTGCTGCTGCATTCCAATCCCCCAATCACATTCTGAAATAACGGACCTTGCTACTGCACATTATTGAAATGCATGAGCTGACCCACCCAGTGTCAGTGTCAGTTTTCCTTTTTCATATGTTTACTACAACTGCAGTTTTATGCAACATGGGAGAAATTAGTCATATAAGGTAGCTTGCAGGGAGGACTAGGCTGCGAGTACAGGTTATGACATCATCAGTAGCTTTTCACTGAAACTGGCTTTTTGAGTGGGCAGTGAATTTATGGTTATAAAATGACTTGAACTTTTAAACAAAGTAACTTAGAGGCCTCATTTTGGTGTGAAAGTGACTGAGGGATATGCTGATCAAAATTCTGAATTTATTGGTGGCAGAAATTTTGACTGGACTTACTCTTTAAACCTACAAAGAGAGAGTATATGCTTTTATTTTGTGGAGCCTACTTCCCATTGCTCAAAGGTGAAAAACAGCATGCTCAAGGCATTAGAAAAAATATGATTTTCTGTCATGATTTTAATCATGAACAGTTTGAGTGCTGAAAAAATAATTGCATACCCTTCTGCTCGCATGTACAAGTGAGAGAAAAATATGTGTGTGTGTGTGTGTGTATGTGCGTGTGTGTGGAAGGGGGTGGCAGGCAAAGTAGGTACGTGCATTGTAAGTGGTCGGGAGTCTGAGGCTATGATCTTTCCGTATTTTTTGGGGGGTGGTGGTGCTGAGAAAATGTGTTAAATAGCCTTCTGCCGACAGTATAATTGGGGTGCGGGGGCAAAGTGGTTGCATGTGTTACAAATGACCGGAGATCTGAGGAAGTGACCTTTCCTTTTTGGAGGGGGCAGTGCTGAGAAAAATAAGTGTATAGCCTTCTGCTTACAGTACAAGTGATAAAAAATTAGAAGGGAGGAGAGGGGGATAAGCCAAATACCATCAGTGTTGTCGAGTCAGGAGTAGGAGGCTAAGATTTTTTTTCTGTGGAGCATTTAATTACTAGATTCACTGAGCTACATGTGGTACAAGAGATATTTGATCTGAAAGTGTTCAGAACAAAATGATTCAAACACCCAGACTGAGAATGGTCAGGCGGGGGACAGGAAAGAATCACACGGAAAGCTAATGGTCTGCTACTGGAAATTGTTTTAGATTCCAGCAGTAGCTCGTCTCTGATGATATTTGACCTTTTGCTGCTGCAGCTATCAGCGGGAGTGTTATTAATTTGGAACAGGGTTTTTAGCCGAGGCATCCACTGAGTCAGTCGTGAGGCAGCTCAACTGCTTGCTGGCAGCTTCATGCAAATGAAAGAACCAAAAGGCTCTCACATAGGAGTGCTTTGGTCCTTTGAAATACATGAAGTTTCCACCCAGCAAGCAATGAGTAGTATCATGACCAGAGTTAGTATCCAAAAGTAGGGCTACCCAGCACAGTGAGAACGATTAAAAAACCTATGAGCTAGCTAATGTTAAAAAGTAATTTATTTCAAAATGAAAAACAGCTTACAAAGGATACAAAAAAGCATTGGTAGTGATGTGAAACGTGCGTCTGCGTGGGCATGTGGCGGTGCTGTCTGATTGTTGTATCCTTTGTAAGCTGTTTTTTCATTTTGAAATAAATTGCTTTTTAACATTATCTAGCTCATAGGTTTTTTATTCTTACTCGCTGTGTTGCGTAGCCTACTTTTGGATACTAATGCATTTTGGTTTGTAGTGGCACCAGCTGTTTTACAAGTTGCCACCTGTTCTCTTTGCACAATCATGACCAGAGTGCCTGGTCATAGGTCTGTCACTGTCTAGCCCATTGCAGACTGCACTGGACTGGACTGACAGTGACACACCTCCCAAAACCCACTATCATGCCAATATGTTTGCTTTGTGCAAGCACAAGAGTGAACATAACAATGAGTTCAAGTTCAAGTTTATTGCAGGAAAGACTCCGTTGAGCAAGCTCATTCACAAGGAGGTCCTGAGTCATATGCATATACAATACACAATTACATAGGAGATATACAATATAGGACAACAGGTGGAGAATTATATACATTTAAGAGGTATATACAATGGACATTCTTACACTATAATGCTGTACATTTCAGAGTTAGCCTAGTCCTATATTATGCATCACATTTCAGTTTATACAATAGAGGGCCTGTGGGTACATGGGGAGCTGTTTAGGTGTTGGGGCCTAGTTGCACATACATATGTCTTTTATTTTAGAGATTGCTAATGTTTTGAAGGAGTTAGTTGATACAGTGCTTGTTAGCTTCAGCATGGTTTGGAGTTGATTCTAAATATTTGGTAGAGTGTATGAGACAGCCTTTTGTCCGGCTGCGGTACGTGTCCTGGGAATATCTAGTAGGACAAGATTGGATTTCCTTAAGGAGTATGTGCTGTGCGAGATATGTATAAGTGTCATCAGATATGCTGGCAATATGTGAAGTAGTAGTTTGAGGGTCCACATGCCAGCATGGAGGAGACGTCTGGTGGTAAGGGAGGACCAACCAACTGCTGCATAAAGATCACAGTGGTGGGTCCTATATGCCGAGTTGGTAATGAAGCAGAAGCATGGTGGTAAATGCGTCCAGTTTTGATAGGCTCAAGGTTGGGGAGGATATGAAGATAATGTCTCCGTAATCCAGCAGGGGAAGGAAAGTTGCTTGGACCAGTCTTTTACAGATTGTGAGAGAAAAGAGGGTCCTATTTCTGTAGAAGAAACCCAGGTGTGTTTTAAGCCTCTTTAAAAGATCCTCAATGTGGTCATGGAAGGAGAACTTATTGTCTATCCACATACCTAGGTATTTGAATTTGTCTACGACTTCCAAGGGTTCACCTAGAGAGGTTACCACAAAGTTTTTAGTTGTGATAGGTAGGGGATCAGCCACGGCAAGTCTCAAGAAAATCATAGTTTTAGTTTTTTTGGCATTTAGGAGCAACTTGGCGTTGATAAGGTTGCTTTCTAGCTGAAAGAAGTCAGCTTGGAGCATTTCCCTGACTTTAGATAAGGACGAGCCTGATGTGAGCAAAATCGTATCATCCGCAAAGAAATGTATGCTGGATGTCTTTATGTGGGAGTCAAAGTTGTTAATGTAGAGGGAGAAAAGGGCTGGTCCCAGGGTGGAGCCTTGAGGGACTCCTCTGGTGATTGGAAGCAGGGCAGATAGGCCATCGGCCTTGACTTTTTGTATCCTTTCCTTGAGATAACTGGTAAACCACTGCAAGGTGGTTGGAGTGGCACCCATGTGTGTAAGACAGGTGATTAGGAGGTGATGGTCTACAGTGTCGAAGGCCTTGCTGAGGTCTAGAAAGACTGCACCAGTGACCTTCTTGGTGTCCATTGCATGGATCCAGTCATTAGAGACTTTATCCAAGGCTGTGATTGTACTGTGCTTCGACTTGAAGCCAGATTGTGCCAGGTTTAGTAGCGAGTGTACTTCAAGGTGATTATTTAGTTGATTGTATATAAGTTTTTCCAACACTTTGGATAGTACAGGCAAGATAGACATAGGTCAGTAATTGTTCAGGTCACAGGGATCTCCTGATTTAAAGAGAGGAAGAACATGGGCAGATTTTCAGCAGGATGGAACAGTGACTGTGGTAATAGAGAGGTTGAAAATGTGAAGGATGGGAGCTGTGAGCTGGGCATAGCCTAACTGTAAGAAAAATGACTCCAGGTCATCGTCCCCTGCGCTTTTCTTGGTGTCTAGGCTAAGAATTATGTCTTCAACTTCTTTATAGCTAATCTGACACAGCTGGAAGGGTTGAGTCGGAGTAGCATGCATAGAATCTGGTTTAGTGTGGCTGTTTGCTCGGCTAGCATATGGGAGGAGTCGAATGTCAATCCGCTGTGGCAAAGTGAAGGTTAAGTTCTTCTATGATTTGCAGTTTATTTTCAACTATCCCATCCTTGGCCATAATCTTGGTGGGGAGGGAACAGCCATTATGGGAAATGCTCCAAGCTGACTTCTTTCAGCTAAAAGCAACCTTATCAATGCCAAGTTGCTCCTAAATGCAGCCTATGGTCCTCAATATGCTGGTATCTTTTGGCTTTAAAATCAGGCAAGGAATAATACTGTTAGGAGTCTTAACTAAGGTACAGAAAATAAATTGGGGCTAGTAGTAGTAAACGGGCCCGGTGGCAGAGTCAAATAGTAGGAGAAAACCTGTGAAGATAATAATGGCAGCTGTGCCACTGTGCAAGGAGACTGAGGAAGGAGATTTACTGTTGTCATAACTGGGTGTAACTGTTGCAGCTTTTTTTGTTTGTTTTGTTTAATAGAACAATAGACAAGGGTTTAAACTGCAATTACAGTGGCTAGTCAAGCAACTTGGTCAAAACAGTAAGTAACGCTGACATGATAGCACATCATAACAGTGAAGTTTAATCGATGAATCCATAATGGTGACAAAAGAATGGCAAAAGTGATAATGGTGACCCTGAATAAAGGGTGATAGGAAGTAAATGGCAACTCCGAGGTGCTAATGTGCCCCTGTCTCCAGGTGCACCTCAGAGTAGTAATCCTAGAGATAGCGGGGGGTCTGGGGGGCACAACCCCCCCATGGTGGGCGTGGGGGGGCATGGCCCCTCACTCACATAATAGGCCACCTGGTGCACAGTTGCAAGTATGGAATGCATGATGAACACATACCTGGTGAGCCAGAAGGGGCATCCTCTGTTGCATCATGATGGCTTCCGTAGCGGCATAAGGTTGTCATTCAAAGGTCTACTGGCGATTTGTGAGAGCCATCATCTAAGATGTGTTGCCCAAGTGCATGCCGTAGATGGTGAGGTCAGTGAAGTGAAGAGGAGCCACAACCATGTGGCAGATGCTGCCGAAGCAGGGGTTCGGCAGGTGTTGGGTGACCTGCAGGAGAGAGCGTGGACCAGTATGGAAACCACCGACCAGGTGGTGATGCAGAGCACCATGCACACCAGTGACGCGGCAGCTGGGCATCTCTCTCGCATCTCTTTGCTGCACTGGGCTGTACAGTGAGTGAGGCAAATGGAGAGAGTGTGTCCTGTGCTGCCTAGCAACATTAAGGAGCTTGTGATACCAGAGCAATATAAGGTTACTCTTGCTGGTGAGCATTTTTGTTTTGTGACTGTTCTACCGGGACTGACTGCTTTCTGATGTTTATGACTCAACAAAATTTACACTTTCTCTCACAGTGCCAAGAGTAGTTTTTGGATGGCACATTTAAAGCATGTCCCTCTTTATTTAAGCAGCTGTGAGGGGTGGGAATGTTATCTCTGCAGTGCACGTTTGTATGTGTTCCAGGACTGCTTCTACCTATGAGAGGGTGTTTATGAAGCTGAAGCCAAGGGTTTGGGTGCCATCATACATCCACAGTGTGCTACAATGGACTTTGAAAGGGCAGCTTTTCATGTTTTTGCATCTGTATTCCTTGTGGTTACAGTGAGAGTCTGTTTCTTTCATTATTCCCAAACTGTCTGGAGGAAGGTTCAACAGTGTGGGGATCTTCACACACATTATGTGTGCGATGCTGATTTCGCTCTGCATGTGCACATGCTATTGGCTTTTGCCTTTGTGCCAGTAGATGATGTGGTGTCCATGTTTGAAGAGCTTAGAGAATGGGAGTATTTTGTGGAACATGAAGAGCTGCTTGAGCCACTGTTTGATTATTGCGAGGATACCTGGTTGGGTCGTCCTCTCAGTAGGTCGGGAAGGAGGTGTCCTGTGTTCGAGACTGGTCTGTGGAACTGTTATGAGGCAACACAATGGCCAGGCTAGGATGAATAATTCCATAGAAGGGTGGCATAGGTGGTTCAATACCATCTGGGGCATGTCACCCAAACATTTGGAGGCTGACTGAGTACTTACAAGAGGAGCAGTTGTTGAGTACAGTGCGTTTAGAGCAGCTTGTTTCTGGTGCTGGCGCTGCCCATGTGTGCCGCCGTTATTGGGATCTGAATGAGCGGCTATTGCAAGTGGTGCAGGAGTATTCAGTGAGGGAGTGCTCCGATTACCTCCATGGTGTAGCCTATGATCTGCAGCTGCATGTCTGAATATAGTGGCATGTATTGCACTGCACAGATATAATTTGTGTAAAAATTGCCGAAAAATGCAAGTCACCAAAATTTCAGTGTGCCGTTAATATATGTGCTATTTAGGATTCGCCGTTTAGGATTTTACCGATATTTCATCACTGTTATGACATGGAACCCTGGACATGTGTGACGGCAGGCAGCCTGACATACTAGGTGCGAGGAGGCATAGTACACTGTCCGAAGGTTCTTTCTGTATCTCTCCCTCCCACAATTACTTAGTCCCTATATGTGTTTTTTATTGGTCTCTAATCTCAGTTTCAAGTCTCCATCTCTTATTACATTTTCTCTCCCCAAATAAACATTTAACAAAAAGCTATTTATTCCACTTTCTGGCTCTTTTTCCAGTTAATCCAGGGCCATAAAAATCCGAGACCATAAAATAAAAGCTCTGTTATTTCAGTTATCAAATCTAAGTTGCCAAGGCTATCACTGCCCCCCCATTAGTCCTTAATTATTTTAATAACTAAAGCTGAGGAATCCAGATCTCATACTCAGACTGTATAGAACAAAAGCAACAGTCCCCTTCCTGGTTTTCCCTGCAGTCTGAGTCTTCCATGTAGCTTTCTCTACCGAGCTGTTCTCTGGTCCTTTGTGAGCTTCCTGTTTTGTAAACAATCTATTTTCTTCAGCAGTGTAGCAGGCAAGAATCAGGAAGCAGCTTTTATGTGGGTTTATTTCAGCTGATCTCTGTCTCTGTTTTCTCTCTCTCTCTCTCTTTCTCTCTCTCAGCTGACCATTCCCCTGCTTCTCTCAATTCCTCCCTCTCACCAGCTATGTTTACACAGTTCAGATAAGGCGGCAGTACTCTGCTCTGATTGTCCCTCCTCCTCCTGTTCTGATATAGCTTCCACATCTACATGGCTTCTCTCAGCACCATTGCAAATCGTGCTAGAGAGGGGGCCATGTGTCCAGTATGTGGGTGTTCTCTGACATATACGTGCTGCAGTAACTGTGTTTCTGGTGATGCAAGTGGTGTTGCCTGTCCACACAGCAGCCTACACCACTCGCATTGCAATATGTCCCAACTCATTCAGATGGGGACTCCAGGAGTGGTTTGGGCATCGACTTACCATGATCTGGCAAGTGTACATTGCCACATTTGCACTGCAGCAGCCCATGTGCTTGGGTTGCTGCAGTCTAAATAGTGGTTGTAAACAGGCCTACTGTCAGATGAAGCTGCCTGCAGTAAGTGATATGCCAGCTCCCCATCACACCTCTCAAAAGAAGGGCAGCCTGTATTCTGTTCTCCTTCCCATTTATTGGCACTTTATTTGTCCAGTAGCGGGCTGAAGCACAAAAAGGCATTAAGTGATTGGCTGTAGTCCTGGGTGGCATATAAGCTAGTGCCAGCATGAGACTAAGCCTGAGTCTCCTACCTCTGCACTCTGCCTCCTCCGACTCATATCTCCTCTTGTCACCCAGTCACTGCCATCTGTGCAGCCCTTTGCCTGCCTGCAGCTCCTCCCATCCTCCTGTAGCATTGTGTACAACTCCTCTGTTCATGCACTGACCCCAAATTGCAACTCCTGCCCTCTCATCCTGACTCCATCCAACTTAAGTACTGCACAAGCATTTTGTGCCAGAGAGTGCAACTCAAGCTCTGTGAGCTGATTCCCTTGACTCTTCCAAGTTTGATGATCTGACACACTATGTTACATGACATAGCACACTTGGAGGCATAGGGGGAGGCTCACCCACGCTGTCATGCTCTCTTCCTGGCTTAGCTTATCTATGACTGTCAGTGATGCCACCAAACTTCTGGAATCAGAGAGAAACTCAGTCCGAGTCCCTGGAGAATTGTCCTGCACTGCCTGCCTTGGAGCCCTGGTGCAAAATCAAAATAAAAGAAGAAAACAATGTCTGGGTCAGAAACTAGTTGGACCTGATTCTGACCCACAGGTTCAGGCAGTAGGGCATCACCCACCTGACCTGAATTTCTGATCCAGCCCTGTGCACAACTGTGGTCTCCATTTTACCTTTTATTCTCCCTATCCCCATAGATTTTTAGATTATATAATAATCACTCCCCAAAACAATATGCATTAAAAACCATAACAGCAAATGAAAAGAAATTATACTGAGGGCATTACATTTCCCTTAACAGATTACTATCTATGGCCCCTATGGACGTATGGGCAGGAAATACGTGCCAGAGGCGCGTATCCTGCCCATGTATCTCCGCACCTGCAGACAGGTGCGCACTGGCCATTATTTCACTAATGTCCGCCACTTGCCCATGTTTCCCCCCGGCACACAGGACTCCGCAGGGTGGCTGGGGTTGCGAACCCAGGTAGGCATCCAATGGGATGCCATTCCTGGGTCCCAAAGTGGATTACATGTGTGGGGTGCTGTGGGTCCGGTGTGAATGGCACCTGGACCCACACACTGCCATGCCCCAGTCCAGCAGACCATTCTGCCCAAGGACAGCCCCTACAGCGATGCATGCCGCACCATGGTTACCCTCCCCACAGCACCTCTGCCCTGTCCCCAGCAGTACAGGTTTCTCCCCGCACATGGCTGCCTGATCCCCAAATAGCGGAATGCATTACCCCACCCCCATCATGAAGCAACCTGCCCGATGGCTAGCCACAACCCCCACCCCGACATGTGGCAGCCCAGTCCCTCGAATAGCATGACACCCCACTCCCCCAACACATGGAGGTGGCATGTGCAGCCACCCTAGCCCCAATTCTGGTACCCCTGCCGTTATTGGTGGCAGTGTTCCACCTTGGTACCAACAACCCCACCACCCATCCTACTACCTGCCTGTTGGTGTAAACTCTGAACAGGCAGCAGAACAGCCCTCCTCACATCACCTCAGCTGCCGGTGTCCAAGTGATGCTGGGAATGTGCCCCATATATTGGAAGGCCATGTATCCCAGCATCACTCAAATAGCTGGAGGCAGAGGAGGTGGTGTGGGAGGGCCATCCAGAAAGCATCTCAGGGAAGGTACTGGGACCATGGGGTGGGGGTTGTCTGAGCCATGGGAAGGGCCTCCGACCACCACATTGTGAGAGCTGTGATCGAGGTGGGGGGGGTGTGACTGTATAGGGAGACAGGTTGCTTCTGGGTGAGGGGTGCAGCATTCATGGGGCTGGTGCCTCAGTGTATTCTGGGGGAGTTACTTCTGTGCCAGGGAGGGGTCATCGCTGGATGCTTGGGTAAGTGGACATGCATGGGGGATGGGTGGTGGGGTTCTGTTGGCGGGGGCCCGGGGTGCCCCACCTGGTCCAGGCAGGGGACTGTGTGTACACCTGGGTGTACTGGTGCTACAGCAGGGTCCCCACTGCCATAACCTGCATGATCCTCTACACCCCTGCGGACAGCTCTGCTCAGTTGGTGCATACCGCTTACTGGTGGCATGCCCCCGGCTCGCCCCATGGTGCATTGCTGTCTGCTTAGCTGGGGGATCGGGTGCATATGTGCTGCACAGCCCATTTGTGAATACCATGCGGGGGGTCCATGGGACCCCGCTTCGCGGCATTCAGACCTAGCAATGCCAACATGCCCAGTTTACGTGGCGTGTTGGCATCGTACATAGGGCCCATTGTATAGAGATTTTTTCCTTTTTTCTCTTTTTTTATATCTAACAACTCTATCTTGCCACTAGGGGGTGAGAATGGTCACCAGACTGCCAGATCTAGAGCCTACGCTCTAGTAGTGACTCTGACTTAAAATGTCTAGTGTGAGGAGCTAAGTGATAGAAAGGAGGATGCCAGGGTGCCCTTGAGGAGCATTTGCCCTGAGGTGGCATGGACCTTACATTTTCCAGCTGTCATTGTATCCAGACCCTGGAGGCCAGATCACTCAGTCCCTAGCCCTCTGGGGCCTTCAAGGACAGGTCGAAGATGACAGTAGAGTATTTCCAGGAATGGGAGCTGGGGCATTTAAATTACTTATTTCAAACATTTTACAAGAAAAGACATACTGATCTGATAACAACTTGTTCCAGATGCGTGCGGGGGAAGGGGGTATGGAAGATAGTACAAGAGGAGAAAAAATAAACAGTAATTAACAGCATTACAAAAATATTAATCTGAACAAGCAATACAGTGCAGGGGTTGAAACTGGCCCAAGCCAACTAGCCAAACGCTGGCAGATTTTCTATTGGGCTAGTAAAATTTTCCTTTGACTAGTCCTGATGACTTGCATTAGAGAAGATCACGTCTCATTAAATATATCTGTTGGGCCAGTAGAAATGTCTGCAGAGTCAGTGGATTTTCCCAGTCAATAGCCTTGATTTCTAGTAGATGCAGAGCTTAATTTCAACCCCTGTAGTACCATCAAAAGGAAAATAATTTTAACTGTTACAAGGCAAAACAGTATAACCAACCAAACAAACTTTATTTCTGAAATGCTATTCCACAATAGATCATAGCGTTTTACACAGTATAATCGAACAATATAAAAACAAACATTTCTAAAAACATAGCAGGAATCCAAATGTCAGCATAAAAATGCCGGTTCAAATAAATAAACCTTCAAGGCAGATTTGAAGGCCTCAACAGATGGGCATTCCTTACCCAATGAGGTAGAGAATTCCACAGGGTCGGAGCAGCAAAAGCAAATGACCTAGCTCCAGACGTTCAAACAGACCCTGGGAATCTTCCAGCAATCCCTCATCAGCTGGAGCGGAGAGGGTGAGGGGGCAGTAGGGATAAAGAAGCTTTTGCAGGTATTTGATCCCTGTCTGTGTAGGGCCTTATAGGTCAGTAATCCAACCTTAAAGGTGATCCTCCACCACACTGGCAGTCCTACAGTACAACATGGTACAACATGATACGTGTGGAAGATAAAAATTGAACTTGGATAGTCATGGGAAAATTACCCCAACAGGCATAGTGGTGGGGGAGGGAGTGCAATATGGCCAATGCAATATGAGTAGGGGGAAGGAGATTCAATAAGGTAAAGGGTCATGGACAGTTGCAGGTAGAAATAGAAAAGTCATGATTAAGAAGCGTAAGGCAGAAAAGGCATAGTGGATTGACAGGGGAAGGGTGGACCCGAGTTTAGGAAAGTGATATGAGAGGACAGCTGGACCAAC
Organism: Neoceratodus forsteri; assembly: GCA_016271365.2. Taxonomy (NCBI): domain Eukaryota; kingdom Metazoa; phylum Chordata; order Ceratodontiformes; family Ceratodontidae; genus Neoceratodus; species Neoceratodus forsteri. The sequence continues at coordinate 394,535,546 of CM028131.1, read as the reverse complement.
AGTAGACTTCCTGGATGGGACAGAAAGGTTATGGCAATCACTGCTGCACAGAGGGGAGGAGGAAGGAGTGGTAGAGCACAGGATGGAGATAAGGTAAGAGGGATGGGAACCAAACCAGAACTTGGATATAAAGAAGGTACAGTGGAAAAGGTGCCGGCATCAAGAGGGGAGGGAGAGGGCACAGTAGACTGAGCAGTGATGGGTACAAGGGGGCAGTCTGAGGCAAAATGGCAAAAAGTGTGAAAGAGGAGGTCCAGTCTGCAGGGGAGGATTTGGAAGCTCCACTGTAACCTGTGTTACCATAGTCTAGAGATGCAGCGAATTTAAAATTCACTGGCGAAGTGCACGTGAAGTGGGCACTTCACGTTGCCACTCCGAGTGCTCACTTCACCTTGTCATTACCACTTCGCGTTGACGTAATGAGAACGCAAAGTAAAGCAAAGTCATTGTTTTTAATGGACTTCACGTTCCTCATTATGATTCTAAGTGATGCACTTTTCAGACTTGGCAGCCCCCACAAATCACATGGCTTGCAGTACTGTAAGTCACATGCTCTCTAGCCAGGCAGGAAGGAAGTGAGTCACACAGACAGTTCCACTTTCTCCTGTGCAGACTGAGAGAGAGGAGTGTGTGTGTACTAGAGAGAGGAGTGTTTTTTTGATTGCAGAGAGAGTTAAAATTTAATACTTAAACCAACAGCTTTTTTAAAAGCTACATTTTTTTGTCTTTTCTGTACTGTTTTTTACTTAATTTGTTCTTTCTGTAAATTTTATTTTTCTTACCTACTTAGTTGTTTGTCTGTGTGTGTGTGACTGTGTGTTGGTGTTGTGCTTGTGTCGTGAGATGGAGCAGGGTGAGGGAATGTCTGGGGCGGGGGCAGCTCTGGGAGAGCATAGCAGTACGCGTCATCGTACCATGCGCATGCGTGGGGGGCATGGGCGCCCATTTGTGTTGGACCGCTCTAAACTTCTGAGTGTCCAACCCCCGGAAGCAGGACCAGCACCGCCTCCTGACTCTGTGGCAGTTCAACCAATCACCACCACCACCAAGTCCAGCAAAGGTCCTTTGGAGCAGGATGTGCCTGTTCCCCCAGGCCCAGGTGCAGATCCCACCATCAGAACTGTTGAGCAGTGTGAGCAGCCTACTGCCAGTTCATCTGGCCCTTCCCTGCCTGTGCCTGGTCCTCCCCGCACCTCCATTGTTTGGCAGTTTTTTGACTGTGTCGGGGGGGACAGCAGTGTGGTTAAGTGTCACCTGTGTGTGGTGGAGGTGCGCTGTGGCCCCCGGGGGAGTCACCTGGGGAGTGGGGTCCAGCGCATCCATATGCTTAATCACCACAAGTTGGAGTGGCAGGCTGCCACAGAACAGACCATGTCTGCACCTGCTGGCCGTTCCATGGCAGAGGGTGCCGTTGTGCATAGCGGGCGCGGCATCCCTAAGAAGAGGAGGGCCACAGCAGCACCTGTTGCTCCACCAGCACCCCCACCACCACCACCACCACCACCACCAGCAGGTCAGCCTGTCGGAGTGGACGCCAGAGACGTGCGTGTAACACTGTCTGACTTGGCAGTTCTCTGGAGTGCTGTCGAGGAGAACAGCGAGAGGATGAGTGCTGTGGAGCAGTGGCTGGATGACATAGAGGGACATCAGCTTCAAATTATGTCCATGCTGGAACTGCTGCTGGATCACCATAGGATCTCACATTAGTTTTGTTTCCTCACGCCATGTTCCCCCTCCCACCTTCCTTGCTGTGCCATAAAATGTATTCCTCCACCATCCCTGATCCTGGTATGTAATTATGGCCTTTTTTTGTTGTCTTCAGTATGTGTTACACTTTGTATTCTAGGGCCCTTCCTTCTGTTAAGTGTCTGTATGTTTTGTGTGTGTGCGCTGTTTTGGTGCCTCATTTTTCTGCATCCACAAAAGGCATCTGTCCTGTGTCCAGAAAATTGACAAGTGGTAACACAGTGAAATGAGACTGTTTCAGCACATATGAAGTCCCCCAGAATTTATGGCGCACTCAGTTATGCATAACAGTGGCACAGAGTCCCCAGATTTTTTCTCGCAGGCCCAGAATGCATCGTCCATGTGTCCAGAAAATTGACAAGTGGTACACGGTGACATGAGAGTGTTTCAGCACATACAAAGTCCCCTGGAATTTATGGCACACTCAGTCATGTGCACAACAGTGGCACAGAGTCCCCAGATTTTTTCTGGAGTCCCAGAATGCATCCTCCATGTGTCCAGAAAATTAACAAGTGGTAACACAGTGAAATGAGAGTGTTTCAGCACATACAAAGTCCCCCAGAATTTATGGCGCACTCAGTCATGCACACAACAGTGGCACAGTGTTCCCAGATTTTTTCTGCAAGCCCAGAATGCATCCTCCATGTGTCCAGAAAATTGACAAGTGGTAACACAGTGAAATGAGACTGTTTCAGCACATACAAAGTCCCCAATTTATGGTGCACTCAGTCATGCACACAACAGTGGCACAGGGTCCCCAGATTTTTCCTGCAAGCCCAGAATGCATCCTCATTGTGTGCAGAAGTGAAAAGTGATCATCTCAACTGAATTGAAAGGTGCCCTTTGGATGTACAGTAATATTAGCCTTGGTGAGTGTAAGTATATATATGTATGTATATATATATATATATATATATATATATATATATATATATATATATATATTATATATAGATATATAGGTATGTGGTTGTTTATTTTGTAGGTGATGATGGGGGGGGGGTTGAACTTGACATGGACATGTATTCATGCTGTTGTTCTGCATCACACACAGGTGACTCCGTCTCTGAACTGTTGCTGTGCACAATCCAGTGCTCAACGAGATTTTTTGCACTTAAATGGAACTGGATAATTCTCAAGCACATGAAAGTAAGTATTTCTTTTTTTTGGGGGGAGGGATCATATTTTCAGTTTTGTCTGTAATGGTTTGTTATTTTTTTATTTCTTCACAGATTTCATCAGCATTCTTCTGAGTCCGGTTCTTAATGATGGTCATGATCATGGAATGAAACGACTTCTGCGTGTTGCATGTGTTCCCAAGCTCGGGTCGGGAAGGGGTGTGCCTGATCATGTTGACAAACTTTTTTGGATCAGTCCCGGTGGTGGTGGTCCGGGGTGGGAAGACAGACTCATGGTGGCAGCAGACTTGGATAACATCAGTCCCAGTGGTGGTGGTGGTCCATGGGGGGCAGTGGTCCATGGGGGGGCAGACAGACTCATGGTGGCAACAGACTTGGATAACCTCAGTCCTGGTGGTGGTAGTCCGGGGTGGGCAGACAGACTCATGATGGCAGCAGACTTGGATAACATCAGTCCCGGTGGTGGTGGTCTGGGGTGGGGGGGCACACCGCCTTTTAAATACTGCAGTTGAAACCTGCCAACATTAACCACATCATCATCCTCATAAAGAAAACTGCCCTCACAGTCATCGATGTCTGAAGTCTGTCCACTGGGAAATTCCTTCTCCATTGTGTCATCATCTACATCTGTGGTGGGCCATTTCAGGCAGCCACTGCCAGTGCCACCAGGATGCTCCATTTCCACATCAGCAAGACCACCGTGACTAGGCCGGGGTACGAATACCGAGGCTGCAGTCTGTGCTGACATGTGCCTCTCATTCATTTTAATGGATGTTAGCAAACTAACATTTGCAGGAGACAGGTTTGTCCAACGATCCCTGACTATTGCACCTGCTGAGCTGAATACCCTCTCAACACTTACACTGGAGGGTGGGCATGAAGTACTTCAGTGCCACTGCAGTCAGCTCTGGCCATTTGCTGACCTTTCCACTCCAGTACAAAAGAGGATCTTCACTTATTGTCAGATGCCTGTTTTCAGACAGATATGACTCAACCATTCTCTGTGCCGCACTAAGTCTGGGATTGTTGATGCATCAGCCTGTTCCCCGGAATCATTGATGTCACAAATAACCACTTAGAAACATAGAATGTGATGGCAGATAAGGACCGCTTGGCCCACCCAGTCTGCCCGTTCCCCTACCTACTGGATAAGCTGCAGATCCTTGTTAACCAGCAGCCTACTTCTTCCTACCCCCACCCCCTAGAATGGCCTTATGACTGTCCCATGCATGCTTGAATTCCACCACTGTTTTGACTCCACAACCTCCTCGGAAGGCCGTTCCATGCATCCACAGCCCTCTCTGTGAAAAATACTTCCTTAAATTACCTCTGAGCCCCCCCATCTTGGGACAAAGCCTCCCAAAGTGGATTCATGCCAACCACTTTGGATGACAGACCACCAGGAACTACAGTCCCTTACCCTTGCATGGTATGCTGTTGGTCCTCCAGCTACACCTTCAGCTGGATTATGCTGCTGAGGTTTGCAAACCTGGCACGTGACTTCTGTGCCCCATGAACCAAGCGAACCAGTTGACCACTGATATTTTTTACCTGTTCAGGCCCTCCCTCCAGTACTGATGCAATTCCACGTTTGTATCGTGGGTCCAGCATTGTTGCCATGGCAAAGTTGTCACTACGTTGAATGCTCACAATGTGATGATTCTGGTCGAATACTGTCGGCATGTGTTGCAGCAACATACTGCTACCACCGTCTCCAGCAACATCAAGGCTATGCTGTACATTCACCAATGTCTGCTTCAGCACCCACAGCAGTGGAATTGATTGGCTAATGGAGGCAGACTCGCCACTCACTGCCTGTGTGGCATGTTCAAAAGGCCGCAAAATTGTTATTAGAGAGTCCATGAGGCGCCACTATTCAGTCGTCTAGACACGGAGGCCCCAGAACTGTCACGGTTAGTGTGCATAACAAGATATTCTGTGATGGCTTTGTATTGTTCATACAACCTCTGCCATGTACAACGTGGAGTTCCATCGGATGACAACTTCCAGCTTCAAGCGGTGCTGAGACAGGCTGTTTTGTATCTGCAACTACGCGAGTTGGTCACGGGCCTTCCAGATCCTGAAAAGTGAGAGCAGATACATTCTGCAATGGTCAGCATTTCCTTTATGTCAGGGTGCTACGAAACTCCTGAACCACAAAATTTAAACAGTGGGCCATGCATGGAACACGAAAAAAACACCATTCGTGATGCATTTCACCACATTTGACCCATTGTCACTTGCTATGAACCCATCTCTCAGGGACAGAGGGTTTAGCCATCTGTCAATTTCAGTCAGTACCATGTCCAGCATGTTCTCACCAGTGTGTGAACAGGTCACACTGCGCATAGCAATTGTTGCATGCTGGCGAATTCCAGGAAGATTGCTACCATGACAGTCCAGCTTCCTGTACTGATTATTCACACTACCAGCATCACAAACAACCCCCGGCACCTGTACCCAGTGTGCAGTTATACACAGAGATGAACTCTCCGCGGTTTTGCCACTTGTCCACATATCCATAATTAAATGGATGAATGGAGAGGAGGAATGTTGAAGGGCATGTCTTACTGAGTCTGAGACAGTGCAGAACAACTCAGGAACAGCACGGGTAGAAAAGTATGTCCTTGATGGGACTTTCCATTTTGGACAGCACATGCAGCAAACCGCTGAAACCAGAATTCTCCACAGGGAGAAGGGCAAAAGATCGATTGCCAGCATTTCCGCTACAGCAGCATTAAGTTCACGTGACACTGTATGATTGGGGATACTTCAGCTTATGCATAAAACACTCTATAACGTGGGCTGACTTAAATGTTTTACAGGGTGTGTGTTGGTCTAAATGGTTGTGCTCTGTGATGAATGGCATTGGCAGGGGTGGAGTGTGGACATTTGATGAAGACGGTTGTACAGGTGATGATGACAAACCCAGAAATTATGTTATTTTCCCGTTGCCAACCGGGTTGATGTACCACTTGCACTAGACATACTGCATTCACCACCACCACCACCACAAAAACTGCTACTCTCACCGGCACTGGACAACATTTCAAAGTCATTATGGTCCTTCACCTCATCATCATCATGCCTGTAGTAATCCTCTACTCTTATTGCCACACTACTGCACACGTTTAATTTTCTACTGGGCTTAACAGTCATGGAAGGGATAACATGCTGGCTATGGTTGCCGCCGGTGACTGGTGAACGCCAAGTCTGGTATTAGCTGCCAGCTTGTGCTGGGTCCACAGAGTCAAGTGCCTATTTTTAAGATCGTATGCTGTCCTCCTGTCCCAAGATGGCTCCCTTTTACCTCAACTCACACGAAATGGCAAACCTGGCAGATTGCAACTGAATCATCATTTGCATCTTGAAAAAAAATCCCAAACAAGGGACTGTGATGCTGTGCTTTTAACATGTCCATGATGATGTGGCTTATTTAAGTCTGTTATTTTAAGCACTGAAGTGGGGAAGGCATGTAATGTTTCTGGCACTGCACACCTGGACTGCAACTGACCACCACCACTACCTATCATATTGAGTACTGGGTCGTCACCATCATCATCATCCACTAAAACTGGTAAATCACATGTTTTACGGAAGATTCCTGCAAACAGATTCAGACATTTCAGACACAGCCACTTTTAATTTCTTTTCTCCGGTTCCCAACTGGAGTCAATTAAATCATCATCATATTCATCAACGTCACTGTCACACACATCCACATCTTCTGCTTGGATGCTAACATGTGGACTGCATGTTGCAACAACAGCAACATCATCATCAACAGCAGCAGCATCACCACATTCATCATCAGCATCTACATCACCATCACGTAATATTTTTTCACCAAACTGTGAATCACTGTTGCATGGAAAATGCATGACGTTAAGTGCCACAGTGGATGGAATATCACATTGTATGCTATCGTTGACATGATCATCAGAATCAGGTTCAGTTAATGGGATGCTACTGGGAAGTATGACATCATATACACTGTCACTCACTTGCAGTGCTTCACACTCAATATGTTTGGATATGGTACACTGGTCAGAATTAGAACTTGACACAACAATGCTAATACTACCTCCACCACCACTAACACCAGTAACACTAACACCACCTGCTGGGAAAACATCATCTCCTCCAACTATCAGTGAAGCTACTGATTGGGCTATAAAAAACATTGCAGGAGAAATACCTTTCCTCCGTCAGCAATGCACTTCTCCGTCTCATGCTACTACTACCGCCCACAGATCCTCTTACTGCCAACATTGCCATGGCCAGAAACAGCTTTACTTACGTCTCTTTGCAGGCATTTTGGGATCAACCACAATATTATTACCAAATTCTGATTTTGATCGTTCACTTTCTGACTGGAGGGTAGCTACTTGCTACTATTGCTAGCTGGATGTGACACAAAATAAACAACTGTGGCTTCAGCAACAGATAAGGGGACTACTGTGTTGTGACATTGTCACGGAATTAAAACAACTTCAGTAACCAGTGGTGCTGATAGGGTCCGAAAACAATCCAGTCTGGTAAAAATATCTTTTCAAAGTGGGGGCACTGAATACAGACAGTGCTGATTTTTACAGCACTACAAGCAGCAACACTAAGAACAGAAACGATTGCAGTTCAAAATCAGGCAGCTGCAGTGGATAGCAGGTTCACACTGCTGCGCTTAGTTGCACTCACACTGATCTGTGTCACAGATTTTAAAAGGTGTATTATAGTTGATGCACACAACACTGCACACACTACACAGAACACTTTGTGTACAATGCTGAACAAGGAATGCGATGCAAATGCAAAAGTTCAGTGTACTCAGTGCCACGTAATGTAAATTTGTAATTTAAACAACCTGACCTTATGAAATGCTGCACCACATTCACACAAGCAGCAAGAAAATTTGTGCTATCACTGACAATTTTACTATGTGTACAGTAATACAGTCAGTTATATAACAAAAATATTACCAAAACACAAAGAAATCACTAGTTCTCCAACTTAAATCTACCTACACACGAATCGCCCTCCCCACACAGCACACTTCACTGTCTTTCACCACACACACTCAATGTTGTAAATTTACATTCAAAATCCACACACAAACAAAAGAGCTCGATGATGTGAGCACAGGAGGGTTTCCTACAATTGATGAACTACAGTTGGATCCCCAAAAAAGCAAAATGCTTTTTGAACAGCTTTAAAAGATTCCTACAGACAGCTATCAGAGCACACTGTCTCCTACTCCTTCCTACTCATACTACCTCGATCTGAGGTGTGCAGATCAATATAGAGCCCATGTGACCTGAATTCCCATGAATCACTGCAAAATCCTCCTTCAGAGCTCAAAAACAAAGAAGTGAACTGCCACCAATGTACTTTGCCTTAAAATTTGAAAAGAAGTGACCAGTGGAGGCAAATGTTGCAGTAGCTGTTTTCAACGCGCCAGCGTTCCTCATTACTCTTGATACTCTATTCATTCGCGAACTCCGCCGAATCCGCCTTTGCTCGCGAATCACTTAGCGGAGCGGATTGAGCCCACTTCGCCCACCACTATCTAAAATAAGGATAATCAACTCAAACAATTTCATGGACGGTAGCAAGTGGGTTACCCACTTTGTTCCTGGGTATTGAACCAAACTTGGGGTGGAGCTTGTGGTGCATGTCATCAGTGTGCACCAAGAATTCAAGATGAGAGTCAGCCAAACCCCAATGTACTTAAAGGAGGATACCTACTCAATCACAACACCATCATGGGTGTGTAATAAGGGGATGGAGCCAAGTCTGTAAGCCTCTGTCAGGTGCAAAATTTCAGAGAAGCATGTTTTTTTTTTTGGCATCAAGGGATAGTTGGTTTGATTGGAACAAACACTAAATATTGTCAAACTCCAACTGTAGCTGGGTAGTAAGATCATGGGAAGGGAAGCCAGAAGAAAGAGCACTGTTATCTTTGGCATACCTATGAATAAATGCAGAGGAACAGGCAGAGGAGAAGTCATTCAGGATTATGGAAAGAGAATGGGGCCCAGGACAGACCTTTGAGGGATGACTGAAGAGAAGGGAGCTGAGGGATTGGTAGCTCCCAATCCAGATAGCTGAGACCTGCCATCAAGGTAGGAGCAGAACCAACTGACTGAAGAGGTAGCCTAAGCTTGTGGAGAAGGAGGGGGTGTGCCTCTGTATCAAAAGCTTTAGCCACAGGGCTGGCTTTAAGCATAGGTGAACTAGGCAGCCATCTAGGATGCCCATCAGTAGGGGGCACCAAAAACGCAGTCTGTTGTTTCAAAAAATGTATTTTTTTCTTTTCCCTATTTGATCTGCTGTTACCTCCCCCCCATCCCTGGAGCCTCATGATTCTTCCTTTTCAAAGCTAAGTTACAGCAGCAGAGCAGTAAGAGCGCAGATCCAACAGTAGAGGTTGGCAGCAACACTTTCAATGGCAGCAGCAGCGTGCATGAGGAAGAAATATCAAAACAAGGAGAAAGAGTAACTGGAGTGGACTACGCTGCTGTGCTCACTCGTGGCTTGAACTAAGTTGACTGAGGAATCAGGTGGCTCAAACTGAGGTGGCACCGATGGGCACTGGTGCTGACTATGGACATGGTTCGACAGGACTGGAAAGTTGGGTGGCTGAGTCACAATCAGCTCTCAGCGGTGTCGATGACACTCACTGAGCTGGGGTTGGGCTCTGGAGTGGGATGTCTAGACTCAAGAGGACTGAGAGGAGGTGGGCTGGAGGAGACTGAGAGGAGAGTCGGGCCAGAGAGAGCAACAGAAAGAACCAGATTTGGTGGTGTGGATGTGGTCTGCAAGGCAGAGCAGCATTTGACTAAGGTGAGTGATGAAGTAGTGAGCTTGGAGTTAAATAAATATATATATATTGCTGATGGGTTTTTGTTGTTCCTCACTTCTGACTTCCACTGGTTCTTCTATATGTGCATGCTTGCTTTAGACATCCTGGACAGTAGGCGTGAATCAACTTGCAATCCTGCTCCAGCACTCACTCAAGTCTAAAGCCTAAAACTCGAAGCAGGCAGGCCTATTGGTGTCCACTAATCAGCCCCTACTATCAGTCCAGGGGCAATGTGTTGCAAATGGCAGATTCTATTTGAAAGTGAGACTCTGCCAGAGTATATGTGAATCAGCCAAGTGAGAGAGAGAGTAGAAACTGGGGCCTGCCTGCCATGCAGGGAGGAAGAGTTAAAATATTTCAGGAGGGCCATGACCAGCAGCAGGAAGGAGGGAAGAATTAAAAAAAATTGGACGGGGGCACGATTTTCAAATTTGCCTATGGGCTCCACATACCCTAAGGCCAGTCCTGTTTAGCCAAATAGACAAAGATGGTCAAGGGTATCTGATCCTGGTCCATATCTGAAAAGAACGGAGTCATTAAGTTGGAGAAGGGAGGTGGAAGTATAGTAGAAAGAGATTTCCTGAAACCAGACTGGAAAGGGGTTAGCGAAGAGTCAAAGAAGGAACAGAGCTGTGAGAGAATAATGTGTTCCTGTAATTTAACCTGAGTGGGAAGCAAGTAAAACTTTATTTAAGTGCCCATTTCCTAAAGCTCAGGGCACTGTACAAGGTAAGGACAGTACGAGCAAAGATAGTGTTTACAAATACTTACGTAACATCAAAAACATAAATAAAAATATTATAAATTAAATAATATGATTGTTAAGTTATAAATCCAGTCTAAAACCACATTAATCAACAGCCAACATAAGGGATCCTTAGCTACACGTCAAAGGCTTCCCAAAACAGGTGTGCTTTCAGGCTCCTCTTGTAGGCCTCCAGCAAGGAGGCCTTCTTCAAAGATCTTGGAAGCAAATTCCACAGGGCTGGTCCTGCCACTTCAAATGATCAATCACTTGATGATTTATGCCATGTTCTGGGAACTGCTAGGAGGCCGACCTTGGAGGAGCAGAGAGGGCGCTGGGTGTGGTAGGGAGTCAGGAAGTTACTCAGGTAGCTAAATCCCAGTCCATATAGGGCTTTATAGGTCAGTAAACTGACTTTGAAGGTGATTCTCTGCCTCACCAGCAGCCACTGCAGACACTCAGGACTGGGTTCATATGACAAAACCTAGGTAGGCTCATCAACAACCTGGCTGCTGCGTTCTGCACTAGTTTCGGGCAACGCAGGTCCCCTCCATTTACCCTGAGGTATAGAGCATTGCGGTAGTCTAGTCTAGAGGTCATAAAGGCATGCACTAGTGAGGGCAAGTTGTTGGGTGAGAGTAAGGTTTTAATCAGGGCGATATTCCTACAATGGTAGAAAGCAATCTAGACAACTGATGACACTTGAGCCTCAGGTGTCGATCTATTATCCAGAATGATGCCTCCACTCTTCACTTTAGCAGAGGCAACAAGTGAGGAGGAGCCAAACATCAGACCAGACACCTCTGTTATTGCCTTGGCACCCTGTCAATGACCAGGCTCTGTCATCAGCACTTCCATCTTGTCCAGATTCAGCTTTAGGCAGCTAGAGGACATCCAGTCCTAAATCTTGGCCAGGCATGAATTTGGTACCTCAACAACTGTGCCATGTGTCCTGAATGCAAATGACAAATACAGCTGAGTATCATTTGCATAGCAATGAAACCTCACACTGTAGCATCTGAGGATCTACAGAGGAAGCATGTACACCATGAACAACACTGGTGAGAGGATCGAGCCTTGAAGAACTCCACACAGTAGGGGCTTCAGGAGTGAGGAGAAACTCATCATCACCACCTCTGCATCCTGCTTGTGAGAAGGGACTAAAACCAGCTGATGAGTGCCAGCAAGTCCACAGAGCTCTCTAAGATGATCCAACAACACGCCGTGGTCCACAGTGTCAAATGCTGAAGAAAGAACGAGGAGAATGAGAACTGACCATTTCCATCTATCTCTGGTCCTGGGGAGATCATTATTCACCTTGACCAATACAGTTTCTGTTCTATGTCTAGAGCTAAATCCTGACCAGAGAGCTCATAGATGTCAGTGGTTGTGAGGTATGCCTCGAGCTGCAGAGTCACTATTTTCTGGATATTCTTTCACAAAAAAGAAAGGGAAAGGGGAAATTGTTTAACTAGGAAAAGAACAGTAAACCAAAGCTTGTTTCCAGGTGCAACCTGGGAGCACAAGAAAGTTAAGTGACTTGCTCAGGGTCACTCAGTATGCATGTAGGAGCTGTGCGATTTAAACCCAGGTCTTCAGGTTTGCAGCTCAGTGCCTTTAACCACTATGCTATGCTGCCTTCTAATTGATGCCCATTCAGTGTGTATGTCTTTCTTGGGTTACGTTTACCCATGTGCATCACCTCATACTTCTTGGTGTTAAATTTTAACTGCCATATTATTGACCACTCTCCTAATTTCTTGAGATCAGCTTCCATCCCAGAGGCATCTTCATCTGTGTCTACACTGTTGCAGAGTTTTGTATCATCTGTGAACAGGCAGACCTTCCCCTCAAGTCCATCAGCAATGTCGCTGATGAATATGTTGAAGAGGATTGGGCCAAGTACTGACTCCTGTGGAACGTTGCTGGTTACTCTGCCCTCCTCTGATAATGCCCCATTGACCAGGACTTTCTGTGACCTATCTAAGCCAGTTCTTAATCCAGCTGACTATTTTATGGTCAATGCCTGTGTGCTTTAGATTGTTGGCTAATCTCCTGTTGGGAACAGTGTCAAAAGCTTTGCTAAAATCTAAGTAAATCATGTCCATTGCACTACCTTGGTCCACTGTTCCAGTTACCCAATCAAAAAAGTCCACCATATCCGTTAGACATGAGCACTCAGCCGTGAACCCATGCTGCTTTGGGTCGAGTCTACTGTTTTCCCTTAGGTAGTCTACTATCCTTTCCTTAAGCAATGCTTCCATAATTTTACCCACCACTGAGGTTAGGCTGACAGGGCGGTAGTTTCCTGGTTCTTCCCTGCTTCCACTCTTGTGCAAGGGCACCACTGTTGCCCTTTTCCAGTTGTCTGATACTATACCACTTTCTAGTGACTTATTGAACAGTTCGGGCAGTGGTACAGCAATCTCTTCCATGAGTTCTTTCAGGACCCTCGGGTGGATACCATCTGGACCCACTGCCTTATCCACTTTTAACTTACCCAGCTCTTCTAGGATTCTTTCTTTTGCCTTTTTTTGTTTGTTTATTTTTGCATAATTTGTTTATTGAGAGAAATTTTCATACAGACAATACTCCAGTACGTTTATAACAACAACAGACCACAGACAATACTAATGGCTAAGACAGAATTAAAATAAAAATAACTACAGTAAAAAATGTACCTTATTTCTTATCTCTAGGTCTAGACCAAATCCATCTTCTTTTTCCCTGATCAGGGAACCATCAACCACATCAATAATAAATTAATAATAGAAACATAGAAACATAGAATTTGACGGGCAGATAAGGACCCCGCTTGGCCCACCCAGTCTGCCCATTTCCCTGCCTACTGGATAAGCTGCAGATCCTAGTTAACCAGCAGCCTACTTCTTCCTACCCCCATCCCCTAGAATTGCCTTATGAATGTCCCATGCATGTTTGAATTCCACCACTGTTTTTGACTCCACGACCTCCTCCAGAAGGCCGTTCCATGCATCCACAACCCTCTCTGTGAAAAAATACTTCCTTAAATTACCTCTGAGCCGCCCCTCTATCTTCAAATTGTGCCCCCTTGTTCTTGCACACCTCTTTTTTTGAAAGATGCTACCCTCTTGGACTTTGTTGATTCCCTTGAGGTACTTGAAAGTTTCTATCATGTCCCCTCTCCTCCTTTCCTCGAGGCTATACATATAAGCTTCTTTAGTCTCTCTTCATATGTCTCCGGTGCAGACCCTGCACCATTTTAGTTGCCTCCTCTGGACAGCTTCCATCCTGTCTATGTCTTTGTAAGACTGGGTCTCCAGAACTGCAGCAGTACTCCAGATGGGGTCTGACCAGCTGTCTGTACAGAGGGATAATAACTTCCTGTTTTCTACTGGTGATGCCTCTCCTATGCATCCCAATATCCCCCAGCCCTCATTGCTGCCCTCTCACATTGCTTGCCCACCTTTAGGTCATCTGATATGACTACCCCAGGTCCCTTTCCATTTTTGTTGTTAGTGTCTCACCCCCATTGTGTACTCTTCCCTGGGTTTTGTTTCCCAGGTGCATTACCTGCACTTCTTAGCATTGAATCTAGGTTGCCATACATTTGACCATTTTTCTAACCTTGCCAAGTCCTTTTCATCCTTTCCACCCCACCTTGTGCATCAACTCTGTTGCAGATCTTTGTGTCATCTGCAAAGAGGCATACTTTCTTCCAGTCCTCTGCAATGTAGACATAAAGACATTGAGAGGACTGGTCTAATCTGAACCCTGCGGTACCCACTAGTAACCCCCCCTTCATCAGAGTGGACTCCATTTACTATTACTCTCTGTGTCCTATTTTCCAGCCAATTTTTACCCAGGCTGTCATCTTGGGACCCACCCCAGGCTAGCTAACGTATATTAATCTTTTGTGTGGGACTGTGTCAAATGCCTTGCTAAAGTCTAGGTAGGCCATGTCCACAGCCCCTCCTGATCTACTACTTTGGTCACCCAGTCAAAGAAATCTATCAGATTTGTCTGGCATGACCTTCCTGCTGTGAATCCATGCTGCCTTGGGTCCTGTGCCCTCTGGCCTCTAGATACTTGACAATTCTTTCCTTCAGAAGTGATTCCATCATTTTCCCTACCACTGAGGTTAAACTAACAGGTCTATAGTTTCCTGCTTCTGCCTTGCTCCCACTTTTGTGAAGGGAATCACATCTGCCCTCCTCCAGTCCTCGGTACCACCCCATCCTCCCATGATTTGTTAAACAGGGTAGTCAGTGGTGTCACTAATTCTACCCTTAGTTCTTTTAAATTCTGGGATGAATCCCATCAGGCCCCATTGCTTTGTCCACCTTCAGTTTTAAGAGTTCTTTCAGAACCCTTTCTTCTGTAAATGGGCTGGTATCAACTTCTGTATCCAGTGTGTTTCTACTGTTTGTTCTAGGTACCCCTCCTTCCTTTGTAAATACTGAGCAAAATATTTGTTTAGTATCTCTGCCTTTTCACAGTCTCCTCTGCCTCCCCTTATTAAGCCTCACTATCCCTCCCTTGGTCTTCCTTTGCTCCTGATGTACCTATAAAGGTTTTATCCCCCTTCTTAACTGAGTTGGCTATCTTTTCCTCGGTTTGGGCCTTTGCCCATTGAGTAGGATACAAATCTTATACTTTACCCTCTCATTAGGGAGGGTAATCTTCTTTGCACCCGCCATGAGTCCCTTATGAATCAACTATTTAAAATTCTGTTAGCTTCTATACTGACTGTCATTTATTAGTAGAAAAAGTTTGACTACCTCTAAACATCCTTTATAAGAAACCTTCTCTAAGAGCCATGGCTTCTCCAAGTGTCAAAGAGGCAAACATAGGTTCCCAAGTGTTCAAATGGCACCCCTCCTTGTTTTTAACTATAAATAATAGATGTTCCAGGGCCAGCACCTGGATTATGAGAGTTCACCATTGCTGGGCCATTGGTGCTACTGCTGACACCCATGTGTTTAAAATACAATGTCCGTCAAGCACCAGTAAGACTCAAACCCATCTCAGGAAAGGGTCCCATTCCCCAAATTCCATTTCCTCAACTCCAAACAATAATTCCATTGGGTCAAGTCTGATCTGTCTACCCCAACTCTTCCTCACCTCCTGCACAATTTCTCCCCAGAACTTCTGCAGTACAGGGCATGCCCAAAAAATAGTGGAAGTAAGTGCCCATCTCAGACATATAGCATCCACACATTGGGGAGATGCCTGGATTAAATTTGTGGACCATGGCAGGGGGGCAGTATAGCCTATGAATGAACTTATAAAAGGATTCCTGATATTTGTTGCAAATCAGGATCCCCTTTGAAGTTGCAATAATGTACCCCAATTTTCTTCTGTTATGTCCCTACTCAGGTCCACCTCCCACTGCCTCCTCGTTTTTTGTGTATAATCTGGGGAGAACTGCCTGCCAAGACAAGCTGCCCTCCCTGTTAGTCCTCTTGAGTCTCCCCTGGCTCCCAGAACCAAGTGCTCTATTTGTTGCAAGGGGGAGCCCGTATGCCTTGCTGTCCCCAGAGTGTTAACATAAGTTCTGGCTTGCAAAAAGCAAAAGAAGTGCATTCTGGGAAGGCCATACTCCATTCTGATAGCCTCAAGGGATTCCGTTTGCCCACCCACATAGATATCCCTAATGCTCTTAATCCCCCTGGTCTCCCACAACAGGAACTCTCTATCTTCCATGCCAGCTAAGAAGTATGGGTTACCCACCACCGGGAGCAGCAGAGTTTCCTCCTAGCCCACTCCTACAGTATTTTCCCCAATATCTTTTCCCACCCCATCAGGGCCGCATCAACTAAGGGGTTGCTCTTGCACAATCTGCTGTAGGCCCTTCGACCTTCCTTCACCAACTGTGCTGAGAGTCTTCCCGGGCAAGAGATTTCCTCCAAGTCCATCCACCCCGCTACCTCGGGTCTGACCACCCAGTCACTCAGGTACTTGTACTGCATGGCCAGATAGTAATTCTGGAGATCTGGGAGGTTCAAACTGTACCTGGAACCATCTGCTTGTAATCGCCTGAGGCTCGCCCTTGGGTGCCCCCTCATATAAAACCAGTGAATGCCTTCTCCACCCTCTTAAGATCCACTCTGGTTAAACCTATATGTAGCATTTGCATCACATACAGCACGCATGGTAAAATATTCATCTTGATCAAATTGATCCAGCCAAGCCAGGATACTGGTAGCTCTTTCCAGTGGCATAGCTCCTCCTCCAGAGTTTAAATAAGCTGAGCATAGTTAAGGCGATAGAGGGAACCCAGGTCTCTTCCCATTTGTATACCGAGGTATTTAAAGGAGATCATGACGCATTTCAACCTCCATATCCCATCTCCCCCCAGAGCATTACCACAGACTTACTAGAATTTATTTTATAACCTCAGAAGGTGGCAAAGGTCTGTATCAGGTTCAACAGTGGTGGGATGGACCCAGTTGGGTCTGATACATAGAGAAGCATATCATCCACATACAGTGTAACCTTATGGGATCTACTTGACTTTCCCACTATCCCCTTTATACCCAGGTATTCCCTTATCCCTGCCACCAGTGGCTCAATAGCCAGGACAAACAATAAGGGGGAGAGGGGGCACCCCTGCTTTGTACCTCTAAACAAGGAAAATTGTTCTGTTAGTGAGCCATTAACCAAGACCCTAGCCACTAGTGCGGTACATATCATCCAGATCATCCCCACAAGGCCATAACTTGACAATACCTCCATGAGATACTCCCACTCCATGCAGTCGAAAGCCTTCTCCATGTCCATGGGGAGCACTGCTGTGCCCGCCACCCGCTGAGAGGCCAACCACACCACATTTAGCAATTTGCACATATTGTGATAGAATTATTGGTCACAAATAAAGCCCATCTGATCCGGGTGAACAAGCTCCGGTAGGAGCTGATCCAGGAGCATGGCTAGTATCTTTGCTAGAATCTTGGCATCACA
Organism: Neoceratodus forsteri; assembly: GCA_016271365.2. NCBI lineage: Eukaryota > Metazoa > Chordata > Ceratodontiformes > Ceratodontidae > Neoceratodus > Neoceratodus forsteri. The sequence goes on along the minus strand of CM028131.1, from coordinate 394,518,115 downwards.
GTTTAACAATGAAATTGACCTGTATGAAGAGCATTCCTACGGATCCTTACCAGACTTATGTACCAGGCATATAACCACTTTGTTAAAGGAGGCAGGAAGTGCCCCTTCCCCCGTACTTCTGAGAACCCTCCAACCACTTGCTCCTGCATAGCCTTATAATACTCAGAGGGAACCCATCCAGCCCACTTGCCTTTCTCTTCTTTAGACTCTGTATAGCATGTTTGATTTCACTTTTGGTGATTTCCCTTCCCAGTTGTTGCCTCTGCTTTCCCGTAATCTGCAGGAGAACTACCCCAGATAGATAATCTTTGGCAGTATCCAACTTGCCTCTGCATTCTGTCTGATACAGTTTTTTGATAAAACTGTTTAAACTGTTCTTTGATTAATTTGCTATCCTGAGTAACAGCCCCTTGATTATTTTTAATCCCAGCTATGTGCGTGTGGGTCTGTCTTCCCTTTACTAGACGGATCAAAAGCAGCCCCGGTTTATTGCCCCATTCAGACTTTCTTTTGTGAAGGCACTCATGTTGAGCACATTGCCATTTTGCCCAGTGCCACTTAACATAGGTCCTTTGCCGCTGTCTTATATAGTGAAGACTGAGCAGAAGAAGTCATTCAGTACCTCTACCTTATCTTTATCCCTCTCTACCAGCTGGCCCTCCTTTGATGCTAGACAGACTATTCCACTCATTTTTCTTCCTCTTTTCTCTTATGTATCGACGGAAAGTCTTAGCACTCTTCTTTTCCAATTATTTAACCAGGTGAGATACACTAAGCTGAAAGCTTGTTTACAGGTGCAACCTGGGAGCACAGAGAAGTTAAGTGACTTGCTCAGGGTCACACAGTATGCAAGTGGGGGCTGTGGGATTCAAACCCAGTTCTCCTGATTTGCAGCTCAGAGCCTTAAACCACTGCGCTGTACTGCCTCCCTATACTCTTCTTTACCTCCTGTGCTATTCTCTCCTCTGTCTGCGCTGTGGCAATCCTAATTGCCTTCCCTGCCTTTTTGACTTTATTTCTGTATTCCTCCCTGTCAGTCTTCATTTTTGTTTCCTTGTATTGCTTGAATGCTCTTTTCTTTTCCTTAATCTTCACTGCCACCTCCCTAGCAAACCAGAGTGGGTTCATCCTCTTTTTAGATTTGTTGATCTGTTTTGTGCAGTCCTCTGTTACTGTAGTTAGAGCATGTTTCAAGGTTTTCCAGCATTCTTCTACATCTCCCTTGGTACCAGTTTGTAATAAAGATTTGATCTGGGATTTCATTTCAGGAAAGTTTGCTTTCCTGCAGTCAGTTATTTTGATTTTCGTATGGCACCTGGCTTCTGTTCTGCTACTGTTAGCCATACAGATCTGTGGTTGCTGAATCCTAAGTGGCTTCCTATGTGAACACCTGAGATCCTGGAACTGTTGGTGAGTACCAGGTCTAGGATTGATGTCTTCCTGGCAGGTGAGGCTACTTGCTGAGTTAATTCAGTCTCTCGCAGTGCAAGATGGAATTCCTTGCTCCTCTCTAAGGATGATGTGTATGAGGACCAATCCACATCAGGCAGACTGAAGTCCCCAACTAGAAGTAGCTCACTCTTGTCATCCATCATCAGGATGGCTTCCAGGAGCTCCTTGTCAGTAGACAACCCCTACTCCTTGTTGTCCATCATCAGGATGGCTTCCAGGAGCTCCCTTGCAGGTGAGGCCACTTGCCGAGTTAATCCAGTATCTTGCAGTGCAAGAAGGAATTCCTTGCTCCTCTCTGAGGATGATGTGTATGAGGACCAATCCACATCAGGCAGACTGAAGTCCCTAACTAGAAGTAGCTCACTCTTGTCATCCATCATCAGGATGGCTTCCAGGAGCTCCTTGTCAGTAGACAACCCCTACTCCTTGTTGTCCATCAGGATGGCTTCCAGCATCTCCTTGTTTATAGACAACCCCTACCCAGATTGGGGCTTTTTTTTCCAGATCCTAGGGTAATCCATAGGGACTCAGCCTTACAGTGTTTGTCTTGGAGTTCTGTTGCACTGATACTCTCCCTTATGTATATAGTCACCCCCCTCCTGTTTTCCCTTCCGGATCCCTTCTAAAGAGTGTGTAGGCAGGTATCATAACATCCCATGTGTGGTTCATGGTGAACCACGTTTCTGTAATTGCTACCCAATCCAATTGTGATTCTGCTATCATGGCTGTGAGAGAGGAACTCTCGGCACCTGTGGCTAAACTATTTAACCTATCACTTGAACTAGGAAAGGTCCTAAGGGATTGGAGAAGGGCAAATGTTGTCCCTCTCCATAAAAATTGGAGTAGGGAAATAGGCAACTATCGCCCAGTCAGCCTCACCTAGATTGTGGGCAAAACTATATAAGCCCTACTCAAGGAAAGAATTCTAACCTCCTTAGAAGAGAATGGTAACCCGGATCCTAAACAGCACAGTTTTACCACAGGAAGATCATGCCAGACAAATCTAATGGAGTTCTTCAACTGGGTAACCAAAACTGTGGAACAAGGAGGAGCTGTGGACATGGTATACCTGGACTTCAGCAAAGCATTCGACTCCGTTCCACACAGAAGGCTACTAAACAAGCTCACCAACATGGGAGTGGGCCAGAAAGTGGTGGACTGGTTGGGGAGCTGGCTGGGTGGGAAAACCCAGAGGGTACTGGTAAATGTCACCTTAGCGGAACAAAAGGAGGTGACTAGTGGCGTGCCACAGGGGTCAGTATTGGGACAAATCCTCTTTAATGTCTTCACTGGAGATATTTCTAAAGGTTTAGAATGCAGGGTTAGCCTATTCGCTGATGACACAAAGATAAACAATATCCCAGGGGGAACCAAAAAGGATGAGAACTGATCTCAAGAAGTTGGAATTATGGGCAAAAACATTGCAGTTATAATTCAACACAAAGAAGTGTAAGATCATGCATGTAGGTAGGGGCAACCAGGAAAAGAGTAAAACTAGAGGCCACAAAGCAAGAGAGGGACCTAGGGGTGATCATAATGGATGACCTCAAAAAGACCAGGCAGTGCGAGAAGGTGGCATTAAAGGCAAATGGTATGCTGGGATGCATAGGAAGGGGAATCACCAGTAGAACAAATTCTAACCAGAGCTGGTACAGCTATGGAGAGCTGCCAAATGACCAAAGTGACACGTGTGCGTAGAAATATTTGAATGCCTGGGTGTAACTCGGCCATTTTTTGTACTTGTTTCACCAAATTTTCAACATGGTCTTTTTGGGACCCCACCTCATGAACAGTGCCACTGACATTTGTTCATTTGTCCTGAAAGGTGATTTCACAGAGCGTCCATTCCATTCTATGCCACCAGATTTGCAACATGGGCTTTTTGGGACCCCACCTCATGAATAGTGGCACTAGTGTTTCACTAATCGTTCCTGAAAGGTAATTCCATGCAGCGATCACAAAATCACCTTTTGGGACCAAGTAATGAAATGACAGTGACAGTGTTCATGAGATGGGGTCCCAAGAACCCCATGTTGAAAATTTGGGGCAAAAATTTCCAAAAATTGCTGATATATCAACATAAGTTGAAAACCTCATTGACTGCCATTACAAAATGCTTGCCTTTGATTCTTCAGTTTGCGGTTCTGTTTTGAAGAGTGCAGAGGTGTCCTGGTCCAGAGAAGATGACAGCACAGACCTCCGGAGGTAAGGGGGATGTGGAGAGGTGGGTGCTCAGTGGGAGGGTCGGGATGGGGGAGTGGGGAGTAGGGTGATGACAAGGGATTGTTTTCTTTTTTACAGGTAAAAAAAACAAAACAAAAGACATTGGAGGATGGTTTTCTTTATTTACAGGACCAAAAAAAAAAGAAAGCAAAGCATACATTTGGGCATACTGGGGTGGGCTCCCAGTGTGCCATGTGAGTTGGGGGTACATGATGCTGACATGGGGACTGGGCACCCCAATGTCAGCTCAGGGGAAAAAATGTGAAAAAACATAAATTTGGGCACACTGGGATTGGCTCCCAGTGTGCCAAATAAATTGATGGGGTACATGATGGCAACACAGGGATTGGGCACCCTGATATCAGTGGGGAAGCATAAAAACATAAATTTGGGCACACTGGGGTGGTCTCCCAGTGTGCAGCATGGGTTTGGGGGATACATGATGCCGACACGAGGATTGGGCACCCCGATGTCAGCACGGGGATGGGGAATGGAGGGAGCAGGGAGAACAGCAGCAGTGGGAGGGAGTGGAAGGGTTTTATTTACTGCCAGTGCTGGGAGGGAGCAGGGAGGACAGGAGTAGTGGGAGGATGTGGGAAGAGTGCCATCAAAAATATGGCAGCGGTGACGCAACTGCACATGTGTGGCACTTGCGCATGCATAGTTACAGTGAATGGCATTGTGCCATTCACAAGATGGCAGTGCCAGCAGAACTGCACATGCACGCGAGTCACCCATACGCAGTTGTTGCCCCGGAATGTGAAAGTAACAGCCGAAATACTGCGGCTGTTACTCTGTAGCAGCCAGTCGTGGTGGAGTGTTTCAAGCTCCATTGGACTTTCAGAAAGATATTTCCAAAAGTCCAACGGAAGGTGCCATGATTGGCCGTTTTAAGGCAAGACATGCCAAAATGGCAGTAGGCTCCGCCCAGAGCTGTAAAAAGGGTAATCTTAGTGCCACTCTATAGATCACTGGTAAGACCACACCTTGAATTCTGCATACAGTTCTGGTGCCCACATCTTAGAAATATAGATCACCGGTAAGACCACACCTTACTTAGTCTACTTAGTATGTGGGACAAAAGTAGGCTTACGCCCATAATGATTGTCCCCCACACTAGTGGGACGTAACTTTTTCATAATGGCTTCTCAGTAAGTCGTCTAATCTGGCTTTGAATATATTAAAGGAATTAGAGTCTATGATATTATTAGGAAGACCATTCCAGGCCTTAACTGCTCTAATTGGGAAGAAGGAATCGCTTTTTCCAGTATTTTTCCACTCAACGAGTTGTTGGCAGTGGAGTCTAGCTACATGCCATCTATTTGAACACTCCAATCCACGTTGTTCCATTAAATATTGAGAGTGGAGAATTTTGTAGGTAAGGAGGAGGTCACCTCTGTACCTCCGAGTTTGGAGTGAAAATAAGCCTGTTACCATATGTCTAGCAGCATAATCCATATTCGAGAGTCTAGGCACTAGTTTTGTAACTCTTCTCTGGATCCTCTCTACCAGATCTATGTCCTTCTTATGATATGGGCTCCAAAAAGGTGAGCCATAATCAAGGTATAGTCTGACATATGCTCAATATATAGGGACTATACATTGTTCTGTTCTGGTGACAGAGGTACGGTTAATTTGTTTGAATAGGCCATTAGCCACACAAGTTACTTTAATACAGTGGTCAGATGCCGTTAGCTTGTCATTGATCATAATACCTAGGTCCCTTTCATAACTGGTTACTTAGTAATGTTCATAGTAAGATAAATGTTAAACTTGCCTCCAAATGAACTATATTTACCTGTACCTTAATAAATACAGATGTGAAAAACTGTGTTTTCAACTGTTTTCTTTTTATGAACAACAAGCTGAACAGTTCTCTTCATGGAACCAGTAATTTGGAGTGTTTACTATGTCATGGTTTGAATACAGAATGCTAAACATGAGCTATTGTCCTATCAGAACCATGCTTAGAGTTCTTTGCTCAAACTGTGGCATAGTTAAAACTCCAGATCACTGGTTTCGTGAAGAGAACTATAACGGAATGCTGCCCATAAAAACAAAATAATGCAAAATACAGTTTTTTCACCTCACCTTTTATTCAGGTACAGTTACATACGGATCATTTAAGCTTATGGGTATCCTTTCTGTTAATGGGAACATTATAAACAACTGCCAATTAGAAATCTTTTCCTGTCCTCTTTTAAGTAAGTTATTGTTAAGACAGTAAATTTTTTTCATTTTTTTCCCCGAAGTGTATAACAGAACACTTATCAATATTAAATTCCATTTCATTTTTCTGTGCCCATAGTTCAGTTTCTCTAAGACTGAAACAAGTGACGAGGTTCCAACAACATTGTCTGCTCTTCCCTAGAACTTGGTGTTGTCAGTGAACTTGGATAGCACATTGCTCCCACTGATTTTCATGTCGCTTATAAATATACCAAACAGGGACAGACCCAGGACCAATCCCTGTGGCACACCACTGCTAACAATTCCGCTTTCTGACAGAACTCCATTTATTCTGACCCTCTGTGATCTACTTGATAGCCATTGGCTAACCCAGTTGACCAAACATGATGAAAAGCCAAGACTGTAAAGTTTTTTTAATTAGAATGTGGTGTGGCACCATATCGAAGGCTCGGCTGTAGTCGAGTAGAACAACATCCATTGGTATGCCTACCTTTACTGGTATGGTTGTAAAATGAAATTAGGTTAGTGGTACAGGAATAACCACTTTTAAACCCATATTGTGTATAATCCATTAATCCCAATGCAACAATTTCCTTTTCCAAGTATACTGCATACAGTTCTGGCACCCACATCTTAGGATGTGGCTAGACTGGAGGTGGTGCAAAGGAAAGCTACAGAAATTGTACAGGGGATGCATATGAAACCATATAAGGACTGGTTGAAGGATCTCAACACGTGTACCTTAGAACAAAGGGGAAAGGGAGACATGATTGGAACCTTCAAGTACATGAAGAGAATAAATAGGGTACAGGCTTTAGACCTGTTTCAGGTTAAGAGTTATACAAGAACAAGAAGTCATGATATAAAATGGGGAGGGGGTGGGGCTAGTTCAGGAGCAACAAACATAAGTTATTTTTCACAGGAACAGTGGTTGACGCATGGAACAGCCTTCCACAGGGAGTAGTGGAGGCAAAAAATGGTTGGTGATTTTAAAAATGCTTGGGATAATTACAAAGGCATCATAACACTGAGTAGCAGTTGGGGGCATAAGCAGACTAAATGGATCGTATTTTCCCCTTCTGCCATCACTTTTTATGTATAGTATCTATGTATCTATTTAAGAACTAAGTTAACTCTTCACACTTGGTGGCTGGGTAGGATGGAGTAACCTGTCCACAGTCTGAAAGAGCTGAGCTGGTCATTTCTTCCCTGAAACAATCTCCCTGGACAGGAATACTGCCTTCTTATGGGAGATTGTTCTTTGATACTCACTGTAGTGAGTTCTCAAAGCCAGTCTGTCCTCCTCAGAGCCAGACTTCTGCCAATGATGCTCCATCCTCTGACCCCTGGTCTTGATCTCCCTGAGCTCCCCGTCAAACCACAGGAATCTCAGTCGAGAAGACCTGGGCCATATACAAACACATGCAACAGAATTGAGTGCTGAGGCAACAGCCCTATTATAGGCTGCTACTGCCTCACCAAACCTGCTGCACAAACAGTCCTCACTTCCAAGAGGTCAATTACTGCCAGAAGTCCTGCCAGGGACAACCCCTTCAAAAGGCAGTAGCAGACCATCTCCACAGGGGAAGGACTACCCGGGGGGCCCTGAACAAGTACCTCACTGTGCAATGATCCAACCACTCAATCAGTTCAATCTTGAGATTGCTTACCTCAAGCCCCAATGGGAATAGTAAAGACAAGGAGTGACCATGTCTGTGGGTTGCATTAACAATAGGTTGTGTGAGTCCCAGCAAGTCCATAGGCTGGAGGAAGTCTTGTCCAAAATCCGAGAGTTCATCGTCAATCCAAGCATTGAAGTCGCCCAGAACCAACCACCTGGGTGACTTCAAGACTCTCTTGGTGACAAAGTCCACAACCTCCTGAAAAAATTTCTTCCTGTGTCCTAGATGCCAGTACACTAGAAGGATTCTGCAACCTGCACCTTGACCCCATCGTATGGCCAAGTATTCAAATGATGAAGTAGAACCCACTAGGTGAACAGAAAAGTTCAGGTTAGATCTAAAATAGATTGCCAGTCCCCCCCCACCCTGTGATCCCTTCTAGGCAGTGCACCACAGAGAATCCAGTCGGGATAGATGCCTCCAGAATTGGGCCAATGTCATCCCCTAACCAGGTCTCTGTGATGCAAGCCAAATCAACCAAGGAGACCAAGTCTACTGTAATTGCAGTCTTGTTCCTGATCAATCTCGCATTGCAAAGCACAGCCCATTGGGGATTGGCAGAAGTTGCTGTCATGTCGGCTACCTGGTCACTCTTTCTAGTGGGAGCCCTGGGTATGGGAACCAAACATGTCTGGCCTCTTTCTAGGTCCCATTTTGCTCCAGGGTGCCTCCTGGTCCTCACCATCCCAATATTGCTGTCCCCAATAGCAGCCCTCACATTCCACTTCTACCATCCCAACATTTTACAATACCAACCTCCCTGCAGCTTCTATATGCTGCAGCTGGCGGGGTGGTCAGTGAAAGGACAGAGGTCCAGCAGCTGGGAAGGAGAGGGAGAGTATGAAAATTACCAAGTAAAGAAGGATCACCACCTGTAGGGAGAGGGATGACAGTAGCCTGTTTCCAGGTTTCAGGGACCATGGCAGAGGAAAAAGAGAGAGATTGCAAAGTTGGGTAACAGGTGTGATGCTCTGCCATCTACTTATGGTTATTGTATGATATTTGCAATATAAATAAATGGTCTGTGATTGTCTGCTGGCACCCAAGTCAGCCAGAGCTTCAGTGAGTGACCTTTGACCCATAAAGTTTTCAGTGTAACTAAATAATAATAATGTTAAAACGTTATTTTTATGGTGCCTTTTCGGAACCAAGGCACCTCACAATTTTAAAACATAACAAATCTGACATTTACTTAATTTAAGTTTAACTAAAGCTGCAGAATGTGAGAAAAGACCAGAGGAAACTTAATTAACTGCATTCCTTCCAGAGGGATAGTTTAGACTACTAAGATGGAGTCTGGTCTTGCAAGGGTATGACATGACTCTCTCACACAGGGCAGGGGCAGCCAGTGAAAATGCTGATGGCTTGTTGCGTCGATATGAGAAATGAACTGGCCTAGGAAGTTCATCCCATGCAGGGGATAGAGCCCCCAAATCCAGTCTAGGTGGGGAGGATTGTGATGCTCTGCCATCTGCTTATGATTATTGTATGATATTTGTAATATAAATAAATGGTCTATGATTGTCTGCTTGCACCCAAGTCAGCTCATGCTTCAGTGAGTGACCTTTGACCCCAAAAGGTTTCAGTGTAGCTAAAGCTGCAGGATGTGAGAAAAGACCAGAGGAAACTTAATTAACTGCCTTCCCTCCTTCCAGAGGGATAGTTTATGATCTTTTATAACCTACTCATGTTTTTGAAGTAGAAGTTAAATATGAATTTTATGACCTTATCAGGAGGGGAAGTAAATTTGGCTGATGTCTCTTGTGTTTAGTACCTAGCCGAGAATTAGTGACTGAGTGTGGGATTAAGTTCAAAGAGAAATGTTTGATTCAAGACTGTCATATTTGGGAAATGACTTTTTTCTGATGTTCACATTAATTAAAATACCTCCTTGTAGAAATTTATGTTAGAATTAACTCTAAGGGAGGATCTAGCTGACCTCACCAAAAAGGGGGTGGAGAGAGAGAGGTTGAAATGAAACATGCATCTGGGAAATGTGTGTCATATCATTCGGGACTCTGAGAGATTTTTAACTATCTGGACTTATGAAAGCACTTAAAGGGCAACAACTAGCTAGGAAGTATTTGAAATAGGAGTTTATATTCTGTAACTTTCCATTTTCTTTTATGTGACTGTAAGATTAGTTAGTTGTTCTGTGTTTGATTTTACCTGTTTTAAACTTTTTTAGTAAACATTTTCTTCAAAACACTGCTTGTGTTCTTTTCTGATATTTTACATGTGATGCTGAATCTGTGTTTAAGTCTGACAGCTATTAGGAACTTGCATGGTGTTACTAAGCTTGTAAAAGGTAAGAATATACCTAGGTCTCGTATAGAGTTGTAAGGATTCATTTTGGATACCTGGCTGGGAGCTCTTGGGCGAAAGATTATATTGCATCCCCCCCCGAAGAGAATATTATCTGATCCTGTTAATTGGGTATGCTAGCATAAGGTTCACAGTTTGAATCCCTCCAGAACTTGAGGCTAATAGGTGATTCGGACCCACAGTAGACAGAAGGGTTACTCAGTCTGTCACCTGTTCACACTATTGCATTCTGAGGCTGGCACTGTGGGAGCAGAGGGCCTGACCTGCGGAGTGCATTTGTGACAATAGGCATTGGTGATATTGACCTAAATTGGCTAGGTAAGAGTACCAAATCCTATGAAGTAGTGGCCAGCAAGCTAAACCTCACCCAGCTTATCTCCAACTTAACAAGACCCTCTGTTGGGGGGGGGCAGCATATTATAATTGGATGCTATTTAATGGAATTAATAAAGTCCAGCTATTTGGAGTCTTACCTGTCTCAATCAGCGACCATTCTCCTATTTACTGCTTATAGGACCCATTTGCCAAAGGTTCCCCACAAAGTCATTACCCTAAGAGGCTTCTCCAGAGTGGGCACTGCTAGTTTTCATGGTGATGTAGCCCTGGTCGACTGGTCCCTTATTTTCTCTTCCTCAGATGCCACCATAGCTCTAGCCCACCTCATTGCTTAAATCACCAATCTGCAGGATAGACATGTCCCCATTATTAAGAGGAGAGTCAGGGGTACAGCTTCAAAATGGTTTTGCAGGGATGTATTCTTCTTGCTGAAGTCCAGTAATAAACAGACTGGATGGGCCTTGTCCTTATCTGCCGTCAACTTCTATGTTTCCTTATAAGGCCTTTTCCAGTGCATCCTATTGGAATGAATGCAGAAGGCTCAGAAGTGTTTGCAGAAAAGCTACTCGTACTGCTAAGTACCTTCTGTAAGAACCAGCTTCTAGCCTCTGCAGGGGACTTCCACAGTTTCTGGTGCCATGTTAAGATTTTTATAGGAAGTTTCATTAAACAAGAAATAATGACATAATCATTAATTAGATAAACTGTATTATACAATGGCAAGAACATTTCTTGTATGCTGAATGGTCAGTGACCACCTTATACAGTGATATTATCCTAGCACAACATCACTGTAGCAAGGTTCGGCAAAGATAAGACCTACATACTGACACAAGAAATCATGCAGCCTCCCTCTGATTCATGACTCCTGCCGTGACACAGAAAATCACCCCCCAAAAAATCTGGCTTTTTGCTCTTGCTGACTCACCTTGCACCAGCTTTTGGAAAATGCAACTGAATTGATGGCAAAGCCATCATTTTGATCAGCATCATGGTTCCAACCTGGCAGCACAATGAAACAACAGTGTGTGTAGCTTTCAAGAGAAAAAAAATATTTCAGTAAAAGTCGTCAGATCAATCGCCTTCACAACTACAGAACTAGAGCCTTTTTCTATTTCTATGGTTGCAAAGCCAATTGTTCCGATAGCTTTTACTAAGATGTCTATTTTCTTCATATCCACCTGTTTAAAATAAACTCTCCCCACTGTCCCACTTGCAGACTGCCACAAACATGCTTAGTGTGTCTCCGTTCCACTTATTATACAGTGCCACTTGGAGAAAATGGAAACTGGAAGGACCAAGAAAGCTTCAGCAAACCAGGTGGGAAGAGACAAAAGAAGCAGAGAGAGTGACAAACTTAGAAACACAAAACCAGAGATTGAAACAGAGACATGGGCGGGGGGACTAATAAGAAGCTACAGAGAGACAATGTAACACAGTACAACCTAGTGGCCAAAAGAGGAAGAGCAGAACTTTTTTTGTGTGTGCTTACCAATGAAAAAAAAAAAGAAAATATATTTTAAAAATGTATGGTTTAATCTTTTTCATTTTAATATAAGCAAGTCATTGTATAACAGCAATAATGCACTCTAGGTGCAGGGTTCATTTCAGATATATGTCTGTGTGGGACACTGACCTACCGAGATAAAAAGTAAGGGTCAAATGAGAAAAATAATGGGTCATCTTGTTCAACCAAGCCCAGATTCATGAAACAACAGTTTAATACGTCTGTAACAGTGAGCAGGTTGTCCCCAAGGTAGAAGAAAAGATGGGTCAAAATTCAAAAATTGTTTGTCAATTGTCCCAATTCCCCACCCAAAAATTAACCCTGCAGGTGTGTGTATTGAGTGGGATGTCACACCTCGGGCGATGAAAGTACTTATCACACTGTGGTTCGTACTACAGTTGACTAGTGAGGCAGGGGCATTGTGGCCATAGGAGTTCCCATCAAGATCCTTACTCTTAGAAACACATTGTATCAAGTGACCAGGTGTCAAGCCTATTTTTAAAATTGTTTTGTTTTTGCTAATGATTATGTATAGCGGCAAGCTATTCCAAGTGTGTACAACTCTCTGTGTGAAGAACAGTTTCCTTTTATTTGTTTTGTATGACAGTCTACATAAATGTAACAGATGCCCCCTTGTTTCATTGATGTTTTGTTTAAATTCAGACCCCATCTCCACGAAGAGAGCCGGATAGTTTACCACATCCCATAAAAATAGCAAATCTCCCCTATGTCTTTTTATCTCCAGTGACCTAACCCTTGTTGTACCGCTGATATATCAGTCCAGAATTCCTATACGTTCTAATTCTGTTGGCAGCCTAAGGGTTAAAGATTTTAATCTGCTTGCATAGTCCATGTCTTTTAATCCAGTGGTGTGTTTTAAATGTACATTGGACTCATTCAAGATTTATGTCACCTTTCTTATATTGGGGTGACCATTGCTGGGAACAGTAATCTATGTGGGATCTGACATAGGCCCTATACAACGTAGCAGCACCTTTGCATCTCTTGTTATAAAGCTGTTTTTTTATGGTTAGCTGTACCTATAACTGCATTGGTTTGTTCAGTAAATTTTAGGTCATTTGAGATTAGGACTCCCAAATTCCTTTCCATGAGTGTTTGTCAAATAGGTATCTGCTAGGCAGTAGTGGTGCTTGGTGTTATTGTTGCCATGGTGCATGACCTTACAATTTTCAGTTTTCAAAAGTCACACTCCAAGTCCTAGTCCAGTTAAATAGTTTATCTAGGTCATTTTGTAGTGACACAATATGTTCCTTTGTTCTACAACCCCACACACACACTTTTAAATCGTCTGCAAATTTGAAAGTGTCATTAACTATCATGTCAGTGATGTCAGCAATAAATAGTTGGAAAATGTACGGGCCTAATATCGATCCCTGTGGTACACCACTAGAGACTTCAGCTAGACTAGACAATCGTCCCTTAATGACCACCCTTTGTGTTCTCTCCACTAGCCACTTTTCTATCCAGAATGTGATCTTTTTGCACACACCTCTTGTTTTTAATTTGCTAATAATGTGGTCATGTGGTACCCTATTGAATGCCTTTCTGAAGTCAATAAAGAAAATATCAGAGGTCTCCCTATCGTCAAGGTTTTTGCTGACTGTCTCATATTAGCACAGCAGGTTAGTCAGGCAAGATCTTTTCTTAATGAACCTGTGCTGTGTATTATCAGTAGTGCCTAAGCTGTTGTCCAAAGACTACATAGAAACATAGATCTTGGTGGCGGAAAAGGACCGCTTGGCCCACCTAGTCTGCCCATTTCCCTACCTACTGGATAAGCTGCAGATCCTAGTTAACAACCAACCAATATTCAAGGCACTCACCACCACATATGATGCTGCCACTGCCATGGATTAAAAAAATAATTTTATTAACAGAATAACATGGTAAAACAGCACAAAACGCTCGCCTGACATGTTTCTGGTCCCTACTGGACCCTTTCTCAATGGCCATGTTATTCTGTTAATAAAATTATTTTTTTACTCCATGGCGGTGGCAGTATCATATGTGGTAGTGAGTACCTTGAATATTGGTTGATTGTGAATTTCCCTTTCAAAGAGCACCACACTCCTTGTGTACACTCTGTTATGTACAAACAGATACTAGTTAACCAACAGCCTATTTCTTCCTACCCCCTACAAGAATTGTCTTATGTCTTTCCCATGAATTCTTAAATTATCCCATAGTTTTAGACCCCACAACCTCCTCAGGAAGGTGTTTCCATGTGCCCACCACCCTCTCTGTGAAAAAATACTTCCACACATTGCCCCTGAGTCATCCCCCCTCTATCTTCATATTGTGTCCCCTTGTTCTTGCACATCCCTTTTTCTGAAAGATGCTACTCTCTTGGACTTTGTTGATTCCACTGAGGTACTTAAAAGTTTCTATCATGTCCCCCCTCTCCCTCCTTTCCTCAAGGGTATACATATTAAGTTCCTTTAGTCTCTCCTCATATGGCTTCTCTTGCAGACCCTGCACCATTTTAGTTGCCCATCTCTGGACTGCCTCCATCCTGTCTATGTCCTTGGAGATGGAGTCTCCAGAACTGGATGCAGTACTCAGATGAGGTCTCACCAACTGTCTGTACAGAAGGATAACAACTTTCTGTTTTCTGCTGATGATGCCTCTCCCTAAACATCCAAGTATCCTTCCAGCCCTCCCTAGTGCCTTCTCACATTGCTTGCCAACCTTAAGGTCATCTGATATGATTACCCCCAGGTCCCTTTCCATTTTTGTTGTCGTTACTACCTTCCCCCCATTGTGTACTCTTCCACTGGGTTTTTGATTCCCTGTTGCATTATTTTGCACTTCTTTGCATTGAATCTAAGCTGCCATACTTCTGATCATTCCTTCAACCTTGCCAAGTCCCTTCTCATCCTTTCCACGCCCCCTTGTGTATCAACCCTGTTGCAGATCTTTGTGTCATCTGCAAAGAGGCATACTTTTCCTTCCAGTCCCTCTGCAATGTCACTTATCAAGACATTAAAAAGGACTGGACCCAGTACTGAACCCTGCAGTACCCCACTAGTAACTCCCCTTTCTTCAGAGTGGAATCTGCTACTATTATCTTCTGTGTCCTGTTGTCTAGCCAGTGTTTGACCCAGGCTACCACCCTGGGACCCACTCCCAGGCTGGCTAATTTGTGTATTAATCTTTTGTTTGGATTGTGTCAAATGTCTTGCTAAAGTTTAGGTAGGCCATGTCCGCAGCCCCTCCCTGGTCTACTATTTTGGGTACCCAGTCAAAGAAATTGATTAGATTTTTCTGACATGACCTTCCCAATGTGAATCCATGCTGCTTTGGGTCCTGTGCCCCACTGGCCTCTAGGTATGCAACAATTCTTTCCTTCAGAAGTGATTCCATCATTTTCCCCACTGCAGAGGTCAAACTGACAGGTCTGTAGTTTCCTTCCTCTGCCTTGCTCTCACTTTTGTGAAGGAGAATCATATCCACCCTCCTCTAGTCCTCTGGTACCACACTATCCTCTCATGATTTGTTAAAAAGGGTAGTCAGTGGTGTCACTAGTTCTCCCCTTAATTCTTTTAGAATTCTGGGGTGAATCCTGTCAGGCCCCATTGCTTTGTCCACCTTCAGTTTTAGGGGTTCTTTCTGAACCCTTTCTTCTGTAAAATGACTGGGATTGACCCCCTATCCAGAGTACTTCTGTTAATTGGATTAGGTACCTCCCCCTCCTCTTCTTTTGTGAATACTGAGCAGAAGTATTCATTCAGTATCCCTGCTTTTTCACTGTCCCTTCTATTCTGCCTCACTATCCCTCCCTTTGTCTTTCTATGCTCCCTAATGTACCTATAAAAGGTTTTATCCCCCTTCTTAACTGAGTTGGCTATCTTTTCCTCAGTTGGGGCCTTTGCTATTCAGATTGCCTTCCCTGCTTCCTTCTGCCTTAACTGGTACAGTTCTCTGTCCTGCTTCTTCTGTGTTTCCTTATACTTCCTAAATGCTATCTTTTTCTCCCTAATCTTCCCCTCCACCTCTTTTGAGAACCATAGTGGCTTTTTCTTTTGTTTTGATTTGTGTATTTGCTTCACACAAAGGCTTGTCGCCTATTTGATGGCAGTTTTGATGTTTCCCCTCTACCCCTCCTTTTTGCCTGTTTGCTAGTGCTTTTCTAAGGCACTCTCCCATTTTGACAAAGTCAGCCCTCCTGAAGTCCAGTACCCTCACTTTTGTATGGCTTGACTCTGCAGCTGAGTTTATCATGAACCACACTGTTTGGTGGTCAGTTGTTCCCAGATGGCTATCCACTTCTAGATCTGAGATCCTCTCACTGTTCCCATTTGAGAGTTCGAGGTCTAAGATTGCTCCCTCTTGAGTGGTTTCCAACACTAGCTGTCTGAGGCATGCCCCTGTAGGGCATCAAGAATGGCCCTGCTCTTGGATGTGGCTGCAACAAAGGTGCTCCTGTTAAACATCTGGCATATTCAGGTGATTCATCAACAATATATCCCCTTTCTCTGCCATCCTAAGGATGCCTTTTGTCATATCCTTGTTCATTCCTCCCCCTGAGATGGGGGTCAGTACACAACCCCTGTGCAGATTGTGGTGCTATTTCCAGTCTCTAAGGTGACCCACAGTGCCTCCTCTCCTCCCTGTTTACTCTTTTGTTCTGTTGCTTTTATCTCTTCCCTTACATAGAGAGCTACTCCTCCCCCTGTTCTACCCTCCCTGTCTCTCCTGTAGGTTGTGTACCCTGATATGTTAATATCGAAGTCTTGGTTCTCTGTGTACCATGTTTCTGTGACTGCCACGATATCCAGGCATCCCTCTTCCATCAAGGCCACCAGTTCAGGGAGCTTGTTGCCCAGACTATGGGCATTGGTACATGGTACATGGGCATCTTATATTATTCCCTTGAGAAGTTTACCTATTAAAGATGTAAGGTGGTACAACAGTTTTCTACCTTTGCCTTGTCCCCTTTTTTGAATATTGGGATGATGTTAGCTGTTCTCCAGTCTCCTGGAATGACACCAGAGTTGACACTGCTTTCAAACAGTATTTTTAGAGGTTTGATAAGATACTGTGATATAATTTTTATCATTTTACCAGTTTTGTTATCAGGACCTGGAGAACAGTCTTCCTTAATATTTTTGATTTTATTTATTATTTCATCATCCGTTACAATGACTGTATCTTCTGAGATGATGTCAGATTGGTTTGGTGTACTTTGTTTATTACCATACTGCATATACAACTGAAATAATTATTGAGCATATTTGCCATCTTTTTTCCATCATGTACCAAATGTTTGTTTTGTTCTAGAGGTGCTACCTTATCAATTGTTTTTTGAGTGAATTAGTGTAACCATAAAAAGCCTTGCTGTTGTTTTTGGCTGCATTTTCATCTAGATTAATTTCAATACTGCTTTTAGATATTTGTATTTCTTTTTTGCACTCCTTTTGTACAGTCCTTAATTTGTTCCAGTAGTGTATAAGTTTGTTTTTTATAGAGCTTATATATGTTTTGCCTTTTCTTTATTAGTTTTTAAGCCTTTTATTTAATCATCTTGGTTTCATGTTTTTGTCCATTTTTTTTCATGTACTTGGGGATATATTTACTGCATATTTCCATAATTTTGCCTTTCAATTTTCCCCACATTTGTTCCATATTATACCCATTGAATATGTCATCCTAGTCTAATATGGATAATTCACCATGTATCTTAGGTATATACATTTTGTTATAGTTGTAGAAGAAGCTTCCACTGTTCACTAAGTTATAAGGATACATGATATTGAAAGTGACCAAGCAGTGGTACTTGTTCCTAGTGGTGGTCCAACTAAGCAGTTATTTAAGATGAGTCCCTCTATTCCTAGCACTAGGTCTAACAAGCTTGTCCCTGTAGTTGGGCTATTTATGTACTGGTTCAATGATAGTTGCTCACATGCTTCTATAAATAATTTACTTTGGGCTTTTATAACCTTACTTGACTAAAAAATATCTTCCACTTACTAATCTAGCTACTAATCCCCCTCAGTTTTTCCTCAAGGTTGTGACCCCAAAGGAAATTCAAAAATTGCTAAGCACTCTTTCCCAGATTTATGTGATAAGGGCGATTCCCTTACCATGCAGCACACAAACTGTGACTGAAAAATTGCACTATGCAGAAGGGCTTCCTAAACAAACACCAACCACCACAAACAGCAATGATTCTCAGCTGTTCAATGAACAGAAATAGCAATACTTCTTTTTTTGTGGGGTGCTATGCCACCCACACACCCTCTTTGTGGGGGAAAGCACCCTGCACCCTTCTAAATTAATATAATCATCTCGTAGGGGGACGTAAATAACAAAAAATTATTATATCCTATTGTGGGACTCAAACCTAGGTCCACTGGCTCTGTAAGTGGTAGCTCTAGCCACTACACCAAACGACCAGCTTGACAGGGTTTGGCCACACACCTGTCTATATCCTATTTTAGCTAGTGTAGTTCTCTACTACTCTCACTGTACAGGATCCTTTGCTCTGTTCTGATGGTTGCTGTTGACATGGGCAATATTACTGAGCCACTCATATTGAGCCGCTCAATAATACTCACCCATATAGGGTGCTACCCTCTCTCCCCCCTGCACTAGCACTGGGCCTGATGGGTTGAAACTTGTAATCCTCAATCTTGGTGCTCCTACCTTTGTCTCATCTATCATCCACATTTTCAACCTATCACTAATCTCTGGAGTTGTGCTTGATGTATGGAAAATTGCCAGGGTTCTCCCTGTTTTCAGGAAAGGAGACCCACAACTTATCAATAACTTCTATCCTATTGCACCTCTGCCAGTTATAAGTGAACTTTTGAAAAAGGTGGTTGCAGTGCAATTGACAGACTGCTTCCACAAATACAACCTGCTGTCACCTGAACAGCATGGCTTCCACAAGGGGCATAGCACGTCCATTGCACTTGTCAAATTATCTAATGACATTAAAGTATCTATGCATAAGAGAATAATGACAGGAGCTGTATTCATCACCCTTTCTAAGGCTTCTGACCTAGTTGATCACTGGTTATGTTCAAAACTGATTATGCTCGGCCTCTCCTCCCATGTCATCTCCTGGTTTGTGAACTACCTATCAATAGGTCCTGATTCTTAAAGTTTAACAAGATGCTATTTAATATGGCCTCTACTAAAGTTGTTGTTCCCTAGGGCTCTATTTTTGGCCCACTTCTGTTGTCTATCTTTAGCATCAGTCTTCATCTTGTGACTGTCTTCTGCACCACCCTAGTTTATGCAGATGACTTTGTTCTTGTTTTAGTTCCCAGACTATAGCCTACAGGTCATGTTAACTTGCAGCTTGACTGCAACTTTCAGAATAATTAGAACTGGCTCACAAACTATAAAGTGGTCCTTAATGCCAAAAAGACCCAGGCTCTGCTTTTTGGTTTTATCGTCAAGCATAGGCCTTGTGTGGATGCCCCAGCAGTCACTTGTGCTGGTGGCTCCTTACTTGCCATGGTTGACAAATTCAAATACCTTGGCAGAACGCTTGACCCCCATTGGATTTCTCTCTTCATATCCCTGCCATCTCCAAGGCAATTAATACTAAGCTTTCTGCCAGTGGCACTGAGGGCTGAGGCATCAGCCTTATCTCGTGCCATGCTGGTGACCCCAGGGAGGAGTGGATCAAGCATCCAATGGAGGAGTGGGGGTCCACATTCTGTGACATTAGTGGGGCCCACTGGAGACTGGGTGCATTGCAGTTGGGGACTTCGAGAAGAGGAAAGCGTCAGGTGGCCATCCTGCGGACGTGGGTGGGAGAGCGCACATCATACACTTTATGGCATTGCATGTTCTTCATCTTCGGGAATGGGAAAAAAGCAAGAAAAAGCCCCAGCTGTCAGGTGAGGCAACACTGGATCTCCAGTGGCCGAGCCCACATGTCCAGTGCTGGCCTCAACCCTGACTTAACTCTCCATGGTCCCTGCCTCCTCCCTTTAGGGGCAAGCAGAAGAGGGGGGGGACCCAGCACCCAATTCCTCAGTTGGGAATGAGGTTCAGGCAGGCAGTGAAGGCAAGGTAGAGCGAGTCTGCCTGAGAGATGCCCCGGTCAGCTAGAAAATAAATAGAAGATAAAAAAAAAAGCTTGCCATAGCCTACAGAATTAGGCACATGCTTACCCCAAAGGCCAGACTTGCCATTGCTGAAGGAGTCCACTTGCCTAACCTACGCTACAGCCCTCTATCCTTTGTCCATACCTCTAAAAATATCCTGGCTAAATTTAATGTGACATATAACAATATCTGTCATTTCACACTGTCATCCAACTATCTCATTTGCCATGGCAATCTTCATTCTACCCTCGGATGGCTATCTGCATCTGCTGGGCACTCCTATGCTATCGGGTGTTTCATAAGTAAGCTCCTAAGATTCTCTACTCATGCCTCTATCGCATTGCTCCTTGAGTTCTCCCATCAGGCCTACCCCCTAAGATCCTCTGACAAGTCCCTGCTTCATGTTCCCAAGAGTGTCACCAGGATGGGTGAACAGTCTTTCTCCTCAAAAATGGAGAATATACCACTCTGCTCTATAACAGAGACATGGCGATAAAAGAATATGTGGGGAATTGAAATAGAAGGTTACCAGCTGTTCAGGAAAGATAGAAATGATAGACAACCGGGGGCATGGCACTATATGTCAGGAATGACATAACTGCAAGTGAAATTCAAAACACACTTGGCCCTGACATGGAACAACTAGGGGCGCAACTAACTCCAATTAAGGATGAACACATTATTGTGGGAGAATGCTACAGTGCTACAGACCACATCTCTAAATAACATAAAGACCTCTGAGTTTATTAGGCACATAAGCAACCATGATCCAGGGAAAATGCTTCTGATAATGGGGTTTTAATTTCCCTCAAATAGACTGGGAACTATGGAAATGTAGCTCAGAGGTATAGATGGAGTTCCTAGAAGTGTTAAACACCTTAGGAATGGAGTACCATTTATTAGAGCACACTACTGAAAATTACATATTATAATGATCTAGTGATAAGCAACATGGGTGACGCACTGGAAGGAGCCCGCTCATGCCAGGGACCTCTTACTTGGCAGTGACCATAACATGGTAGAATTTTCTATTAGGATAAAGCCAGAAAAACAGAGAGGGGTTAGCAAAATTGTAAAATATGATCTGGCAGACTTCATCGAACTTAGCAACCAAATGGCCCAATGGGATTGGAGTAACAAATTTGAGGGCCTTACAGTCCCTCAGTTGTGGGGTGCGCTTAAATCCTTCTTACATGAGTTGGTGGATAGCTACATACCTACTAGAAATAAATACAATCATAAGGGGTGGATCCCAGCATGGTTTTATAAGAAAATCCAGAAGCTTATAAGAACAAAAAATAGATTATATAAAAAAGCTAAAAAAAAAAAAGAAACCACAAAGTATAGAAACGTACAAATTAAAGCTTAGGGAATGAAAAAAGGAAATTAAAAAGGCAAAACAATCTATGGAACTTAGTCTAGTAAATAAAGGTAAGAAATACAATAATAAAAAGGCCTTTTACAACTATGTTGGAAGCCTGGAGAACACGAACAGTAATATACAGTAGGTCCACTTGAAAAGGGAAATATAACAATAACTGACTGCCCTAACCATGGCCAAAGAGTTGAATGTATACTTTCAGAGCATATACATGGTGAGCAATGTAAAGAAAATTGTGTTATACAGTAAGCCCCGTGGATAGCAATTTGAATTACACAACTACCACAATCAGAAATAAACTGCAAAAATGTGACCCCACCAGATCAGCAGGTCCAGACAATTTGCATCCCAGGCTTCTGAAAGAACTTGATCCGGTATTATGTCAGATCCTACGAGGACAGACTTAGGGCTTTGCAGATGTACTCCCTCCAGTATGTGAGATACTGTGAAGATATGTACCTAGTATTTAGGGCATTCAAGGACCAGAAACTATGGGAGTGCATTGGATTAAGTAGAAGACCAGAGACCCAAAACAAATAGGGGTCACCAACTACAGCTTAAAGGGGGACAATACTACAAAAACCAGAGAGGGAACTGGTTTTCACAAAGAGTAGTGGCACATTGGAACACACTTCCTGACTCTGTGGTCTCCATTGAAAGTATGAACCAGTTCAAGTGAATGCTGTACAATTATAGTGATAAATGCTGTTTCCAGTTAAATTCCTAAATTGGTGCGGTCAAAAATGACTAATGCTATATGGCCTGTAAGTAATCCTATGAATTCTCCTTTGCACCTAATTTCTGGAACTTCCTCCTGGTGTGCTTATGAAGTATTACCTTCCACCACTTCTTTAGAGGTGCCCTGAGAAAACATTTAAATGCCTCCTCTACTTCTAAATTTACCTGAAGCATTAACGATCACTTATGGTGTAAGGCTATTTTTATTCAAGACTAGCTAACTCTTATTTATTACAGCCTATTATGTACTGTCTAGTTCTGCATTTGTTCTCATTCTAGGTTGGCAGTGTGTTATTTGTGACTTATTGTCAATTACATGTTATATTTAATCTTATTGTGTTCTATTTTGTTTCTGGTAGTCCTGTCATGCTCTACTGTACCTGTAATTTTATCTTGCCTTGCTTTACCTGTAATTTCTGAATAATTGTAATGTTGTTTATTTTGTATTTTCCCAATTTGTACCTGAAAAGAGGCATTTATTTGTCTAGTGTAACCACCTGGTGAACAAAGGCTATGTGAATAGATAAGTAAGCATAGCAATGGCAAGAGTTGAGAGAAGTAGGAGATTAGAACTGAGATCATCAGGGCTGCCTCCCTTATGAAGGTCAAAAGCAACACAGGACCTTAAAGGAAGCAGAGGAGAGGTAGGCAAGAAGGAGAAAGACTGAAGGAGATGATAGAGGGCTGTGAGAGGAAGGTGAGGTGGGAAGAGACAATAGAGAGGGCACAGGTGGCGAAGTAGGGATTAAAGGTAAAGGCAATGGAAGAAAGGTCAGAGAAGAGGGTGCCACCGACCTTGAGAAGAGGGGAGGGAGGCTGGGTCCAAGGGGAGAAAAGCAAATGGATAAGCTTGCAGAACTTGGAGGAATGGTTAATGTTGTGCTGGAGTGTGGATGCAAAATACTCAGACTTCAGAAGCCTGGTGGCTTTGGTACAGATGCTACAAAGGTGCCAGAAGCAGCCGGGGAGCCAGTGATCTCACAGGATTGCCAAACAAGATCTCTGGTACAGAAGCAAGCTAACAACTCATTTGCTATCCAGAGAAGGTGGGAGCCCCATACCCTGGTTTTCCTCAGGGTTGTGTGGTGATTCCATATAGCCATAAATTTGGTCTGAAAGGATTGGAGGGTATAAGTCATAGGTGTGTACATAGCTTAGCAGACTATTGTCCATAACACTAGCCACAAATTTATTGTCTATATCCAAGTTTATCCTTGTACCCCATTTTATTATGTAATATACAACAATCGTCCAACCTTTTTTTGAAATCATTTAGGTGCTTGTGGCCTGCCAGCTCCTCAGGAAATGAATTATACAGTGTTACCACTCTCTGATTACCCATTCAAAAAAATAAGTTACTAAATAACTAGTGATTACCTTTTCATTAGGTAATGGCTAACTAAAAAGTTAAGCATTAAGCTTGACCATTGGTTGAGTTTTTCTCAACTGTTTAACTTTTGCCATCTAGCAATTAGTTGGGAATTTTTGTTTGTTTATTTATTCATTAGTTGAGCGATAAGTCTGAAAAATACTGTAGCTAGGAATTAATTAAAATTTGTGACTTAAACATAATCCTGCCTGAGAGTTATTTATATGACTTAGAAAATGTCTCAGTTGTTCTACTTGAAATGCAAGAAATGGCTCAGTTATTAACTGCTTGAAATTTAAGTTAGCGTATTTTGCAGTCACTAGCTACTTGATAATGGACTCACCTGTCCAGGAGTAGGGTCCATTTTCGGGCCGGGATGCACAAAAAGGATTCACCCAATGCATCCGAGAAGATCAAACGCAACCCCAACTTGTGTACTGGCATGATTCTGGCAAGGGACTGAAGCACATTACACACCACCCTTAATGTTAAGTGACGCATCTGGAGGGGTTGTGCAAGGGGCGTGCCCATGCATATGGTGCACAGCCCCATTCCCAACCCACAATGGAAACACATCCCCCAGAGCAAGTATGGAGATGCGCCTCCTCAAGATAAGTCTACAACAAGTAGAGTAAGTGGGTGTTCACTCATTGGCAGGCTGCTGTACTGCAGATAGCAGCACAACAGCCTTCCAACACTGGCAGTCCAGTGCCCCCTTCCCTACCTGCCATCCCAATTGTATGCCGCACACTGCAGGAGTAAATAAAACATATTTGAATCCCGCTGTGCCACCCAGACTATATGCTGCACACTGCAACAGTAAATAAAACATATATAAACCCCCTCCCTTCCTGCCACTCTGATTGTATGCCACACACTGCGGTGGTAAAGGAATAATAACTGTCCCCTTTCCCCACTAGCTTGACCTGACCTGATTACACATTCACTGTAATTCCTTAAGTCAGCACGGTGGTCCAGTGGACTGCCCTCACCCACTCAGACTCCCCGCCCCACCCTGCTCCCCCATCATGGCATGGTCCTAATCTCAGTGGGAAGCTCAACCCACCCGCATGCTGCCACAGCCACCTGCCAACAGAGTTGTCTGTGAATGACAGCTACTGTACACCTGAAAGCCCATTGGTGGATCCTGCCAACCAATGGACTTGCAATGTGTACTGTACCCTGTCATTCACAAAGTTTCACAGATCTCAAAAGAATGGAATTAAGCAGGAACACCAGTATGCACAACATTCACTCTGTCTGAGCAATGTTATATATGCCTGATTAGTGCTAGAACTGCCTCCACAACCCTCAGCCACCAGAAGAAACACCACCATCCTACCTATCCTATGTGGTGGGGGTGGGTTGCAGTCTTATGCCCTGGTGACTGCCAAGGCATTGAATGGCAGGAGGATAGGGGGGATGATTACCAGCTATGCACCCCAAACCATTTCCCTGTTACAGAATAGCAGGTGGGGGGATTTCTAGTCTTATACCCTTGATGAAATCCTCTGTCTGGGGGCAGCCATATTTTCCCCAATCACTGCTCCAGAATTGGAAGACATGCTTCTGGAGGATATTGCATAGCCTTTGTGATTCCAATTGCTGCACCTCTACTGTACAGAGTTTTGGGGGGCAGGGTAGGTGTTGCCAGTATTCTTTGCTCAACTTGAGCAGTTCTGTCCCCCCTCCCACAGTCTAACCCTGTTGGGCACTTTTATATTATAGATTAGATTTTGATCTGTTCCATGAGTGCACTGACTGTCATTAGGACTCCTGTGCAGCAAATGCTGCACACCCTCTCTGCCAGATTTCTTTTCCAAACCCCAGGCAATGTCCCAGAAAGTTTACCTGCATAAATCATTAAATAAATATTAAATTATATTCTATGATCCACTGAGACTCGTGTCGTGGACAAGACTCCGGCTTGTCAGCCTGGAACAGCACATTTACATACCTGGAGTCATCTTTTTTCTATTATACTTGTTTCTCGTGGAACTTGAAAGAAATAAAGATTGGCCAGGAAGCTTTGCAGTGTTCCAAGACTGATCAGGAAACATTGCAGTGTTGGACTTCTGGTTCAGTAACCCGTGAACACATAATTCAAATGGAATGTGGTAATGGTTGATGAAAATGGGAGGACGTATGGGACATAGCAAGCTGGTTTAACACAAAAAATCAACCTCAAGGAATTAAACAAGGAGTGACCAGAATGAGTGGGAATAACACAAGCAGAAGTGACAGCAAGCTTTATGTAGGTGAGTAAAAGCAGGAAGGGAGCAGTGTGGCAGACTGCGATCCTTGATGTATGGCTGCACATCAAATTACGATGAGAGTGCCATGCTGTTCCCTCATGTAATGGGGAATTTAATGTAGGGCCATTGACAGCTGGTGTTTGTACAACCCCTCCATTTCCTTGAACCCTCTGCCTTTTTTTTTTACTTAACTACCAACTGTGACCCCCACAAGCAACTGTAGTGTGGTGTGCGGGGTTGCCTTGTGCTACCCGACTTCTTCCACCCTCCTGTACCCCTGGGAGATTGGCCAAGCAGCATGACTCATGGTCATCCATCACACGCTGGCCACTGTTGCAGCCACAGCCTGTCTTTCTCTTGCCGAGGTTACAAACATGATTCACAGGAGTGCTATGGGAGGGCAGGTGTGCTATGGGAGGGAAGCATCCAGTAGACACTTGTGACACCCCCCCTCCTGGCCTCCGATCCTGGGATTCAGGCTTGCTGCATGAACCCGGGTCACCAGTATAGAGAGCAAACACCTTTGCTTGGCACCACAGAGTCACCCCTACATTTAGTAATTATTAATCCTCTGTAATCTGCAGAAGAAGAATACTGCCTCTATGACTACTTAATTTTAAGAAGTATTCAACTGTAATTGTTTTTTAATAGTAAATTAATACTAAATGAATATTATACACAGACTTTAGAAGTACAAATTATTGAATACTTTCGAATGATAATGAAGACTTTCCAATACTACTTTTGTTTTGTATGCAAGCTTGTTAATTTTCATTCTGATCATGGGGCATAACCTTGATTTTTATGCATTGCAGATGATAGGAGCATACATGGGATTCATTAGCCCATGAGTGTAGACTAGGGAAGTTCACTGAAGAGTCATATAATTTATTTATTTAATTTTTTTGTCTTTGGTAACCGGGCAAGGCCCACTAGGCACAAGTGCCTGTTTTCAGGGGCGACCTGGCAGCACTGGGCGGTTAAGTGACTTGCTCAGAGTCACACAGTATGCAAGTGGAGGTTGTGAGAATCAAACCAAGGCCTGATCTGATGGATGTACCAAGCTCGTTCACAGCTCGTTACTCTAATCTCTAGGCTATACTGCCATTTAAACTAAGCAAAGAGGGGTCTGGATTAAAAACTCTCTGGAAAGCAAATAAGGGAGGCTGTGGGCCCCAGGATAAGGGCGACACAATGGGGGTTGACACACCTCTGGGAAGGGGGCTGGGGAAGTACTTTGTTGAAGGGGGCTTGTAGCAAACGCTAGGAGCCTACCTAATAAGATGGTGGAATTAGAGGCCATCATACAGGACAACTAGACTTAATTGTAGTCACAGAGACGTGATGGACAGAATATCACACATGGGAGACAACAATCCCTGGATATAGACTGTCTAGGAAGGACAGGGGGGACAGGAAGGGAGGGAGGGGTGGCTCTATAATTTAAGGGACAGGTCAATCCCTAAGGCTAGGGGTGGTATACAGACCACCTTTGTAAGGGGAGGAAGAGGAGAGAAAACTGGTGCATGCTATAGAAAGACTAGCCATCAAAGGAGAAACACTACCAGTAGGTGACCTAATTCTCCTGGATGTGGACTGACTCATCCTGGAGGACACCTTGGCAAGGAGCAGGGTATTTCTGGAGATGCTGCAGGGTGCATTCCCGCAGCAGTTGGTCAAGGACCCAGGAGGGGGAAACAACCTGCTAAATGTCCTAACAAATGGGGAAAGTGTAGATTAGGTGTGGGTGGGAGAGGCACTAGGCAACAATGACCACAAGGCTGTTCAGTTTAGCATTAGAGTGGGGAGGAAGGTAAGATGCACAACCACAACAGTTCTGGTCCTGGACTTCAAGAGAGTAGACTTTGACAGGATGAGATGGCTGGTGAGGAAGGAATTAATGAATATGGAGGGTTTAGACAACATGGAGCTAGGGAATTTTTATAGACCCTGATGCAGAAAGCAATGGATTTGTGCATAAGGCAGGTAAGGAAGGGCACAAGAAGGAGAAGACCTCTGTGTTTCACAAGGGAGGTGGTGTGAGGGTGATAGGGGATAGGAGGAGAGCCTTCTAGAAATACAAGAGAATGCAGAAAGAAGAGGACAGGGAAGCCTATAGGGAGAGGAAGAGGCTAGCTGGGAAGGAAATAAAGAGGGACAGGGCACAGAATGAGGAGAAGAAAGCAAAACATGCCAAGAGAGGGGACAAAACATTTTTTAGATATGTGAGGAACATTAGGAAGGCTAAGCAGGGGATTATTTACAAGGCTAAAGGGAGAGGGAGGAACTCAATTTGAAGAGTACTGTAAGAAAGCAGAAGAACTAAACAAGTACTTTTGCTCAGTTTTCACGATGGAAGGTGAGGGAAGGAGTCCAGAGCTCAGGGGAGGGGAGGTGGGGAAATAGGATTAACCTGTCCATTCAGAGTCAAGAGGGTTAGGAGAAATTAGCAGGATGCGGTAGACAAGGGCATGGGGCCTGACAGACTGCACCCTAGAATAACCCGGGAGTTGGGAGAAGACCTGGCTTCCCCACAGACAAGGCTGTTCAACCTGCCACTGGATTCAGGAAGGGTGCCAGAGTACTGGAAGAAACAAATGTGATGCCGTTGCATAAGGGGGCATCAGGAATTTGAAAGAAAAATGAACATCCTGTCAGCCTCACCTCTGTGGTGGAGAAGGTCATGGATTCATTCATTAAGGAGAGGGTGATTGAAACCTGGAGGAAAATGTATTCCTAGATGACAGACAGCATGGATTCATGAAAAGGAAGTTATGCCAGACAAACCTACTTTAATTCTCTGACTGGATGATGCAGGAAATTGACAAAGAGGGGACAGTGGATGTGGTCTAGCTGGATTTCAGCAAGGCATTCAGCACCTTCCCCCACAGAAGGCTAATGAACAAGTTTGAATGCACAGGTATGGGTGATAAAATAACTAGGTGGATAGAGAACTGGTTGGCAGGAAGAAACTAAGGAGTGGTGGTAAATGAAATGTACTTGGAGATGGGAGGTGAGATGGGGTACCCTGGGGATCAGTACTGGGTCCCCTTCTATTCAACATCTACATAGGGGACATAGCAGAAGGACTGAGAGGGCAGGTGGTCCTTTTTGTAGATGATAGATCTGCAACTCAGCAGGGGGGTGGAGGACATGAGACAGGACATGAGGACTTTATAAGGATGGGCAGAGACATGGCAGTTGAAGTTGAATGTCAAAAAGTGTTCAGTGATTCACTTAGGGAACAACCTGGAAGCAAGTTACATGCCAGGGAGTGAGACATTAAGATGACAACGCAGGGAAGGAGTTGGTAGTAATAGTATCCAGGAACCTCAAGGCAGGCAACCAGTGCAGCAGGGTGGTGGGAATGGCAAATGGGATGCTGTTGTGTCTTAGCATAGGTATAATTAACAGGTAAAGCAAGGTACTTCTGCCCCTTTACAAAGCCATGGTAAGGCATTGCCTGAGTATGGAGTTCAGTTCTGCATGTCAAATTTACACAAGGACAGAGACCGTTGGTGGGGTTCAGAGAAGGGCAACTCTCTGAAGGGAGTAATTAAGGTAGGCCCAAATGGGATCCTTCAGAGGATGGAGGAAGGAGTCACTAGGGGCAGTTGGAGGCTGTAAGATTCAGAGGGAAAGGAGGTGGTACTTCACAGAAAGAGTGGTGGAACCATGGAATGCATTACCTGAGGAACTGGTGGAGGTATCTACGGTGGGGGGGGTTCAAGAGGGGCTGCAACAGGTATAGGAGGGGGTGAAGATGAGGAATGCTTATCCGGGGTAGAACCTTGGTGGGGGGGAAGGGCAAGCATGGGAGGAACCAGGAAGATAGTAACGGTGCCCCTTCAGGGTATTAATTCCCTAGCAGACTCGATAGACCATGAGGCCTACTCTGCTGTCATTTTAGTATGTTAGTATGTAACTACGATGTTGCATGGAATGCTGGGCAAACCATACAAGCTGAGATGCAGGGAACATTGTTTGTACTCCTTGGACACTAGAAGGGAGAGAGGGAACATGATCAAAATGTTCAAGTATGTCAAGTAGATCAGTATGGTTAAGACAGGTAACCTAGTTCACAGAAAGGTCAGTGTAGTGTCAAGGGGCTATAGCCTGAAACTGCAGAGTGGAGATTCAGCCAGGGAGATTGAAGAACAGTTCTTCACAGAGAGGATGGTGGAAGCATGGAACAGACTTCTGGAGGTTGTGGTAGGGTCTAAAACAGTGACAGAATTTAGAATGCAATGGGGCAGACATAAGGGACTGTATAGAAAATACAAAAGGGACTGCAGAGAAGGGCACAGAATAAACAGAGTGGGAAGGGCAGACTAGATAGGCCAGAGGGTCTTTTTCTGCCAACAAGAGTCTACAATTTTAAGATTAGCCTCCTAGCTCCTTAATTACCTTAGTATGATCACTTGTTTTTCAGTATCTTTTGCTCTATCAAGAATACTAAGAAAGACATTAATATATCTCAGTCAAACTGTAATGCTCTTCAAAGTACATTTTTTAATACTACTGAGTCATAAATGAAGATTACAGTCAGCTGAGTAATTCAAGGATTTAACCAATCAAGGCTGGGTACATACATTACCATGCATTTCAGTTCTACTAAACAAGGAGACATGAAACAATCAGCAGCACCAATGAAGTTTAGAGAAGGTAAGTAATCATAAAATGTGTGTGTTTTTATCTAGAAATAATATGATGCAAAAAAAAAGTTGGTAGTGCCTCTTTGAAAGTCTCTACTGAACTACATTTTCTAGAAGTCTTCTCAGTAAGTGAACTACATTTTCCAGCTCACTTCCTGTCTCTGTCCTGCCTGAGCAATAGCAATTACACGAGCAGTAACTGTGGTCTCCATTTTGAACTAGTGTTACCTGCAGCAGTCAAGATTTACATGTTAAGGTAAGTGCTTATGTTTGAAAAGTATATATTTTTTAACTCCCTAAAATATTAAATATAGTAAGGGACTTATGTTACTCAGGTTTTATTGCTTTGTAATTGAAATGCTGTGCAAGTTTCACAATCAGTAGTTTGTTATGAAGAATTATAAAATGGGCAAAAAAAACGAAGCCACTGATTGGCTGTTTCACCCTCCTAGCCGTGTCCTTAATCCCTGGTATTGTACCAACCGGCACTACCCTTCATTCCCCAGCCCAACAACAGCACAGGATCAGTGAGCTGTGCCTGCATTGAAAACAGAAACAAAGCTCATACAGTCGCAGCCAACATCCCATCTGCCAGACCCAGTCCTCCGGTCTGCCTACCTCTGCCTCTTCTTTCACAACACAACAAAACCTGTAATGATACAACAACAACAGCAAACGTTTTTAAACTGTTTTCCAAATTCTCAGATGAAATTGTAGCCTCGCCGCCACAAAACAGTTGCCGAGCTCATCACCACATCAGCGTGCCAGCATGACGTGCTTTCAAACAAATGGCCAATATAAAAACATCCATTTCCCACAAAAACACTCCATTTCATCTACAGGATACCACTATAATATAAAAAAGTAACCTGCAGTTTGGTCCAGAAACAGGAGCGCTACCTCGAAAACCTGACTCTAATTTGACGTTTGACAAACATAAACCACTTCAAACGCTGTTCACGGAGGCTCCTGAGGGACATGCTCGCTCCCAGTCTCCCTCGATCGCTCCATTGTACTGTGTGTCTCTCTATCTCCTTTAAAAAAAAAAAAACACAGAAAAGTAAAGAAAAGAATTACTCCGTATTACTGCCACTGCCACAGTTCTTCTGACCCTCAGTACGGGGGTGGAGTCCAGACTAGCAACCAAGATTCAGAAACCGCAGGTCGGACAGCTATCAGTGAAAGTGCAAGCTGACTGTTAAAAAACAGTACTCTCACAGTGAAAACAGTAAAAAAAAAAGTCACAGGGATTTAAAGAGATCCAAACTAGTAAGCACAGTAAGTGTCACTTAGCAATACAGTATGATGAGACTACAAAATTAAAATCCTCTCTCTCAGTTACAAATACATTGTCAGGAGAGAAAAACAAATAATTTGACCAGTACCTTTCTTTCTGTATCTGGACCAATGAGGGACTATTTTTTTACTGGTTCACTCTTAAACCTCACTTTACATCTTTTTACTAATTTTTATTTTTATTTTTATAACGAATTAGTTACTTATCAGTCTATTTTATAAAGCGAATAACACCTCCGAGGTGTGGTTTATCAGCTTGAGAAGAGCACGCCGTGGCATAAGGCACCTGCAAGCGCTTTGCGTCTTAGTACACCCCCTGGGCGTGCTTATCAGGCGATAAACCACACCTCATCGTGTGTTATTGCTTGCATATTCTCTGCTCCGAACTTGTGGCTAAAAATCTTTGAAAAGTCTGTAAAATACATAGCTTATTTTCAATCAGATCACTCCTTAAAGTATCTAGTGTGCATTGTGCCTCTAGATTACTCATTATTTGTGGAATTTTTTAAATGATCTAGTTGCTTTAAAGTGGTGTCTGTTGGTGGGCAGCTGGGGTAATTATAGCAGAAAGATTGTATAAATGAGTAAATTCAGAATGCATTTTCTGTGTGTATATCCATTCAATAGCCTGTTTATCTATATTTACAGAGAAAAGACTACAACTTTTTTGATCTGAGAAAGTTTAGTGTAACCTGGAGATTGATAAAGAAAGAATTATTTACTGCAGGTATGAGTGTGTGTGGGGGGGGGGAGCAGGGTTTTTGCATTTTAATATTGTATTTGATTAAAACATTTTGCATGTGTTTAATCCATTTTTAATCTGGGTATTAGTGTTCTTGTTTATTTTTTTTCCTTTTGCTGCTGCTGATCTCTTTTGTGCATGCGAAGAATTTGAGTAATTTTCTTAAGTCTGAAATTCATTGATTCTTTGAATTCATATAGCTGTTCATTTCAAAGGCACTCATGAATTTATATTTGACATCATTTTAATGTCCTGCATATTCTTTTATACTACGTTGAGAAGTACGGGGTCTGAGGTTGCAGAAGGGTGATTGGGTGGGGGGTCTAGTTGTAGGAAGTGGTCAGGGTAAGGTTCTACTCTGGAGAGAGGGTGTGTCCTGCTGCTGGGAATGGTTGCTACCTGGGTGTCCAGCTCCAGGAGGTTGCTCAACTTGGGGGGGGGGTGGTCTATGGGTGGGAAAGAACACAGGGTAGAGCTGCAGGTAGGGTTGTCTGATAGGGGAGCCTAGTCCAGGGCATGAAAGAGTGAGCCAGCAGCAGGAAGGGTGACTGGTGGTGGGGGGACTAGTTTAGGACTGGAAGTGAGGTCCAGCTACAGGGTGGGTGGTCGGATGGTTGGGCTGGTATGGGGCTGCTGGTGGATCCAACTAAAGGTAGAGTGGTTGACTGGGGACTGCTGGTCCAGGGGCTTGGGGGGGCAGTTGCAGAGATGTGATTTCCTGGTGTGGAGGCTGGGCGGGTTCTCCAGCTGCATGGAGGTTGTATGACATGTAGTTGGAGGACGGTCAACTGGGGAAGAGGCTGGTCTGGAGACTGTGTGGTGCTCTAGCTCCAGTGAGGTTGTACATCATGGGAGAGGATGGGGCTGGAAGGGTTGTCCAGCTGCATCAATGATATTCTGTTGCCTGGAAAGGTGATCAAGCAGGGAGGATAGTGGTTGTTTGTTGGGGGGGATGGGGGTGGCTGAGGCTGAAGAAATTAAACAGCGTAGGAGTATCCAAAGTGTTGAGATTAATTAGAAGCTGGTTAACTAGTCAGTCCTTCGGCTCAGCAGTAATGCTGTGGCCCACGGCGCAGGAATTCTGAGTTCAGGAATGAACTCACATCGGTGGCTCACTGTGAGGGTGATGGGGAAGGAGGGTAAAGTGATCTAGGAGATGCTCTCTTCTGGAGAAGGAGGACAGCCAGCTTTGCTGTAATACTGCCAGCTGAGTTACTGCAGGTGGCAGCGCAGTCAGGAGCAGCTCATGGGTGGGAAGACATTGGCTGGTGTTGTGCTACATATCTGTGCATGTGTTTGTGCACATTTACTGCTCATGTCCTAGGGGAGGGAAGAACATGTGAAAGTATCCTGGCTATGTAGGCAGCTCCTCCACATATTGCATCCATTCTACAGCAGAGCAAGTCCTGGCAGGCACCAGTGTCATGGTGTTGTAGCTGAACAGAAGGGGGGCAACCAGAGATGCAGGTGGAAAAAGGGGTGATTGTATAGATCCCTGGCCATGTTGTGCCTAATAGGTGCATTACGGTATGCTGAAATGCGCTCGGGACTGCTCTGCTTGAAAAAGAAAGATTATCAGAGCAACTGCTAATTACAGGTAAAATGCTTAGATTTGCTTTGTTGGCAGCAGAGATGGATGAAAATGATCCATTTTAATCTCTGATATCACACTTTCTGTAGGGGTGCCCCCCTACACCTCCAAGTGCACGGATGAGGCTGTAACTGTAAGTCAATATTCGAAGCACCCGTGGGGTGTGGGGGGCAGAGTGCCTCCACAGAACGAATAATATCACAAAAGGTGTTTCTTTTTGTAGTGCTGTCTCTTGAAGTGAACTTGTTTTTAGATCAGTGATATATTTTCTTTCTTTGGGGGCACTCTGCCCCCACAACCCTCGGGTGCTCCGACGAAGTTTTGAGTTACAGCTTCATCTGTGCACCCAGGGGCGTGTGGGGTGGAGCACCCCACAGAAAGAAAGATTGAAGTTTTGATCTGTGAATGCAATTTTTGTAATAATGAGTGTGATTCTTTATGTGGGGGCGCTCTGCCCCCACACCTCCCAGTGCTCCAATTTTCCAGTTGCTGCCATAAGTTTTTGTAGTTGCTGCTATGTTATCTCAGAATGTGTTTTTGGGGGCAGTGTATTGATTTTTCCAGGTGCAGCTATGTTTCGGTGTTACGACGTCACCACGTCAGAGCTGTAAAACACAAACTTATAGAAAAAGTGCAGCAACCGGCCAGAGATATACACAATCCCTGAAAAAAGAATAGTAGCTGAGGGGAAATGGTTAGCACGTGTCTGGCTTCTTGTCCACATTACAATCCCCCCTATTTATGACATTGGTACCTCCACAACAAATTGTCATATTAACAGAATTGTGATGTTAGGTGTAGACAAGCATCCATAGCAGAATATAATTAAAGAATAATGGCAGGAATTTCAAAAAAAAAACATAGTAACTATAAAAATTGTCAAAATATAACATTTTTTAAAACTTAACTTGTTTTCGTCACCCTCCCACCCCCGAAAGCTGTAGCACCCGATTAAGCTTTTAGGATATTAAAGTAATTGTTTCCTGCAGTTTATTTTAAACAGAGATGAGAAAGAATAAGTGCCTCAGTGGGGCATAAATATATGCAAACTACACTCCTGTGTGATTGTTACAAGTAAATATTTGTCTTTCTATTGGGTTGTGCATTTGAGAAAGAGTAATGTGCTCAGGGACAGCCCAGGTTCCAGTTGTCTCAGTGGTGCAGCTGGTCAGATCAATCGGAACGGTATTCCGGGAGAGCTGGGTTCAAGTCCCAGCTGAAACACTCTTTCTTTCTCACCTCAGTTTGCATGTGTTCCATAAGATATACATACCACACTCCTGTGTGATTGTTACTTTATTTCAACTTTGTAAATTCTGCAATCACCAAACATGCTGGATGCTACGCAGTTCCATTTTATGTCATGGTGTGGCGCTGCACCACTTACCCCAATACAAAATGTATTGGGGCAAGCGATGTGGCTCTGCACCATGACATGAAATGAAACTGCGCAGCATTTGCCAGCCATGTTTAGTGATTTCAGAATTTACAAAGTTAAAGTAAGTAAACTGCAGGAAAAAATGTTTTTACTATCCCAAAAGCTTAATCTGGGGCTAATACTTTCAGGGTTGGCAGGGAGACAACAATGAGTATATTCCTTTAACTGCCTAGTTACTAAGACTGCAGATGGCGTGGTGGTGCTGAGGGTTGAAGTGCTGGATGCCACGCTGGCGATCTGGGTTCAGGGCCAGGATCTGGTCCCGGGGCCAGCAAAAAGGGAGGGATTGAGCATCCAGTGCGACTGCTCTCCTCTGGGGTGGGTTGTCGGAGATCTTGATGGCACTGCCTCTGGTGAGACCAGTGGTAGTGCAAAAATGTTGGGACGTATTCAGGGGAGGGTTGTTGGCAGGCTGCAGTGGCGTGAGGCATAGAGGACTAGGCCACGTGGGAGTCTTGCACGCTGTTGACCTGAGAGGAAAACAAAGGAAAATACCCTTACTGCTGTGGTAGGCGATGGTGGCATCAGTGGTTTGCCCTTGTCCCTGCCGGGCTTGACTGTGGCGCGCTCTGGTCTGCCTCCTCCTTTCAGTCTCTCCACTAGATTCTAAATAGAGCACCGGATGAGACGGTGGCTCCACGCCAGAGGGCTCTGAGCCGGGGTTGAATGGCTGGAATGGGGTGAAGGGAGTGCCCAGACCACAGAACATGTCTGAGGGTTCAGGCGGGCAGCAGAAGCACCAGCCAAGCATCCACACATGAGGCCATAGCAACCCCTCAAAGATTCTCTACATGTTTGATGATCCAGAGCCCTGTCAATGGTACAGGAAGCATAACAGCTGGTGTCTTCAAACTGCTCTGTGTCAGTCAATGGGTGAAGCAACATTGCCCCTCACTCCATTAGAGATCAGTCTTATGAACACTGAACTCCCCTCCCCAAATTATAGCCCCTGAGTGATGGAGCCCATTCTAAAGCTCAGGCTCGTGTGGTACCAGTCCAGTGTCCATTGATCAGTATTTGTGTTCTTCATACTGACTGATTTTTTCCTTTTATGTCTCAGCTCTGCTAGAATGCTGACCGGGGATAGAGGACCCTGACTACATGTATCAGATAAGCACTGCTTTTTGCTTACCCTACATTGTTTGTCATAGTTAGTCTGTAAGAGCTGGCGATCCTTTGTGACCCCATTGTGTTCTTGTTTTACAGGTGACAGGATGTTCCCGAGAGTCCCTTATCCCAGGCTCCACAAGAAACAGGAAAGAGTTCTCTTTTATCTGTGTTACAATGTTAACTCGTAATGGTGCAACCTCATAGTATATTTATACTGTAGGCTCACTTGTTAGGTGGTTGGTGATACAGGGTTTGAAGAAGTCCACTACTGTTTTAAGAACAACTCTCACTGGGGAAATTTATTTCATAAAACTATGTTAATGCAGACATTAGGATGAAGAATGCAAAGCACAAAAGTACACAGATAAAAACATTGGGGTTTTGAGGAGTCTTAAGGAATCATTGGTGTGGTGTTCTGTGGGATTGTCAAGCCTAAGTGCCCAGGCTCCTCCCTTAAGCAAACATGCACTTTTATATCTCACAGGACCTGTGGAATGAAAGCCAAACTGAGCCATACTTCTTCTCTCAAAGAGTATTGTCTATGAGGCACTGGCTTGGGCTTTGTACCTTGTGCTCAGGATAGGAGGCCTACGGTCTGGGAGGGGGTGGGCATTAAGGTTGACAACCCTGAGTAGAACACTACACAATCGCCAACATTCCTGAAGCTCAGAACCCTGTTTTCATTTCTCTGTGCACTTTGTATTCATTCCTCTCCATTAATGTCAGCATTTTTAATGTCGCTAGTACATACCGGTATATACTGTAAATACGCATATGTTACATGTGTAGGGGGCATCATGTGGTGTCTTGGTGGCACTCTTCCACCACATGCAAGTTGTTTAGCACCATTAGAAATATAGAAGCATAGAAATTTACTGCAGATCTGGCCCACTAGGCCTACTCTGTCTGCCCATTTCCTCAACCTACTGCAGAAACCATGTACCCTTCTTGATTTCTGGCTTTATTCTTTCCTATTGCTTGGTTCCCTGTGCCTATCCCATGCATTAGCAGGTACCTAATCCAATCAATAGAAGCACTCTGGATAGGGTTGATCCCAGTCCTTTCAGAAGAAAGGGGTTCTGAAAGACTAAACTGAAAGTGGACAAAGCAATGGGGCTTGACGGATCTACAATAGAAGTAAGGAAAGAACTTAGGGGGAAACTAGTGACACCATTGACTACTTTTTAACAAATCATGGAGGATGGTGTGGGTCCGAGGAGTGAGGAGGCGGATGTGATTCCCTTCACAAAAGTGGAGCAAGATGAGGCAGAAAACTACAGACCTGTCAGTTTGACCGGTGGTAGGGAAAATGATGGAATCACTTCTTGAAGGAAAGAATTGTTGAGTACCTAGGGGCCAGTGGGCAGGGACCCAAGGCAGCATGGATTCACAGTGGGAAGGTCATGTCAGACAGATCTAATCAATTTCTTTGACTGGTGACCAAAGTAGTAACTAGGAGGGCTGTGGACATGGTCTACCTAGACTTTAGCAAGGCATTTGCGACAGTCCACACAAAAGATTAATAAACAGTTGGCCAGCCTGGGAGTGGGTCCCAGGGTGGTAGTCTGGGTAAATATTGACTGGACAACAGACACAGAAGATAAGTAAATGAGTCCACTTGAAGAAAGTGGTGGTTTACTAATGGGGTAACTCAGGGTTCAGTATTGGGTCCGTCCTTTTAATGTCTTTATAGCCAGGTGACATTGCAAAGGGACTGGAAGGAAAAGTTTGGTTTATTTACAGATGATGCAGAGATTGCAACAGGGTTGTTACAAAAAGGGTGTGTGTGGAAAGGATGACAAGGGACTTGGCAAGGTTGGAGGAATGGCTGAAGTGTGGCAGCTTGGATTCGATGCAAATAAGTGCAAGTGACGCACCTGGGAAACGAAACTCAGGGAAAGAGTACTCAATGGGGGTGGGGGTGGTAGTAACAAAAATGGAATTTTTCTTATTATCCAGTGTGTCACTGGCTAATTTACTCTCTATTTTTCTTGGCATTTCTGATTTCTAATTTTACTTTATTTCATTATTTTTATACTGTTCCCATTTTTCTTTGTTGGTTGATCTTTATATTTTTATAAATTTTCTGTTTTCTTGCAATCATTTTTTTTATTTTGTTGTTCCACCAGACCGGGTTTCTATATCCCTTGTTGTATTTCTTTCTAGTTGGCACCCAATTAATGCAATATTTAAGTTTGGTTAGTAAACTGTCCCAGGCTTGGTGTACATTGAGTCCTGTCCATTCAGACCTCCAATCCCATAAATTCAAATGTTGTTTAATTTGTGTATAGTCTGCTCTGGTAAAATCTTTGTTTAAAGTGTTTCCTTTTGTATCCATGACTCTTGATAGTATATGAAACAGAATCATGTTATGGTCACTGTTTGCCAGTGGTTCTAGAATTTGGATGTTGCTTACTAGAGCCCCCATGTTTGTTAATACAAGGTCTATGATGTTATTATTTCTTGTACCTTCATTGATTATTTGATCCAAGTTTTGATTTATAGTTATATCGAGGAATTCTTTCTCAACATTTCCCTTCCAGGTATGAGTTTCCCAGTTGATATTGGGAAAATTAAAGTCACCCATTAAGATGTAATTAGTTTTTGGCTGAAAACTATTGATCAGATTTAGAAATTCAATATTCTGGTCTTTATTTAAATTAGGAGATCGATAAGCAATCAATACATATTTTAGGGAAGGTAGATTAATATCTGTCCACAATATTTCAGCTTCATGGTTTGATTCTGTATGACAGTGAAATGGGTATTCTTCAGATATGTATAATACAATACCTCCCCTTGTTTGTCCTTTCTGTTTTAATTATTTTATTAAATCCTGTTATGTCTTTATTCCAACTGTCATCTTGGAGCCATGTTTCTGTGACCCCACAAATAGAAATTTTTTTCTTTATGTATTTTATATCAAGTAATTCGTCTATTTTATTTGTTAGGCTTCTAGCATTTAAAAGTAATACTTTTTTCGCCTTTCTGGTGTTGTAAATAAGTATGGTTTTCAGTTGTAACTATGTTATTTATAGAATCAGTATTTATAATTTTGGACTTTGATTCATGCTTTGTTTTCCTTCATGAGTCCCCCTCCCGATCTAGTTTAAATATTTATCTAGTGAGGAAAGAAAAGTTTTGCTAAGTAAGTCACTCCCTTTTTTGTTCAAGTGTAATCCGTCAAAAGAAAAAAACTCTTCTTTTAGATAAAATTCTTCCCAGTGGGTCAAGCAGTGGATCTCTTGTTTAAGAGTCCATTTTTTTAACCAGTTATTAAAATTATGTATTTTTTTATTTATATGGGGAGAGGCTTTTGGTATGGGGAGTACTCTGGAGATTATAGTTTCACAACCAAGATTTGTTAACCTATTGGTTAGTGCCCCCATATCCTGTTTTATTTCTTCAAGGGAATCCTTAAACATGTTGTTGGTTCCAACGTGTGTAAGTACTAGGGGATTGTGCCCTAAATCGTTTACCATTTCTTTACACATCTTAGTTAAATCAGCAATTTTTGCCCCACTAAAGGCTGATAGAGTCCTGTGTGATTTATTTGGGTTACATATATTCCTGTCCATTCTTTTAATCATAGAATCCCTATTACCAAAACATTTCTATGGTTTGTGAATGGTAGTGCAGTTGGATTCCATGTCGACAATGTTGGTGTTACTTTCCTGTCAGTTAATCTAATAGACCTATTATTGGTATTAGTATCTATTATAGTTATGAGGCCAGAGGTCTCTTGAACTGTTTTAGTGGATATTTGAGTGTTTTCAGGATGGTAACTAGGCTTTCTAATATAGAATATCTATTCGCTAAAGGATTTCAAATGTTGTGGCATGCCTTCCTTTTTTGCAGGTTTAGTGTATTGAATATTGTACCATTCTTCTTCCTCATCATGTGTATTTTCTTCTTCTCTGGTTCTTTACTGTTTTTTTGTTGTTTAGTTCTAGGTCTCCTTTACCACAGATGTCAGGATGTTTGGTTTATGAGAGTATTAGTTGTATTTGAGGTGGGGGCCAGTAAAGGAAGGCAGGAAAGTTTCTTTGTGCCTAGTATCCAGTTTTGTTCCAAGTCTATGTGCCATATTTCTTTGACTGGATTCAAGCTATAGTAATCTATCCATGAAGGAGTTTAGTTCTTTTATTAAGACGTCATTATGGATACATTTTACACATTTAAAAACTTCTGTCAGGTTTTGTCTAGTTAACAGGTACATTAAGCAGCTAGTACATTGTATAAGATGTTCATCTTCATTCACTGGTTAGTACATTTGCCATTTTGTAATATGATGTCCCCAGATGCTACCTGGACTCTACTAAGTTTGATTAGCGACCTGATAAAGTTAGTTAGATGCCTAGTAGTAGGAAATGAGTATTATAGCTCAGATTACCTTCTTTCAGGTGTTCATCTTTATATTTTGATGTCCCTCTTAACCCTCCAAACCACTCCTACCGCAGCAGGCGTGCATGTCTTCTGCAGCGTCTTTGTGCTGCCTTGACGCAGCATCACCTGCTCGCCACAGGGCTCGTTCTTATGCCCTGAGTGACCCGAAGTGTTCCTAAGGGTCACCAAGCGCTAAAACCCTTCGTGAATCAAAAACACCTTTTTCAGTTTACAGCTAGTAGCAAATGGGCAAAGTAGCCCTTGTAAGCCCAGGTTATAGAAAATAAACAGTTAAAACTGCCCAAATTAACGGGTAGTCCACGAAGGTCTAACCCCCTCTTCCTGTTTGGGCTTGTTGCCCTGGTAACAGGGCTCCAGGAACTCGCGTTTATCGAGTAAACACAGAATACACAGTCACAGTTTAAAATTAACACACAGTGAGGTATATTTCATTATAGAACAGCAAGGTAGCATTTTTGGCAGAGCAGACTTGTTGTGCTCGCCGCAGGGCTCTGTTCTTATGCCCTAGAGTGACCCAGAAGTGTTCCCAAGGGTCACCTAGCACTAAAAACCCTTTGGTGAATCAAAAACACCTTTTTCAGTTTACAGCTAGTAGCAAATGGGCAAAGTAGCCCTTGTAAGCCCAGGTTATAGAAAATAAACAGTTAAAACTGCCCAAATTAACGGGCAGTCCACGAAGGTCTAACCCCTCTTCCTGTTTGGGCTTGTTGCCCTGGTAACAGGGCTCCAGGAACTCGTGTTTATTGAGTAAACACAGAATACACAGCCACAGTTTAAAATTAACACACAGTGAGGTATATTTCATTACAGAACAGCAAGGTAGCGTTTTTGGCAGAGCTGCAAATGTTTCCTTACCTGTTG
The DNA here is from genome assembly GCA_016271365.2 of Neoceratodus forsteri. NCBI lineage: Eukaryota > Metazoa > Chordata > Ceratodontiformes > Ceratodontidae > Neoceratodus > Neoceratodus forsteri. The sequence continues at coordinate 394,476,473 of CM028131.1, read as the reverse complement.
TGGTGATTTTCTGACCACCAACCAATCATCCAGGTATGGGAAAACTGTGACACCTAACCTTCGCAGGTGTGCCACAACCACTGCCAGGCGCTTTGTGAACACTCTTGGAGCTGAAGTGAGACCAAATGGCAGAGTTGAGAACTGGTAATGATCTGATGGGAGTCTGAACCTGAGGTACTTTCTGTGAGACTCCCTTATGGGGATGAGGAAGTAAGCATTTTTAGGTCAGAGATGCCAATCTCCTCTTTGGAGTGTTGGCAGAATTAATGACAGGGCTACCATTTTGAACCTTAGCTTTATTAAGTGCCTGTTTAGCACCCTTAGGTCTAGGATAGGACGCCATTCCCCATTTTTCTTTGTTGTGAGGAAGTATCTTGAATAAAAAACCCTTCCCCTTTGTTGTGAGGGCACAGGTTCTACTGCCCTTGACTACAGTAGGTTTTGTACTTCTTTTTCCAGCAGCTTCCTTTCTGCATAGGAAGCTGGTTTGAACACTCTGGTTCTTAGCATGGGAAGGGTTTTCAAACTTAGGGACACACCCTGACTCACTATTTCCAGTACCCAGTTGTCTGTGGTGATCTGTTTCCATGCCTGGAAATAGTGAGTCAGCCTGCCCCCTACTCGCAGTGGGGAGGCAGCCTGGGAAAACATGTCAGGGGTCTTGCTTTGCCTGAGGCTGGGACTGGGAACCACGCCCGGAACCCCTTCTGCCCCTGCCGTACCCCTGCTGTGGGTACTGCTGAACCTATTACAGCCATGGCCTGGTAAAAAGGCCTGGTGTGAAAAGGTCTACTCCTGCCTCCCCTCCCCTTCCACATGGTCTAGTGGACGGAGAGGCCCTTTCTTTAGCAGAATTGGTTTTGTAGGTGGCTCTGTATTCGTCCACCTTTTTCATGTAAGCCTCTGTCTTATCTCCACAATGGGAACAACCTTCCACATGAAAATCCATAGCTTTGGCTTGTGTATCTTAAGTGACGTTTGTGGCTGTCAGCCAAGCAAACCTCCTCTGAATGACAAAGTTGGCCAGCCACCTGGCAGCAGTATTATTAGTGTCTGCTGCCATCTCAAATTGGCATTTGGTTGCTTTCAGGCCAAACTTAGCAGTCTCAGCTAAATCAGCTGACAGACTAGCTGGGGCTTTGTCTGCCACAGCCATGACAGACTGCCACAGAGATTTTTGATATTGGGCTGCATAAACCTAGAAATTCACTTGCCTGATAGCCACGGAGGCCGACAGGTAGCCTTTCTTGGCCATGCTGTCAATTTTTCTGGAATCTTTCTCCAGCAGGATGAGATGACAGAGGTACTTTTGCCCTGTCACAGGCTGCAGCTTGTATCACCCCCTGGAGGTCAGGGTGGGAGAACAAAAATTCAGCCCCCCTCCTTGTCCAGCTGGTATTTCTTGTCCAACCTCTTGTCTAAGGGAGGGTAAGAACCAGGAGTTTGAGAATTTTAAACACGTCCTTTTAAAGAACTTGTTCACAGGAGCACACTCTTGGTGGGTGTTAAACCCATCATCTCTAGTATTCTGCTTCATCCTCATCCTCTATTACTACAGAGGTGGTTATCTCAAAGGCATCCACCATCCTTCTGACAAAAGTGAGGCCTTGGGTGGTGAGCCAAACTCCTGTTCAGGGGAGACTTCAGGTTCAATAGGCTCCCCTTCACACTCTTCTTCATACTCCCCATTTCTTCTTGGAAGGAAGTTGGGCAGAAGGTTGTTTGGTGGGGGTCTGAACCGGTGCCTGCTATCCATCAGGCAGCATCCCCTGTAAGGCTTGAATAACTCTGAAGGCCTGTGCAATCTCCTGTGGAGAAGGCATAGTTGTAGTCACCACAGAAGTCCCCAAACGCTGTCCAGCAGGGGGTTCTGTGTGCTTAGTTTTCCTTGTTTTCTTTAGAGCAACCAGGGAGTCAGCTGGTTTAGCAGGCCTTTTTCCAAGGACCTGGGTACCCTATCAGGGGTAGAGGTTGTAGTTGCTGTGGTTTCACCCACAGGAACTGAGGGTGTCGTCTGGTCAGGGCCTGAGGCACCCTTAGGTGGAGACAACTTCTTTTGAAGCCTTTCCAAATGTTTTTCAAGTGTTTTCTCAGGAAAGGGCTTGCATATTTCACAATCAGACTTTAGGTGTTCATAACCCAGGCAGGCCACACAAGAAGTGTTCTTATCTGCCTTGGCAAACACCTCTCCACACACAGTACAATTTTTAAAACCAGGCTCACCGGTTTTTCTGACAGAGTTATGAATACTGCAATATTCCTGGGTTGAGAAGGCATATGCTGTGCTGAAATTCCACGCTTAAGACACGGCATCCACTGCCTCCACCTGTGGACACCAGTAGGGGCTGAAGAACCAATGAACTTGAGCATTGTGGCTGGAAGTGAATAGGTCGATCTGAACATGACCGAAACTTTGACACAGAAGGTCAAACACCTCGGAGTTTAATATCCACTCCCCTGGATGGATATTTTGCGGCATTATCCAATCGTCCTGAATGTTCAACTCCCCCACCAAGTGAATTGCTGACAGAGAGAGAAGATTCTCCACTGCCCACAGCAGGAGATCAGTGGCTTCTTTCAACATCTCCCTGCTGTTTATGCCCCCTTGATTGTTTATGTACACCACTGTAACAGCACTGTCTGACCTTATTTTCATGGCTTTTGACTGCACCTGACTTTGAAAATGAAGGAGAGCGAGGTGCACAGCCCTCACCTCGAGAATGTTTATGTGTAGGTACTGTTCCTGTGCTGACCAAATATCTTGACTAGGAAGGTGGTCCAGGACTGACCCCAACCCAACAGGCTGGCATCGGATGTCAGAATCAACTCAGGGGACTTCACAGAAGACCCTTTGCTCAGATTTTCCAAATTCACCCACCAGCTTAGAAACTGCCACAGTCGTGCTGAAGTTGGGATCCTGGCCTGATAATCCCCCGAGGCCGGATCCCAGGCTGAAAGCAACTCGATCTGTAAGGTTTACATGTGAAGCAAAACCCATGAAAAGAACAGTTACGTAAGAACTTACTGTAACAGTTAATCATCAAGAGGATCTCAGTCATCCTATAACACTGCAGAAACCTTTGCCGTCGGTGAAGGGGAATCCACCCAGAAGATTTTAAGCTGTACAACTGGGGCCCCCCACGCCGTCGATGTCACCAACCCTATAAAGGCGTAAGCGGCCCCGCTCCCACCTCAGTTCTTTCCCCCGGAGACTAAGGGAGCTAGGCTCTTGCCATGGGGGACCGAGGAGAGAAGGAGATGCCCAGACCCAAATGAAGGCTGGATACACCAGTCAGCCAGTTACTAGACAGAAGCCACAAAAGGGGGATAGTGGGAGGAAGCATACCTGATGACTAAGATACCCTCAAAGATCTACTGTTACGGTAAGTCCTTATGTAGCTGTTCTATCTTCTTTGGGGTATCTCAGTCATCAGGTAACACCATAGGAATGAGTCTCAAGCAGTTGCAAGTGTATAACAGTTTGGGAGAAGGGCTCTCCATAAACTCAAAACAGGAGTCCCTGTAACACAGCCCTGCCAAATCCTGCATGGGTTCTAGAGGCAATGTCCAGACTGTAGTGCTTGATGAAAGTATGGACTGCACTCCAGGTGGCAGCTGCACAAATGTCAGCAGCTGAGACCCCTTGGAAACAAGCCACCAAAGTAGCCAATCCTCTGGTGGAATGAGCTTTAACAGCACCAGGCAAATGTTTGTCACACTTGTTGTAGCAGAACACAATGCAATTCACCAACTATTTGGATAAACACTGCTTAGAAACTAAAATGCCCTCTCTACCCGGGGTGATGTAAACAAACAACTGCTCTGACTTTCTGGACTCCTTAGTCCTAAGCAGGTAGTACTTCAAAGTTCTGGGCACATCTAACATATGGAGCAGTGTCTCCCTTGGATTGGCCCGCTCAGGAAAATAAACAGGAAGGTGGATAGAATGATTGAGTGTAAACTCAGAAACCACCTTAGGTAGAAACTTACGATTTTGCGTAAAGACATCCTGTCCTTGTGAAAAATCAAATAAGGCTCCTTGCACCAGAGGACCTGAAGCTCTGAAATTTTTGGAGCAGAAGTAACTGCAACTAAAAATAACACTTTCCAAGACAGAAAGTGTAAATCGCAAGTCGCGATTGGCTCAAAAGGAGACAGGGCAAATTTTTCCAAAACAAAATTCAAGTCCCAAGCCGGGACAGAGGGAACGGATAGGAGGTTTCAGATGCAGGATGCCTCTTAGAAAGGTATGGGAGACATCCAGCTGAGCAATCGTGCAGTCACCCAGGGGCTCATGAAATGCAGAAATAGCTGAAAGGTGGACCTTGAGGAAAGAGTACTGGAGACCTGAGTCAGAGAGTGAGATCAGGCAGTCCAGGATATGATTCACTGAGCACGTAAAAGGGTCTAAGCTATGTCTGGCAGCCCAGATGGCAAATCGTTTCCACTTCATGGCATATGTGGCTCCAGTGTAAGGCTTTTGGGCGGCCACTAGGATGTCTGCCACCCTGTTAGAGACCCTGAACCTGGCGATGGCTATGTCCTGAGGAGCCAGGCGTGCAGATGGAGGAATCTGAGGTTGGGATGGACCAGGGTCCCCTGAGCCTGGGTCAGCAGATTCCTGCAAAGAGGAATAGGGATCAGAGGTTCCTCCTCCATCTGCTGAAGCAGAGGGAACCATATCTGGCGAGGCCAGAATGGAGCTACCAGAATCATGCTGGCCCCTCCATCTGCAACCTGATTAGCACCCTCTAAACCAGAGGAAATGGAGGGAATGCATAAAGAAACATCACGCTCCAGGAGAAGGACAACGTGTCTCGCCAGAAAACTCCAGGCCCTGGATCAAGCGAACAGAACCTGTGCAGTTTTGCGTTGAGTGGGGATGCGAAAAGGTCCAACTCTGGATAACCCCATCTGTCGAACAAGTCTTCTGCGACAGATGAGAGAAGCTCCCATTCATGCATGCTGGACCGAGTCCTGCTGAGACTGTCCCTCAGCGTATTTAACATGCCTGGCATGTAGACTGCAGAGTGTGTCAGACTGTGATTCAACACCCAGTGCCACACTCTCATAGCCTCTCTGCAATGGGGGTACAAAACAGTCCCCACGCTTGCTGATGTAGTATACTATACTTAGATTGTTCAACTGCACCAGCAGTTGGCCTCCAGCAAGGTGTTCCTGAAAGGCCTGCATGGCATAGAGCACCGCTCTCATCTCCAAGACATTGACGTGCAGGGAGGCTTCCCACTGAGACCAAGAGCCCTGGGTTTGGAAGGGACCCATGTGTGCTCTCAGCCCAGACATGAGGCATCCATGGTTAGGATCTGAAGTGGGGAGGAGATCTGGAAAGGGACGCCTTGAAGCAGATTCAAGGGGTCCATCCACCACTGCAGTACCTTGCGTACTGGGGAAGAGATCAAGAATGGTTGGTCTAAAGTGTCCATGCGCTGGTCCCATTGTGCCCAGAGGGTCCACTGGAGAATATGCACATGGAGTCTGGCCAGTGGAACAGTGGGTATGGCAGCTGCCATTAGGCCCAGCAATCTGAGGTATACTCTGGCTGGAATGTACCGACTTCCGCTAATTTCCTGAGCCTGAACTATGAGGCACTCTGCCCTATTTTGTGGCAGGAAGGCCTTCCTTGCACCAGTCCAGAACCACCCCTATATACTGCAATCTTTGGGACGGTGTCAGAAACAACTTGGACAGACTGACAGTGACGCCCAGGGAATGGAAAAGCTGGAGAGTTCACTCCAGAGTTAGCAGAAGCTGTTCCCTGGATGGGGCCTTCAGGAGCCAATCATCCAGATAGGGGAAGACATACAGTCCCTCCCTTCTGAGAGCTGCTGCGACTGCTGCTAAGCACTTGGTAAAGACCCGCAGTGCCAAGGACAAGCCAAAGGCCAGCACTGAACTGATAATGCTCATCCTGAAAAGCAAAACAGAGAAACTTTCGGTGAGGAGGAAAGACTGAGATGTGCAGATAAGCATCCTGCATGTCCAGTGAACAGAGCCAGTCCCATGTCTTGAGAGTGGGCATCAGGCCTGGCAAAGTTACCATCCAGAACATTTTGTACTGGACGTACAGATTGAGGTCCTTTAGGTCCAGAATAGGTCTCAGATCTATTGTCTTTATTGGAACCAGGAAAAACCTGGCATAAAACCCCTTGTTTCTCTGCGCCTGGGCACTAGCTTGCCTGCTTGCATGAAGGGACTGCACTTCCTTCCAGAGAACAGACAGGTGAGCTGGGGATAACAAGAAGGTGGAGATGGGGTTTCTGGAGGCTGCTCAATGAGTTCCAGTGTGTGGTCCTTTTCTATGATCTGCAGAATCCATGCATCTAAAATTATGGTTCTCCATTGATTCAGATGGAGGGAGAACCAACCTCCAATCACTGCCTGCTAGTCCGGGACCAGAGGAGGTGGGTCTGCCACAGAGTCAAGCAGAGGTGGAGCCAGCCATAGGGCCTGGTCCCTCACTTCTAGGACGCTTAGCCACCACTCCAGCACTGGAGGGGGTGGGCAAAGGGAGCCTAGGCTCTGCGCTTTCCTTGAGAACAGGGGTCTGACCAGGGACTGTAAACAGGTTACTCACCTGTAACAGTAGTTCTAGGAGTGGTATATGTTGTTCATCCACACTCTTTGGCATGTCCCTTTCCCCTTTAAATCTTGCCAGAAGTCTTCAAGCTGGCTCCTCCCACCCACCTGGGTGGTATATACCTCGGATCCGCCCCATGACGCCAGATCTTAGCCTGCTGGAAGCAAGGTGATGCGCCTAAAGCTGGGGAGGTCGGGTGGGTGCGTGTGGATGAACAACATATACCACTCCTAGAACTACTGTTACAGGTGAGTAACCTGTTTTTCTAGGAGCGTGGATATGTTGTTCATCCACACTCTTTGGCAGACTCCTAGCAGTTCTCCGGGAGGAGGGAGGCAAGGCGCACACCCCCTACTTAGGAAACAGAGATTGGAGAACCGAGACCCCAAAACCAGCATCCCAACGTGACTCAAGGTCGATGTGGTAATGGGTGTTTGCTGATTTCCAGGTAGCAACCCGACAGATTTCCTGGATAGGGATGTCCCTGGAAGCAGCCACCGATGCAGCAGTATGGCGGGTAGAATGAGCTCTTATCCCTCTGGTAGGCTCCTTGCCCGCCAACTCATAGCACAGACCTACTGTATGCATGATGTAATCCATCTTGCAATGGTCTGTTTGGCTGCAGGTCTGCCAGAAGCGGCTTCAGCGTAGGTGACAAACAGCTGGTGAACCTCTCCCCAAATTTCGCCATCCTCTCCTTGTAGCAGGAGAGAGCACGTCTAAGGTCAAGGGTATGGAGCCTGTACTCAGCGTCCAAGGTGTAGTTAGGGTAATATACCAGCAGAGTCAACACCTGGTAAAGGTGAAACTCTGACACCACCTTGGAAGGAATTTCGGTGGGGCGCAGGACAACTTTGTCCTGTAAAGACCAGATAAGTGGAGTCCACCGAAAGCACCTGGAGTTCCCCTGTCCTTCTGGCTGATGTGATAGCCACCAGGAAGGCCATCTTCCACGACAAGTGTGAGAGCTCACACTTGTGCATGGGTTCGAATGGCTTGCCCATGAGCTTTGCCAAAACCAGCAGAAGATCCCACGGAGGTGGAGGTTCACACACCAGAGGGGATATGTGATCCAGGCCTTTGAAAAAGTGCCCGACCACTGTCTCCTGTGCCAATGTCGACTGACCGGCCCGCTCCCGGTAAGCAGAGATGGCTGCCAGGTGCACCCTAAGGGTAGATGACTGAAGACCCCTTTGGAGAGAGACCAAAGGTAGTCTAAAATGTTAGCCACAGAGCAGGATAAGGGGTCCAGACTCTTACCCTGACACCAAATGGAAAACCTTTTCCATTTGAAGGCATAACATTTCCTGGTCAATTCCTTATGAGATGCCTCCACCACGGTGTAGACATCCTCGGAAAGACCCAGATCCTGGAACTCTAGCCACTCAGGTACCAGGGTGTGAGGTGCAGGAATGAAGGTCCGGGTGGAATACCTTCCCCTGGTTCAATGATATCAGGTCCGGGCGTGTAGAAAGCCGCTCCGAGGTCCTGCAGCTGAGCCTGAGGAGTTCTGGATACCAGAACTGGTGGGGCCAATCTGGGGCTACCAGGATCACCTTTGCCTTGTCCCTCCTCACCTTGAGTAACACCTTGTGGATCAAGAGAAATGGAGGGAAGGCGTGAGAGAGGCCTGGGGTCCTGGCCTTAAAGAGGCATCCCCTGCAGTGAGCCCTGCTGAGGGGGGCGGCACGGTACAGCCTCAGCTTGGTGTTCTCCCTGGAGGCAAACAGGTCCACCAACGGTTTGCCCCAATGGGAGAACAGATTGTAAGCTACCGCTGGATGGAGAGACCATTCGTGGGATGTCTAGCCTATGCAGCTGAGAGCATCCGCCAGTTAGTTCGAGACTCCTGCCACAGGGATGGCAAGGAGACCCGCCTCCAACCAGCTGATGAAGGTCCAGATCCGGAGCGCCTCCTTGCATAGCAGACGGGAGTGCGTGCCACCCTGTTTGTTGAGGTAGTACATGGTCGTGGTATTGTCCGTCTGGACTTGAACCACTTGACCCCAGAGCTGAAGAGCGAAAGCTGACAGTGCCAGACTGACTGCTCTGAGCTCTAGCAGGTTGATGTGGCAACGGGACTCCTTGGGGTCCAGAACCCATGGGCTCTGTGGTCCCCCATGTGGGCTCCCCAGCCCATGAGAGAGGCATCGGTCGTGAGGACGACCGTCAGCTCGGGGGGACAAACGGGATCCCTTCCTGCAGACGACTTGGGACGGTCCACCATTGGAGAGCGTCCCACATCTTCTGGGTGACAGTGACCAGCTGGTCGAAAAGACCCTGATGCTAAGTCCACTGAGCGGCCAGCTCCCACTGGAGGGGGCGCATGTGCAATTTGGTCCACAGACCACTGAGGTGCATGCTGCCATGTAACCTAGAAGGCGCAGGAAGTCCCGGGCAGGGCGCAAGTGCCCAACCAGAAATGATTGGGCAAAGGAGGAAAGAACCTCCGCCCTGTCCGTCAGAAGCCGAGCTATGGCTTGACGAGCGTCGAGCTCTGCCCCGATAAAGCCCATCACCTGAGAGGGCATGAGTTCCAACTTGGCCTCGTTGATCAGGAGGCCTAATTGGGAACAGGTTCGGAGGGCCAGGTCCCTGGACTTCTCCACCTCCTGCAGGGAGGAACCCGCCAGGAGCCAATCATCGAGGTAGGGGTATATCCGAACCCCTTGGTGCCATAAATGGGCTGCCACTACTGCAATGCATTTGGTGAAGACCCGAGAGGCCGATGACAGGCCGAATGGCATGGCTTGGAACTCGTACAGGGTCCCTTCGACTCTGAAGTGGAGGAACCGCTGGTGGGACGGATGGATTGGGATGTGAAAGAACGCGTCCTGTAGACCCAGTGAACAGAACCACGTTTTACTCCACAGATGGTATGATCTGGTTCAGAGTTACCATCCGGAAGGTGCGAGACCTGAGATATTGATTCAGGTCGTGGAGATCTAGGATGGGGCACCAACCCCCCGTCCACTTGGGCACCAGGAAGTACCTGGACACGAAGCCTGGGTCTGTAGGAGGATCCGGCACTGGAGCTACTGCCTCCTTGCGGAGGAGCTGAGCAATGTCATCCCGAAGGGCCAACTGAGTGCCAACTGAGATCCTTTGCTCCCGTGGGGCACGGAGTCAGCAGGAAGGGTACTGCTCGAACTCTAGAGGCAGTCCCCGACCAACCACTTCCAGGATCCACCTGTCCGAAGTGATACCGGACCAGGTGGAAAGAAAGTGGCGGAGCCGGCCCCCCATGGGAGGACCCAGAACTGGCGTGATGGGAGTAGGGGTGGCCACCCCCAACCAATCACTGCGCAGGCTTAGAAGAAGAGGAGGCTCCTGGACCGGCACCTCGGCTTCCTTTGCGGGGCTGTTGGTGACCCTGCTTGGGCCTAGAGTGCCAAGCTTAAGCCTGCTGTTGCTGCTGATGCTGCTGACCTCCCTGGAAGGGGGGCTGTCTAACCACAGGAGAAGAGTGCTGAAAAGGCTTCTTCTTGCGCTTCTGCTGGTTCTTGCCTGAAGAACCCTTTGCAGAAGTGGCATCCAAGGTGGCACTGGACTGCTCTATGTGCTGTAGGTGACCTGCCACTCCTGGACCAAAGAGGTCGGTGCCAAGGAATGGCACGTCAGCTAACTTGTGCTGAGCATCCGCTGGAAAAGAGGATAATCTCAGCCAGGCCATGCGGCGAGTGGCCACTGCGGCTGGTAGTGAACGGGCACAGGAATCTCCAATGTCCAAAGCTGTCTGGAGCTGCTGTTTTGCAACAGCAAAGCCTGGTCATGGACTTGCTTAACCATGGTCTGCATGTCCACTGGGAGATGAGGAGGAGGACTTCATCTAGCAACCCCAAGGGCATGAGAGAAGTGTGCCATGATCACTGCCAAGCTGGCCTGGCGAAGGCCCAAGGATGAGCCGCATATACCTTCCGGGCAGAATGGCCCATATTTCTGGACTCCTTGTCCAGAGGGTGGTCAGTATCCGCTGAGCTACCCATGCCTCTAAACACTGAGGTAGTCACAAGGCTCTCGCGAGGATGCTCAGTGAAGCCAGCAAGGACCCCATGGGCACAGTGTGCTTGCGAGCCATGCGGGCAGACTGAGCCGGGCAAGAGGCAGGGCACTGCCATAGCTCAAGGGCCGGGCCAACAATGGCTTCAGCCACTGGGAAGGCCTCCGTCAGGGTAACCTCCCTCTTAAGGATATCCGTGAGAGGATATTCCACCTTCTTTTGGATAGGCTCCAAGGGCATACCGGTGGACTCTGAAATAAGTTGAAGGATGCCCTGGAAAGAGGAAGGACCTTCCTCCAGGCCTGTCACTGACAACTCATCATCAGGGTGTGAGTGAAGACCAGTGGTATCCGAGTCAGAGAAATCGGGATACAGGGGTCTCTCGCCTATGTCCCCTTCAATATGCCGAGGGCGATCGGGGACAACAGAGATGGACAGACGACAAGGCAGGCCCGTAGCTGTCCGATACTCCTTCGAGGGGGCCCACCCTGAGGCTGCTTAGGCAGTGGCTCCACCAAAATTGGTGGGGAGACGGAACAGACCAAACAGGAATGTGTGCGGTCCTACGGAGGAGAACCGAGTCTTCGGTTCCAGAGGAGTCGGCGTTGGCCTAAGAGGTTGGGGCCAAGTAATGGCGGTGTAGCCAGTGGAGCCGGCCTTTGACTGGTCAGAATTAGCTGTTGCAGATGAGGTCCTCATAACGTCGACAGAGCTTCCGTCGAAGTCTCTCTCATCCGAGGAAGATGAGGATTGGTGGCGGAGCCTCTTCCAGGAGTGTTTGTGACCCTTTTTGCGGTTTTTCGACCGACGGGGTCCTAGTCCTCGATCGAGACTGACGGTGTCGGCTCCATCGATCGGGAGAGGCTGGATTCGGTGAAAACCGAGGTTCCGGCTCCTGTCCCTCGATCGGGATATCCGAAGGACGGGTCTCCTCGTCGGGGAAGGAAAGGATGGGTGTCCTCTCCAAGGAGTCGGCGACCAGGGTCGGTGACAACGGCTCGATTGGGTCGAGAGAAATCTCGGCCGGTTCTGCCGTATCCTCAGCCTCGGTGCCTTGGCCTGACGGAAGGTCTGAGAAGCCGGTGGTCGAGGAAGCGATCTCGACCGAGGTTGAGACCACCAGGTCCTGAGAATCGGACGCTCTCGGTCCCAGGCGTCTTCTTTGGGCAGGCAGATTTAGGGTCCTTGTCCCTTTTCTTGGGGGCGGGAGGAGTGCGAGCCGAGGGCCTCACCCTTGGAGGAAGAGACTGGCACAGCTCCCAAAGGACCCAGAGAAAGTGGAGCCCAGGTTAAGTAGTACGAAAAACTTGGCTAGCTGGAAGCTTGAGCAGCTCTCTTCGGAAGCCACCATCTGATCGAGCTGATCGGCAGATCCCACGGCCGCGGAAACCGCCCACCTGGCCTCCTCCGATTTCACCGGTGGATTGCAAAGCTCCGGTCTCCCTAGCTTTAGGTCGCCTTGCGGTCATCCAGGACATTGGGATGGAAGGCCAGACAAATGGTGCAAGAGGTGGTGTCATGCACGACACCCAAGCAATAAATGCACGAGAGGTGGGGATCGGTGCGCAACATTTTCTGTCCGCAAGGACACCGGCGAAACCCAGGGGACGACTTGTCCTCCATGTCTGATTCGCTCGGATCGGAATGGTAAACTCTTCTGAGGTTTCAAAGAAAGCAAATCACGGTGAAAACCGTTGATTAGAATCCAGGGCCTACGGTACTGCAGAAGTAGCACAAGGGAACCTGAATCTTCCAGCGGAAAGGAAGATCTGGCGTCATGGGGCGAAGCCGAGGTATATACCACCCAGGTGGGTGGGAGGAGCCAGCTTGAAGACTTCCGGCAACATTTAAAGGGGAAAGGGATATGCCAAAGATTGTGGATGAACAACATATCCACGCTCCTAGAATGTTTGTTTTACAAAAAGGAGGTTGTCCTCTACCCTTTGGTTGGGTGTGGTAGAGGGAATGGACAGATTTCAGGGCCTTTCCCGAAGCTTGCAGATCATTAATAATGTCCTGGCATCAGGTCCAAGCAGCTTGGTGCCATTAAAGGGGGCATTAAGCAATTTTTGCTGCACATCAGCTGCAAACCCAGAAACTCTGAGCCAAGAGTGTCTGCGTAGGCATATACCCATGGCAGCTGCCCTGGCAACCATATCAGCCATGTCATACAGAGCTCTGAGGAGATGTTTACTAACATCCTCAGCAGTTTGGAGGCACTGAAGTAGTTCCTGCTTTTGAGTGCCCTCCGGCAGGGCCTGGGTGGCTGCTTTGCCCGTCTTCCAATTGGCATTCTGGTATTTTACCATCTGTGACAGATAGTTTACAATCCTCAAACCCAAAGTAGAGGAGGCATAAACCCTTTTACCCCAGAAGTCAATTCTACGAGACTCCTTGTCTGGGGAAAGGGAACTAACGTGCTTAGGTGCCTTAGATCTGTCATGAGCTGCCTTGATGACCACTGAATCTATCCTGGGCTGAGCAGCATAACAGGAAGACCCTGGGGGCTTGACAAAGTTTGTCTGCCCCGCAGGGCATAGATGGCACCATATCTGGTCTGTGCCAGGCTGCCGTGGCAGCATTCCTCAAGGCTGGCAGCACTGGAGGAATGATCTTTGTAGGAGATTCTGGAATTTCCAGGAAGTCCACCAGTTCTTTTCTGGTGGCATCATCTTCCTCAGTGTGGAAGCCCATGGCTAAGGACAACTGCTTCATCACATTATAAAATATGAGATCCTCGGGAGGAGACCTGGGGGTGTGTTTCTCCAAGTCCTCACTGACAGAAGAGGCTGCATATCTTTCAGATAGCGGGATCTCCTCCTCTTCTTCCTCCTCGTCTTCAGGAAGAATGCAGTCTGGGTGGTACTTCTCCTCAACATCGATCTCTTCAACATCTGGGTCTGGCATCGGGTGCACGGCGGCAGCCACGGGAGCTCCTGGGGCAGATGGGAAGGTGTCGACAGCATCAGTGAGGAGGGCCTAAGTGCCTGGAGATCACCAAAGTGAATTTTGTCAGGATTTCATTCAAGTTGACAGTGGTCGCCGATGGGGTGGGAGTCAACAGCACTTGTGTCAACAACTCACTTGTTAAGCCCTGTGTTCCCAAGGAGCCTGTAGCCCTAGAAGGAGAAAGGGCAAGCCTCGACGGGAGAGTTGCCCATGATGGGAAGGAGGGGCCAATGACCCGGAGGTCATCAGCCAGCTGCCCAGAGAATCAGGCAGAGGTGCTGTTGGTATGGGTCTGGTGGAGACAGAGACCTGAACAGCAGATTTTTCGCAGCTGACGAAGACCCCCTAGGAGATGGAGAGGCTGACAAGGAATGAGAGCGACGCCAGGGGGACCAGTCATGACCTCGGTCTTTTTTGTGACTTTTCCCCGAGGACTCATCTCGGGCCTTGGGGGCCTGGGAGCTCAAAGAGCTGATAGGCGACTGGGAGGCCGGGACCCTGGAAGACCCCTGCCGGAGCTGGCTACCTGTAGATCCATCAGGAAATTTTTGAGAGTCTTTCTGTATCGTCCGAGTGTTGTCTGGTTAATCTTCTGGAAGAACTCACAGTCTGAAACTTCATAGTCAGGCCCAAGACAGCAAACACAGTGAGAGTGTTCAACTGTGGAGGCAACCTTCTTTCTGCAGCGGCAGCAACGGAAGAGAGAAAACGAAGGATTAACTTTTGACACAGACAAGTTAAAGGAATCTCTTTGAAAAAAGAGATTCTAAAATTTTAAGTTAGAAAAGCCATAAGCAGCCGGCCCGGTGGCGCTGAGGCTGAGGCCCTGGGCCGCCTCACCTCGCACGCACTGGCGACCTTGGTTGGGAATGGACTTGGGTCACGGGGGTTGGCAGGGAGAGGGAGGATTGAGCACCCATGACTGCTCTCCTCCTCTGGGGTGGGTGGGGTGAACTGCATCGCTCTGCAGCAGCAACTGATGGATGCCAGATGCACTACAGATCGCGTGCACACTTAAGGGGTGGGCCTTGGTGGGCATCTGCTAGCGCCATTGCCGTCCGGCTCCAAGGAGAGAAAATGGTGCAAATTGCCAGGCGATTGTGGCGGCCGGCAGAAACGCCCTGCACCCCGAACACAAGAGTGCACCCCAGGTGTCTGTAGTCAGGTCCCTGTGGGGTCCCTGTGTTCTGGCTGGCCTGGTGAGGGGACAGTGCGTGTCGTGCACGCCAGACCTTGTCAGCGGGTGCGGGCACTGGCAGACAGACGATCGCCGGGACCGCTCCGCAGAGGAGGAGCAAAAATTGAGTTGTGATAAAAAAAAAAAAAAAAAAAAAGAAAAGCCATAGGCAAAAAAAGGCACAAATACTGCGTCAGAGCTTCCACGGAGACCCATGCCAGTGAGTCAATGGCAGGAAAGAAATGAGGAGGGAGCAAGGCCACTCAAGCCTTTATAGGGTTTGTGACATCGACGGCATGGGTGGCCCCAGTTGTACTGCTGAAAATCTTCCGTGTCGATTCCCCTTCACGGCAGTGAGGATTTGCTCACGGTGTTAACTGATGATTGAGATTCCCCGGAAAGATCTGGTTCTCCATCACCATCATGAGTCCCTGAATTCGAGAAGGCAGTGAGCTGAACGCCAAGTGACTCATCAGCAACTGAACCTCTCTCAGCAGGGTCTCCTTCCTGGCTGGCCAGGTGGAACACCTTCCCTCTTCCATTTGAACACTGCTCCTAGGTGTTCCAGGGTCTGTGATGTCTCGACAGAACTGTTCTCCTGATTTATCATCGAGTCATGGGACTCCAACACCTCCAAAGTCCTGGTCACTGACTTCCTTGCCAATGGCACAGACAATGCTCAAATGAGCAGATCATCCAGGCAGGGACAGACATGATGACCCTCCAGTTGGAGCTGAGCCACCAGGACTATGAGAACTTTCAAGAAAACCCTGGGGGCTGCTGCTAGCCCAAATGGGAGTGCTCTGTACTGGAAGTGCTGTCAGATGGGGATAAACATAAACACAGAAACATAGAATTTGATGGCAGATAAGGACCGCTTGGCCCACCTAGTCTGCCCATTTCCCTACCTAATGGATAAGCTGCAGATCCTAGTTAACCAACAGCCTACTTCCTCCTACCCCCCCACTAGAATTGCCTTATGTCTGTCCCATCCATTCTTGAATTCCCCCACTGTTTTTGACTCCACGACCTCCTCGGGAAGGCTGTTCCATGCAACCACAACCCTCTCCGTGAAAAAATACTTCCTCACATTACCTCTGAGCCATCCCCCCTCTATCTTCAAATTGTGCCCCCTTGTTCTTGCACATCTCTTTTTCTGAAAGATCATGTATGGATGTAGAAGATACGCAACTCACAGATCAATGGAAGCTAGATAATCTCCTGGCTGGATAGTCCGGATGATTGAAAGCAGGGACTCCATCTTGAAGGTTGTGTGGTCAATGACCTTGTTTAGGTGTTTCAGATGCAGAATAGGCCTGACCCCACCCCCGACTTCTTGGGAACTATGAAATAGATTTGAGTAGAATCCTCAGCCATATTCACTGGCGGCACTGGAATAATTGCCCTGTTTGAGTGAGGTAGTCCAGGGTCTGAGACTTTGCTTGTCTCTTCACGGGTGCTTTGGAACCAGGATGACAAAAATTGCCCTTTGAGGAATTATTGAAAATTCTATTGCATAACCTAAAGCCAGAATTTCCAGAACCAAAGCATCTGATGTTATCTAGGTCCATCTTGTGTAAAATTGTGCAGTCTTTCAACAAGGGAAGGGAGGCAGAGATGGGCTTGTGTACCCTCGTTGTGAGGTGCCGCTTTTCTTCCTGGGCCTCTGTTGCATCGTCAGGCAAGGGCTCCTCTGGTACTATTGCTCTTGAAACCAGAATAGGCTCCTTTACTACTCTGGTTTTCCTAAGTCACGAAAGGGACACAACCCCCCTTGATACTGTGACGTGATAAACCCTCTATTATTATTGTGTAATATTTGTATTATAAATAAATGGTCTGTGACTGTCTCACACAAGTCAGTAGTGAGTGAGAGACTTGACTTTTGACCCCAAGAGGTTTCAATGGTGCTGACAGCTGCAGGATGTATAAACAGACCAGAGAAATCTAATTAACAAGCCTTCCTTCCAGAGGGACAGTTTATTGCCCTCATCGCCTGTGCTGCCTTTGAAGTTGTTTCATGTATCCATTTATGACATGCAGGAAGAGACTTATCTGGCTGCATGCTGATGAGAAGTCATAAAACCTGAGCTCACTCTAGAACAGAAATCAGCAGTGAAACAAAAGAAATGTTTGATTAAAGACTGTCATTTTGGGTAATGGCTAATTGCTGATTTTTCACAATAAGAACTTATATCCTTGCAGATAACTATGTTAAGGAAAATTATGTTAAGAATTAACTCTAAGGGAGGGTCTAACTGACCTCACAAAAGGGGTGGGGAGATGCATCTTGAAATGATCCTGCATCTGGTGAAAGTGTGATATATGATTGTTGGACTCTGAGAGAGACAGTTCTCTGGACTTGAAAGCACATGAAAGGTAATAACAGATAGGAAAAGAACTCAAGTATTTGAAATAGGATTTTGTATTCTGTACCTTTACATTGTCTTTTTATATCACTGTAGGATAATGGTAGAATTGCTCTGTGTCTGATTTTTCCTGTTTTACAATTTTTAGTAAACCATATTTTCTTTAAAATACTGCCTGTGCTCCTTCTGTTATTTTTACATGTGATTGCTGAACCTGTGTTTAAGTTGGACAGCTGATAAGAGCTTGAATGGTGTTACTAAACTTACTTAAAGGTAAAATACCTAGGTCTCATATAGAGTTGTAAGGGTACATTTGGAAACCTGGCTTGGTGCCCTGGGCTAAGGATTGTACTGCATTCCGAAGAGGATACATATCTGAGCCTGAAAATTGGGTATGCTAGCATAAGGTTCACATTTTGACTCCCTCCAGAACTCTAGGCTAATAGGTGATTCGGATCCAAAACAGACAGGAGGGTTACCCTGTATGTCACCTGTTCACACTATTGTACTCTGAGGTTGGCACTGTGGGAGCAGAAGGCCTGACCTGCAGAATGCATTTGTGACAGATACTCTCTCTGTCGGCCGCCTCTTTGACCTTTTGGAGTTGAACCAACCTTTTGCTGTTGCTTTGACACTGGGAGGTGGCTCTTTTTATCCTTGCTGTCCTTCAAAATATCATCCAGGCCAGAACTAAACAACAAGCCTCCCTCAAGGCTAAGATAAACAGCTTGGTCTTCGAAGCCTGATCAGCGACCCAATGTCGAAGCCACACTCCTCACCTAGCAGACACAATGTGGTAAGCAGAGTGAGCCGACATGCGCAAATTCTCCACCGTAGCATCCTCTAAGAAGGTGCAGGCCATGGATACCAACTGTAAAATGCTCACCCCTCTGAATCTGGGGGAACAAAGCTGCCCAGAGGCATAACCCACAACCTTAAGGCTCTGTCAATAATAACGGAGGCAAAGGAGGTGCAGAGGTTTGCGTTGTTGAGGCAAAGCTCTTCTTAACTGAAGCATCCACTGCCATGCATGCAATCCACATAAGGCCAAGGACCCTTCAAAAGGAACAGTGGTGTGCCTGATGGAATTATGAACCGCGTTATCCACCAGAGCAGGGCTTTCCCACTTGCAGGTATTTTCTTCCAAAAAGGGAAACATCGTACCTTAGGTTTTGGCATATATTTTCTTTGATCTGCACCTGCCCATTCCTGTTCAATAATTTGGTCACAGTGAACAAAGTTTGGAAAACACTTTGGAGCAGAGGAGGTCAAGGACAGGACAGGGTTGACATCCAATGCCTCCATGGACTGCACCTCCTTGAGCTGTAATGTCCTGTATGCCTCTTATCAGATAGGACAAAGATTTTGTATCAAAGGAGGAGGGAGGGACAAGAATCCCCTCTTCAGCTCCATCCACTCCTCTTCCTCTTCCTCCTCCTCCTCAAGCAGCTTCCTAGGGTCAGGATTTTCCCAAAGATCACCAATATACTCATCCTGACCCTCTGTACGGTCAGGGCTGGGGTCTGCCTGCAGATCAATATTAGCAGCCCTGTCCTGCTATGAGTACACCTGGAGGTGCCTGTGGGGCCCCTGACCTGAGGGGCCCAGTTTGTGGTCGGTGTGTTTGATGGGATGTCCTGCAGAACATCGGGGCCCAAAAGCTCTCCTAAAAGCAACAAGAAAGATTTACGCAATTCTGCTTTGCCACTGTCAGCTGGTACAGTGGGTGCATTCCCCTCCGGTTCAGAGCACCGAATAGGGAGGAACTGCCAGAGACATGTTAGCTTGAGTAACACAATGGGGGCAATATGATCCCAGAGGAGAGGGATGCATTACCCTTTTTAGGTCAGACATCTCTTGAAGATTAGAGGTCTCTGATTAGCCATGGTGCCAAGTAAATAACCCTGTAGGTGCCCCCCCCCCCAAAAAAGAACACTGAAGATTCTCCAATACCAAATGTGTAGAACTTCTGCCGCGATCCCCACCTCCCATTGTGAGGCAAAATGCAAAGAGCTGCAAAGAACATGCCTGTCAGTCGCTGGCTGCCAGGAGACTAAAAGTTTTCACTTCGATGGCAGAGCAAAGACTGAAGAGTTGCTGCTGTCTGGCATGCTCATGTGCCCAACATTCTAGGCTGAGTCAGCCTTTGGGTTGTGCCATTTCCCCTAGTAGGGGTGCACAATACTCATCTGTAATGACTA
Source organism: Neoceratodus forsteri (assembly GCA_016271365.2). Taxonomy (NCBI): domain Eukaryota; kingdom Metazoa; phylum Chordata; order Ceratodontiformes; family Ceratodontidae; genus Neoceratodus; species Neoceratodus forsteri. The sequence continues at coordinate 394,457,179 of CM028131.1, read as the reverse complement.
CCCATTGACAATGTGGAGCATTACTGAAACTGTTGTGCATTTTAATACATTGTGAGCCTGTCTGTCTGGTGTTTTCTAAACTTTGTTCTTCACATTTTGGAAATGTGGAACCTGTTGTTCTTAACATTTTGGAATGTGAAGAACAAAGTTGCCCTCTAAACCAATTATAGCAGTTACTGCAAGTTCTACTATGGAAGCGTGAGCTGAACTAAGCTGTCATGGACAGCACACAAACATTGTGCATCGATTCAAAATAGCAGTTTTAACATCAGTAAATCATTCCCATTACAACCACTGTGGTAGCATATTTTAAACTAAGCCCAATGTTTTATAATAAAAAAAGGCACTCGCCTGGTAACACACACACACACAAAAACGACATGAGGCTGTTCTTGTTTATTCTTCTTCTTGTGTGAAGACCTCTACATTTTATGCTGACGACCCGTGACTGTCGAAAGGATCATGGGCACGCTGTCAACAATGCCAGTGCTGAAAAACTGTTCACACTGCATTATTACAAAAACTCCCTTGGCTGTAAACTCGCTAGACTCTCAACGCCTTGTTAGTTCAGTGACATCAGAAGGGCATTTGAGCTTTGCTCTCATGACTCTGATGTCACCGAACTTACTCGGCATTGAGAATCTGCTCATTCACAACAAGGAGGTGTTATTCTATACACTGTCTATGTGTGGACAACATTCTGTACAGTTCCTTACATGAAGAAGGAATTTGAGCTTTGTCTATGTCACTGCCGGGTTCAGAACTTTAAGCACTGTTCTGATTGGTCATCAGCTCTTCGAATCCATGCAGTGACAGACAGTTGGCAAACCAACTAACTGGTTCCCTGAAATTAACTGTACATAATGTTACCCATATAAAAAAATACAAAACACAGTTTACATTTTAACTTGTATTCAGCTACAGTTAAATATGCATCTTTCTGATGCAGTATAATTTATGAGAACAGGAATACTACAGGCAGCTGCACGTAAAAAATACATTTCCTGTCATCTTTGACGCTTTCTATTTTTATGGTTCCTGGATATTCAATGGAATTCAGTTCTACCATCTTACACCAGGCGTGAATAGCACACTGTGTAGTAGAAATGACCTCTTTCACAGTACAGTGGGCTGGATTCAGGAATGACTGTCTTACCTCCGTCTGCAATGCGTACCACTGAAGTTTTAAAGCAGAAAATCATAATGATCAGTTATTCAGCAAACATTATAAACATTAGTGCACTGATATCCACAGTGTTCGAGTTTGCAGTGTCATGTTTGATGATATATCTCACACATTGTCACACATCTGTGTGATGAAAGATTGAGAGGTATATGGCAAGTAAGACTAAAAATAAAGTGATAATTGTACTGTGAAACCAAAAAAGGGTGCAAGCTGTGCAAGCCTATGGACAGTGGAAGTGAACATGCCAATAAATGAAAATTAGGTACTCATGGCAATTCTTGATTTTCCAGAATATCTTCACCATTCAGTCACACTAGTGGGTCTTAGCCGGAGGTGCTAGAACACCATGGGAGCAAAATCTTTTGCAGCTTCAGGAGAGGACTAATGGTGCTGGCACCACCCACGGGTTGACATACTGGCGTTCTTGCAGGTGAGACAGCCAGTAACTGATGCCACTCCACTCCCGTGCCATGCAGAGAGGAAACAAGTGGGAGATAAAAAGAGAATAAGAAGGTTATAGACTCCTAGCCCAAAGGGATAGGAAAAGGATATATGATTTAAAAAACAAAATAAAGCGACTACCAATTTAATATAATTAAGCACTGGGCCTAAGACTGGCACAAGGGTAGCAGGTATCACTGCCAGCACCTGACTCAGCCACCCTGGACAGGAGGTGGTGAAGAGATAGTCAGATACCCCAGCAAAAAGCTCTGGCTAGAACACAGAAGTTTGGAGGACCTCACGTATAGTAGATGGTAGAATGCCATCTATTGAGTCCCGTGCTCTAAGTGGACAAAATTACAGGGGTATGAACCACAAGATGCTCCAGATGAACAGCAGGTGTGTACAGATGGAATCCAAGAGCACACTATCTTCTTGTCACTTCAAAGGGTGAAGAAAAGGAAAGAAATAGGTGAGCAATGTGTTGTTCCACAGCTAGTGCATGGAAAAAACACCCAGTTCAACAAACCAGGAACTATAGCACAAGCCCAGTGTCTTCCTTTGGAAGACAGAAGGAAAAAACAAACATCCTGTCTAGAAGGCCCTGCTGCATAATAGAGCTGGGGAGGACAAGATGAATGCAAGGCAGCAACAGGGACATGATGAACATATTCCTAACAGGGGAAGAGTCTAGGTAAACAGAGAAACCCCAAGATTAACACCTTTTTTCCCTTGTTGGTGGAGAAGAGGCAAGAGGCCCAATTCCCATTTATGTTTTCTGGAAGAATGAGCTGAAGCTCCAAGAGAGGAGGCTTGAAGGAGTGGCAGGAAGGATGCCAGTTTGCAATGGGTGAGTTGCCCAGAGGCCTTGGCTCTATGGGAGGCAGGCGTGGACTGAATAGCGAAGATGTTCTGGAAGGTCAAGAATTACTGTGAGTACATACTCAAAAGCACATGGTTACAACAAAAAACAAAAGTGCTCTAGCTTCGGACAAACTAAGTCCTTTTCCAGAAACTTTATGACAGTTATTTAGAAAATCCCATACTATTAACACCCATATAATGCATAAAAACAGAAATAATTCTTGTTGGTTTAACATATTCATTTGAAACACAACAGAAGATTGCGTCAGAGACGCTAATTAATACCAGTATGCTTTTAGCTGAGAAGCCCCTGAAGGTCTAAGGTTATCAAGAAATAGCAACAAGCTGAGAGTTTACCTCACATAAATTTTAAAATGTCTCAGTATGTTTCAAGAAAACAGTCTACCGATAACAAAACCTTAGGATATTATTCCCCCTAATTACATGTAAGATGAGCTTACAACTTGAATTACAAATGTCATTGTGTTTTAAAGAACATGGTTAGTGAAAGGCAACCTATGGATAACAAATATATGCTAAAGTGAGGCCTAATTGCAAGTTAAAAAATAAGCCTTAAAATTAAAATAAACAGAAATTACATATATATATATATATATATATGGCATACAGAGGGTTTAAAATGAAGTTTACTCAAAGTGAGCAAATGCGTCACACAAAATGTAATCTAGAACTTAGCTTGAGACGTTTTCCCAACTATACTCTCAACCAGTTAATATATTCCATAAACTTTAAGGCCTTCAGTGTTGTAACATGATTTAATACATGATAATATCAATTGTAAGTATACGTGCCAAATAAAAATTAAAAAAAACAAAACTACTTGTCAAGGATCCCCAAGAAATTGAGATGAGCCTGATATGTACAGATTTCAACACAGTGCCACTGTATAACAAACATGTATAGAATCAGTCTAAGGAATCTGAATGAAAACTCATAGGAATAAAATCCCCCAGCCCCCACCCCCTTCCTGGGAAAGATAACTTGTAGGAATGAGATATATGTACAAGAGTCCTAATACATCATCATTCACACCAACCTTTGCAGTATTTACCCAAAAGAATTAAACCTTTCAAGAACCTCCAAGTAAATGAGATACAGAATTTAAAATGTGACAGTATGTAATCCAACCACTGACAACTAGTAGAAGGAAGTAAATGTTCACTATATGAGAACTAAGAGTCCTAGCCACTGTAACACCATTATGTCATCTGCCTGAATGAAAGCCTACCTCAATATCACCACAATAACCACACCCACCATACCCACAAAAATACCCCAACACCCACATAAAAATTACCCCATGCCACACACACCCACATACTCATTCATACACAAGTAGGTTTTTTTTTTTTTAATTTGGCACTTATACTTACCATTGATACTACCATGTTTTAAATCCTGTTACAACACTGAAGGCCTTAACGTTTATGGAATGTATTAACTGGTTGAGAGTACAGTTGGGAAAATGTCTCAAGCTAAGTTCTATATTACATTTTGTGTGAAACATTTGCTCACTTTGAGTAAACTTCACTTTAAATTCTGTATGCCACACATATACATAAAATTTCTGTTTATTTTAATTTGAGGCTTGTTTTAACTTGCAATTAGGCCTCATTTTAGCATATATTTGTTATCCACAGGTTGCCTTTCATTAACGTGTTCTTTAAACACAAGGACACTTGCAATTAAAGCTATAAACTCATCTTAAATGTAATTAGGAGAATAATATCTAAGAATTTATCATCAGTAGACTGTTTTCTTGAAACACACGAGACATTTTAAAATTTATGTGAGATGAACTCTGCTTCTTGCTATTTCTTGAAAACCTTTGATCACTTTGTTCTTCTGTTGTAACATCTAGGTTGGTCCAATAAAGGTGTCAAACCATTTGCTTTTGGATCTGTTCTTATTAGGACCAATATGGCAACTACACTATTTGTTTGTCAACATGTGAGTACATACCGTAATTTTCGTGTTTTCAAAGAATTAATCTTCACAATTCAGTCACACTAATGGGTCAGAGTAGCAAGCTTTCCCCAAACAAGGGAAGGAGTCGGATCACCCTGCATGAAAAATATCCCTCGGGTCTCTGTGGAGGATTTTATTGATTTATTTATTGGAATATTTGGAGTAACACCTTTGAACAGAACTTGTTTACAAAGGTTCCACATCATAGGTACAGTAAGATACAGATACATTACAGTGATGAAAACGTGAGAGAAAGGATTGTGCAAGATCCGGGATACATATAACCTTTTTGTTTTTAGCCTGTATTTTTCTCCTGCAGTGCGGTCCCCTCATCTGGAGGGCGTCCCAACCCGCCCCCCAGTATCCACCAGCCAGCGCTGGCACATACCCCCAGGGCCCTGCCCTGGCAGGGCTGGCAGGGTTCCCCAACCCTGCCGGAGACTGGATCCAATGTGGCCAGTGCCGTGGCTAACCGGGAGTGGAATCTGCGAGGCATCCTCCGTCATCTGCCGCACTGCTCCTTTTTCTGTTTTCTTGCCCTCTTGCAGGTGCACGGCGTGCAATGATGCCTGCGACAGGGTCATGCACGCTCCCATGCGCGCCATGTCAAATGTGTCCCGCCTCCCGCCCCCACGTTGCTGTGGCTCCGTGTCACTGAGCCACTACCTCTGCTAGGGTTCAGGCGTGCACCAGCCGCTGATTCCCCCCCCCCCTCGGAGATGGAGGGCAGTCCGTCGGATGCTCGATCCATCTCCTGCCATGTTGATCCATGGCGGCCCATGCTCATTCCCGAACACAGGTGGCCGGCATGGCACAAGGTGTGGCATCCAGCGCCTCAACCCTCAGCACCACTGGGCCGGCACATATAACATTTACAATAAACAAAGAATCAGTAAAATGCTAGTTTCTATGCTCAAGAATAATATAAGGTGCAGCAGTAGGTTCTGCCTTGTCAACTGTAAAGGCAGCTGCGGAGAGGAAACGTTGTTTGCAGCAATCCTGGCATGTCAGGTAGGACTCAGCACCACCGCCACAAAGGAGCCAACAAGTGTGATATAATTCGCAGCATTTATTAAAGGCAAAATATGTAAAAAGGCATATAAAGGAGTACAAACCTCACAAAAAGTGCAAATGCACCAAAGCTAGATAGTGCAGGTAGAGCCCTCACAAAACACTCCAACCGGTTTCACCCAAAGGGCTTCTTCAGGAAGTGAACAACACCCTCAAACTCACACTTAGCGATTATACATATAAATATATATATATATATATATATATATATATATATATATATATATATATATCAATCAGTCTTAAAGGGACAGAGCCCAATTTCTAATTAAACTGATAAATCAATAAAACATCATACTAAACAGCACAAAACATAAATGCATGAACAATGTGAACATACAGGTAATATAAAATAACCATACAAACATAAAAATCCCACAAAGTACTACTAAAACAAAGCTGAGTCTCACACTTCACTATAAAGTAAATATAGACATAAACACCAAGCTACATAATACACAAAGGGTATAGATAGTCAATTGAGAGGTGAAAACTCAGTTCTAACTACATTATACAGGACATGAAATAATGCAATCTTTCAGAAAAATGGAAAATCTTCCTGCACTTGTGGAAAGAACTAAATTGGTATATAATCTCTGAACACTAGCAAAAGCCAGTACATACATATACATACAAGTACAAATACAAATATACTTGATTTACTACAACTGAACACATAAATTGGAAGAATACACGCACTCAAGTGTAACCCCCCCTGCAAATGGGGGTTCCCAAAAGACTTCCAGGAGCTTGCTTGAATGCTCCAAGCCTGAATGGTGTTTGGCGTTTAAGCCATTTATCAGTGAGTGTTTTTAGAGCCTCTGGTACTGTCTCTTTAAGAGCTGTCTGCTTGCAGACATAATTAGTTTGTATGGGGGACTGTGTGCTTCTCTGTTTGAGTACCACTCGAGCTGCTGCCAATACACTCCATTTTTGCAGTCACTAGGAGTGCAAAGGGAACCTATCTGAAAGATGTAACTGTTTGCCAGAAATCATTTAGAGTAATAATGAAATTACAGTTTGTCTAACCTGCTTTCTTTGCAGTCAGAACTGTGTCTGCCTAGTTCCCATTCTGGTTTTGAACTGCTGAACTGGACCAATCAGTGTGGGGTAAGCTAGCTCTAAAATGGTGCCTTGACGAATCAGAACTTGGACTCATAATCTGAGCCAGCCACAAGAGGATTGTATGGGCAGTGACTCTGGGAGATGTAGTTTAGACTGGCGCCTTTTTGGACCAACAGCAGCAGTCTATTGTGAGTGACAGCCAATCCAGTCAAGAACTGGGAGGAACTCAAAGGAAGTGCCGGTTTTGTCTGTTGGAGTTTCAGTTTAGCTCTGGCAGTGAAGGGAAAGGAACCCTGTGCTCCTTCAGTGCACAGTTTTAGTCAAAAACATGTTAAGGTCCAGAGTTCGGTCTGCAGCTTGTGTAACTGCTTGTTAGGACTGAATCCATCCTGTGAAGAGAATCAAAGGATATCTGAAGAGTAGAAACCAGGCTCACCCTGTAGAAGACTGGAGAAACTGCTGATTTGCACTCTGTCTGTCAGAACTGAATCTGCTGTGTGTTCTCCTGGGTATTGTGCAGTAATTGCGATCGGGATACAGATGCAGCCTGCCTGGTATAGTGCTTTCTTTTACCATATAAATGTGTGAAGAGGTTTGTGTACCTCAGTGAATCCTGCTGCCATTAAGTGACTTTTGCCTGTGACTGTTTACCATATAAATGTGTGAGGAGTCTCTTGGACCTCAAGAGTAGCCCTGCTGACATTGAAGGACCCTATCTTGTTTGGAGGTCGTGAGTACTAATTCAGAGTCGCTCCCTGTTGAATTGCCACATTAAATCCAAATGGAATTACTGTACTGCTGACTGTTTAACTAATTTTTCTTTTCTCAGTGTGAAAGGGCCCTACCAGCTGCCACGGTTTGGACTAGCCACTGGGGCTTGGGTACCCAGGGACAGTAACTGATAGGGATAGGCCTGTCACAGAGCCATAGGTAGATGAGTAGAGTGATAAGCTAATTAACCTGATTTCCCCTGTCCTTGTTTTATCCCTAAATAAATCAGAGCTGCTTGTTTCAGCAAAGTTATACTGCCTGAGGTAACTGTCTATGTTAAAGTACTGTACTGTGATTGTTGCACTGTATCTTATTTCACAGGAGGTCCCAGTGCGGAATCAGTCCTGGGGTAAGTGTATACTGTGAAGGTAATTCTGATATATTGTGTGGGCCACTAGTGGGAAGAAAGGGGTTGCAGTGTCCCAGAGGGCTGTGACCAAGTTAGTTTAACTATTGCAAACCCTGACCTCTGGGTGGAGGCACCCGCCATTGGATCCAGGCCCCTCAACCTGTTAGTGGCAAATCAGGCAGGGGTAGTAGCCCCTGGGATAGCGCCATCTAGGGGTTACACAAGTATAAGCATGAAAAAAGGATTGGAATATATAAGATTATGGACAATTTTGTAGCACTAATGAAACACTTAATCCTAGTGCACCATCTAGGTCACAACACCATATACATTTATTTATTTGTGTAAAGGAACTGGAAGATCAATCTCATCATTAAGACCAGGCAGATCAAGGGCACGCAATGTGTATATCCAAAAGGTTTCCTTCTCTGCCAGAATCTAACATAGAAACATAGAAGTTGACAGAAGATAAGGACCGCAAGGCCCATCCAGTCTGCTCATTTCTTTTTCTACCTTACAAATGTGCCATCATCCTTTGCTGTCAGTGGCCTATCTATTCATACTCATCTGTATTGCTCCCTTATGCCTATCCCATGCCTGTCTGAAGCCCTGCACTGTATTCATAGCCACCACTTCCTGGAGGTAGGCCGTTCCATGCATCCACCACCCTTTCTGTGAAAAAGAACTTCCCTCACATTACCCTTAATCGGCCTCCCTCTAATCTCATGCTGTGTCCTCTTGTCCTATTTTCTTATATTGAAACATGTTAGACTCTTTAACCTTGTTAATGCCCTTGAGGTGTTTGAATGTTTCGATCATAACACCTCTCTCCCTCCTTTGCTCTAGGGTATACATATTGAGCTCTGTTAATCTGTTCTCATCGTCTTCTGATACGGTCCTTGCACCATTTTGGTTGCCCTTCTCTGGACTGCCTCAATTTGGTTAATGTCCTTGTGAAGGTGTGGCCTCCAATACTGCACACAGTACTCCAGATGGGGCCTAACCAGTGTCTTGTAAAGAGGGATTATTACCTCCCTCTTACGACTTGTGATACCCTTACTAATACACCCTAACATTCCCCTAGCCTTACCTACTGCTTTAGAGGTCTGCTTGGACAATTTCAGGTCATCGGTGATGATGATGCCCAAGTCTCTTTCTTCCTTTGTGACTGCCAGCAACTCCCCTCCCAGCCTACAGGTGGATTCAGGGTTTCTCTTCCCTATGTGCATGATCTTGCACTTCTTTGCATTAAATCCCAGTTGCCACTCTTCCGACCATTTTGCTAGTTTATCCAGATCTCTTCTCATTCTGTCCCCCCATCTGGATAATCTATTCTGTTGCAGATCTTGGTGTCATCTGCAAACAGACAAGCCTTACCCTCTAGTCCATCTGCAATGTCACTGATGAAGATATTGAAGAGGACTGGCCCCGGACTGATCCTGAGGTACCCCACTTGTGACTTGCATCTCTTCTGACTGTATACCATTTACCACACTTTCTGTTTTCTGCCCATCAACCAGTTTGCCACCCTGTTGACCAACTTCCCGACCCATCCACGCCTACCCAGCTTATTTATCAATCTTCTATGTGAACAGTGTCGAAAGCTTTGCTGAAGTCAAAGTAGGCGACATCAACTGCACCCCTTGGTCCACCACTCTGGTTGCCCAGTCAAAGAAATCTATGAGATTAATTTGACAGGACCTTCCTTTGTAAGCCCATGCTGTCTTGGATCCTGTGCCTATAGATTCCAGGTGTTCACTATCCTTTCCTAAGGAGTGCCTCCATAATCTTGCCCACTACTGAAGTAAGACTGACTGGTCTGTAGTTCCCTGCCTCTTCCTGCTACCACTCTTGTGGGGCGGCATCACATGAGCCCTTCTCCAGTCTTCTGGGACCTCTCCTGTGCTCAGAGACTCACTAAACAGTTCTGATAATGGCTCTGCTAGTTCCACCCTTAGCTCCTTTAGTACCCTGGGATGTATGCTATCAGGTCCCATTGCCTTGTCCACCCTGAGTTTAGCGAGCTCTTGTAGGACCCTTTCTTTTGTGAAGGGAGTAGTGCTCACCTCCCTCCCCACTGTGTCCATGGTGCTGAGCTGTGGGCCCTGCCCTACCTTCTCTTCAGTAAATACTGAGCAAAAGTATCTACTAAGGATAGACGCTTTTACAGGGTCCTCCTCACACGCCCCTTTCTCCCTTTGAGCTTAGCAATACCCCTCTGGACTTTCTCCTTTCACTAATGTATCTATAGAAACTCTTGTCACCTTCCTTTACTGTTTGTGCTAGTGTTTCCTCAGTTTGGGACACTGCCTGCCTTACTGCCTTCCTGCTTCCCTTAGGGCAGTTTGGTATGCCTCTCTATCTTCATCCCACTGTATTCCCTTATATTTCCTGAAGGCCACCCTTTTGGCTCTGACCTTTTCTGCTACTGTATTTGAGAACCAAAGTGGTTTCCTTCTTCTTTTTCACTTCCTTTTCTAAGACAATGGGATGTTGCTTCAAGTATTGCATCCTTAATGCTTGCCCACTTTGCCTGTACCCCCTCACCTGTGCTTCTTTTTGTCAGGGCTAGCTTAACTCTGTTGGCCATCTTATCTGCTTGGCACTGCTCCCTCTAGGACCAACAAAGGCGTGGTCAGTTCCACAAAAAGTAAATTTATGCATATTTGTGTCTCTCTGTGACAGAATGTGAGAACACAGTGCACTCTTTTCATCCCCGAGTCTAATGGAACTGAGATGTTCACACACTCTGGTTTTGAGGGGCCGTGTGGCCATGCCCACATAAAAAGCTCTATGAGAACATGTAGCTAGATAAATCACATTCTGTAGCTGGTACTACAATTAATGAAATGCCTAATCTCAAATGATTTGGGATTGTCACATAAAGAAAAGTTTTAGATTTAACCATCACTGAACATTGTGTACATCTACCACAGTAAAAACTCCCCTTAGATTTGTTAGATAGCCAGTCACTATTCTTTGGGACTGGCAAATAGGGAAAGGGAACATTGTTTAACTAGGAGTAGCAGACTAAGCCGAAGCTTGTTTCCAGATGTGGCCTGGAAGCACAAGGAAGTTAAGTGACTTGCTCAGGATCATACAATATGCACCTAGGCGGCTGTGGGATTCAAACCCAGGTCTCCAGATCTGCAGCTCAGAGCCTTAAGCGACTGCACTATACTGCCTCCTAACTAACTCCTAAATAACTGTGGACCAGTAGGTCTCTCAGATTAGTACCCCGTTTGTACACAATTTTAGGTGGTGTAGATGCCACAGATTTAAGTGCTGTTTCTGTGCTCAAAATGTGCCAATACTTATTAATAGTATGGCTAACCAGTTGACTATCCCCTTCCATACATTGTAAAAAATAGAACCACACCAGGATTATTCTTACCATTTATCCTGTATTGCAATAACTGGTCCCTTGGTATGTCTGCCACTTGTGCCTGTACAGCCTGAAGTAGGGCAGAGGAATATCCCATCCCTGAATCGCTGAAAATGGAAATTACGTACCTACCATCATTCTTGATCTTCTCGGACAGAGTCTCCACCACTCATTCACACTAATGGGAGTACGCCGGAGGTGCCAGAACCCAGCAGGAGCAAACTTTTTCAGGAGGGCTGGCGCCTGAGATGAAGCCACGAGGAAGCGGCACCGCAAGCCCGGTGCGTGCAGTAATGACTATCTCGGCGTCGACCTTCCAACAGCCTCAGTACCTTTTTTCCAAGGAGGCGCAGCGTAACTAACCTAGAAAGGACTAACCTAAAAATTGGACATAAGACAGTCCGAACAACCCGTGTAAGAAGGGTAAACAACAAAGTCTTCACAGCTCAGCCATTGAGGGAGTGAAGACCATAAACAGAGAAGTAAGCTCAAGGGATGGTGGGTGGGCGTGTGAATGAGTGGTGGAGACTCCATCCAAGAAGATCAAGAATTACGGTAGGTACATAATTTCCATATCTTCCTGGACATAAAGTCTCCACCACTCATTCACACTAATGGGAGAGTACCAAGCTAAATGATCCCCCCGAGATGGGTGGCAGGAGATAAAGAGCTCACATGTTTAGGACAGAAGTCCATTAAGAATGGTCCTGCCAAAGCGACAGAGGATGTCTGGCATGGACAGCCAAGCGTGAGTGCTTAATGAATGTATGCACGGAGCTCCAGGTCTGCATTGCAAATATATGCAATGGGCACGTTATGGATTTCCACCAGAGATGCCGTGACTGCTCTGGTAGAGTGAGCATACACTCTGCCTTCCAGCTTGACCTGTGCCATAGAATAGCAGTGGCGAAGGCATGCCACCAGCCACGCTGAAATGCACCTAATAGCAACAGGTTGACCCAGTCGGATCTTGCTGAAGGAAACAAACAGTTGTTGAGCCTTGCGAATCTCCTTCCTTTCTATCTAGATAGAACCGCAATGCTCTCTTAACATCCAGCGAATGAAGGGTATGCTCCCCTTCATTCTGGAAGTTAGCAAAGTAGGTAGGAAGGACCAAAGGTTGGTTTAGATGGAATTCTGAGACAACCTTAGGGAGAAACTTAGGATGAGCCCTAAGAACTACATTGTCTTTGTGCAATACAGAGGCTCGAAAGGTTTATGAGTGAGCATGTCTAGCACAATGTTAATGTCCCAGGCTGCAACTGGACATCTAATAGGAGGTCTAGTATGCAGAATACCACTAAGAAACCTCTTAACTACAGGCAACTGAGCCAGCGACATGGAAAGTACCGGCTCATGATATGGCGAAATGGCACAAAGATGAACTTTGACTGTGGAGTACTGCATACCTGTATTTGAGAGGTCTAAGAGATACTCTAAGACTTTATTCGGTGAGCAGGAAAAAAGATTCCAAGAGGATTTTGCACACCAGATAGAGAAACGCTTCCATTTGCTGCGTTGGTTTTTCTAGTGGCCGGCTTACGCACAGCCAAAAGAATATCTGAAACTCTACGAAAAACATTGAACCTATTCACCTCTATATCTTCAGGAGCCAAGCGTGAAGATGAAGCTACCTCAGGTCGGGATGGACCACAGGACCCTGAGTCAGAAGGTAAGTCTGAAGGGAAGTGTTTTTCGAGGGGGTGTTCTGATAGCCTGTTGAGTAGCAGGAACCATATTTGCCGAGGCCAGAAGGGGGCAACGAGAATCATTCTGCCCTGCTTGGGACTCCAATTTGAGCAGTACCCTCTGAATTAGGGGAAGAGGAGGAAATGCGTATAAAAAGCCTTTTGTCCACCGCAGCCTGAACGCATCCCGACAAAAACTGCCAGGTCTTGGATTTCTGGAGCAGAAGAGAGGCAGTCTTGCGTTGAGTGGGGACGCAAAAAGGTCCAGGTCTGGAGTTCCCCACTCTTTGAAGAGTGACTGAATGATGGTTGAGTCGAGAGACCACTCGTGAGGATCCGCCTCCGTTCTGCTCAGACAGTCTGCCACCTCGTTTTGTACTCCTGACAGGTAAACTGCCTGAATCAGACCCTTGTGCTCCAGGCACCATTCCCACACTCTCATTACTTCCCTGCATAATGGGTAACAATGTGCACCACCCTGTTTGTTGATGTAGTACATCACTGCCTTGTTGTCTGTTTGAAGGAGACTGTTCTTGTGACAGAGTATGTCCTTCAGAGCTCGGACTGCATACAGGATGGCTCTCATTTCCAGGATGTTTATGTGAAGTTGAGCCTCGTCCTGATTCCACATACCCTGGGTGTGGAGATCCTGGCAGTGAGCTCCCAACCCATCAGAGGCGATTCGTGGTAATGGAGATCTGATGATCCAGAGGGGTGAAGGGATATCCTTCCAGGAGGTTGTCTTCCTGAGACCACCAGGTGAGCAACCTCTTCAGAGGTTCTGTCACCTTGATGAAAAAGGACTGAGGGTGGGTGGCTGGGGACCACTGAGCATCCACTGAGAGGTTCTCATGTGAAGACAAGCTTAGGGTACAGTGAACACCGAGGATGCCATGAGGCCCAGCATCTGTTGCATCGAGATAGCTCAAACCGAGCTGCGTTCTCTGATGTATTGGGCCATCTGTAAGATATCGCTCCTTCTGTCCTCTGGAAGAAAAGCCTTTGCACAGGAGGTGTCCTTAAGAGTTCTTATGAAGAGGAGCTTCTGGGAGGGCTGTAACTGCGACTTGTTGAGGTTCAGCAGGACTCCCAAGGATGTGAGGAAGTCTAAAGCCATGGCCACGGCCTCCAGAGTCACTTGCCTGGAGGGACTTGCTAGAAGCCAGTCGTCCAGATACGGGAACACTTGTATTCTGAGTTTCCTGAGGTGTGCGGTGAGAATTGCACAACACTTTGTAAAAACTCGAGGCGCTGAGGACAGCCCAAAGGACAGGACTCTGAACTGATAGTGTTGACCCAATGCCATGAACCTTAGGTATCTGTGGTGCTTTGGTGTATCAGCATGTGTTGGTAGGCATCCTGCATGTCCAGGAGGCTAACCAATCGTAACGATGAATCAAAGGTAGCAGGGTACCTAGTGATATCATCTTGAACTTCTTGTGAAGGAATTTGTTTAACTTTCTGATATCCAGAATGGGGTGCATACCGTCGGTTTTCTTTGGGACCAGAAAGTAATGGGAGTAGAAACCTGTGTTTCGTTGATCCAGTGGAACTACTTCTACTGGCCTGTTGTTCAGAAGGCCTTCAGAAGGCCTTGTACCTCAGAAGCAAGAAGGTCTGACTGAGCCATAGACAGCCTGGGCTGCCGTTTGGGAGTATGATCCGGAGGGGTTTCCAAAAGATTGAGAGAGTACCCCTAGCGGATTATCCTGAGGACCCATTTGTCTGATGTAATAGATTTCCACTGGTTGTCGCACTGAGTCAGACGTCCTCCCACTGCTGAGGAGGAGGAGTCCCCCTTGGGCAGCTGAGGTGGACCTGGGCCGGAAACTCAGAAGGTGGCACTGGGCACTTTTGGTCCTTGTGCCTTCTGCTGCACTTTCTTTTGCGGCTGAGGGTTCTGGTTTCTGTTAAAACCTCCTCTGCCCTTGCCCTGAAAGGACTGAAGGTTGTGAAACTGGCGATTGTTACCACACCCTCGGGAGGGGGCGGGTGTAGGTCTGGCTGTCTTAATGGCAGACCTAGTCTTCCATGTGGCCTCTAGTGCCTGCTCCACCTGAGGTCCGAACAGATATATACCGTCGAAAGGTAAGGCCATGACTTGCTGCTGGGCGTCATTTGTGAAGCCCGAAGTACGCAGCCAAGAGTGGTGACGGGTGAAGATGCCAACCCCTGCCGCCCAGGAAGCGGTATTGAAGGAGTCCATTACAGCTTTAACCTGTTGGTTATTGGACTTGATACCCTAGTTACAGTTTGAAGTAGCTCTGAGTGAACCTCCGATTCAGGTAGAGCTTCTATCATTGCTTTGAGCGAATGCCAAAGAACATACTCATATTGAGAAAATGGCCCTGGTAGCTGGCAATGAGCATGCCTAGGGTTGGAGGCAGCAAAGACTCTCTTACCTAAGGTGTCTATCTTGTGAGATTCTTTGTTTATATGATGAGCTGTAGATTCCTGAGAAGTACAGCCTTATCATTCTCTGCCAAGACCACTATGGCATCAGCAAGGCTTGTGAGCCCAAGATGGGACGATCCTTGAGGGCATTTCCGTCTATGGACTTGGCCACAGAAGGAATAAGAGCTGGATTCTTCCACACCATCTGTGAAAGGGTCTCGAAAGAGGGCTGTACTGGAGGGGTTAAATCCATAGGGATTTCTGGGACATGAAGATATTGGAGACGAAGAAGCTTCCCAGGATCGATTTCTGTGGTCTGGAGAGAAAGGGTAGAATTTAAATTCTTGAGCAGCGACTTAAAGGAAAGGTCCTCAATAACAGGCTCTGCAGGAGGATTGATCCCTGCCCCCAGGGCAGTGTCAGCATCAACATCATCACCCAGCTTATGATCTGGATTGGGCTCAAAATCATCTCCTAACAGTCCAGGGGACTGCATAGACAGGAACGGAGTGAAAACCAGGAGGAAAAAGAGAAGGAGAAAGAATCAGAGTCGAAAACCTCTGAAAACCAGACGGCACCACACCCATCCCCTTCGAAGAAAATGGCGCTGAGAACAAAGAAGCCATCACAGAAAGCGGCGTTGCATGACACCGACAAAGAGCCGACACCACACTGACACTATCACGGGCGCCGGAGGCATCGACAAATAGCACGGCATCACCGCACCGCTTGTCAGCCCGACACCAGAACGGCACTGGAGAACCTGCAGCTGCCAGAGGCACTGGTAGACAGGACTCGCGGCGCCACAAGGGACCCCGGAGCTGGAGAAGTTGGCACCGCAGATGACAGCAATGTTACAGAAGTCTGAGAACTGCGATTTGAAGTTACAGGATGAAAAATGGCAGGAGATAAGGGCATCAGTGTAGACTCCTGCGCCGCAGCCGTGTGAGGGAGACAGACACCAGAGCACAGAGTCAATGGCACCGAAGAAGGTGCCGTGTGACTAGGAAGACCCAACCACCCCACCTGCCATACCAGAACTGAAGGGCCCGATGACCCCGATGTCGGAATGGCCAGTTTGGGCAATCGGGCCAACCTCCGAGCCCACTGCTACATACGAGCAGCCCACTGGTGAAACTGCTCATCAAGCTCCTCCAACAGGCAGAGAGGGACTCCGTGTCGAAGAGGTCGGCCATCAGAGACAGAAACCAGCAATTCCGACAGAGGTGGAGACTGGCACCTGGCCCTAATAACTGATCGTCTATGTGCTGACGGACCAGAGGGCGACCTTGAGTGATGCCATTTCTTCTTCGACCTGTGTGTGAAGAAGAACTTGAGGCCGAAAGCTGTTGAGAATGGGACCGTTTCTTTTTATGCTTTCGGGGGGGACCGCCCATCTCCCTGAGCACCGGACCATCTGTTGTCAGGCCCCCCCTCTGGGGAGGGAGGCGGACCAGACCCGGCCCCGCTGACTGAACAGCTTTCATACAAATTCTCCCTACCGTCACCTGCCCCATTCTTGGTCGACTCCATCAATGGAGGGCTGAAGACTTCTCTCTTGTATAAGTAGAATGTATTAAATATAATCGGTACTTATCAAAGATAAAATACAAAACAAGAAACTCAAAACTAAGCTGCTAGTTTGAAGTTTGACTCCCGTAGCGACGTCATCACTGAAGCGCACTCTGATGGTGGAGAAAGGAAATGAGGCGTTGGAGTCATGTGCCGCCCAAGTGACTCCATCTCAGGTGCTGGCCTCCATGAAAAAGTCTGCTCCTGCTGGGTCCTAGCCTCCTCCGGAGTACTCCCATTAGTGTGAATGAGTGGTGGAGACTTTATGTCGAGGAAGATCAGTTCTATACTCCTATCATTGCACATTTGGGGGTCTGAACAATTTTGTTTAACCCTCAGAAACTATTATGACTATATTGATTTGTGGCGTAGATATACTGACGACGTGTTGATGGTGTGGTGGGGTGATGTTGAACAGTTGCATGCCTTTATAGCTTACTTGGAGAGATCGAATCCGAATCTACGATTCAGTGTACACTATTCGTTACACAGCATTAGCTTTTTGGATTTGACCATCTGTAAGGAAGGAGATGGTATGAACACCACCGAGATTTTTCGTAAACCTACTGACAGGAATGCTTTACTACAGTCCGGCAGCTGTCATCCACGCCACACCATCAACAACATCCCAAAATCCCAGTTTCTAAGGGTTAAACAGAATTGTTCTACACCACCCAAGACTGTGTACAAGCGGGGTACTAATCTGAGAGACCTACTGGTCCACAGTTATTTGCCAGTCCCAAAGAATAGTAACCGGCTATTTAACAAACCTAAGGGGAGTTTTTACTGTGGTAGATGTACACAATGTTCAGTGATGGCTAAATCTAAAACTTTTTCTTCATGTAACAATCCCAAACCATTTGAGATTAGGCATTTCATTAATTGTAGTACCAGCTACAGAATGTGATTTATCTAGCTACATGTTCTTGTAGAGCTTTTTATGTGGGCATGACTACACGGCCCCTCAAAACCAGAGTGTGTGAACATCTCAGTTCCATTAGACTCAGGGATGAAAAGAGTGCAGTGTGTTCTCACATTCTGTCACAGAGAGACACAAAAATGCATAAATTTACTTTTTGTGGAACTGACCACACCTTTGTTGGTCCTAGAGGGGGCAGTGCCATGCAGATTCTGGCAGAGAAGGAAACCTTTTGGATATACACATTGGGTGCCCTGGACCTGCCCGTCTCAATGATGAGATTGATCTTTCAGTTCATTTACACAAATAAATAAATGTATATGGTGTTGTGACCTAGATGGTGCACTAGGATTAAGTGTTTTCATTAGTGTTACAAAATTGTCCATAATCTTATATATTCCAATCCTTTTTTCATGCTTATACTTGGGTGCATGTATTCTTCCAATTTATGTGTTCAGCTGTAGTAAATCAAGTATATTTGTATTTGTACTTGTATATATATGTATGTACTGGCTTTTGCTAGTGTTCAGAGACTGTATACTAATTCAGTTCTTTTACAAGTGCATGAATATTTTCCATTTTTCTAATAGATTGCATTACTTCATGTTCTGTATAATGTAACATAGAAACATAGAATTTGACGGCAGATAAGGACCGCTTGGCCCACCCAGTCTGCCCATTTCCCTACCTAATGGATAAGCTACAGATCCTAGTTAACCAGCAGCCTACTTCTTTCAACCCCCCACCCCCTAGAATTGCCTTATGGCTGTCCCATGCATGCTTGAATTCAATCACTGTTTTTGACTCCACAACCTCCTCCGGAAGGCCGCTCCATGCATCCACAACCCTTTCTGTGAAAAACTTCCTTACATTACCTCTGAGCCGCCCCCCATCTTCAAATTGTGCCCCCTTGTTCTTGCACACCTCTTTTTTTGAAAGATGCTACCCTCTTGGACTTTGTTGATTCCCTTGAGGTACTTGAACGTTTCTCTCATGTCCCCCCTCTCCCTCCTTTCCTCGAGGCTATACATATTAAGCTCCTTCAGTCTCTCTTCATATGTCTTCTGGTGCAGACCCTGCACCATTTTAGTTGCCCTCCTCTGGACAGCTTCCATCTTGTCTATGTCCTTGCGGAGATTGGGTCTCCAGAACTGCACACAGTACTCCAGATAGGGTCTCACCAGCTGTCTGTACAGAGGGATAACAAATACAGGTTACTCACCTGTAACAGGAGTTCTAGGAATGGTATATGTTGTTCATCCACACTCATTGGCAGTATCCTTGCCGCTTTAAATCTTGCCGGAAGGTCTTCAAGCTGCTCCTCCACCCACCGGGTGGTATCTCGGCTCCGCCCCATGGCCTTAGATCTGGCCGCTGGAGAAAGCTCAGGTTGTGCGTCGAGCCGGGAGGTCGGGTGGAGTCGTGTGGATGAACAACTATACCATTCCTAGAACTCCACAGGTGAGTAACCTGTATTTGTGGTCACGGATATGTTGTTCATCCACACTCATTGGCAGACTCCCAGCAGTTCTCCGGGAGGAGGAGGCAAGACGCACACCCCATATACTTACTTGGGAAAGAGAGACTGGAGAATCGAGGCCCCAAACCAGCATCCCGAGCGTGACTCAAGGTCGATGTGGTAGTGGGTATGAAGGTGTTTGCTGACTTCCAGGTAGCAGCCCTGCAGATTTCCTGGATAAGGATGTCCCTGGAAGCAGCCACCGTGCAACAGTATGTGGGTAGAATGAGCTCTTATCCCTCTAGGGGCTCCATGCCCGCTAACTTATAGCAGAGATCTATGCAGGAGGTTACCCACCTGCTTATCGTCAGCTTGGCTGCAGGTCTGCCAGATGCGGCTTCAGCGTGGGTGACAAACAGCTGGCGAACCCTCTCACAATTTCAGCCGTGGCCCTTTATAATAAGCGGCGCCCTTCTAGGATCCAGAGTATGGAGCCTATATTAGACCTCGAGTGTGATTGGGGTAGAACACCGGCAGAGTCAACACCTGGTTAAGGTGAAACTCCGACACCACCTTCGGAAGGAATTTCGGTGGGGAAGCAGGACAACCTTGTCCCTGTGGAAGACCAGGTAAGGAGACTCGATGGAAAGCGCCTGGAGCTCTCCCATCCTTCTGGCTGACGTGATAGCCACCAAGAAGGCGGTCTTCCACGACAGGTGAGAGAGCACACCTGTGCATAGGTTCTGAATGGCTTGCCATGAGCTTTGCCAGTACCAGCAGTAGATCCCACGGAGGTGGGGTTCCCGACTGGAGGAAATGTGATCAAGGCCTTTGAAAAAGCGCCAGACCACCTTCTCCTGCAACCGACTGCTTCCGGCCCGCCGTGTAAGCAGAGATGGCTGCCAGGTGCACCCTAGGGTCACGACTCCAAGCCCTTGACTAGAAAGGACTATAACAGTCCAAGATGCTTGCCATGAACAGGAGGAAGGGTCCAAGCCTCTTGTTCTGACACCAAATGGAAAACCTTTTCCATTTGAAGGCTATAGCATTTTCTGGTCGACTCACGGGACGCCTCAACTACATTGAGGACCTCGTCGAAAGACCCAAAGCCTGGAACTCTAGCCTCCAGGAACCAGGCCGTCAGTTAGGGGGATTGAAGGTCCGGATGGAACACCTTCCCTGATTGACTGAGAGCAGGTCCGGGCGAGCTGGAAGCTGCCATGAGTCCTGGAGCTGAGACTGAGGAGATCTGGTACCAGAACTGGGCGAGGCCAGTCTGGGGCTATCAGAATCACCTGCGCCTTGTCCCTCCTCGCCTTGAGAAGCACCTTGTGGATCAAGGGAAATGGGGGAAAGGCGTAAAAGAGGCCCGGGGTCCATTGCCTCGAGAAGGCATCCCCCTGCAGCGAGCCCTGCTGAGGGGGGCGGGCATGGAACAGACTCAGCTTCGCGTTCTCCATGGAGGCAAACAGGTCCACCTGAGGTGTGCCCCAAAGGGAGAACAGATGCTGTACTACCTCCGGCAGGAGAGACCACTCGTGGGATGCAGCCCCTATCCGGCTCAGGGCATCGGCCAGGGTGTTGGAGGCTCCTGCCACGTGAATGGCTAGGAGATCCGCCTCCAGGCTGCGCACGAGTGACCAAATGCGGAGAGCTTCCTTGCATAGAAGCATGGAGCGCGTCCCGCCCTGGCGGTTTAGATAGTACATGGTCGTGGTATTGTCCGTCTGGACTCGGACCACTTGACCCGGAGGAACGGAGCAAGGCGTGAGAGCTAGGCGGACCGCCGGAGCTCCAGCAGGTTGATGTGGCATCGACCTGCGGGGACCAGAGGCCATGAGCCAGGTGTTCCCCAGATGGGCACCCCAACCCATCAGAGAGGCATCGGTCGAGCAGAGACCGTCCTGGGCGGATGAACAGGATGCCCTCCTGCAAATGATCTGGAACGGTCCACCACTGGAGGCATTCCACATCCCCGTGTCACCACCCACAAGCTGGTCCGTGATCGGTGAAAGGCCAGACCACTGGCTGGCCAGTCCTCACTGAAGGGACGATGTTCCAGCGGCCCAACGGACCACGCTGGTACAGGCCGCCATGAGACCCAGGAGGCGAGGAAGTCCCGGCAGGGCAATTGCCCAACCAGAAATGATCGGGCAAAGAGGAAAGAACCTCGGCCCTGTCCGCGGAGCCGCTCGCCTGGCTCGAAGAGAGTCGAGCTGCGCCCGATGAATAAAATCACCTGCTTCGGCTCAGTCCCGACTTGGCCTCGTTGATAAGGAGGCCCAGTTGAGAGACAGACCTGGAGGCCAGATCTCTGGATCACTCCGCCTCCTTCCTGGAGGGAGCTGCTATCAGCCAGTCGTCCAGGTAAGTGACCCGGACCCCTCGGCGCCCGCGCAGGAATGCTGTCACCACTGCCATGCATTTGGTGAAGACCCTGGGAGCTGGAGAAAGCCGAAGGGCATGGCTTGAACTTCGAAGAGATCCTTCCGGCTCGAAGCGGAAGGAATCTCTGGTGGGGCGGACGGATAGGGACGTGAAAAGCGCCCTGCAAGTCCAGAGAGCAGAACCACCGCGCCCGCTCCAAGGATGGTATTATCTGAGCCAGAGTGACCATCCTGGAGGTTCGAGACCTTGGGAACTTGTTTAGAGTCGTGTAGGTCGAGAATGGGGCGCCAGCCCCGTCCTGCTCGGAACCAGGAAGTACCTGGACACAAACCCTGGTCTGAAGGAGGGTCCACCACCTCTCTACCACCTCCTTCTGGAGGAGGGGTGATGATCGGCTCGACGAGCCGCCCAGTGAGGCTGGGATCCGAAGCCCCGAGGGGCGCACGGCTCTGAAGGGTGGTGCCTGCTCAATTCCAGAGGCAGGCCTCTTCCCACCACCTCCAAGACCCACCTGTCCGTGGTAACAGCGGACCAGGCGGAACGGAAGTGCGGAGCCGTCCCACGGGGGACCCAGGGGGTGGCAGGGGATGGGGCGACACCTCAGCCCGTCACTGGGCAGGCTTGGAGGAGGGACCCGCCGAGGGACCTCCTGGGCCCTTCCTCCCTGCCTCCTGTTAGAGGAAGCCGGTGCTTGGGTTTGGGATGCCAAGGCGAGCCTGCTGGCCCTGACGCTGCTGGGCAAGGCGCAAGGCCAGAAGTACTTGGCTTGGCTGGTGGTTTGCGCCTTGTCCTTCTGAGCGGAAGAGACCGAGTCCAAGGTAGCATTGACTTCTGATCCTCTGCAGGTGACCTTCCACCCCAGGGCCGAAGGGTCAGTCCCCCAAAGGGAACATCCGCCAACTTGTGCTGGTATCCGAGTAAGGTGGATATCCTCCAGCCAAGCCCTGACCTTGCCAGCCACCAGCGTCGCCATCCGATCTGGCACATGGTCCCCTACATCCAAAGCAGCAGTCTGGAGCTGCTGTTTGGCCACTGCCCTGCCCTGGTCCCCGCACCTGCTTAACCGTAGTCTGCAGATCGGCGGGAAGATGAGGATGACCTCATCCAGGAGCCCAACAGGGCATGAGAAAATGTGCCATGAGGACGGCCAACTGGCCTGGACGGCGCGAGAGAGGACGCAGCGGAGACTTTTCGCCCGACATAGTCCATTTCTTGGACTCCTTGTCAGAGGTTTGTCCATATCCCTGGCGTTGTCGCGCCGAAAAACGCTAATCGGTAATCAACCCCTCAGCAGAGGGTGTTCAAAACCGACAAGGAACCGATCCAGACATTTCCTGGCCATCCTGGCCGAAGGCGCAGGGCAGGAAGCAGGCGCGCCAAAGTTCCAGTGCTGGACCCACTATGGCCTCGCCACCGGAAAGGCCTCCGCCGGAGAATCCCTCGGTCCAGAATCTCCTCGTGAGGGATACCTGGCCTGCTTGGAAGCGGGGTTCGAGCTCCATCCGGTAGACTCGAGATGAGCCGAAGCAGTCCTAGGAAGGACGACGGGCTATCGCCCATTGGCTGATCTCCTGAAGACCCAAGTCCAGTCGCTGGAGAAGAAGGAGGAATCATCTCGGACCTCGAAGAGTCCTCGAAGAGCTGCCTTGGCCTGAGCCACCCTTCTTCACCTGCCGAGGTCGGTCGGGAGTGAGGGTAACTGACAGCCGATGGGGTAAACCTTGAATAATCGAGACCTTGGTCGGAGCCCAATTGGTGGCTGGAGGCGGAGGTTCCACCGCAATCGGTGAGCAGCTGGTTTTGGCCGAAAACCGCCTGGGTATAGGCTCCTCGGGCAAGTCGAGGGGTTGTGTCGGCTGTTCGTGACAGCCACTTAATGGCTGGGAAGGCGCGAGTCGGCTTATTCCCGCCAGGAGGAGTTGTTGCAACATAAGGTCTCGTGATCGTCGGACGTAATTTACGCCGAGGCTTCCTCATCCGAGGAGGAGGTGAGGACTAGCGGCGACGCCGCTATCACGCGGTGTCGAGACCGAGACCGCCTTGACGGGTGGGAACGGGCTGACCGCGAAGAGGTCCGGAGACCGAGACCGAGAGTCCCGGAATTTCCGGGGTCGGTGCAGGGAGGTGTCGGCCGGAACCGACACTCCCTTTGGCTCGGAAGGTCCATCCGAGGGCTCCGGAACCGGAGGCACAGGCGAGCCCACGGGATCCTCAACTCCTCGGGGAACCGGGAGAGGGAATTGGCTGCTAAAGGCGACAGCCTGTCTACCATGGGTCGAGAAAAATCTCGACTTCATCAGTGGGAGTCTCGGTCAACTGACCTGACGGGGACACCGTGAGGCCAGTGGCGGAAGTCAGCCAGGGTTCGATCAGTTTGACTGGCCGACGGCCCGGGGAGAGGGACCTTTCCCGCTCCCAAGAGCGTCGACGGAGGGACTTACCCTTGTCCCTCTTTTTGGACCGAGAAAAAGGTCCAGCAGACGCAGGCCCTTCTCCTTTAGTGGAGAGGGACAGACAAAGCTCCTTAAAGGAAGCCGTGTAGGAAGAACCCAGAGAGAGCGGGATAAATGCCGCGGCCGAGGAAGATACGGCCCGCGCCGCCTCCTCTTCGAGGGCGACCATCCGCTCGAGCTGATCCGCCGAGCCCGCCGCCGCGGACACCGCCAACCGGGCCTCCTTGGACTTCACCGGAGGGAAACGCTTCTCGGGACGGCCCAGTTGCAATCGGGCAGCACGGTCTTCGAGGACGTAGGCCGAGAAAGATGAGCACAGGCGCAAGCCCGCGGTCGTGCTCAAGGCCTACAGCAGACACACGTGGAGTGTGATCCGTCCGAGACATCTTCTCAGTTCGCATGGGCATCTCCGAAACCCGGGAGTCGATTTATCCATCGCAGCCGCGAGGGATCGAAGACTGAAGTCTTTTTGCAAAATATTATTTTTAAATCCGCAAACGGAGAAATAGGAACCAGTCACAAACGCAGAGCGTTAAGGAGGGAACCTGAGCTTCCAAGCGGTAAGGAAGATCTGGCGTCATGGGGCGGAGCCGAGAGTTATACCACCCGGGTGGGTGGGAGGAGCAAGCTTGAAGACCTTCCGGCAAGATTTAAAGCGGCAAGGATACTGCCAATGAGTGTGGATGAACAACATATCCATGTCCCTAGAACTTTGTGTTTTCTACTGGTGATGCCTCTCCCTATGCATCCCAGTATCCCCCCAGCCCTCCTTACTGCCCTCTCACATTGCTTGCCCACCTTTAAGTCATCTGATATGACTACCCCCAGGTCCCTTTCCATTTTTGTTGCTGTATCTCACCCCCATTGTGTACTCTTCCCTTGGGTTTTTGTTTCCCAGGTGCATTACCTTGCACTTCTTAGCATTAAATTTAAGCTGCCATACATTTGACCATTCCTCTAACCTTGCCAAGTCCCTTCTCATCCTTTCCACCCCACCTTGTACATCAACTCTGTTGCACATCTTTGTGTCATCTGCAAAGAAACATACTTTTCCTTCCAGTCCCTCTGCAATGTCGCTTACAAAGACACTAAAGAAGACTGGTCCTATTGACTATCTAGATATGTCCCTTTGTGTATTATGCAGCTTGGTGTCTATGCCTATATTTACCTTATAGTGAAGGTGTGACACTCCAGCTTAGTTTGAGTAGTACTTTGTGGGATTTTTATGTTAGTATGGTTATTTTTATATTGCCTGTATGTTCACATTGTTCATGCATTTATGTTTTATGTGCTGTTTAGTATGATGTTTTATTGATTTATCAGTTTAATTAGAAATTGGGCTCTGTCCCTTTAAGACTGATTTATATATATATATATATGTATGTATGTGTGTGTGTGTGTGTGTGAGTTTGAGGGTGTTGTTCACTTTCCTGAGGAAGCCTCTGAAGCAAAACCGGTTGGAGTGTTTTGTGAGGGCTCTGCCTGTACTGTCCAGCTTTGGTGCATTTGCACTTGTTGTGAGGTTGTATTCCTTTATATGCCTTTTACAGATTTTGCCTTTAATAAATGCTGTGAATTATATCACACTTCTTGGCTCCTTTGTGGTAGGTGGTGCAGGATTGTTTGAGATTTGTGTAACTATATTCCATGCACACCTAACTGGAAGGGCGGCTCTGAGTCTGGATGTCAGGTAGGACTACCAGGCATTTTAGAGGACTTCTTAATGGTTGCACTGGCATACATGTCGTAAAGCAAGGTGCTGTCTTAGTGTTGATTTAAATTGACTCAGTTTAGGAGTCAGGATGACAACTGGAGGAGAGGGACCTGAGATTGGACAGGGACAAACAGACTCTCCCGTGGTCTGGAGGCAAGAGAGAACCCAAACAACTCATGCCTGATCCTGCAAGAGAAAAACTGAGTCCCTAGGAAGTGTGAGTTAAGCACCCGATGCTGGACCAGGAGTGCCAACCTGGAAAGGCAAAGCCATGCTATCCTTTGAATGCAGACTAAGGTTCCTACAAGCCTGAAAACTACCTCACTGGAGTCATACAACACCCTAGTTTGGTGCATTACCATCTCCAGATCCTGGGCAGAAAATGGCAAATGGCCTGCCTGGCTGTCTCACAGTCTGGCATGGAGGCTAGGACCTGACCTAGCTTTGCCCACAGGCACTGGTTGTAAGCTGCTTGATGTGCAGCAATGCACATTATAGTGCGTGCTGCTGAAAGAATATGTTACTCATCTGCAACCGTAGTTCTAGGAGTGGTATATGGTTCACATCCACACACTGGCAGTTCCACTGAAATGCATTGACTGGCCAGATGTTTTAACCTAAGCTCCTCTCACCATCTGGGCAGATATATCCCCTGACTCCACCCCATGACATCAGATCTCACACACTGGAAGCAGGATCAGGTGCCACTTGCCAGGGGAGGCCGGGTGGGTTGTGTGGATGTGAACCATACACCACTCCTAGAAATGAAAATTACGTACCTACCATAATTCTTGATCTTCTCTTGTATCCTCACCATTCATGAATGCTGGGTGTAAGCCGGAGGCATGAACCTGTACAGGAGTTTTTTGTTTTTTTTTTCCTCAGGGGAGGAGTCGGTGCTGATGGTGCCGCAGACTCCTTCTCCACCCCAGTTCTGTCCTGCCAGAGAAATGAGAAGGGGGGGGGGAAATCCCTACGGGTTCTCCCATGAAATGCACTGACACAGTCCCCACTCCAGAAGATGAAAACAAAAGAAGCATCCGTATTAAGTTAATGAGGACACAACAGTGCACCACACTGAATTCCAGGGAGCTCCCTCCGAGGCCAGGACGAAGACCCTACTTGCCACCCTCCTAGGATGAGCACTCTGTGACTTTTTAGAGAAGGAAACAGAGGGCCCTGAGGTATCGGCAGGACTGTGCCCTCAATTGGCCTTGAAGAGGGGAAGGGTGAGCAGGGTGGAGGCGGCGCCCAAGAGCTGAGGCCCAAGAGAGGAAGGTGGGGAATTCAGTAATGAATGGTGAAGACACAAGAGAAGATCAAGAATTACGTAGGTATGTAATTTCATATCTTCCTTGTCATTCTTCACCATTCATTACAGCTGGTGAGTACCAAGCCTCCGGAGGGACCTGCCACTGTCCTGAGGAACAGATTCTCTCAGCCTCCTGTGGGGAGATGCAGGAGGAGAGCCCTTCTGCCATACTAGGCCAATATGGGCTAAGGCTGGTCAGGCCATGGAGGTGTCCCCCATGGCCAGGGGAACGGAAGATGCCCCTGAAGATTCCTCTTTGCCCTGCAAGAGAAAAGAAGGTCCCCCAGAAGGCAGAGGAAATCACCCTACGCTGGGCAACAGGTGACAATCTAGACAGGCAAATCCATGCTGTCCACCTCACTGGCGTCATACGATGCCCTTGTTTAGTGCCTTGCAAGCTCCAGACCTTGTGCAAAGAGGGTAATGGCTTGCCTAGATTCCTCCGAATCAGGCAAGGATGCTAAAACCTGAGCCAGCATTGACCACAGGTGCCTGTTGTAGGCAGCGTGCTGAGCCTGATGACAGCTGTTGCAGAGTAACACATGAGCTGAGGAGAAAACTATTCTTTCCCACTGGTCGAACTCCACGAAATCCGGATCCGGTGGTCGGTCGTGTGCCGGAAGTTGGAGCCCGGAAGGAGTGTCTAAAGCCATCAGCCCTGAAGGTGGGTGAGGTACAGAACCAAGAGACTCCTGGGAGCACAATATCACCTCCTGCAGTCTGCTGGGGCTGGAGATGTGGTGGCTGGAAACTGCCAGGTGTGGATAGATGCTTCCTGGAAGGGAATGGGCCAAGAAGGCACCACTAGGTGGTTGGCACTGACCTCGCTCAGAAAAGAGCCCGTCTCCCACTCAGTATTGTGTCTAACCACATGGGAGATGTGGAGCTCCTGAACAAACCTCAAAGGGAACCGCTGATATTCGGTGAACTCAGTGTTGGAGGAAAGGTGGACGGAATGTTCCTCTTCCTCAGATGAGGAAGCCGAGGAAGTAGAGGAGCTCGGCTGGTCAGAGTCCTCCTGCAGTGGGGGAGACAGGTGAAAGACCTGCTCGGCCCATGGCTCTACCATACCTAGGGAAGACCGCTGCAGTGGCCCTGAATGTCTCCCAGGTTAATTGTCCTGTAGGGCCCACATGGCTGGGAGAGGGGAGGTGTCTGCAGAGGGATGGGGAAGGGCACCTACCGAAAATGCCCGGCTTCTGCCAGGGCTCTGAAACCCTGCATTAGATCCTCCCATGTGGAGAGATCCGGGGTCAAACCAGTCAGTGGATGCTGCAAATGTGAAAACAAAACCTGGCTGAGCCCTGAGGAGAATCTCCCCAGTGGTGCGACTGAGGCTGCATGGTTCCAGAAGGGCAACCCTCAGCACTGCCCACTAAGGGCACCCCTGAAGTCTCAGAGGAAGAGAAGCGGGCTCAGCACTGTGGCTCCTCCCCACTCCCGCAGGGTAGTGGAAGAAGGCCTCCCGACTCACCCCGCCTTTAAACCCTCGACCCCGAGGCTGCCCTCTTCCTCAAAACCCAGTGTCCAGGGGTACCCCAATCCCCTAGGCCCCCCTGAGGCCATGGCAGCAACAGAGATGGCAGATGATCCTGCCCCTGCAGTCAAGACCACCACACCATGGCCCCCAAGACTGCTATCCGATGCAGCGCCCACACCGGAGTCAGCGTGGAGGGCCGCAGGGACCACAGGCTCTGGGGAATCCAGGAGGCAAACACAGGGCTTCCTGGTGCTGTGTCCAAGAGGACTCCCTGAGGTGCCAGTCTGGATCAGCCAGCAAGTCATCCACCTCCGAAGAAGAAGAGACCACACAAACCGCCAGACTAGCAACCCCGGGAGCTCCCCTACCAACAGCGTCGCAAACGGCACCACCGCAGGACATGGCACTGCCCTTGGTGCCACCTCAATCACCAGCATCACAAACAGTGCGAGGATCAGAAGGCGACAGCAGGTGGCACCAAGGGTCCACCAGTGCCGGGCCCAGCAGCTGTGGGTCGCAACACCAGGGGAGCCTGTACCTCAAGGAGGTGAATGCCATGGCAGTGCCCTCAACTCGGCTCCGCAGGGAACAGAGACAATCCTCCTGCACCGCAAAAACCTCCTCGACGGCAAGAAAAATTACTCACCTTAGTAATTATGTTTCTTTAGTGAGTCTTGCTGTATTCTGACTATTGCAGTTAGGTCCTGCCTTCAACTGCCCCGAGAACTAAGGGTTAACTTTTCTATGCTTATAGAACGCTCGTCATGAGCTCGGTTGAAGCCCTGTCTGTTGTTGTTCAAACTGCAACCTACAGATCTTTACGAGCAAAAACTCACTAGGTGTTCTGTGTGGAAACTGTAAATTTTACTAGCCAACTGGCAAATATATAATATTTCTGGTTTCAAAGGAAGACTCAAGTCAGGAAAACCAAAAACAAAACACATCCAAAACACAACATTCCACCAAACAAAAAGAGGGTGTAAAAGGACACCCCTAGGATGCCAACACTGCTCCTGCCCACCCACATCCCAAAAACTAGGTTCTGAGAGGGGAGGGGGAGGTCAGAATACAGCAAGACTCTACTAGAAGAAACATAATTACTAAGGTGAGTAATTTTTTCTTCAAACAACATGAAGTCTTGCTGTATTCTGACTATTGCAGACTACCAAGCAGTACCTCCATGGAGGAGGGACAGAACCTACTTTGGAAATAGGCTCTGAAGTACTGCTGTGCTAAACCGAGCATCACTCCTAGCCTGGATATCCAGAGAGTAATGCTTGGTGAAAGTATGAACTGTTTTCCAGGTGGCTGCTTGACAGATTTCTAAAGAGGAATATCCCTGGCAGCAGCCAGGGAAGCGACTGTACCTCTTGTGGAATGAGCCCTCAGGCCTGAGGGTGGAGTTCTACCCAGTTTTTCATAGCAGAATTGTATGCAACAAACAATCCACCTGGCAATAGATCTCTTAGTGGCAGGTTTGCCTTTACCAACTTCTCCATAAGTGAGGAACAACTGGAGGGATTCAAACCTGTGACCCTTGGTACGCTCTATGTAGTAGCTAAGGGCTCTTTTAACATCCAAACTGTGCAGCCCCTCCCGAGGAGGAATGGCAGTGAAGAAAACAGAGAGATACAGACTGGTTGAGGTGGAAATCTGAAACCACTTTAGGTAAGAACTTTCTGTTAGTTCTAAGGACCACTTTATCTCTATGAAAAGAGATGAAATCAGATTCCACTGACAGGGCTTGCAATTCACTGATATGTCTGGCAGAGGTAATGGCTACCAAAAACACAGTTTTCCAAGTCAAGTACTTTAGCTCTGCTGAGGACAAAGGCTTAAAGGGGGGTTGCATAAGATGAGCAATGCAAACATTAAGGTCCCAAGCAGGAGCAGGATTCCTAAAGGGGGGATTGATATGAAGCAATCCCTTGAACAACTTACAAAATACAGGATAGGATGACAGAGAGGAAGACTTGCCTACCGACAGGAAAGCAGAAACAGCTGCCAAGTGTACCTTGAGGGCAGCTGGTCTGAGGCCTAGGCCATTAAGATGGACCATATAATCCAGAACCGTAGGCAATTCAGCAGAGTCTGGAGAAATATTCTTCTTAGAACACCAAATGCTGAATCTTTTCCATTTGGAGTTGTAAGTCTTTCTATTGGAAGGCTTTCGAGAAGCCTTAAGGATATCCAGAACCTCTTGGGAAAGATGCAGATCTGCAAACTCTAACTCTTCAAGAGCCAAGCCTTGAGATTGAGAGACTGAAGATTCGGTACCAAATCCTCCCTGAGAAGATGTTAACAGGTTGTAATTCCTGGGAAGAGACAGGGGAAGGTGGACTGCTAAGGACAGCAACAAGGCTGTCTGGCCCAGTCCGGAGCAATCAGAATCACTCTGCATGGTTGTGACCTTATCTTGACTAACACCCTGAACAGGAGAGGGAAGGGGGGAAAAGCATACAGAAATTTCCCTTCCCAGTTCAGAATCAGAGCATTCAGGGGGATTAAGCCCAAGACTGGGGGTCTGCAACAAAAGAGAGGAAGTTGGTGATTGTCTGGGGCTGCAAAAAGATCTATCTCTGGATGCCCCATCTCGAGAAAATCACTTTCAAAACCAGAGGATCCAGGGTCCATCCGTGATGGCCCTGGGATATTCTGCTCAGTGCATCTGCTAGGACAATGTCCTTCCCTGGGAGGTGAACTGCTATCAGAGAGGTTTGCAGGGAACAGGCCAGGGACCACAGCTTCATTGCTTCTGTGCACAAGGCCATAGACCGAGTGCCTCCCTCCTTGTTGATGTACCACATGGTGGTAGTGTTGTCTGTTCTGACCTGAACCACCTTGTTCTGTACAGATTTGGAAAAAGCTTGCAGTGCCAGAAACACTGCTCTGAGTTCCAAGAGATTGATGTGAAGCAGGGATTCCTGAAGTGACCACAGTCCCTAGGTGGTAAGATCCCCCAAATGGGCTCCCCAGCCCAGCAGGGAATGTGGTGAGTACCACTGAATGAGACTGAGTGCCAAATGGAACCCCTTGTCTCAAATTGTCCTGATCCTGCCACCATTGCAAGGCTTGGATCAGGGTTCAAGTCACTGGAATTAGTTTGGTAAGGGAATCCTATCTTTGGGACCAAAAGGCTCTTAAGTGGAACTGAATGTCCCTCATTTGGAATCTTGCTCCCTGGACCACTGCTGTGGAGGCTGCCATGTGGCCCAGTAGCTGAAGGAAATGCCTTGCTGGACGAGACACCTGAGGGGTGAAAGAAGAGGCCAGTTCCATAAGGGCCCTTGCCCTTTCCAGGGGAAGGAAGGCCCTTGCCTTTACCATATCCAGTTCTGCGCCTATGAAGGTGAGGAGATGCACGGGTTCGAGAAATGAAAATTACGTACCTACCGTAATTCTTGATCTTCTTGGACGAGTCTCCACCACTCATTCACACTAGTGGGATCTGCGCGCGAGGCACTAGGACCCATCGGAGCAAACTTTTGGATGGAGGGTCGCATGGAGATGATGCCATGATGCTAGCTCGCATGGCAATGACTATCTCGGCCGACCTCCAACCGCCTCAGTACTTTTTACCAAGGAGGTGCAGCACAACCAACGAGAGACAATTTAACCTTAAAACCGACATAAGATAGTCCGGATGACCCGAAGAAGGGTCAACAAAGAAGTCTTCACGGCCTAAAGATTTGAGGGAGTGAAGACCAACACAGCGGTGAGCTCGGGGGATGGAGGGTGGGCGTGTGAATGAGTGGTGGAGACTCGTCCAAGAAGATCAAGAATTACGGTAGGTACGTAATTTTCATATCTTCCTGGACATAAGTCTCCACCACTTATTCACACTACTGGGAGAGTACCAAGCTGATAATACCCCAAAAGGGCGGCAGGAGAGCCAGAGCTCAGGCGTCTAGGACAGAAGTCCATTAAGGATAGTTCTGCCGAAGGCGGAATGTCGCTTGGCATGAACATCCAGTGCATAATGTTTAACGAAGGTATGCACTGAGTCTAGTTGGCGGCATTGCAGATATCTGCACTGAACATTGCGAATTCGCTAGGGATGCCGCGATCCCTAGTAGAGCAAGCGTAAACTCTACCTTCTAATTTAACCTGTGCCATGGAATAGCAATGTCGAAGGCATGCCACCAGCCACTCATGAGATGCATCTGATAGTTGACAGGTTGACCCAGCCAGGTCTCGCTTGAAGGAAACAAATAGTTGCTGGGTTTTGAGAAAATTCTTGGTTCTATCTAAGTAGAACGCAAGGCTCTCTTAACATCCAAGGAATGAAGAGACCGCTCCTCTGCTTTGGAAGTTCAAGTAAGAGGAAGGACCAGAGGTTGGTTCAGATGGAATTCTGACAAAACCTTGGGAAGAAATTTAGGATGAGTCGAAGAACTACTTTGTCCTTATGGAACACAGTATTACGGAGGGTCCGTAACTAGGGCATGTATCTCAGAGACCCTGCGGGCTGAGGTAATGGCCACTAGGAAGGCTGTCTTCAGGTAAGAAACTTTAGCTCACAGGTAGCCAGGGTTCGAAGGTTTTGTGAGCATGTCTAGCACAAGGTTAATGTCCCAGGCTGCAACCGACGCCTTACAGGGGTCTGGTATGCAGAATTCCTTTAAGAAATCTCTTAACCATAGGTAACTGAGCCAGAGACAAGGAAGAAACCGCTCATGGTACGCTGAAATGGCACTAAGGTGAACTTTAACTGTAGAGTACTGGAGACCTGAGTTTGAGAGGGTCCAAAAGGTACTCCAGAACCTTGTCTGGAGGACAGGAAAAGGGATTCCAAGAGGACTTTGCACCAAAGAGAAAACGCTCCACTTAGAAGTGTAAGTTTTCGAGTAGCTGGCTCCAGCAGCCAGAAGGATGTCTGAGACTCTTCAGAGACGCTGAACCGTTCACTTTACCTCTTCAGGAGCCAAGCGTAGGGTGAAGCGACCTCAGGTTGGGATGGACCAACGAACCCTGAGTCAAAAGTTCATCTGCAGGGAAGTGGTCTCGGAGAGGTTGCCAACATACTGTTGAGTAGAGGAAACCATAGTTGTGAGGCCAGGAGGGGCAATGAGAATCATCTTGGTCCCCTGAGACTGAATTTGAGAAGTACTTCTGAATTAGAGGAGCGTGGAAAGGAAGAAAACGTTTGTCCACTGCAGCCGGAACGCATCCTGACAGAAAATGCCAGGCCCTGGATTTCTGGAGCAGAAGAGAGGCAGTTTTGCGTTGAGTGGGGATGCAAAAAGGTCCAGGTCTGGAGTCCCCCACTCTTCGAACAGTGACCGAGCTATGGCTGGATCGAGAGAACACTCGTGAGGGTCTGCCTCTGTTCTGCTGAGGTGATCTGCCAAGTCGCTTTGTACACCTGGCAGATATACCGCTTGAATTAGAGATTTGTGCTCCAAGCACCACTCCCACACTCTCATTGCTTCCCTGCAAAGGGGGTAAGAATGAGCACCGCCTTGCTTGTTGATGTAATACATCACAGCTTTGTTGTCCATTTGAAGGAGAATGTTCTTGTGACAAAGAATATCCTTCAACGCTCTGATCGCATAGAGGACTGCTCTCATCTCCAGGACATTTATGTGAAGCTGAACCTCGAGCTGAGTCCATAACTTGGAGTGTGAGAGCGACAGTGGGCTCCCCATCCCATCAGCGATCGTCTGTGGTGATGGAGATCTGATGATCCAGAGGAGCAAAGGGGAATCCTTCCAGGAGTTTGCTCTCTTGAGACCACCAGGTGAGAGACTCCATGAGCTCTGTCACCTTGATGGGATAAGATTGGGGGTGAGAGGTCGGTGACCACTGAGCGAGAGACATCCATTGGGTGGTCCTCATGTGTAACTGAGCTAGGGCAAGCGTGAACACTGAGGACGCATGATACCCAACATACGCTGCTATCGAGAGAGCTGTGACCGATCTGTTCTCCCCGATGTAACGGGCCATCTGAAGGATGTCGAGTCTTCTGTCCTCTGGAAGGAAAGCCTTCGCGGAAGAGGTGTCCAGAAGAGTCCCTATGAAAAGGAGCCTCTGGGAGGGCTGCAGCTGTGACTTCTTCAGATTCAGCAGAACTCCCATGGACGTAAGAAGGCGAGAGGCCGTTTGAACGGCTTCCAGGGTCCCTTGGCTGGAAGGGCTTGCTAGGAGCCAATCATCCAGGTAGGGAAACACTCGGAGTCCGAGCTTCCAGAGATGCGCTGCGAGAACTGCACAACACTTTGTAAAGACTCGCGGCGCCGAGGATAGCCCAAAGGGCAGGACTCTGAACTGATAGTGTTGACCCAGAGCCACAAACCTAGGAATTTGCAATGGCTCGGTGGATGGAATATGCTGGTAAGCGTCCTGCATGTCCAGGGAGGCTAGCCAGTCATGTTGATGAAACAAAGGTAACAGGGTTCCCAGAGAAATCATTTGAATTTCTCCCTGGGGGAGAATTTGTTTAGCTTTCTGAGGTCTAGAATGGAGCATCCCCAGACTTTTGGAACCAAAGTAGTGGGAGTAGAACCTGTGTTTCCTTGATGCAGAGGCACTATCTACTGCCCTGTTGTTCAGAAGGCCCTGGATCTCGGCGCGAGGAGGTCTGACTGAGAGGTCGACAACCTGGGTTGCCGCTTGGGAGGGCACTGGGGGTTCAGAAATTGAGAGAATAACCTCAATTATCCAAAGGACCTGCTGTCCGAGGTTATGGACTCCACTGGTTGTAGAAGTACATCAGACGACCTCCACCGAGGAGAAAGTTCCACCTCGGGCAGTGGGATGGAACTTGGGCCGCAATCTATAGCGCTGGGGGCTTAGGCCCTGCGCTTCTGCTGCTCTCTTTTGAGGTTGGGCAGGTTGGCTTTATGGAAGCTTCCCTGCCTCTGCCTCGAAAAGGACTGACGACTATGAAACTGACGTCTACTCACATGCCCGGAGAGGGGTAGGCGGAGGAATCTAGCCAGCTTAATGGCCGACCTAGTCTTCTGAGTGGCCTCTAGGGCTTGCTCTACCTGAGGACCGAAAAGATATGAGCCATCAAGAGGCAATGCCATTACCTGCTGCTGTGCATCATTCAAAGCTGAAGTACGCAGCCAGGAGTGACGCTGAGTACAAATACCCGCGGCTGCTGAACGAGAAGCAGTGTCGAAGCGTCCATGGCGGCTTTGACCTGTTGGTTATTAGACTCAATACCTCTGGTAACGGTTAGAAGAAGCTCTGACTTGGAGTCGGAATCTGTAAGAGCTTCAACCATTCGTTTGATAGAGTGCCACAGGATATACTCATACTGAGAAAAATAGCCTTGATAGCTGGCAATACGCATACTTAGAGTGGAGGCAGCAAAGACTCTCTAACCTAATGTATCAATTTTACGAGACTCTTTGTTAATAGGTCGAGCTGTAGTAGCTTGAGGAAGAACGACTTTATCATTCTCTGTCAGGACTACAATAGGATCTGCAAAGGCTTGAGATGCCAAGATGGGACGATCCTTGGGGGCTGAATATTTCCTATCAATGGATTTAGCCACCGAGGGAGTAAGAGCAGGATTATTCCATACCATTTGAGACAGCGTCTCGAAGGAAGGTTGAATCGGAGGGGTCAAATCCATAGGGATCTCCGAAGCATGAAGATACTGGAGTCTTAATCTTTTCCCAGGATCGATGTCTGTAGTCTGGAGAAGAGTGGAACTCAGGTTCTTCAACAGAGACTTAAAGGACAGGTCCTCGACCACAGGCTCTGTAGCAGTGAAAGATCCTTCTTCCTCCACTTCATCACCCAACCGAAGGTCTGGGTCAGGCTCAAAATCATCTCCTGATAGTCCAGGAAGGACTGTTTGGACAGGAAAGGAGTGAAAAATAGGAGAGGAGGAAAGAACTGATAGAAAGGGAGAGTCCCCGAGGGCCCCCGGCGCCGAGGAGGCGAACGGAGTCGAGAGCGGCGCCGCGGAGGCGCACGGCACCGAAGAGGCACGCGGCACCGCAGGGTGGCACCGCTGCGCCCGGGGCGCTGCGCGGGCGCGCCGAGGACTCCATCGGGCGCCGCAGAGACGGCACCGCTGAGACGAGCGCACCGCAGACGGCGCCTGAAGGCCCCGCTGGCGACGAAACGGGCACGGCATGCGAGAGACCTCATGGATGGCCCAAGGACACCTCTGGAACCTGGAAAACATGAGAAGAGAAAACCAGGAGATAAGGGCATCGTGTGGCCCCGCGCCACAGCCATGTGAGGGGGGAACACCTACACGGAGTCGCTGGCACTCGGGCGAGGCGCCAGGCGACTAGAAGGTCCAACCGCTCTACCTGATCGCCTCCGACTAGCCCTCAAGGCTCCGGGGCAACCGAGCCAGGCAGAAGAACCAACCTCCGAGCCCATCGCTCCATAAGAGCGCCCACTGATGAAACTGCTCATCTGGAGACCTACCTATAGGCGGGTAGGACTCGATGTCGAAGACGACGGAAACCAGAAGTTGGCGATCTCGAGGAGGAGACCGCAACCAGCCACGATAACCGACCGTCGACACGAGATGTAGAGAGGGCGACCTCGAGTGAAGCCTTCTTTTTGACCTGTGGGTCAAGAAGAGTTTCGAGGCCGAACGGGTGTCGAATGTGACCGTTGTTTTTATGCCGGAAGGGGACCGCCTCATCCCCCGGCATCGGACGACCGTTGTCGGAACCCTCGCTGAGGAGAGAAGGGGCTGACCTGACCTAGCCCGATTGACTGAACAGTTTTGCTATGAAGTCTCCTCACCACACCTGACTCTGTTTCATGGTCGACCCTTAAGTAGGTCGAGACTTTTTATTATATGTTAAAATATAATAGAAATATGATGAAAAGAATAAATCTAAGCGATACTACTATCGTAGATAATATTACAAAAATAAACTGAAAACTATGTGCTAGTTTGAAGTTTGACTCGACAGGCGAGCCGACGCTGCTATCTGAAGCACACTGACGGCGGGAAAA
Source organism: Neoceratodus forsteri (assembly GCA_016271365.2). NCBI lineage: Eukaryota > Metazoa > Chordata > Ceratodontiformes > Ceratodontidae > Neoceratodus > Neoceratodus forsteri. The sequence continues at coordinate 394,419,739 of CM028131.1, read as the reverse complement.
AGGAACTGAGTGTTGGAGGGTCGACGCCGAGATTATTGCTGCCAGCTTGGCGCCATGCGGGCGCCATCTCTCGTGGTCGACCCTCCAGCAAAGTTTGTCTCCCGAGGGTCCTAGTGCCTCCGCGCAGAGCCCACTAGTGTGAATGAGTGGTGGAGACTTATGTCCAGGAAGATCTGACTTTGGTAGGTTGAGAAGGAATCCCAAAGAAGTGAGCACTTGCTGAGTCACTTGCAGATGTGACTTTACTTGGTCTGAGACTGACCTACTATGAGCCAGTCGTCCAAGTATGGGAAAATGGAAATATTTTGTCTTCTTAGGAAGGCAACAACTACTGCCAGGCACTTTGTGAAGACCCTTGGGGCTGATGTTAGGCCAAAGGGCATTGCTCTGAATTGATAGTGGCCTGAGGGCAACTCGAACCTGAGGTACTTTCTGTGGGCGCACCTGATGGGAATGTGAAAGTAGGCATCTTTGAGGTCCAGGGAGGCTAGCCAGTCCCCTGGCCTTAGAGAGGGAAGGATAATTCCCAGAGTTACCATTTTGAATTTTGGCTTTAACAGATGTTTGTTCAGATATCTTAGGTCCAGGATGGGTCGCCACTCTCCTGTCTTCTTGGGGGTTAGGAAGTACCTGGAGTACAACTTTGCCCTGTGTAGGGAGGAGAACTCTCCAGCTCTGAGAGCTAGGAGAGAAGAAACCTCTGCCTCTAGGGCAAGGGTCTCTGAGAGATTTGCAGGTGGAAAAGATCTGGCTCTCATCTTGGGAAATTTTGAAGCTGAGAACCAGTCCCTGGCTTACTACTTCCAGGACCCACCTGTCTGAAGTAAGAGACATCCAGTCCTGGACAAAGTAAGCCAGCCTGCCCCTACTGGTACTGGAGAATAGACCGGGCAGACCCATCAGGGTGCCTGCTTGACAGAGGCCTTAGGCTGAGGGTGGATGCAGGCCTGCTCATCCCCTTCTGCCTCTCCCTCTAAAGAACCCCTCTGAAAAAGAAGAAGAGGAGGCCTGAGCTTGGTAAAAGGCCTTTGGAAAGGCCTGCCCTGTCCCTGGACTGCTGCCTTTGAGGAGTTGCTTGCCTTTCTTTGGCCTGAGCACTCCTGTAAGTGGTCCTGTATTCGGTCCATTTTTTCATGTAATTCTCTGTCTGCTCGCCAAACAGAGAATTACCAACTATAAGGAAAATCCATGGCCTTAGCCTGGGTATCCTGTGATAGGCTAGTACATCTGAGCCAAGCCAATCTCCAAAGAGCCACAGATGTAGCCATGACTCTTGATGATATATCATTGGAGTCTACAGCAGCATGAAACTGAACTTTCGATGCCTCGATCCCATCTGCAGCCACCTGCTCCAGCTCCTTGGCAAGCTGGGGAGCAGCCTGTTTAGCCAGTGCTAGTACAGTGTCCCATCTGGACTTCTGGTACCTGGCTGCATAGACCATATAATTAGCCTGCCTGAGTCCCAGAGATGATGCCATGTATTGTTTCTTTGCCATGGCATCAATCTTCCTGGAGTCCTTGTCTGGGGGGTGTGATGCCAAGGGAATGTTTGCCTTATCACAGGCAGCAGCCTGCACAACCCCAACATGGCTGCACTGCTGAAAAAGGAACTCCGTGTCTGAGCCTGAGAGAGTGCACCTCTTGTCCATTCGTCTGTCCACAGGAGGTATAGAATTTAGAGACTTAAGAATTTTTTGTGTCTGTTTCCCAAAAGATTTGTGGAGGGGAATAGACAGTCTCCTGGACTCTGGGATGTCCATCATCTCAACAAAATCAGGCTCCTCCTGATCCTCTACTGCTTCTTCCATTGGAAGCTGGAGGGTTTCAGCCACTTTTTTGTAAAACATAAAGTGGGAAGGGGACTCAGAAAGCCTAGGAGGAGAAACACCTGAAGGTCTGTCTGGGGAGATGTCCGGGTCAATAGGCATATCCAGACTTTCACCATCACCACAGTCATCCTCATACTCTCCCTCCTCCTCAAACTCCGGTTCATAAAATTCTTCCAAAGTATAATCCAGAACCGGGGGAACCGACCGAACCGAGCTCCTGCCAGAAGGTGCCGGTTCGGTCGGAACCAAAGTAAGCGACTGCACAATCCTAATCGCCTTGGCTATTTCATCGGTGGTCGGAGTATGAGATTCTGGGTCCAAACCGGTCGATTTGTCTTTTCTTTATCTTTTTGTCAGAACCGACTCCTCAGAATCGGCTCTACTTTTGCCCGAAGAAGTATCGCCCTGGTCAGAGGGCATTCCTTCTGGTTCGGTCGGAACCGAACCGGGCTGGCCATCTGGGTCAGCGGACTTCTCGGCCTCCTTTTCCTCAGTCCACCTAATCTTTTTTCCAGGGTAGATTTGGGAAAAATTTCGCAAATTTGGCAGTCTGAATCGAGGCGTCAAACCTCAGACAACAACTACAGGTGGTGTGGATCAGCCTTAGCAAAGACCTCCCACACACACTGCAATGTTGAAACCCAGTGGGCCCGGTTTTCTTTTGGGTTTCTCAGACATAGCCAACCTAACCAAAACTTACCCTTTTTGACAATCCACCAGGCAGACTTCCCTATCGGTTTCTGACCGTCGTGGTCTTGGAAAAACGAATTAAAACTGTTTTTTTTAGAACTGATACGGACCGGTTGCCACACTCTAAAACAAAGCACAAGTTTTTATCACAAATTGATCGGTTCAGCCGAACCGATCCACTATTTACAAGTTCCACACAGAAACAAAACAAAAACCTATCTAGTACTCATGGTACCACAGACAGAGACTTGAACCGACTATGCGGAAACAACAATTCGGTAGAAACCGACCGAAAACCGACACTTCAACCGACTTTTGAACCGAGCAGCAGGAGAAATCTCTGGAGCGACTGTTCAGTGAGGCGGAGTAAAGAATCTGGTGGTTGCAGTTTGAACAACAACAGACAGGGGCTTCAACCGAGCTCGTGATGAACGTTCTATGCAAGGCATAGAAAAGTTAACCCTTAGTTCTCCGGGGCAGTTGAAAGGCAGGACCTAACTGCAATAGTCAGAATACAGCAAGACTTTATGTTGTTTGAAGGCTGGAAACCGAGGAGGTCTCCTCCTCACTGGGCCGTACAGATCTGGGAGGGGACCCGGAGGCAGGGTCAAGAGATCTTGCCATGGCATTTCTAGAATGACGCCATCCTCCAAATGTGGGCAGGGCCCTGCCAACTTTAAATGCACAGGTAGCAGCCCTACAGATCTCCTGAAAGGGTGTATGCCTGGAGGCAGCCACCGAAGCAGCAGTACATCAGAAGGAATGAGCCCTAATCTAAATAGCAGGCTCCTGACAAGCCGACCTGTAACAGAGGTCAATGCAAGATGTAATCTATCTTGCAACTGTCTGCTTGTTGCTGGTCTGCCAGGTGTGGCTTCAGCATAGATGACAAACAGCTGGTGAGCCTGTCCTGAATTCTAGACATATGCTTAACATAAGAGGAGAGCATTCTATGCAGGTCCAGGGTATGGGGCCTGCGGTCGGCCTCTGAAGAAGGGCTGGTAAAGTAAATCAGCAAGTCAATCACCTGGTTAAGATGAAACTCTGATACCACCTTCAGGGGGAACTTCAAGTTGGGGAAAAGCACAACTCTGTCTCTGTGGAAGACCAAATAGGTAGAGTCTACCAAGAGCGCCTGGAGCTCCCCAGTCCTTGTGGAAAATGTAATGGCCACCAGGAAGGCTGCCTTCCACTACCGGTGTGACAATTCACACCTGTGTATCGACTCAAATGGCTTCCCCGTGAGCACAGCCAGGACCAGCAGTAAGTCCCACAGTGGAGGTGAATCACACACTGGAGGGGGCAAGTGGTCAAGGCCCTTGAAAAAGTGCCAAATCACCATCTCCTAGGCCACTGTCAACATACCAGACCATGGCTGGTAAGCAAAGATGGTTGCCAGGTGCACCATAAGGCTTGTCCCTTGCAGTCTCAGCTAAGTAAGGGACCAGAGGTAGTCAAGAATGCTAGCCACAAGGCAGGCAAGGCGATCAAGCTCCATGACCTGGCACCAAATGGAAAATCTCTTTCACTTGAAGGCATAGCACCTACAAGTTGACTCCTTTCTGGATGCCTCCACGATGTGGAGGATGTCCTCAGAAAGACCCAAGGCCTGGAACTCTATAGCTGCACAGGAACCAGGCCGTGAGGTACAGGGACTGAAGCTCCTGGTGCAGGACTGTCCCTGAAGTTGGGTCAGCAGATCTGGGTTGAGAGGTAGATGCAATGGAGACCGGCTGCTAAGACTGAGGAGATCCAGGTACCAGAACTACCTTGACCAGTCTGGAGCTACCAGGATCATCTGTGCCTTGTCCTTCCTGAGCTTGACCAGAACCCTGTGGAGCAAGGAGAAGTGAGGGAAGGCATACACGAGGCTCAGAGTCCAGAGCCCTATGAAGGTATCCCCCATCAGTGTCCTGTACTGTGGGGGGCAGGCACAAAACAGCCTCAGTTTGGCATTCTTCTAGGAGGCAAACGGATCCACTAGAGGAGTGTTTCATCGGAACAACAGGTGGTTCACCGCCTACTGATACAGGAACCACTTGTGCAATGTCTCTGCAGCTGGGCTCAGTGTGTCTGCCAGATGATCTTGCAAAATGAATCGCTAGGAGATCTGCACCCAGGCTGCAAAGAGGATCCAGGTGCAGTGGGCCTCCCGACACAAGGGAAGGGAGTGAGATCCCCCCTGCCTGTTCAGGTACCACATGATCGTGGTGTTTTCTGTCTGAACCTGCACGACCTGATCCCTGATCAGAGGAGCAAATTCCCTCAGTGCCAGCCACACTGCACAAAGCACCAGCAGGTTTATGTGGCGAGGGGACTCCCTGGGTTACCAGAACCTATGGGCTCTGTGATCCCCCAGATGCACTCCCGACCCCACCAGAGATGTGCCCATTGTGAGTATGGCAGTCGGTTATGGGTGGGTAAATGGGATTCCTTCCTCCAGGTGTTCTGGGATCAGCCAACACTGAGAAGCATCCAACATCAGTTGGGTCATTGTGACTGGCTGGATCAAGTTTCCTAGGCACTGGGACCACTGATGGCCTAACTCCCACCAGAGGTGGTGCAACTGCCAGCAGGCCCAACAGATCACACTGGTACAGGATGCCATATACCCCAACCAAACCAAAGAATGGAGTGGCACACAAAATACAGGTTACTCACCTGTAACAGGAGTTCTAGGAATGGTATATGTTGTTCATCCACACTGTCTGGCAGGTTCCTTGCCGCTTTAAATCTTGCCTGAAGGTTTTCAAGCTGGCTCCTCCCACCCACCCGGGTGATATAACTCTCGGCTACGCCCCATGACGCCAGATCTAGCCCACTGGAAGCCAGGTTGTGCATCGAAGCCAGGGAGGTCGGGTGGGTAGTGTGAATAAACAACATATACCATTCCTAGAACTCCTGTTACAGGTGAGTAACCTGTATTTCTAGGGACATGGATATGTTGTTCATCCACACTGCCTGGAAGACTCCTAGCAGTTCTCCGGGAGGAGGAAGGCAAGGCGCACACCCCCAATACTTACTTGGGAAATAAGGACTGGAGAACCGAGGCTCCAAAACCAGCATCCCGGCGTGACTCAAGGTCGATGTGGTAGTGGGTGATGAAGGTGTGTGCCAACTTCCAGGAAGCAGCCCTGCAGATTTCCTGGATAGGGACATCCCTGGAAGCAGCCACCGATGCAGCGGTATGGCGGGTAGAATGAGCTCTTATCCCTCTGGGAGGCTCCATGCCTGCCAACCTATAGCAGAGATCTATGCAGGAGGTGACCCACCTGCCTATCATCTGCTTGGCTGCAGGTTTGCCAGGTGCGGCTTCAGTGTAGGTGACAAACAGCTGGCTAACCTCTCCCCGAACTTCAGCCATCCGCTCCTTATAATAAGCAAGCACTCTTCTAGGGTCCAAAGTATGGAGTCTATATTCAGCCTCCGAGGTGTGATTGGGGTAGAACACTGGCAGAGTCAACACCTGGTTAAGGTGAAACTCCGACACCACCTTCGGAAGGTATTTCGGTTGGGGGCGCAGGACAACCTTGTCCCTGTGGAAGACCAGATAAGGAGACTCGATGGAAAGCACCTGGAGCACTCCCATCCTTCTGGCTGACGTGATAGCCACCAAGAAGGCGGTCTTCCACGACGGTGAGAGAAGTCACACCTGTGTATCGATTCAAATGGCTTGCCTATGAGCTTGGCCAATACCAGCAGTAGATCCCACGGAGGTAGAGGTTCTCGCATGGAGGGATATGATCAAGGCCTTGAAAAAGCACCACCACCTTCTCCTGCACCACCGACTGCTTCCGCCCGCCCAGTAAGCAGAGATGGCTGCCAGGTGCACTTAAGGGTCAGCCGGATCAAGTCCTTGCTGAGAAAGGGACCACAGGTAGTCCAGAATGCTTGCCAAGCAACAGGAGGAAGGGTCCAGGCCCTTGCCCTGACACCAAATGGAGAATCTCTTCCATTTGAAGGCGTAGCATTTTCTGGTCGACTTCTTACGGGACGCCTCAACAACGTTGAGGACCTCGTAAGAAAGACCCAAGGCCTGGAACTCTAGCCGCTCAGGAACCAGGCCGTCAGGTGCAGGGATTGAAGGTCCGGATGGAATACCTTCCCATGATTGACTGAGATCAGGTCCGGGCGGGCTGGAAGCTGCCTCGGGAGCCTGGAGCCGAGACTGAGGAGATCTGGATATCAGAACTGGCGGGGCCAGTCTGGGGCTACCAGAATCACCTGCGCCTTGTCCCTCCTCACCTTGGAGAAGCACCTTGTGGATCAAGGGAAATGGGGAAAAGCGAGAAGAGGCCCGGGTCCACGGCCTCAAGAAGGCATCCCCTGCAGCGAGCCCTGCTGAGGGGACGGGCATGAAACAGTCTCAGCTCGCGATTCTCCTGGAGGTAAACAGGTCCGCCTGGCGTGCCCAGGTGGGAGAAGAGATCTTGCCTACCTCCGGCAGGAGAGACCACTCGTGAGCGCAGCCCCTATCCGCTGGGGCATTGGCCAGGGTATTGGAGGCTCCTGCCACATGAATGACGAGGAGATCTGCCTCCAGGCTGCGCACGAGAGACCAAATGCAGAGAGCTTCCCTGCACAGAGGGCATGGGCAGCGTCCCGCCCTGGTGGTTTAGGTAGTACATGGTCGGTGGTATTGTCCGTCTGGACCCAAACCACCTGACCCTGTAGAAACGGAGCGAAGGCGGTGAGGGCTAGACGAACCACCTCGAAGCTCCAGCAGGTTGATATGGCATTGGGACTCCCGAGGGGACCAGAGGCCATGCGCTCTGTGCTCCCCCAGATGGGCACCCCAACCCATCAGAGAGGCATCGGTCGATAGAGAGACCGTCGGCTCGGATGGACAAATGGGATGCCCTCCTGCAGATGTGTTGGAACGGTCCACCACTGGAGGCGTCCACATCCCACAGGTCACTGTCACTACAAGCTGATCCAGTGGATCAGGTGCTGTGACCATTGGCTGGCCAACCCCATTGAAGGGGCGCATGTACCAGCAGGCCCAACGGACCACACTGGTGCAGGCCGCCATGAGGCCCAGGAGGCGCAGGAAGTCCCAGGCAGGGCGCGATTGCCCAACCTGAAATGATTTGGCAAGGAGGAAAGAACCCTCGGTTCTGTCCACTGGGAGCCGTGCTCTGGCTCGAAGAGAGTCGAGCTCTGCCCGATGAAAGGTATCACCTGCTTTGGCACGAGTTCCGTCTTGGCCTGCTTGATGAGGAGGCCAATCTGAGAGCAAACCTGGAGGCCCAAATCTCTGGACCATTCCACCTCCGCTCTGGAGGGCTGCAATCCAGCCAGTCGTCCAGGTAGGGGTACACCTGGACCCTTCGTGCCGCATGGGAATGCTGTCACCACTGCCATGCATTTGGTGAAGACCCTGGGAGCTAGGGAGAGCCGAAGGCATGGCCCGAACTCGTAGAAGGATCCCTCCGCTCTGAGCGGAGGAATCTCATTGAGACAGATGGATTGGGACATGAAAGAACGTGTCCTGAAGGTCCAGGGAACAGAACCACATGCCTCGCTCCAAGGATGGGATTATCTGAGCCAGAGTGACCATCCTGAAGGTCCGAGACCTTAGGAACCTGTTCAGGTCGTGCAGGTCGAGAATGGGGCGCCAGCCCCCATCCGTTTTGGGACCAGGAAATACCTGGACACAAACCCCGGATCTGGGGAAGGATCCACCACCTTCCTGATTACCTCTTTTTCGAGAGCAGGGCAGTATCAGCTCAGGCGGGCAGCAGCGAGGCTGACCAGGACCCCGTGGCCCCTGAGGCGGCGGCTCGGAAGGGTGGGACCTGCTCGAACTCCAGAGGCAGGCCTTTCACACCTCCAACACCCAGCGGTCTGTGGTGATAGCGGACCAGGCAGAAAGGAAGTGGCGGGCCGTCCCCAGGGGAGACCAGGGGAGTGGCGAGGCTGGGGCGACACCCCTCAACCCGTCACTGGGCAGGCTTGGAGGAGGGACTGGCCGAGGGACCTCCTGGGCCTTACCTCCCTGCTTCCTATTAGAGGAAGCCATGGGCTGGGCTTGGGATGCCAAGGCATGAGCCTGCTGGCCCTGATGCTGGTGCTGTTGGGCGGACGTGTCGAGCGCAGAAGGACGAAGGGTTTGTGCTGCTGCTGTTGGCCCTTTGTCCTCTGGGCGGAGGTGACAAGAGTTCTGGTGGCATTGGACTTCTCGAACCGCTGGAGGTAACCTTCCACTCCAGGGCCGAAGAGGTCGGTCCCCAAGAAGGGGACGTCCGCCAATTTGTGCTGGGTATCCGCTGTGAAGGTGGATATCCTCAGCCATGCTCTGTGGTGCATGGCCACCGCGGCCGCAACCGATCTGGCACAGGAGTCTCCTATGTCCAGAGCTGTTTGGAGCTGCTGCTTCGCCACTGCCCTACCCTGGTCCCGAACCTGCCGGACAGTGGTCTGCATGTCGGCCGGGAGATGAGGATCACCTCATCCAGGGAGCCCATGAGGGCGTGGAAGAAGTGTGCCATCAGCATGGCCGAGCTGGCCTGGCGGAGGCCAAGGGAGGACACAAGCGTGCACCTTGCACCCGGCGTGGTCAGCTTTTGGACTCCTTGTCAGGGGGCTTGTCCACGTCCTAGCGTTCCTGGAGATGCCGGAGAAAACACTGTCGGTGACCAACCCCTCGAAAGAGGGGTGTTCCAAAAACCCAGGCAAAGAGCCGGCAGAGACCGCATACTTCCTGGCCATCCTGGCTGAGGGCGCAGGGCAGGAAGCAGGCCGCTGCCAAAGCTCCAAGGCTGGGCCAACAATGGCCTCAGCCACCGGAAAGGCCTCCGTGGGAGTCACCTGGGTCCAGTATCTCTGTCAGGGATACTTGGCCCCATTGGATGCGGACTCTAGAGCTGCATCCCGGTGGACTCGAGATGAGCCAAAGCAAACCCATGAAGGACGATGGGCTATCGTCCACACTGGCCCCTGGAGGACTCCAGGTCAACCAGCCTGGAGAACAGGGAGGGTGGTCGTCGGACTCAGAGGAGTCCGCGAAGAGCTCCTAGGGCCTGAGCCACCTCCACCTGCTGAGGGCGGTCGGGAGTGAGGGTGACCCGACAACCTGTGGGGCAGGCCTTGACCCGACCGAGAGTCCTTGGTCGGTGCCCCGATTTCGGTTGTGGAGGCGGAGGTTCCACCACAATCGAGTGGGGCAGCAGTTTCAGCGAACAACCGGCCCAGGCTTGGGCATCTCGACTCTGACGAGGGTTGTTTCAGCCACTCAGGTGACAACCACTTGATGGCGGGAAGGCGTCGGCTTGCTCCGGACAGAAATAACTGCTGCCACATCAGGTCCTCGTAGCGTCGGCGCAATTTGCGCTAAAGCCTCTCCTCTTCCGAGGAGGAAGCGAGGGCGCGGCGCGCTTACCTCGAGTGCCGAGACAGAGACCGCCAATGTCGGCCGGATCAGCTGGACTGAGAAGAAGTCGAGACCGAGATCCTCGGTGTTTCGAGGCGGGTCTGGGAAGGAGCGGGGACACCCGCTCTTCCCTCGGCTCGGACACCTTAGCGGGGACTGCTGCACCGGGGCACAGGCAGATCCTCGGTCTCCACCGGGGAACCGGTGAAGAAGGGTTGTCGGCTTCACCAGTTGACAGCCCGTCCGGTGGTCGAGAAAAATCTTGACCGGTCGGCGGGGTCTCGGCGGCTGGACTGATGGAGAGCGCCGTGAAGCCAGCGGCCTTAGCCGCAACCTCAGCGTAGTGTCGACTGTCCAGGAAGGTGACCTCTCCCGCTCCCACGAATGCCGGCGATGGGACTTACCCTTAGAATCCTTCTTTTTTTGGACCGAGAGGAATGTCCCGATGGCCCCTCTCGCCGTGGAAAGGACTGGCACAGCTCATGAGCGAAGCTGAATCTGGTACCCAGAGAGGCGGGATAAATGCGCGACCGAGGAAAGAGGATGATGCGGCCTGGGCGCCCCTCCTCCTCGAGGCGACCATCTGCTTGAGCTGCTCAGCTGAGCCAGCCGCATGACCTGCTCACACGGGCCTCCTTTGATTTAACCGGCAGTAGCGCTCAGGCGCCTAGCTTTAACGCAGCGGTCCTCCAGGACGTTGGCCGAGAACGAACAGCATGACTCGCAGGCCTGCGGGTCATGTTCTAGGCCGAGGCAGTAGACGCACGTGGAGTGCGGGTCCGTCCTGGACATCTTCTGCCCACAAGGGCACCACCGGAATCTGGGAGTCGATTTGTCCATCGCAGCCGCGAGGGAGAAAGATGACCGAAGTCTTGAAAATTTTAAAATGAGTTTCGGGCGAACCGAATAATTAAGATCCAGTCTATCACGCAGGCGTTAGAGGAGGAAAGTACAGTTACGTAAGAACTTACCGTAACAGTGAGATCTTCGAGAACAGCTCTTGCAGCAGGTTACACCATTAGGACTGAAGCCGGCAGGCATCAGGACCCCACGGAAAAATTCTAGCTAGCTATCTTCAGCGGGGACCGCCCCCGACGTCCGTCCCGCCTCCGACGTCAGGCGTAGTACATAAGGGGCGGTCCCGCAGATTCTCAGTTCTCCGCCGGAGACAACCGCCGCAGGCTGACATCGAAATGGGAGCCGAGGATCCCCGTCAGAAGACAAGCGGAAAAATCCCTGTTAACAAGAGCTTAAGCCATGCCTCCTCCAAGGGGAAGGTGGGCGGGAGAGTTACCTGCTGCAAGAGCTGTTCTCAAGATCTACTGTTACGGTAAGTTCTCTGCGTAATTGTACTATCTTACTGACACAGCTCTTGCAGCAGGTTACACCATTAGGACTGATTCCCAAGCAGTAGCGCTTGCAACATCCGGAGGAGGAAATTAGAAAGAACGTTCCAAGTCCTGAATCTAGGACAGGAGACCCTGTGGCACCGCCAGGCGAAGCCTGCTCTTCGCAGGAAGCGATGTCCAGGCTATAATGCCTGATAAAGGTATGAACAGAGCTCCAAGTGGCTGCAGCACAAATGGCAGAGGTGGGAGACGTTTGAAGTGCTGCAAAGGAGGTGGCCACACCCCTAGTGGAATGTCCGGACTGATCTTGGGAGGCTTCGTTTGATATCATAACACTATGAGATGCACTGGACAAGCCAGCGAGACAGGGACTGTTTGGATACTGGTTGGCCCATCATCCTTTCAGTAAAGGAACGAAAAGTTGTCTGCATAATAAGCTGCTTAGTTCTGCTCAGGTAGTACCTTAAGCTGCGGTGAACATCCAGGGTGCGACAGCAGCCTCCTCTGTTAGAATAATTAGGAAGTAGACCGGCAGGTCAATATCCTGATTAGAGTAAGTGTGGAAACCACCTTAGGCAAGAATTTAGATTATCTCCTCAGGGATACTCTGTCCGTGGAAAATTAAATAAGGCTCTTGCCATGAGAGCCTGAAGCTCAGAAACTCTTCTACGCTGATGTAACAGCAACCAAAACAACATTTTCCACGACAGAAAACGCAGCTCGCAAACCCGCAGCAGGCTCAAAGGGGGCGTGAGTTGCTCCAGGACAAAGAGCAAGTCCCATGGAGGCACTGGGTCCTTAATGGCGGCCTAAGATGTAACACCCTCTCAAGAATTCTCGACAGGTATCTAATTGTGCCACTGTGTGCTGTCCCACCGGGAGGTGGTAAGCTGAAATGGCACAGAGGTGCACTTTAATAGAGGAGTAGGCGAGACTCGAACGGAAAAGGGAAAGCAGGTACTCTAATACTGCTTTCACTGGACAACCTAAAGGGGAAAGACCGCGTGCTTGCGACCACAGACAAAGACGGCGTCATTTCATGGCATACGTCGCATGTGTTACCGGCTTTCTGGCTGCAGAAAGAACTTCCGCAACCTCCTGCGAGACCCCGTGACGCAAGATGGCTATGTCTCTAGGAGCCATGCATGCAGGTTCAGTGAGCATAAGTCCGGGTGGACCAGTGAACCCTTCTCCTGAGACAAGAGGTGGGAGCTGAATGGCAACGGGAGCGGAGGTTCCCGGGATAGCTGAATTAGCAAAGGGAACCAGATCTGTCTGGGCCAGAAAGGGACCACCAGGATCATTGTTGCATGCTCCCTGCGCAGTATGAGAAGAACTCTCTGGATCAACGGGAAGGGAGGGAAAGCATAGAGGAATCTGTCCGCCCAGGAGAGGGACAACGCCTCTCGCCAGAAAACACCAGGCCCTGGATCTAGCGAGCAAAAACTGGGCAGTTTTGCGTTGGATGGGGAAGTGAACAAGTCCAATTCTGGAGTTCCCCATCGAAGAAACAGATCCTCTGCTACCTCCTGAAGAAGTTCCCACTCGTGGACTCTGGCCTGGGAGCAACTCAGGTCGTCTGCAATTGTGTTGTCCACCCTGGGAACATGTACTGTGATCAGATTCGCGCCGTGTCGGATTACCCAATCCCACACCCTCATGGCCTCCCTGCAAAGGGGGTAAGAGTGTGCGCCTCCTTGTTTGTTGAGGTAATACATCACCGCCGTGTTGTCTGTCTGAAGCAGGAGAGTACTCGGCGGGATCTCTGACTGAAATGCCTGCAGGGCATAAAGGACCGCCCTCATCTCTAGGACGTTGATATGGAGGTGGGCCTCCAGAGGGGTCCACGTTCCCTGGGACTTCACCCCGTCCAGGTGTGCTCCCCACCCTAGACCTGAGGCGTCTGTGGTGAGGATTACCTCCGGGGACGGCGCTATAAACAGGACACCCATAGAGAGTGTCCCTGGGTCTAGCCACCACTGCCAGTCTCGAATCACGGTGTTCATGATTCTGACCGGATGCTGCATGTGGTCTTGCCTTTGGTCCCATTGCACCTTGAGTATCCACTGAGTTACCCGCATGTGGAGCCTTGCGAAAGGGACAGTAGGAATGGCCACAGCCATGTGTCCGAGCAAGCGAAGGACCGACCTGGTTGGGACGGTCTTGTTCGACGAAAGCTCCCTGATGAGGGATCTGATACGCTCCGCTCTGTCGTCTGGAAGAAATGCTCTTCCCTGAACGGTGTCCAGTACTGCGCCTATGAACTGCAGCTTCTGCGACGGTACCAGGAGAGACTTCTCGTGGTTGATTAGGATACCCAGAGATTGAAACAGGTCCTGGGTGCTCTGGATCCGCCTGACAACGCCTCTGAGGCGCCATGAAAGCCAATCGTCCAGGTATCGGGAACACATAATGGCCCCTGTCTCCTTAGAGACGCTGCCACGACTGCCATGCATTTGGTAAAGACCCTGGGTGCCGATGACAGCCCAAATGGAAGGGCTCGAACTGAAGATGATGGCCGAGAAACTTCAAGTGCAGGAACCTCTTGTGCGCTTGAGCTATAGGGATGTGCAGGTGCGTCCTGCATATCTAGAGAGACGCTAAAAGGCGTCCTGCTTCAGCATGGGAATAAGACCCGGAAGAGTTACCATGCGGAATCTTTTGTAGGCGACCGACAAATTGAGGTCCCTGAGGTCCAAAATGGGACGGAGGTCCCCTGTCTTCTTTGGAACCAGGAAGAAGTGGGAATAGTATCCGTGTCCTCTCTGGTTCTCTGGGACGTACTCTATCGCCCCCTTTTGCAGAAGCGTGAGTACTTCTTGTCTGATCAATGACTTGTGCTGACCCAGGTACCGGGAGAACAACGGAGGCCTTGAGGGTGGCTTTTCCGCGAATTCTATAAAGTGGCCTCTTCCGACCAACTGTAGAACCCACCTGTCGGTGGTTATAGTCTGCCATCCTGGCAGGAAATTCTCAATGCGACCCCCGACCATGACGTCCCGCTGATTCTGAGGGGCGGGGGCCGGGAAGGAGTCAGGCTGTGGCGGCTGAGGGTCTCGCTGGCTGGACCGGCTTAGGAGTGCACTGGCTTCGACCTGCGGGTTGTTTTCCCTGGGCTCTGCGAAAACCGGAGCCCCTCTGTTGTGGAACGGGCCGGGACTGTTGTCTCTGCGTCCGTCCACGAAATCGGCTTTGGTTCCTACGAAAGGAACTAAGCTTGGGTCGGTACATGGCCTGAACCGACCTCACCACCTTCCCGGCCTCTTGGAGTTTGGTAATTATCTTCTCTGAGGGTTTACCAAACAAAACTTCACCCTCGAATGGGGCATCCATGATGTTTTTCTGGACGTCCGGGTTAAAACCGGAGACACGGAGCCAAGAGTGCCTCCGGAGGCATACGCCTGAAGCTGCAGCTCGGGCCGAGGAGTCCACGGAGTCGTACGCGGCTCGTAGCACTTGGGTTCCCACGTCCGAACCCGTACGGAGGAGCTGCAACATCTCCTCCTTCTGCTCACCTTCCGGCAATTTCTCAGCCGCATCCAGACCCTGCTCCCACAGGGCATTTTGGAACTGCACCATGTGGGTCAAATAATTCAGGGATCTGATGGCGCAGGTAGCGGAAGCATACGTGCGCCTACCCATGGCGTCCAGCTGCTTGGACTCTGGGTCCGGTGGCAGGGTGCTCAAATGTTGCGGTCTCTGGGACTGGTCATGAGAGGCTGTTATGACCAGAGAGTCGGCCTGAGGATGCTGAGTCAAGTACTGGTCTTCTCTTGGAGCCTTGTACAAGCGGTCAGCTTTCTTCGGCATCGCCGGGAGTGAATGTGGACGCTTCCACGCTGCCTTGGTGACGTCCACAAAAGTGTCAACCAAGGGTGGCACCACCACAGGCTTGGGGTCCTTCTGCCGAAGATACTCGCAGGCATAGCCTTCGGGTCTAACTCTTCCACACCCCATCCCATGTTCTCTTGGATGTGTCTCATGATATCCGAGAACGAAGGGTCATCCGGAGGAGACTTTGGCAGCTCACGTGGGTCCGGAGAAGGGATGGAGAGGGGAGATGGGGATCTGGATGTTGAAAACTCTGATCCCGTGTCCTCCGTCGAAGGCGAACAGCGGCGTCTTCTGGGTCTCTTGGGACTGGGTGACCTAGAAGAGGATCTGGACGGAGGCCTCCTTTTATCTAGTCTCCCTCTTGGAGGGGTCCTGGGCTCCCGAGGAGGAGGTAACCGGCCTGCAGACCCAGACGGAGAAGGGGGCGCAGGAACCGGAGGAGCAACCGGTGTAGGAGGAGGAGGAGGAGGAGGAAGCGGAGGTGGAGTGGGGACCACGTCCTTTTTGATGGTATCCCACCAGTAAATGAAAAGCTCCTTCACCTCTGAAAAAGAAAGGCCCGACGACGGCCCGGGCGCCGGGGGTCGCCGGGTCCCGGGCGTCGGCTCCACAGGGGTGCCCGGGTTCCCTGAGTCTCAACAGGACCGGGTCGCCTGCCTGGTCCTCGGCTGAGTTAACCCTCTCAGTGATGGTCTCCTGACCGACGCCGGTCGGAGGCGCCGGGGTCCTCTTCTCACTGAGCGGGCGCCGTCCCTACCGCGTCCAGTGATGAGTTGGCCTGGCCGGCGACGGTCTTCTGACGGACGACGGCTCTGGGGACCTATGGCGAGAGGCCGACGTCGGACGAACTGGCGTCGGGTCCAGCAGCCTCTTAAGTGAGGTGAGCTCCTTGGTTTTCCGGTGGAGAGGAGGAGGCAAAGAGGCAGACCTGACGTCGGGTTCAGGATGGCGGGAACCCAACTTGTGGTGATGGTGGCGATCCCCCGACTTAGCCAGGGCCTTGGAGGATGAGGAAGGCCTGGGAGTCTTGGCCTGAGAAGAGGAGCCTGAAGACTTTCTCACTGCAGCGGGGGGAGGCTGAGAGCTGGCCCGGGAAGGACAGCGGTCGGACCTGGAGCCAGAGCTGCGCGAGTCGGAGGCCCTAGACGGGGACCTGGAAGGGGCCTTCTTCCTATGCTTCTCAGCATGCTTGCGGGCCTTCTGCGAAGAATCCCCCTTAGAAGCCATGGTCTTGAGTTGTTCCTCTAGCAGAAATGCCTGTAGGGCCTTCTGGCGACGGATCCGGGTTCTGCTGTTGAAACCCTGGCAAAAGGTGCAGGACCGGGTGTCATGGTCTGGGCCTAGGCACCGGGACACAGGCCAGTGCGGATCCTTGAATGGGATCTGCTTCCCACAGGCGCACTTTGAGGGTGACCGGGTCGGAGAGGACATCAGAGAAAAACTGAGCATGAGAGCGAATTTCCGTGGGAAAACACTTTACCACAGCGTGCTGGCGCTAGAAACTGAACCGAAGGGTCGAGGACATGCAAGTCGACTGGCGGGAAGAGCTGGGGAATCTGGGCGGACCGCCCCTTATGTACCACGCCCAGCGTTGCTGGAGGCGGACCGGACGTCAAGGGTCCCGCTGAAGATAGCTAGCTAGAATTTTCCGTGGGGTCCTGATGCCTGCCGTTTCAGTCCTAATGGTGTAACCTGCTGCAAGAGCTGTGTCTCAAGTAAGATCCTGAGCCTCAAGCGGTAAGGAAGATCTAAGGCCATGGGGCGGAGCCGAGGTTTTACCACCGGTGGGTGGAGGAGCCAGCTTGAAGACCTTCCGGCAAGATTTAAAGCGGCAAGGAACCTGCCAGACAGTGTGGATGAACAACATATCCATGTCCCTAGAAGTAAACATGCTACAATAACACTGAAATGCAAAAGTCACTTTAATTCAGGGTAACACTTTAGCTTACAGCAAACACTGCTGTTCAGCTCAGACCCCTGGTGCTTTGAATCTAATGATTCTTCTGGAAGAGATGGGGCTGTAGAATAGCAGTAGCCATTTTATGCTGGACAGAATAATTAGCTAACAATCACTGTTATTATGAGTCTATTTAAACAATGTATCTTACACATCTGCACCATATCATTAAACAATAATGAATACAAAATAATATAAACTAGCTAGTCCCTTCATACTCAGTATATTCAGTGACTATTCAATGTAAATACACTAGGAAACACTGCTGCCAAGTGGTGCTATGTTAACTAAATAATAACAGAAATATAAAAAATGAAGGAGAAAAAAGGATTATATCAGAATGGACCTAGAGCAAGATTGTTGTCCAAGCATATTACAATCAGTGATCCCCCTAGTGCGAAGTACACATTCCAGGTTGGAGGGGGATCTAAGTCCAAAATGACACAAACCAGAAATGGATGTTGGAAATTGTGACCACTCACTCAATATTTACAAATGTTACATCTGGCACATTTGAGGAAGCCTTTCATTCTTCTAGGTAACCAGTTAGAGTTACTGTCATGTGCCAATCTGGTAGCTTTGAACCTACTATGTACTAGGCTACCTTTAATGTTCTTTGCTCTGCTGAAGGTAACTCGTGGCTGTGGACCTACCACAAGACCTACCTGTTTGTCGCTCTGCAAGGTAGACCAATTCTGGTATATGACGTTACCTATTCTTCCAGCCACGATTGTATTCCATAATTAATGTGACTGGAGAGTGTACATCATTATTTGGTGCCCTGTCGCTCACTACAGTAAATCTAAACTCTTTTTATTTGCTGTATATGAGCTACCAGATTGGCACATGACACCAGATAACATGAACATTGAGATTAGCAAACTCATCACCTGTGATACCTCCTACGTAGTGCATATTTTATGGTGTAGTTGCAACCGTATTTATGTAGGAAGGACAATATACCCGTTAAAATAACGCATATAAGAGCATGTATGGGTCATTATTAATAACAGACAGGGAAAACCAGTCAGTCTGCATTTTTCACTGTATCAAATTGTCACAACCTCATGAGTTGAGATTCGTGGGTCAGGAGTGGGTACCTCGTCCTCAAATGGGAGGTGACAGAACTAATTTATTGTTACAAAAAGAAAATATGTGGATTTATAAGTTAAATAACGTTAAACTAAATGGTCTCAATGATCAATGGGACCTAAAACCGAGTCTTAAGAACTAAACTGCTGCAGAGGTTTCAGCTGATTCTATTCTGGAAATATAAATTATGTATATTCATTGTTTGTCATTCCCTTGCTGATTAACTTGTTTCTTGTTTGTTTCTCTCTGTTCTAGGTGTGCCTCTGACAGCATTTCTGGTTTGTGTCATTTTGGACTTAGATCCCCCTCCAGCCTTGGAATATGTACTTCATACTAGGGGGTCACTGATTGTAATATGCCTTGACAACAATCTTGCTCTGGGTCCATTCTGATATCATATAACCCTTTTTCGTCCTTCATTTTTTGTATACTTCTGTTATTATTTAGTTAACATAGTGCCACTTGGCAGCAGTGTTTCCTAGCGTATTTACATTAAAATAAATTGTCACTGAATATACCGAGTATGACGGGACTAGCTAGTTTATATTAGTTTGTTTTCATTGTTGTTTAATAATATGGTGCAAGTGTTTAAGATAAATTGTTTAAATAGATTCATTATAACAATGTGTAACCCCAGGTGGCGCTATCCCAAGTGCTACTACCCCTGCCTGTTTGGCTAGTAGCAGGTTAAGGGGCCTGAGTTCTGAAACGGGTGCCTCCACCCGGAGATCAGGGTTGGTAGTGGTCAAGCTAACTTGGGCACAGCCCTCCGGGACACTGTAACCCCCCTCTTTCCCCTCTAGTGGCCTGAACACTGTACAATAATCACTTTCACAATACCCCTGGTACACCACACAAGTACCCACACTGTTTGCACTTACCACCAGGGCTGGTTCCTCTGGCTCGACCCTGGGGACCCCCTGTAAAACAAGGTTATGCACAGCAAATAGCAACAGTACAGTACTTTGAGCATAAACTGGAACCACAGTCAGATTACATGCAGAAAAAGTTAGATCTGATTTATTCACGGGACTTGAACAAGGGAGGGGCAAAATCAGGTTAATTAGCTTAAAGGTTATAGCAATCAAGCAGTTACGCATGCACTTGGAGTCCCCCCACACAGTCACACCTCTGGGTACCCAGGTGGAGAAGAGATGGGCTAGCCAGGACTGTTGCCTGGGGTTGGCCGGCGTCGCAGCTGGTTGGGGCCCTGTGATGGAAAACACAACATGCACAGTACACAATATTTGT
This sequence comes from Neoceratodus forsteri, assembly GCA_016271365.2. Classification (NCBI taxonomy): domain Eukaryota; kingdom Metazoa; phylum Chordata; order Ceratodontiformes; family Ceratodontidae; genus Neoceratodus; species Neoceratodus forsteri. The sequence goes on along the minus strand of CM028131.1, from coordinate 394,400,365 downwards.
AATCCGGAGCCAGAGGGCTCAGTTTGTGAAGGAAATGAAACAACAAGACAATCAGATGACACACTCAGATTAAGCTGTTGTTGCAGGGAGCTACCCTAGTATTTACTCACGATACCCAAGACTGGACATAGGCTAGACGAAAATTGAGACTGCAGGTGGTTGATCTGGAATGCCAGGAGAAGCAGGGGCCACATGAGTTGCAGAGGCGTCATTCCTGTTCAAGTGTGGAGCAGGGGGCTGATCCCCAGGCAGGTCTCTCATCGATGGCTCCTCTGTGCAGTGGGTAGTCTGGCTGGGCCAGTCTGGCAAGGCCCAGACCGCATGGAGACAAATTCGGATACAGTCCGTTTTGGGCTGGATACAGCTTCCAGCTAGCAGAACACAGTTCACACAGTGGGGGACTAACTCATGACCAACTAGCAGCTCATAGCACATTTACATGTAAGGGAATTCTACTGTACCAGACAAAGCGCTCCCTGGTCACAATCGCAAAGTCTCTGCACACACCGGGAGCTTAGGGGTTGCTGGAACTGCTGACAGGCCGACTGCATTCAGCAAAATCTTCGGTCTCCTTCAGGTTGAGCCTGACCCACTTCAGTAGCTTACTTTAGTCACACAAGCTTGGATTTAGTCCAAAATAATTATCTTCTCTCCCTCTCAGGAGCAGCACACCAACATGCAGGCCAAAAACTTAGCCTTTTCACAGTTCTCCCATGAGAATCCACTCAGGATTGCTGCTCAGAATCACTTCAGCTCCTTCTTGTTCAGCTTCCAGCTTAGATCTGACTGAAAACTGCAAACAGCCCGGGACTTCCCCAAGATCCAAAAGATTTGGTTGGCTGATTTGGCTGTCAGTCAAAGCAAAGGCTCCCCCTTCAGTTGCAAAAAAGGCGCAAAAAAGCTCCAAACTACAGTTCCTACAGATTTTGAATTCAGACAGCTCCTGTAGTCCGGCTACATTTTAGGTCCCACCAGTACTGTTTGGTCCAATTTGCAGTCCAGGACCAAGACAGTGGAGACAAACAAAACAGTCCTTGCTACAAATAAAGCAGGTTAGACAAACTACATTATCATTATCACGCTAATGATTTTCAGCAAATAGTTACATCTTTCAACAGAGCTCCCTCTCAGATTACTTAAGTTGCAATTAGCAGCGCTTAAAGAGACAGTACAAGAGGCTATACAGGCTCTGGTAATCACATTTAAACTGCTAAAACACAGGACACCAGCCTGGCAGTGAGCATTTAGGCAAGCTCAGGAAGACTTTTGGGAACCCCATTTGTAAGGGTTACAAATGATTGTTAACTAATTAATGTGTCCAGCATAAAATGGTTACTGCTATCCTACAACCCCACCTCCTCCAGAAGAATCGTTAGATTCAAAGTGCCAGAGATCTGAGCTGGAACAGCAGTGTTTGCTGAAAGTTAAAGTGTTACCCTGAATTAAAGTGACTTTTGCATTTCAACGTTATTGTAGCACATTTGCTTTGTGTGCCACTCCATTCTTTGGTTTGTTTCACTGTGTTTCGGGCTAGTCGCCTGTCATGAGTGTGCACCAACCCAGTCCCGAGATGTCTGAGCTCTTGTTGTTGGATCTGCCGCTATATACCCCAGACACCTCAGAAAACCGCAGGGTATGAGAGTACAACCTGAAATGATCGAGCAAAGAGGTAAGATCAAGTGCCCAGTTCAGAGGAGGCGCCTTATCCAGTAGGAGTATTCTGCCTGTGACAGGTTGAATAAGACCCTGTCCCATTTGTTATGTAAAAGATTTGTCATGTAGAGAGAGTTAAACGCAAGGATTTTTATCCTCTTCTGTTCCGCCTCTTGTCTGTCTGACTGTGCAATCAAATTTTCTTGTGAGACCTAGGAACTGGTCACTCTGACGCTTCCACTCCCCCGCTATCTCTCTGCCTTCACTTGTTGTTTCTATCTTTCTTCCCCCGCACATACCTGAGGTTATAAAATATGTGTGAATCTCACGTAAAACTGGATCCTTGGTTTGGAAGTGTATATAATCATTAGTTATATCGTATTATTAGTTATTTTGCTCTGTTTTCACAGTGGAGGTGAAGGGAAGGGAACTGAGTTAAAGGAAGGAAGGAGAAGAATGTGGGATGGATCCAAGTCCATTAAGTGAGGACAGAGTAAAGAAAGAACTTGGAAAAGTAAAGGTAGATAAGGCAATAGGGCCAGATGGTTTGCATCCAAGCGTTCTTAGAGAGTTGAGGGATGAGCTGGCATCACATATGAAAAAGTTATTTATCCTTGGATAAATGTATTTATTTATTTATTTCAGTTTGGGATTAATACTTTTGAGCCAAAGGCTTATTTGCAAAGGCTCCGAGTCGAAAAAGATACATAACAAGACATAACATTTGTAGGTACAAACATGAGAAATATATCGTTTAACATCAGGATTATAAGTGTAGTTTCAACACAATACATGGTTGCTAGGACAGCAAGGGAGAGAACAGTCAACACTTGCGGAATAACATTACAAATAGCACAACATGTGTGCAGTTCAAAATGTGGTAAGTTACAGGGAGTGACCAAGACATGTGGGCCTCGGTAAGCAGGTGCTGAGGGGGGCAAGTTTGGATGCGGCCAAGAAATGGCTTTGTCACCGATTGAGTGGAGCATATGTGAGGTGTGGTTGGAGGAGGGGGAAGGCGGGGAGACAATTGGGTAGAGGGGCAAGTGCAGGAGAGATGGAGGGATTTGAGGGGCAAATGGGGTGGGGGAGATGGGGGGATGAGGAGGGGTGGGAAGGGGCAAGTAAATGGCCAAGAGAAAGATTAGAGAAACAGGCAGGTGTTGCCAGCTAACAGAAGCATTGACGGTCATTTTTTATCAGCAAGGTGAGATTATAGTTCAGTTGTGAATTGGCTGAGCCTAGTACATTCAGTTAGGGTTGCTGGCAGTTCATTATACCACTTGGGCCCACAATAGGAGAGGGCTTTTTGGGCAAGGGGTGGTCTACTGAAGGATACTAGCAGCTCTTCGGGTGGCACTTCTAGTGCTGATGGAGGGTTGTGCGGTTTCAAAGAGGGCAGAAGTGACTCTGTGAGCTTCAACCATTTTTGCTAGTAGGCAAGCCTGGTATTGTAACCTTGATGAAGGGGAGCCAGCTGGTTTCCCTTGTGAGCCGTGACAGGAACGCGTGACGGTGGTGGGCACCCAGGACCAGTCGGCAGGCCTTATTCGAAGGGTTGTGACCCTTTTCAGAAGTGTGTCAGGCCACAGTTCAAGAGGGGTTCCGAGTGACTGGAGGACGTGGATGTAGTACCAATTTATTTTATTTTAGTCTTTGTAACTGGTGGCCCACTAGGCACAAGTGCCTGTTTCTTTGGGGTGACCTGGGAGCAGGTCATGTTAAGTGACTTGCTCAGAGTCACATAGTATGCAAGTGGAGGTTGTGAGAATCAAACTCAGTTCTGGTCTACTGGTGTACCAAGCTTGTTCACACCTCGTTCCTCTAACCTCTAGGCTATACTGCCAGCCAATGGGGCAGCAGGAAGGAGGTGGGGAATTACCACCCTGTCAGCCTCACATCAGCGGTGGGTAAGGGGATAAGGTGTTAATAAAGGAAAGAGTGGTAAAATACTTAATGGACAATAAACTATTAAACAAAAAGCAACATGGCTTCACTAGTGGGAGATCCTGCCAGACAAATCTGATCAAATTTTTTTATGGGGTAACAAAGGTATTGATCAAAGGCAGGGGGGCAGATGACGTGGCCTACCTGAACTTCAGTACGGCCTCTGACTCTGTTCCTCACCGTAGGCTAGTAACTAAGACAGAGAGCCTGGGGGTGGGACAGAAAATAAGTAGATGGGTGGAAAACTGGCTGAAGGATACAAGTCAGAGGGTGGTGGTAAATGGTGTACATTGTAGGATAATGAGGGTTACGAGCAGTGTTTCTCAGGGATCAGTACTGGGACCAGTCCTTTTTAACACATCAGTGGGACTAGAAGGGAAAGTATGTCTTTTTGCAGATGATGCAAAGTTATATAATAGGGTTGACATAGCAGGAGGGGTTAAGGCCATGAGGAAAGATCTGAGCACCCTAGAGAAGTGGTCGGACATTTGGCAGCTGAAGTTCAATGCTAAGAAGTGTGCAGTGATGCACGTGGAGCATAAAAATCCACTGTCTGAGTGCTCACTGTGGAGAGAACTGATAAAACAAACAGAACAGGAAAGGGGCTTGGGGATTATAATCTCAAACAACCTTAAGGTAGGAAACCAGTGTAGTAAGGCAGTAAATAAAGCTAACAGAATGATGGTGTGCATAGGAAGAGGTATAACAAGTAGGAAGAGGGAGGTGTTGATGCCTTTATATAAGACCATGGTCAGACCACACCTGGAGTACGGGGCACTGTTCTGGAGGCCTCATTTAAGAAAGCATATATATGGGTTAGAGAGGGTTCAGAGAAGGGCAACAAAGATGATGAAAGGTATGCAAGAGAAGCCATACGAGACTAGATGGAGAGAATTAAATCTATACCCGCTAGAGGTTAGAAGAGATAGAGGTGACATGATAGAGACTTTTCAGTATCAGAAGGGAATAATAAAGTGAATGAAGGTAGATTATTCATAAGGAAAGCAGGAGTTAAAACAAGGGGTCATAATTTAAGATTGGAAGGGGAAAGATTTAAGAGCAATGTAAGCAAAAAATGCTCACCTTAGTAATGTTGTTTCTTCTAATGGAGTCTTGCTGTATTCTGACATATGCAGTTAGGCCCTGCCTTTCAACTGCCCCAGAGAACAAAGAGTTAAACTTTCCATGGCCAGCATGGAATGTTCACCACGAGCTCGGTTGAAGCCCCTGTCTGCTGTTGTTTAAACTGCAACCGTCAGATGTTTACGTAGCAAAGACTCACTAGATGTTCTGTGTGGAAACTGTGAAATTTTACTAGCCAACTGGCTAATATATCTATATAAAAGGATTTGGTTTCAAAAAGAAGACCCAAGTCAGGAAACCCAAAAACAAAACACATCCAAAACACAACCCTCACCCAAACCAAAAGAGGGTGAAAAAGGACACCCCTAGGGTGCCAACACTGCTCCTGCCCACCCACATCCCAAAATCTAGGTTCTGAGAGGGGAGGCGGGGGGGTCAGAATACAGCAAGACTCCATTAGAAGAAACAACATTACTAAGGTGAGTAATTTTTTCTTCAAACAACATGAAGTCTTGCTGTATTCTGACATATGCAGACTACCAAGCAGTACCTCCATGGAGGAGGGACAGAACCTACTTTGGAAACAGGATCTGAAGTACTGCTGTGCCAAACTGAGCATCACTCTTAGCCTGGATATCCAGAGAGTAATGCTTGGTGAAAGTATGGACTGTTTTCCAGGTGGCTGCTTGACAAAAATTCTAAGAGAGGAATATCCTGGCAGCAGCCAGGGAAGCAGCTGTACCTTTAGTGGAATGAGCCCTCAGGCCTGAGGGTGGAGTTCTACTCAGTTTTTTATAGCAGAATTGTATACAAGAAACAATCCACCTGTCAATAGATCTATTAGTGGCAGGTTTGCCCTTACCAACTTCTCCATACGTGAGGAACAACTGGAGGGATTCAAACCTGTGACCCTTGGTACGCTCTATGTAGTAGCTAAGGGCTCTTTTAACATCCAAGCTGTGTAGCCTCCTCTCTCCCGAGGAGGAATGGTCAGTGAAGAAAACAGGGAGAGATATAGACTGGTTGAGGTGGAAATCTGAAACCACTTTCAGTAAGAACTTTCTGTTCGTTCTAAGGACCACTTTATCTCTATGGAAAGAGATGAAATCAGATTCCACTGACAGGGCTTGCAATTTACTGATACGCCTGGCAGAAGTAATGGCTACCAAAACACATAGTTTCCAAGTCAAGTACTTAAGCCTGCTGAGGACAAAGGCTCAAAGGGAGGTTGTATAAGCTGAGCAATGCAAATATTAAGGTCCCAAGCAGGAGCAGGATCCTAAAGGGGATTGTGTGAAGCAACCTTTGAAAACTTACAAAATACAGGATGGGATGATAGAGAGGAAGGCTTGCCTACTGACAAGAAAGCAGAAACAGCTGCCAAGTGTACTTTTAAGGGTAGCTTGGTCTGAGGCCTAGGCCATTAAGATGGACCCTATAGTCCAGAACCGTAGGCAATTCAGCAGAGTCTGGAGAAATACTCTTCTTAGAACACCAAAGGTTGAATCTTTTCCATTTGGAGTTGTAAGTCTTCCTGGTGGAAGGCTTTTGAGAAGCCTTAAGGATATCCAGAACCCCTTGGGAAAGATGCAGATCTGCAAACTCTAACTCTTCAAGAGCCATGCCTTGAGATTGAGAGACTGAAGATTCGGGTACCAAATCCTCCCCTGAGAGGATGTTAACAGGTTGTAATTCTGGAAGAGACAGGGAAGGTGGACTGCTAGGGACATCAACAGGGGATACCAGGGCTGTCAGACCCAGTCTGGAGCAATCAGAATCACTTTGCATGGTTGTGACCTTATCTTGACTAACACTTTGAACAAGAGAGGGAAGGGGGGAAAAGCATACAGAAATTTCCCTTCCCAGTTCAGAATCAGAGCATCCAGGGGGACTGAGCCCAAGACGGGTCTGCAACAAAAGAGAGGAAGTTGGTGATTGTCTGGGTCTGCAAAAGATCTATCTCTGGTGTGCCCCATCTCGAGAAAATCACTTTCAAAACTAAAGGATCTAGGGCCCATTCATGATGGCCCTGGGATATTCTGCTCAGTGCATCTGCTAGGACATTGTCCTTCCTTGGGAGGTGAACTGCTATCAGAGAGGTTTGCAGGGAATAGGCCAGGGACCACAACTTCATTGCTTCTGTGCACAAGGCCATAGAATGAATGCCTCCTTGCTTGTTGATGTACCACATGGTGGTGGTGTTGTCTGTTCTGACCTGAACCACCTTGTTCTGTACAGATTTGGAAAAAGCTTGCAGTGCCAGAAACACTGCTCTGAGTTCCAAGAGATTGATGTGAAGCAGAGATTCCTGAGGTAACCACGGTCCTTGGGTGGTAAGATCCCCCAAATGGGCTCCTCAGCCCAGCAGGGAAGCATCTGTGGTGAGTATCACTGAATGAGACTGAGTGACAAATGGAACCCCTTGTCTCAAATTGTCCTGATCCTGCCACCGTTGCAAGGCTTGGATCAGGGTTCGAGTCACTGGGACTAGTTTGGTAAGGGAATCCTTTCTTTGGGACCAGAAGACTCTTAAGTGGAACTGAATGTCCCTCATCTGGAATCTTGCCCCTTGGACCACTGCTGTGGAAGCTGCCATGTGGCCCAAAAGCTGAAGGAAATGACTTGCTGGTCGAGACACCTGAAGGGTGAATGAAGAGGCTAGTTCCATAAGGTTCCTTGCCCTTTCCAGGGAAGGAAGGCCCTTCCTTTACTGTATCCAGTTCTGCACCTATGAAGGTGAGGAGCTGTACTGGTTCGAGAACTGACTTCGGAAGGTTAAGAAGGAATCCTAAGGAAGTGAGCACTTGCTGGGTCACTTGCAGATGTGACTTGACTTGGTCTGGAGACTGACCTACTATGAGCCAGTCGTCCAAGTATGGGAAGATGGAGATCTTTTTTCTTCTTAGGAAAGCAACAACTACTGCCAGGCACTTTGTGAAAACCCTGGGAGCTGATGTTAGGCCAAAGGGCATTGCTCTGAACTGACAGTAGCCTGAGGGCAACTCGAACCTGAGGTACTTTCTGTGGGAGCACCTGATGGGAATGTGAAAGTAGGCATCTTTGAGGTCCAGGGAGGCTAGCCAGTCCCCCTGGCCTTAGAGAGGGAAGGATAATTCCCAGAGTTACCATTTTGAACTTTGGCTTTAAAAGATGTTTGTTCAGATATCTTAGGTCCAGGATGGGCCGCCATTCTCCTGTCTTTTTGGGGGTTAGGAAGTACCTGGAGTACAATCCTTTGCTCTTGTGTAGGGTGGGAACCCTCTCTAGCTCTGAGAACTAGAAGAGAAGAAGTCTCTGCCTCTAGGGCAAGGGTCTCTGATAGATTTGCAGGTGGAAAGGATCTGGTTCTCATCTTGGGAAATTTTTTTGAAGCCGAGAACCAGTCCCTGGCTTACTACTTCCAGGACCCACTTGTCTGATGTAAGAGACTTCCAGTCCTGGACAAAGTAAGCCAGCCTGCCCCCTACTGGTATGGGAGAATCGGCCAGGGCAGACCCATCAGGGTGTCTGCTTGGCAGGGGCATTAGGCTGAGGGGTGGATGCAGACCTGCTCATCCCCCTTCTGCCTCTCCCTCTAAAGAACCCCCTCTGTGAAAAGGAAGAAGAGGAGGCCTGAGCTTGGTAAAAAGGCCTTTGGAAAGGCCTGCCTCTGCCCCTGGACTGCAGCCTTTGAGGAGTTGCTTGCCTTTCTTTGGCCTGCCTGAGCACTCCTGTAAGTGGTCCTGTACTCATCCATCTTTTTCATGTAGTTCTCTGTCTGCTCCCCAAATAGAGAATTACCAATTACAGGAAAATCCATGGCCTTAGCCTGGGTATCCTGTGAGAGGCTAGTACATCTGAGCCAAGCCATCCTCTGAAGAGCCACAGATGTAGCCATGACTCTTGATGACACATCATTGGAGTCCACAGTAGCATGAAACTGTACTTTCGATGCCTCAATCTCATCTGCAGCCACCTGCTCCAGCTCCTTGGCAAGCTGGTCAGGGGCCTGTTTAGCCAGAGCCAGCACAGTGTCCCACCTGGACTTCTGGTATCTTGCTGTATAGGCCATATAGTTAGCCTGCCTGAGTCCCAAAGATGCTGTCATGTATTGTTTCTTTGATAGTATCAATTTTCCTGGAGTCCTTGTCTGGGGGGTGTGATGCCAAGGGAATATTTGCCTTATCACAGGCAGCAGCCTGCACTACCCCAACATGGCTGCATTGCTGGAAAAGGAACTCCGTGCCTGAGCCTGAGAGAGTGTACTTCTTGTCCATTCGTCTGTCCACAGAAGGTATAGAATTAGGAGACTCAACATAATCAGGCTCTTCCTGATCCTCTACTGCTTCCTCCACAGGAAGCTGGAGGGTCTCAGCCACTTTTTTGTAAAACATATAGTGAGAAGGGGACTCAGAAAGCCTAGGAGGAGAAACGGCTGAAGGTCTGTCTGGGGAGATGTCCGGGTCAATAGGCACCTCCAGACTTTCATAATCATCATAATCATCCTCATACTCTCCCTCCTCCTCCTCCGGTTCATAAAATTCTTCCAAAGTATAATCCGGAACCGGAGGAACCGACTGAAAGGAGCCCCTGCCAGATGGTGCCGGTTCGGTTGGAACCGAACTAAGCGATTGCACTATCCTTATCGCCTTGGCTATCTCATCGGCGGTCGGAGTATGAATTTCTGGGTCCGAACCGGACAATTTATCTTTCTTTCTTTTCACCGAACCGACCTCAGAATCGGCTCTTTTGCCCGATAGTATCGCCTGGTCAGAGGGCACCTTCTGGTTCGGTCGGAACTGAACCGGGCTGGCCATCTTGGTCAGTGGACTTCTCGGCCTCCCTTTCCCTCAGTCTACCTAATCTCTTTTCCAGGGTAGATTTGGGAAAATTCTTGCAAATTTGGCAGTCTGAATTGAGGTGGTCAAACCCCAGACAATAAACACAGGTGGTATGGGGATCAGCCTTGGTAAAGTCTTCCCCACACACACTGCAGTGTTGAAACCCAGTGGGCCCGGTTTTTTTCTTGGGTTTCTCAGACATGGCCAATCCTATCCAAAACTTACCCTTTTTTCGGCAATCCGCTGGGCAAGACTCCCCTATCAGTTCCTGACCGTGTCACGGGTCTTGGAAAAAAACATAATTAAATCCGTTTTTTTAGAACCGATATGGATCAGTTACCATATTCTAAATTAAGCACAAGGTTTTTTACCTCAAGCTGATCGGTTCAGCCAAACCGATCCACAATTTACAAGTTCCACACAGAAACAAAAACAAAAAACCTATCTAGTACTCACGGTACCACAGACAGAGACTTGAACCAACTAAGCGGTAACAGCAATTCGGTAGAAACTGACCGAAAACCGACACTTCAACCGACTTTTTGAACTGAGCAGCAGGAGAAATCTCCGGAGGACTGTTCAGTGAGGCTGGAGGAAAGAATCTGACGTTGCAGTTTAAACAGCAGCAGACAGGGGCTTCAACCGAGCTCATGGTGAACATTTCTCATGCTGGCCATTGGAAAGTTTAACTCTTTGTTCTCCGGAGCAGTTGAAAGGCAGGACCTAACTGCGTATGTCAGAATACAGCAAGACTTCATGTTGTTTGAAGATGTTATTTCACTGAGAGGGTGGTGGAACCCAGGAAGAGATTACCTAATGAGGTGGTGTGTGCAGAAACAGTGGAGGAATTCAGGAGGGCGTGGGACAGACACAAGGGGCTGGCTGGTGGGCAGAGGAAAATATCCCTGGGAAGTGGAGACAAGTAGAGTCGAGTGGGAAGAAAAAACTGCTCACCTTAGTAATTGTGTTTCTTCTAATGGAGTCTTGCTGTATTCTGACTATATGCAGTTAGCCCCAGCCCTTGAACTGCTCCGGAGAGGAAAGAGTTAACTCTATCCCAAGGCATAGAACGTTGAGCTCGAGCTCGATTTTCAAACCTCTGTCCCAGGTACTCTTCAGTGTAACCATCAGATTCTCACGAGCCCTATACTAACCAACTAACAACCCAGAAATTGTTTGTAGAGCTTTTGTGCTAAAAAGCAAAATACATAAATTTAGGGTCCAAAGACTCATGTTGAGACCCCCAAAAATAATCCAAATAGGTAATAAGCAAACAGTCATAAAACACAGGAACAAGAAAAACCTCAATAAGAAGAAGCACCAAGGTACAACCCTGGGGTGCAACACTGCGCCTGCCCCACCATATCCCAAAACAACTAGGTTCCAGGAGGGAAGGCAGGGAGGGAGGTTAGAATACAGCAAGACTACATTAGAAGGAACACAATCTCTAAGGTGAGTAATTTTTTCTTCGAACAACATGAAGTCTTGCTGTATTCTGACTATATGCAGACTACCAAGCAGTATCCCCAAGGAGGAGGGAACTAGAGAACCTATTTTGGGAACATGCTCTGCAGTACTGCAGTGCCAAACCTAGCATCACTTCTTGACTGAATGTCCAGGGAGCAATGCTTGGTAAATGTGTGAACAGTCTTCCAGGTGGCTGCTTTACAGATTTCCACTACAGGTATGTCTCTAGCTGCTGCGACTGAAGCAGCTGTACCTCTGGTAGAGTGAGCCCTCAGGCCTGAGGGTGGCTCTTTCCCCAATTTTGAGTAGCAGAACTGTATGCAAGAGACAATCCACCTAGCAATAGTTCTCTGGTATGGATTACTTCCTTTACCCACCTCCCCATAAGTGAGAAACAGTTGGGGGCAGTAATTTATGGGGCTTAGTGGATTCTAAGTAGTAACTCAGAACCCTCTTACATCAAGACTGTGTAATCTCCTCTCCCAGAGGAGGAGTGGTCAGTGAAAAATACAGGCAGTGTCATAGACTGGTTCAGATGGAAGTCTGATACCACTTTAGGGAGAAATTTCCTATTTGTACGAAGGACCACCTTATCTCTATGAAATTAGATGAAATCAGGTTCCACTGATAGAGCCTGTAACTCACTGATTCTCCTGGCAGAAGTAATAGCAACCAGGAATACAGTTTTCCAAGTCAGGTATTTGAGCTCAGCTGAGCAAAGTGGTTAAAACGGAGACAGCATCAGCTGTGCAATACAGATATTCAGGTCCCATAAAGGAGTAGGATCCCTGAAGGGAGGATTGATGTGGACCAAACCTTTGAAGAATTTCTTGAAAACTGGGTGGGAGGCTAGAGAGGAGACCTTCCCAGCCGAAAGAAATAAAGAAAGAATTACTCACCTTAGTAACTATGTTTCTTCTAATGGAGTCTTGCTGTATTCTGACTATTGCAGTTAGCCCCAGCCTTTAAATTGCCCCGGAGAACAAAGGGTTAACTTTCTATGCAGAGCATAGAATGCTGAGCTCGAGCTCGGTTGAGGTCTCTGTCTGGAGCCCTTTGAAATCCAACCATCAGATTCTTACCAGCAAAAACTCACTATCTGGAAATTGTTTTGGATTCTCAAAGGAAGACTCAAGTCAGGAAACCAAAAACCAAAAACCAATCCAAACAATAATAATAATAAAACAAACACCCAAACAAAAAGAAGAGGGTGTAAAAGGAGCACCCCTGAGATGCAACACTGCACCTGCCCACCCACTTCCCAAAAACAGGTTCTGAGAGGGAAGGCAGGGAGAAAGGTCAGAACACAGCAAGACTCCATTAGAAGAAACAACACTACTAAGAAGAGTAATTTTTTCTTCAAACAACATGAAGTCTTGCTGTATTCTGACTATTGCAGACTACCAAGCAGTACCTCCATGGAGGAAGGAGAGAACCTACTTTGGGAATAGACTCTGAAGTACTGCTGTGCCGAACCAAGCATCACTCCTAGCCTGGATATCCAGAGAGTAATGCTTGGTAAAGGTATGGACTGTTTTCCAGGTGGCTGCTTGACAAATTTCTAAGAGAGGACTATCCCTGGCAGCAGCCAGAGAAGCAGCTGTACCTCTGGTGGGGTGAGCCTCAGGCCTGAGGGTGGAATTTCTCCCAGTTTCTCATAGCAGAATTGTATACAAGACACAATCCACCTGGCAATAGTTCTCTGGGTGGCAGGTTTGCCCTTTCCCACTTCTCCATAAGTGAGGAACAACTGGAGAGAATCAAACCTGTGACCCTTGGTACGCTCTATATAGTAGCTAAGGGCCCTTTTAACATGTAAACTGTGTAGCCTCCTCTCTCCTGAAGAGGAATGAGCAGTGAAGAAAACAGGAAGAGACATAGACTGATTCAGGTGGAAATCTGCAACCACTTTGGGCAAGAACCTTCTATTGGTTCTAAGGACCACTTTATCCCTATGAAAGGAGATATAATCAGGTTCCACTGATGGGGCTTGCAGTTCACTGATACATCTGGCAGAGGTAATGGCTACTAAAAACACAGTTTTCCAAATCAAGTACTTAAGCTCTACTGAGGACACAGGCTCAAAGGGAGGTTGCATTAATTGAGCAATGCAAACATTTAAATCCCAGGCAGGGGCAGGGTCTCTAAATGGAGGATTGGTATGAAGCAATCCCTTGAAAAATTTACAGAACACAGGATTGAGATGATAGTGAGGAAGACTTCCCCACTGACTGAAAAGCAGAGACAGCGGACAAGTGTACCTTGAGAGTAGCTGGTCTGAGGCCTAGGCCATTAAGATAGACCATATAATCCAGAACTGTAGGCAATTCAGCAGTGTCTGGGGAAATATGCTGCTTGGAACACCAAATGCTGAATCTCTTCCATTTGGAGTTATAGGTCTTTCTAGTGGTGGACTTTCGAGAGGCCTTGAGGATATCCAGAACCCCTTGAGACAGGTGCAAATCTGCATATTCTAACTCTTCAAAAGCCATGCCTTGAGATTGAGAGACTGAAGATTGGGGTACCAAATCCTCCCCTGAGAGGAGGTTACCAGGTTGTACTTCCTGGGAAGAGACAGGGGAAGATGGACTGCTAGGGACAGCAACAGCGGGTACCAAGGCTGTCTGGCCCAATCTGGAGCAATCAGAATAACTTTGCAAGGTTGTGACCTTATCTTGACTAAAACTTTGAACAGTAGAGGAAAGGGGGGGAAGGCATACAGAAATTTCCCTTCCCAGTTCAGAATCAGAGCATCCAGGGGACTGAGCCCAAGACTGGGGGTGCAACCAAAGAGAGGAAGTTGGTGATTGTCTGGGGCTGCAAAGAGATCTATCTCTGGAGTGCCCCACCTTGAAAAAAATCACCTTCAAGACCAGAGGGTCCAGGGACCATTCGTGATGGCCCTGTGAGATCCTTCTCAGTGCATCTGCTAGCACACTGTCCTTCCCTGGAAGGTGGACTTCTATCAGAGAGGTTTGCAGGGAATAAGCCAGGGACCACAACTTCATGGCTTCTGTGCACAAGGCCGAGACTGCAGCCTCCCTGGGCTTGTTATTACCATACATAGAGTGGTGTTGTCTGTTCTGACTTGAAACACCTTGTTCTGCACTGACTGAGAGAAATTTGCAGGGCCAGAAAACTGCCCTGGGTTCTCCAGGAGACTGATATGGAGAAGGGATTCCTGAGGGACCACAATCCCTGGGCAGTGAGGGCCCCCAGATGGGCTCCCAGCCCAGGAGGGAAGTATCCGTGGTAAGGACCACTGAATGTGGCTGAGTGACAAATGGGACCTCTGCCCTTAAATTGTCCTGATCCTGCCACCATTGAAGGGCTTGGATCAGGGTCTGAGTCACTGGGATCAGTTTGGTAAGGGAATCCTTCCTTTGGGACCAAAAGGCCCTCAGATGGAACTGAATGTCCCTCATCTGGAATCTTGTCCCTTGGACCACTGCTGTAGAAGCTGCCATGTGGCCCAAGAGCTGGAGGAAATGCCTTGCTGGTCGAGACAACTGAAGGCTGAAGGAAGAAGCCAGTTCTATAAGAACTCTTGCCCTTTCCAGGGGAAGAAAGGCTCTTGCTTTGACAGTATCCAGCTCTGCCACTATAAAGAAAAGGAGCTGCACTGGCTCGAGAACTGACTTGGGAAGGTTGAGAAGAAATCCTAGAGAAGTGAGCACTTGCTGGGTCACTTGCAGGTCTGGGGACTGGCCCACTATGAGCCAGTCGTCCAGATATGGAAAAATGGAAATCTTTTGCCTTCTTAGAAAGGCAACAACTACTGCCAGGCACTTTGTGAAACCCTTGGAGCTGATGTTAGACCAAAGGGCATTGCTTTGAACTGATAATGGCCTGAGGGCAACTCGAACCTGAGGTACTTTCTGTGGGAGCACCTGATGGGAATGTGAAATAGGCATCCTTTAGGTCCAGGGAGGCTAGCCAGTCCCCTGGCCTAGAGAGGGAAGAATTATTCCCAGAGTTACCATCTTGAACTTTGGTTTTAAAAGATGTTTGTTCAGGTATCTTAGGTCTAGGATGGGTCGCCACTCCCCTGTCTTTTTTGGGGTAAGGAAGTACCTGGAGTACAGACCTTTGCCCCTGTGTAGGGTAGAAACTCTGTCTATGGCTCCTAAGGCCAGAAGAGATGAAACCTCTGCTTCTAAGGCAAGGGTTTCTGAGAGACCTGCAGGTGGAAAAGATCTGGCTCTCATCTTCAGAAATTTCTTGAAGCTGAGAACCAGACCCTGGCTTACTACTTCCAGGACCCACTTGTCTGAGGTAACAGACATCCAGTCCTGGACAAAGTAAGCCAGATTGCCCCCTACTGGAATAGGAGAGTCGACCCGGGCAGACCCATCAGGGTGTCTGCTTGGCAGGGGTCTTAGGCTGAGGAGTGAATGCAGCCCTGCTCATCCCCCTTCTGCCTCTCCTCTGAAGAACCCCCTCTGTGAAAAGGGAGAACAGGCCTGTGCTTGGTAAAAAGGCCTATGAAAAGGCCTGCCCCTGCCCTTAGATTGCCTTTGAGGAGTTGCTTGCCTCTCCTTGGCCTGAGCACTCCTGTAAGTGGTCCTGTACTTGTCCATTTTCTTCATGTAATTCTCTGTCTGTTTCCCAAACAGAGAATTACCCACTACAGGAAAATCCATGGCCTTAGCCTGGGTATCCTGTGAGACACTAGTACCTCTGAGCCAAGCCATTCTCCGAAGAGCCACAGATGTAGCCATGACTCATGATGACACATCACTGGCGTCCACAGCAGCATGAAACTGTACTTTTGATGCCTCAGTCCCATCTGCAGCCACCTCCTCCAGCTCCCTGGCCAGCTGGGGGGAGGCCTGTTTAGCCAGTGCCAGTACAGTGTCCCACCTGGACTTCTGGTACCTGGCTGTACAGGCCATATAGTTTGCCTGCCTGAGTCCCAAGGAAGATGCCATGTATTGTTTTTTCGCCACGGCATCAATCTTCCTGGAGTCTTTGTCTGGGGTGAAGCCATGGGAATGTTTGCTTATCACAGGCAGCAGCCTGCACTACCCCAACATGGCTGCATTGCTGGTATAAAACTTGTATCTGAGCCTGATAGTGTGTACCTCTTGTCCATCCTTCTGTCAACAGGGGTACAGAATTGGGAGACTTCAGGATTTTTTGTGTCTGTTTCCCAAAGGATTTGTGAAGGGGAATAGACAGTCTCCTGGACTCTGGGATGTCCATCATTTCCACATAATCAGGCTCCTCCTGATCCTCCATTGCCTCCTCCATAGGAAACTGGAGGGTTTCAGCCACTTTCCTGTAAAACAGAAAATGGGAAGGGGACTCAGAAAGCCTAGGAGGGGATACACCAGGTCTGTCTGGGGAGATGTCCGGTTCCACAGGCACATCCAGAATTTCACCATCGTCACCATCATCTTCAAACTCCCCCTCCTCCTCAAACTCCGGTTCATAAAAATCTTCAGGGGTATAATCTTGAACCGGGGAACTGACCGAACCGAGCCCCTGCGAAAAGGTGTCGGATCAGTCAGAACCGGGCGAAGCGATTCCACAATTTGAATCGCTCTGGCTATTTTCTTGGTGGTCGGAACATGAACCTCTGGATTCGAACCGGTCGATGTTTCTTTGTGTTTCTTTTTTGCAGGAACCGACCCCTCAGGATTGGCTCCTCTTGCCCAAGAAGTATTGCCCTGGTCAGAGGGCATATTCTTCTGGTTCGGTCGAAATGAACCGGGCTGGCCATCTGGGTCAGCGGACTTTTTGGCCTCCTTTTCCTCAGTCTACCTAATCTCTTTTCAAGGGTAGATTTAGGAAACTTTACAAATTTGGCAGTCTGTATCAAGGTGTTCAAACCCCAGACAATAAACACAGGTGGTGGGGGCTCGGCCTAGCAAAGACCTCCCACACTCACTGCAGTGTTGAAACACAGTGGACCGGTTTTTTTTCTTGGTTTCAGACATGTCAATCCAACCAAATCCATTCTTTTATGGCAACCGCCAGGCAAGACTTTTATTGGTTCCTAACCGTGTCACGGGTGTTGGAAAAAAAAGGTTCAAAACAGAGTTTAAAAAAAAAAAACACAAGTAAAACACAAGGATTCAATACAAATGATTGGTTCAGCCGAACCGATCTAACACTTTACAATTTCCACACAGAAAAACAGAACAAAACCTATCTAGTACTCACAGTACCACTGACAGAGACTGAACCGACTATGCGGAAATAAATTTGGTAAAAAACGACAACTTAACCGAGACTTTAACTGACTTTCGAACCGAGCTGAAGGAGAAATCTCCGGAGCGACTGTTCAGTGAGGCGGAGTAAAGAATCTGACGGTTGGATTTCAAAGGGCTCCAGACAGAGACCTCAACTGAGCTCGAGCTCAGCATTCTATGCTCTGCATAGAAAGTTAACCCTTTGTTCTCCGGGGCAGTTTAAAGGCTGGCGCTAACTGCAATAGTCAGAATACAGCAACACTTCATGTTGTTTGAATTATACTGTTTGCAACGGTAGTAAATTGTTAGATACACAAGATGCTGATCGCACTCCAAAACATCAGTGCTGAAATGGGACACATGAAATAAAATATAAAAGGTACGGGAGAGATCTGACAGCGCCAGCAGAAATGCGAACTCACATGAAATGGTCTCTCTCTCTCTCTCTTTCCCCGTTAGTGTGGTGGCTCCAACTCAGACGTTGCTTCTTCAACCTATGCTCACTTGTCATGCAAACCAGATCGCCGATAGGAAAACCATCTCGAGACACAGCTAGAAGACAGTGCATGAACTTTCCCGGGGACTCACTGTCTGTGTTTCGCTTGGTGCATCCCCTTGCCAGTGTCACTGTTGTACAGGGCAGGTGGTGTTGAGAGGTCCTGGTCTCAATCTCGCGTGGTCACGGACCTGCAGCTTGTGGGGGGATTACGGTGTCTCGCTCTTCGCATCCACGGAGAAGCAGCTTCTGTGGCATGGGGTTTCATGTGCTAGCACCGCACAGTGCATTGCACGGAGTCAAAAGCACTCCTACCCAATCTCCACCATCTGCTACCGAGCACCACAGGAACCACACGAGTGAACGACATTCCTCATGCACCCACACCCAGCAATGCAACTAATGACATGGTGAGCGGTTTGTAGTGTAGTGCATATGTCTCTCTATGCGGGGTGGCTGGGTATAACGGATGGCGAGTGCGTGTCTGTGCGGGTACATGGAGATCCACAGGATGGGTGGGTGGGTAGAAGGAATGGCGTGGCACTGAGTGTTTCTGGAGTAAATGGAGATTGCCACGGCGGCTACATGTCTGTCAAGGAATGCAGTTTTTGGGCACACATGCAGATCCACGAGGACCTGGGTGGTTACAACAGGTTTCAGGGAACTTGCTCGCTCTCACTTAGCGAGCATTTCAATGGCAGCCACACACTACATCTCTGCCTGAACACTGGAAATCTCCAGCTGCTTCAGAAACATGTTGCCCAACACATGATAACTGTAGCAGTTCTGTTTGTCTGCAGTTCTGGCAGTTCTTAACGCTCACTACTGCACATTGTTACAAATGGCTGCTTTGACATTATTTTCCTTCGCACCATGTCCTGCAGATCCGGTAGCTTCACTGATATCCCTAGGACCTACTCATGACTTGTAAAAATATATTGCATTAACGCACGCTCACGTGGCATGATTCAGCCACTCACATTCTGTATTACACTAACCCCATGTCATAAGTTTCAACAACAAAACATGAACAGCTGGACTGCAGTGCCCACCAGGTTCTAGTGGGAGGCAGGGTGGGAACTCAGAATACAGTAAAGATTCCCTTGGAAGAAACAAGATTACTAAGGTAATTTTTTCTTCAAGCCCCTGGAAACCTTCACTGTATTCTGACATATGCAGACTACCAAGCAGTACCTTTGGAGATGGGCACAGAACCTATTTAGGAAACAGGCTCTGCAGTACTGTTGTTACTAATCTGGTATCACTTCTAGCCTGGGTGTCCAGGCAACAGTGTTTAGTAAAGGTGTGATCAGTTTTCCAGGTTGCTGCTCTGCAAATTTCTAACAAAGGAATGTCTCTGGCAGCTGTTATAGAAGCAGCTGTATCCTTGGTGGAATGAGCCCTGAGGCCCATTGGGGGTTCCTTGCCTAGTTTCCTATAACAAAACTGAATATAGGCAACAATCCAACTTGCAGCAGTCTTTTTTGAAGCTGGTTTGCCTTTCCCCACTTCTCCATAGGTCAGGAAGAGCAGAGTACTATCCTGTCTATGGCTTTTTATATGGTCCAAATGATAGCTGCTAGCCCTCTTAACATCTAGGCTATGCAGCCTGCATTCCCCTGAACTGTAATGATCAGTGAAAAAGACAGGTAGGGTAATAGACTGGTTGAGGTGAAAGTCAGGTACCACTTTAGGGAGGAACTTCCTATTGGTTCTGAGGACCACCTTGTCCCTATGGACTGAAATGTAGTTTGGTTCTGTTGACAAAGGCTGGAGTTCACTAATCCTTCTGGCTGAAGCTACTGCCTCTAAAAAGACTGTTTTCCAAATCACGTACTTGAGATCCGCTGAGTACGTGGGCTCAGATGGTGGTTGCATTAGCTCTGTAATGCATATATTCAGGATCTCAAGAAGGAGCTGGTTCCCTGTGTGGGGATGCAAGTGAAGCAATCCTTTATTTATTTTTTCACTCATTTTTATTATATGACCAAAGCATAAAAAACACATTACAAATAATTACAGGTTCAGACAGTTCAGGTCAGGCAATGCATGTGAGTGCTCAACATCATCAAATACAGAGTCAATGCTTATAATTATATATTTCTTGTGTGCGATCCCCATGTACACTGACAGTGTCAACTGCCCTTTAAAGTCCCATTTATGATATAAAGCTTTGGCTTGTGTGAAGACATCCTCTGTTAGTTTTCTCATGTTGCCCCTTGTATTCTGGTCAGGCCTACCACCCAGGTATAAGACCCTTGTTTTCTTATGCTATATAACAAAGAACTTTTGTTTTATAAACCAAAGCACCAAAAGGTGCTTTCCAACTGAGCTTAGTGACTCAACTGGAATCAACATCTTGGAGTTGAGGAGACCACGTTATTTTCTTATGCTACATTCCCTTTGCTTTGGAGGGGGAGGGCGTGGGGTTGCCCAGGTATAGCTCGGTTCGGTTTCTGGTCAGACCCGATGCACTAGTCAGTACCCATCAGGGTCTCCCACCTCCTCCACAGTTCTTTGTGCTTATCTAAAGTGAGTCTAAGGTTTGTTTGTTTTTGGGTTTTTTTTTATTTTTTTTTTGAGCAAGCCCGCCTAATCTCTTGGCCTCTGCCCACCCTCAGCTACTCTCCAACACTCTGGGGACTTACCTTACACAGGGTCCCCGATACTCCCTGGATTGACCCCTAGGGCGGGACCACCACACCGGCAGAACTTCCGCAGTGACAGGACAAGGTTGCCGGCAGGAAAGTCCACCGGCATTGCCTCCTTGGCTTGCCCCTCAAGGCAGGGCATGGAGCCCGTGCCAACCATAGTGGACGATGGGATAGGTCGGATCCTGGAAGTGCCGAGGAGTGCTAGGAGCCGGGCGAGCGGGTTTCATGTGGCGGCCACAATTTTTAGTACTCACCCCGGGGCAGGGACATGCAATGACGCCCTGCATCCGCCTCCCGCCTCCATAAGTGCTGGCACCAACTCAGGGGTACACCAGCCTCCGCTAGGGGTCCCCATCGGTGCCCGATGCCTACCCCTTCCCTCCCAGAGAAGGAGAGCAATCCCTTGGACGCTCAGTCCTTCTCCCCCACCCAGGCCGCCCTCCACTGTGCCTAGGTCCGCTTGAACCTGGATCATCAGTGTCTTAGTTGGGCACCCTGCCCCTGTGCCAAGTGAGTCCAAGTTTCGCTGTCAGTTCCTCCATTTGCATAATTCTGTCTACCCTGTGTTTCAAGTGAAGCAATCCTTTAAAAAACTTCCAGAAAACTGGATTGGAAATGAAAGCGGTGCCCTTACCCGCTGACAGGTAGGCAGAGACAGCTGCCAAGTGTACCGTGAGGGTAGATGGCTTAAGGCCTAGGTAATGAAGATGGGTTAAGTAGTCCAACAGGACTGTGAGTCCAGCCTGATGAGGATCTATGGCCTTCTGCTGGCACCAAATGGAGAACCTCTTCCATTTAGAGGTGTAATTTTTCCTGGTAGAGGGCTTCTGAGAGACCCTTAGAACCTCCAGTACCCCTTCAGAAAGGCACAGCTTAGCATACTCTAGGTCCTCAAGAGCCAGGCCATGAGCCTGAGGGACTTGTGGTTGGGGTAGAGGATCCTCCCCTGAGAGATGTCAGCAGGTTATGCCTCCTGGGGAGGCAAATTGGTCTGGAGAGAGACAGGTACAAGAGCAGGGAGTACTAAGGCTGCCTGGCCCAATCTGGAGCTATGAGGATCACTGTTGCTGGCTAGGATCTGAGCTTGTTCAGCACCATGTGCAACAGAGGGAATGGAGGGAAGGCATACAGGAAGTTTCCTGTCCAATCTAGTATTAGCGCACCCAGTGGCACTGTGTCCACTGCCAAAGGCCTGCAACAAAACTGTGGCAACTGGTGATTGTTTGGGGCTGCAAAAAGCTATCTCTGGAGTGCCCAATCTTCTGAAGACAGTTTGCAGGATCTGCATGTTCAGATACCACTCGCGGTGGTTTTGACTGATTCTGCTCAGTGCATCTGCTAGGATGTTGTCCTTCCCTGGAAGATGGACTGCTGAAAGAGAGACCCTGAGGGAATATGCCAGACCCCAAATGTTCATAGCCTCTGTGCACAGCCATGTGGACCTTGTGCCCCTTTGTTTATGTAATACAGGGTTGTAGTGTTGTCTTTTCTGACTTGCACTACTTTGTCCTGGACCAGTGAGGTGAATGACTAGAGGGCCAGAAAGACTGCCCTGAGCTCTAACAGGTTTATGTGCAGTAGTGACTCCTGCTGCGACCATGTACAGTGTGCTCTCTCAGATGGGCACCCCATCCTAGGAGGGAGGCATCTGTCAGCACTACTGTTGGGGACTCCTGCTAGAATGGTACCCCTGCCCTGAGGTTGTCTCTTTCCTGCCACCACTTCACTGCTTGAATGAGAGTCCCTGTGACTGATACTGGCTTTGACAGGGACTTTTTCTGGGACCAATAGGACCTGAGGTGGAGCTGGATGTCTCTCATCTGGAACCTGGCTCCTGGCACTGTTGCTGTTGAGGCTGCCATGTGACCCAACAGTTATAGGAAATGTCTTGCTGGTCTGGGGGTGTGAAGCCGGAAGGAGCTTGCCAACTGTACCAGGCTGTCCACCCTTGCCTGAGGAAGGAATGCCTTCCCTCTTTGAGTGTCCAACTCTGCTCCTATGAACTCCAAGAGCTGGACCGGCTACAGGATTGACTTTTTCAGGTTCACCAGGAACCCTAGAGACTGCAGAGTAGCCTGTGTGAGGACTAGAGCATCCCTTACCTGCTGAGGGGACTGCCCCATGACTAACCTGTCATCTAGGTAAGGGAATACTGTTACCCCCTGCCTTTTCAAATATATCACTATTACAGCCAGGCACTCTGTGAACACTCTTGGGGCAGAGGTGAGACCGAAAGGCAGAGCTCTGAACTGGTAATGGCCTGATGGCAATCTGAACCTGAGGTACTTTCTGTGAGACTGTCTGATGGGAATATGGAAGTAGGCATCCTTGAGGTCTAAGGATGCCAGCCAGTCTCCCTGCCTGAGAGTAGGGAGAATCACTGCCAAGGTGACTATCTTGAACTTTGACTTTGTCAGACATCTGTTTAGGGTTCTGAGATCCAATATGGGTCGCCACTCCCCATTCTTCTTTAAGGTTAGGAAATAACTTGAGTAAAATAATTTTCCCCTCTGTGAGGTTGGGACAGGTTCAACTGCTTTTGCCAGCAGAAGGCTGGCTACCTCCGATTCCAATAAGGCTTTTTCTACTGGGGTTGCAGGTTTGAATAGCCTTGCTCTCAATTTTGGTATGCTCCTGAAGCTGAGAGCAAGCCCCTGGCTCACTACTTCCAGGACCCACTTGTCTGTGGTGATGGCTTGCCATGCCTGGAATAGTGAGCCAGTCTGCTACCTATCGGTACCGGGGAGGCGACCCTGACAAGCACGTCGGGGTTCTACTCTGCTTGTGTCCTGCACTGAGGGCTGGGGTCAGAGCACCCGTTGCCCCTTCTACCCCTGCCTCTAAAGTAGCCACATTGCTGCTGGTAGTCTGGGAGAGCCTGAGCCTGATAAAAAGGCTTGGAATAGGGTCTCCCCCAACCTCCCCTATTTTGGTGCTTCTGGGGGGTGAATGACTTCTCTTTGGCAGAAGCACTTTTGTAAGCAGTCTTGTACTCATCCTCCTTTTTTCATGTAAGCTTCTGTTTGCTCACCAAATAGAGAAGTCTGCTCACAAGGGAAATGCAATGCCTTAGTTTGGGTGTCCTGAGAAAGGTTAGTGGCCCTGAGCCAAGCAAATCTTCTCAGAGACTCTGTGGTTGCCATAAGCCTGGTAGCAGTGTCACTGGCATTCACTGCCATGTGGAACTGGTATCTAGATCCCTCAATGCCACATCTGGCAGTCGCTTCTAGATCAGCTGCTAGTGCATGAGGAGCTTTGCTTGCCAGCTCCAACAGAGAGTTCCAGAGACTTTTTTGGTATCTGGACACATAAATGGCCTGTCTGATGGCCAAATAAGCCCCCAAGTAGCCTTTTTTGGCCATAGATTCAATTTTCCAAGAGTCTCTGTCAGGGGAGTGAGAGGACAATGGCACATTTGCTCTCTCACAGGCAGCTGCCTGTACCACCTCCCACCCCACCCCCATGGCTGGAGTGACTGAAGAGGAAATCAGCCCCATTCCTGGCCAAATGGTATTTTCTTTCCATTTTCTTGTCCACTGGAGGGACAAAAGTGGTTTTAAGATCTTCAGGACTTGCCTCTTTAATGACTTGTGTATGGGGAGCAGCAAACGTTTAGTGGCTGCCAAGTCCAACATCTCCATATAACCTGGTTCCTCCTCCTCCTCCTCCTCAGTGGTCTCCTGAGTGGGAAGGTCCAGAGTCTCTGCCACTTGTTTCATAAAAGAAAAGTGGGAAGAGAAATCTTCAGGATGTCGAATGGGGGACTCGAACTCCTGCTGCTCTGGTGAGACCTTGGGTTAAATTCGCTCCCCAAGGTCGACGTCTTCTTCTTTTTCATCCTCTTCATAGTAGGGGTCCGGTTCAGTCGAACCCGGAACAGAGGAAGCAACCGCAGGAAGAAATGATGTTTGAACCTGAGTCTGGATCGGTGGTTGCTGAGATGCTTGCTGGGGAACCGGAGAGCTCTGCAGCAACTGTATAATCTTGATAGCGTTTGCCATTTCTTCAGTGGTTGGAACTGCCGCAACCTACGGTTGCGGTTCCTTCCCTGTATGTTTCTCCTTTTTTTTCTTCTTTTTGGCAGGGGCTGGTTCAGCGGCTGATTCTGCACTTCTCTTAGGCTTTTGAGGAGGTTTCGCCCTTGTCAGAGGGTTTTCCCTCTGGTTCCTTAATTTTTTCCTTGATAGAGGAAGGAACCAGTTGTTCAGGAGCTGGGTCAGCAGTTTTTCTGACATTTTTTTCTCTCAGTCTGTTGAGGTGCTTATCAAGCATAGATTGTGGAAAAGCTTTACATATTTCACAGTCTGCATTCAGGTGGTCAAACCCTAAGCAGACAACACAAGCTGTGTGGGGATCAGCCTTAGTGAACGGTTTGCCACACACAGAGCAGTGCTGAAACCAGTAGGGCCGGTTTTCTTTTTGGGCTTCTGTGACATAACCTTTTACTCAAGAAAAATGATGGCTCTGTGGCAACTAATAAATAATAATAACACTAGTAATTTTTTTTCGGGGAGCGTTCAGCGACTGTAGACAAAAATGAGAAACCCCGGTTTGAGACACAGGTCAATTAGGGAAGAACCGGTGACTACAATTTACTAATACTAATTATGAAAATAAAAAACTTTAATCTCAAAGACGTAGAAAAAAATACAGGTTACTCACCTGTAACAGGAGTTCTAGGAATGGTATATTTTGTTCATCCACACTGTCTGGCAGGTTCCTTGCCGCTTTAAATCTTGCCGGAAGGTCTTCAGGCCGGCTCCTCCCACCCACCCGGGTGGTAAAACTCTCGGCTCTGCCCCATGACGCCAGATCTAGCCTGCTGGAAGCCAAGTTGTGTGTCGAAGCCGGGGAGGCCGGGTGGGTTGTGTGGATGAACAACATATACCATTCCTAGAACTCCTGTTACAGGTGAGTAACCTGTATTTCTAGGGACATGGATATGTTGTTCATCCACACTGTCTGGCAGACTCCTAGCAGTTCTCCGGGAGGAGGGAGGCAACAAGGCGCACACCCCCTACTTAGGGAATAAAGACTGGAGAACCGAGGTCCCAAAACCAGCATCCTGGTGTGACTTAAGGTCGATGTGGTAATGGGTAATAAAGGTGTGTGCTGACTCCCAGGTAGCAGCCCTGCAGATTTCCTGGATAGGGACGTCCCTGGAAGCAGCCACCGAAGCAGCGGTATGGCGAGCAGAATAAGCTCTTATCCCTTTGGGAGGCTCCATGCTCGCCAACCTATAGCAGAGATCTATGCAGGAGGTGACCCACCTGCCTATCGTCCGCTTGGCTGCAGGTCTGCCAGGTGCGGCTTCAACGTAGGTGACAAACAGCTGGCGAACCTCTCCCGAACTTCAGCCGCTTGCTCCTTTATAATAACAGAGTGCTCTTCTAGGTCCAAAGTATGGAGCCTATATTCGCCTCCCGAGGTGTGACTGGGAGAACACCGCAGAGTCAACACCTGGTTAAGGGAAACCCTGACACCACTTTCGGAAGGAATTTTGGGTGGGGGCGCAGGACAACCTTGTCCTTGTGGAAGACCAGATAAGGAGACTCGCTGGAAAGCCCCTAGAGCTCTCCCATCCTTCCGGCTGATGTTATAGCCACCAAGAAGGCAGTCTTCCACGACAGGTGGGAGATATCGCACCCGTGCATCGGTTCGAATGGCTTGCCCATGAGCTTAGCCAATACCAGCAGTAGATCCCATGGAGCTGGAGGTTCTCGCACTGCTGGGGATATGTGATCAAGGCCTTTGAAAAAGCACCCAACCACCTTCTCCTGCGCCACCGACTGCTTCCCGGCCCGCGCCCAGTAAGCAGAGATGGCTGCCAGGTGCACCTTAAGGGTCGGTGACCGAAGCCCTAGCTGAGAAAGGGACCACAGGTAGTCCAGAATGCTTGCCAAGGAACAGGAGGAAGGGTCCAGCCCCTTGCCCTGACACCAAATGGAGAATCTCTTCCATTTAAAGGCATAGCATTTCCTGGTCGACTCCTTACGGGATGCCTCAACAACGCTGAGGACCTCGTTGGAAAGACCCAAGGCCTGGAACTCTAGCTGCTCAGAAACCAGGCCGTCAGGTGCAGGGACTGAAGGTCCGGATGGAATACCTTCCCCTGGTTGACTAAGATAAGGTCTGGGTGGGCTGGAAGCCACCTCGGGAGCCTGAAGCTGAGGCTGAGGAGATCTGGATACCAGAGCTGGCGGGGCCAGTTTGGGGCTACCAGAATCACCTGCGCCTTGTCCCTCGTCACCTTGAGAAACACCTTGTGGACCAAGGGAAATGGGAGAAAGGCATAGAAGAGGCCCGGGGTCCACGGCCTCAAGAAGGCATCCCCCTGCAGCGAGCCCTGCTGAGGGGGGGCGGGCATGAAACAGCCTCAGCTTCGCGTTCTCCCTGGGAGGCAAACAGATCCACCTGAGGCATGCCCCAGTGGGAGAACAGATCTTGTACTACCTCCGGTAGGAGAGACTACTCGTGGGACGCAGCTCCTATCCGGCTTAGGGCACCGGCCAGAACATTGGAGGCTCCTGCCACATGGATGGCAAGGAGATCCGCCTCCAGGCTGCGCTCGAGGGAACAAGTGTGGAGAGCTTCTCTGCACAGAGGCATGGAGCGCGCCCCGTCCTGGCGGTTTAGGTAGTACATGGTCATGGTATTGTCCGCCTGGACCTGGACCACTTGACCCCGTACAAACGAAGCGAAGACGGTGAGGGCTAGACAAACCGCTCAAAGCTCCAGCAGGTTGTTGTGGCATCGGGATCCCGAGAGGACCAGAGGTCATGGCGCCTGTGATCCCCCAGATGGGCACCCCAACCCATCAGAGAGGCGTCGGTTGATAGAGAGACCATCGGCTTGGGGCGGACAAACGGAATGCTCTCCTGCAGATGAGCTGGAACGATCCACCACTGGAAAGCGTTCCACATCTCCTGGGTCACTGTCACTGGCTGATCCAAAGGACCGGAGTGCTGTGACCATTGGCTGGCCAGTCCCCACTGTAGGGGATGCATGCGCCAATGTGCCCAACGGACCACGCTGGTGCAGGCCGCCATGAGGCCCAGGAGGCACAGGAAGTCCCGGGCAGGGTGCAATTGCCCAACCTGAAATGATTGGGCAAAGGAGGAAAGAACCTTGGCCTTGTCCGCCGGGAGCCATGCTCTGGCTCGCAGAGAGTCGAGCTCTGCCCCGATGAATTGGATCACCTGCTTTGGCATGAGTTCCGATTTGGCTTCGCTGATGAGGAGGCCAACTTGAGAGCAAACCTGGAGGGCCAGATCCCTGGACCGCTCCACCTCCGGTCTGGAGGAGGCCGCAATCAGCCAGTCGTCCAGGTAGGGATACACCCAGACCCTTCGGCGCTGCAGGAATGCTATCACCACTGCCATGCATTTGGTGAAGACCCTGGGAGCTGGAGAAAGGCCAAAGGGCATGGCCCAGAACTCGTAGAGGGACCCCTCTGCTCTGAAGGGGAGGAATCGCTGGTGGGACGGACGGACTGGGACAAGAAAGAACACGTCCTGGAGGTCCAGAGAACACGATGGAATGATCTGAGCCAGAGTGACCATCCTGAAGGTTTGAGACCTTAAGAACCTGTTCAGGTCGTGCAGGTCTATAATGGGGCGCCAGCCCCCCATCCGTTTCGGGACCAGGAAGTACCTGGACACAAACCCTGGGTATGGTGGAGGATCCGCCACCTTCCTGATCACCTCCTTCCGGAGGAGCAGGGCAATGTCGGCTCAACAGTCCGACAGAGAGGCTGCGGACCCCACAGACCCCTTCCTACCACCTCCAACACCCAGCGGTCCGTGGTGATAGTGGACCAGGTGTAAAGAAAGTGGCGGAGCCGTCCCCCCACGGGGGGAACCCAGGGGAAAGCTACACGGCTGGGGCGACTCTCAACCTGGCCAGTGGGCAAGCTTGGAGGAAGGACCGCCAAGAGACCTCCTGGGCTTTTCCTCCCGGCTTCCTGCTGGAGGAAGCTGCAGGCTTGGCTTTGGGGTGCCAAGTGGCGAGCCTGCTGGCCCTGATGCTGGTGTTGCTGGGCCGGACGTGCTGCAGGGGCAGAAGGACGAAAGGACTTATGCTGCTGCCGGCGGCCTTTGTCCTTCTGGGCAGACGTGACCGAGTCCAAGGTGGCATTGGACTTCTCAATTCTCTGGAGGTGGCCTTCCATTCCAGGCCTGAACAAGTCGGTACC
This sequence comes from Neoceratodus forsteri, assembly GCA_016271365.2. Taxonomy (NCBI): domain Eukaryota; kingdom Metazoa; phylum Chordata; order Ceratodontiformes; family Ceratodontidae; genus Neoceratodus; species Neoceratodus forsteri. The sequence goes on along the minus strand of CM028131.1, from coordinate 394,371,854 downwards.
CAAGAAGGGGACGTCTGCCAACTTGTGCTGGGTATCCGCTGTGAAGGTGGAGATCCGCAGCCAAGCTCTACGGCGCATGACCACTGTGGACGTTATTGACCGGTCACAGGAGTCTCCACTATCAAGAGCCATTTGGAGCTGCTGTTTCGCCACTGCCCTTCCCTGATCCCGCACCTGCTTGAGCGTAGTCTGCAGGTCAGCCGGGAGATGAGGGATCACCTCATCCAGGGAGCCCATAAGGGCGTGGGAGAAGTGCGCCATCGAATGCGGCCGAACTGGCCTGACGGAGGCCGAGGGAGGCGCAGCATACACTTTGCGCCCGGCATAGTCCAGCTTTTGGACTCTTTGCCGGGGGGCTTGTCCATGTCCCTGGCGTTCCCTGAACACCGGAAAATGTTATCGGTAAGCAACCCCTCTGCAGAGAGTGCTCCGAGAAACCGGACAGTGAACCGGTAGGAAGCGCGTACTTCCTGGCCATCGTGGCCAAAGGAGCAGGATAAAAAGCTGGCCGCTGCCATAACTCCAAAGCTGGGCCAACAATGGCTTCAGCCACTGGAAAGGCCTCCGTGGGAGGATCCCCTCAGTCCAGTATCTCTGTGAGGGGATACTTGGCCCGCTTGGATACGGGCTTGAGCTGCATCCCAGTGGACTCCGAGATGAGCCGAAGCAAACCCATGAACGAGGATGGGCTCTCGTCCATCGACTGTCCCCCGGAGGACTCCAAGTCAAGGGGCCTGGAGAACAGGGAAGAGTCATCATCAGACTCGGAGGAGTCTGCGAACAGCTGCCTAGGGCCTGAGCCACCCTCCACCTGCCGAGGACGGTCGGGAGTGAGGGTGAACGACAACTGGTGCGGCAGTCCCTGACCCGAACGAGAATCCTTGGTCGGAGCCCCAGATTTCGGTTGTGGAGGTGGAGGTTCCAGCACAATCGGTGGGGCAGCTGGTTTTGGCTGAACAACCGGCGCTGGTTTGGGCACCTCGACCACTACGAGGGGTTGTTTCGGCCTTCCGGGTGACAGCCACTTAATGGCCGGGGAAGGCGATGGCGTTGGCTTGTTCCCAGTCAGAAGGAGCTGCTGCCACATTAGGTCCTCATAGTGTGGACGCAATTTGCGCCGAAGCCTCTCCTCCGAGGGGGAGGAAGATGAGGACGAGCGGCGCCGCCGCTTTCATCGGTGCCGAGACTGAGGCCCAATGTCGGCGGGATCGGCTGGACCGAGACCGTCAGTGTTTCTAAGGGTGGGTCTGGGAGGGAGCGGGAAGCCTGCTCCCTTGGCTCGGGAGCCTTAACTGGGGACTCTGGCACAGGAGGCGCAGGCAAGTCCTCGGTTTCCACCGGGAACTGGTAAAGAAGGGTTGTTGGTTTCTCCTGTCGACAGCCGTCCGTGAGTGAGAAAAATCTCGACCCCGTTGACGAGTGTCTCGGCGGCTGACCTGGACGGGACGCCGGAAGCCAAGGCCTAGCCGCAACCCTCGACCGAACCTCGAAAGTCGATCATCCGGGAAGGGGACCTCCCGGCCCCACAAACGCCGACGGTGGACTTACCCTTCCAGTCTTTCTTCTTGGACCAGAAGAGTGTCCCAATGGCCCCTCACCTTCGTGAAGAGGATTGACAAAGCTCCTTAAAAGAAGCTGTATAGGAGGCCAAGGAGGCGGGATAAATGCGCGACCGGAAGAAGAAGATGCGGCCTGGGCGCCTCCTCTCGAGGGCGATCATCTGTTCAAGTTGCTTAGCCAAGCCAGCCGCCCGCGGAAACCGTAGCGGGCCTCGCCCGACTTCACCCGGCGGTATCCGTCTCTCGGAAGCCCCAAGTTGGAGCCTGGCAGCCACGGTCTTGAGGGACATTTGCTGGGAAAGGACTTGCACAAATCATGAGCCTGCGGTTGTGGTCAAGCCCGAGGCAGTAGATGCATGTGGAGTGTGGATCGGTTCTAGACATCTTCTGCCCGCATGGGCACCGCCGAAAACCGGGAGTCAATTTGTCCATCGCAGCCATGAAGGAAGAAGCAGACCGAAGTCTAGAAAACTTTAACATTACTTCCGGGTGAACCGAAGAGTTTGGATCCAGTCTAAACGCAGAGCGCTAAGGAGGGAACCTGAGCTTCCAAGCAGTAAGGAAGATCTGTCGTCATGGGGCGGAGCTGAGAGTTTTACCACCCGGGTGGGTGGGAGGAGCCAGCTTGAAGACCATCCGGCAAGATTTAAAGCGGCAAGGAACCTGACAGACAGTGTGGATGAACAACATATCCATGTCCCTAGAAATGCTGGTTCCTTACAGGTTCAGGGAACTGATGAGGAACTGCTAACTTATCAAACTGAAGCTAAATCTAGACTAGTCTACCTGTATTAACCAAGGACAATACTTTGAATAACAAAAAATAAATGAATCGGTAATTTGAAAACTGAAGAAATAAAGTAAAATCTTCAAAAAGCTGAAGAAGCGATCTCCGAGGCGTCTAACTTTGGCAGGAGGAGTAAAGAATCTGACGGGTTACATAGAATGCACCGGGGACAGTAGTTTGAAAACTGAGCTCGAGCTTATCAATATTCTACTATTTGCACATATTCGTTAACTCTGTCCTCTCCGGGACAGTTGAATTGTGAATGCTAACTGCATTTGTCAGAATACAGTAAAGATTTCCTGGAGCTTGAAATACAAAACATAAAGAGTTGGGTATCATAAAAGAGTCAAGAAGTGCTTAGTCATCACCAATGGTGACTGTAAATAAAAAAAGAGAGAAGTGTAAGAATCTGCCTTGATTTTAGGAAACTTAAGTATCCAAATTTGACAGCTATCCTATGCCAATGACCGATGATTCTGTGGACAAACTGGGAAGTACCAAGTACATCAGTACCCTTGATCTCACCAAGGGTTACTGGCAGAATCCCCTAGCAATGAATCCAGAGGCAAAACTGCATTTGCCACTCCAGTTGGATTCTATCAGTTCACCATCATGCCATTTAGTTTACATGGTGCACCCACTACATTTCAGCAGTACATGAATGTAATTTTAGCTACTCACAGTGGTTATTGTGCTGCTTACCTGGATGATGTCGTGGTGTACAGTCCAGACTGGAAAAGCAACCTGGAACACCTACGAGCAGTTATCCAAGCTATCAAAAATGCAGGTCTGATCATTAATCCTACCAAATGAGCATTGGGCATGCCGGAAATCAGATATTTGGGATATGTTTTGGGAAATGGAGAAGTAAAGCCAGAGATTTCTAAGACAGAAGCTGTAGCTAACAGTCTTATCCCTAAAATGAAAGGAACATGTCCGGTCATTTTTAGGGCTGGCAGTTTATTATTGGAGATTTGTTGCCAACTTTGTCCAGCTAGGGCCGACCTGGTGGCGCTGAGGCACTGGACGCCTTACCTTGCGCCATGCCGACAACCTGTGTTTGGGAGCGAATGCGGGTCGACGGGAGTCGGCAGGGGTGGAGAAGGATGAAGCATCCTGAGACAGCTCTCCTTCTCTGGGGTGGGGGGGGGTCTTCCAGTTGTTGGTGCTTGCCTGGTCCCTAGCGGTGGCTGGGGGCTGGCACACCGATGCTAAATCTACTAGGGGAGACAGAGGGGCTGCCATCAGACGTGCTGCAGGCGGACGCACACACAGTACGTCCCCTGATGGCACTGCATACACCACTGCCATGAGGGAGAAAAGTTGGAAAAAGATGGCAACCTGATCACGTGGCTTGATGGCCATCCGTACAATCTCCGGCTCTGATGCGTCACCTGAACTGGATCAGGACAGGGTGGGTGAGTTGGGGGCTCCCCATCACCCCACTGTGGGGGGTAAACCACAGGAGCTGGAAGGCAAGGTCTCCGGGAGTGTGGCAGATACGGACGGCGTCCGGAGTCCCACAAGGATGCCGAGACATGGGAGCAGACCAGGTATGCCCAGGGAGAAAAAGTATAATCAAAACTTTGCCCAGCTAGCTACTCCCCTATCTGAACTCAAGAAGAAATGGTTCCCGAATAATATGAAGTGGACCCCAGAGTGTGATGAAGTTTTTCGAGCCATTAAGGCTCATTATGCATTATGTTCAGCCCCAATTTTAAGCCCAGACTTTGAGAAACCATTTTGTTACAGACAGATGCATCAGAGGTAGGCCTAGGTGCAGTTTTGAGCCAAAATATAGATGGGAAGGAACATCCCATTCTATATATCAGTAGGAGGCTGCACGACAGATTAAAAAGGTACTCCACCATTGAAAAGGAATGCCTTGCAGCAAAGTGGGCCTTAGAGTCCCTTAAATTTTATTTGCTAGGAGCTGACCTTGTACTTCTAACCGATCATAATCCTCTCTGTTGGCTTAACTAAATGAAGGATAAAAATCCAGAATCACAAGGTGGTACCTGGTACTACAGCAATTTAAATTCAAGGTGATACACAAATCCAGAAAAGAGAATGTCAATGCTGATTTTCTGTCGAGACATGGATCAGCAATTGAGAATTCCGAAGGCTGGAAAAAAATGTGTGAGTTTAAACTTCTCTGTTTGCTGTACTGGTTGTTATGTGCTGAGAGCTGTAAAGATTATAAACTAACATTAAAGAAGTCTTTACAGAAAGTTTTGGAAACCTGTTTTATTTTTATCCTGGGTTGCTACAGGGCAACGCAACACACTGTTGCTGGCTGGACCATCAGGCAGCCCTAAAATCATCATTTTAAATGAATTAGTGGCCTTGATGGAGGAGGAACATCTGGATATCGTGGCAGTCACAGAAACATGGTACACACAAAACCATGACTGGGACGTAAACATACCAGGATACACTATCTACAGGAGGGACAGGGAGGGTAAAAGAGGGGAGGAGTAGTTCTTTACATAAGGGAAGGAATAAAAGCAACAGAACAAAAGGGTAAACAGGGAGGAGAAGAAGCACTGTGGGTAAATTTGGAGACAGGCAATGGCACCACAATCCATACAGGGTTAGAGACAGACCTCTTCTCAGGGGAGGAAATGGACAAGGAAATGATAGAAAGTATACTTAGAATGGCAGAAAAAGGGAGATATTGCTGATGGGTGATCTGAATATGCCAGATGTTAACTGGAGCTTATGCAGCTGCCACTTCAAGAGTGCAGTTATTCTAGATGCCCTACAGGGGCATGCCTTAGACAACTAGTACTGGAGCCCACTCGAGAGGGAGCAATATTAGACTTGATACTCTCAAATGGAGATGGAGAGAGGATCACAGATATAGAAGTGGGTAGCCATCTGGGAACTAGCGACCATCGAACAGTATGGTTCACAATAAACACAGCAATAGAATCAAGCATACACAAAGACAAAAGTACTGGACTTTAGGAGGGCTGACTTTGCAAAATGGGTGAGTGCCTAAGGAATGCACTAGAAATGGGTGGGAAGGAGGGTGGAAGAACAATGGGGAATAATAAAACTGCCATCACAGAGTAACGAGCCTTTGTGTGAAGTAAATAAACAAAACAAGACGATGTAAGAAACCACTATGGTTCTCAAAGGAAGTGGCAGGAAGGTTCAAGAGAAAAGAAAGCATTCAGGAAGTACAAGGAATCGCAGCAGGAGCAGGACAGAGAACTGTATCGTGTTAAAGCAAAAGGAGGCTGGGAAGGCAGTCAGAACAGCAAAGGCCCAAACTGAGGAAAGATAGCCAACTCAGTTAAGAAGGAATAAAACCTTTATAGGTACATCAGGAGCAAAGGAAGACCAAGGGAGGGATAGTGAGGCTTAATAAAGGGAGGGAGGGTGGGCAGAGGAGAATGTGAAAAGGCAGAGATACTAAACAAATATTTTTGCTCAGTATTTACAAAGAAAGAGGGGAGGTACATAAAACAAACAGTAGTAACACTCTGGATACAGAAGTTGATACCAGCCCATTTACAGAAGAAAGGGTTCTGAAAGAACTCTTAAAACTGAAGGTGGACAAAGCAATGGGGCCTGATGGGATTCATCCCAGAATTCTAAAAAGAACTAAGGGTAGAACTAGTGACACCACTGACTACCCTCTTTAACAAATCATGGGAGGATGGGGTGGTACCCGAGGACTGGAGGAGGGCAGATGTGATTCCCCTTCACAAAAGTGGGAGCAAGGCAGAAGCAGGAAACTATAGACCTGTTAGTTTAACCTCAGTGATAGGGAAAATGATGGAATCACTTCTAAAGGAAAGAATTGTCGAGTATCTAGAGGCCAGAGGGGCACAAGACCCTAGGCAGCATGGATTCACAGCGGGAAGGTCATGCCAGACGAATCTGATAGATTTCTTTGACTGGGTGACCAAAGTAGTAGATCAGGGAGGGGCTGTGGACATGGCCTACCTAGACTTTAGCAAGGCATTTGACACAGTCCCACACAAAAGATTAATATATAAGTTAGCCAGCCTGGGAGTGGGTCCCAAGATGACAGCCTGGGTAAAGAATTGGCTGGAGAATAGGACACAGAGAGTAATAGTAAATGGAGTCCACTCAGAAGAAAGGAGGGTTACCAGCGGGTACCGCAGGGTTCAGATAGACTAGTCCTCTTCAATGTCTTTATGCTTACATTGCAGAAGGACTGGAAGGAAAAGTATGTCTCTTTGCAGATGACACTAGATCTGCAACAGAGTTGATGCACAGGGTGGGGTGGAAAGGATGAGAAGGGACTTGGCAAGGTTAGAGGAATGGTCAAATGTATGGCAGCTTAGATTCAATGCTAAGAAGTGCAAGGTAATGCACCTGGGAAACAAAACCCAGGGAAGAGTACACAATGGGGGTGAGATACTAACAACAAAAAATGGAAAGGGACCTGGGGTAGTCATATCAGATGACCTAAAGGTGGGCAAGCAATGTGAGAAGGCAGCAAGGAGGGTTGGGGGATACTGGGATGCATAGGGAGAGGCATCACCAGTAGAAAACAGGAAGTTATTATCCCTCTGTACAGACAGCTGGTGAGACCCCATCTGGAGTACTGTGTGCAGTTCTGGAGACCCAATCTCCCAAAGACATAGACAGGATGGAAGCTGTCCAGAGGAGGGCACTAAAATGGTGCAGGGTCTGCACCGAGGACATATGAGAAGAGAGACTTAAGGAGCTTAATATGTATAGCCTCGAGGAAAGGAGGGAGAGGGGGGACATGATAGAAACTTTCAAGTACCTCAAGGGAATCAACAAAGTCCAAGAGGGTAGCATCTTTCAAAAAAAGAGGTGTGCAAGAACAAGAGGGCACAATTTGAAGATAGAGGGGGCGGCTCAGAGGTAATTTAAGGAAGTATTTTTTCACAGAGAGGGTTGTGGTGCATGGAACGGCCTTCCGGAGGAGGTTGTGGAGTCAAAATCAGTGGTGGAATTCAAGCATGCATGGGATAGTCATAAGGCAATTCTGGGGGGTGGGGGTAGAAAGAAGTAGGCTGCTGGTTAACTAGGATCTGCAGCTTATGCAGTAGGTAGGGAAATCGGCAGACTGGGTGGGCCAAGCGGTCCTTATCTGCCGTCAAATTCTATGTTTCTATGTAACTCTTAAAAGCTGTGTTGACACTGAGTTTGTTTCCCTGAAAGTTACTTACTTTATAGTAACTGGTGACCCTCTTTTCCACACTGGTTATCAGGGTGATCAAATACCATAATAACAAAGTATGATGTCATACCCAGTGATTATGACATTTTGAGCACTGCCACTTCACTTTCTCTGTTGAGAAACCTGATTTTTGTGCTCAGATCCCTGCACCAGTTATTATTAAAAAAAATGAAATATAAGTGATTGTGTGTTATGAATTATTTTTGTTTTACACCCCCTTAGTGTGTGATGACCATGTACACCTCTTGAGCTTCATTCTCAAGGTTTATGGGTCATCACCCACCTTGGGTGTGTAAAAACAACTTCATAGCACACAGTCATCTATACCTTATTCTCTATAAATGGTATTGTAGTTCAGCAATGCAGTGTCCTAGATGAGGACTACACACCACTAGAATGTAATATGGTCTCATCTCGAATATCACCCATTTACTGCTCTAGCTACACTTGAAAGGTTTATTACTAAAGTAGTGCATTACACATAAAATACTAGAAAACATTAGGATAAGGCTCTCCACCAAATGTCTATCACTAGTTACGTGAACTATGATGCTTCCTCTAAGCATTTATGATTCATTCACTTTATTTAAAATTCTGGAGATGATAAAATACTACTCTAAATCATATATAGTAGATTTCAGTATAAACAAATATATTTACAAGGTCTGAATTGTGTTTCCTAATTAATATATTTGTACGTTACTAAACCTCTTAGAGGAAACAATACAGCTATGCACTAGCAAGAGAATAAAGAGTGCACCTGATAATGAAATGGAATGGGTTTGTGCGGTCTTTGTGAGAGCAGTATGAGGCATTCCCAGTGACGTGCTGTATCGGACTTTTGTAACAAGTGACCAGCAGACAATGTTTTTGGATGTTTGGCAGGACAAATAATATGTTCAAAATAAAAAAAAAAAAAAGAACAACAAGAAAAAGAAATGTTTTGATAACTGAAAACTTTATGCAGGGGGGGTCTATCAGTTACAGCACAGAAATGAAAATTACGTGCTTACCATTCGACAATGCCAGCAGATAAAGGCCACCGTGGTCTATCAAGTCTGCTCGAGTATGCAGCTCTGTATTGTGTATGCTAGAGCTGCTCCCCCTCCCCAATCCCACTAGATTCTACTTTCTTCCCCCCTCGCCCCTTCAGGAGCCCTTTCCCTCACTTCGATCCTCACTGTCACCCTATCCCACACCCTCTTAAAATTGTCCACTATCCTTGGCGCCACTATCTCCTCTGGGAGCTCATTTCACTTGGACACCACTCTTTCAGTGAAGAAGTTCCTCATCTCCCTTTTAAATTTTCCTCCCTCCAGTTTAAGAGAGTGTCCCCTCATTTTCAAATTTCATCTGACATTGAAGATGCTTCCTGTGTTAAACTTATTTATACCTTTGAGGTACTTAAAGGTTTTGATCATGTCCCCTCTCTCCCATTTCTCCTCCAGGGAATACATGTTAAGCTCCCTCAACCTCTTCTGACAGGGTTTGTCCTGCAGGCCCTGCACCATCTTTGTTGCTCTTGTTGCACCCTCCAGTAAACTGATGTCCTTTTCAGGTGAGGGCACCAGTACTGCACTGCACTCAGCTGCAGTCTCACCAGTGATTTATACAATGGCAATAGGACCTCCTTTCTCCTTGAGGTGCATCCTCTGGCTGTGCACCCTAGCATTCTGGTGGTTTTTGCTGCTGCTTTATTACACTGGGCAGAGTGTTTCAGGTCCCAGTGATAACCACCACTAGATCCTCTCTCCTCCTTGTCACTTGTAAACCCCCCCAAAGCCAGTATTCTGTTCCCGTTCTTTGCTCCCAGGTATATAACCTTACACTTTCTGGCATTAAAGGCCAGCTGCCAGATACCCACCATTTTTAGAGCCTTGCCAGCTCCTCCCTGAGCTCTTTCCTCTGCATCCACTGTCCCACAGAGCTTGGTGTCATCCATGAAAAGGCAGATTTTACCTTTTATCCCCTCCACTATGTTGCTAATGAAGGTATTAAACAATACCGGGCCAAGAACTGAGCCCTGCAGGACCCCACTGGTTACAGGTCTAGGCTTCGAGAGTTCACCCCCAACTACCACTCTCTGACTTCTGACATGAAGTCAATCCCTGACCCACCCTACCAGCTTCGCCCCCACTCCAATACCATCCAGCTTACTGAGCAGCCTTCTATGTGGCACGGAGTCGAATGCTCTGCTGAAATCCAGGTACAGGATATCAACTGCCTAGCCTCTGTCCAGAATGTAGGTGACCCAGTCAAAAAAGTCTATCAGGTTTGTTTGACAGGATCTTCCAGACACACACCCATGTAATCTACCATCCTGAAGACCACTTACCTCCAGAAAGTCCACCAGCCTTTCTTTTAGTATGGTCTAAATTAGCTAACCTAAAATGGAAGTGAGGCTGACTGGTCTGTAGTTTCCTGGTCCATCTATGGTACCACACTTGTGCAGAGGCACTACGTGTGCCATTCTCCAGTCCCCTGGCACGCACCCTGTCTCAGGCGAGGTGTTAAACAGGTCTGCCAAAGGGCTAGCTAGTATTTCCACTAGCCCCCAGAACTCTCAAATGCACACCATCTGGCCCTGGTGCTATATCTACCCCAAGGGCTCTGAGGCCCATTAAACCCCTGTCCTCAGCCAGCCTGGTGGCGTGGAGGCTGAGGCAGTGATACCTTACCACCTGCCACGCCCGGCGACCCATGTTCGAGGTGTGAGAGTGGATAATCGAGGGAAAGCCGGGGTGGGAGAGGATTGTGCATCCAGAGGACAGCTCTCCTCTCCTGGGGAGAGTGGGGAACAGAGGTCGGCATTTGCCTGACACCTAGCGGAGGCTGGGTGTTGGCACGTCTGGCCCAGTACAGTGGGGCACAGAGGTGGAGCAGCTGGCGGGTGTGCTGTGTGTGGATACGCGCATGGCATGCCCACTGTCAGCACTGCATGATCCGCGACCAAACAGAAAAACGTGGAAAATGGCAGCCTGGGTCAAGCGACTTGATGGCTGTCCGACACAAGGTACATCTCCAGAGGGCATCACCTGTACTGGATCCAGTCCTGGTGGGTGAGTTAGGGGGCTCCCCACCACCTCACCACAGGGGGTAAGCCATGGGGGTAGCAAGGTGATGGCCTGAGATGGAAGATGGGTGCAGAAGACAGCGGCTGGATGGAAAGTATGCCAGGACGAAGAAGCCAATCAGGGTCAGGGGAGAAAAAAGTAAGCTAAAAAAAAAAAAAAACCTGTCATTTGCGACAGCCTCCTCCATTTCCCCCCGTCCCCCTCCTTTCCACCCATCAATTTTCCCTTGCGGCACTGGTCCGTCCTTTTCTCTTGTGAAGACCAACCTGAAGTATTCACTTACTACTTCTGCCTGCTCCACACTACTCTCTGCCCATTCCCCTTCCCCCTTGCTTCAATCTAAATATGCCATCCTTCCTTTTTTCCCTTACATACCTAAAATAGTCCTTTTTCCTACCCTTATCCCCTCCGCTAGTTGTAATTCTTTGCTCGCTTTTGTTGCCCTGACAACTCTGCCTGCCTCCCTTCACTTCTCCAAGTAAGCATCCTTCAGGGTGCTTTTATACTTGTGATAGGCTGTTCTCTTTTCCCTCACTCTAGCCACCACCTCCCTGGCAAACCAGATAGGATTTTTAGCCTGGTTTTCTTGCTTCAGACCTTGGTACACATTTTTGTGGCCTCGATCAGACCTGTCTTAATAGTGGACCATTTCTGCTCCACTCCCATCTCTGGCCTGATCCCAGCAAGATGCTCCTCGGGATTTCACCCATCTTCTCAAAGACAGCCTTCATGAAGTCCACCATTTTAGTTTTTGTCCTTGTTATTTCCAGCTCCAGATCTGTATAGAACCATACTGCTCTGTGGTCACTGCCCACTACAGGGTCTTCTAACTTTATTTCCTAGACATGGTCTCCACTGTCCAGTACCAGGTCCAGTATAGCACCATCTCTGGTGGGATCACTGACCCCCTGCAACAGGAAACCATCCTGAAAGGTTTCCAGGATGGTCTGTTCTCTGGAGCAGGTGGTCGCTGGGATCCTCCAGTTAACTCCAGGAAGATTGAAATCGCCAGCTATATCTACTTTACCCCCATTCACCTCAACCTAATCTGCTCTCCTTGTTTACATCTACTGCTTCTCCCTGCTAAGGTGGTCTGTATACCACTCCCATTCTAACCTTAGTCCCTTTGCTGACTGAAGCTGAACCCACAGTGCTTCTGGTTTACCTTCAGCCACCTGTTCCCTGGTATATGTGATCTCTTGTGTCACATATACAGCCACTACCCCTCCCCTCCCTGACTCTCTGTACTTGTGTAGATCTTATACCCCGGTATCACGAGGTCCCATTCATGGTGCTTGGTGGCCCATGTTTCCGTGATGGCTGCTATGTCCACCTCCCTCTCAGCTAACAGTGCCTGCAGGTTCACCATCTTGTTTGCCAAACTCCTTACATTTAAGGATACCACCCCCATCTTGCCTTCTGTACACTACCGTTGTTGCCTGGGCCACTCTTGTCTCCCTCATCCTCCTCTCTCCCACCCCCGCCCATTTCACCTGCTCCCTTCCAATTCCAAGATCCAGAGGAGCTTTATCTAAGAAGGAGACAACGCCTGACTACGGATGTTGCTCATGCACCTCACATAACAAATGTGGTGCAGTAAGCACTGGGCAATAATCACCGTTGGCTCCCTCATGCACATCAGGGCTGTTCGCCAGGAGAGAAACAAAGTGGAGAGACAATAAAAGAGAGGACTAGATGCGTTCTAGCTCAAAGGGATATTAAAAGGATATAGGAAAATAAAACAGACCAATTAGGATCTGACTACCAACTTGGAGTCTAAGTGTTGGGCCTACCAGGTGGCACAAGTGTAGTGGGCCTACACAGAGCCAGGCCTCTACCACAAGCCAGACAGAGTTTGGAAGTGGCAGGCAAGGACAGGGCAGCGGCTGTGTGCAAATGACTCTTGCAGAAGTAGCAAAAGGGGGAGTCCAATTTGGGACCCCCTTGCAAACGAGATGGAAAAAATGTCCGAAAATGGAAAAATGACATTGGGACTCCCAAAAAGTCATAACTCCATGCCACTGGATAGAAGCTGAGTAAACTCCAGAGTAAACCCATAACTATCTTTTTCTCATGAGAGATGAGAAAAAAAAGGATGACAGCATAAGAGTTACAGGACTAGTAGTCCTAGGAAGGCAAGATATGGTTATCTCCTCTGGCATTCTCTGGCAAAGCCCAAAACAAAGAGAAAAGGGACAAGGGATACAAACCAAAAAATTCCAAAATGAAAGAAGAACATACCCTGCTCCTCACTGCAACCACAGGGATGAACCCTGTGTGAATCTAGTACATTTATCCCAAAAGCAATGTGCATTGCACCTCTCCAGAGGCAGAGCATCTGTTCAGTGAAGTAGAATGGATAGTGCTATATAGCAACTAACAGGGAGAAGGAGGCCACCTACCTACTAGATAGAAAAAATAGTTTTTTTGGGGGGGGGGTTGTTAGAGGGGCCATAAGTGGCCCTCAAAAACAAGCAGGACCACCACCACATGATAATGATAGAAGATAAGCAGAGCGATCTGCTGCCAGTGCCCACAGGATGAGCTACTAGAGGTCCTGGCTCTCAGCTAAGCAGCGAATGGTGGGCAGGCATCTGAATCAACGGAGAAGTTCAACAATTACGGTAAGTAAGTATGTAATTTTCATATCTTCCATAAATCAGTCTTCACTACTGATTCATAACCATGGGTCTGAGTACCAAACTTCCCATAAAAGGAAGAAGCTGGCTCATACTGAGGGTAACAAATACCCTCGGCCCACTGTGCGCGTGAGCTCACCTGAGGGCAGGGGCTCCTCACAGGTCTGGCGAGACTAGAGACCAGACTGGGTCAAATGAATGCAAGGGACAGTGCTTAGATAGCTCCACCTAACTCTCCAGCAGAAGTAAACTCCTTGGAACTAGGAGCTAAGCACCTGTCGCCAGACCAAAGGAGCCAGTCATGGGAGGCAAAGCCACACTGTCCATTCAATACAAACTTTAGTTCCCACCAGCCTGGAGGTCACCCCACCTCACTGGTATCATACAATATCCTCTTCTGGTGTCTCACCAACTCTGGGTCATTGGCAGATGACAAAAGGCTTGCCCGAGTAACTCCAAGTTAGGCGAGGCAGATAGGAGATAACCTAAGCTCACCCACAGGTGCTCACTGTAAGCTGCATGATGTGCATCAATGCACATCATGGTGCTAGCCAAAGTTAACACCCTCCTGCAGAAACATCTGCCTGAGCAGTCAGCTTTGGGAGGTCGATCACGTGTGATGAAGCCTAGACGTGTTCTGAAATACTATCACAGACCATGACTGATCTACAGCTCTTTCACCCTTCACTATGATTCCTTTGTGCTTATTCCATGCATTCTTGAACCCCACCACTGTTTTCACCCTGACTAACGCCGCTGGAATGCTGTTCCTGAAATCCACCACTTTTTTTTTTTGAAGTACCTCCTCACATCTCTGCCGAATCTACCCCCTCCCAGCTTCATAGTCCCCTTGTTCTTGAGCACCTTCTCTTCTGAAACAAAATACTTCCCTCCTGTACCTTACTTACCTCTGTGAGGTATTTAATGGCTTCTATTCCCCCCCCCCTTCAAGGGTGCACATACTGAGGTCCTTTAGTCTCTCTTCATTTGGGCTTTTGATGCAGACATGCACCATTTTAGTTGCCTTCCTGGACTGCTTCCACTCTATGTCCTTCCAGAGACGTGGTCTCAAGAACTGATACAGTACTCTAGGTGGGGTCTTACTAGTGATCTATACAAAGCGTGACACCACCCTCCTCTTTCTGGTAATGATACCTCCCTAGGCACCCCCAGCATCTCACTAGCCCTTCCAACTGCACTGTCGCACTGCCTGGCTACCAGATTTTTTTCCTGCTTAGTAGTCGCCAATACCACTCCACCCATTCTGTACGCCATCCCCAGGTTTCTGTGCACTAAGTGCGTTATTTTGCACTTTTTCACACTAAAACTCTGCTGCCATACCCTTGACCACACCTCTAGTTTTCTCAGGTCTCTGCTCATCCTTTCTACTCCCCCTGGAGAGTCCACCCTATTGCAAATTTTGGTGTCACCTGCAAAGATGTAGACCTTGCTTTCCAGCTCCTCTGCAATGTCACTTATAAAGGCATTAAAGAGGACACGTTCCAGCACTGATCCCTAAGGCTGGTCACTATACCTTCCTCAGAGTGAACTCTGTTTACTACCAGCTTCTGTCGTCTATCCCCCAACCAATTTCTTATCCAGTTTACCACCTTTGAGCCCAATTCTAAGCTATCCAGCTTGCTTACTAGTCTCCTATGTGGAACAGTATCAAAAGCCTTACTGAAATCTAGGTAGGTCACAACCACTGCTCAACCCTAATCTAAATCCTTTGTCATCCAGGCAAAGAAAGCTGCACATGACCTTCCCCCTGTAAATCCATTCTGTCTCGGTCTTGTAACCCACTGGATTCAAGATATTCCACAATTTTTTCCTTCGGCAGTGATTCCTTTAACTTTCCCACCATTGATGTCAGGCTGACTGGCCTATAATTGCCAGCCTCTTCCCTACTACCACTTTTGTGTTGTGGGACTACATTTGCCCACCTCCTGCCCTCCGAACCACTCCTGTTTCCAGACAGCTGTTAAACACAACTGTGAGAGTGCAGTCAGTACCTCCTGAGCTCCCTCAATACCCTGGGATGCACCCCATCTGGCCTCACTACTTTGTCCACCTTTAGATAGGCGGTCTCTTCAGGACTCTCTCTCCATAAAAGGGACTAGTGTCCACCTCCCTCCAAAGCTTCTGTTACTTTTTATGGCCCTCCATTCTCCCTCCTCTGTGAACACTGAATAAAAGTATTTGCTCAGGATGCCTGCCTTTTCCTGGTCCCCTCAGCACAGTCCCCCGTCCCTTTAACCTTAAAATCCCACCCTGCTCTTCCTCTTTTCACTTACATACCTAAAAATTGTCTTGTCCCCTTTCGTTACCTCCTGGGCTATTCTCTCGTCAGTTTGCAACTTTGCATTCCTTACTGCTTTCCCTGCTTCCCTTTGTTTCCCCCAGATAAACCTCCCTAACCATCCTCCTTCTGCGTCTCTTTATACCTTCTGAATGCTACCCTTTTTGCCTTTACCTTTCAGCCACCTCTTTTGAGAACCATAGCAGTCTCTTTTCCTCCTGCCTTTGCTCACTTGTTTGATGCAGAGGTTTGCTGCCTTTATTATGCTCCCTTTTAGCTTCACCCACTGTTCTTCCATCACACCCAGGCCACCCCCACCTTGTCATCCCTGTGGCATTCACCCATCTTTATAAAGTCTGCCCTCTTGAAGCCCAGACATCTCCAAAATGTCCTTGAACAGTCCTCAATGGCTCTGGGCCAGGGTGGGACTACACAGGTAGCATAACTGAAAGCTCCACTGAGTCCCAGCTGAATGGACAAGGTAATGCAGATGGCAATAGTGCCAATGTCCAGCGTCCACAACATGTCTGCCAGGAATCTCTGATACAGAATGTATTCAGAGGTCAAGGATGTGTGAAGCAGGATTTCATACTTCTCAGAAGAGGACGCTGACAGAGAGGAGGTGATGGACATGGAAGTGGGTGATGCCAGGTTGAACTGGACCCAGTGTAAATGCCACATTTCCATACTGACTCCAGGTGATTAGCCCCAGAGGGTCCTTGATCCCTGGAAATTCAGGCAGAGGTGGCACAGGCCCAAGAGGAAAGCAAAAGCCAGAGGCTCTAGAGACTACATCCAGGTTGCAGGGATGCTCTGAATGCCTCGCCCAACGGAGGGCCTGGCAAATCTGCCTGAACAAAGTCACACTACGAAGAGGAATGACCCAGTTGATGCCCATGAGGGACTCCCCAGGTGAGGAGAGCAACGCCAGTCAATCCTCGTGTAGCTCCAGTCCTCACTTGTGATGGGCTCAGCACACAGGTTTGGCGGAATGCCATCTCCTGGCTGCCATCTGACCCTACACTGATACCATCTCTGCACTGGGTTTGAGGCTGATGACTGGCCTGGAGAAAGGCCCCCCCCCATCACCATGGCTGGCGCCATCCTTGGTGCCGGGCCCAATGTCAGGTCTAAAGCTGGTCCTGATGCCAGGCCCGACATCTGGTCCATCGTCAGGCCAAATGTCTGATCTGATGTCAGGCTTGATGTCAGGCCTGGCAACAGGCCCAATGCCAGGTCCAATGCTGGGCCCGGCATCAGGTCTGACGCTGGCCCTGGGGCCATCCCCATCCCCAGTGCCACGAGGTGATGGAAACTGGCCTGTTGTCATGAATGGCACTGGGGACAGCCCCAGGGACAACAAAGGCATCAAGGCTTGTGTCAAGGCACCAGTCCGACACCATGGCTGGTGTAGCTGCTGTCGCCGGAGGGAGGGGAAGGCATTGTCCCTCCTCACAGTAACACGAGGACTACCAGGGGAAAAGACCACAACCAC
Organism: Neoceratodus forsteri; assembly: GCA_016271365.2. Lineage (NCBI taxonomy): Eukaryota > Metazoa > Chordata > Ceratodontiformes > Ceratodontidae > Neoceratodus > Neoceratodus forsteri. Next base: position 394,354,810 of record CM028131.1, on the reverse strand, counting down.
CCTGGTCTGCTGATGCCGCACAGCTCTGGTGTCCATCCATCTCCCAACAACAACCTAATGGTGTTAGGAGAGGACATGACATCATGGCCAGTGCCATCCCACTCACTGGTATTGTGAATGGTGCTGGAAGCCAGAGGTACCAGGTCACATCACCAAGGTGTCCAAGGGAAAGACCGAGTGCATAGCATCAGCCCCAGCACCAGGGCAAGACCCAATGTCACAGCTGGTGTCAATCTGCTCACCGGCACCAAGGATGGCACCAGGAGCCAGGTGGCACTAGGCAATGACACTGAGGTGGCCACCGGTGAAGACCTAGAGCATAGCATCAGTACCACCACTGGGGACAAGGATCCGACATTACGGGTTGACTCCACCAGCAGACAGGCATTGTGAATGATGACAGGAGCTGGTGTGGTGCCAGGCCACAACACTGAGGTGTCAATCGGGGAAGACCAAGCATATATAGCTTCAACCTTACAACTGGAGTGTCTGATGTGCAGGACAGACAGATGGAAGGTTCATGGCTAGCCATCCAGAAGGGGCCGACTGTCCACCAGATCCACCCCCCCCCAGGGCTCCTGATGCCTCTGCAGATCGAGGAGGACCCTGTGCTTCCTCCAAACCAGAGGTGCCGGGAACTCACCCAGGGGAAAGGCCCAGAGATCAAACCTTGTCCTGAGCCAAGGCAGATCCAGCAGTTTATGCTGGCCCATTGCATAATGGGGGGCTGCCGGACTTTGTCTTCTTAGCCTCGTTATCTTCTTTCAAGTATCAGCATCAGTAAGACAAAAAATAACAAAGGAAAAAGGCACCATAAATAAAAAATTTTTTTTAAACTTAGCCTTCACTTAGTTTAAAATACAGCAATGGTCGACAAACAGAGGTGCTACTGGGCGGCCTGCCAGCACAGCAGTAGCATGAAGGCTCGCAAAAGTCTGTGCCGTGGGTTTGAGAATGGACCTGGGTTGTGGGAGGGCTGGCCAGTGGAAGGTGGTTCTGAGCATCCCTTGGGATGCTCACCACCTAGTGGGTGAGGGTGAGACTGTGTCACCGGTGCTGTGCTCCTGGGTGACCACAGGTGGTGTACGTACTGGGGTGAACGGATCGGAGAGCTGAAGTCCATGGGGAGCATGCACGATGGCATGCATTGCTTCCCACAAGATGTTATGGGGTGGGACGAGGAAAACAGGAAACGGACAAGGACCCTGGCACAATGACGCCTATGTCACGTGCCATAGGCCCCAGTCCACTAACCGCAGCATTCTCCCAACAACCGAAACTCAAGAACCAGTGGGTAACATGGGTCCCCCACTGGCCCCACCTGGGGGGTAAGCTAGGATGGAACATGCAGGTAATGGCAAGTCCTGGAGAAGGCAGGTGGGTTGGGCCTGACGCCTGGCCGATGGGAAGTGGTCCTGGGGAAGAAGAAACAGTGAAGTGAAAAAAAAAAGAAGAAAAAACAGAGGCACTGTCGCTCCCAGGGTGTGCATCTGATGGTGGGAAGAACAGAACTGAGGTGTGGAAGGAAGCCGACATTGGCTCCCTCACTGTAGAAAAAAGCTCCAGAGGGGACCTAGTGCCTATGGCCCTAGAACCATAAGTCTGAATCAGTGGTGAAGACTGATTTTTGGAAGCTCTCGAACCAGGAGATTGCAGGTTCAAATCCCAGCACAGTCACTGGCTCATGGTATGACATGGGGCAAGACCTTTAGCTCCCTGTGCAGCAGTCCTCTCAGTTGTAAAATTAGGTAGAGCCAAGGAAGGGTAACCCAAAGTGTACAAAGAAAAGGGTTCTACCTAGTATTTACATTAGAAATTGGGCCTCCAAGAACATCAGTTTTGGTGCAATTTCAAAGCTCCCCCTCCCCCACTGTTAGCGAACCTATAAAGGACTTAACACAGTCCTGGTTTCCTACTTAAATCCTTGCATTCAGAAGTTGGCAGCCAGATCCTTTCCCCTTCCTCATGCGCTGAAGTGCAAACTGGGTCAATAGCTGATCTTTAAGTCAGACCCGCATGGCACGTTAGAAAATCAAAACCTTCTTTCCAGATGCAATATAATTAAACTAGCTGCACTGGAATTCTATTATGCTTATTTTTTATTTATTTATATCATTTTTATTCAAAGAAATATAGAAATTGTCAGCAGATAAGGACCGCAAGGTCCATCCAATCTCCCCTCATAAACCCTGTACCTGATTATGGCTTCTGACCCTCCCCTCTGTTTTACCCCTATGGTTCCCCTATGCCTGTCCCATGCATGTTTAAATCCTACCACAGTGCTCGCTCCCACCACCTCCTGTGGCAGATCATTCCATGCGTCCACTACCCTCTCTGTGAAGAAACATTTAGTCACATTCCCTCTTAACCTGCCTCTTTCCAATTTCATGTCATGCCCCCTCATTCTTGTACTCCTCCTGTACTGGAAGATGTCTCCCCCCTGCACCTTGTTTATGCCCTTGAGGTACTTGAATGTTTCTATCATGTCCCCTCTCTCCCTACTCTCCTCCAGTGACTACATACTGAGTTCTCTTAATCTCCTTGTAAGTATTGTGGTGCAAGCCCTGTACCATCTTTTTTTTTTTTTAATTCTATTTTGCTCCGTTCATGGCTCGTGGGACCGTCTCTCGGGCATCCAGTCCTTGTCCTGCCCACCTGTGGATCCCTCGGTCTGTGCCTCCTCTCCCCCCTCCCCCCGCAGTCAGCACCCCAAGTTTCACATGCCCAGGGAGGGTAGCCCTCGCCTCTGTGGGCTCTCTTTTAAGTCAGACTCTGACTGCAGGTGGGCCCGGAGGGAGGAACTGGAAGGCCAGCCGAGGAGGAAACCGGTGGAGGGCATGGGGGACTGGTGCCATCACCTGTCCCACTAAGCCGTTTTTTTTCCTTGTTCTGCGCTGGTTCCCCATCCCTGCGTGGGCACGCCCCAATGCACTGGTGCACGGCAACCCCGCCTGCATTGGTCATGCTGATCTCGTGCTGCCCGGCTTGCTGCAACGAGCCCTGGTCTCCACCGGGGCTCACCGGCACTCCGAGCTGACCCAACCTGTTCACTCGGGGAGCAGAGCACCACAAGGGCATTCTTTCCTCAACCTGCCCCTACCGACCCACCAGCGCCCAAGCCCGTTCCCAAACTCGGGTCGCCAGTGTAGTGCGAGGTGTGGAGTCCAATGCCTCAACCCTCAGCGCCACCACGCCAGCTACCTGTACCATCTTAGTTGCCCTTCTCTGGGACCGCCTCCAGCTTATTAATGTCCTAACGGAGGTGAGGTCTCCAGAACTGCACACAGTACTCCATGTGAGGCCTATTATTATTGTCATGGTTATAGGTTATTAATTTCTTACTGTTGCCCTGTCTAAAACATGTACTACTGTTCTGATGTACCTTTGTCCTTGTAACTGACGTGGAACCCATAAATGAGCAACCGCTCATGGGTGTAATCCAAGAACTCAATAAATAAAATAAGTAAATTAAAAAGTTCATGTTTATCGATAGTGGTCAAATAGTGAAGAAAACTATATAAGACTAAATGAAATGCAGTGAGTTAAATACACATGAGAAGAAACCATACAGTAACATATATGATAAATGTGCCAGTGTGAGCAAAGTGTGAATATGAGATGTGCAAGACTGTTCACCTTTTGTTGATTTCACAGTGAAACAGAACTTCCCAGCTGAAAAACATCAATTAGATTGAGAAAAAATTAATATTTGTTATTATTATCCAAGAAAGCAAATTATCTACAGCCAAAGAAAGTGGTTTGGAATGCTTAAAATGAATACTGAATTAGTTGGGAAAATATTAATTTAATTTACAAAAAAATGTAAAGCTCACTAAAGGAACAGAAAAGGAATGTTGCTTGTAACTTGTGATCTTCTGTTATCTCCTCTATGAACCAGCACTATGGTCTTTAGGCCCAACAAGGCAGGACTACTCTGTGAGTCTGATAGTGCTGATGTGTGTGACAGTGTCACGAACCTCGCTGTATGAATGATGTGGCATGAACCTCAAGCACCCGTTATTTTTCAGTAATACACAGAATGGAAGACTAGAAAAAAACACCACAGTATTGCTGTTTCTTTTGGAGAGTGCATTTGTGAGTTATATAAGTTGCATAATCTCAGCCTTGGAGTGTTGCCCCAGGGACAGAACTTCAAAATGTTCAAATGTAGCCTCTGCGATGTGGTCACACTCCACCTGACCACTCAATAGCAGATTTATAGCTGAAGAGCAGAAAGAAGTAGTGATCACCTAAAGTACAGTTACGTAAGAACTTACCGTAACAGTAGATCTTCGAGAGAGGCTCTTGCAGTGGGTAATTACATATAGGACTGATGCCGGCTGGCAGGACCCCACGGAAAATTTCTAGCTAGTACCCCTGGCGGACAAACCCCACGTCTGGTGACCGCGCTAACGACGCCGGTATAAAGGGCGGTCCCGGACGCCCGCCTTCCAGTTCTTTCCCGCCACAGGCCCGGAAGGCCCGGACGAGAGAGAAGCAGACATTTCCCTCAATGGAAAAGGAGCTGAAAAAGCCTAGGGGGATGGAGGGCGGGAAGGTATTACCTACTGCAAGAGCCTCTCTCGAAGATCTACTGTTACAGTAAGTTCTTACGTAACTGTACTATCTTACTTCGAGAGGGCTCTTGCAGTAGGTAATTACATATAGGACAGAATCCCAAGCAGTCTGGAACAAATGAAAGGCACTTGGAGGAGGAACTACTCCAAAAAGTATTAAATAATCTGGCAGGTCTCAAGAAAGGAGGCCTTGCAAGACAGCTAACCAAGCCTGCTCTCACAGCGAGAGGCAATGTCCAAACTGTAATGTTTAGTAAAGGTATGGACTGAAGTCCAAGTGGCGGCAGCACAGATGTCTGCAACCGTTCTGAAACAAGTCATGAGAGGCGGCAACTCCACGAGTGGAGTGACTTCTGACTTGACCCGGAGGGTCTTGTTGTACCTTGTCATAACAGAAAGTGATACAATGGGCCAACCATTTTGATAGGCATTGCTTAGAGACAGCATTGCCTTCTCTTTTGTGAGCAAAAGAGACGAACAGCTGATCAGTCTTTCTGAGATCCTTCGTCCTATCGGTGTAGTATCTCAGAATCCTGTGAACATCCATGGTATGGAGAAGGTATTCTCCTTGATTGGAGTACTGAGTGAAGAAAGCAGGTAATTCAATAGACTCATTTAAGGTAGATTCCGCTACTATCTTCGGAAGAAACTTAGGATTCGTGTGAAGAGCAACTCGTTCTTTGTGAAAAATCAAATAAGGGATTTTGCACATCAGGGCCTGGACTCCGGAAATTCTGCGAGCAGAAGTAATGGCCACCAAGAAGAGCGTCTTCCACGATAAAAACTTCAAGTCTGCGGAAGCCGCAGGCTCAAAGGGGAAGGGTGTTTCGAGGACAAAGCTTAAGTCCCAAGGCGAGCTGGAGTCTGGACAGGGGCCTGAGATGAAGGACCCTCTGAGGAAAGTTTTGGATACCTCCAGCTGGGCAAATGCCTTGTCAGTGAAAGGGACATGGTAGGCTGAAATAGCCGCCATATGGACTTTCAAAGAGGAGTGACTGAGACCAGGTCAAAAAGATGACGATGTACTCAAGCAGAATGGTCACAGGGCAGGAAAGGGCTCCACATTCCTGGCCGCAGCCCAGATAGAAAATCTTTTCCATTTCATGGCGTAGGTGGACCTAGTGGAGGGTTTTCTAGCCTCCACCAGAATCTCGGCCACCTTAGGAGAAACGCCAAAACGAGATTGAGCTAGGTCTGCAGGAGCCATGCATGAAGTTGAAGGGACTTTGTGCCCGGATGGACCAGGGTCCCTGATCCTGGGTCAGCAATCCTGAGATAAAGGAAGAGGAGGAACCTCTGAGTATTGTTGTAGAAGAGAGAACCAGATTTGCCTGGGCCAGAAAGGAGCAATCAGGATCATTCTCACCCTTCTAAAGCCAGCTTCTGTAACACACGAGGGACCAGAGGAATTGGGGAAAAGCATAGACGAATCTGTCCTTCCAGCTTAGAGATAGAGCTGGCTCCAGAGCGCCCGCCTCTGAACGAAAGGAGCAAAAAGACTGAAGCTTATGCTTTGGGAGGAAGCAAACAGGTCTATCTGAGGAGTCCCCAAATCTGAAGATGCTTTAGAACTTTTTCGTCCAGTTCCCATTTCATGTGGTAGAGCCGACTGAGTGACTTAGTCTGTCTGCCAGACATTGTCGACTTCCGGAACATGGATCGCCGTGAGGTGAAGGTTGTGAGTGCTGTTCAATCCCAAACCTCATCGCTTCCCCGCACAGCTGGTAGGACCGAGTCCCTCCCTGCTTGTTGATGTACCACACCACACACATGTTGTCCGTTTGGACAGCTAGGTGACCGGAAGGATGAATTGGTGAAGGGCCTGGAGAGCATACAGCACTGCTCGAAGCTCAAGCACGTTGATATGGAGAACTATCTCCATCTTTGACCATAGGCCCTGGGTTCGTGAGGACCCAGATGGGCTCCCCAACCTTCGCCTGAAGCGTCCGTGGTCAGAGTCTGATTGGGGGGAGGATAAAAAAAGGGGACCCCCCCGGAATAGGTTCGCTCGAACCACCCACCATTGCAAGTCTCTTACCATCGGCGAGGAGATCAGAACTAGATGATCTAGATCATCTACCCGTTGATCCCACTGAGATCGGAGAGTCCACTGAGAGATTCTCATGTGGAGGTGCGCACGGAACCGTCGGGATGGCCGCCGCCATAAGCCCCAGTAGACGGAGCACTGACCTCGCCGGGACCCTCCTGCGTTCTGATAGGAGGGAAATCTGTGACTGAAGGGAGGCCCCTGTCCGGAGGCAGAAAGGCTTGCACAGTACTGCACAACCAAGGTGAGTACTGGGAGGCTGGCGAGGGACAGTGGGGAAGAGTTGATCATCCACCTGTTGGACAAAGGGGCATTAAAACCTTGATGAAAAAAAAAATTAAAAGGAACATTTGTCTCAGTAAGCATACCCAGCTAACAAAATCCAATAAACAAAAAATACATGGAGTTACTGGAATCTAACCTATCTTTTTCATTCCATTTCAGGTTATCTTAAGGATGACCTTGTATTGAATACCTCTGGTAATTCTTTAGACTGACATCCTTTCTCTGTAATGCTGTTGTGCTAGGAATAAATCTAGCAGTCTTTTAGGAGTACTCTAAATGCCAGTTGCAAAAGCATTTGATGCCTGACCACAGTAGCTATACACTTTGAATCCCTGTGGTGAGTGTGAGTTCAAAACATTCCAGCTTATCCTCAGAAGCACACAGTTCAAAAACAACTATATTTGGCCTGATCTAACCTCGTGCCTCAGCCAACAGGTGTCTTTGGAGGTTTTAGGCTCTGGAGCATCAGTATTTAAAAAGACATGGTTTCCAGACAAGCCCTTCAGGTTATCTGATAAATGATTTAATGCTGCTGTTAAATCAGCAACCATGGTAACAAGCAAGCCATTTGGCCCCAGCAAAATAAACAAAAAAGTCATCAAACTGTCAGTTATAATGCAAGTCAAGTGGAGTTTACTTCAAGGGCATAAAAAGCACTAGACTGAAGTTACAGGTCTACTTAAGTAGGGTAAGAGGAATTAGGTTTTCTTATGTGTAGTCCTGAAAGCCATATATCACACATTGATCCAATTACTAAAATGTTAAATTGATTAATGAGCCTTTGTCAACCATATACTGCCTCAGTTTCAGTGCTTTCCTCCTCAGAATAAACAGCAGTAGAAAAATCTGCATTTCAGTATTGACTCCTACTAATGAACTATGTCTTCTCCTTTCACACTTTGCATATGTTTTATGAAAACTAGAAAACTGAATGTGATTCTCCATGATGGAATACAGGTAATTTATATTCTTAGTTTAGTATAAGTTACATTTCTCATTTAAAAGATTTTACTTCTGTTCTTTTGTTTTTATACTATGTTTTCTTATAACCCCTCACAATTTAGGGCATCAGGTATTTAGGACAAGCATTTGATCAAAATATGTATTAATTGTTAGAGGATAATATGTTGCTTAGATATATATATATACACACACACACTGAGGTGAGAGCTAGTCCAGTGGAATAAATGGTAATATGTTCTCTGGAGTGAGGAGAAATCCTGATGACATCACCAGAGTGAAGATATCACATTTATCCTCACTCTGCTGATGTCACTGGAGTGAGGATTAAGCAATATACCATGAGTGGGTGTTGGTGATGCCAGGATTTACCCACACCCTGGAGTGTTGTTTGACCACGAGGCGCAGCCAAGTGGCCAAAACACCCCAGGGCATGGGTAAATCCTAGCATCACCAACATTCTCAAGTGGCATAATGCGATTATACAATGTTCTGTTTTATTTTTTTAAAGAGAAACAAAATATATTTTTGTGGTTTCGATAATTTTTGTTTTAATTTATTCTTGAGCCATAAAAAAAAGTTCTGTTGCTAGGTAGAATATTACACTCACTACCCATGTTTAGTAATAGAGTGAATGCAGTGAAAGTTTTTTTATTCTCCCTTACCCATTGTGCTGAGTGAGTCTTATATTTACAAGAGTTAATGCATGCCAGAGTTCAGTTTAAATTTTGTTTTGAGAGAGCCTGATATTTATTTGTGATAGTGCCAGTAGCGAGATTGATTTTTGTTTCCGGGTTTTGGTATATTTAGCAGTTCCAGGTTCTGTGTGAATTTTGCGAACGGAAGGATGTGGTGGTCCTTGGCAGATGTATTTATTTTCATATTTAACTTATTTGTTTGGTTTATGTACTGGATTTGTGAGGTGGCAGCTGACTGTGTGGTAGGGATTTGGAAAAAAAGCCCAGATGGAAGAACAAGTGTGAAGACGTAAGGAATGTTACTGCGGGACTTTTCTAACTGAAAAGATTTTTTAACAAAGAAAAAGCTTTCTGTGTTTGGCAGTATACTATGGGAGGATCAAGTACAACAAATTGCTGTTTTAACGTGTGCCTCTGCTTTCTGAAACAATGTATAGTATCCGACATTGGAGGGTTCGTAGCTGGAACAGCATCTCGCTGTTCCATTTCAACGTTGGCAAATTATGGGGAGTGATTGGGGAGGGTTCTGTGATGTGGGTCATTATCAACTGGCACCTCTTCCCATGGGATGATTGTAGCTTTTACAATGGGAGAGGAGTGCCAGGCAGCCAATCAGAGTAGAGAAATTTTGGGTTGTTTTGGTGCCCACTGTATAATTAAGCAATAAGGCATGACAAGGTGTGTGTTATCGTGTAATAACGTCACTCCTTGGGTGGGTTGACGCACGAGGCAAAGCAGTGCTTCCATCACTCCAGGAGTGACATTATTACATGATACACACCTTGAGTGCCTTATTGCAATTATACAATGGCTTGATGTTATAGAAAATAAAAATAAACATGTTTTTAGTAGATTTTTAGTGAGGCAGTATATCTTTGTTTCTGAAAAAAAAGGTGCATGCTTCATAAAATCAACACAGTGATGTTATTGTGTAATATCATCACTGTCTCAGGTGCACGCTGACCAATCGGAGTCCAGGAAATTTTCTTGCCATTGTATAATATTGCATTTATCCTCACTCTGGTGATGTTACTTGAGTGAGAATATTTGCACTGCAGATAGCATTCTAAAGGAAACTGCTTCAAAAACAGTTTCTCTTTCTCACTAAAGCTGCAACTTACTCAATTAGATTTGCAAAAGACTCTCAGCTGTGTCCCTCTGAGTTTCTAACGCTCCTAGCCCAATACTGTGCTGATCTGAGCTTCCAAACAACCTGAATTCTAAATGAAACTCTTTTACAAACCAGTTTCTCTCTGTCACTGCTACCTGCAGCACTTTGTCTGTCTCACTGAGCCTCTGACTCACTCAATTACCTTTCCAAACACTGTCAGCTGTGTCCCACTGAGTTTCTAACACTCCTAGCCCATTATTGTGCTGATCTCAGCCTCAAAACAACCTGAATTCTAAATGAAGCTTTTACAATGCAGTTTGTCTTTCTCAGCGAGCCTCTGAATCACTCAGTTAGCATTGCAAAACACACTCAACTGTGTTTCTCACTCCCAGTCCATTCAGAATATACACATACACACACACACACACACACACACAATGAGCAGAAAACATACAGAAACAGAAAAAAATTTCCTAAAGCTCTCACCCCAGTGGTATAAACCGCACACATGTTGTGCAGATCGTGAGATATGGAAAATGTTCTCACTCCTGCATCGTTAGCTGTGCAGAGCTCACTCTGCAGGAGTGAGAATATTTTCCATATCCCACTCCTGCCCATCATGTATCCCTTATATATATATATATTATACTGGGGTCAGTATATTAGGGTTGCGCAGACACTTCTTTGTTAAACTTGAAGATTCACACTTTAATAACTTTGCAACCGTTTTTCTGATGTGCGTGAAATTTTACATGCTTGGTCTGGTAGCATAGACCTTTGGATCTGGGAAGTTTTGTTTTGGTTGGATTTTGGTGAAGTTATGGAGCATGGAAAAGTGTGAAAAATCCTCAACTTTTCTTAATTCTTTGCACATCTCACAGCCTGAATGGTATACTTATGTTATCCTGTAGCTCACTATCCCGATATCCAGTACCCAGGTCAGCACTGCCTGATAGATGGGAAATCCTAGCGATAGATTAACCCAATGGTATTCCTCCCAATGGGGTAAGGTAGCTAATGTGACAGAATGCTACTTTCCCTTCTGCACGAAAGTGATGGTTGATGGGGCTGCTGGCTGCTGCCCCAGTGGTGTGGAGGGGTAAACCACTGGTAGGTTGGCCAGCATGGTGTGTGTGACCCGGGTTCTGGTCCAGGTCACATCATTTTACACACTGCACCCCCGTAACCACTTAACATTTTACTCGGGGGTTTGCTCCCCCCTCAGAGTTAGATATTTTAGCTGTGGTGAGTGTGGGGGGCACAGGCCCACAGATGGGGGGTGCAGGGGCACAGCCCCCATATTGTAACACACGGCATATGTTGCCATGTTGCCCATTATGTCAGGCAAGTGGTGCCATCGGGTCTGTGGATTTCGGGTATCTGGACTCGGTAACCTGAGCAGCAAGATACTGAGTTTCCAGAAAACATAGTATATCCACCTGAACCTGCTCTGAAATTTTCAGGGTATATGGGGATTGGATCAAGGAAGTGCCTTTTGAAGGTTTGGGGAAAAATATTACTCTATTCAAAAGTTATTAAAGTTTAAAGTTTCCCATTATAGCCTATGGGAAAAATATATGTGCACCACAAAAGCTTTTAAAATCTTTCACAAAAGCAAAAAAAAAGCTTTTGAGCTCTGGTTTTTGTTTTTGATCTGCCGCCATTCTGTTTTCAGTTAGCGGTAGACAAAAATGGCAAAACTTCAACAATTAGTGCCTCTAAGTAAACACTGTCAGTTGTGTTTACCTAATCAGGGGCTGATGAACACCTGGGGCATCAGATTTTCAATCTGACCCCAAGTACATTGTTTCAGGATCAGGCCCCCGGTGTGTCAGAAATTGTGGAAGAAACAGATGCGCCCACCGCGAAAGTGTTGCACCCGCTTCTTCTGCAATTTCTGACACTACTTATCAAGAAAATGCCATTTCTGGGGGTCAGATTGAACATCTAATGCCCCAAGTGTGTGTTCTCAGCCTCGATTAGGTAAACAGAGCTGACAGTGTTTACCTAGTGACAGTAAATAAAGAAAACCATCCCCCGACGTGTTTTAGCATTGATGCAGAATCCTGCATCAAAATTTTCAATGCAGGATCCTGCATTGAACTTGTGTGAGCCTCATCGACAATGGGGTGCCCAATCCCCATGTCGGTATGCCTCCCCCTCCTCCCACACACTTACAGTATGTGGCACACTGGAATCCCACCCCCATTGTGCCCAGATTATTTTTTTATTGTTATCTTTCCAACACAGGGATGCCCACTTCCACTGCTGGATACCCCACCAGTTCACTTTCTTTCCCAATGGGGGTACCCAATCCCCCTGTCAGCAGCATGTGTCCCCCCCAAAAAAAACTAATGCGGCCCACTAGGAGCCCACCATAGTGTGCCAAAAAGCATACATTTTTTGTATGTCTGTTAAATAAAGAAAACCGTCCCACAATGTCTTTTTTTTTTTTCCCTGTAAAGAAGATCCCCACCCCCCCACTGAGTGCCCACCTCCCCATCCCCACCCCCTTACCTATACTTACCTCCTGAGGTCAGGAGCAGTGATCTTCTCTGGACCGGGACATGTCTGCACTCTTCAAAGCTAAACTGCAATCTGAGGAATCAACGTGGCGGTATAATGGGAGTCAATGGGGTATTCAACTTATGTTGATATCTTGGCCAATTTGGGTATTCTAGAATTTTCAACATGGGTACTTGGGACCCCACCTCATGAACACAGCCACTGTCATTTGTTACTCCATCCTGTAGTGACTGAAAATCACCTTTGTGACCCATTAATGAAATACAGTGCCAGTGTTCATGAGGGTGAGGGTCCCAAAAAGCCCATGTTCAAAATTTGGTTGCAAAATTTAAAAATGACTGCTTCTAAGTGTGCATTGCGCAGTTTCTACGCACACTCATAACTTCACCAGTTTTAATATTTTCACTCCAGATTTTCAGCATTGCCATTTTTGTCACACCTCCTTATGAACAGTACAGCTGTCATTTTTCATATCCTTCCTGAAACGTGTTTTCACACCTATGGCTCAGAATGGTGCAGTCACTGTGTGAAATCAACTTTTGGAATGGATTTACAAAACCACAGTGCCACTGTTCCTAAGGGGAGGTCCCAGAAAGCACATGTTTAAAATTTGGTGAACAAATTCCAAAAAATGACTGTGTTACGTGCATACGTTGTGCTGTTTCTATGCACGCTCATAACTTCGCCAATTTTTAATATTTTCTCTCCAGATTTTCAACATTGCCATTTTTCATACTTCCTATGAACAGTATAGCTGTCATTTTACATCCTGCCCAAAACATGTTTTTACACCAGTGTCATGAGAATGCAGCGAGTTACTGTCGAACGAAAATCCCATGTTGAAAAATTTGATTCAAAAATTCAAAACTCATCACGCGTTATGAGTGTCCATTGTGCAGTTTCTGCAAAATTCCCATAGGGATAACATTGTAACACCCATGGCACCTTTCAATGCCCGTATCTCGAAAAAGGTTTGAGATACAGATTTTCCGTTACTCACAGCTTAATCCACCTTTAGGTGACTAAGCACTGGTGGAGTTTTCAAAATCATGAATACCACTGAAGTGGAATTTTTTCCATAGCTGCTACGATTACTGAGATATTGACACATTAGTATTCCAAGGGTTCATTTTCATGTCTGTAGGCCTGTGTTATGTCCCCCTACTTATGTGTAAGTGGGAGCGCAGGGCCCAGAGGGCCTGCATTCCCACATTTACATACCATTACACAAAAATTTTCAGCATTGGGGAGCATAGGGCCCAGAGGGCCCCCTCCTCACAACTCACACACCAGTTGGCATTGCCACTATATTTACAATGGAACAGGTGTAAATGTTTTCAGTAAGCCAGCAAAAGGCAACTATGGAAAACATTACTGAGATATCGGCGTCTATGCCACCTTTCAGTGCCAGTATCTCAAATGTGGATCAGGAAAGTACCAGTAGTGTTGCGACACTACCTTTAGTTTCGTGAAAGTGCCAGTAGTGTTGCGACACTACCTTTAGTTTCACAAAAGTACCAGTAGTGTTGCAACATTACTTTTTAGTTTTGTGAAAGTACCCTACGTTAATCTATGGGAGTTTTGCTAATGTTGCAGAATTTCACGAAATTAAAGCCCCAAATGAGCCAGTTTCTTTGCCATTTCCTAGCAAAATAATGGTATGGGCTTTTGGGCTGATATTTGCAGTGTAGCAAGCCCTGACCCCACAGATGTGCCTTTTGGTGGTTTGGTCACAAAATTGAGGATGGTTCCATAGTTACAGAGCTCTGAAGTTGCCAATTTTTTGCTACTCAGTGCTTAGTATGTGTGGCGATGGATTCATTTAAACAAGAAGGTGTAATACAAGACTGTTGCAACAGCACCTTTGCTCTTTCTATATTGTTTTGTTTTCCCATTTCACACTGTCAGGAAGGCCACTTCGTGAGTGCATCTTTCTTTCCCTTTTCCACTCTATATGTTTCTAAGCCCTTCTTAGCTTTAATGAATCCAGTTGTGCATTTCACTTTATTCAGGTTAAAACAAACATCCTCATAGAACTTCTGAGTTCTTGAAATGAAAGAAACAGTTCATGGCTTAAGCTTTTATTTTAGTACAATATATAGAGTTTGTAACTCCAACTGTGATTATAGTAGTTAGCCCCTTTTACTTTGGCAAAGAAGTAGCCAGAAATATATTTTGTTCTCTACGGCAGTGGAGCCGTCTGAGACGTTAAGCCGAACTGCCCTTGATTTACTCCCTCCTTTAAATCAAGCCATATTATCCTAGTTTGTGGCCTAAAACCCCCACTATCTGTATGCGCTTATTGATTTTCACAAACAGATGGGATTGCCTTCCTTTTTATTGCTGTTTAGTAAAATAAAAGAAGAACCGTAAGTAATTTTCTTTCAGTTTCACTGCTCGCTGAAACCTCGCTGAAATGGTTAGTGTAAGGTAGCGAGGTATATTTTCAAATCACCGGTCATCAAAGAAAAGGAAGGGAATATTATAAAGCATTGCTGAAGCCATAGTTTAAAATATTTAAGTAGGAGCCGTGGCAGATTTGGAAGTTAGGTTCTCTGTGAAACCACCACGGTAGTACTTTTGAGAAAGTCTTTGTGTACTGAAGCATAATAAAAGCTGCATACTTTTGTTTTTAATAAGTTAAAACTGTCAGTAAGTTACAATGCGTTAACAAAGTTAAAAGAAAGTTAGAAGGCAGTGTTTATACCTGAATAGGTATACAGCTTCTGGGTGGGGTTTCAGGGAAGTCTCCACCTACTCTAGCCCTCTGACTATACGAGTCGGCCGGCCCTTTCTGTCTATCTTTATGGACCAGTGATATGGAGGTGGAGCTTCATCTGAACTGTTTTAAGAAAATCATTAGTTTAGCGATGTTATTAGGTGTTGTAGCTTAGACATCGTCACACAAATAACATTATGAGATGTAATGATGCATACTGTATATGAAATAAGAAAATTGTTTTATTGTATTTTGCCTTTCAAGTACAAAGGTAAGAGGAGTTTGTTGCTCCTCCCCTACCTGTTAGGTATATCTAAGGTGTGTTGAGTCATTTAAAAACTGAGCTTAGTGAGATGCAGACATATTCTGCTCCTAACTGTGTAAGCACTAGCTACTTCTAGTGCGCTTATTACAGAGCCGTCTTCAATTTTCTGTTTGTTTTATGTTCTGTCATACAAGTCCATGGAATTTATTTTTGCTTTGATTTATGAAATAAATCTCCATCTTTGATTTTGCAACTTTCTGACTGGAGTTCTTTTAATCCCACCTCACCGCTGGTGGCAGTGGTCGGATTGGAAGCCTGGCATAGGGCTTCTGATACTGTATAAGTATCTGACAAAGGACTTGAAATTGCAGGAAGAACCTCAGAGTGGTGCGTGACATGGACAAATGGCAGATAAACTGGGTCACTATTAATGCCTGGACTTGGTGATGTTTGAAGAAAGACAAAAGCAGAAGAAGACGGTGCCATCGGGGGTATCATAGAGGAGGAAGAGCCGGAGAAGGTAGAAGTAACTGCTCCAGCTGGTGATACTCAGGAACTACTGCAATGGTTATATGTACAGCAAGTAGCTTTGGAAAAACAGAGAATTAAGGACATGCAACAGAATGAAGCTTGATGGGCAGATACTCTTAGGG
Organism: Neoceratodus forsteri; assembly: GCA_016271365.2. Taxonomy (NCBI): domain Eukaryota; kingdom Metazoa; phylum Chordata; order Ceratodontiformes; family Ceratodontidae; genus Neoceratodus; species Neoceratodus forsteri. The sequence goes on along the minus strand of CM028131.1, from coordinate 394,338,969 downwards.
CCATACAGTCCTTAAGTGTTGGGCATCCCCCTGGTGCTGGGGAGAGTCCAAAGAACATTAAATTGATGAAACTAAGTGAGTCTGATGACATTGAAACTTATTTGACTACTTTTGAGCGAATAGCCAGGGCATGTCAATGGCCCAGGAGTCAATGGGTTATCAGACTCGCTCCATACCTTACCAGAAAAGCTCAATTAGCATATGGACATGTCGATACTGCCATGAGTGAGAATTATGAGGCTGTGAAAGAAGCAATCCTAAAGAGGTATGACATATGTCTAGAGACCTATAGACAGCGATTTCGTACTTTGAATTTCCATTTAACAGACACCCCTCAAGAAACATATGCAAGACTGAAGGATCTATGTGGCAAATGGTTACAACCTTCAAGTAATACTAAAGAACAGATGATGGAAGTGATAGTTATGGAACAATTTGTTCACATATTGCCACAGGATGTACAGATGTGGGTTAGGGAGCACCGACCAGAATCAGCAGAAAAAGCTGTCCAACTGGCAGAAGATTATTTAGACGCAAGGCCTAATAGACAGAAGGGGTATTCTGGATCAGGTGCAACTTAACCCATGGTAAGAACATTCCCTGCTTCTTCTTCCAGTATACAACAGCCAGCCAGTGGGGGCATAAAACAAATAAAGACAGAATGCATAATACTGAAATTATATGTTACTACTGTCAAGGGAAAGGGCACATAGCCAGATCCTGCCCTAAAAAGAAGTCTACACCAACTCATCTGGCCTTGACTAATTGGGGACAATATTTAACCCCTGTGTCTGTAAATGGTAAACAGGTAATGGGGTTATTGGATTCTGGAAGTCTACAAACTTTAATAAAAGCCAGTCTCCTCCATAATGAAGCATGTCTTCAGACCCAGACGGGGTCACATGTATCCACAGGGACACGCACTTTTATCCTTTACAGTTAGTAGGCATAGAAGTGCAACAGAATAAACAAAGGCTTGATGTGGGGGTGGTTCCTCATCTCCCGGTTCCTGTTATCATTGGACATGATCACCCTGATTTCACACTTTTGCTTCATGAGACTACACATTTGGGAGCCATCACTACTAGGGCTCAAGAGAAGTTTAAGGCAGACTTTCAACAAATGTTTCCATTTGATGACGATATTTTTGGAGCACCAGGTGCTAAAAGAAAATCCAGGCAAGACAAGCGTCTGGATAAAAAGAGGTGGCAACAAACACATCTGAACTCTAAAGATCAGAAAGAAATGGACATGAATAAGGTCAATATACAAAAGGACAATTTATTTGGACTTGAACAAACAAAAGTTAAGACATTAGAACCTTTCTTTTTACAAGTGGGGAATAAACAGAATAAGGAACATAAGTGTATCATAAATAAAGGATTATTATATAGGGAGTGTATGAATCCTAAAACAGAGGAAACTGTGTTACAATTATTGGTGCCTTCTGTTTATAGAAATCATTTACTGTCTTTAGCTCATGATGTTCCTTTAGCTGGGCACCAGGGGCAGAGCGATACATTACAGAGGTTGTTATATCGATTTTTCTTGCGAGTTCATCAACAGGTAATTGAATATTGTAAAACCTGTGAGCATTGCCAAAAGTAGCCCCTGTGAGTAAAAGGAAAAAGTTCCTTACACCCTTTACCCTTGATTTCAACTCCTTTTGATTAATAGCAGTGGATGTGGTTGGGCCCCTATAAAAAAAGTGCAAAAGGGAATCACTTCATATTGGTTGTATGTGACTATGCTACAAAATACCAAGAAGTGATACCCTTACACACGGTAACAGCAGACAAAGTGGCTGAGGAGCTAGTAAAAATATTTTCCAGAATGGGGATCCCTAAAGAAATTCTATCGGATTGGGGAAGTAACTTTTGCTCACAGGTGTTAAAGAAATTGTATACAGCTTTAGGAGTACATGCTATACATTCATCCCCATACTACCCACAAACAGATGGGCTGGTAGAAAGATTTAATCTAACCTTAAAAAAATGTTGCAAAAATTTTCTCAAGAAGAAGGAAAACATTGGGACAGCTTATTACCCTATCTTATGTTTCCATATAGGAGGTACCACAGTCATCTACTGATATTCCCTTTGAGTTGTTATTTGGAAAACATCCCAGAGGTTTGCTAGATATAATCAAAGAATATTGGGAAGCAAAGAAACAAGATAGCGTACCTCTAACATCTGTGGAATATATCAAATCACTAAGAGAGAAAATTGCACAGTATACAAACAAAGCCCAACAGTATAAAATAGATCGCCAGAAATATCAAAAAATAATTATGATCAAGGGTGGGTAGGAAGTCTTTTCACCCGGAGACAAGGTCCTACTGCTGTTGCCTTGTACAGATAACAAACTTTCAATTAAATGGCAAGGGCCATATACAGTACAGAGACCGTAGGACCTGTCAATTATGAAATTCTATGTCCAGACAAAAGAAATAGTTACGCCTATACCATGCAAATCTACTTAAGGCATGGCATGAGCATAAAATACCACCCTATATGTATGCCCTGAAGTAGAACAAAATGAACTTGACCAGGCCTATGATAGATTGGACGGTAAAGGATCCATAATAGATGTTAACATTAATTTTCATTTGACTAATGTTCAGTGTGTAGAATTGAACAACCTACTGTCTGCATTTACCCAATCATTTACAACCTCACCTGGATGCATGGAAGGCATCACTCATCATATAGATGTAGGGCATACTGTACCTATTAGGTTAAAACCCTATAGATTACAGTAGAGTTTGAGACATGAGGTAAATGCAGAAATAAGGAAAATGCAACAAATGGGAGTGATACAGCCATCCGTGAGTCCTTGGAGCTTTCCAATGGTTGTAGTAAACAAAAAAGAAGGGGGTGAGAATCTGTTTAGACTTTCGTAGACTCTATGCGGTATCCAAATTTGATGGACATCCCATGCCGCACATAGATGACATCATTGACCATCTGGGTAACACACAGTATATCAGTACTTTAGATTTATCAAAGGAGTACTGGCAAATTCCTCTGGATGCTGACTCACAAGAGAAAACAGCCTTTAGTACTCCTTTGGGATTGTTTCAGTTCAAGGTACTGCCATTTGGATTACACGGGGCCCCTGCTACATTTCAAAGAGCTATGGATAAGATTTTGCAACCCCATCTAAGCTATAGCGCTGCCTGTTTAGATGATGTCATAATATTCAGTCCATCCTGGGAAGAGCACATGACACATCTTAAGGCCGTTCTAGAGACTATAACTAAAAAAGGATTAACCATAAATCCTAATAAATGTTCCCTGGCAATGCAGGAAACCACCTATTTAGGATTCATCATTGGAAAGGGGGAAGTTAAAACAGAAATTAGTAAGGTGGATGCCATTGCTGATAGTGCACAAAAGCAAACAAAAACATGTTCGAGCATTTCTGGGTTTAGCAGGTTATTATCACCGCTTTGTCCCCAACTTTTCTGAAATAGCCCTTTAATAGAGTTAACAAAAAAATGTCAACCAGAAAAAGTAATATGGACTAAACAACGTGAAGAGGCATTCCTGTCTCTGAAAGCGAAATTATGTTCATATCCAATATTACATAGTCCTAACTTCCAGCGTCCATTCTTACTACAAACTGATGCTTCTACCCATGGGATTGGAGCTATTTTATCATAAATGGATGGGGAAGAGGAACATCCAGTTTTATATATCAGCAGAAAATATCATCAGAGAGAAACTAAGTATGCTACCATTGAAAAAGAATGTCTAGCTATTCGTTGGGCAGTAGACACTTTAAAATTCTATTTATGGGGAAGAAAATTTACAATAATCACAGATCAAAATCCTTTGTGCTGGTTGAATATGATGAAGGATAAGAAGCCATGCATTATGCGTTGGTACTAAGCACTTCAACCATATAAGTTCATAATTCAGCATCGAGCAGGTACTAAACACAAAAACGCAGATTACACGTCACGTTATGGAGCTAATTGTTGGCTAAAACAATCTTCGGACCCCGGGGTATTAGACTAGGACAAATATTGAGAGACTTTAGCAAGTAGATATTCTCTATGGTTATTTTTAAGTCTTTCTGATTTACCAAAAAGGGACCCCGGGGTGGAGCTTTGGGAGTGGGTGGGCTGAAACTCCATCCCCTGCTCTATGATGAACAGAGGATCTGAGTTAATTTGAACTTTTGTATACCTATTCTTTGAAAAAAAAAAGAGAACAACAGAAGTGTAATTGTTTTTCCTTTTTATGTCCTGTTTTTTTTCTTAAGCAGGGAGGAGTGTGACGATGGATTCATTTAAACAAGAAGGTGTCATACAAGACTGTTGCAACAGCACCTTTGCTCTTTCTATATTCTTTTGTTTTCCCATTTCACACTGTCAGGAAGGCCACCTCTGAGTAGTGTATCCTTCTTTCCTTTTTCACTCTATATGTTTCTAAGCCCCTAGCCTTCTTAGCTTTAATGAATCCAGTCATGCATTTCACTTTATTCAGGTTAAAACAAACATCCCCTTAGAACTTCTGAGTTCTTGAAATGAAAGAAACAGTTCATGGCTTAAGCTTTTATTTTAGTAAAATATATGGAGTTCGTAACTCCAGCTGTGATTATAGTAGTTAGCCCCTTTTACTTTGGCAAAGAAGTAGCCAGAAATATATTTTGTTCTCTACGGCAGTGGAGCCGTCTGAGACGTTAAGCCGAACTGCCCTTGATTTACTCCCTCCTTTAAATCAAGCCATATTATCCTAGTTTGTGGCCTAAAACCCCCACTATCTGTATGCACTTATTGATTTTCACAAACAGATGGGATTGCCTTCCTTTTTATTGCTGTTTAGTAAAATAAAAGAAGAACCGTAAGTAATTTCTTTCAGTTTCACTGCTCGCTGAAACCTCGCTGAAATGGTTAGTGTAAGGTAGCGAGGTATATTTTCAAATCACCGGTCATCAAAGAAAAGGAAGGGAATATTATAAAGCATTGCTGAGCCATAGTTTAAAATATTTAAGTAGGAGCCATGGCAGATTTCGGAGTTAGGTTCTCTGTGAAACCACCACGGTAGTACTTTGACGAAAGTAGTCTTTGTGTACTGAAGCATAATAAAAGCTGCATATGTTTGTTTTTAATAAGTTAAAACTGTCGGTAAGTTACAATGCGTTAATAAAGTTAAAAGAAAGTTAGAAGGCAGTGTTTATACCTGAATAGGTATACAGCTTCTGGGTTCGGTTTCAGGGAAGTCTCCACCTACTCTAGCCCTCTGACTATACGAGTCGGCCGGCCCTTTCTGTCTGTCTTTATGGACCAGTGATATGGAGGTGGAGCTTCATCTGAACTGTTTTAAGAAAATCATTAGTTTAACGATGTTATTAGGTTTTGTAGCTTAGACATCGTCACACAAATAACATTATGAGATGTAATGATGCATACTGTATATGAAATAAGAAAATTGTTTTATTGTATTTTGCCTTTCAAGTACAAAGGTAAGAGGAGTTTGTTGCTCCTCCCCTACCTGTTAGGTATATCTAAGGTGTGTTTAGTCATTTAAAAACTGAGCTTAGTGAGGTGCAGACATATTCTGCTCCTAACTGTGTAAGCACTAGCTACTTCTAGTGCACTTATTACAGAGCCGTCTTCAATTTTCTGTTTGTTTTATGTTCTGTCGTACAAGTTCGTGGAATTTATTTTTGCTTTGATTTATGAAATAAATCTCCTTCTTTGATTTTGCAACTTTCTGACTGGAGTCCTTTTAATCCCACACCTCACAGTACACCTTTAGGTGGACTAAGCACGCATGGAGGTTTGCAAGTCATGATTACAACAGCAGTGGAATTTTTCCTATACTTGCTTCAGTTACTGACATATTGCCAAATTTGTGTTACAGGGGTTCCTTTTCGTGTCTCTAGGCCTGTGGTATGTCTCTGTACTTATGTGTAAGTGGGAGCTCGGGCCCAGAGGGTCTGTGCTCCCACATATGCATATCATTATGCAAAAATGGGAGTGGGGGTATGTCATTATGCAGTGGTGGGCCCTGTACTCCCACAGGGAGATGAGGGTTCATTACAATGTCTCGAGACTTATGGCTATATAGTACGGGCCCTGTGCTCCAAGGTATGGAGGTATTCATGGCAACGTGAAGGGTGCGCAGGACGCAGAGGACCCTGCACTCCCACAACAACATACCACTTACATTGCACTTTCTAAAAAAGAAGGGAAATTCATTGCAAAAAACTGTGTCAATGCATTATTAGGGTTGTAACATCAAAAGCAGGGAAATTCAACCTTAGGGTTCCCAAGCATAACACCACACCCCCACTGTGCATGCAGGAACAGGCCGATGGATGTGTTTTGGTGTTTTGAACCCTAATGCTCACCCCATTCCATGAGTAAGGTAAGATATGCATAGTATAGGACAATGGGGTGAGCATTGGGGTTCAAAACACAAAAAGACATCCATCATGCCTGTTCCAGCATGCACACTGGGGGTGCAGTCTCACGCTAAGGAACCCTAAGGTGGAGTTTCCCTACTTTTGATGTTGCAACCCTAATGATGCATTAACACAGTTTTTTGCAATGAATATATTTTATTCATATATATAGCTGTGTAGACAGTATTCGAGAGACAAAGTGTGACATTAATACACTCAAAAAAAGTTTTATAATTTGGCATGACTCAGCTTTAATTTTAATGTCTATATGTGGTAGTTGCATAATACAACATATAAAGATAGTCCTGTATTTCTATGTGTGTAAAAATAGCACAGTTAGTTATGACACGAAACTACTTTGTGGGTAATTCGATTGTCCATTGTGCATTATTTCCATTTCTAGTAATAAATTAAATTTTTAAATGCAGTGTCTCTATTTTCTATTTAGGTGTATTAGTTTACAACATTTAATGATTTGATGTTCTTCCATACCTATGTGTCGCTGTCTTTCCTCCAACATAGACAGCACTAAAAATACAAACAAGAGGTTACCAAAGTTTCATTACTTCATGCTTATACTGTTTATGCCCAGACTACATGCCTTTCACAGTTAAGCTGGACATTAAGCGAAAGAAACATGAACAAATCACTTGGTTGCACTTGATTTATTATGTGACAATCTCTTGTTGCATACTACTACCGCGGTAACGTGAGACATCACAGTTGCAAAGCAACATGCAAAATACAAGGCACAACTTTTACCAGTGGTTTATTAACAACCTAACAATCAAAACACATTGATAAGTACCATGCCACATCAGCAGTCATTTTGACATCACTGTACCTCCACAGTGCCAGACCAAGGCAGGCCCAACCACAGTTTACAACCAGAAAGCACCCAGGCAAGCTATTTGGCACTGATATCTATAAATGTGAGTGCAAGATGATGCCCTGGCAACCCCTGCCAGCCTTTTGTGAGGAAATGATACCAAAATACACACAGGCCCACAATGGCTCACCACCACATGCATCACAGGGACACCGCTGCTGCGAGTTCTTGTACTGCATCTGAATGCTACATCCAAACTGCTTTATAAGTCCAAACAATACACCAAAGTGCCCATGAACAAGCAAAGGCAAGGCCAGAGACAGTTGAATGTTACACAGTGGGCCTGAGCTACATCGGGGTCATTTTTGACATCATCGTACATCTGCAGAGCCAGACTGAGGGCAGGACCAACCACAGTTAACAACCAGAAAGAACTCAGGCAAGCTGTTTGGCACTGATAATTGTAGATGCGGGTGCTGCATGACACCCCTGGCAACCCCGAGCCAACCTTTGTGGTGAAAATGATGCCAAAATATCACATGGGCCCACCCTGGGCTCACCACCACATGCATCACAGGGATGCCACTGCAGCAGGGTTCTTGTACTGCACATGGAATGCCACATCCAAACTGCTCTACAAGTCAACACAATACACCAAAGTGCCCCACGAACAAGCAAAGGCAAGGCCGGAGACAACTGGATGTTATACAGCAGGCCTGAGCCACATCAGTGGTCATTTTGACATCACTGTACCTTCACGGAGCCAGACCAAGGGCAGGTCCAACCACAGTTAACAACGAGAAAGCATCCAGGCAAGCTATTTGGTGCTAACTGTAGATGCTGGTGCCAAATGACATCCCCTGGCAACCCCAGCCATTGTGGGGAAAATTATGCCAAAATACCACCTGGGCCCACCCTGGGCTCACCACCACGTGCATCACAGGGATGCCGCTGCTGCGGGGTTCTTGTACTACTGCACATGGAATGCCACATCCAAACTGCTTGAGTTAGGCCCAGGTAATGTATTTTTTATTTTCAAACAGTTCCAAGATATTATGCCAGCACTTGACATCTAATAAGGTCGCTCCTGTAAAAAAGCTTTCAGCTTAGTGTGCTATACCTGGTTAAACAACTAAATAAAAAAAAAAAAAATTTATAGGCAGTCTCATTATAAACAAATCTGCAAAATGTTTTTGCCAGATGAATCCAAACCACTGATGTTGCCCAACAGGCACTAGTGTACCCAGGCAATGACCAGATTACTACACATGGTATCCCTCCCATACCCCTGAATGTACTAAGCAATGTCATAAGCAGCCTTTTTGAGGTAGACCTAAGTGCTGTATTTTTTATTTTCAGACATTTCCAACATACTGTGCCATCAATTGACGTCTAATTTAGGAGCAGTCTTATTATAAAGAAATCAGGAAAATGTTTTTGCCAGATGAATCCAAACCCCGGATGTTGACCTACAGGCACTAGTACAACCAAGCAATGAGCAGATTACTACACATGGTACCCCCCCCATGCCATGAACAGCCATTTTTGAGGTACAGTACTTCTAAGTGCCGTATTTTCAAATACTTCCAACAGCCATTTTGAATTTGAGGTAGGCCCAAGTGCTGTATTTTTTATTTTCAAACTGTTTCATTATATTGTGCTACCACTTGATGTCTAATTTAGAAGTAGTCTCATTATAAATAAATCTGCAAAATGTTTTTGCCAGATGAATCCAAAACAATGATGTTGCCCGGCAGGCACTAGTACTCCCAGGCAATGACCAGATTATTACACATGGTACCCCCAATGCCATGAGCAGCCATTTTGAGGTTGGCCCTGTCACAAACACACTCACCAATTCAGGCCCTCTGCTCCCACAGTGCCAACCACCGAGTGCAGTAATGTGAACAGGTAATAGACAGGGAAACCCTCCTGACTTCTTGTGGGTTCGAATCACCTTTAGTCTCAAGTTCTGGGGGGATTCAAACTGTGAACCTTATGCTAGCGTACCCAAATGTACAGGCTCAGATAATATTCTCTTCGGGGATGCAATATATATTTCGTCTAAGGGCACCTAACCAGGAATCCAAAATGAACCCTTAAAACTCTATAAAAGACCTTAGGTATATTCTTACCTTTTCTGAGTTTAGTAACACCATCAAGCTTTTGAACAGCTGTTGTCAGTTTTAACCCTCTATACATCACATACAAAAAAAGAACTGGCAGACCCAGGCAGTCTTTCAAAATAATATATTTACTAAAATGGATAAAAATATGTAAAATTTAAACACAGAACACTATATTAAAGAGCATACAGTCACTTAAAAGAAAATAAGGAAAGGTACAAAACAAAAACTCCTACCATAATACAGTTAGACTTTTTCTATCTAATGTATTATCTCTTTAAGTGCCTAAGTTAGATCACAGAGTTATGTCTTTCTTCACTCCCAAGATGGAATATATCACAAACAGCTCAGACACAGTATTAGTTTAAACTGTGTCTCTCCACACTCCTTCTGTGAGTCATCTAGCACCTCCTTTTAGAATATAAAAAAAATACAAACATGATGTCCTATCAGGAGGTATTTTAAATAAGGGGACATCAGCAAAAACTCATTTCCCAAATTATGTCTTTGATTTCCCAGTTTCTTCTCCCAAGGCATTTCAAAGGGTTTTATAGCTGTTAACACCAGTTGATATTAAATGTTCTTCCTCTTAAGATGTCATAAAAGTTTATGATTTTCATCCTCTGGCAGACTCATAAAATCCCATTTCATTTCCACTTCAAAGAAGCAACAGGTCATAAAAAGGCCATAAAATGCAATGTCTCAAAGAAATTAATTACACTGCAGAGGTCTCCTGGTCAGTTCCTGTAGCTGAAACCTGGGGGGAGGGCCCATACCTCAGGTTGACTTATGTGAGACAAATCACATTCTATTTTTATATTACAAATATCAAAAAACAATCATAACCAGCTAGCCAAGCATCACAATCCTCCCCACCCAGACTGAATTTGGGGGCTCTATCCCCTGCATGGGATGAGCTTCCACAAGTCAGTTCACTCCTCATATAGACACGACAGGCTATCAGCATTCTGATTGGTCACTCCAGCCCTATGTAAGATCGTCATGTCATACCCTTGCAAGGCAAGACTCCATCTTAATAGTCTACCATTAGATTTTCCCATTTGGGTCAGCCAAACCAGGGGGTTGTGGTCCGTTTGTACCTCAAAATGCTGCCCATATAAATATGGCACTTACTTCTTTAGGGCCCACATTATGGCAAGACACTCTTTTTCCACAGTAGAGTAAGCCTGCTCCCTGGGAAGTAACTTTTTACTCAGGTACACTACAGGGTGATCTTTCCCTTGGTTGGATGTCTGACTCAGTACTGCCCCAATACCCATATCTGAGGCGTCAGTCTGGACTATAAAGGGTCTGCTATAGAAAGGACTTTTCAATACAGGAGCACTGCACAGTGCCTCCTTCAGTTTGGTAAAGGCTTTTTCACAGGCTGGTTCCCAGGTAATTTTCTTAGGCATCTTTTTCTTTACCAGGTCAGATAGGGGAGCAGCCAGGGCACTGTAATTGGGTACAAATTTCCTATAGTACCCTGCTGTCCCTAAACAACTCCTGACATACTTCTGCATTTCTGGTCTGGACCATGCCTTGATCACCTCTATTTTTACTTGCTTAGGACAGAGTTGTCCCCAGCCTACAACATGCCTGAGGTATGCCACCTCAGCCATGGCCACCTGGCACTTCTCAGCTTTGACAGTGAGCCTGGCCCTCTGTATCCTGCCCAGCGCTTCCTTAAGATGAGACAGGTGTTCCTCCCAGCTGGCACTAAAGATTGCAATGTCATCCAGGTATGCCATGGCGTACTCCTTAGCACCGTTTAACACCTGGTTCACCAAACTTTGGAAAGTGGCCGGGCATTCTTCATTCTGAAAATCATTACTTTAAATTCAAATAAGCCTATCGGAGTGATGAAGGCCAACCTCTCCCTAGCTCTGTCAGTTAACTCTACCTACCAGTACCCTTTTGTCAGGTAAATAGTCATAAGGTAGGTCGCCTCTCCCCACTTATCCAGAAGTTCATCCGTCTGGGGCATCGGGTGGGCGTCTGACTTCATGACTGCATTCAGTCCACGATAGTCCACAAAGAAATGAGTAGAGCCATCTGGCTTGGGCACAAGGACTTCAAGTGAGGCCCAGGGGCTGTGGGATCTCTGGATTACCCCATAATCCAGCATTTCCTCCACCTCCCTCCTAATGTCCTTTTGGACAGCCTCTGACACCCGATATGCTATCTGCTGTATGGGTGTCTGCATCCCTGTCTCCACATCGTGCATTGCTAAGGGGGTTAGTCCAGGCTTGGAGCTAAACAGTGGGGCAAAGTCTGCTAAAACCTCCCTTACTTCCTGGATCTTGTCCGGGGCCAGCTGGGGAGACAATTTAACTGCCTCCACAGAGGACTCCTGTTTGCTTTCTTCCAGCAAGTCCAGAAGGGGGTCTTCTTCATCCGTCCCCTCCTCAGGACTACATACTGCAAACACCATGTCAGCCCTATTAGCATATGGCTTCATCATGTTGACATGGTACATACTTTCTGTATGTCTTCTGTCAGGTAACTCTATGATATAGGTCACAACATTTACCTTTCTAACTACTTTGTACGGTCTGGCCCACTCAGTCTGCAGCTTGTCTTTCTGGACTGGGATAAGGACCATGACTTTCTAACTCACCATGTATGAGCGAGCTCTGGCTCTGCAGTCGTACCACACTTTTTGTTTCTGTTGGGCAGCTGCCAGGTTGCTCTGGGCTGTCCCCATAAGCTCCTTCAGCCTTTCCCTAAACCTAAGGACATAATCCACTATGGGAGTGCCCTGGGTGGCATGCTTGCCTTCCCCATCCTCCTGGATCAAGTCTAGGGGCCCACGTTCCCGGTGTCTAAATAAAAGCTTGAAGGGGGAAAATCTTGTTGACTCTTGAGGAATCTCCCTGTATGCAAATAACAGGTGGGGAAGGTATGTCTCCCAGTCCCTCCCATGCTGTTCAGCAAACACTTGGAGCATTGACTTCAGGGTACCATTAAATCTTTCCACAAGCCCATTGGCTTGTGGGTGATAAGGTGTCATGTGCCTCTGCACCACCCCACACTTCTCCCATAAACATTTCAACAGGTCCGACATGAAGGAACCCCCTTGATCGGTGCTAACCTCCTGTGGAAACCCAACACAGGAGAAAATCCCAAGTAAGGCATCTGTCACTTTGTCCTCAGTGAGGATAGGATGACTGTCTCTGGATATCGGGTGGCATAATCCACCACAGTCAGGATGAACCTCTTCCTGGAGGAGCTGGGGGTATTTAAAGGCCCCACAATATCCATTCCCACCCTCTGGAATGGCTCCTCCACTATGGGCAATGGAATTAGGGCGGCTTGGGTTTTCTTATCTGCCTTCCCTATTTCATGGCACCAGTGACAAGACCTGCAATACTTCTTCACCTGCTGGGTGAAGTTGGGCCAATAGAAATTCTGGGCCAACCGCTGTGTAGTGCGCATGATTCCCAGATGACCGGACAAGGGAATATCGTGTGCAGTCTTGAGCAACTGCTCATGATATCCCTGGGGAATGACAAGCTGCCTGCCTATCACCCCTCCCTCTTTCTTCACATCCTGAGTATACATCAGTCCATTTTCCCCAATAAACCTTGTCTTTACCATAACCTCTGTGTGCTCCGTCAGAGTCTGCCCAAGCCCTCAGCTTCTCTAGACTAGGGTCACTTTTCTGAGCAGCTGCAAACTCCTAAACATTCCCAATGTATGGGACAGGTCCCTTCAGTCTCTAAACTAGGGTCCCTAGCACTAGCATCAGGGCACTCCAGGATCACTGTCATCCCTAACCCTCTGACAATGGGTCATCCCTCTTTCTTTGGAGTTACCCTCCGTAGTTGTGTGGTTAACTGCTACTGGGAAAATGTCTACCCCCTTTTCATTAGTCTCCATATCAGGAGACACAGGCTGGGGAACCAGCCTCCTAGTGGTTTCACAATGGCTTCTGTGCAGTCCCGGAACTAAACTTTCCCTTGCCACTTCACTATGGGTAACTGCACACCAACCCCTGTTTGAGATTGTTGCCAGGATGACGTCAACTGCTAAAGTTTTGGCTACAGCCACCTGTTGCACAGTTTCCAGTTTCACCCTAGTCTAGGAGAACACTAGCAAGCTGCAGTGTTTTCTCCTCACCAGTAAAGTCTTGTACAGTTACAAATTCATTGGGTATAAGCTGACCAGACTCTACCAGATCCCCTTTTACCACTGTCAGGGATGCTCCTGGGTCCCTTAACTCTTGTGTCTGTACACCATTCACCATGACTGGGTGCATGTATTCCCTCATGTTCACAGGCATGCTTCCAGGGACACACAAACAGCCCACTTCTTTCCTAGCCCCATTTTGCATATTGCTCCCCCTTTTGGGGCACTGTCTGGCAATATGCCCAGTTTCTTTACAAATCCAACATTCGTTTCTTTTCTCAGAAAAATCTTTTCTTTGAAACCTGGGGTTAACTGGTTTTGGTGGAGGCAGTGAGGGTTTTAGCTGTCCTGAAGGTGCACTTTTCCCTTTCTGCACTGCCACGCCCACCCCATTCACTCTCAGAGCAGGTCTGCTCTTGGCATAGCGGTCCGAGAGTTCAACAGCCTCTTGCACTGTTTTGGGATCTCGGTCCTCCAGCCAGGTTTTCAGCTCTGCTGGGCAGGCAAAAAAAAACTGTTCTAGCAAAACAGCATTTTCAATTTTATCTACAGAGTTTACTTCAATTTCTTCCCACCAACGTTTTAAACACTGTTGTTGTTTCATGGCTAGCTCCTTGTAGCTCATGACAGGGCTTCCCTGAGCTTATGGAATTTAGTTCTGTATGCTTCAGCAGTTAAATCAAACTTTTTTAAAAGTGCAGCTTTAAGTTTGCTGTAATCATTATTGTCCTCATTGTCCATTTGACCCAATGCAATGACCCAAACTTTTCCAGTAAGTAGCGGGGATAGCTGGAAGCTTCAGGGCCCTCTAGGAATTTTTGCCTGAATACAAACTTTTTCAAAGGAATTTAAAAAGGCATTCATATCCTCCACCTCTTTAAATTCAGCTATCAATTTTGAATTCAATTTGTAATCCAGCCCCATAGTTCCAGTTAAACCCAAGCCACTTACCTGATCTGGTGCTGATGGTTGGTGTCATAGCTTCTCCAGTTCATGTCGCCTCTGGCACTCTCGCTTCTCATGGTCAGCCTCCCGCTGTTCTCACCCCCTCTTCTCCTCTGCAGCTCACTGGCTCTCATGCTCTTCATGGTCAGCTTCTTGCTGTTCTTGCTCCCTCTTCTCCTCTGCGGCTCGTTTCTCTCATTCAGCATCTCTCTGTAACTCCAGCTCCATTCTGCACAACTCAATCTGCAGCCTGATTGCTTCTGGCTCCAGAATGCTGGTGACCTTCCCCTGCTGCTGTGGCCCTTCGCTTGCACTGGCCCTGCTGCCCTCCTCACTGGATCTGGACACTGCACTGGCCACTAGTCCCTCCATGCCTAAGGCTTGGTCCTTTACAGTCACAGTCTGTGTCTCGATGCTCTGGGCATCTGCTGCCATCAGGGTATCTATGAGGTTCTGCTTGGTGGCTCTCACCTCATGCAGGACTCCTCTCTCCTGGCAGAACTGCCTCAAGTAGTCTGCAGTGTACCTGCTGCAGTTGGAAGCCATCTTCTTCCCTAACTACAGCTACTCTAACTTGTACTTTAGAAAAAAAATAAAGCAGGTAGGAACTTGACTGTAAGCAAAATGATATAGTTCTGTTTCCTTTTTTAAAAAATAAATCACTGCCTTATTTTGCAAGTGAGCTGTACAGTATTAAGCTGACACATTGAACAGTTAAAACTTGTGTTACCAAATTTATCTGCACCACTGCCAAACAAATCTGTCACAAACGCACTCAGCAGGTCAGGCCCCTGCTCCCACAGTGCCAACCACCAAGCGAGTAATGTGAACAGGTAACAGACAGGGTAACCCTCCTGTCTGCTTGTGGGTCCGAATCACTTTTAGTCTCAAATTCTGGGTGATTCAAACTGTAACCTTATGCTAGTATACCTAAATGTACAGGCTCAGATAATATTCTCTTCTGGGATGCAATATATCTTTTGCCTAAGGGCATCTAACTAGGAATCCAAAATGAACCCTTAAAACTATAAAGACCTTAGGCATATTCTTACATTTTCCGAGTTTAGTAACACCATCAAGTTTCTGAACAGTTGTCAGTTTTAACCCTCTATATGTCACATGCAAAAAAAGAATTGTCAGACCCAGGCAGTCTTTCAAAATAATATATTTACTAAAATGGATAAAAATACGTAAAATGTAAACACATAACACTATATTAAAGAGCATACAGTCACTTAAAAGAAAATAAGGAAAGGTACAAAACAAAAGCTCCTACCACAATACAGTTAGACTTTTTCTAGCTAATATATTACCTCTTTAAGTGCCTAAGTTAGATCACAGAGCTGTGTCCTTCTACAGTCCCAAGATGGAATATATCACAAACAGCTCAGACACAGTATTAATTTAAACTGTGTCTCTCCACACCTCTTCTATGAGTCATCTAGCTCCTCATTTTAGAATATAAAAAAATACAAACATGATGTCCTATCAGGAGGTATTTTAAATAAGGGGACATGCCCCTTGCTCTACCTGCGCCGAGTCACTGCCCAGGAAGTCAGACCTTACCTACTCAAGGCCTTAAAGAGTAACACAATTGGCAATGACTCCCTGATCCCAGTCTTCTCCGTCAGGTTCTGGATCTGGTTATCTCACCAATCACCAGCCTCTTTAACAAATCCCTCTGCCTATTGCAATTCCCCTCTGCCTGGAAGATAGCTACTGTCACCCCAATACACAAGGGTGGTGATAGGACCATCCCTAGCAATTATTGACCTATCTCAATCCTCTCTCCTCTCTCTAAGGCCTTAGAAAAAATTGTGGCCACCCAAATCTCTGAATACGTCGATAAATATAGCATCCTCTGCCCAGAACAACATGGTTTCAGAGCAGGCCACATCACCAATACTGCCCTCCTGGAGTTCTCTAACTTTCTTCACACCTCACTGGACTCTGGCTCCCTAGCAGGTGCAGTGTTCATTGACTTATCAAAAGCCTTTGATATTGTCTCCCACCCCCTCCTGCTAACTACCCTTAGTCACTTAGGCTTTGCCACTGGGCCTGTTTCCTGGTGCTCCAGCTACTTGTCGGCCCGCTCACAATGTGTGAAAATCAATGGGAAACTTTCCAGCACCTTCCCTATCCACTCCGGAGTCCCTCAGGGCTCCATTCTTGGGCCCTTGCTCTTTTCCCTTTTTCTCAACTCCCTGCCCAGTGTATGTACTGGTAAAATCCTTCTTTACGCGGATGATGCTGTACTATTTGCCTCCGACCGTAATCCCATCTCACTTCAGGATTCTCTGCAGGAATCCTACAATGACTAAAAGCCTAGTTTACTGAGCACAGGCTCGTAATTAATCTAAAGAAAACCAAAACCATGCTCTTTGCCCACCCCAAAATAAATCCAGTAACTATCCTCGCAGTCCACTCCACCTCTAAACTCCTATTGAGCTAGTTCACTCTTATAAATACCTAGGTATAACCTTGACCCTGCCCTCTCTTTCATGCCCACATCTCTACCCTTGCCTCAGCCTCTAACACTTGGCTGGGTATCCTCTATCGTCATAAAAACTGCCTCCCCACGGATGCCCTCCAACTTGCAGTCACATCCTCTGTTCTATCTCTGGTAGACTACGGCCTACCTGTGTATGGTGCAGCAGACCAGACTGCCCTGCACAAGATCCACCTCACCTTAAACAAGGCCTGCAGGCTCATAACTGGGGCTCCTAGTCTAACCCACACCATGGCTAACCTACTCAACCTAGATGAGCGCCTCAATTACCAAACCTGCCTCCTAACAAAAAAATCACTCCTTGGGCTATCCCCACCGGGTCTGTCAACCACTATCCACCGTGCAAACCCTACAGTGCATACCCGCATATCCCGCAAAACTGCACTGGTTATACCGAGGGCGAGAACCTCGCAAGGTCAAAGGGCTTACCCCTACAGAGCCCCCTGTTGGTATAACGCCCTCCCTGCCGGAGTCACTGATGCCGCCTCGTTATCTTATTTTAAAACTAGTCTTAGAAATCACCTGCTCTCAACATGCAGCTGTATCTGCCTCTAAGCCTCCTCCTATCCTCCCAGACAAGGCTCACTGAGCTGCTCTCTGACCTTCTGTCCAGCTCTACCTTTACTTGCTACTATCTTCCCCACACTCCTCTTCTGATGTCTCCCACCCAGCCTTACCTTTATTCTGCTCAGTGAATCAATCTCCATGTAACTACTGTATATTGTCTACTCTGTAAAGCGCACATGTAAGCCTGTTGTATACTGTGTTTGACAAATGCCTGTATTTTTTGGCTGAATCCTAAATGTACTCAGATTTTTGTCTTGATGTTTGTTTCTTGCACTGTTTTGTCCTCACTGTGATGAGGTACCTTTGTAAATGAGCCTCTGGCTCAAAGGTTGTTAAACTGATATTCTAATAAATAAATAAATCAGCAAAAACTCATTTCCCAATTTATAAGTCTTTGATTTCCCAGTTCCTTCTCCCAAGGCATTTCAAAGGGTTTTATAGCTTTTTAACACCAGTTGATATTAAATGTTCTTCCTCTTAAGACGTCATAAAAGTTTATGATTTTCATCCTCTGGCAGACTCATAAAGTCCCATTTCATTTCCACTTCAAAGAAGCAACAGGTCATAAAAAGGCCATAAAATGCAATGTCTCAAGGAAGTTAATTACATTACAGAGATCTCCTGGTCAGTTCCTGTAGCTGAAACATGGAGGGGAGGGACACATACCACAGGCTGTCTTATGTGAGACAAATCACATACTATTTTTATATTACAAATAGCATAGAACAAGTATAACCAGCTGGCCAAGTGTCACAGGCCCCAGTGCTGTATTTTTTATTTTCAAACTGTTCCAACATATTATGCCACCACTTGACGTCTAGTTTAGAAGCAGTCTCATTACTACACATGGTATCCCCCCCATAACCCGGAATCAACTTACCAATGCCATGAGCATCATGTTTGAGGTAGGCCCAAGTGCTGTAATTTTTATTTCAGACAGTTCCAACATATTATGCCAACTCCACACCTGATCGTCTAGTTCAGTATGCCAATACAGTAATGCTCCTTTACAATCTTAAATCAAAAAATGCAACTTTCATTTTAAAATAGCACACACACACACTTAACCAGAGCCAGCATCACCCCTTCTTTCCAAAAATTACAAGTATCTCACACAAAGTGCATTTTTTGTTCATTTAAAACATGTTAAGAGTGCAGCTTTTATATTCATTCCACATGCATGTATCTAAAATAGAACCATCATCACATCCACAGGTGCATCATTAATTGGACAAAGACACATTCTCAAAAGTCACCAGTAGGAACCCCACAGGTGCTGTTTTCCCCCTTTAAACATGATTAAAGCCAGCACCAGAGGAAAGTTCACCAATATTAACAATATTCTGAAAAAAATCAAATTATATAATGAAAACCCACTGAATGGACAGTAAACAAAATACTATAAATCACAAACAAAACTCTATTTGATGAGACTGGTCACATATATGCACAGCCCCATTTTGAAGAGGAGCCTCTAACAAACAGCTGGACCATGACAGAACACACAAATTTAACTTTTCTGCCCCAAAACAACACAACACAACTGCTGCACTATAGCCAGATAGTATTTAATATGCCCCATTTAAACAGTGCCAGCACCAGAAGAAAGTTCTGCTGATACACTTCCCAAACAAAACTTTAAAATATACTATTTAATATGCCCCATTTAAACACTGCCAGCACCATAGGAAAGTTCTGCTGATATACTTCCCAAACAAAACTTTAAAATATTCTATTTAATATGCCCCATTTAAACACTGCCAGCACCATAGGAAAGTTCTGCTGGTATACTTCCCAAACAAAACTTTAAAATATACTCATTATGCCACACAGCCAACTAATCCAATCATCCTCCGTTTTGAAGAGGAGCCCTTCACAAACAGCAGGATCATGAAGACCTGAGGTGAAAACTTAATTTTTTCTGCCTCCAAAATGACACAGAACAATTGCTGCACTTTAACAAGTCACTATTTAATATGCCTCCCAGAATTTTTACTTACTGTTTTGTAGCAGAATGCTGAGGATCACGTTTTCTAGTGACTGGAGACTCTTGTGCAGCATGCCAGATTTAAAATGGACTCCTTTCTTCCTGTTTTTAAGAATGGCAAATGGGAGAAGCTGTGGGAAGAGAACAGTTTTACTTAGAGCCAGAGTACCAAAACACCCAATGTCACGTCTGGTTTCTGGCTGTTTCGACCAATACCAGCATCATCGGCCACATGGGTAATAGCCGGACACGTCAGCAAAAGCCACAGCTTTTGATGTTGCTGCTCCTAGCAGGTTCTATGTACCACTGCATTAAGATTGCAGACTTGCATGGGGGAACACATTAAACAATGTGAACTTACACTGAAAAAAAATGCAATGCATGAAGGCAGAATAAATAAAAGAAATAATGCAGCTATATAAGACACCACATGTAATCCACTAAAGTAATAAATTATATGTGGTGTCATGTAAATGTAATTACATCTGCATAAAATCAATAATCACTGGGGAAACGTTATACACCCACTCTATCAATTAAAAAAACTTTAATATTGTGCTTTAAATACAGTAAATGTAATAATCACCAAGATGTTTATCACAGCCATGTCACAAAATGGCTGCTTTTTTAAGGCTATTTTCATTATTAAAATGTTGCCACAATAAAATAAAAATATATACAAACTTTTTTATGCACACTATTTCTTGACCATATTGGCAACATTACAGAGCACAAATTATGTATGTTTAACAAATTATGAGTAAAATACAGACCTTATTTTAAATGCACGCCCACGTCTCATGAATATTAATTGCAAAACACTTTGTTAATACATCAGTTAGGGTTGAAGCAACAAAAATAGGGAAATGAGACACTGACACCATAACAGCCCCCCACCCAACCACCCACCCCACCCTCCACAGACCAACAGGTGATGGGGTGTGCCTGGGGTCATCGGCCCCAACTCGCCCCCATTCCATTTGTAAGAAAGTTGACATGGTACAGTATAGGAGAATGGAGCGAGAGTAAGGACATGACCCAAGACACACGGCATCACCTGTTGGTCTGTGGAGGGTGGAGGTGGGTGGGGTGGTAGGGTGGTGGGGTGTTAGGTGTCAACCCTAATGCCTCATTTCCTACATTTGTTGCTTCAACCCTAACTGATGCATTAACAAAGTTTTTGCTCTCTTTGCGCCTTCTCTCTCTCTCTCTCTCTATATATATATATATATATATATAAAATAGGCATAGACATAAATTCTATGTGATAAATCTGAGCTACTATGTGTATAATTGTGAAATCTCATGCCTCATGCCACTCGTGAGGTTACCGAGGCTTAAACAGCACTAGTGCAGACAAATCATATACATAAATATATATATATATATATATATATATATATATATATATTATGGTAGCCATTTACATGTTAAACCTAAAATTTTGCACCTTAATAACTTTGCAACTGTTCAACGGATTTGCCTGAAATTTGGCATACTTGATCAAGAACCATAGATCTTAGGAGCTTCCAATTTTTGTACTGTTCGGATATACGGCTGCAGAGTTATTAAGTGTGATCTGCGCGCACATTTATGCTTTTTTGGAATTCTGTGGTCGTCTCTACAAATCGCACAGTTTGTGCAACCGGTCCGAAATCTTCAGGGAACATGCAGCGGGTCCTCTGTGCCTTTTGAAGATTTTGTGAAAAATATATAAACGGTTCAAAAGTTATTCAAAAAACAAGTTTCCATTATAAGTCAATGGGAAAAGTTAACAAAAAGTTTGACACTTTCGCAAATGCAGTTTTTACTTTCGCAAATGGCCCTTTTACTGTCACCAATCTGCCATTTAGTTTTCAGTTAGTGATCAGAAAAATGCTTGGCATTTAAATTTGGGACCCTCTAGCAACCTAATTATTTTTGTATTCACCTAGTCGGACCCTGATGATGCTAGGCATGTCTTTATTTTTATGTTTTCTGATTTCTGGGAAAAGTACTTTCGCATTTGCGACAGTGTCGCATGAATTTGCGAAAGCTTTCCCAAAGTTCGACAGTACTTTTCCAGGCTGTGGGAAAATGACAGCAATTCTTTGGCACCCTGCTGCAAAAGAACGGTTTGGTCTTTTGGGATGAAATTTGGAGGGAATGCAGCCAACATCTCACAGATGTGCCTTTCAGTGTTTCAATGAAAAAATATTACAGGGTGGCAAAGTTATTGCACTCCAAAGTTGATGCTTTTTCCCATAGAATAACATTACGACGTCCACCGCATTACAGGAACCCTTTGGCGCCCTACTGCAAAATAACGGTTTGGTCTTTTGGGCTGAAATTTGGAGGGAAGAAAGCCAACATCAGGTAGAAGACTTGGTTTGCTGGCCAAGGCACCTAGCTTCACCTGAGCTCTTTCCTTCTAAGACTGATTGAAAGGCAGAGTAGAGAAACTTACTAGAGCAAGGGAAAAGGATTAAGACTTAGTTTGGCTAAGCAGATTTACCGTGTGGTGGTGTTTTTATTTTTTACTCACAGGGATTGCTACTGTTTGTTGCTAACATTTCATTGCTTTATTTTTTTATCTGATTCAAATTTTTGTTGCTGGTATACCTTCTTCTGCATTATTACAAGGTGTGCCTACAGGTGTGTGCTAACAGATTACTCCTGTAATCTTCTGATTCAAATTGTCATTTGCAAGGTACATCTTCTGTTACTGCTTTATTTTTCTCTGGAGCAAAGTGTTTCTTACAGGGTATATCTTCTCTGAAATTACTGTATTACAGGTGGAGCTTACATTTTTGTGACTTTTTTATCATTGGGCTAAGCAAAATTACTGTTTGACACTGTGTTTTATTTTATTCTTGTTTGTTGAAAAGGTTTGTTGTCTCAGAGGTGTTTCAGTCTCCTTCTCACATTGAAGGAGCTAATTGTTTTCCTCCCACAGCTCTTCCAAAGGATTATGTGTATGTAGGGGTGGAGCTGGCAAACTGTCAGTAATTTCCAACAGAAAGAAGGGTTAAAAGTCAGGTTGGTTGATATCTTGGAGGTAGAAGACTTGGTTTGCTGGCCAAGGCACCTAGCTTCACCTGAGCTCTTACTTCTAAGACTGATTGAAAGGCAGAGTAGAGAAACTTACCAGAGCAAGGGAAAAGGATTAAGACTTAGTTTGGCTAAGCAGATTTACCGTGTGGTGGTGTTTTTATTTTTACTCACAGGGATTGCTACTGTTTGTTGCTAACATTTCATTGCTTTATTTTTATCTGATTCAAATTTTTGTTGCTGGTATACCTTCTTCTGCATTATTACAAGGTGTGCCTACAGGTGTATGCTAACAGATTACTCCTGTAATCTTCTGATTCAAATTGTCTTTTGCAAGGTACATCTTCTGTTACTGCTTTATTTTCTCTGGAGCAAAGTGTTTCTTACAGGGTATATCTTCTCTGAAATTACTGTATTACAGGTGGAGCTTACATTTTTGTGACTTTTTATCATTGGGCTAAGCAAAATTACTGTTTGACACTGTGTTTTATTTTATTCTTGTTTGTTGAAAAGGTTTGTTGTCTCAGAGGTGTTTCAGTCTCCTTCTCACATTGAAGGAGCTAATTGCTTTTCCTCCCACAGCTCTTCCAAAGGATTAGGTGTGTATGTGGGGTGGAGCTGGCAAACTGTCAGTAATTTCCAACAGAAAGAAGGGTTAAAAAGTCAGGTTAGTTGATATCTTGGAGGTAGAAGACTTGGTTTGCTGGCCAAGGCACCTAGCTTCACCTGAGCTCTTTCCTTCTAAGACTGATTGAAAGGCAGAGTAGAGAAACTTACCAGAGCAAGGGAAAAGGATTAAGACTTAGTTTGGCTAAGCAGATTTACCGTGTGGTGGTGTTTTTATTTTTTACTCACAGGGATTGCTACTGTTTGTTGCTAACATTTCATTGCTTTATTTTTTATCTGATTCAAATTTTTGTTGCTGGTATACCTTCTTCTGCATTATTACAAGGTGTGCCTACAGGTGTGTGCTAACAGATTACTCCTGTAATCTTCTGATTCAAATTGTCTTTTGCAAGGTATATCTTCTGTTACTGCTTTATTTTCTCTGGAGCAAAGTGTTTCTTACAGCGTATATCTTCTCTGAAATTATTACAGGTGGTGCTTTACAGGTTTTACAGTTTTATTTAACATTAGGATAAGCTTTCAGGGTTAATGCATTTGTTGTTGACTGATTGTTTCTGCTCTTACCTCCTTGTTCTTTCATCCGTGGTTCTTCTTTTTAGGCAGGAGAAGGGCCCAGCCACCCACCCCATCCCCAACCACCCCACGCTACACTCCTTTTATAGGGTACCACAGTTGTGACATTTCCTGTGGCAGAGCAGGAAGGGACGGATCAGTGGGGCCTCCACAAGGTGATCTAATTTACAAGGGCACTAGTAATTTAACTTGTTATAACAAGTTAAACAAAGCACAATTAAATCATTACTTGCATTTTTTTCCTTTTTTTTCTCTTTCTAATTACTCTGACTAGGTTACAAACCCAGCAACTTATTTGGAATGGATTTCATTAACTGCAGGTACTGTGGAACAATTTTCAGAAGGACAGTAATACAGGATTTAGGACACTGTCCTACATGCTGGGCCTTTGGAGATCTTAGGGCTCAGCTCCGGGCAGCATGGGCAGAGATTGCACACCTCAAATTTCATATTGAAGAGGAAATGCATTATAAGAACCACCCGCCATTTCCCCAGCATCCAATAGAAAAACCTCGACCGCAGAGGGTAGTTGGTCCAGGAAGTTGGCAGGTGGTTAGGAGGAGCAAATCAGGTGCCCCATCACTCTCTGCTCTCAACACATTACCTCCAAAACCATATAAACACTACAAACAGGTATCTGCCTCTATCTCTGAAATCAAATAAAGAGGCAGAAGACACTGCAGAGCAGGACACTGCGGCACAGGAGCTAGCACAACAAAACTCACCCAAATCAGGAACCAAAACAAAACAAGCACAAAGGAAATCCAAAAAACTTCTGATCATAGGAGACTCCATGATTCGGGGAGTTGATACCCATCTCCAGCCAGGGGTGATGGTCAGATGTCTCCCAGGTACATCAGCATGGAGAGACACTGACCGCATTGCTAAAATTGTTCACAAAGCAGGAGAAAACATTGATGTCCTAGTACACATAGGGACTAATGATTCCGCCAGCCGGGTCAGTTGTGGAGACCAAGGAACACCTGACTAGGCTGGGTGACAACCTATCATCTATTTCGTCCAGCATCTCCTTCTGAGATCCTGCCAGTCTGGGAGAGGGGAGCAGATGGACGGAAGGTCAGAGAAGGGAGATAGGGAGCTAAACATGTGGCTCAAGGGCTGGTGCAAGGAAAAGGACACAGATTTGTAGGGAACTGGCAACAGTTCTGGGAGCGAAAGTTCTTTAAATTTGATGGACTGCATCTGACTAAAGAGAGTCAGTGCATTGGGGCAGAAGTTTGACGTCTTTGCAGAATATTTAAACTAGCAAATGGGAGAGGGTGCAGCACCCCATCGTCGAATGAGAAGAACACCCTCCCCTCAGCTAGTGGTCAAACAGGAATTCAGCATGTTTGCCATTCATTTGCATCACCAGGTAAGAAAAAAGGTTTGTCTCCCCATACGACGCACAGGGGTAATGCCAAACTTCACCCAACAACTAACACACCAAAATCTGGCCAATGGAAAATCATGTACACAAATGCTCACAGCCTGGGAAATAAGATCCCAGACCTGCAGGCAATAATGTCAGAGGCTAAACTGGACATAGTAGCAATTAGTGAGACGTGGTTTACCAGTAACCACACTTGGGAGACTTCAGTACCTGGCTATGTATTGTTCAGAAGAGACCAAGGTGCAAAAAGTGGGGGAGGAGTGGCCCTGTATGTCAATGAAAATATCAAAGCTACAGAAATTCAGAATACACATAAGGAGCCAGAAGAACTGTGGGTCACCCTGGAAACAGGAAATGGGACAGCCATAAGAACTGGGGTTGTCTACAGGCCCCCAGACCAGAGGAGAGGACATAGACACATTACTGTTAGAAGATATACAAAACATGACAGCTAAAGGGAGGTTCTGATAATGGAGACTTCAACATGCCGGATACAGATTGGTCAATACCAGCAGGAACATCTGCCAGAACTAGACTCATAGTGGATTCCTGCAGGGAGGGCCTCAAACAACTGGTACAGCAACCCACAAGAGACAGGGCTATCCTAGATCTAGTACTGACTAACAAAGAGGGATCACAGATCTCCAGGTAGAAGGTCACCGGAGCCAGTGACCATCACATGGTATGGTTCAATTTGGCTACTACATCTAAATCATCCCATTCCAAGGCAAAATAATGGGACTTCAGAGGAGCTGACTTTGATAAGATGTACACAGAGTTAAGCTAGCCCTGGCAAAAAGAAACACAGGTGAGGGGTACAGGCAAAGTGGGCAAGCATTAGGATGCAATACTTGAAGCAACATCCCATTGTGTTAGACAGAAAAGGAAGTGCAAAGAAGAAGGAAACCACTTTGGTTCTCAAATACAGTAGCAGAAAAGGTCAGAGCCAAAAGGCTGGCCTTCAGGAAATATAAGGGAACACAGAGGGATGAAGATAGGGAGGCATACCAAACTGCCCTAAGGGAAGCAGGGAAGGCAGTAAGGCAGGCAAAGTCCCAAACTGAGGAAACACTAGCACGAACAGTAAAAGAAGGTGACAAGACTTTCTATAGATACATTAGTGAAAGGAGAAAGTCCAGAGGGGGTATTGCTAAGCTTAATGGAGAAAAGGGAGCATGTGAGGAGGAGGACCCTGTAAAGGCATCTATCCTAAATAGATACTTTTGCTCAGTATTTACTGAAGAGAAGGTAGGGCAGGGCCCACAGCTCAGCATCATGGACACAGGGGAGGGAGGTGAGCACTACTCCCTTCACAAAAGAAAGGGTCCTACAAGAGCTTGCTAAGCTCAGGTGGATAAGGCAATGGGACCTGATGGCATACATCCCAGGGTACTTAAGGAGCTAAAGGAGGAACTAGCAGAGCCATTAGCAGAATTGTTTAGTGAGTCTCTGAGCACAGGAGAGGTCCCAGAAGACTGGAGAAGGGCTCATGTGATCCCACTCCACAAGAGTGGTAGCAGGGAGGAGGCAGGGAACTACAGACCCATCAGTCTTACCTCAGTAGTGGGCAAGATTATGGAGGCACTCCTTAAGGAAAGGATAGTGCAACACCTGGAATCCATAGGGGCACAGGATCCAAGACAGCATGGGTTTACAAAGGAAGGTCCTGTCAAACTAATCTCATAGATTTCTTTGACTGGGTAACCAGAGTGGTGGACCAAGGGGAGCAGTTGATGTTGCCTACCTTGACTTCAGCAAAGCTTTTGACACTGTTCCAATAGAAGATTGATAAATAAGCTGGGTAGGCTCGGATGGGTCAGAAGCTGGTCAACTGGGTGGCAAACTGGTTGACGGGCAGAAAACAGAGAGTGGGTGGTAAATGGTATACAATCAGAAGAGATGCAAGTCACAAGTGGGTACCTTAGGGATCAGTCCTGGGGCCAGTCCTCTTCAACATCTTCATTAGTGACCTTGCAGATGGACTAGAGGGTAAGGCTTGTCTGTTTGCAGATGACACCAAGATCTGCAACAGAGTAGATGATCCAGATGGGGTGGGCAGAATGAGAAGAGATCTGGATAAACTAGCAGAATGGTCAGAAGAGTGGCAACTGGGATTTAATGCAAAGGTGCAAAATCATGCACATAGGAAGAGAACCCTGAAGCCACCTATAGGCTGGGAGGGAGTTGCTAGCAGTCAAAGGAAGAAGAGACTTGGGCATCATCATCACTGATGACCTAAAATCATCAAGCAGACCTCTAAAGCAGTAGGTAAGGCTAGGGGGGTGTTAGGGTGTATTAGTAGGGGTATCACAAGTCGTAAGAGGGAGGTAATAATCCCTCTGTACAAGACACTGGTTAGGCCCCATCTGGAGTACTGCATGCAGTATTAGAGGCCACACCTTCACAAGGACATTAACCAAATTGAGGCAGTCCAGAGAAGGGCAACCAAAATGGTGCAGGGACTGCATCAGAAGACATATGAGGACAGATTAACGGAGCTCAATATGTATACCCTTGAGCAAAGGAGGAGAGAGGGATATGATCGAGGCATTCAAACACCTTATGGCATAAACAAGGTGAATGAGTCTAACATGTTTAAATATAAGAAAAATAGCAGGACAAGAGGACACAGCATGAGATTAGAGGGAGGCCGATTAAGGGGGAATGTGAGGAAATTCTTTTTCACAGAAAGGGTGGTGGATGCATGGAATGGTTTACCACAAGAAGTGATGGCTATGAATACAGTGCAGGGCTTCAAACAGGCATGGGATAGGCATAAGGGAGCAATACAAATGACTATGAATAGATAGGCCACTGACAGAGCAAAGGCCGATGGCACATTTATAAGGTAGAAAAAGAAATGGGCAGACTGGATGGGCCTTGCGGTCCTTATCTGCCGTCAACTTCTATGTTTCTATGTTTCTATCCCACAGATGTGCCTTTCAGTGGTTTGGTGGAAAAATATTACAGGGAGCCAAAGTTATGGCACTCCGGTTCTCTTTTTTTCCCATAGGATAACATTACGGCGTTATGCGCGCTGGGCCCGTGTCTGGAAGCAGCTGCGAGATCGGACTTTCATCGGAAAAATGCTTAGTGGGGGCTAAGTGCAAAACTAGCCAGGAAAGTCATAAACCACATGACTTTTAAATTTTTTTTCTACGTCGTACAGTTCCTGAGATATAAGCAATTTAGTATTCCAACTCCTCATTTTCTGCTCCGAGACCCATTATTATGCATACATTCTTTGTACTCACTGTCTTTCTCTATGAAGCTTTTGGGGAAAACCAGCCTGTGTGCTTACATTACTGTTACCATTGCTGTTTCCGCTTGCGGTTCTGTACCCGTTTCACTTACCGTTCACATCTACGCCACCATGTGCATTATTCTTTGCATTTTCATTTGCTCTTGCATTTCCGTTATTTTTACCATTTGTGTCTACAGTACTGTTTCTCTTTCTGTTTCGCTTTGCATCACCATTCCATCACCATTTGTGTTTGTGGGCACCATGTTACTATGTGACAAGACATCACGTGGCGGGGGCAGCCCAGGGAGCGAAGACTGACGCCGCTGCAACGTACATTCACTATTTCTCTTTTGGCGTTACCGTTCCCGTCTATGCCACCGTATGCATTACCCTTTGTGTTCTCATTCGTGCTTGTGTTACCATGTGCGCCACTGTTAGCGCTTCTGGTTGCGTTGCTGTTCCTGTTACTATGTCACAAGACATCATGTGGCGGGAGCGTGGGGCCCCGCCACATTACATTCACTATTTCTTGTTATCATTCTCAAAAAGAAAGGAAATTAGAGGCAAAAAACTCAGTTTAATGCATTAGTTAAGGTTGCTCCACAGCGACAAAAGCAAGGAAATTCTGTGTTAGGGTTGAAAGCCCCCCTTGGACCCCCCAGACCACCCCCCCAACCGGCATTGGGGTGCGCATTGGGGTCGTAGGTCCTAATTCTCACCCCATTCTCCTATACCTCTGCTTCTTCACATCTGATGGGGTGAGAGTTGGGCCGACGACTCCAATCGCACCCCAATGCCGGTTGGGGGTGGGCTGGGGGTCCAAGGGGCTTTCAACCCTAATACCGAATTTCCTCGCTTTGTCATTGTGAGTAACCTTAACTAATGCATTAAACGGAGTTTTTGCTCTATATATATATATATATATATATATATACACACACACACACACACATACAGAGGCATGGATGGAAACTTTGCCCCATTGAAAATTCCATCATTTATTTCCCTGTATACCTGTGATTAATCTATCAATCAAAGCTATATACCTGCACTAATCAATTAATTACAGCTATATGCCTCCACTAATCAATCAATCACAGCTATATGCCTGCACTAATGAAAAGTACACAGCTGCACTACATTAATCCCTATGGGGGGGTGTTGTGGGGTGTAAGAAAAGACTTTTACAAGAGACAGCATATGAGGTACAACATACCTTGTACAGGTATGATTTTTATTCAAAAAAACAAAATAAATCAGTTTAAAGTAATAAAAGTTCAAGAATCACTTTTTTTTAAAGTAAAGAAAACAAATACAAAAAGCACAGTTTTGGCATGAACAAATAGAGCTATTCTACCAACATCAGACTGTACCTGACCTCTCTTAGAGATCTCCCTGGGAGAACCAAACAGGTCCTCTCCCAACGACTATCTGAATCACATCAATTCTGCCTTGATATAGGACTAAGATCCCATCCTCAAACTAAAACTCCACCCATCAATTATCACAAATATGGAGTTTAAACTTATAATTCCACCTAACAGTTTCTTTTAAACATATACTCTGGTTCTCCTGTACCGGGGTTTACCATGTCTGGTGCAACCCAGCCTGTCTGCAAGTTCGAAAAGCTTTTTCGCAGTTAGAGTGTGAGGAGCTCGATCATTACTTTGCAACTAAGGTGGCTGACATTAGGTCGGACTTGTGTCCGGCAATCTCTAAGGGTGACGTCGTAGAACAGTGTGAGTTCACAATACCTCAATTCTCTTGGAGTTCCTTTTGCCGACCTGAGTTCATGGATAATATGAGGATCATCGATAGTGTGCATCCCACAAGCTGTGGTTTGGATCCTGGACCGACTTCCCTAATTTTGGGTTGTTCTGATATCATCGGTCCAGTCCTGGTGCAAATAGTCTGGTGCTCCTTGGAGTCAGGTGAGTTTCCTAACTCCCTGAAAGAGGCGGTGGTGACACCTCTCTTGAAGAAAGCTACCTTGGACCCAGACTGTTTCTCAGACTACAGACCTATCGCTAACCTTCCCTTTATCGGGAAGGTTATTGAGAAGGTAGTGGCAGCCCAATTGGAAGACCATTTAACCATCCATAATATCTATGAATCCTTCCAATCTGGCTTTCGTAAAAGACACAGCACCAAGACTGCGCTGGTTCGGGTGCTTAATGATCTTCTGAGGGCAATGGATCAGGAGAGATGCTCCATTCTGGTTCTCCTTGATCTCTCATCAGCTTTTGACACTGTGGATCACCTGGTGTTGTTAGCATGCCTGAGGCTAATTTGTGGAATGTCGGGAACTGTTTTACAATGGTTCACTTCATTCCTCACTGGGAGATCACAAAGAGTTGTGTCGGGGGTTTATTCCACCGGCCCAAACTTCTTTGTTGTGTGGGGTGCCTCAGGGTTCTGTGCTATCACCCATGTTATTTGCAGTGTACATGCTGCCCCTCAGAGACATTATAAGATGGTATGGGCTGAGGTTTCAGTGCTATGCAGATGATACCCAGCTATACCTATCTTTCGCAACCGACCAGGATGGATCTCTCTCGGTGTTTAATAACTGCCTGGAAGAAATCCAAGGTTGGATGGATTCTAGTTGGTTAAAGTTGAACTCAGAGAAGACAGAGGTTTTGGTGGTGGACCCGGGTGATCAGATAGAGAAGTCGCATGATGGCACGCCCTCTGGAATTTTTCTTGGTGGGGTGTCACTTCTGACCTCTGAATGGGTGCATAGCCTTGGGATTGTCCTAGATGACAGGCTGACCCTACAATCTCAAGTGTCAGCCATTGTCAGGACTTCCTTTTACCATCTTAGGAATATTTCCAGGGTGAGGCACCTTGTTCTGTCTGACTCTTTGCCAGCGTTGGTCCACGCCTTTGTGTCCTCGCGCTTAGACTACTGCAATGCCCTTTACTTTGGGCTTTCTGGGGTTGAAATCCATCACCTACAGCTGGTGCAGAATGCTACAGCCCGGGTTTTGACTGGGACAAGGAGGTCCTGTCATATTACCCTGGTGCTGCGCGAACTGCACTGGCTTCCTATACGGTGGCGGATCACCTTTAAAGTCATTTTGTTGACTTTCAAAGCCCTTCACGATCAGGGTCTGACCTATCTGAAAGAACTTCTGGTGCCTTACTGCCCCAACCGATCGCTCCACTAGGCCAATGAGGGGTTGTTGGAGATTCCAAGAGTGAGTTTAAAATCCTCCAGCAGCAGAGCATTTTCTTATGCTGCACCCACTCTTTGGAATTCTCTACCACGCTGGTTAAGGGACTGCACCTCTGTGGAGGTATTTAAGAAGAATTTAAAAACTTACCTGTGGCAAATGGCCTTCTTGGAAGATTAAGTAATTTGTACTGAAGCGTTATGTTATGATTTTATGGAATATTTTATTTTTTTATTTTAATATTTGACGTCATGAAATGATTTTATCTATATGTTTTATTAATTTGTATTTGATGTTGTGGTTTTAATATGTTCAGCGCCTTGATACATTGAAAGGCGCTTTATAAATAAAATTATTATTATTATTAATATTCCTTAATTGCAAGAATATGGGTGGTTTTATGAAAGACACCACCCCCTTAGATAGAGGGAAGGGTTTTACTACAATATAAAAACAACCAAGATGAGCCACTCACTCCCTATAGGAGACACCTAAAGATTCAGCAGTTCTCCCTATGCCGATATAAAGGTTCATGGTTTATTATCAAGAATTGCCTCATGAAGCACAGTAATGTATTTTAATGTTATTTTAATCCTTCCTTTATTTCAAAGCAGCCAAGAATGTGAAAAAATGTTCACGATAATACTGCCGTGCTGTTAAAAACGCAAAACTTTCAATTCCGAATCAGTTTAGTACAAGGTACTCAGCGTTTACTTTCTGCAGACATTTGAAGTGCTTATACAGCTTTTACAAGGGGTTTCTTGACTCTTTTTGTGGAAGGAGACAAAATAAACCTATTGCAATTATTATTAAAAAAAATTAAAAAAAACAACGGAAACTGCCGTTTACAGGTGAATGAGATCGAGGCATAATAACTAGCCTCCTATTCAAACAACAAATTAACTCTTCCTGGTCACAATTGGACCTAAAGAAACACCTAGGCTACTTGATAAAATAAAGAATGAAGCTCCGTGGAGCCGGTCATTTCACAAGTCAGCTTACAAACATTAGGTAGCTAATCTCTTCTGAAGGCACTAGAAATCAGATGGAAAGCGCCGTACATTCTTGTTATTTCTTTTAGCTTTTCACAAGGGTATGGCAAAGGTTTATTATATAGAACTTCCCCGTTTTACTGTATTCATATTCATAGGATTTACCAGGCTTTTGAATTGGCTGTTTTACAGCACTGAAGAACCTGAAGAGGAATTGGAAGGAATAGATTTGATAGCGAGTGGCCAACATGCTATTTAATTATGAAATAAGCACAGAAGTACAGACATAGAAGCAAGAGAGAAGGAAGGGAGAGAATTTAAATAAAATAAATATGCTTTTGCGCAACAGACTAAAGGGAAAAAAAATTATTTTATAGGAGAAAAAGAAACTTCAGGTCTTAGTTCTGCACAAACAGTTTGGGGGGGGGGCACCATCACAGGGGGATACCACTAATAACACAATTAACATAGCAATAGGAAACTACTCAAAACAATTAACAAGCTGAAAAAGAACCTTGAAAAAAGACACTTACATAAAACCCTCCCAAACCAAGAAATCTCCCAAACTCCTACCTACACTCTCTACATACAATTCTCTCCTTGCTTCAAGAGTCTTTCAGGAGACATAACATGATCACAAATACAGTGGTTTCTGAGATCTGCATGTGTCATTTTTAGGGAAAAAACGTTTTTTTTTTCCCTATACTTAACATTTATTTTTTTTTTGCTCTTGCCTACAGCCTACATGGAAAGGAATTGTTGCTCCAAACTTGCAGGGGACATGTGTCATGCCCCAAGGTAGTGCCTTTGACAGGTCTGGTGAAAAAAATATCAAAGGGTTCCAAAGTTATAAGGCTTTAAATTTTAGTGTTTTCCAATTTGTGCGTGAGCAGTAGGGGTTTTGAGATAACGTTTTGTTGCACATGCACAGTAGGGTTTTTTTGATGCTGCAAATGCTCATTTTGCTTTTGCATCACTTGTTTGGCATGGCATCAAACAATGGGCGTGCAGCTCATACCGTACTACACAGTCCAGATCTGGACTGTGTAGTATGGTACAGGCTGCATGCCCATTGGCTCACGCTGTGGACCAATGGGTGTACAGCCCTACCGTACAGTGTCAGTCGGTGGGCGGCAGGCGGCAAGTGGGTGGGGAGCTGCCGCCCACCTCTGACAAGGGGGAGCAGGGCGGTGGGGCTCAGTGGGCATGTAGGGAGGGGGGTACTGCTAGCCCACCAGGGTTGTTTTGGGGTGGCATTATTTTCTACTGACGCCCGCGATCGGGCTGCGAGTGGTCCACTGGACCACCAGGGATATTTGGATGATTAATTCTTATACTTAAGCCCGTGATCAGGCATGAAGTGGTCCACTGGACCACCAGGGATATTGTACGATTACTTTTTATACTTAAGCCCGTGATCGGGTGTGAAGCGGTCCACTGGACCATCAGGTATATAGGACGATTAAGATATTCTACATATGCCCACAATCGGGCTGCAAGCGGTCCACTGGACCATCAGGGATGTAGGACTATTAGTTGTCAACGTATGCCCGTGATCGGGCATGGGGGCGCCACCAGAAGGTGCAGCCGTAGCTGTGGCACCCACAGGTGGCAGCTGCCGTGTTCGCCCTGCAATATGGCAGGTCACCTGGTGGGTGGCCAGCTGTTGCTCCTTTTTTTGGCTCACCTGTGTGCAGTGCAAGTAGGGTTGCGCGTGCATGGGCTCAGCACATCCGTGCTGAATATCGGGATGTGTGGAGTATGCATGGGCCCCCCCCACCTGCGCTGCAGACATTACTGATGCACTCCAGCGCATCGGGATTTGTGCCAGGCTCAATCCCCATTTAAATATCATGCCGGGACGCATCAGTGGGTTGCGCATGGTGCAACAGTGTTGCGCCATCCGCAACCCTTCTGAATATCCGGGCCAGGGTGTTTTTCTGAATCAATAATCAGGTATATAATTATTTGCCTTAATCGGTATCTCTGTTAGCATATTCTTTATATAATCTGTGTGGCATCAGGGTACTGTATTGTTTAAAAAGACGTAATAAAGTTTTTATTCAAAACAAAGTTTTTTTTGTTATATCTTTTTTCATGTGCATTTCTTGATAAAAAATTTTGTAAACTGGTAAAATGAAATATTACCTTTGCTTTATTTCTTTTACTGTTAGTTTTTTTTTTAAGGAAGCATCCTGCTTCTTCCTTTTTTTTGCACCTAAGTGAAAATCAAACTAATTGTAGCACTCAGTTCTCACTTAATGCACCCCAACATATAAAATCATCAAAATGTTTTATATATTTGCTTCTTTATCTAATAGTTTCCAACATCAAGAAATGCTACTGTTGGTGTGTTCTATAAAAGAATATTGTTATTCAGTATATAAACCTTTTACATACATTTTTAAACCACAGTCCTTTAATATATTTGTTTTTTAGGTGCATAGTGGTTTCAGCCATCTGCCTTCCACTTTAATAGCTAAAATGAAGCTGCCGTATATGTTTTTTTCAAACCACCACTTATTCTATGCATTCGAAAACCTCAGTATTATGCCATCGGTATTGCTAGCCAGTAAAGCTAGCTTTCCACTTTAAACATTTACAAAACTGCCAGTAATATAAGTCTTGCATATAGCACTTTGAATTGTTCCTTATACTAAAATCAGGTAATCACACTGTATTTGTAGGCTTTCTTTTATATGCAATGCATACATTTTGTAGAACGCTGTGCTCTCTTACTTAATTGCTTAGTGCCTTATCATTTGCTGCCACTCTGTTTTTTCTTGTGGTCACCATTGTTTGTTGCGCACTTGCTTTTAAGCGAGCGGTGTCATAAAGGACCCACCCACTTTGATTACATTTTAACATTTTATAGGGTAGTTGTATCTTCATGGTTTCTACCCATTTTTTGGTAACACTTCTAACAAATTTCTTGTGTACTGCGCAGTGCAACCAAATACATACTTAGCATAAATGCTGAGTTTGATTGTCTCTTATTTACTATGTTGGTCTTTCAATAAAGTACTAACTATTTTGGCTCTGGTATGGATTAACATGTGAAACTGTAAAGGTTCCTAAATAAGTCATGTTTGTTATACAGATTTTTTCATTTTTTAAAGTAAAAAACATAATTGAAATACAAAACCAGGAGACCAAATCGGGATGCTAGGAGCCACTAGGAAGATGTGGCACCATGTCCCAACCCACGACTGCCTATAATACAATTTTTGGTGGCCACTATCACACCACCAGAACAGGCGGTGGCCAATGATAGTGATCAGTCTATACCAAGAGCGCTGTTGGACGTGGGCTAGGCTAAAATTATTGTGGTCTAAAATATGGACTGGTGTCAACTGACAAATTCTGACCATACAATCTCTTCATTTATGCCACACCACTTATTAAGCATACCAAAATGGTCTATCCAATATGTTTCTCTTTCTAGGAGTAGGTTTTGTAGGTTGACACCTCTCGGTGGTGTCTCTGCTTTTCTAACCCCATGAATCTGAATATTGCTAAATTATGTTTGTTGTTAATAAAGTGTCTAGCCACAATGGAATCTAAGTTCCGTCTTCTGATGTCACTTCGATGTTCGTTAAGCCTAAGTTTCAAGGTCCTGGAGGTTTGGCCTATGTAGTGTAGGTCACAAGGACATTTTAAAAGGTAGATTACCTGTTCTGTTTGGCAGGTTATAAACTGTTGGATTTCTATGTTTTCATCTCTATAGGGATTATATACGGTTTTAGGTTTCCATGTGCTATTGCAGTTTTGGCATCTACCACAAGGGTAGTTGCCTGTGTTTTTCAATCTGCCTTCGAAAATGTCATGTTTCTGTTCTGGACTTTTATAAATTGCATTGCATAATCTGTCACCAAGTGATTTTTTTTTTTTTTTGCTATTACTAGTGTTTTTTCTCTAAATATTTGTTCACTCAAGTGGTTCGATTTTGGTATCTCCCAAAGTCTGAATATCATTGTCTTGATTGTATTGAAATTGTATTGAATAATCTATTGACACTGTGATTCTGTCTGTTAAGTATCTTGTTTTACTGTGTCTTTTAACAGGTCTGTCCTTTCCATAGTGTCACTTCTTCATTTTGCATTTATTAGTACTTTTGTATTATATTCTCTTTCTTGGAAGCTTTCCTCTAGTTCATCTGCATCTTCCATGTAATTAGTGTTATCTGTACAATTTATTTTTACACGGATAAGTTGGCCATATGGGATTTTGTCAATAACAGATTGCTTATGAAAGCTTTTTGCATGCAGTAACACTTTTCTGTCTGTTGGTTTTCTATAGACATTTGTTGTTAGTGTCATGTTCTTGTTTGTTATTGTCAAGACTAAAAAGGTTACCAAGTGTTGGTCATGTGTCATAACAAATTTCAGGTATTCGGTAAATTATTAATGTATGTCAAGAAATCTTCTAGGTCACTTTCTTGTCCCTGCCATATACAGAAGCAGTTGTCAATATATCTTTTCCAAATGAATATATTCTCTTTAAAGATGTTATCTGTACTGTATATATATTTTGTTTCAAAGTTGTCCGTTACAATGTTTGCATAGCTGGGGGCCATAGAGGACCCCATAGCAGTGCCTTTGCATTGTCAACAATGTTGATTTTCAAAATTTAAAAACATTTTTGTAAGGACAAGTTCTGCTAAATCTAGTATATAGTCATTAGGTGGATTAATATTATTTTCTCTTTCTTTCAGTTTTTCTTTTAATGCTTCAATTCCTATTGTATGAGGAATACTGGTGTATAGATCTGTTATGTCATGAAAGCTAATGTTCAACTACAACAAAGAGAAGAACATTTATTTGGGACCACAGTTTAACAGGTGGGAACAAACTGTTTATTCATATACTGCATTTTGTATAACAAAACATCAACATATGACAATAATTTATAGCCTTGCACTGGATGAAAGTGACACTGTTAAATTCCTTTATTATTATACATGAATTTAAAATTTAAAAGAAATGATGTGCTATTTTATTTTGTGTTGTACTTTTCTCCCTTGGCACACCTGAGCTGCTCCCATATCTCGGCATCCTGTGGGACTCCAGCCGACGTCCAAATCTGTACACTCCCAGCCTTGCCTTCTAACTCCTGTGGCTTTCCCCACTCAGTAGGGTGGTGGGGAGTCCCCTACTCACCCACTCAGTATGGATCCAGTTCAGGCAAGGCAGGAGCCGGAGATCACATGGATGGCCATCAAGCCACATGGTCGGGTTGCCATCTTATTCCTGGTTTTCTCCCTCAGGGCAGAGGAGCATGCAATGCTATCAGAGAATGTACTGCCTACAGCACATCCAGAGGCAGCTCCTCTGCCTCCCCTGTAGTTTCAGAGTCAGTGTGCCTACCCCCAGCCACCACTAGGGGCCAGGCAAGCACCAACAACTGGGAGCCCCCCACCCCAGAGAAGGAGAGCTGTCCGAGGATGCTGCATCCTTCTCCACCCCTGCCAACCCCCATCGACCCATGCTCTCTCCCAAACATGGGTCGTCAGCGTGGCACGAGGTAAGGCATCCAGTGCCTCAGCCCTCAGTGCCACCAGGCTGGCTATGATATCTTGTTTGAGTTAAAAGAAATATATTTGTTTGCTATAAAGAAAAAAATCTGTTCACATATAAAATGAATGTAATCTTCCAACATCAGACTATATATATTGGGTATCATAATTTATGAGAATTTTCACCTATAATTATTATTTATGATCAGATCCTGAAGAAGCAGTGAGTAAACTGTGAAATGTTGATGTAAAGCATTACTCTTAAGAGTTCTTAAAGTGATGATAAGAAAAATATTAAAAGATTTTTTGTTTCTAAAACTGTCTCCGGTGAGTGGGTCGACTCTTCTCCAGTTCTGTGCATGAGTTTTGCTGAGGCTTACTGGAGCACGATCCCTCCTGGAGTATTCTTTATATTCTTTATATTATAGGTATATCTATACTGCTATCCTGTGGTTTCCTATACAAGGATGTATGCCCATGGGGGGGGTTTCGGGCTCGGGCTTCATTGCCCTAATTAGCTCCCGAGATGGGGATACATCTGAGTGTTCCACCCTTACCAATAGTTTGTTGAATATAACACAATAGGATGGTTATTGTAAGGAGATCACATTTACTATCATGTTATGGCACCTAAAGGTCTCTGACAGCAAGGCAGGAATGGTGTGTAGTGAATGCAGGTAGGAATTTGGGAGATGTCTGGGTTTAGGAGGGTTTTAACTTTTGTGAGTCTTTTTTGCATGTTCTTTTGCAGCTTGTTAATTGGTTTTGCTAGCTTCCTAATGATGTGTTAATTGTGTTACCAGCATTGTCCCATTAATTGATTAGTGTAGGTGCATACAGGAGCTGTAATTGTTTGATTAGTACAGATATGTAGCTGTAATTGTTTGATTTGTGCAAGTATATACTTTTAATTGACAGATTAGTCACAGGTATACAAGGAAGTAAATGATGGCCTTTTCTATGGGGAAAACATTCCCATCCATGCAATAGAGTGGACCAGCCAGAGGGTGTGGATAGGATGAGGATGGACCTTAAAAGGTTAGAGGAATGGTCTAAAGCTTGGCAACTTGGGTTCAATGTGAAAAAATGTAACATTATGCACATAGGAAGCAGAAACCCGGGGGTAACATATGAACTGGGAGGAGCACAAATGGCAGTTACGCAGCAAGAAAAGGACCTGGGAGTTGTTATTACAGATGACCTAAAGGTGGCTAGGCAATGTGAGGTGGCAGTGGAGAAGGCTAGCCATTTGACTGGATGCATAGGGAGGGATATTACCAGTAGAAAGAGGGAGATCGTATTGCCCCTTTACAAGACACTAGTGAGGCCTCATCTCGAGTATGGCAATCATTTTTTGTGGCCTCACCTAAAGAGGGACTTAAACAGACTGGAGGTGGTGCAAAGGAGGGCTACAAGAATGATGAGGGGTCTGCAGGGGATACTAAATATGTATTCCCTGGAGGCAAGGAGGGAGAGGGGTGACATGACAGAGATCTTCAAATATCTCAAGGGCATAAACAAGGTACAGGGGAGAGTGTTTTTCAAAGGAAGAGATGCCAAAGGATGAGGGGTAGGGGCAAGCACAATTACTAGCTTTAAGAATGCATGGAACAAACACACAGGGATTCTGGGACTTAGGGGTGGGATTTCCAGAATAGGAGTTAGAATGGGGGTCTCTTGCTAGGTTGGTCTTGATTAGGCAGACTAGGTGGGCCTTGTGGTCCTTCTCTACCAACAGCTTGTATGTATGTACAGTATGTATTTATGGCCCGGTTTCCTGGTCTGCCTAGTATCCCATCCCCCTAGGTCTGACATCTTCCTTCTGTCTTACTTCCATTCACAATTTCATCCCTTATTCTGCCCTCTTAGAGTTAATACGCTCTACCCGCCTACTGTAGCTTTGTACTTAATTCTGTACAGTGGTGCATCCAACATGTAAATAATGCTGTAATCTTGTATAACCATGTTGCCTTGTACATACTTGCATTTTTTTTGCTTTTGTATTCGTGTAACCAATGGTTTTGTTATCTGTAATGTTCCTGTCGTGTTTCTCACCCCTGTGTTTGTCCCTCCCTGGGTCACACCTGGAAATGAGTCTCGGCTCAGTGTGCCTTTCTCGGTTATCAACTTTTAAATAAATAAAAAATGTATGTATGGTAGATAGATAAACAGACAGAGAGACAGACAGACAGACAAACAGATAGATAGATCGATAGATAGATATGAGAATAAATCATGGGTATGTGTGGTATACAAGGAAATATACCCACCAAGGGGAGCTAGTTAGATAATAAGGTCACGTGCCCAAAAGGTGAGTGTCTTTATTATCTTATTAGCCCCCAAGATGGGTATATGGCCTTGTATACCACATGAAATGCTGAACGATATATAGACTGAGACTATTGGTACATGTCTGAGACCGAATTATAGGATAAAACAAAAATGGCAAGCAGACAAGTGCCAACAATTTCCAAGGGAAGGAGCTAGCCAGGTAGGCTTACAATGAGTAATGCTGGGAGACAATGTAAACAGAGCACTGAGCAGTAAAGACTTGGAGCTTAACTAGTTGCCAATGTACTGGTTATGACTGCACTAAGGCAGTGGCTGAGCAATGCAAGTAGATTACAAGTACAGCAAAGCTGGTGGGGTGAAACAGAAGCCTGAAAACAATGCTACAAGAATCTGAGCTGTTAGTACAGGAGAGGCACTAGGACCCCAGAGCAGTGTCACCAATTCATGCAGATGGCAATGGAGCAGCACCTAAAGGGTCTACCTTTCCTATCACTGCCCCTCTGAGTACTGGATTAAAGGAAAAATTTCTCCTGGCTGGCAGCAAACTTGAGGAGCAGGAGGAACCCACACCCTACACTTGAGTACAAAACACAAAAATGGAAGCAAGCAGACTGACATGATGGGGAGAAGAGCCCAAAAAGCAGGCCAGCAACAGACAGGAGCAGTCAAGGGGCTACAACAGCAAGAAGAGAAGCAGGGATGCCTGAGAGCAGCCACATGGCAGCAAGGTAAGGGGGGGGAGCAAGAGAAAGCCACTGTAAGGCAGGCACAACAAAAAAACAGAGTGCCCAAGGGACACTTGGACATGCATGGAGGCAAGCATGATGTGGTCACCTACTGCCCTTCCGAACTGCAGGCAGTGCCTTACAATAAGCCTTAATTTTCTCCCCTTCACTGCAGAAAGAGATATGGAGGGCAGAGTCCTGATTGTAAAGGGTATTACTGATGGCCAGGACATGCTACTTATTAATTTGTACAGCACCAATAAGGACAAACCAGACTTTTTTATAAACATAGCAGAACACTGTCAAAATTCTGATCTTCGAACATTATATTAGCAGGAGATATGAATACCCCTATATACCCATTTTTGGATAGGACTAAACCTCCTTTGAGCTTCTCCCAAAAACATCCCTAGCATTGTTTTATTTATTTTGTTTTTGTTAACCAGGTAGGTGCACTAGTCATACAATGCCTATTTTTAGGCACAACTCAAGACAGTACAAGTTAACACCATTACAATAAGAACAGAGTTGCAATGTGGTACAGCTGTGTCAAGCATAATGTATTTACTCATACAGTACTACAAAAGGAACAACAATTGGGCAAACCAAGTACAAGTGCAGACACAGGAGGTAAGCAGATACTTTCTCAAGTCACTCCCGAAAAGAGTACGAGAAGGGATATTATGAATGGTCACAGGATGAAGATTCCAAAACTTTGGTGCCAAAGAGGAGAAGGCTTGTTCTCTCATTAGCAGGTGTATGCAAAGAATTTAATCTGTAAGATACCTGATGCTAAAGGCTGAGACTACACTTATTGCAGTGCATAAGTTGATACATGTAGCAGTCTTTTCTATATCTCTGTGCCTCATCCACTGATTGCTGAGCTAGATGAAGTCACTGTTGGCAACATAGTTGTGTCAAAGACAACGCTCCTGGCCCGGTGGTGCTGAGGGTTGAGGCGCTGGATGCCACACCTTGCGCTGCGCTGGTGACCCGGCTCCCGGAATAAGCCTAGGTCAGCGGGGGTCGGCGGAGAGGGTGAAGGATTGAGCTTCCGCTGGACTGCTCTCCTTCCCTGGGTAGGGGGGCTTGCTGCCATTGGTGCTTGGGTGGTCTCTAGTGGTGGCTGGGGATGACGCAGTACTACAGGCAGTTGAGGGGGATGCACTGGGGCCAACGCCAGGAAGGTGTGTGTGTGTGGAAGCGTGCACACCCCTGTCCCTTGGCGGCACTGCACACCTCATGCATCATGGGGAACCAGGAAGAAAATGGGGAAAATTCAGCACTGGTTGTGGCGGCATGATGGCCATCTTCAATGGGAGCATATGGCGCCAAGGTTACGCAGCAACAATAAATCGGTCTCAGCGGAGTGGAGGGGGTCTCACATTGCCTCACGGGGGTAAGCCCAGGTACTAGCTAAGTGGACTAGAATAGGAGCCAGAGGTCCTTGAGATGGCGGCCGGAAGACCCGAGGGAGATGCCAGAACGTGGCAGAGGTAGGCAGACCAAGGCCGAAGTGGAGAAAAATGAATAACAAAAAAAAAAAGAAAATGCCCCTGTATCAGCCTGTGCAATATTCTCAGAATCACAAAAGCTGCCTAATATCTGGAGGTCTAATACTGTGGCTCATTCCTGAAAAAAAGACCCACAGTTAGAGATGTACAAAGCTGGCAAACTTCACCTTGTGAAATTATTTGCAAAGTTTGTCAAATTCACAAAGTGCTAACTTTGCAACATTTTTGGTAGGCGAAATTGCACTTTTCAGTAGAAGTCAGCAAATACACAGGTGAAGTTACAGCTTTGTAATGACTTTGCCTGACTTCACCTGACAAAGTGCAATTTTTTTGAGGAAAATTCAATGCAAAGTGGCAAAGCGGTGAAGTGAGCTAGTCGAGAAATTATTCCTGAAGGTGAATTTCGCAACTTTGTGCGACCTTTGACGGCAAAGTAAAACTTTGAAACATCTCCACCCACAATTTCTAGCTTGGCTAAGAATAGACATGGAAGAATTCTTTGAAATAAATGATAATACCATCTCACATGTGACAATGTGGGATGGGATACTTTTAAAGCCCTCATAAAAGACATCTAATCTCTTCCACTAGTGCCGAGAAGAAGAAGAAAAGAAATGCTGAAATCATGACCTTAGAGAAACTTCTTAAAACTGAGGAGGAGGAATGTAGAATGGGTGGCTGGAACAATGTTACCCTTTTAAGAGAAAATGATGGTTGTAAATACTCCATTAACACAGCACTAAACTGGAAGGTAGAACTTGCCCTCTTCAGAATGAGGCAGTGTTTCTGAGGGGATTGGGGGGGAGACCAGGAAGGTTTATATAAATTTAAAAGGATTACAGGTAAACAACAGATGCTGAAATAATACACAACTCAGGGGCAGTAATTACTACACACAGTAAAATGGTTGAACTGTTTAACACATTTTACCAAAAATGCTACTGTATACATCTGTACCATGGTATCTGTTGCCTCCCTTGAAAACCTGCAAGCCTTTTTTAAAAAGCTAAACATACCTAATGTCACAGACCATGTGTCCACAACCTGCCAGTATCCCCCTCACACCAGCTTGATACAGGGCTCCACCCTAGTTCACCATGTACAGTGCCCTGTGCCCATACTCACCACTCTGCATAGCTGGCAAACCCCAGACACCTGGACCCATGTGAACAGTCACCAATTCCCTTGGATAAAACCATGGCCAACTGTTCAAAATTCACGTGGAGTGTGGTCTTGCTTTCCATTCTTTACCTTATCATTTACGAGTATAAAGGATTACTACGCTCAGATTAGCTATGATAG
Organism: Neoceratodus forsteri; assembly: GCA_016271365.2. NCBI lineage: Eukaryota > Metazoa > Chordata > Ceratodontiformes > Ceratodontidae > Neoceratodus > Neoceratodus forsteri. Next base: position 394,295,075 of record CM028131.1, on the reverse strand, counting down.
CATGTCTTTTCAACAGAATGGATTCCTCAGAGATCCGCAGAGCATTTTAGACACAATCACTTTAAATATTTGCTTTAAATAAGGCACTGACTCACATGCTCATCACTCTCAAGAAGACGACATAGTGACGTCCAAATACAACTAACATGTGATAGTCCTAGGCTCCAGGAAGTGTGACGGTCAGTGGGAGAAAAAATTCAAATAGTGTTTGCAAATTAATTGCATTTTTGGGACCGCACTAGTAGAAATGAAATGTTTCCTGGATTTATGCTTCGAACTGTCTAATGCTGCAGCACTGAGATGAAATAAAAAGAAATACATTGGTTGAAGCTGAAGACTGGTAAGCTACTTGAGTACCCCATTCGAGTGCTGACTCCGCCCCCCCCCCATTATGACAGGTGTATGTTACAGATTTAAATAATGCCCTAGTATTCACACCGAAGTGCTTGCTTAAAGTGCAGATTTTGAGCCACTATCCATGTGCTATGTGTGATCGGCAAAGTACCCCTTTCACAATATATATCCAGTCACTTATATTTTAAAAAATAGTTGCTATTTTTTTACAAAATGTATTCCAAAGTAAACAAGGTTAAACGGTGAATAAGGAAAAACATATGGAAATAAATATTTTAAACAGTAAATGCAAATACATAAATCTAGATAGATTTAGGCTTAAACTTAGAGGTAGAAATGTTAGATTAGCAAACAGAAAATATGTGACCAGTTCTTACCCAAAAATGCCTTCTCTTATTAATCCCATCACAAGATAGCCTGACAATTTAGGGCTCTGTTATAAACCTTCATTGTTCTGTTTCCTGAAAGCCACAATTAGTAGTCTAATGTCTCAGTTCCACTCTCCTTTCTCTCTTTGCCCGATAGACATTTTTTATTTGCAGAGATGAAAAGAGGGTAGTCCCTTAATCAGAGTTATGACTGCGTTTGAGGCTCATTGAGGTGTGAGGAGCTTTTCCTCCCAGGCAACACCTTGCATGGTTTGGAAAACACCATCACCTCACAGACATACATTTGGCCTTCAATAAAATTCCCACACTGAGACATTCCAATGTTTGGCCTGTTAAATACAGCATTTAAACAAATGCATACGATTAGAACTTATGTTTATGAATAAAAATTATACACATTTGCAGCGCAGACCATCAGGATGTAACACAATACTGCAGAATTCCATGTTACTGCAGAAAACAAGTCAGTTTCAATGTCAGTTTATTCAAGTGATGAGATGCCAAATTTTTTAAAACTCCAGCCCTTACTCCTAACCTGGTAGCAGCTTCTTCCCTGGCTTCTCCTCCATCTCACCCTGTGCCCGCTCCCACTGCCCCCTGCCTTCAATGTGGGCTTGAAATAAAAGTCAAACTCCATGGAATTTCCCTGGGAGCTTTTTTAAACTCCACAATTTGAAATTTTATAAAACCTTTACATTTCAAGTATTTGAAATCTTCTAACATTGTATAATGTGCACAAGAACAAACAATGCTAATAACAGTATAACCCACCTATTGAGGACCAAACTAAGACTCCGTCCTTAATATTACGGTATCCTATTGGTTGTGTAGCACATATGAAATCACCGCAGGGACAATAATAAAAAAAAAAACTTGAGCACAATGTATAGCAATAGGCATCAAACCATGAAATAAAAATAACTTCACAATTCCCTGGCATTTTGAGCCAACACACTACTTTTACTCACAATAATATGAAATGAATGAAAAATATTTTTTAGAAGTGTCTGTATGTAAGCATCATGACCTCAACAGTACTATAGCAGAGTTTGGACCCAGTCCCAGCCTGCCTGCCACTCAGCTGCTCTGTTCCCAACAACAACAACACCATAGCGCAGCAGTCATCTACTTACTTGAGGACTGTACCTTAGGCTGTGCAGTCTCAGTTGATTTTGTTGTGTAGAACTGGGTTGTGACTATTTCACCCCAGCCAAATGCCATTGCTAGTGCACCGATGAGTTTGCCTCAGATTCAAACTTCTTCACTTCAGGACAGTTCACCACCTGGACCAACGAGCTGTGACAGTGACCACCGGTGACCCGACTGACAGCAACAAATGGCATAGAAACACAAAACAGAGCTCTCTGCGTGGCCTGCCTGCATGATGCTGAATGCTCAATGCACTTTACCTGCATTTAGTGCCACCCAAGACACAGGCACTCCTTTAGGCCTGCCACCTATTTTTTTCAGCCAAGGCAGAGGACATGACTGGGAGGGGAGGGAGGACCCAAACACTTATGGCCATTTCCAGCATGTCCTTTGGAAAGCACCAGGACTAGATGGGCTGCCATAGATGTATATAAAGTAGTAGCTCCTTTCTTGGTCCGAAAGCTAATCTGGGTATACCATGCTGCACAAAAAATTAGAACTCTCCCTCAGACAATGACCACAGCCCTTTTATCTGTTATTCCAAAACTTGGAAAGGACCTCACCATAATAGGCAGCTACCAACCCAATTCCTTTAATTAACATTAATAAAAAAATAACAAATACAAATTCTCAAAGGCCTTAGCAGCACAGGTCATGTGCTTGCAATATGATACACATAGACTGAAGGATTTTGTTCCAGGAAGGCACTGTTCTGACAACTTAAGGTCATTATTGTTACACATCTCGCACAAGAGTCCAGTGCCACACTCACATTACTTTCACTAAACGCTGTATATACCTTTGACTGGGTGGAGTAATCCTCCTTGAACTGAAAGAGCTACTGGGTCACTTGAATTTCAGTTCAAATTTCCTAAACTAGAGATTTCTGTCTTATATCAAATGAAGATTAAGTGTGCCATGTTAGAGCACACAAAAGCATGAAAGAAACAGAGTTTCTTTATTTTCGAAACACTGAAACTTAGACTTTTTAAGACAGATAAGGTGCTTGGCCCATGTAGTCTGCCCAGTTTTCCCCACTTATACTGTCACTGTAGACCCTACCTGAACTCGGGTTATGTCCCCCCACACACACACACTTTTCTACTAAGATTCCTTTGTACCTATCCCATGCATGTTTGAAGCCCACCACTGTTTTCACTCCCACCACCTCCAAAGGTAGACTGTTCCAGGTGTCCACCACTCTTTCAGTGAAGAAGTGCTTCCTCACATCCTTTCTAAACTTCCCCCCTTCCAGCATCATTGCATGCCATCTTGTCCTGATGAATCTTCTCCTCTGAAAAATATTTCCTTCCTATACCTTGTTCACCCCCGTGAGGTATTATAGGTCTGTCATTTCCTCCCTCTCCCTCCTCTCTTCCAATGTGCACATATCGAGATTCCTCAGTTTTTCCTTACAGGGCTTTTAATGCAACCCCCTGCACCATTTTAGTTTCCCTCCTCTGGACAGCCTCTACTCTGTCTATGTTCTTCCTGAGATGTGGTCTACAGAACTGGATGCAGCATTCCAGGTGGGGTCTCACCAGTGATCAATGCAGTGGCAATACCACCTCTCACCTTCTGCTAGTGATAACCCTCCCCATGCACCCCAGCACCCACTGGCCCTGACTACTGCCTTGTCACACTGGCCTGCCAACCTGAGCTCATCAAATATAATAACCTCAAGGTCTCTTTCCTGCTTTGTGTCTACCAATACCTTCCCCCCATTTTATACATCCTCCCCCCATATTTCTATGCACTAGGTGCATGATTTTGCACTTCTTTGCGCTGAAACCCAGCTGCCATACCCTCAACCACCTCTCAAGTTTTCTCAGGTGTCTACTCATCCCCTTCACGCCCTCTAGAGTAGCTACCCTATTGCAGTTTTTGGCATCACCTTCAAAGAGGTATACTTTTCCTTACATCTCATCTGCAATGTTGTTTATGAAGACATTAAAGAGGACTGGTCCCAGCGCTGTGCCCTGAGGTAACCCACTGCTCACTCGCCTGCATTAGAGTGAGTGCCGTTTACCACCACTCTCTGTCACCTATCCATCAATTAGTTCATTACCTAGTTAACCACCTTGGGTTCCACCCCTAAACTGCCTAGTTTTCCTTATTAGCCTCCTATGTGGTATGCTGTTGAAAGTCTTGCTCTTGTCTAAGTAGACCACATCCACCGTCCCACACTGATCTATTTCCCTGATCACCAAGTCAAAGAAATTGATCAGGTTTATCTGACATGACTCCCCTACCACCCCCCAAAGAATCCATATTGCCTCAGGTCTTGTAACCTGCTGAACTCAAGATACTCCACTGGCCTTTCTCTTAAGAGTGCTTCCATCAATTTCCCCACCACTGAGACTAGACTGACCAGTCTATAGTTGCCAGCACCCTCTCTGCTGCCACTGTTATGGAGTGAGACTACATCTGACCTCCTCCACTCCTCTATAACCACTCCTGTTTCCAGTGGCATCGTGTTAGATGAGGCTAACTCCATCATCACCCTTCGCACTCTGCCCATGAGGTAGGATCTAAACCAGTTGATGACATTTCTGGTTAATCCACACCAGTACCACAGGCAGTCTAGCAGCACCTCATGGTCCATGGTGTCAAACACCACTGAGAGATCAAGGAGAACCAAGATGGTACATTCTGTCCTGTCTCTCACCATTAGGAGATCATTTAGCACCTTCACAAGGGTGGTCTCTGTGCTATGACTGGCCCTGAATCCAGACTGCAAACATTCATAAGTGGCAGAGGCAGCAAGATGTGTCTTGAGCTGAACTGCCACCACTTTCTCTAAAGCCCTCCCTTAAAATGGGAGGCTTGAGACCGGTCTGTAGTTGAGACACTCCAGGTCCATTGAGGGTTTCTTCAATAGGGGTCTAAGCAAGGCCTCTTTCAGTGCCATACGAAAGACCCCACTCCTCAAGAAACTCCAGACAATCTCAGCCATCAAAGATCCTATCAGGCCCACACGTCCAACTAGAAGTCAGGTTGGACCTGGGTCTAGATTGCAATATGTTGGCTGCAGTCTTGAGACTATCTCAGTCTCCTCCTCCACTCCGGCTGAATCAAACTCAGCCCATACAAGAGGGGTGCCCTGGCACAACTCAGGCCAAAGCCCACAGGTCCTATGAGCGACACTGGAAAAGATCTCTGCCCTGATAGAGGACACCTTGTCAGCAAAGAACAGAGTAAACTCCTTGCACCTTGTGCTTGAACTTGCTCCTCGCACCCGGAGACAGGCTGGGTGTAATAGCCCGTCTGCCATGCAGAAGAGCTGAGCTGGTCTGTTCATTGCAGCAGCAATCTCCCTAGACAAAAAAATCTGCTTTCTTTCAGGAGATTGCCCCCTGATAGTCACCATTATGTGACTTCAAGGCCAATTTGTCCCCCATCAGCCCAGATCTCCTCCAACGCCGCTCCAACCTCTGACCCTGTATCTTTAACTCCCTGAGCTCCCCATCAAACCAAGGGGGCCTCTGGTGAGTGGATAAGGGTCAGACACGAATGGGTGTGATCGAGTCCACAGCCCTGTTATAGGCCACCACTGCCTCCTCTGGTCCGGTTGCACATAAAGCCCCCATACCTAAATTTAAACCACTGATTCATTGCCTGTAAAGTGAACACACATTCAGTGTACCACTGAGCTATACGTAAGGGAGCTGCATTTCCTATAGTGTAGAGTTTATGTCATGCCCTGCAAAACAGGTGACTGGTGATCTAATCCCAGCAGGCAATTTACCTTCACAAGTTGTTGTTCTCAGCTAAATTTATTTATCATATAATTTGCTATTCCAACTCCACCACACCACCATGAATCGCCACTCATAGAAACATAGAAACATAGAATATGATGGCAGATAAGGACCGCTTGGCCCACCTAGTCTGCCCATTTCCCTACCTAACGGATAAGCTGCAGATCCTAGTTAACCAACAGTCTACTTCCTCCTACCCCCCACTAGAATTGCCTTATGCCTGTCCCATGCATTCTTGAATTCCCCCACTGATTTTGACTCTATGACCTCCTCAGGAAGGCTGTTCCATGCATCCACAACCCTCTCTGTGAAGAAATACTTCCTCACATTACTTCTGAGCCATTCTTCCCCCCCCCCAATCTTCAAATTGTGCCCCCTTGTTTTTGCACATCTCTTTCTGAAACATGCTACCCTTTTGGACTTTGATTCCCTTGAGGTATTTGAAAGTTTCTATCATGCCTCCCCCCCCTTTCCTCGAGGCTATACACCTTAAGCTCTTTTAGTCTTTCTTCATATGTCTTCTGTTGCAGACCCTGCACCATTTTGGTTGCCCTCCTTTGGACATCCGCCATCCTGTCTATGTCTTTGCGGAGATGGGGTCACCAGAATTGCACGCAGTACTCCAGAAGGGGTCTCACTAAGTGAGTTTACTTCACACAAAAAAATGCTTGCCTCCCTGCCAGGATTTGAACCACTAAAACTTTGCCTGCTAAACAGATACACATTCAATGTGTCACTGAGCTACAGGTAAGAGAGCTGCAGTTCCTATGGTGGAGAGGTTTTGTCACAACCTGCAGAACGGGTTACTCAAATTGTATTCAAACCTAAAGAAGCCTTAGCCAAGACTAATTTAATTGACTGCAACATACTGTAGAACTAAGTTCCATTAGGTAGGTAGGTAGATAAATTTATTGTATGACAAGTTTTGTCTTATACAAACATGAACAATTTACATTTAACATTTAAACAAATCAAATGTTACAGCATTACACACTATAAAAAATCATATTCATAAATATTAAACATCTAATATCAGCTTCTATCTTACACCAGTAGTATTGCACATTACTCAGATTAATTGCACAGTTAATGGAGGACATACATGCTATTGTACTTTCTTATTGTACAGGCAGTGAACATATTTACTTTTACATGTTCTTATTTTGGTTTCTGTTAGTCTGTGTTCTCTTCATCAGGCTCACTAAGTATTACATTTTTCTATTGTCTTTAGGTGTAATTTATATTTTTATATTACCTTTAAAAACTGTCTCCAATATTTTTACAGAGTTGGAATTCAGTAAATAACTTGTCATTTCACTGGTATTCATCTTTAGTTGTCCTAATGTTTCTCCTAGTATTTTCTTGCTAAATTTCTCATATAATGGACACATTAAAAGCAGATGCCCAATATTATCCTCAGCAATTCCACATTTACACTTGCTATTGGAGCTATTGCTCTTCATAATGGCTTCCAAGTGTTCACTTTTGTAGCATTCAAACCTATATCTTGTGAACAGTTGTCTACATCTTGGATTCTTTATTAGTGTTATATACTGTTCGTACTTGAAATATTGTTTATTTTGTGTCAACCAAAGACTTATTTTATATTTTCTACATTTCTCCATATCTTTTTGCCTATAGTTATCCCAGATTCTGGTTTTTACATTTATTTGTGTTCCTTCAAATGGCCTAATTAAGGATTCTGTTATAATAGGTTATAATATGAAGTAATCCATTTTTTCAGCAGTCTCTATTATAGAGAATATTATTTTGTTGTTTTGATATTTTAATGCCTCAAGCACATTCTTGGTATTCTGTTCTGGTGCATACCATACACTTTGATCCAGTATAATACTAATTTTTCATTTATCTAGCATTCCAAAGGTAATGGACCTAATTCTGCTCGTATTAGCTGAAATTTGCTATTTAGCTCTGCTGACATCCTTCATTACATCAGCGATGACCTCTAAGAATTTCTTTCATACAGCAAAAGCTGTAGTGACGAAGAAAAAAATGTGCAATACAGGGGATCAAACCCAGGCATGTGTAGTTCTAAAACCCTGTGCCTAGACCTAAAAGTCCTATCACTAACATCATCAGTGACATCATGCAGCTGAATAATTCATACTGAATGTAACTTTCAACTTGACTAAGTACACAAAAGAGTATGCATGAGGACAATAGGTACTAACAACCATGCTGTTGTCACCTAAAAAGGGTTTCACAGTTATTTGAATTCTTCCCAAAATGCAAATTTTCATATTAAAGGGCAATACATGATCACAAAAAAGGTTTTTCTCAACTGTTTATATTACCACTCCCCAGCACTGGTTAGGATAAACAGACTTTAATAACAACAGCTTATTCATCTCAATTCAGCCGTCAAAAACATTATTTCAATACAGAAACAAACATCAGCTTTCATACAAATGACTACTACAGGATTTAATATTATCTCCTCCACCTGCAAACACATCTATAACACCATACATAACAACCTTCAGAAACTTAGAGCATGTACCTTCAGACTTATTAGAAGTAATGCGCTTTATCATAAAACATAATTTGACAGAAAGAAGCCACTAACCTGTAGAAAACAATTCCAAACTTAAAAACAGCTCAGACATTGTGCCATGACACATTCACACATTATCCCAAAGTTATATGGCTTTGGGATCATGCGATTGTGAAGGAGTTAAAGGTGGCTACCATCTGCGTCTGTGTTTTGAGAGCTTCATCTTTGAGCTTCTGTGCTTTTCTTTGTTTGCAAGTGGCTTGTAAGTGGCATGCTTGATTCAAATTATATTTTGTGATTGTTGAAAAATAGGCACATTAGTTTTACTGAGTCTAAAGATATATGCTGCCACTTATCCTTCTGTGCATTGTGAAAGTTTCATACCTTATCATCTGTGCTTTTGTCTCTGCTCAGAAGTACATTTCTGCAGGTAAGTGGCTTGCTTCTGTCAAATGTTTTGTGGTTGTTGTAAAATAAGCATGATCGTTTCACTGAGTCTGAAAATGTGTGCTGCCATTTATACAGATTTTTCTTTTGTACAGTAGGAAGTTTATAGATGTTTGACTTGGGGGATGGCTGGAGACAACATGGAGAAAATGGTTTGAAAACCCAGCTGCTGAAAGTTAGGTACATGCTGCTTGTTTGCTGTATTGAAACAATGTTTTAAAAGCAGCAATTAATGATTCATTTTATTTATTCATTTATGATATTGCATTTTAGTTGTATTTCTGTGTGTGCATGTGTGTGGGCAAAACTGTTAAGAACCCATTTTTATGAATCTGAGCTTGAGATTAAAGTAAGAAATTTAAATAAGTTATCATGTTATATAATTGATGATAAGTTTATTGATGATGCCACAATTGTTTAACATGTGTCACAGGTTTAAGTAGTATGTTATGGGCCAGTAAACATGTGATTTTCATACTAGAAAAAGGCCTAACCTTGTATTATGTATATAGTCATTGCCAATGACTATATTATGGCATCAATTATGGTGGGGACACAAAGTTTTCAAGTAGAGAAATGTGATATTAGGGTAAAAAAAAGGCAGCTGACCCTTTGTGATTCTGTGGTGCAGTGTTCCATGTGTTGTTTTTTTATTTATATTTGTGTTGCCCGGCATCCCCTAGCCTCGTGAATGGGCTCGCCAGGCTCCAGCAACCTGCCCCCTCATACTTGGGACTTGCCCCCCCCCAAGTGAGGACACCAGCAGCGGATTTAGGTAACCAGAGGGGATGGCTCTGGAGCTGGCTCATTAGTGGAAGCCGGCATTTTTTGGTGCTGTGATTCCCTTGAGGGTGGGGATGTGCAATGATGGCCTGCGTTCACCCTGCTCCGGTACATGCTGGCGTTGATTGTTGCAGTACCACTGGCCTCCACTAAGGATCTGCATTGTGCTGGATACTCAACCTCACCTCCCCCAAAGTAGAACAGCAGTCCAGCAAACATTCTATCCTACTTCCCTTGGTCGGCCCTCTGACTCCTGTATCCGTTCCCAAACCCAGGTCATTGGCATTGCAGATGGCAGCCATGCCTCTGCACCAATGGGCCAGCTGTTCCATGTGGTTTGAATGATCACACAGTGCTCCATTGACATAATGCTTATATCACGGAGGGCATTTAGAGGGTAGGATGGGAAGGGCTAGGACCCTGGTTGGACAGATTCCAGGGTTGGTTAAGGAACTCGGACAGACTGATGGATCATTGGTCTTTTTCTGCTGTCATTGTTCATGCTTCTATCAGCACTGTCTTCTTCAACACAGCAATTTTCTCATGCAATAATGTTTGGAGAAAGGGTGCTGAACTTAAAGTAATGCCAACTCTGTTTCTCATAATCCTTCAGAGCCTGAGGAACACCACACTACAGATTCACAAGAGTCAAGGGAATACTGAAGGTTTCTGTTGCCAAAATAGTTTTTTGCCATTCATTTCCTTACCTTTTTAAAAGACATTTGATAACAGAGGCATTTACTTTGTATTGATTAATGAAGTACAAACTTGGATATCTTGGGGCTCATAGGTGAATGTAACTCTACTTAAAGAGTTACTGAGGCCTCAAAGAAAACCTTAAAAGGCATAATAATTAGGTACAATTCTGCCTGCATTCCATTTATATTTTATGTATTTCTCCTCCCCATTATTTATTACTTAAGAAGTTTGCATAAATATACGATCTTTATCCTTAGAGTTTCTTAAGAGTCCATCTGCCTCTATAGCTTACTCCCTACTTCAAGTCATAATCCTCTGTTGTGACATTGCAATCCATTGCCACTTGAGTAACTGTGATGTGATAAGCAGTGCTCCATGACTTCAGGTAGGGAGAAAGCAGCAGGAATAGACAAACTCTTCAGGAGCAAAGATCCTGTTTTCATACAGATGACCTCAGTAATAAACAATGTGGATGAGTAATACAGCACTAATGGGAAATACAAGCTGGACTGTGTCAAAATATTAGGTTTTGTTAAAGTCCTCCTGAACGTGTCAGCAGCTCTTTAAAAGGAACATGTGTGATTTTAACATTGACTAGGAAAATTGCAGATCTACAGCAGAATAGATTAAAAAATAACTTGCCCTCCTTAAACATACAGAAAATGATAGAGGACTCTCCAATTAATTTTGCTTTGAAAACAGGAAACCATATAGTGCAACAATCAATTGGCTTTTGAGTAATTGACCTCACAATATAAAATACAGAGATTTCCTACCTGACTCAATTTCAGACCATTGCTTTATTTTCTGAATGCAAAAAAAAAAACAGAATCAATGTTAGCCCAAGACTTATAAAAACTCATAGTGTTAAAAAATGAATGAGGAGGGACTTCTGGTTTACTTGGCTTTTTTTTTTTGGAATTGTCCAGTGCTGATAAGGCTGCTAACTATTTGGCATCATGATTTGCAGCAGCATTTGTAGTAAATACATCCTTGCCCAGCCAGAGAGTGAAGGGCAGCTTCTCTCCCTGGCCAACCAAAAGAGCTATGTGCAAAATAAAAAGTAGAAATAAAGTTGGGAACACTTTCAAATTGGTTGGGGATCACATACTTACTGTTAAAATATAGACAACTGAGTAGCTTATTAATAAAAAGAATTAAAATTGGCAAACTCTCTTATTTTCAAACACAACAGTTTAAACATGTAAGTAACTGTAGATCTATATATGTATTGCTCAGCAATTTCTGTAAACCTGAGGATAGGTTTAAACTAAATACTATTAATATGGGGAAGGACAATTTACATAACAGGTTTGTTCAACACTAACAACCTGGCTGGCAGTAGCTGACATCATCAACTCCCGAATCTGTAAGTCATAGGATGTCATGCACGTACTGTGTTTTTCTCGAGTTGTCTCCAACAGAATATAAGTTTCAGGGCATGCCACCTGCCAGGAAAGGTGAAAGACATTGTTGGTGCCTTGTTCCAATTTCAGTTTCAGAGATTCTAACAATGGTGCCGGAGGCAGACCCTTCTCCCACAGAAATACCGGAGGTGGTATGGCAGTTCGGGATACAGGAAATTTATGACTGGTACAGCTCTATGTTGCACTCTCAACATGGAAGAGGTATGTAGGTAGCTTTGCCACATTTCTCTCATTCTGCAGACAGCAGATAAGTGGGGTTAATCAGGAAGCACAAGCCAGGACCAGAGTTATGCACACACCCTAATTCAGCAAGGTAAGTCTCTAGTGGCAATCTGGGCACAACTGGCAAAAACAGCTTTCTGTGCAAAGCAATGGGGTACATGGCTCCGACTGACAACTTCATCACAAAAAGATGGTAGAGAGTTGAGCCAGGTCTCAAGATAGATTATCAGACAGCAGGAAATCAGTTAGCTTAAAAGACCTACCTGAGTTACTGAAGGTACTGGGTTCAGCCTAAAGCACCTCTTTTGAAGCACTGCTCTTTAAGGCCATCTTCTTATGTGCATTTTTAGGAGCATTCAGAATCTCTTCACTTGTGCCAGACTCAGCCATAAGTGCTGGATCAGACAAACTCTAGCTGGGAGACATTCCCCTGTTGCCCAAAAGGATTTGCATGTGCCTCCAACAGTCAATGATTAACCAATGCGGCCCCCCACGGATAGTTACCCTGCACCAGGTGGCGGTGGGTGACATTTGCCTATGGCTATATCTTAATAATTACCTCATTGTCAGGCCCCAGAGGGATGGAAAGCTGGTGACCAGGAGGCAATTCACAGCAGTCCTCAGAAAAAGGATCTGGCTGGCAGGAAGGAAGCCTCTGGGGTTTAATACCCATTCTTTTCATATTGGGGCTGCTACTGAGGCAGCCAGACTGGGGATGCTGCCAGAATAAATAAAAGAAATAGGCAGATGGGCTTCCAGTGCATATAAGAGATACATAAGGCCATAGATGGGGAGCAATTAGGAACTGATGGGCCCAAGCAATGGACTCTGGCATGGCTGGCACATGTATAATGCATGCTCCCATTTATTATTGGTTACTTACACTGTTTTTCTCTCTTCCTCATGCATATATTCAGCAGCACCAGGCATTTGGATTCTTGGCCACTCTTTTTCTTGTTTTGATATTTCTATTTTCCCCTCCTACTGCCCCACAGAGCCGCCCCATCGGGAGTCATCCATTAAGCCTGCCCCTACCAGTGCCAACCTTGCAAACTTTGGTCCCTCCATCCAGCCTCAGCAAACCCCCCGGGTGGGGTCGGGCAGCCCACGAATCTTTTCAAGTCTTGTCAGGGTCCTGGGGTGGTGGCCAAACACTAGCACATTGGGACCCAGCTCAGTGCTCCATCTTTCTGGCTCTGAGGGGTGTTTTTCCCTGTTCTGTAAGGGATGTTGCCAGCCCCTGATGTCAAGGCACAAGCGCCGATGTCTGCAACATCCTCCCACTAGATGATGCAGCCCCTAGAGGTGATTGGTCTGCAGGCCTCCGCCCACAACCAATCAGACCTCCGAGGTGCAGATGCACTGCCATGTCTCCAGCCTCTGCCAGAGGTCACCGCGTGCCTGGATCGAGTTCCCACCATCCCCCTGGAGAAGGCAAGCCATCATTGGATGCTCAACCATTCTCCCCTGGCTGACCCCTGACTCTCTGAGTCTGCTCCCGAACTCAGGTCGACGACATGGTGCAAGGTCTGGCATCCAGCACCTCAACCCTCAGTGCCACCAGGCTGGTTCTTGCCCACTCTTAAGTTCAGAATGCACACAGCAGGTCCAAGGTTCACCCATACAGCCCCCAGCTCAGAGTGCCTCACCTCTTGGTGACTGTGAATTGGCTGGGAAAGGGGGGATGAGATGGGATCACCTTGAGGGTTCTGTACATGCGCTGGGCCTCCACAAGACCCTCCCCAGTGGCTTTAGTGATGCATCTAGGTGGCAATGACCTAGTCAGCCATGGGGCTCTGAAGCTGATTAAAAAGATCAAGAGGGGACTAACCCATCTTCAGCTCCTACTGTCCAGTACAGTCCTGGTATGGTCGACGATGATTCTGTGGCTGCACTGGAGAGGGGTATGCAAACAGCCATTGAGATGGCATGTAGGGAAGTGATTAGGGAGATGTCCTGTTTCACTGCCTCGTGCAGTGTGGAGGTCATTCCCATTTGACATTACCAAATCACAAGAAAATGAGAGGTGTTGAATGCCAGGAATCAGGTTCATCTGTCTGAGAGTGGGAACAACATATTTGATTCAGAATTGCAGGACACATGCAATAAGATTTTACATTTACAGGGTAAGACTCCTGAAGCAGTAGAGGGGGAACACACATAGGATGCATGTTGACACTGGCAGAAATTCATGTAAGACCCATCAAAAGACAGGCCTTTCCAGATGACAAATTTGGGTTGGCTGGTTTTGAGTGACAATCACACCAGATGCATGGCCCCAGGCAGATATGCATTTTGGCTGGGGGTACTGTCACATGGTTGAAGAGTGCACTGGAATTCAGGGTGGCAATGGCCCTTAATTGAGGAGTGTGGCCCTGGGTGGACAGGCTTCTGGAAGAAGGTCATGGTGCTGCCCAAATCCGGACAGGGGAGGGACAGTCCAGAGGAAAGACATGGCCCTGTGCAGGTTTGTTGGACCTTTATGGGCTGGAGTTCCTCCCATGTGTGGCTAAGGGTCAAGCCAATGGTTATACATGAATTTGCTGTCCCAGGGGTTATTTGCTGTGCTGTACATACATATATTACAGTGTCAGTGGCTCAGTAGGTAGCACACTTGCCTCTGAGGCTGGGAGATCAGAGGGCTGTGGGTTCAGTTCCCACATCTGGCACTCGGGTTAATATCCTAGTACTGACACTGTAGTGCAGCATGAGAGGGGTGCTGCACTTCTGAGGTGCTGTCTTTCGGATGAGACATTAAACCGAGGTCCCATCTGCCTGGATTGGTGGTAGTTCACGTGGATGTTAAAGATCCCATGGCACTTATCGAAAAGAGTAGGGGAATTTCCCCGGTGTCCTGGCCAAATTTCCCTTATTCACTAAAAATACCACCAACAGCTTAATCTGGTTCAAGGTCAGTTGACATTCATCTGTATCCCCCTTCCCTCGGGTCGTGCCTGAAAATAGGCAGGATTTGTCTAGTGCACTTACCCAGTCAACAAAAGCTAAATAAATAAAATAAATAAATAATATATACATATACATATATATATATATATATATATATATATTTATTTATAAAATGGGTAGGAAAAATTATGTCTGCTGATTTGTTGGAGCCCATCACATGACCGTGCGTATATCATAGCGTGCCTACACACCTGCACTTTTACCCCCTTAAAAAACAATTTTGCTATTTTATAAGTTAGATAACCCACTCTATGGTGTGCAGTCGTGCTCTGATATATGCACACCTTGGGTGGTTGACGCACACCAAGGCGTGCGTATATCAGAGCGCGACCGCACACCTAAGAGTGGGTTATCTGTACTTATATGTAATGAATAACCCACTCTTAGGTGTGATCACGCTCTGATATCACGCAGCTTTGGTGTCGTTGTGCGCACAAGGCCACAGGCTCGAAGCGCTAACCACCCAAGGCGTGTGTATATCAGAGCACCACCATTACTCCTAGAGTGGGTTATCTATCTTATAAAATGGCAAAATTGGTTTTTTTGGGGGTAAAAGTGCAGGCAAAAGCGGTCGCCGCCTGATATACGCATGGTCATGTGATGATGATTGTCCACTAGATGAGCTACTTTTTCTATTCGCTTTAATATATATATATATATATATATATATTATTATAGTGGCACGATCGCACCGCTATAGTTAGGGTTCTGCGGTCAGTTACATACTGAAGTCAAATATTTGGGCATTAATAACTTTAGACCTGTTCAACGGATTTGCCTGAAATTTGGTACACACAGTGGGGCATGGTAGATTTCTTGATTTGCCAAATTGTGTTCTGGTCAGACTTACGGTCTTTCCATACAGAAGTGCTGAAAAATGCAAAATTATCTGTTTTTGGAGGCAGTTTTGGGATTTTGGATGTGGCCCTGCATTGCTGTCATATGGTGTGCCAGTCTGTGAGATAGCACGTTTGAAAGAGCTTTGGTGGCCGAACATGCCGCTTTTTGTTTTGGTGAAAAAATATTTAGGCATTCAAAAGTTATGCCACTTTTAAATTCCCATTATAAGTCAATGGGAAAATTTATATGTATGTTTTGTGAACAAAGAATGGGGTTCTGGCCATCTGGTCCCGCCTGGCGATCAAAGAATTTGCAGCCTTGTAGTTCAAGAATCTTTGTCCCCAAGGATTTTCAAAATTCTTTGATCGCGAGGTCCGCCATTTTGTTTTTAAATTTTCGATTGGAAAAACACAAATATCTCGGCTCTGGGGTCACTTCTGAACTAAAACTTGGATGGGTTTTACTCACGGGTTCCGATCTATTGAGCCATGCCTTGGGTTTCATCCAAATCGGTCAAAAAATAGAGTTATAAGCTTTTAAAATCACTAATGATCTTTGATCGCGAACCCGCAGATTCTTTGATGCTAAGATTCTTTGATCGCGATCTTGCATCACAATCTAAAAACACAAATATCTCGGCTCAGGGGTAGGCTAGGGACACAAATGAGGGTGGGTTTTGCTCAGGAGGGTCCGTTCTATTGAGGCATGGCATTGGTTCACTTCAAATCAGTGAAAAATTCATGTTTCACCATTTTTTATTCTTTGATCATGAGCGTCCAAAAGACCAAACCATTATTTTGCAGCAGGGCGGCAAAGAATTCCTGTAATGCAGCGGACGCCGTAATGTTATCCTATGGGAAAAAGTGTCAACTTCATAGTGCTGTAACTTTGCTGCCCTGTAATATTTTTGGACCAAATCACCAAAAGGCACATCTGTGGGATGTTGCCTTTCTTCCATCCAAATAAAGTAAAAAGACCAAACCATTTCCAAGATATTCAGTGTCAAAGATTAGTAAAAATTTCCCTATCTATTCCATTATAAAAAAATCTGCCCATCTTGTCCCTATTTTGCAATTAAAGATCACGATCAAAGAATCTCACGATCAAAGAATTTGCAGGCTCACGAACAAAGAAATTCAAAATCTTATAAAACAAAAACTTGAAATAATTGCTGTAAACCACCACCATGGTTCGACAGAATGAAGCCCCCCTGAGTAGAACCCACCCTCATTTGATTTCCTAGGACACCCCTGGGCTGAGAAAATTGATTTTTTAATCTGGCCATCTCGTCCCTCATTCATAATGCACGATCGCGATCAAAGAATCTCACAATCAAAGAATTTGCAGGCTCGTGATCAAAGAATTTGCAGGCTCATGATCAAAGAATAGAAATGGTGAAATTCAAATTTTAGATATAAATGCATGAAACCACCGGCATGGTTCGATAAAACGAAGCCCCCTGAACAAAACCCACCCTCATTTGTGTTAATAACCCACCCCTGAGCTGAGAAATTTGCTTTTTTCAATGGGCCATCTTGTCCCACCCTCACGATCAAAGATCGCAGTCAAAGAATCTCGCGATCAAAGAATTTGCAGGCTCACGATCAAAGAATTTGTAGGCTCACGATCAAAGAATAAAAAATGGTGAAATTCAAATTTTAGACATAAATACATGAAACCACCAGCATGGTTCAATACAATGAAGCCTTCTGAGCAAAACCCACCCTCATTTGTGTTCATAACCCAACCCTGAGCTGAGAAATTTGCTTTCTCAACTGGCCAGCTTTTTTTTTTTAATATTTACCTTGCTTTTTGCCCCTCTGTCATCCGTCAGAGCTCCACCCTGGTCACAGTGCCCCAGAGACTCCACCGCCTAATGATCCTCGCTCCCCCGGTCACTCCTGGCTTACCCCCAGGAGGTGGGGCACAGTACCGTAGGAGGCACTGGCACCGTGGGACCTTATCTGGTTTGGGGAGCCCTCAGCCAGGCAGCTGATTGAGTCTCAGGGGCAGGGCATCATAGAGAGATCTGACAGAAAGGGATTTTTATCCCTATAGGCTGGGGTGGAGACGTGCAATGACGCCGGCGTCTGTCCCACCCCAGTGCCCCTTGACTATGCACTGGTGCTCGGGGTGATGCACCCAGCTGCCGCTAGGTGTCACTCCCGCACTGATCGCAGGAACCCTCCACCCCCCGGAGAAGGAGAGCAGCCCTAGGATTGCTCAATCCTTCGCCTCCCGGCCGGCCCTCTGACAACCCGGGCTCGTTCCCGAACCCAGTTCACTGGTGTCGCAAGCGGAAATCCAACTGCTGTGCCAGTGGGCTGGCCTCAACTAGCCATCTTGTCCCTCACTCATGATCAAAGATCGTGATCAAAGAATCTCACGATCAAAGAATTTGCAGGCTCGCGAACAAAGATCATTAGCGAATCGCGATGAAAGAATAAAAATGTGTGAAACTCTATTCTTTGACCATTTGAACAAAACCAAAGGCATGGCTCAATAGAGTGAAGCCCCCTGAGCAAAATCCATCCACGGTTTACTTCAGGAATCACTCCTGAGCCGAGATATTTGAGTTTTTCCAACCGGAACCTTAAAACAAGATGGCGTCCGTCACAATCAAAGAATTCTCAGGGTCAAAGATTCTTTGACTGTGAGCCTGCAAATTCTTTGATCATGAGGAGGGACCAGATGTCCAAAACCCCATTCTTTTTTTGCAAAATAACCATATACATTTTCCTATTGACTTATAATGGGAATTTAAAACTGCAATAACTTTTGAATGGATTAATATTTTTTCACAAAACAAAAAGTGGCATGTCCATTGTCTGAAGCTCTTTCAGATGAGCTGACTCACAGAGCAGCATGTGACATGACAGCCGTGCAGCACCACAGACAACATCCCCAAAACTGCCCACATAACAAGCGAAAAGTGCATTTTTCAGCGTTTTGGTGCGCAAAGATCATAAGTCCGACTGTAACAAAATTTGGCAAATCAAGAGATCTACCATGCCCACCATGCATACCAAATTTTATGCAAATCTGTTGAATGGGTCCAAAGTTATTAACGCACATAATTTTGAGTTTAACATAGAGTGGCTTCATAACCCTAAATAAAGGGGTGCGACTGCATCCCTATATATATATATATATATATATATATATATATATATATACATATACATATATATATAGAGAGAGAGAGAGAGAGAGAGAGAGAGGGGCACGGTAGTGCCCCTATAGTTAGGGTCAAGTAGCGTTTTAAACCTCAGATTTTGCACTTTAATAACTTTGCAACTGACCAATAGATTTTCTTAACATTTGGAATGCACTGTCCTGTGGGGTAGATCTCTTGATGTGGCAAGTGTTTTACTGGTTTGATGTGTGGTTTCTGAGATCTGGACAGTGCAAAAAATCATAAAGTCGCCACTTTTTGGAGTTTATTCCTCACGGTCCTGCATCCAGATGGTGTGGAATTTTGGTGTGATTTTTTTTATGGTAAAATCATCTTGGGTCTTAGAAGAGGCATGCCTAGTTAATCTGTTGCAAACTTATAACATTTTTCATTTCTCATTATTTTCAATGGGCAGATCACTTTTCAGGACAGAGAGAGAAAGTTCGACCAAGGATTTGTTCTCACAAAAAAGAATTCACTCTCATGAGACCAGTTCCTTTTTTGTGAGAATTAAATCCTTTTTTGTGAGAGAAAAATCCTTTTCACAAGCTGCCATCTTGTTTTCCATTTTTCTGTAAAAAAAAAGTTCGAAACCCACAAAAATGATATACTGCAGAGATACCATCACATGGTATCTTGCTCAATGGGACTTAGGTGGATTGTGCACTTCATTGCTGGATAAATGATGAATGTGTATTCTGTCTTCTATCAATATATGGGATAGAACAACCCCATAAAAGGAATGACTGTGGTACATGGTTAGCATAGCACTACCATACCCACTAAAATCCGATCAGGACATTATTCAGATAAAGTAACCCCATTTTCCATATTCTGCTTTGGATACTTTGTTTTAGTATTCCTTCTGCTAGCTAGAAGGTTTTTAGGTTTGCATAAGAAAGAGCAACATACAGAAACACTCTTGACCTGCAGCCTAATAAATTTGTTCCTTGTGATACTGTATCCCTTTGTGAAATCATTGATTATGATGTAATAATTATAAATAATAGACTGCTACTTATTACGTTGCTTCATGTCAGAAGTGAAGACACAGTGCTATGTTGATGAGGAGTAACAATGAATACTATCACACTAGATGGTTAAAAAAAGTACAGTCTTATACAGCAGCAGATGTCATTTACTGACTGACGTACAACGCTATTCTATTAAATGAAAACGTCTGTCTGTATCATGACTACTTTTTAAAGGTTGTACTCCCACATTAATTCAAACTTCAACTGTGGCAGGGAAGTCCAGTTTCAACAATAGTATACATAATTTTTCAGTTATCTAAAATTTGAAAAGAAAGCAAGTGTGCAGACCATCACAGTGGGCAAAATGCCAAACAGATGCTGAGAAATAAGGGGCATAAGTTACAGGAGCTCTACCCTATATTAAAGGAACACTGTCTGCGGATCTGGAAGCCCCTGTTGATATCCCTTAAATTAGGTTCATGGGAACCAGGCTGCAGGTAAACAGACCAGACCTAATCAGATCCTTTCAGTGCATTTGTGAGTGTACCTTTTCCGAGACTGAATGCAGCTGGGAATTTAATATATCAAACCCTGTACTTTCACCTGGTTGCAGTACATGTTTCCTTAACCAAAAAAAAGTATGCACTGCCTGTCTGGGACCTGATGACAGGATGCAGCAGTCAGCACTCCAGTAGCTAGGGTTTGGGATGCTGGGGTTGATTTACTGATGCAAGTCACAGCTGCAAGGAGAGCAACCAGCGTCTCCTCTTTTCAATCAATGAAATATGACTTTCTAGGTCTGAGGAAGTCCTGGAGATGAGAACAACCAGACTGTGGCTGCTGCCTCACCTTCATGCCTTGGAGCTGCTCTGTCACTCTGTTGGCTTGGCTGTGCATGAATTGGGACCATTGATCCCTATCAGAATGAGATGCTGCAGACTGCAGTAAACACTATAAATGACAGAACCATAATGAAAAGATACACTTCAAACTAGTTGAGAAATGATGATGTTTATTCCCATTCTGTCCATGAGGCATATGTCTGGGACCTTTATAGGAACAAACCAACATCAATTTTACCTGTTATGTAATGTTTTAAACAGGAATTAGGGGGTTAAATGGCTGCACGTTGTCCAGAGAAATTTAACATCCCAATTGGAGCAGAGTACGGCTCCACTGCAGAGTGCTGGGTCTGAAATCAAAAGGTGGAACCCTGTAAACCCTTTCAGACAGTACAAGTCCAGCTCTATCTACTGTATCTATCTATACAGCTCTATCTATCAAGCTATCTATCTGTACAGCTCGCTCTCTCTTTCTCTGTCTATCACACTTGCTTAAGGGACCTTCGTATCTGGGGGTATTTTAGGATTTTAGGTGCAATATGGAGTAGCCCCCACACACACGTCCCCTTTCTTTCTATTACATTTTTGTGAGGTCTATTGAAAAAATGTATACAACACATCATAACATAAAGCAACTTTTTGGTCTCTTATGTTTTGATAATTTCGCTCTTCATGCTAAATATGAAAGGGATGTGAAACCCTTTATAATGTATTTGAAAGATCTGCTGTTGCCATTTATAGAAAGCTAGAACTGTAAGGAACTGCTTGCTGACTTGCAAAAGTTGTGATTACAAATGTGTGCAAACTGTAAGCCAAACAAGGCCAATCTTTAGTCATTTGTTTGTTCTGAGAAAGTCGGAATCTGACTCCTTTAGTTAAAGCTGTTTATCTAAGAGCCACCATTTGCCACTTGAACACAGTGCCATGCACTCACTGTATGGATTGGCTGGCAGCAGGTGACTAGCTGGTGCACAGAACAATATGAATGCAACCAGTGGAAACCCCTGGCTTCATTAAGCTGCACTGTTACAGAATACATACATCAGTCAGACCATGTCATTGCCACGAGACATAACCCAAAATGTTTTTCTCATTGTGGTACCCAGTGAGATGCAGCCTCTGTGAGATGCAATCTCAGGGTAAACGCTGTGCTTTTGTCTGCTTCCCTCTGCCTTTTCCATTAACAGAACCCTGACAGGCATCACAGAATGTGCATTTAGCACTTGTGAATACTTACTATACCTAAGGCAGTCCATCTGAGATGCAATATTATATTTTCAATGGGGGTCCTGCCCCCAGCTTGCTTGCATGCATTTTGGAAAGGGCTGAAGTGAAGCAAAGTCTGATGACTTGTTTGAGACACAGAGCAAACCAGTGGCCTAAGTAGGATTCAAACTTGCACTGTTGATTCACAGTTTTCTGCTTACTGGATCTGGGTCCTGCTGCCTTGTGAGGTTGTATGTTACTTGCAGACTGACAGGAGCCCCCAAATGGTCAGCCCCATTGTGTGAATTTCACAGCTTTTGTTGTTGTTTAGTATTATTATTATTTTTTTAATGTTTCAGTCATTCCCTAGACAATGCAATAATACAGTATTTTCTTCTGTTACCATGCAAGAAGAAAATAGAAGTGCCATAAAATTAATGGTGCAGTAGGAACAAATTCATGCCCGTGCTTCTTCACAAAGTCCTCCTCAGCACAGAACCGAAATATAACTACTATTGGCTACCACATTTACATGAACAAACGCTTAACTAGTAGAGGTCCAGAGCAGAGCAATAAAAATGTATGTCACACTAATTCATATTATTATAATGGAGGCAGGAAAGGTCAAGTCTGACTTATTGCTCTGGTTATCCCAGCTTACTGAAGTTGATTAGTATGTTCCCTTCCAGCTTAAACTAATTAGCGGAATATATAGTGTACCTTTTGTATGTTATGAAGCACTGATTTATTAAGGCAAATAAATGTTAATTCCTGCTGTCTTGAAAACTGAAGTAGATTTAGGTTGTTGTAAATGATGTTCAGGAGGTTTTATCCTGTTAGGGTACTGTATGTGTTCAGAATGAGATCAAACTATTTTTGTTTTTCTGATGGCAGATGTACATAGTATGGTGCAAAAGAAGAAGGAAACCACTTTGGTTCTCAAAAACAGTAGCAGAAAAGGTCAGAGCCAAATGGCTGGCCTTCAGAAAATATAAGGTAACACAGCAGGATGAAGATAGGGAGGCATACCAAACTTCCCTAAGGGAAGCAGGGAAGGCAGTAAGGCAGACAAAGGCCCAAACCGAGGAAACACTAGCACAAACAGTAAAAGAAGGTGACAAGACTTTCTAGAGATACATTAGTGAAAGGAAAAAGTTCAGCTGGGGTATTGCTAAAATCAAAGGGGATAAGAGGATGTATGAGGAGGAGTAGGACCATTTAAAAACATCTATCCTAAATAGATACTTCTGCTCAGTATTTGCTGAAGAGAAGGCAGGGCAGGGCCCACAGCTCACCACCATGGACACGGGGGGGGGGGAGGTGTGCACTAGTCCCTTCAGAAGAGCTCAATAAGCTCAGGATGGAGAAGGCAACGGAATCTGATGGCATACATCCCAGGGTACTAAAGGAGCTAAGGGTAGAACTAGTAGAGCCATTACCAGAACTGTTTAGTGAGTCTCTGAACACAGGAGAGGTCCCTGAAGACTGGAGAAGGGCTCATGTGATCCCGCTCCACAAGAGTGGTAGCAGGGCAGAGGCATGGAACTACAGACCAGTCAGTCTTACCTCAGTAGTGGGCAAGATTATGGAGGCACTCCTTAAGGAAAGGATAGCGCAACACCTGGAATCTATAGGAGCACAGGATCCAAGAGACCATGGGTTTACAAAAGGAAGGTCCTGTCAAACTAACCTTATAGATTTCTTTGACTGGGTAACCAGAGTGGTGGACCAAGGGTGAGCAGTTGATGTTGCCTACTTTAACTTCAGCAAAGCTTTCGATACTGTTCCACATAGAAGATTGATTAATAAGCTGGGTAGGCTGGGGGTGATTCAGAAGTTGGTCAACTGGGTGGCAAACTGGTTGACGGGCAGAAAACAGAGAGTGGTGGCAAACGGTATACAGTCAGAAGAAATGCAAGTCACAAGTGGGATACCTCAGGAATCAGTCCTGGGGCCAGTCCTCTTCAAAATCTTCATCAGTGACATTGCAGATGGACTGGAGGCAAGGTTTGTCTGTTTGCAGATGACATCAAGATCTGCAACAGGTAGATGATCTAGATGGGGTGGGCAGAATGAGAGATCTGGAAAAACTGGCAAAATGGTCAGAAGAGTGGCAACTGGGGTTTAATGCAAAGAAGTGCAAGATCATGCACATAGGAAGAGAAACCTGAAGCCACCTATAGGCTGGGAGGGGAGTTGCTGGCAGTCACAAGGGAAGAAAGAGGCTTGGGCATCATCATCACCGATTACCTGAAATCATCCAAGCAGACCACTAAAGCAGTAAGTAAGGCTAGGGGGATGTTGGGGTATATTAGTAGGGATATGACAAGTCAGAAGAGGGAGGTAATAATCCCTCTTTACAAGGCACTGGTTAGGCCCCACCTGGAGTACTGCATGCAGTACTGGAGGCCACACCTTCACAAGGACATTAACCAAATTGAGGCAGTCCAGAGAAGGGCAACCAAAATGGTGCAGGGACTGCATCAGAAAACATATGAGGACAGATTAATGGAGCTCAATATGTATACCCTAGAGCAAATGAGGGAGAGAGGTGATATGATTGAAACATTCAAACACCTTAAGGGCATTAACAAGGTGAAAGAGTCTAACATGTTCCAATATAAGAAAAATAGCAGGACAAGAGGACACAGCATGAGATTAGAGGGAGGCCGATTAAGGGGTAATGTGAGGAAGTTCTTTTTCACAGAAAGGGTGGTGGATGCATGGAACGGTCTACCCCAGGAAGTGGTGGACATGAATACAGTGCAGGGCTTCAAATGGGCATGGGATAGGCATAAGGAAGCAATAGATGAGTATGAATAAATAGACCAGTGACAGAACAAAGGCCAATGGCACTTTCATAAGGTAGAAAAAGAAATGGGCAGACTGGATGGGCCTCGTCGTCCTTATCTGCCATCAACTTTCTACGTTTCTATGTACATCATTGATAGTGCTGGTGACATTAGTATCCATAAAAATAACTTTAAACAGTTCAGCTTGTTAAAAAAAGTCCCTCGCAGATAAACCCCCCCAACCCCACCACCCACTCAGCACCCACACCCCCAAGTACACTCCCACATGCCCTCACTCACCTGAATAGGTCCCGGGTTCGAGATCCACCCTCTAATCGAAGACGCATCTTGCTGCTGGAACCGGTGACTGCAATATGAGAAACTAAGGTAAATGCGGTTCAATGTATTTCAATGGGGGGTTCAACTTTGGTTCATAACTGCATTTTTTTACATTTTGATCCCAAATTTTCAACATGGACTTTTGGGGACCCCACCTCATGAACAATATAACTCATTATGCAACTCCCTACCGAAAGGTGATTTTGCAATCAGTTTGCGAAATTACCTTTTGGATAGGATTTGACCATTTTCCTGATCTTGTTCGTGAGGAGGGTTCATAAGAAGGCTATGTTGAAAATTTTGAGTCAACATTATTAAAAATTGCAAAGTTATGACCATTCATTGCAATTTCGCTATGCATGCTCATAACTTTGGAAATTTTAAATATTTTGATCCCAGATTTTAAACATAGCCTTCTTATTGCCCCACCTCATGTATGTCATACAGTAGCTGTCATATTTTTAAAGCCTGGCCAAAATGTGTTTTCACACCTGTGGCACAGAATGTCGTTGCAGTTGCGCAGAATTACATTTTGACTGGGATTTTAACATTTTCTGTACTTGGTACATGAAGTGGGGTAATAAGATGGCTATGCTGACAATTTGGTCACTCTTGTCTTATAAATGGAAGCTACGTACATATATGCTTCTGTGGAGGGATGGGAGTGTGGGGTCCAGACCCTGTGCTCCCACAGTAAAATAAGGATACAATTATACTATCTCAAAAAGTAAGGAAATAAGTTGCAAAAAACTTCATTAATGCTCCAGCTAGAGTCAAAGTGACAAAATTTGGGAAATTAGGCATTAGGGTTTCCAACCCTAACATCCCACCCTCCTAAACCAGGCAGGAGAGAAGATGTGGGGTGTGCCTGTGCCTTGGGTTCTCAAGCCTAACTCTCACCCCATTCTCATAAAGTCTAAATATCTGATCTTATTTACAGATGGAATGGGGTGAGTGTTAGGCTTGAGAAGGCCAAGACATACCCCATATCTGCTCTTGTCTTGTTTGGGAGAATGGGGTGTTTGGGTTAGAAACTCAAACACCTCATTTCCCAACTTTTATTACTTTGACCCTAACTGGAGCATTAATAAAGTTTTTTGATATATGTACTGTATATATATATATATATATATATATATATATTAATTATACTGGCTTGGTCGTGCCAGTATTGTTAGGGTTGAGTAAGCAGTTTAATGTTAAACCCAAAATTTTGCACCTTAATAATTTTGTAACCATTCAATGGATTTGCACAAAATTTGGAATGCACAGTCTCAAATGGTAGCTGTCTTGATTTCCCAAGTTGTGTTTTGGTTGGACTTGCGGTTTACATGCAGCGATTCGCTGCAAACGCGTTGTTCGCTTTTTTGGCACTTTTTTGCTGATTTTTGCCTATCATGCTGTGGCCACACCATTTGGTATTTTGGTCTACACTTTTCAGGGTAGACAGAGGTTTGGTCAAAGAACAATCCAGCATTGGTTTGGTGAACAAATATTAATCTGTTTCAAAGTTATTTAATTTTGAAGTTTTGGGTTCTGAGCATGCTGAGTTCACTCCAAGATTTATATGTATGTTTTGCGAAAGGGGACTGGGCTCATGATCAAGGATTTTTGTCAGCTCATGAATGGAGATTTATAAAAATCCTGTTCATGACAAAAAATTCTTCAATCACGAGCCGCCATTTTGTTTTCATTTTTTCCCTCAAACAGAATGTTGTAGCTTGCCCCACGGGTGACTTCTTCCACAAATAAGGCATGGGTTTTGTTCAGGGTGACACCCTCTACAAACCCATGCCTTTGGTTTCCTTCATTTTGGCAAAAAAATGGCTGTTTTAGATTTTAAAATTCTTCGTTCACGACTTGCTTCCGATCCTCGTTCGTGAGGTGACAGAATATTCGTTCGCAAGCCGATCCCCTTTTGTGAAGTAGCAAAATCCTTGATTGCAACTTAGGGACCAGATGGCCCTATCTTGTGAACAAGGATCTTGATTTTGACAGCTCGCGAAAGGGGATCGGCTCACGAACGGGGATTTTGTCACCTCGCAAAAGGGGATTGGGTTTTTGAATGCCCTTTCATGAGCTGACAGAATCTCCTTTCGCAAGGTGTCAAAATCCCCATTCGCAAGCTGATCCCCTTTCGCGAGCTGACAAAATCCTTGATCATCATTTAACGAACAGATGGCCATTCTCGTGAATGAGGATTGGCTCGCAAACAGGAATTTTGAGACCTCACAAAAGGGAATTGCCTCGCGAATGGGGATTTTGTCAGCTCGCAAAAGGGGATTGTTTTCTTAATTCCTCATTCATGAGCTGTCAAAATCCCCATTCGCAAGCCAATTCCCTTTCACAAGCTGACAAAATTCCCTTTTGTGTTACAAGGGTTCCTTTTCAGCCCTACAGGGCTACAGTATGGCTGTGTTCTTATGTGTAAGTGGGAGCACAGGACAAAGACGTCCTGCACTCCCACAGCTGCATATCATTATGCACAAATGGGCAGCTTTCCCACCAACACATACCATTTACCAGTTACATTACACTTTCTCAAAAACTAAGGAAATTAATTGCAGAAAACTTTGTTAATGCATCAGTTAGTGTTAAAGTGACAAAAGTGGGGAAATTAGATGTTAGGGTTGAGCCCCTAACCTCCCCACCCTACCTCCCCAACCCCATACACCAACAGGCATTGGGGTGTGCCATGGGGTTGTTAGGCTAACTCTCATCCCATTCTCCTATGCTTGCACCATGTCAGCCTCTTTCACATGGAATGGGATGAGGTTGCCAATATCATGACACCCGATGTCTGTTAGTGAAGAGGTAGGGTAGGGTGAGGGTTAAGGCTCAACCCTAACATCTGCATTTCCCCACGATGTCACTTTAACCCTGATGCATTTGTAACCCCAGGCCGGTATGCCGTTTGAATCTGACAGTAATACCAGGTGGGCTGGGTTCAGGGAGGAATAGGTCACTCAGCACAAAGGCTAGGTTTGGCTACTCTGCACAGGGGCACCCAAGTAATTCCGAACACAGGAAGCAATAACTGTAATATCCAATACCAGAAGTGGGATTCTAAAGTGTGGCTTTTTATTCACATCCAAACAGAATAAACAAAGCATAGATGGACCCCCATGGGGCTACACTCCTGGTAATGCAGATTAAAAGAAACAAGAACACTTCCTCAACACTTTAGCCCTCAGGCTCTGAACCCACCAGGCACACAGCCCGGACTTGCACGCTGCTTTAGGTTACACAGCCTGAACTTGTAGACTGTTCTGGGTTTTCCTTGGCTCGGCTCCCTTGCCAGCCACTTGGACACCTTCCATACTTCATGGAAACATTTTCTGGTGGCTCCCTAAACCACCTAAGAGCACCTTGGCTACATCAAGGAAACTTCTTTTCAATCTCACATCTAGGTACTTTCCTCAGGCACTGGCCAAGTACCTGAGGGAAAGCAAAAGGTGTCTCAGAGCAAATCCGTAGAGGTGAATTTGGTTACTACTGATGGGGGGTCTCCCACCTCTCGCTCCCACAATTCATAACCAGCCATTTCTCTGGACAGTAAACACCTCATCCTGTAAAGCTTTGCAATGTAGATTCTTGCTAAATGTATATCACATTCCATCTACTTGTTTTGCTTCCCATTTGTGCTGGACTTGAACATACTTTTAAGTGGCATTGTCCATTTCTCTAGACCCCCCACTGAGTTAAGCAGTCCAGTCCCCACTTTCCAACTGTTCAGGTGAAAAAACACTCGGCCCTTTTTCAGAGCGAACTCACCCTTTGGTTGCAGGTGCCCCACAGGCGATTCCTCCATAAGGAATTTCTCTCTGAGAGTTTCTGGTGCCTCAGCACAACCTGAATAGGCAGTTTCTTTCCCTTAGCCAGACACAGGAGGGTTGCCCCTGGAAAACAGGCAAAAACCTTCCCCCCATCCCCTCAGGGATGGGGCTCTTGAGCCATTGAAAGTGGTCTCCACCACTTCAATTACCAGTTCCTGTGTTCCTCTTCGGGTGGAAACACACACCTTCCAAAAGTAGCTCTAAAACAGAGCTTAAAGCTCTGAGAGCCTGCACACACTCATCCGTACTACTGTCTCTCACTCAGACTGCACACAGACTGAATTCAAAATCCCCAATGTTCTACACTAACCTCCAACTGCAACATTTCAGTGTGGCTTATGCAGCTGCGAAAGTTCTAAGATGATGTCATCCCTCAGTCTCAGCTGAGACTGAGAACAGAGTAAGACAGTGTGAAATCCATTTAACTGGAGGTTTCACAAGCTGCCTTCCCTGCCTACCACTAGGTCTTACTGGGATTCTAGTAACCCAGGTTACAGGGGGGTTACACATTAATGAACTTGTTTGCAATGAATATCTATATATTACTGGCACAGTTGCACCAGTATAGATAGGGTGAAAGAGCACCTCTATGTTAAAGTCCAAACTTTGAACCTTAAGAACTTTGGAGCTGTTCAATGGATTTACAAGAAACTTGGCATGCATAATATCTAGGGTTAGGACTCTTGACCTGCAAAATGTCAAGGAAATCCATCAAGTGGTTTATGCGATATAAAGTGTTGACAAAACAGAAATATCCGGGGGTTTTAACGTTTCTTTGTCACCCTGGATCTCAGAAACGGCTTTAGGTACTGATCTGAAATTTTCAGGGTAGAAATCCTTTGGGTCACAGATGTGCCTTTGGAAGGTTTGGTAAAAAATATTAATCCATTCAAAAGTTATGAAATTTTTAATTTTCCCATTATTTCCTATGGGAAAATGTATATGTCAGGCACAAAAGATATTTTTCGCACAATAGGAGTAGTGTGCAAAAACAGCAGCTTATTTTTGAACAATAGGACAACTGTGCGAAAAATACCAGCTTCTTTTCACAAAGAATGCTGGTATTTTTCTCATAATTCACAGTCCTGCGATCGATTGAGCTGTGTTGCGGCTGCCATCTTGTTTTGCCGCTTAGCGAGGACCAAACATTTTAAACACAAAAAAAATCAGAAAACAGCAAAAGAGAACCTCTTTCGGTGTTTTCTGATTTTTGTTTTGTGGTATAAGTTGGCTCAAACAAGTTTTTCTCCCGGGTGCCAGCTTATACAGACAACAGCTTGGAATCCATTCTCTGTATGAAAAGAGTGGTATTTTCTTGACTTCTGCAGCTGCAGCTGGAACTCGTGCTGCCGGCTGCAGAGCTATTGAAGATCCACTTTGTCTGCTTTGTGTGCACAATTTATGATGTGTACTGGACATACTAGGAGCCCACCCCAGTGTGCCCAAATGCATTATTTAGTTGTAAATACCTGTAAAAAGAAGAAAAACATCCCCTGAGGTCTTTCCTTCAATGCAGAATCCTGCATCAAAATGTGCGCAGATTTCCATGCAGGATTCTGCATCGAAGTACTGTAATGTGCCGCACAATGCTTTCCAATACAACAACCACTATGCAGCACATTACAGTACTTCGATGCAGGATTCTGCATTGAAATTGGTGCATATTTCAATGCAGAATCCTGCATTGATCTACTCTGCCCCTTTTCAGACATGAGGGTGCCCAATCCCCATGTCAATCTGTATCCCCCCCCCCAGTATTGTGGCACACTGCGAGCCTACCCCAGTATGCTGATATATATACACATATACATACATATATAAATATATATATATATATATATATATATATTGATGCAGGATCCTGCATCAATATATATTTCTTTGTGGAGGAATCGCCTGTGGGGCACCTGCAACCAAAGGGTGAGTTCGCTCTGAAAAAGGGCCGAGTGTTTTTGTATGTATATATCTTTTGTGTATATCTTTTGTGTATATTTAATTTAAACCTTTCTGACACTGGGATGCCAACTCCCAGTGTTGGATGACCCCCCCAAGCCCTTTCTTATTGCCAATGAAGTGCCCAGTCCCTATGATGGCATGATGATCCCCCCAAAAAATGTATGTGGTACACTGGGAGCCCACCCCAGTGTGCCCAAATATATTATTTATTTCTAAATACCTGTGAAAAGAAGAAAACCATCCCCTGAGGTGTTTCCTTTGATGCAGAATCCTACTTTGAAATGTGCACAAATTTTGATGCAGGATCCTGCATCGAAGTGCTGTAATGTGCCGCATAATGCTTTCTGATACAAAACCACTGTACAGCACATTATAGTACTTGCGTACATTTGATGCAGGATCCTGCATCAATCTACTCTGCCCCTTTTCCGACATCTGGTTGCCCAATCTCCATGTTAATCTGTATCCCACCTCAGTATTGTGACACACTGGGAGCCCACCCCAATGTGCCAATATAAATATATTTTAATTTAAACCCCCAAGCCCACTCTGATTGCCGACGGGGGGTGCCTAATCCCCCTATCAGCATGATGACCCCCCCAAACTTATGTGGCACACTAGGAGCCACCCAGTGTGCCCAAATTCAAAACCCACTCTGATTGCCAATGGGGTGCAAATCCCCTGTCGGCATGATGATCCCCTAAAAACTTGTGTGGCATGCTGGAGCCCACCCCAGTGTGCCCAGTAACTAAATACAACCTGTAAAAAAAAAAAAGAAAATTCGTCCCGATTATTTTTTTTTAAAATACCTGTAATAAAGGAAACCGCCCTTGTAGTCTCCCCCTTCACCAATCCCCACCCTCCCTCTGTGCACCCACCTCTCCGCACCCCCCTCACCCATACTTACCCTCTGGACATCAGGAGCCGTGATCTTCTCTGGACCGGGACACATCTGCACTCTTCAGAGCCGAACTGCAAAATGAAGAATCAGGTAAGAGATGTATGATGGGACTCAATGGGGTTTTCAAATTAGGTTGATATCTCGGCCAATTTTAGGACTTTTGGCCCAAAATTTTCAACATGGGTTCTTGCGATCCCTACTCATGAACACTGTCACTGTCAATTCGTTTCTTTTTTTTTCTCATTTAACAGTTTTTACCTCCTTGCAGCCACAGTCAATGCTTCCAATCCAGCCACCGCTCCACTCTGCCGCCGACCCCGAAGCTCGCATGCCCAACTGGCAGATGCAGCTACACCTATGAAAGGGCCCCCCCCCATAGCCCCCGTGCCCGGCAAGGAAACCAGTACTGGCACATGCCTCCAGGCATCGTCGGCCGGCGGAGTTGCAGCCATCAAGCTGCTGCGGAACCATGCTGCCATATTTTTCTGTTCTTTCTCCCGAGGAACCCGGATGTGCAATGACATCGCACATACGTGCAGATGTTTGCCGAGTCCTCCCATTTACACCATTGCTTGCGGTACCTCCGGCATCCCAGGGGTCACTGCAGCATGATGTAAAGTCTCCAGCCCACCCAGGACTGAGAGAGCTGTCTCCCGATGCTCAATCTCAGTCCTCCCCTTCCAACCCCTGATGAATCAAGCTCGTTCCCAAACCAGGGTGGCCAGCACAGCGCGAGGTGTGGCGTCCAGCACCTCAACCCTCAGCACCACTGGGCCGGCGTAATTTTGTTTCTTGGTCCTGAAAGGTAATATCGTGGTTGAGGCACAGAATTACCTTTCGGGACCGATTCACAAAACAACAGTGCCACTGTTCATGAGGTGAGGTCCCAAAAAAACCCATGTTGCAATTTTGGTGAAAAGATTCCCCAAAATGACTGCGTTACAAGCATGTATTGCACAGTTTCAATGCACGCTGGTAACTTCGCCAGTTTTTAATATTTTCACTCCAGATTTTCGACACTGCCATTTTTTAAACATCCTTATGAACAGTACAGCTGCCGTTTTTCACATCCTGCCCAAAATGTGTTTTCGCATCTGTGGCCAGAATGGCATGGTCACTGTGGGAAATCAATTTTTGGGAGCAAAATGACAGTGCCACTGTTCATGAGAGGAGGACCCATAAAGCCCATGTTGAAATTTTAGTGAAAAAATTCCAAAAAATGACTGCATTACAGGTGTGTGTTGTGCACTTTCTATGCACACTCGTAACTTTGCCAATTTTTCATATTTTCACTACAGATTTTCAACATTGACATTTTTTTACACCACCTTATGAACAGAACAGCTGTCATTTTGCACATCCTGTCCAGAATCTGATTTCGCACCTGTGGCACAGAATGGTGCTGTTGCTGAGCAAAATCAACCTTTGGGATGGATTTAAAAAATTACAGTTCCACTGTTCATGAGGGGAGGTCCCGTAATGTCGTTGCTGAAAATTTGGTGAAAAAATTTGAAAAAATTAGCACTTTGCCATGTGCATTGTGTAGTTTCTACACACGCTCATAACTTTGCCAGTGTTTCCCATTTTCCACACTGTTGTACTATCTGGATGGAGAAATGGTAGCACAGGGTCCAAAGGACCCTGGCTCCCATCGTAACATATGAATACTGTTGTACTATCTTGATGGAGGGATGGGAGAACAGGGTCTGAAGGACCCTGCGCTCCCACCGTGACATATGGATACTGCTGTACTATCTCGATGGAGGGATAGGAGCACAGGGTTGCACTCCTACTGTGATGTATGGACAGTGTTGTACTATTTCGATGAAGGGATGGGAGCACAGGGTCCAAAGGACCCTGCACTCAGTGGAGCCTGTGCTCCCACTGTGACATATGGATACTGTTGTACTATCTCGGTGGAGGGAACCTGCACTCCCCACCATGAATGTGGACACTGTTGTACTATCTGGATGGAGGGATGGGAGCACAGGGTCCAAAGGACCCTGCACTCCCACCATGACATATGGACACTGTTGTACTGTTTGGATCATGGGATGGGTTCAGACCCTGTGCTCCCACAGTAAAATGAGGGTACTATTATACTACCTGAGACAGAAGGGAAATTCTTGGAAAAAAACTTCATTAGTGCATAAGTTAGGGTGGATACCACAGCAACAAAAGCAGGGAAATGAGGTGTTAGGGTTTCCAACCCTAATGCCCCACCCCCAAGGTTTCCACCCCTGCCACCGCACCCCCATTCACCCACCCTCCACACACCAACAGGCATTGGGGTGTTCCATGGGGTCGTAGGGCATAACTCTCACCCCATTGTCCTATACTGTAGTGAGTAAGCATGTTTACACATGGAATGGGGGGGTTGGGCCTTATAACCCCATGGCACACCCTGATGTCTGTTGGTGTGTAGAAATGAAGATGAAGGTGCGATGACAAAGTGAAAACACTGGGAGTGGAGGGTGGAAGAAATAAACACTGTTCCCTGCTTTTTGTCACTAATAATCTCTACTAACAATCGATGTGATTTTTGCAAAACTATATACAATGGGATCTGGCTTAAATGCACACTCATTTTGCAGCAAGAAAATGTGCATTTAAGCAGAATGTGCATTTATCCAAACTTCTATGTTTACTTTGCAACATAAAGAAAATAACTGAGACCTGACACTGTAATGGCATTCCACATTTGTTTATCATAGCAATATACTAAAAAATGTTAAAATGTTAAAATGTGCTACTGTGCAGCATTGACAAATAACTTAATGAAACACAGTGCTATAAAAAATATATATATAGTATATATCAAAGCCTATCAGCTGTCCGCATTATCTGTGTTGCTTGTGGACTCAAAAAAGGAAATGATCTTAATCTGTTTGCAACTTTTCAGTGCCAGCTGAGTGATATGGAGTGTTAAATGTTGCTTCACAATGGCTTAGAATCATCTGTGCACTTAAGAGGTGTTAATTACCTAGGGAGAGATGTGTTGGTGAACTGTGAAACTGCGCATTTAGCCGAAATGTGCACTTATCCAGTGTGCACTTAACAGATTTTCTTTGTAGTATGTGAATAGTAAAAAAATCGGGAAACAGGAAAAGTGTGAACTTATCAGGAATGTGCACTTATCCGATGTGCACTTAAGTGGAACTCTATATATATATATATATATATATATATATATATATATATATATATATATATATACATACACAATGGTGAATTGTCAGATAAATGATTTATTTACACAAGTACTGTTTGACCTCGGTAACCTCACGGTGGCGTAAGCCACGAGTGAAGTGTCCAAGGTCAAACGACACAAGTTTAAATAAATCATGTATCTGACAGCTCACCATTGTATATTTCATTTATGCAATACGGACACTTTCTGTTAGTGCAGGAACATTTGCTTTTGACTGTTTAGCTTTTGTTAATGATAATTTCTGGGACTTTTTCTTAACTTTCCTAGTGTAGGTCTGCCTAGCATAGTGGTTGCTATTAAATGAAACACCACTCATTGTGTAGAAAATTTTGTGCTGAACAAATTTCATGCTCACAGTACCATGCTACCTTTTTCATTTTTAAGTAATTTGCATTAGTTTGTCGAAAAAGTGAAAAACAAAATTGAATTTTCTGCTGATTTTTGCTAATTATAAAAAAACTAAAACGTATATATAAATGAAACACCACTAATTTTGTAGATATATGTTTGTCCTGATCAACTTTCATGCTCACAGTACCATGCTATAATTTTTTGTTTTAAAGTTATTTACATTTGTCAAAAAAGTGAACAGAAAATTTAACTTTCTGCTGTTTTTTTGCTAATTATAAATAAAATCTATAAGGTATCTATAAATGAAGCACCACTCATTTTGTAGATAATTGTGTGCTGAACAACTTTCATGCTCACAATACCATGCTATCTTTTTTTGTTTTGAAGTTATTTCCATTTGAATATGGTTAGTACTACTTCTGAGGCCGAACATTCTAAATGAATTACGGAGAGATTTGTGACATAGTAACTGTGTGTATGAATGAGTATCTGTGTGTATAAAACAGAGAGTAATGGTTATGAAACAGTGTGTTATGGATTCTTTTACACACCCGAAGTGTGTGATGACCCGTAAACCTCAAGAGCGAAGCTCGAGAGGTTTATGAAGTCATCACACACCGAGGGGTGTTAAAAAAATCCATAACACCACAGTTGCATAAACTTTATTTTTTATAATTGCTGATGCTGACAATCCCTTCCCTACATAGACACACACACATACACACACACAAACACACACACAAACACACACATTCGCATGCACACACACAGAGATCCTACTTGCTGCTGTCACTCACTCTGTGCTGTACAGAACTGCTCTCTCGTTAGCTTCCTTGTCTCATCTCACTGTCTCCAGTCAGCACCAGGAACCTCAAAAAACAGACTGCTTGCAGTCTTTATTTATTTTTTTAATACAAAGAACCATGTTTTTCAAATCATGGCCGGTCTCTCCTCGAAAACGGTGACTCCAACCACTTTCTCCTCACACACGGCTCAACATTTGCCCTACTTCATAAAAGCTATGCTCAAGAGTCGGTTGCTCATACTCCTACAACAACACTGTGGAGCGCAAGCTGTCAAAAGCCATAATAATGGGTTATTACAGCGTTTCCCGATTATTACAGTTTTTGAAAAAGAGCCAAGAGTCATTCATTAAAGGGGGTCACCAGTAATTATTAAATTTATACACACAGTTACTAAGATAAATGGATTTATCAAACTCTGTTTATCTCCACACCTATTGCATAAATATATACAGGGCTGGATATTCAAACTGCGCCCAAAAAGTGCGCAACAGCAGGAGCAAGCACAAGTCAGTTGCACACAAGCACAATCCACGCGATATTCAAACATGGAGCAAGACAAATTGCGCAAGCAGCCAACATCTGAATATCGCACAACCCATGCCATAGCACAACCAGGAAGGGGAAGCTGAGCAGAGATGATGCGCCATAGTGCAACAAAGGCAGCCCAGCTGAGCAGTCCAGAGGTGCCATAGCACAAGCAAAGAGACCCCCAGCAGCAGAGCAATGGAACTGCACAACCAGGGAGGTAGGCAGGGGCCCACCACCCATGCCACAGATGGTCACAGGGACACACTGCAGAACCAACAATGTACCCCCACACCCCAAGCACAGCATAACTGGGGAGGATGGAACACCACCGGACCATGGGGACAAGCAAAGCACGTCCCGGCCGTGTTACTGCAGCACACCACCAGCAAGCTGAGAGTGCCACACAAAGGGGGCGGACCACCCCAGTGTCCAGCAGCCCCCCCTGTGTGCACAGTACACCCAGCACTGTGACCCCAAGACACCACCCATGTGCAGTGACCAGCACTGCAGGAATCCCCAGGCCCCCCCGGCACACTGCAACCTCGTGAACCACAGAACTATACAAGCCAAACCCACCATGAGCACCCAGCAGTGGGTGGCAGCACACGGCAATACTGAGTGGAAGCCACACCGGAGACACCACCCCACACACACGCACACACATACCCATGACCATACCACCCCAGATGCCATGCACACCACTGCAACTGAGCACTAATAGCCAGCTGCAAATCAGAGACCACCACAGTACTCATATCAAAATATAAATGTATTATGAAGATGAATAACCAGAACAACAACTCAACCACATATTTACAAAGCAGGGGTGGGGGTATGGGTATGAGGTAGGGGTGGGTAAGGGGCAGGGGTGAACAACTGGGAGAGGGAAGGTGGGGTGCGCTGATGTCCAGCTACCGCCTGGCAGCCTGCCCTCCTCCTGCCTGGTGCTGTGCCCGGGGCCTCCTCCAGTGCCGCATCCCATGCCGCTGCAAATCAAGAAGTATGGTGTGGGTGTCAATGGCCACCTGAGTGAGCCTCCGCAGTCCCCGCTCCATCTGGCTCAGGATCCAGATACCTAGGACAAGGGATCAGAGTCAATGGCTGTGACTGTCCACATCCCTGAATCCCACCCATCATGCATGGCATACAGCCGAGTGCCCCGCTCCTGTGATGGACTGCACCCACCCACAGTGACCGTGCACAAGACATGCCCAACCAGGCAGCAACTGCCATGTGTACCACTGCACACACACACCACCCATGTCCATCACAGCACAACCAAGGCTGCCCAGTGACGTGGCTATGTGGTGGGATGCTAGTTCCACAGCCATGTGCCCAGTGCATGCATGGGCCACCAGTGACGCACACACACACATGCAGTGCCACTGGACAGTGATGACTGTCACATGTTGTGTGCATGGTAGTGTCGTCCATGGAAGGTGGCCGTGCCCCCCCCAGCATGCAATAGCATCCATGATGTAATGACACTCACCCTCATCAAGTCGCTGCTGCAGGTGCTGCTGTGGCTGTGGCTGCTGCTGCTGTGGATGTGGCTGTGGCTGTGGCTGCTGCTGCTGCTGCTGCAGCTGTGGCACACCTCCTCCGCCAGCCACCCTGGCACCGCCATCCCAGGCCTCAGCCTGGGCCCGCCTCTGCTTCTCCACGCCTGTGGGAGACAAATGAAGAGAAACACATCAGTAAGATCCCAAAGCAGACAGCCCCTTGTCCCATTGAGTGTGCCTGCCCCCACAACCAGACCCAAACAGCACACACCTGCAAACACCCTCACAGCAAACCATAGCCCAACCCACCCCCATGCGCAGGTCACATTACACAGTGTCACCCATGCGGACAATACCGGTGCACACACAGCACACCCACCTGGCCTAGGCACAATGCCCCTCCTGGCATGATCCCTGAGGCACTCCAGCAGAGCATGCTCCCTCCTTTGCAGGTCACTATAGTGGTGCCTGCACTGCCCAGTGGCCTGCTCTAGGGCAGTTGCTACCTGCTGCCACACATGGGTGCATGCCATCTGCAAGGGCACTCCCCCAAACAGTGTCCCATGGTGTGGCTCCACCACAGCCACCAGGTTTGCCAGCTCCAAAGCCCCCCACTGTCGAGCTCTCCTGCGTGCCATTCCAGAGTTATACAGTGGCAATATGGCGCTCCGCAGCGCGGCAACCCCACGTGGAAATGTTACGCAATACAAGTCAATGAGTCCGTATCGTGCTGTTCATACAGCGCCGTCGGTCCACATCGCACTGTCACCGAACAGCGCAATAGAGCCGTACATATACCAGATGTACAGCGCCAGGGGGCAAAGGTCAGGCACAAGGTCATGGGTCAATGGCGCAAGGCCACGCACAGCACCATCGGACGTCTACATATCCTGTGGATCGGTCACCTGCGTGCCAGTGTCACAGTGGACTATTGCGCAGTTGTGCCACAGCGCCATTTGGTGACCAGCACTGTAGTGCCACTGGCACAATGGTGGCCGTGTCTGGAATTGCTGATTGTGCACAGCACGTCATCAGCGTGGCAGACACCTGCGTAAGCTACCTGGGCATGCGCAATGCGATGTACTACGCAGTCACAAAAAAGCGCCATTGGCTCAGCCGGCTCAACCTTATTGTGCAACTCGCAACGGCGCGATATTCAGCCAACACATGCAAATCATCTGATCAGCCATTGAAAGGCGCAGTGGCACAATTTGCATCTCATTACAGTTGCTCCACTCCTAATTTGCATGCATTGCGCTATAAATATGCGACAGTGGACTGCGCTAGCCAGAGTCGGGTACTGCAGGTGAGAGGTGAGTTGCAAGCTGTGTGATGTTCCGGGCAATGGTCATGGGATAACGCTGTAGACTGCACAGTGACAGGTGTCCACTTCCACCCATACAGACCGACATGACCGAGCAGAGCCAAGGTGAGGGTGAGGATGGTGGGCGAAGAAGGAGGTCCAACTTCACCAAGGTGGAGACAGAGGCACTCTTCCAGGCCTACCTAGAAGAGGAGCCACTACTGAGTGGACGGCGTGGCACCCCTCAGGCCCATGCAGCTGCATGGGAGGGGGTAGCTCAGGTGGTGAACCTGCACAGAAGCCACCACCGCTCTGTGCAGGCATGCAAAAAGAAGGTAGGGACAGACCGCAGAAGGGTGAAAGAGAAGGAGGCAGCCCTCAGGGCGGCACGCGCTGGCACAGGCGGGGGCCAGCCAGCAGTGGCGGAGCTGACCCCGGCTGAGGACCGACTGGCTGCATCAATGCAGTGGAGTGCTACAGAGGGCATACCAGGAGGTGGATTCCAGACAGGTGGAAGCCCATCACTGCACGGTATGACATGGTGGTGGTGTTGGGGGGGGAGGTTGATCACATGCACTAACATGTCCTCACTTTCTGTTACAGATCCTGTTCATCTGCAGAGGATGGTGGTGGTGGGACCATGCAGCGATGAAGACCTGCCAGAGTTGGAGGAGGGTCCATCCACCTCTGTCGCCAGCCGGCTTGCACTGCACCAGCATGCACACCTGGCTGCCACCTCTGTTGTCGGTGAGTCAGGTGTGGGGGGTGCACAGCCTGTGTCTCAGCAGTCTGGCATGCAAGCATGCCAGCATGCTGTGACTGTGGCTGTTGCACGTACCTGCACCATTGATGATGCAAGGACTGCAATGGGCAGTGACACGTGTGTGTCCCATAACGGACACACAGCAGGCCAGCATGTGCCCCTGGACCTAGCTGGTTCCAACGTGTGTGCCAGCACATCAGCACAGTCCCAGGCTGTGCCTGTCAGCACCGGTGGAGCAGCACCGGTGGCTGTGCAGGTTTCTGGCACTGTTGCGGCCACAGCAGTGGAATGAGTGGTCCCTGGGGCACAGCAGTTGGAGGGGCAGCAGCAGCAGTCATCCACCAGGTCTGGGGTTACAGGGTCCAGCGGTGGCACATGCACACCGCCTGTTGACATGCCCATACCTGGTCCTGGTGAACAGCGCCCACCCTCAAGGGGTGTTGAGCATCAGGACCTTCCATACCCTGGGGGACAGATTGCCGATGTGGCAGATGTCCCATTTGACGAGCACACCCGCCTGCTGCGGGCATCAGTACAGCAGCAGATGCGGGTTGCAACGTCCGTGGAGGCACTGTGCGTGGCTGTGGAGTGGCACAGCAGGGACAATGCAATGATCCTTGCAGAGATGGTCCAAATGCGGATGGATGTGACCGCCGCCATTGACAGGCAGACCCAGGCATTGGTCGCTGTCGTGGCCGCATTGGGCACACAGTCAGGTGCCCCTGTACCACACACCCCACACAGCTTGCGCTCCACTCCCCATTCCTGGCATCGTGTGACACCCAGCCTGTTGACACCAGGTTCTGCTGTGGGCATCCTGAGCACACCTGGTGCAGGTATGTTCGGCATGCTGCACACCCCTGTGCGGACACGGTCGCGATCGCGCAGTGGGACCCCTGGTGGTCCATCAGTGCCACACCATGTGGCCCAAGATCAGCCTGCTAGTGCTGCTGGGTCACGGCGGGGCCACCCATGCATCCGAGGTGGCCGTGGCACAGTGCCACCTGAGTGACCTGTGTCCCAGTGCGGGCCCTGTCTGATGCTGCCCTGTGTGCAATGTCTGTCATGGTGGGCAGTGCACTGGTGGGTGCCCTGCCCAACACGCTGACACACGGACCACCTGCACACCCACCCAACTGCTGTCCACAGGTGCATGTGCATGATGATGCCTGCATTGTACTGTACACCAAGGTGCAAGGGTGCCCAGCATCTGACACACGTATTTAGACAGTACAGGTGGTGGGGATGGTCCGTTGATCTGTGTGTTTGCCATGTCTGTTCCTGCTTTGCTGTGCACCTGCCCATGTATGCTTTGTGCCTGGTGTGTGTGTGTGTGTGTGTGTGTGTGTGTGTGTGTGTGTGTGTGTGTGTCCAGATGACTGTTCAACCCTCCCTGATGGTGTGTTTGTGTGCCTGGACCCTTCAACTCCCCTTGCCATCATGCACCCCTGGTGTGTTACCCTGTATGCCTGTGGGTTGCGCCTAGACAGTGTTGGTTGCACATGGCCCCTTGACTTACCTGTGTCATGCAAAATGCTCCTCTGTGATGGTGTCCCGGTGCAGCTGGGCCTGCCGGATCAGTCGGGGGTCCCGCCATCCAAGGGGGGGCTGCTCATCTCCATCATCACCGGCGTCACTGGCGTTCCCATCACTGTCCCCCTCCTCAACCTGTATGGCTATCCCACGGTCTTTGGCTATGTTGTGCAGGATACAACAGGCCAGGAATATCCCACAGGCCTTTGAGGGGCTGTACTGTAGGGCACTGCCGGAGGTGTCTAGACATCGGAAGCGTGCCTTAAGCATCCCAAACAGCAGCTCGATGATGTTGCGTGTGGCGGCATGTGCCTCATTATAGCGTTGCTGCGATGGGGTCATGGGGCGCCGGTACGATGTGAGCAGCCAGGGACGGAGTGGGTATCCGCTGTCACCTGTGTGGAGATAGTGGAGATAAGTATCATATTCAGGTCCATAATGCCCACATCCCTGTGTGCCACTACCATGGCACCTGTTGCATTCCCACCCTTGCCCCAAGTTTGCACTTCCTACATGCGTACTCACCCACTAGTTGGCCTGTGGGGATGTCCCCACTCTCGAATTGATGGCACAGTGTGGACTGATACCATATGAAGGCATCATGTGCTCCACCAGGGTGTGTGGCACAGACATTGATTATGCGCCCACTGGCATCACACACCACCTGGCAGTTGACACTCGAAAAACCTTTCCTGTTTCTGTATGCAGCCCCATCGGGGCCAGGTGGCGTGCGAATAGCCACATGGGTGCAGTCTATTGACCCTAGCACGCCAGGCATACATGCTACCCTGTGGAACTCCTGCATGTTTGCTGTACGCTCTGCCGCGGTGCTGGGGAAATGGATGTACTCCGCAGCATGTGGCAGGAGTGCGCTGAGGAATTGGGTGAGGATGCGTGATGTGGCCGACTGTGTTATGCCTGTGGTGTCCCCTGTCGGCCTCTGGAAGGTACCCGTGGTGAGCAGGCACATGCAGGCTGTTACCTTTTTCTCCACTGACAGAGCATGACTCCGTTGTGAGGGTGCCTGCATCACATCACTGCACAGCTCACAGAGCCACCTCAGTATTGCCCTGTTCAGGTGGTACCGGCCCACGATCTCTACATCCGTGTACAGCTCAAAGCTGACACAGGCACAGTACTGCCTGTTGGGGGTGTACCACCGATGGGCCCTTCCACGGCCACGTCCCCCTGCAGCATGCCTTCTTACCCCCCTCATTACAGCTTCCTCATGGAAGCTGTAATGAGGAAGCTGGCACTGTCCATGGCCCTGGCTTGTGCTCCCCCCCGGCTGTTCTTGCTGTGTTACCCCCGCTGTCCTGACTGCTACCTCCACTGCACCGGGTACACCTACTGGCCTCTGCAGTCTGTGGCCCAACACACCCTCCCTTGTCCCTCTTCTCTCCTGTGCACTCCCTGGCCTGCACTCTTTGCCACTGTCGCACTCTCTTTCTCCCTGCCTCATGTGGCTTCCCTGTAGCGTTCTTGCGCCTCTTCCTTGAGCCTTTTTATTTTGGCTCATTTTTAGCGTGGCGCACCGTTCAGCTCATCCGCTGTTGCGCATTGCGCAGGTCTTTGAATATCGCATTGCGCTCTTTATGCATGGGTCCACCCCTTTCGGTTGTGCATGCCTTCATTTGCATTGCGCTGTTGCTCAGCCTGTTTTCAGTGGCGCAACTGCCTCCTGCTGAATATCGCAGAATGGCGCAATTTCGGACTTGCGCATGCGTAACCCTATTGTGCATGGTGCAACCCTTTTGAATATCCCAACCACAGTATATATATATATATGTATATATATATTATACTGGCACAGTCGCACCAGTATAGTTAGGGTCAAATGGCACTTCCACGTTAAAGTCCAAATCTTGAACCTTAATAACTTTGGAACTGTTCAATGGATTTACATGAAATTTGGCATGCATGCTTTCTAGGGGTAGGACTCTCGATCTGTCAAATTGCATGGGAATCCATCTCGTGATTTTTGAGAAATAAAGTGTTGACTAAACAGAAAAATCCTGTTTTTTAACATCTATTTGTCACCCAGGATCTCAGAACTGGCTTTAGGTACTGGTCTGAAATGTTCAGGGTAGAAAGCCATTGGGTCACAAATGTGCCTTTTGAAGGTTTTATGAAAAAATATTAGTCCATTCAAAAGTTATGACATGTTTAATTTTCCCATTATTTTCTATGGGAAAATTTATGTCAGGCATGAAAGATATATTTTTCGCACAATAACAGTATTGTGCAAAAAATTGCTTCTTATTTTCGAACAATAGGCCTACTGTGCAAAACATACGAGCTTCTTGTTGCAAAGAATGCTGGTATTTTTCACACAGTTCACAGTCCTGCGATCAATTGAGCTGTGTTGTGGCTACCATCTTGTTTTGCTGCTTAGCGAGGACCGAACATTTTAAACACATAAAAATCAGAAAACAGCTAAAGAGAACCTCTTTTGGTGTTTTCTGATTTTTTTTATGTGTTTTTCACTGGACCCAAACAAGTTTTTCTCTCGGGTGCCAGCTTATACAAAGAACAGCTTGGAGTCCATTCTCTGTATGAGAAGACTGGTATTTTCTTGACTTCTGCAGCTGCAGCTGGAGCTCATGCTGCTGGCTGCAGATTCACGGAAGATCCGCTTTGTGCGCACAATACATGGTGTGTACTGGGCATACTGGAAGCCCACCCCAGTGTGCCCAAATGTATTATTTAGTTGTAAATACCTGTAAAAAGAAGAAAATCGTCCCCCAAGGTCTTTCCTTTGATGCAGAATCCTGCATTGAAATGTGCGTAGATTTCCACGGTTTCTTTCTTTTGGTTTGGGGGATCTGTTTTGGGTAACTCTCATTCTTCTCCCAGATACCACTGTGCTTCAGTGTCTGTGAGCTGCAACACAACTCAGCCAAAACTGAAAGCACTCATCCGCAGTTGTCATGTGCACTTCAGGTTCAATTTGAATACCACCCACGCCAGAAAAAATAACACTTGCTGACATCCTTTTTAAACCTATGCCCCTCCAATGTCCTTGTATTGCCCCTGACATTGCTGTTTATTTATTTATTAGAAAAGTCAGATTTACAACCTTTGAGTCATGGACTCATTTATAAAGACACATCGTCGCAGGGGGGTTAGACAGAGTTACATAGTGTGGTTACAACAGTGAGAACAGTACAGATGCAGAACATTAAACATAGAGTACACGTAGGTTACATAATAATGTTACTTATAAT
This sequence comes from Neoceratodus forsteri, assembly GCA_016271365.2. Classification (NCBI taxonomy): domain Eukaryota; kingdom Metazoa; phylum Chordata; order Ceratodontiformes; family Ceratodontidae; genus Neoceratodus; species Neoceratodus forsteri. Next base: position 394,250,277 of record CM028131.1, on the reverse strand, counting down.
AGGTTACAGTCAAATACAAGGTACCCAAGGGTTACAGTGGGGATACAGCCCTGGACATACCTAGATAATACCTGGAGGGGTGGAGGTAGGGATGGGGAGTGGGGTGGGAGGGAGGGGAGGATAGTCTGTCCGGAGGATGTTGTCAAGTCAGGAGGCCTGATAGGAGGATCCCACAGTGGGATTAATTAGGTGCATCTACAGCAACGAGCACTGAAGAGATGGTTCTGGAGGGTGATTTTGAAGGGACCAATTTTGGCAATGTCTGTGATGTAGGGTGGGAGGGAGTTGAACCAAGCAGGGGCTTGGTAATGGAAGGACCTCTGCTCTAGTGAGGTCTTGGTTCTGGGCACCAGAAAGGTGGCCTTGATAGAGCTACAGGTGGCAACAGATGAGGAGGCATGCCATAGGGAAGCAGAGATCCCTGGGGGGAGAGCCCTAGAAGAGATCTTTTAGCGAGTAGGCAGGTCTGGTAGCACAGATGCTCCTCAAAGGTGAGCAGGTTGGTGGTGCAGTACAGCACGCAAGTGTGAGTGTGGTTAGTGGCTCCAGTCAGGAGCCTGCAGGCCTTATTGATTGAGAGCTGAATTTTAGTCAAGGCAATATTGTCCGCCGCAGCGTAAATGGGCAAGCCATAGTCCACTAGCAACAGGACAGAAGAGGTGATGGCCAGCCGGAGGGCAACTTGGGGGGAGGCAATCTCTATGATGGTATAGTAGGCCTATCCGAGAATTTATGGAGGAGGATAGGGCATTGATGTGGGTGTAGAAGGTGAGAGCCAAGTCGAAAGTGATGCCTAGATATTTGTAAGAGGTCACTTGTTCCAGCAGGTGCAGATTGCTGGGGAGAATGAAGAGGGGGGCATTCTTGGCCTTGTTTTGGTGATGGGAGAAGAGCATTGACTTGGTCTTCTTTAGGTTAATGACAAGTCGGTGGTCAAGGAACCACTTTTCAGCTTGGTTGTAGGTGTGCTGGAGGGATACCTGGAGAGAAGAGGGATTGGGGTGGGATGCAAAGAGAACCGCATCATCGGCACAGAGGAGCATTTTCCTGTGCAGGAACTAGGGAGAGTGTTGGGGTAGAGGCTGAAAAGTACAGGGCCCACTGTCTTGGTGAACAGCTCATTACTATCCACTTTTATTTATTCCTTACACTAATTTATATGTCTTAGTCATTATTCCCCCCTTTTCCTTCTAGTCTCCAGCATAGAAACATAGACGTTGACTGCAGATAAGGACCGCAAGGCCCATCCAGTCTTCCCATTTCTTTTTCTACCTTATAAATGTACCATCGGCCTTGGCTCTCTCAATGGCCTATCTATTCATACTCCTCTGTATTGCTCCCTTATGCCTATCCCATGCCTGTTTGAAGCCCTGCACTGTATTCATATCCACCACTTCCTGAGGTAGGCCGTTCCATGCATCCACCACCCTTTCTGTGAAAAAGAACTTCCTCACATTACCCCTTAATCAGCCTCCCTCTAATCTCATGCTGTGTCTTCTTGCCCTGATATTTTTCTTATATTGAAACATGTTAGACTCTTTCACCTTGTTAATGCCCTTAAGGTGTTTGAATGTTTCGATCATATCACCCCTCTCTCTCTCCCACCCTTGCTCTAGGGTATACATATTGAGCTCCATTAATCTGTCCTCATATGTTTTCTGATGCAGTCCCTGCACCATGTTGGTTGCCCTTCTCTGGACTGCCTTAATTTAGTTAATGTCCTTGTGAAGGTGTGGGCTCCAGTACTGCATGCAGTACTCCAGATGGGGCCTTACCAGTGTCGTAAAGAGGGATTATTACCTCCCTCTTCCGACTTGTGATACTCCTACTAATACACCCTAATATCCCCCTAGCCTTACCTACTGCTTTAGTGGTCTGCTTGGATGATTTCAGGTCATCGGTGATAATGATGCCCAAATCTCTTTCTTCCCTTGTGACTGCCAGCAACTCCCCTTCCAGCCTATAGGTGGCTTCAGGGTTTCTCTTCACTATGTGCAAGATCTTGCACTTCTTTGCATTAAACCCCAGTTGCCACTCTTCCGACCATTTTGCTAGTTTATCCAGATCTCTTCTCATTCTGCCCACCCCATCTGGATCATCTACTCTGTTGCAGGTCTTGGTGTTATCTGCAAACAGACATACCTTACCCTCCAGTCCATCTGCAATGTCACTGATAAAGATATTGAAGAAGACTGGCCCCAGGACTGATCCCTGAGATACCCCACTTGTGACTTGCATCTCTTCTGACTGTATACCATTTACCACCACTCTCTGTTTTCTGCCCGTCAACCAGTTTTCCACCCAGTTGACCAACTTCTGACCCACCCAGAGCCTACCCAGCTTATTAATCAATCTTCTATGTGGAACAGTATCAAAAACTTTGCTGAAGTCAAGGTAGGCGACATCAACTACTCCCCCTTGGTCCACACAGTCAAAGAAATCTGTGAGATTAGTTTGACAGGACCTTCCTTTTGTAAACCCATGCTGTCTTAGATCCTGTGCTTCTATGGATTCCAGGTGTTGCACTATCTTTTCCTTAAGGAGTGCCTCCATAATCTTGCCCACTATTAAGGTAAGACTGACTGGTCTGTAGTTCCCTGCCTCCTCCCTGCTACCACTCTTGTGGAGTGGGATCCACTCTTGTGGAGCATGTACACATCCAGACTTCCAGCCTCTCATTAAACAATCTACCCTGCTGCCCCTAAATCATTTTATTACCCATTTCTGTACTGGTTCTATCCTATTCTTGTCCCTTTTTGATGTGTGGGCTCAAGAACTGCATACAGTATTTCATCAATGATCTCTACAGGGTCAGTATCAATTTGTTTTGTCTGCTAATAAATCCCCTGCCTATGCACTCCAACATCCTATTTGCCTACCCCCATTGCCTTATTACATTGTGCAGATAACTTTAAAGGCTACCTAAACCATAGTTATTAAATTTCTTTTTCCTTTTCTCAAAAAAACAATCCACAAGTACACTAAAGTATTCTGTACTCACCCCTGTGAGAATCGTTTCAACTACTGCTCATTTTTTTCATTTATTCACAGTTTTCTGAATTTTGTTGTGATATGCTTATTCTGTCATCAATGCCAGCAGTCACTGCCCATCCACACATCCAGTGATACGAAAGAAGGGAGAGACTGAGTATGCCAGTATCACACAGGACATCTCTTTTAAGGGCTGTGGAGCCCTTCTGTCATCTGTAGCTCTAAAAACGGCTTTTCCTGGAACTTCCATTTTAAACATTTGTATATATTCCTCCACAGCTGCAGAGTGGTGCACCCCCCTCTGATATTTGCTATTTGTTGCTCTATGTTAAAGGCATCTGAAGAGGGAGGGGGATGCTACTGTATTGTACCTCAGAACTTCTCAGGATATTAACAAAAAAAGTTTTAAACTGCTGTTTCTATCATCTGTCCAGCTCAGTCTAACAGATGTGTTCTATTTCTTTCAGCAACCTAGGGGACTCATTTCCTTTTGGTTTTTGTGAAAATGAAAGTCAGACTCAGTGTCAGATTACAGACAGTGGAATGCAAATTGTTAGCTGCCTGACATTCCTTTCTGCATGGCAGATTGGAGGCAAGCACTGGAAACAGAAGACTGTTTTTTTCTCATTTTATAATATGATGTACTGAGTGTGTGTTTAGTTGCAAGGTCAGGGCCTTGAAGAAAATAATAACATTTATGTAACTCATTCAAGATTCAATCAGGTGGTCAGAAAAAAGTCTGAGAGAATTTGTGTAAAAACTAACAAATGAAAAATGCAAAAAATAGCATGCACACTGGCTTCTGAGACTGGAAGATCAGAAGGCTGTGGGTTATATCCCCACACTAGGGATGTGGGTTAAAGAGCTTGTGTACTGCCTAAAACTAATATTAGATTTTAAAAGCAGTCAACTATTACCTTTTATATTTGAGGTACTTTATATTTTCCCTTTGTTTAATTAGAAGATTGTTTACCTGATGTTAATATGTGTGATGTATGGAACAGCACTCTGTGTGTCAGCTGACATAACTAGCTATACTGCCACACTACATCACCAGCATCATGACCTCAATGACTGTGATATCACTGCTACTTAGGAACAGCAATTCAGTGACTGCCAGGTCATTCACATGTGATTTCACTGTCAGTGAAATCATAATATTGAAGATGTAGTGGGGAGTAGTAGAGCTAAACATGTCAGCTGCTATTCTAAGAGCTGTTCCACACATCCACCACAACATTATGACATAGGAGACTCTCTGATGGGTCTCTGGTCTGGCTCCACTAGCTCTTTAAATCCCAGTACTGACACTGTAGTGCAGCATGGGGGGGGCGGAGTGCTCCTGTCTTTTCTGTCTGCCTGTTCAGGTGGATGTTAAAGACCCTATGGCACTTCTCAAAGAGTAGGGGAATTTCCATGGTGTCCTGGCCAAATTTCCCCCACTCACTAAAAATACCAACAGCTTAATCTGGTTCAAGTAAGGATTTATGCCATGTTACAATTTCAGTTGGTTACCATCTGCAACCCCACCCCCACCCCCATCACCCCTGAAAAGGGACTTCTAGTCTCAGTGGGCCTACCCGGTCAACAAAATTCAATGAATAAATACATTCCCCATTATGCCTTATGGTTTCTTATAAATCCAAATCATTCAAAGGCCATCTTAACATATAATTTTAATACCTAAAAGCAAATCAGAGCCCTTTTCCTGATAAACGGCTGCCAATATATTACATTGAAAGGATAACTAAACAACATTTTGACAACAAACTATTTAAAAATCTGACTTCATAGGGGACCAAAAGAAAGGCTGTTGTATTCATTAATGCTAAAACTACATTTATATACTTTACCTAAATGCAGTTCCAAAGCATTTGAAAAATGTAAAATCAGCCTTCCAATTTCAAAAAAACTACCTTATCTGTTTCCTAAAATGGCCGCCAAATGTGTTCAGTGATGACATCATTGGAGCCTGAGTCAGAGAGCTATATGGCTCTCTATAGTGCTAACTAGTTATTTTTTCCCTTTGTATAGAATCGTTTCACCAAAATGTCAAAACCATATGCATTATTTTGATTAATACACATGTTAGGCTATAGTTCTGTTCATTTTGTTTACTTTAACATGCTGAAATTGTGTTTTAACCCAACTGACTTTCTCTTTGGAAACCACAGTGCAGTACAAATCTTAAATAACCTGGTGGTCTAGTGGTTATGGCAGATCCAGGATGTTACAATGGGGGGGGGTGCTGGGGTGGTGTACATACTTGATATGCACTTTTTAACATTTTTATTAAACCGTTATATTGTCTGCTATTATTCTTTTCTAGTATGTTTTTGACAGAACCTACAAATGTAATCCATAGTTTTGAATGTAAACATCTGTACAATCAATAAATCAGACTTCTTCAACAAAGTGAAATGCAGCAGCAGCAAGCAAGTAAGTTACAATGGGGCGAGGGTGCAGCCGCACCCTTTATCACCCCCTAGATCCACTTGTTTGTAGCAAAGTTCGTGTGTAGTCCAATGACAGAATTCATACTTTCTTGGAAATCAAAAATATGCTTGTCTTCTTTTTCCATGGGAAATAATTATAATAATAAGAATCAGCATTTATATAGTGCTTTTCATATACATCGTATCCCAAAGTGCTTTACGAGCAATGTTAGACTGGTAGTGAAGTGACTGAATGTATACTGGCAGCCATTTCACACATTAATACCCACACACAGCCTTGGACAATTGCATGAACTGGTTTTATGGGAAAGGGAATGTTGGCCAGGACTATGGGGTCAGGTAGTGATCATGGTGCTGGCAGCCCCACATCTTATATCTCACAGTGATCTGCTCATATTTCTCCCCTTCTGTCTTCTCCCTTCCCTGAATATTGCAGTACCTTGCAGGAGTGGTCTTCTCAGTCCCCTCTGGTATTCATTCTTCACTCCTCCCCACACTAAAAACTGGTGAGCTCATCACCCTTCTGCATCATGAATTCAGGTAGTACAGTCCACGGGTGTTTTGACATATCAAAAATAAACAAATCTTTCCAGTAAGTCAAACTAATAGCAGCAGGGCACAAGGAGAAAGATGGGTCTTCTTATCCTTAAAAGAACTGGGCTACCTTTGATTAGGCACTATTAAATGATGGGTGTGCACATCATTATGCACGTAATTTAATAACGCCTAATCATAGGTGGCTTAGGTTTTATATGGGTAGGAAAGCCTATTTTTTCACTTGTGCTCTTCTGCCATCAGCCTGGCTTACCAGATCATGTTTATTATTAATATGTAAAAATAACACGGGAGACTGTACTAACCGAATTCATGATGTGGAAGGGTAATGAGCGCACCAGTTTTTGGTGTGGGGAGCAGGTGAGAAGAATGAATGCCAGAGAGGGACTGAAGAGGCCATTCCAGCAGGGTACAGCTATAGTCAGGTTAGGAGAAGTCAGGAAGAGGGACATTGAGCAGATCATTGTGAGATCTGAGATGTGGGGCTGCCAGCACCATGATCACTACCTGACTGTGGATGAGAGCAGCCAGTGACAACAAATACTTAGAGTGGCAGGGCTGCACCTAAACTGTTACTTGAATTCAGTGTAGGGAGATTACCTTCAGGCGGAGGGATGTTGACATTTGTTAGTACAGTTTCAAGGGAGCTGTGTATAGCTCATTCAACATTCGGAAGGGTGGTAGCCAGCCAACTCACATTGTGGAGTAGGGCACAGAAAAGTACTGGAGGAAAATTGCTGGGTACTGTCCTGCAGGGTTCTGCAGACCACAGGTAAAGGAGTAGACCAACACTGGAAGTCGAGTGGATTCACTCAAGGCATTAGTATACCTCTCCTCCTAATAGTATTGTTATCCATAGTAAGTGCAGCCCTTATGAGGGCATGAACAGCAGTTTTTCTGGTGAGTCCTGATGTTTATTGCTTGGCCCTCCAAGAAGACCTAGTTGTTGGTTAATGAGGTGGGGAAAAAACACAACAGGGGGACTGTACATACTGCCTTCACTGTGCAGAAGGGTGGTGATCCACTCAACATTTACCATGGGAGCAGAAGTCAGACATTGAGAAAGTGGACTGGAGAGTGATTTGGGAGGCATTTTTTAACAGTGCCAGCTGATGAAGCATATAGGTGTGCACAACTCTCTGAGGTACAAGATTGTAATCTGAGGTGTAATAATTCTCTTCATGAGGCCACAAGCTCATATGTAGCCCCAGGCAGTACTAAGGACAGAGTATGGATGGTGGGTGTTCAACAGAAGGCAGGCTAGGTGCAGGGGGTTCATGTGGAAAAAGACTACAAGAGAAGCTTATTTGTGGAATACCAAGAAATCATGAGCTTTGGAATTGGACCATGCCAGTACTTCACTACAAATTTCAGGGCATCACATAACCACTAGATCATCATGTATTTGGAGTGTTGTACTGTACTGTAGTTTGCAAAAGAGAAAGTCAGCTGGATTACAAACCATTTTCAGCAAGTTAAAGTAAACAAAATGAACAAAACCATAGCCTAACGTGTACTGATCAAAATAATCCATGTGTTAACACATGGTGTTGATTATGCTGGTGAAGCAATTCAAAACAAAGGGGGAAAGAAGAACTAGTTAGCACTATAGGGAGCCATGTGGGTCTCTGCCTCTGGCTCCAATGATGTCATCATGACTCGTCACTTAACACACATGGCAGACATTTTAGGGGGCAAGCAAGGCTGTTTTTTGAAAGTGAAAGGCTGATGTTAACATTTTTCAAAAGCTAAGAAACTGTGTTTATGTTATTTACATAAATGCAGCTTTAGCATAAATGTAAACAGCAGCCTTTACTTTACCTCACTATGAAGCCAGATTTTGGAGTTTGCAGTTTTAAAAAAAATGCTTGTTTAGGTACCCTTTAAATAAACAACAAGTCACAAATAAGGAACTACTGGCTTATGGAAAAATCTGCAGAGATTTTTATACAGGAATTTGATGCTACCACTATAGGGAAAATGAGGGCTTGTTACGGGAAAATGGTTATTTGCATCTGAGAGCACTGTGATGATTGTGATTAAACAGCACTATATGGCACCAACAAGAAAATGACTTTGGTCATTTGATAGCTCTTCACAGCCCTATCGGCTTTGGCTATAACTTGTTATGTATAGCAGGCCCTATGTGACATAAGTTCTCTGCATGTTTCTTGTGCACAACATTCAAAAATGTACTTACAAAATAAAGGAAATAGTATTAAAAACTGTCATCTTTATGTGCATTTTTTTAAATGCGGTAGGTTGAGTGTGTGTGTGCATGTGTGCATGCATGCTCTAACTGCAGCATGTAAATCGCGATCATGCAGCACTGCTGTCATCACAGAAAAGCCGAATGCACTCTAATGCTGTTTTATGAATTGCACACATAAACTGAGGGAAATATGAGATTCTAGCCCATTTTTATGTTGATTGCATGCATGCGCAAGAAACATGTTGCGGTAGCTTGCTGCAGAAGCGGGCTGGGGAGGCTTGGCACTGTTGTGGCCAATGCCCCCATGCTGCTGCTGACACTAGTTCAGCCAGTGTGCCACCAACCTGTAGTGTTTTCGCTGCAGCAATCAGGGGCCGACTCATCATTGCAACATCAACGATTCGCTACAAGAGGGAGCAACCCATCATTGCTGGCACAGAATGTTGCTACTGTAATATTGTTTGTGAACATGGTGATGGCTTGCCGCCATATTCACAAACAATATTAATCTGGCCCCAGTACTGAGGGGGTGCCCAATCCCCCTCGGCAGCATGTGCCCCCCCCACAGCAGCGTGTTTTTGCAGACGGGGGCCCCAATCCCCATCGGCTTCAGTCCCCGGTGCTAGTTCAGTTACTGACGGGGGAGCCCACTCCCCATCGGCATTATAACCCCCCTCTCAGTTTGAGGTGCCGACGGGGGAGCCCACTCCCCATCGGCATAAGGTCCCCCCATAAAGAATAGTGGGACAGTTGTGCGGGGTGCCCAATCCCCCTCAGCTCTTGCACCCCCATTTTGCACCAAGGGGATGCTCACCCCAGTGTGCCAAATGCGTCTGTAAAAAAAGTCCTCATGATGTCTTTTTACCTGTAAAAAGAAAACAGTCTCTGCAGTCTCCCTGCCCCCTCCCACAACCCTCAAACACCCTTCATGTACTTAACTCAAGACACCCCTCACCCCATACTTACCTCCAGAGGGTGGAGATAAGATCTTCGTGAACCGGGAACACTTCTGCACTTCTTCAAAGTGACCGCAAAACTGAAGAAATGCAGGTAAGCTGTATAATGGGATAAATAGTTTTTTTTTTAATTTGATGCATATCTCAGGCATTTTTGGGAATTTTGGCGCCAAATTTTCAACATGGGTTTTTGGGACCCCTCCTCATGAATTCAGGCACCGTCATGGCATTATTCAGTCCCGAAAGGTGATTTCGTGGTCACTGCATAGAATCATCTTTTGGGACAGATTAACAAAATTACAGTGCCAGTGTCCATGAGGTGGGCTGTCAAAAAGCCTACGTTTGCAAATTTGGTGGAAAAAATCAAAAAAATGACTTTTACAAGTGTGGTTTGCGTAGTTGCTATGCGCGCTCGTAACTTCGCAAATTTGCAATATTTTCATGCCAGATTTTCCACATTGGCATTTTGTCACACCTCCTTATAAACAGTATAGCTGTCATTTTTCTCATCCTGGCCGACATGTGTTTTCGCACTTCTGGCGCAGAATAGCGCACTCGCTGTGGGAAATCACTGTTCAGGACAGATTAAAAAATGACAGTGACACTGTTCATGAGCAGAGGTCCTAAAATCTCTGTGTTGAAAATTTGGTAACGAAACTCCATAAAATGACTGTGTTACAAACACACCCTTGTAACTTCGTAAATTTGTAATATTTTCACACCACATTTTCAACAATGGCATTTTTTCACACCTCCTTTTGAACGGTACAGCTGTCATTTTTCACTTCCTGGCCAAAATATGTTTTTGCACTTCTGCCGCAGAACAGCACAGTCACTGTGGGAAGCCAGTGTTTGGGACAGATTAAGATCGAGCGAGTGAGGGGGGGTGTGACCGAGCTCAATAGAGCTCTGTCAGGACTGCTGCAGATTTCTTTGTGGACAGAAAAATGCTTCAACGCAGGCAGCAGCCCAGTACAAAAGGGCAGCCTGCAGCACCAGGAGAAACAGAACGACAAAGCGAGTGAGGGAGGGGGAGTGAGCGAACTCAATGGAGCTCTGTCGAGACTGCTGTGGATTTATTTGTGGGCAGAAAAAGGTGTCAATGCAGGCAGGGGCCCAGTACAAAAGGGCAGCCTCCACTGGTGGGAGAAACAGTACGAGCGAGTGAGAGAGGGGGACTGAGCGAGCTCAACGGAGCTCTATCAGGACTGCTGCCAATTTCTTTGTGGGCAGAAAAAGGCGCCAATGCAGGCAGGAGCCCAGTACAAAAGGGCAGCCTGCAGCACGGAGAGAAACGGAATGAGTGAGCTAGAGAGAGGGAGTAAGCGAACTCAACAGAGCTCTGTTGGGACTGCAGAGGATTTCTTTGCGGCCAGAAAAAGGCACCAACAGAGGCAGTAGCCCAGTACAAAAGGGCAGCCTGCAGCACTAGGAGAAACAGAATGAGTGAGTGAGAGAGGGGGAGTGACTGACCTCAACAGAGCTCTGTTGGGACAGCTGTGAACTTCTTTGTGGGGAGAAAAAGGCACCAACACGGGCAGGAGCCCAGTACAAAAGGGCAGCCTGCAGCGCCAGGAGAAACAGAACGAGAGAGGTGGAGTGAGCGAGCTCAACGGAGCTGTGTCGGGACTGCTGTGGATTTCTTTGTGGGCAGAAAGAGGTGCCAACGCAAGCAGGAGACCAGTACAAAAGGGCAGCCTGCAGCATCGGGAGAAATAGAACAAGCGAGTGAGAGAGGGGGAGTGAGCAAGCTCAATGGAGCTGTGCAGGAACTTTAAAGTTGCCCACCCTCCCACCCAGAGTCCTCTGTGGTTCTATATTACAGCAGGGTCTCTGGAGTGGAGACAAAGCAATAATTGGATACTTTTAGGATTGCTGTAATAATACGCATTAGTTGTTCTGTTTATTTCTCTAACTAAGCTAAGTACTGACCTGTACTGTTATGATTGCTGTAATAATATGTATTTATTTGTTCTGTTTATTTCTCTGAGCTGAGTAATAATGTGGTAGAAAATATCGAGAAATGACTGTTTGAGCATGCATTGTGCAGTTGCTACGCTCATAACTTCGCAATTTGCAATATTTTCACTCCAGATTTTCAACCTGGCATTTTTCCACACCTCCTTATGAACAGTATAGTTGTCATTTTTCACATCCTGGCCAAAATGCATTTTCACACTTCCGCGCAGAATAGCATGATCGCTGTGGGAAATCAGTGTTCGGGACACATTAAGAAAACCACAGTGACACTGTTCATGAGCAGAGGTCCTAAAATGCCTCTGCTGAAAATTTTGTGATGAAAGTCCGTAAAATGACTGTGTTACAAGTGTGCATTGTGCAGTTTCCACGCACGCTTGTAACTTCGCAAATTAGTAATATTTTCACGCCAGATTTTCAACACTGGCATTTTTTTACACCTCCTTATGTACAGTACAGCTATCGTTTTTCACATGCGGGCCAAAATGTGTTTGCTGTCTTCCGGCTCAGAATAGCGCAGTCACTTTGGGAACTCAGTGTTTGGGGAAGATTAGGATCGAGTGAGTGAGAGAGGGGGAGTGAGCGAGCTCAACGGAGCTCTATCGGGACTGCTGCAGATTTCTTTGTGGGCAGAAAAAGGTGCCAACACAGGCAGCAGCCCAGTACAAAAGGGCAGCCTGCTGCGCCAGGAGAAACGGAACGAGCGCGTGAGAGAGGTGGAGTGAGCGAGCTCAACGGAGCTGTGTTGGGACTGCTGCAGATTCTTTGTGGATGAAAAAGGCACCAATGGAGGCAGGAGCCCAGTACAATAGGGCAGCCTGCAGCACCAGGAGAAACAGGATGAGCGAGTGAGAGAGGGGGAGTGACCGAGCTCAATGGAGCTGTGTTGGGACTGCTGCAGATTTCTTTGTGGACAGAAAAAGGTACCAGCGCAGGCAGGAGCCCAGTACTAAAGGGCAGCCTGCAGCTCCGGAGAAATAGAACAAGCGAGTTAGAGAGGGGTAGTGAGCGAGCTCAGTGGAGCTCTCCTGGGACTTTACAGTTGCCCACCCTCCCGCCCAGGGTCCTCTGTGGTCCTCTAGTACAGCAGGCTCTCTGGAGTGGAGACAAAGCAATGATTGGATACTTTAGGATTGCTGTAATAATACAGATTTACTTTTTCTGTTTCTTTCTCTAACTGAGCTAAGTACTGAGCTATACTGTTATGATTGTTGTAATAATACATATTTATTTGTTCTGTTTATTTCTCTAACTGAGCTGAGTAATACTTGTAGTGCAATAGCATTTCTAACTGGGTTAAGTCAAACTATATGAGAGCCGAGAACAAAAAGTATGGTAGCTGAGGTGTGAAAAACGGACAAGGAGGCTTTAGCATTGCTAGAGTAATACAGTATCTAACGGATGACATTTGAGCCTGAATTACCCCCTCAGCAAGGGGTCATTAGGGGGAGTAGTGTGGGGGGGGCACAGGAATTTGAGTAAATAGGGGCCTAACACTTGTAGTACGATACAGCACCTGGGAGTAAGAGTCCCTAACATAACATGGGGGCCAAAATGGGGCAGGTGCCACATGTCAATAGGGTGGGCATCTTTGGAAGGGTGGAGGGGTGTACAGAGCGTGGGTGTGCCATGATCCTGGACGGGTATCGATTACGAATAGATTCAAACCTCTGCTATGGGACAGAGAGGGAGAGCAGTAACATACTGAACGGGGGAGGACAAGCGGGGCATGAGAGGGATGGCAACAGGTAGAAGAAGAGATAGCGAGGACAAAAGGGTAGAAGGGGGGCTAGTAAGGAAAGGGGGTGGTGACTGAAGAAGAGAAGGCTACATTAAGGGGAAGAATGGGAGGGGCATCACTGTCGGGGTAGAAGGGAAACTGTCAGGGTAGAAGGGAAAGGGGGCTCTAAATCAACAACAATGGGAATAGGAGAGGGGTTGGAAATCAGCAGGGGAGGAGGGAAGGTAGACATGGGAAGCCCAGTAGGAAGTAGTCAGGCTGGAAAGGGGTTCAAGGGGGATGGGAGGAATAAGGCAGAGAAAAGGGGTAAGGCAGAAGTAGGGGGTATAGATATAGAAGTCACAGAGAGTGCAGTTGTTGGGGGTAATGGACAGGGAAGAACAAATACTGGGGTGGTGGAAGGGGCATTAGAAGAAAAAGGGGGTAAGGGGTGGGGGGTACTCGTCCTGGGGGATTCTATGCTGAAATGGGTGAGATGGGGCAGAAAGGGGGAAAGGCACAGCCATATTTGGATTGAAGCTGTCCCTAAGTTGACTGCAGGAGGGGCACGGCAGGCACTGCTCAAGCATGCAGCAAGGGGCAGGAAGAAACCTCATTTACTGTTTCATGTGGGTACAAATGACTTGGCGGGGGACACTGTGGAAGTAGTGAGGGGCAGGTTTGAGTACTTGGGCAGGCAGTGTGAGGGGTGTGGGGAAGTCAGTGGCATTTTTGGGGGTACTGCCAGTACCAGAGCCCCCCCACACACACACACACACACATATACACACTCCTTGAAAAGCTACTTAAAAGCCTGCAATTCATTCAAATCAATTCCATTTTCTTACTTACTTGGGGTTCAATGCCAACAAGTGTAAAATCACGTACCTAGGGCATAGGAACCCCGATGCTGGGTATAGGATGGGGGGGGAGGTACTGATACTCACTAGACATGAAAGGGTCCTTCAGGTTATTATATCAGAGGACCTCAAGATGGCAGTACAGTGTGACAAAGATATGGGTAGGGCAAATTGGATTCTGGGGTGCATAAGGACTGGCATCTCCAGTAGGAGGAGGAGGGATGTTGTTCTGCCATTGTATCACTCCCTGGTACTGTATACCCCCAGCTGGAGTACTGTGTCCAGTTTTACAGTCCACACTTCAGAAAGGACATAAGGTGAAGGTTTTCCAGAGGAGGGCAACTAAAATGGTTCAGAATTTTCACAGGAATTCCTACAAGGAAAGGCTGAAGAATCTCAACATGTACACTCTGGAAGAGAGGAGGGTAAGAGGTGACATGATCAAGACCTACAAAGTACCTCACAGGGGTAAAGAGGGTACAGTTGGGGAGTGTTCTTCAAAACGAAGATGAGCACCCAAACCAAGGGACATATAATGAAGCTGGGGGGGGGGCATTCAGGATAGATGTGAAGAAATATTTATTTACTGAAAGGGTGGTACACACCTTGAACAGACTGCCAGGAAAAGAGGTAGAAGCTAAAATGGTAGGGGACTAGGGGACATGAAGCATGCATGGGATAAACATAGGGGTATATTACAGAAAGGGGAAAGAGGGGGTCAACGGAGATCAATAGGGCCATGGAAGTGGAGTAGGTTCAAGTCCATTGCAGGAAAAATCCATTAAGCAAGCTCAAACACAAGGAGGTCCTGATGGACACAGGCAGAATGAGACATGCAGTAACATATACAGGCAGGAGTTACAAGTAGGTAGAGAACACTTGGCCAGACTAGGGGGGCTGAGCAGTCCTTTTCTGCTGACAAATTCTATGTTTCTATCGCATCATATGTTAATTCAGGTGCGGTGTTTATTTAAAGTTGAGCCTACCATACATCCAGATGTAAGGTACAGTAAATTACTGAATTTGATGCAGCCCACTTACAGTACAATACACAGAACATCAGTGCTTTGAGAAGCCTTTACTCTTCATAAGGCTGCTTAAAGAGCTGGGGTTCTATTTGCAGTGTCCACACCAGTATGCTGATCTTAAAATCGACATGACATCTGAATGAGTACTTGATTCTTGCTCATTCCATTTCTTCCCCACTTTGAAACCTGCTTGTCCTGAGTTACTTTTGGACTGGCAGCACCTCGCCTGTGTTGGAAGATGACCAATAAGTGGCACTGAAAGACATCAGACTTCACAGACTGTGAAGGCAGCTGCTCACGGACAGACATAAGGCAATTCTACTGTGGGGTAGGAGGAAGTAAGCTGTTGATTAACTAGAATCTGCAGCTTATCCATCAGGTAGGGAAATGGGCAGACTAGGTGGGCCAAGCGGTCCTTATCTGCCAGCAAATTCTATGTTTCTCAGCCACCATCTTGGCAAGAAGAAGGCTGAAGCTGTGGCCACTGATGACTGTTGGGGTATGGGAATGGGGGTACCAAAGGGGACAGACATAAGGAGATAAAATCATAATAAAAATTATGAGGCCTTCACCAGCTTTCCAAAATGCTTACCAGTAAAAGAGTACACTATGAAGTTTTTCAAATGGCAACACAATCTGGTGAGCCCTCTGTTTGCCATCTGACACCAGGCATCAACCAGCATAAAATTGCCTAAAGAAGGCAGTGTGGTCATGTGGTTACTGAAATACTGTTGATTACAGATTTATAAGAACAAAAGAATATCACGCAGAAGCTGGCACATATGCCTATAGCAGCTGTCTCCTGCTTCTCCGTAGTTATATTTATACCCTTCAGATACTTAATGTTTCTATCATATCCCCTCTTTCCCTCCTCTCTTCCACTGACTACATATTGAGGTCTCTTAATTTCTCCTCATAAGTCTTGTGTTGCAAACTCTGTACCATCTCATTCGCCCTTCTCTGGACCATCTCCAGCCTGCTAATATCCTTACGAAGGTGTGACCTACAGAACTGCACACTGGACTCCATGTGAAGCCTGACCATGGTTTTATATAATGGCATCACTACCTCCCTCCTTATGCTGGTGATACCCCTACCTATGCACCCCAGCATGTCACTGGCCCTCCCAGCTGCCTTACCACTTTGACATTTTCAGGTCATCTGAAATAAGAACCCCCAGGTCCCTTTCCTTCTTTGTGACTGTCAGCAACTCCCTCCCCCCCCAATCCTGTACCTTTCCCCAGGGTTTCTGTGTCCCAGGTGCATAACTTTTCACTTTTCTGACTTAAAGTTCAGTTGCCAGTCCTCAGACCATTTCTCAAGCTTCCCCAGGTCCCTCCTCATTTTCTCCACCCCCTCTGGGGTATCCACTGTGTTACAGATCTTGGTGTCATCTGCAAACAGGCAGACCTTTCCTTCAGCCCTTCTGCAATGTCACTAATGAAGACATTGAACAGGACTGGCCCCAAGACCAATCCCTGCGGCACCCCACTGGTCACCCCCTCTCCCCAGACTGCACCCCATTTACCACCACTCTCTGCCTCCTGTCTCTTACCCAGTTTCTAACCCACTTTACCACCCTTTCCCCCATGCCCACCCTACTCAGCTACTTTATTAGCCTCCTATGTGGGACGGTGTCAAACGCTTTGCTTACATCAAGGTACGCATTGTCCACTGCCCCACCCTGATTTACTTCCTTTGTCACCCAGTCAAAGAGATCAACCAGATTTGTCTGACATGACCTCCCCACTGTGAATCGATGTTACCTGTGGTCCTTGGCTCCAATGGCTTCTACATGCCCCACTATCCTTTCTTTAACCAATGTCGCCATGATCTTCCCCACTACTGAAATGAGGCTGACCGGCCTATAGTTCCCCGCCTCCTCCCTACTGCTCAATTTGTATAGAGGGACCACATGTGCCCTCCTCCAACTCTCTGGTACCACCCCTGTGTTGAATGACTCAGTGAACATGACTGCCAAAGGTACTGCTATTTCCATTCACAGTTCTTTTAATATCCTTGGGTGTATGCCATCTGCTCCTATCGCTTTGTCCACCTTCAATTTACTCACCTTCTGCAGGATTCTTCAGCTTCTGAATGGACTATTGTCCACCTCTTCATGCCTTTCCAACTGCTGTGGTCCTTGCCCCTCCCCCTCTTCTGTGAATACTGAACAGAAAAACACAGTGGATGTCTTGGGGGGGGCAATACCTAAGCAGTACATATAAGCAATCAACATTCGGCATTGACAAATGCTTGTTATCATTCCCATGCTTGACTCACAAGTATTAGATAGTGTTTTTACCTTATTGCCAATGTGACTAGCTTGGTTATTTGTAAAATCGCATAGCAGTGAATCATGCAGTTGATTTTTTTAATGTGCCTATGTCATCAATTATATATGTTAAATTTATTTTAGCATGACATCCTGTCAAAACATAATATGCATCAAAAAGGGGACCATTATTTGTCATTCTACATGCTTCTGAGTTGTGACTCGTCACCTACATGTTCAGCTAACCATCATACAGTACTCAAAATGTATAACTGCATACAATTTATTTATCCATTACTAGGGCTGCAAGTTGGGTTCTAAAAAAAAGAATTGAACACCTCAAACTTCAGGTATTCTATTCTTTCAGACTGTGGTGAACTTTATGGGGAAGTAGGTGGACTTTTGGTTTGACTTGTTCACCCTGGACCAAATGGTGCAGACCAAGCAAACCAGTTGCACCACAAACCAGTTCTTACCTGAAACAGGTAACTAGGGCACAGTTTGGAGGTGGAGCTGGACTCAGCTCAATGATGTGAACCGGCTCACTTGCATGCACATCGACAGGCTTTTAGGTTGTTCAAGTAGGGCTGTGGTTCTTCTAGTTAAGTTAGCTAGGAAGTTCTCTTCAAAAAGCTAAGAAACTTCAAAGGTTTGACCCACACTAGTCCTGCAACAGCAGGGCTGCTGAAGGGGTATATTTTAGTAGGAACAAGAAGGGAAAAAAGGCAGGCTGAGCAGCAGTGTTGTAGCAGGCCTCTGGGATCAGGGGCCTGCCTGAGAGGGGAGAGCCTGGATTCTGGAGGAGGAATGTGCTTGGGGCTGGGCAGTTGGCAGATGGCACATGAGATGGCCATCTGCCAGTGCTCAATTGTTGCCTCATCTCAGCAGTGCAGCACACATTTGTTTCCACTGTAGAACTAGCATTTTAGCAGGGCATTTCAAATACAAACCGATTTTGATTGAAGCCCTTGACAGAAGCCTGAGATGTGTTTTTTTTTTGGAGAAGGGTTACTTTTTATGTTTGCTTGCAGGTGCAGTGCACAAGAAATATATTGAGATAGTAGAACATTGCAGAGGTGTGGCAGTGTTGTAGCCAATGCAATGGATGCTTTAATAGGTGCATCCCTCAGCCACCAATTAATGCTGAAGCTGCCAATGACAGCATTTTCAGAGTGAGTGCCACACTTGAAAGAAATCTGCCGATCCAATTAGGGGCAGTTTCATCATTACAGTGGCAGTTCCCCCTTCCTCCCAACCAGGCACACAGCAGGACAACAAATTTAAATGCTAGCTCCTTCCCACTGCTGCTGCCCGCCCCGCACCCTCCGTTCTCCATCCCTGCCAACATCAGAGTGCTCAATCCCCATGTCAGCATGTATCCCCCCTCCCCCCATTAATGTGGCACACTGGGAGCCCACTCCAGTGTGCCAAAAAATACTTCTTTGATGTTTCTGACACCGGGATAACCACTCCCAGTGTTGGATGCACCACCCCACCACCCCCTATGTTCTCAGCTGACCTCGGGGTGCTCAATCCCTGGGTCGGCACTGATCCCCCTTCCAGTACTCTGGCACACTGGAAGCCCACCCCAGTGTGCCAAAATCCGTTTTGTTAATATTTCACCTGTAAAAAAGAAAACAGTTCCACTACGTCTTTTTTTTAAACCTGAAAAGAAAAAGAAAACGGTCCCTCCGGTTACTGCACGGAATCCCCTTTCAGGACCAATTAATGAAATGACAGTGTCACAGTTCATGAGGTGGGGTCCCAAGAAGCCCTTGTTGCAAATCTGGTGAAAAAATCCAAAATGTCTGCGTCTACGGCTCTGTCTCTGCGCAGTTTGTAACGCGCTCAGTAACTTCATCAATTTTTCATATTTTCACTCCAAATTTCCAACATTGCCATTTTTTCACACCCCCTTATGAGTAGTACAGCTGTCATTTTTTGCATTCTTCCTGAAATGTGTTTTTGCACCTGTGGCACAGAATGGCATGGTCGCTGTGCGAAATCAACTTTTGGGACAGATTAACAAAATCACAGTGCCAGTGTTCATGAGGGGAGGTCCCAAAAAGTCCATGTTGAAAATTTGGTATAAACATTCCAAAAAATGACTGCGTTATGAGTGTGTATTGCACAGTTTCTATGCACACTCATAACTTGGGACTTTTTTATATTTTCACTCCAGATTTTCAACATTGCCATTTCTTTACTCCTCCTCATGAAGAGTACAGCTGTCATTTTTCACATCCTGCCCAAAATGTGTTTTCTCACCTGTGGCACTGAATGGCACACTTGCTGTGCGAAATCACCTTTTAGGATTGATTAACGAAATTATACTGCCACTGTTCATGAGGTGGGATCCCAAAAAGCCCATGTTGAAAATTTGGAGCAAAAATACTAACAAATGCCTGGGGCATTAGGGTTTCCAATCATAACGCCCACCCTGTACAGACTGACAGGTGTCGGGGGTGTGACTTGATGCCGTCGGCCATAATGCTCATGCCATTCCACCCCCACACCCACCCTGCAGCCACTGACAGGCATTGAGGTGTGGCTTGGGATCTTCGGCCCTAATATTCACCCCATTCTCCTATACTGCACCCATCTAAGCTTATTTCCTTTTGGAATGAGGTGAGCGTAAGAGCCAAAGACCTCAAGGCTACGACACACCTGCCAGTGTCTGGGGTGGGGTAATGAGAATAGAGTGAGAGTGTTATGGCCGATGACCCAAAGGCACACCCCCAATGCCTGTCAGTCTCTGCAGGGTGGGGTGGGAGTTGGCGTTACTTTAATACTTCACTGCCATTCCTATTATGCATCTCTCTAACTCCTGCACTACCAATGCCAATACCAGCAAGCAAACATTCGGCATTTAAAAATGCTTATATTTACTGATTTTAATGGGCAGTAAGTCTGTATCAGCTGATAGCAGGACAGTGCCTGGCCACAGGTAATTGGCACATTGGTGTCATCCCATAAAAAACATTTTTCTTTTTGTGGCACTTTCAAATCAAAACTCTTAGTCTTCACATTACCCCAAGTTTCTGTGGTTCCTTCCTCATGAGATCTGAAGCAACCTTTTGCAGTGTGCTCAGGGCAGTGGTCAGAGTAGCAAGTGAGTTCCAGCTGGCAGCATTCTGGTGCCCAACCACTGGTAGTTGGCACCTTGGTGGCATTCCGTACATTTGTTTTCTAGATAGCATTTTCTCCCATTGGGACTCCAGGCAGGCAAGGCTACGGACCTCTCTCAGAGAATCTCAATTAGACCTTTTAGCTTCAGGGCTTCATTTAGCCTGCCTCAGTGCCCCCTTTTCTGTTTTCTCCCCTTACACCCAGGACCCCAGATCACATCCACATATGTGCGTGGAGGCACACATGCACCCCATGGCCCCGGTTATGGCCCCTTCCTCCCACCCAGCCTAATGCCTGGTCTCCCTTGTGGCTTGGTGCAGCCACCTAACCTCCGCCTGCTGGCAGCCATGAGCCAGGGGAACCCACATTCCTCCCAGGGAGAGGACAGCTACCTTTCAGCAGCTCAATTCAGCTCCTCACCCCCCCCGGCGAACCCCAGGTGACTCAGGCTCATTCCTGAATCCGAGTCGCCGGCATGGGAGGAGGTAACATATCCAGCGCCTCAGCCCTCCATGCCACTGGGATGGCTTAAAAACATTTTTTTATTAATTATTTCCTTTTTGTGGCACTTTTTGTATTGAAATTCTTAGTCTTGACACCCCCCAAGTTGCTGCAGTTTGTGACAGGGCAGAATATGACCCTGTTCCAATGGTTTGTGTGACAGGGTTGAATAATATCCTGTCCCATTTGTTATGCATTAAGAGTTACAAGCAAGGATCTGTTCTCTAGTTCTCTATCTCTTGTCTATCTGACTGCACAGTCAGATATTCTTCTGAGACGATTCTCCGCCTCCCGCTATCTTTCTGCCTTCACTTGCTGTTTCTGTCTTTTCTTCCTCCTTGCTTTTCTGCAGATGTAAAAGTGTAAGTGAAACTGTTTGTGTGAACCTGAAATCCTTTGGTTTGAAAATGTGTATAGTTATACTGTTGAAATGGATGCAAAAATGTATTTGGAACTTAGGCGGTTAACGCTGAAATGCAGTTTGACCTCTATGAACTTTTTTGCAGAGCTGTCAACACGAGATCAGTTCTGGATCACCAGGTACTATTTTGTTGCACCTGCAAGGAAGGAAACTGACAAAGTTCTAATGCAGTTTGAGAAAAAAACAGGATGTTGTGAATGAGTTTAGGATGTAGCAGTTAATTGCCAGTCAAAGACTTATAAAAGAACAACAATCTTTTGTTAGAGAGAGACTGAAACTTAGAGATTCCCTCAGATGAAGAACTTTTGTTTTCTCTGTTTGTACTGCCTTTGTATTTCATTATCCTGAACAATTTTTTATTTTTTTTTATTTTACTGTTATTAGAAATAATAAAATGGGGGCGCTAATGAGCAGCTAACTGGACAGATGCACCATTTCACCGGTCCACCAAGACAGTGGAAAAATAAAGAAATAAAATAAACATACCCTAATTTTTCGGGGAGTAGGACGTGGAAAGGTGTCCAAAAGTGCCATGGAGGAATATTTAACTCAGAATCCAGCTAAGAGCCAGAGGTTGGCTAGTAAAAGTGGTAAAAAGGCAGCGATGACCATGGCAGCTGATAACTCGGGCCTAGTCTCCTTGTCAGCAGCAGAGGTAATGGCGCTGGGTAGAGAGGTTACGGGACAGGTGATAGCAGTGTTGGAGCCCAGACTAATAAAACTAGAGGGCAAACTCGACTCAAAACTCCAGGAGGTTCTTGAGCAGCAAACTATTCAGGCAAACAAGTTAGCTGAGGCTGAAGATCTAATCTCTAATTTGGAGGACGAGCTGGCATCAGTGCCAGAATAAGTCAGAGAGCTGCAAAAAGAACTTGAAGATTTTAAGAAAGCGTTCGATTACCAAGAAAATTATCAAAGGTGACTCAATTTGTGCCTGAGGGGACTCCCAGAAGGAAAGGAGGGTGCAAACATTTTGGACTTTTGCGTAACGACTTTGCCAGAATTGTTAGGCCTTCAACCGAAAAATAGGCGAATGAAGCTGGAGAGGGCCCATCGGACTGTAATGCCCCAACCCCCGTCTGATCAACCCCCGAGGCAGGTCATTATGAGGTTTCACAATTTTCAAGATCGCAGGGTGATATTGAGAGCCTATAGAGGGGAATCTAGAATACGATGGGATTCGTTTGTTCCTATTCCAAGATTATTCAGCTCGGTTGCTTCAACGGTAGACAAAAATTCAATGGTTTAATGGCACAACTGAGAGGTATGAAGGTAGAGAACTTTCTGACTTACCCGGCGACTTTGAAGGTACGGCATGAAGGGGCAACAT
This sequence comes from Neoceratodus forsteri, assembly GCA_016271365.2. Lineage (NCBI taxonomy): Eukaryota > Metazoa > Chordata > Ceratodontiformes > Ceratodontidae > Neoceratodus > Neoceratodus forsteri. Next base: position 394,227,866 of record CM028131.1, on the reverse strand, counting down.
TCTCATTTTGGGACGTCGCTAAAGCTGAGCTGTTCATTAAGATCTTGCAATCCAAAGTGGGCTGAGGATAAACAGGCTGAGTACTTTTTTTTTTTCCTCTCTCCCTTGCTACTTGCAAGACTGTGTTAAATATGTTCTCATTGGGACTAGTTGATTGAAAAGTTGATGTGGATCCAGCGTGCGATAACTAGTGCAGCTGGCACTAGAAGGAGACGAGAACCATTGCACAGGAATGTTGGATCATAACCTGAGTGGGCTTGATCCCCCCTTTTAAATATTGGACAGAACTTTGTGTTGAACTGTCTCCTCATTCAGACTTGTGGGCTTTTGGTCTGCTGCCTCAATAAAAAGAGGGACATTCTTTTTTTTTTTTACTCTTTCTTTTTTTTTTGGTTAATTGGGGGGGGCGGTGAGGGGAAGGGCAATTTGTGGAAGTTTTGATTGGGATCTGGCTGGGCCTATGCCCCTCACTGGCTTGTTCTCCTCCTCGATGGCGAACTGGGTTGGAGGAGTCCCACACTGGAAATAGGGGACCAAGAGCAATAAACAGCTTCAGGCCTACGGGACTGAGTTTTGCTGCTTAGAGAGAAAGGCTCGTTGGGCCTGCCATAGACTCATTAGTGAGTGGTGCTACAGGGATCTGTAATGAGGGAGGACTGGTGACAAAGGGGGGCACTCTGAACTTGGGAAGTATCAGATTACTGCTGGATTAGTAGTGGGATACTACTTTTGTTGGAGGGCATCCTCAGGAGTACAGGAATGCCACCTTTCATTTGGAAGGGATATGGGATCTGAGAATAGTGAAATCGGCTGTTGGGGGGGCAACGTGGTAAACATGTCATAAATGGGGAATTATTCGACACTCTTGCTATCTTGGCTGCTAGTGTCACAATGCTTTATGCAGGATGGGAAGAGGAGGGAGGAGGTGGCAGGGAGAATGTGTGAAAGTGTGGGATGGAATAGAATTACTAGAAGAGGGTATGGGAGGTGCAGGGGCAATGTGGGGAAGCGATCATGATGGATATCAGTTAAATAATACAGGGGGAGTAGGGGAGGGGGATCAAAGGGGAACATGGGTGGTGGGAAGAAAAGGTGGGGATTATTAATGTTTCTGTGTACATAGTTACTGTTTTAACTGTTTGTGTTCTAAAGTTTTCAGGTGCCAAAGATGTTTTTTGTGTACATGACAAGATACAGGCTCTTACGCTACGTTTTGAACAGCAACCTGGGTCCCATTGCTCTATGAGGGAATGCTTACATATTCATTTACATAGGGGGGAAAGCATAGAATAGGATAATCTGCAATATGGCTAGGGCACAAAGTTTTAAGGTGGTCTCTTGGAATGTAAAAGGGATTGCAAATCCAGTGAAAAGGACATCTTTGTTAGCAGCTCTAAAGCAAGTGGGGACGTAAGTGGCGTTGCTACAAGAAACCCATTTGACAGAAGTGGAGCATGCAAAAATTGATTTGTAATTGGGTGGGGAAGTGTTACTCAGCATTCTACTCATCACACAAAAGGGGGTGGCCATTCTTGTTCATAAAAAGGTCCCATTGGAAATAGCAAGAGTGGTCAGGGATCAGAAAGAGGGCAGATATGTTTTCATATCAGGGGAATTTTATGGTGAAAAAGTTACATATGGAAGTGTGTATGCCCCAGCAATCCCTGATCCTTCATTTTATATGTCACTGCTGAATTTGCTTACCAATGAGCAGTTCCCAGGTTAACTGTTAGGGGGCGACTTTAATTGGACAACGGATCCTCATATGGATCATTCGGAGGGGCAGGAAAGAGCATCAGAGATCATGAGGCAGGGGCAGATTGGTTTTGCAGATATGGATTTGGTGGATGGGTGGCGCTCGATGAATCCAGGGGCAGGGGAATACTCATTTTTTTCAAACCCACATAAAAGTTGGTCACGTATTGATTAAATTTTTATGTCCAAGGCTTGGGGAGGAAAGGTACAAGATGTATCACATAGCCCTATCCGCATCTCAGATCACGCAATGGTGATCCTTAAACTAACTTGTAGGGTTGGACAGGAGGGCCCCCCTTCATGGAAATTCCCTATGTATATGATTAAAAACCAGGAATTTAGGGAATACTTAGAAGAACAGTGGAAGGTTTATGAGGAGACAAACGGTGGAGAGGATATGACCAAAACAATTTTCTGGGATGCAGGAAAAGCATATATGCTGGGGGGGCAATTATCAAATACATGGCCAGACTTAAAAAAAAAGAAGCAGGAGCAAAGAAGGGAACTAGAGCGGCAGCTAAAGGATATGGAAAAAAGGGTGGCAGGAGGTGAGCAGGGCAGAGCAGGGCAGAGCACCTGTTGAAAACGACCAGGGAGACGCTGAATGCCCTCCTGAAAGAAGAGGCAGAACGGTCTTGTTTTTTATGCAGAAGACAGGTGTTTGAATGGGGTAACCAGCCCTGGCCTTTACTCGTGCAACTTATGAAAGGGGGAAGCTGCCCAGTATGGATTATAGGGGTTAAAAATGTACAGATACGATAGGGAACAGGGAATGTTTCAGGAGATTCTATAGTCAATTATACAGTATGGAGCATGTAGGGAAGAGGACGCAGATAAAGGATTTTTTGGATAAAATACCATTGCCGAGTGTCACACCCACCCAAAAAGAGATACTGAATCGGCCTTTAATGCCTGGGGAGGTTGGGGAGGCCATACAAAAGTTGCAGAGGGGTAAAGCCAGTAGACCGGATGGGTTACCGATAGAATATTATCAATTACTAAGGGGACAACTGATAAAGGTACTGTGTGATGTGTTTGGGAAGCCTAAGGGAGAGGAGCTAACCTTGTCCTCTACTTGCTCAGATGCAACTATATGTCTAGTCTCTAAGCCGGGTAAAGATGCGCATGACTGTGCCTCCTATAGGCACATTTTGTTGTTTAATTGTGACCTAAAAATACTGGCCAAGGTGTTGGCCACTAGGTTGGAGGGCATCCTGCTGGATCTGGTTCACCCAGACCAGACCGGGTTCATCAAGGGACAGCAGTCATATCATAATATGCGTCATCTCCTTAATGTGGTTTGGAAGGCATCTCAGAGAGAGGAGAATCTGGGTATTGTGTCTATGGACGCTGAAAAAGCATTTGATAGAATTGAATGGGAATACCTTTTTGAGGTTATGGCCCGGTCTGGTCTGGGTGGGTGAGAGCTATGTATGCTGATCCTAGGGCAAGGGTGTTAGTGAATGGTGCATTGTCGGATCAGTTTCACCTTGGACGGGGTACACGACAGGAATGCCCCCTCTCCCCACTCCTATTTGCATTAGCTATAAAACCACTGGTGGTGGCAATCCATCAACAGGAGGACAGCCAAGGGATTAAGGGAGAGAGGGGAACACAACATAAAATCACGCTTTATGCAGATGATATGCTTCTCTTCATTCAAAACTCTCGGGTCTGAATGCCCCCCTGCTGTCACTGATTGGGGATTTCATGGATTTTTCTGGATATAAAATTAACCTAGGAAAGTCTTAATTGCTCCACTTCCTGGGACTCAGACAGGAGACGGAGCAATGGGGCTTGAAAGTTGCTCAGACTAGTTTTACTTATTTTGGGGTTAAGGTGGGGCATTCCTTGGGTGCTTTATATGGACTGAACTATTCTCCATTGATTAAAGTGTTAGAGGCAGATCTGAGATGCTGGGCACAGATTCCTATCTCTTGGCTCAGATGAGCTAACCTTATTAAAATGAATGTCCTCCCTAGGATCCTTTACCAGATGCAAATGCTTCATATGGGGCTTACAAGGTGGGGCCTGAAGCAACTGGAGGGTGCTTTCTCAAACGTTATAAGGCAAGGAAAAAGGCCACAGATGTGTCTCCAGAGGTTGTAGGTGGAGAGGAATAGAGGTGGGCTCAATTTTCAAGATTTGGGAAATTATTACTTGGCAATACAGCAATGATACCTGGCTGACTGGGTTAACCAGCTGCAGGTGGCTAGCTGGGTAGACTTAAAACAAAAAGGAAATACTGGTAGGCTCATGGCATACCTTCACTCTGGGGGGCCCAAAGCTGTCAAAATGATTGGGAATGTTAACCCCTTGGTCAGCACGGTGTTGGAGGACTGGGCACAACTTAGGAAGAGCGGGGATGCCCATAAGGGGGAGACGGTATTGTTGCCAATCGCAGGGAACCCTTTCTTTTTACCAGGGATTGAAGATGGAGGATGCAGGGAATGGGAGGGAAAAGGTATTCATAGTATAGGCAATTTATTGATACGGGGGGAGGGGGATGTACACATTTGCACAAATGTAAAACAGTTTGAATTTGGGAAGTCACCACCAGTTTCGATATTTACAGGCCAGGGCCTTGGTGAATAGTCTGGGCAAGGAGGACACTAGACAGGTACGTTTAGACCCAATAGAGAGCTTAGTGTACCAGGTTAAGAAGGATCCCAAGGGGTTTATTAGGAAGGCAGCAAAATATGGTAAACAACATATCCCAGACCTGACTGAGAAAACTAAGAGATTGTGGGAAAGGGACCTAGGTGGACCTATTTCATAAAAGAACTGGGGTGGGGTTGCTCCCGATGCACTCTGGCATTATGGTATGTAACAAATTCAAGGAGGCTTTCTTTAAATTCATGCACCGGCTGTATTACCTTCCAGTTATAGTTCGTAAGGCCCAACCATCGATTTCCCCTATGTGTGGCAGGTGTGGGGTTGAAAGAGGTACCTGTATACATTGTTTTTGGACCTGCCCAGTTCTGATGTTTTTTTGGGAACAGGTGGTCTCAGAGGTGGCAAAAGTGACGGGAAGAACTTTGGAAAGAGTCCCTTTGCCTTGCCTATTTGGAGTGGAGGAGAAGGAGGGGGTGAGTGGGTGCCTCTCCCTAGATGGATCAGAACTCTATATGTGTTGGCCCACCATTGTATGCAAAATACATGGGTCTCCCAGAACAAACCTACAATACAGCAGTGGCATGCCCTGACACTGCAGACTCTTGCACTGGAACAACTCACTATGGTAATTTGGGAAAGGGAGGAAAGGTTTACTCAGAGTTAGTCTCCAGTCCTGTCTTCATTAAGCCCCATGGAAAATATGGTACATGGAGGGACAATTGGGTGGGTAAGGATTTTACTGACCAGAATATCTGGACAAATCCCATAAGTTACTGATAGTGCGAGATAGGGAACTTAGTGTCCTAGGGAACCCAGGTATGCTAAATGGCCTATATCTTTATTGGAAGAGCCAAATAATAACTACATCTGTATATCTAAAGAGAGAAAATGTACACTCTGTTCCTTTATTTTCTTTTTGTCTTTTCTTTACACCTGATTGTTATTACCAAGTATGCAGTAGTGTCATTTCCCTTTTTCTTTTTCCTTTGTATGTTGTGTACTGTGTTGAATTAACTTTGAAAACTCTAAATAAAGATATTATATAAAAACAGAAATAATAAAATGCTACTTGTGAATTTTATAACTGCTCCTGGTTTTCCTATGTTTCCTGACCAATGCCTCAACGACATTACGCAGAAAGAATATTAAAAGCAAGGATCTTTTCTGTCCTTTCCTTTTCTGTCTTTTGTCTGTCTGATTGCACAATCAAATTTTCATTTGAAGTCTAGGGCCTGATCACTCCAACAGCTTCACATTCCCACCCCACTATCTCCCTGTCTTTATTTCTTGCTGTCTCTACCCTGATTATATATGGTTAGAAAAGATGTGTGAATCTTTATGTGAAAATGAGTTCCCTGATTTGAAATGTATACAGTACACAGCAAACTGTAACAGAGAGTTTGTCCTTTTTGACCTCAGACTTTTGCAAAGAGTCAGCAGGGGGCCAGTTTGGTTCACAATGTGCTTTTTTGCAGGAAGGAAACCTAATGAATTCTGTACAAGCAAGAGACACCTTATCTCCAACAAGAGGTAGCAATTAAACTGCTAAAAAAAATGTCTAAAAGAGGAGAGAGGGCAGGATAGTTTAGTTTTTAGGCTGCAGTGGGCGTAAAATTAAATTGTTTGGTTTATACACAATAAACACTTGAAAGTATATACATGCACAGTTATTAAGACAGTTAATCGTACATAATGCAAAAGACCCCTGGGGCAGCAAATTCATCTGGAATGGCGCTTTCAATGGGGGAACTATGGCCCTTAAGTCGGGCAGACCCACCCAGGGCCATGCCTCTCCCTCAAACAGTTCTCACCCCCACCCTCCATTTTCCATACTCAGGGAATCCTTGTGATCTTTGAACGAGGCTGGTGCCTGCCCAGGGCCGCCCTCTCTGCCCGCAGGTCATGTACCCCTGATGTTCCAATCCACGCTTATTGCATAACCATTTCCCTTTTCTTGCAGCGTACCCACCCCAGAGTTGCGTCACCAGGCCACATGTCACCCAATGCAACGACAGTTTAACTGCACCCTTTATCCAATCCAGCCATGAATTTATGCCCCATTTGTAAATGAAAGCTGCAACTAGCAGAGCAAAGTTTATCAGCAATAAAGTTTCAATCATTATGCATGCCATTAATAATCCAGTAAAAAGGAAAAACAATACCCAATACTTTCCTGACTGCAGTGTAACCAGAGCTATTCCTGCGCGGCCTAAACAAAAAGGGGAGGAGGGTGGGAAAATGATGGGCAGGAGAAGGACCAGAAGAGGGATCGCTGTCCTCTGTCCTGCTCCTTAATACCCAGCCCTGGCCTCTCCCCCCCCCCGAGGGGCCTGGGCCAGCCCCGGCCTCAGAAGCCTTATCCCACATTGGGCCAACATGTTGCTGGGCTACTGATTGCCCAGGGCTTTGGTAGCTCAGACCATTTTCCATATTTGGGCCATGTGCAAAGTTACCTCCCCAGTGAGAGGCCCGGGGGGGGTCATTGCTCAAACTGACCCAATATAAATAAAGACACCACACTTTATTTAGCAGGGAAAAAGGCTGCAGTTTTACTTACAATTAAATTGTTATACATATATACCTACAGTTATTAAGACAGTTAATTGTATACATAATGCAAAAGGACCCTGGGGCAACAAATTCATCCGGCATGGCACTTCCAATAGGGGAACTATGACCCTCGAGTCAGGCAGACCCACCCAGGGCCATGCCTCTCCCTTGGACAGTTCCCCTTCCCTCACATTTTTCTGTACTCGGGGAATCCTCTTGACCTTTGAATGAGCCTGGTGCCCGCCCAAGGCCGCCCCCTCCACCCGCAAGTCATGCACCCGACATTCCAAAACACATTGATTGAGTGATCATTTCCCTTATCTTGCAGCATACCCACTCCAGGGTCATGCCACCAGGCCCTGTGTCACCCAATGCAACGACAGCTTAACTGCACCCTTTATTCAATCCAGCCATGAATTTATGCCACTCCAACATGTTAACACATTTTCCCATTAAAGCCCCAGGGGTCTTAACTGCTTTATCACCACATCACAAAACTCCTGCACTGTTGCATTTAAATATCATTCGCAATCGAGGATAGGTGTACCCCATCATGGCTGTACATCACATCACGTCTTTGGAATATTATAATGACATAGTATAGCAACCCTACATGCAGCGGCAAACCAGGACACCTCCCAGTTAACCTCCTTATATGCTTTTTCTATGGCCTTGTGTCTACAGGCACCTCTCCATGGATGTCAGGAGCAGGGTTTGAAGCTAAGACAGACCCTTTTTGATGTCTGAAACGAGTCTAGGGGCCCCAAGCCCCACTAGATTGGTCCCCCCAAGATGCAGCACCAGGGCTAAAGGTGGTTGCTTTTGCAGCCCCAGCCTGAGCACTGTTTGCATCATCTGACCCCACCTCATGTCCTCTTTTCCAGTCCAAAGAATCTTGGCTTGCTGACTTGAAACCCCTAGCTGTGCACCATACGGGTGGGTTGAAGCTCTACTGTATGCCTCCCAGACATATGAATGGCTGATGATCCATATTTCCAGTATTGCTCCTCGCTTAGCTGGAATATAAACAGAAAAGCGTCAGTCGGGCGTACAGTTACTATGTGGTCTTTTCAACAATTATATGAGTTACTACTATTGCCTATTGCATTGCAGTTGGTTGGCTTGTTTGCCCTGTTCTGGCCTGATATAACTCTTGAAGGCAGTGGATGACCACCTGCCAACTTTCTTTATCTGTGTCTCTTCCAAGTCTAATCTGGATACCTCCATAGCTGCTCTGACCCTGAAAGAATGAGTACAGAAGGCCTTAGGGTCCTTAACTGTAAACCATAAGTCTTTCCACAGTACCTCCACAAACTGGCACCTGGTAACTGGGCTACTGTCGCCATGCAAAAATAAGTTACCCTCTCCCTTAGATCGTTTGGATACATAGTCCCCTAGCAAGGACCATGGGCATGACTCCCCCACCCTGACCCAGTATAATGTTATCGTTGCCAGGGGGCCACATTGGTTTGATTTGAACCTCCGCAGCCAGAGACAGATGTGATCGGGTAACCACATGACGTCACAGAATTGGAGGTTAACCCCCATTCCCATGGAAACAGATCTGGGGACCAGTTCTGAAACCCTGAAGACTCAAAGAAAGCACATGAGAAGAGGGCCCTGAATAGTTCTGCCTCATAGCATGTGCAACAAACGGCACCCAGGGCTGTTAGTAAGTCGAATAGTTCCACTAGGCCAATGGGCCTCCTGTGGTCCTGCCTCTTCCCTCTAGATCTAATCCACCCTTCCACCATCTTACGCATCATGAATGTGTTAGTTGGGGGTATCCCAGCTCTTGTCGCATGAATGCTATGCCCGACCGGTGCGGCCGGTTTGCCACAAGTGCCCTATTCAATTGGACTAGGTGGAACGCATATTCTTGAACCTGCTGTTGGGTTTCATGCAGGAGCTTGCTTATCTCTTGCCCACAGAAATTGACAAAGGCTGCAAAACTACCTGAATACTTCTTCCAGGTTGAGGGGGGCAACAGCGAGCTGAGCCAGTCATAGCTTTCTTGCTTCCCCAGTTGCCATACTTCTTCCGGTATCTGTGTGGTGGATGGTTCCACGTGTGGTACCAACTGTCTAAGCAGTCAAACTGCAATCAAGACATGGCATCAGTGATCACATTCATTTTGCCAGGCAAATGTCACGCTCTGAATGTGATGTTCTGAGGGAAACAGCATAACACAAACACCTGCAGCACCCTCATCACATCTTCAGACCTGGAAGATTGTGAATTGATTATGTCCACCACAGCTTTGTTGTCTGAGAGGAACAGCACTGTCTGGTCTCTCAGCCTATGTCCCCACACCCACACTGCCACCATAATTGGGAACAGTTCCAAAAGCGTGATGTTTTTTGTTAATCCCTGGTCAACCCACTCTTGCAGCCAATGGTCAGCAAACCATGAACCCCAGAAAAAGGCCCCAAAACCCAGCCCACCAGAGGCATCAGTCAACATGTCCAAATAATTTTTTTTCCTTTTTCTTTTAGTCTTTTGGTAACCGGGTAAGGCCCACTAGGCACACGTGCCCGTTTTCAGGGGCAACCTGGGAGCACTGGGCAGTTAAGGGACTTGCTCAGAGTCACACAGTATGCAAGTGGAGGTTGTGAGAATCAACCTCGAGTCTAGTCTGCTGGATGTATCAAGCTCGTTCACACCTTGTTCCTCTAACCTCTAGGCTATACTGCCAACCCTAATCATGCTGCCAGCGCACCTTGTCTTGCCACATGCTTATACCAGTAAAATCCTGCAGGAAGATTTCCCACACCTGCAAGTCGACCTTGAGATACCCAGATACGATGATAAGGCCTTGTGGGGCTGGCCATTGCAGCGGCCTGACGTCTGAGAAATGGCTGCCTGGGGCTGACTGCCCTGCAGGCAAAATTAAGGTGTCCTAAAAGAGACTGTAGCTGCAAGAGGGTGACCTTCTTGCCCCCCCCCAACCTCCTTCAACAATCTTCTCAAAACCTTGTCCAGTGGGAGCCTGGACACCATAGCTGTAGAGTCCAGCTCGATATCCAAGAAGGACAGACATGTGGTATGGCCCTTCATTTTCTCAGGAGCCAGAGGTACCCCGAACTTACCCATTAAAATCTGGAAACCCTCCAGAGTGTCCTTACACTTACCAGACTCTTTGGCACCTGTGAAAAGAAAGTCATCTAAATAATGAAAAACCGAGGTGTTGCCAGTGAAAACCTTGGTTGCCCATTCTAAGAATGTGGAAAACTGGCATTGTCATGTCATAGTACCACTGACCCCAGAACATAAAACCCAGTAGCTCGTAGTCTTTTGGTCAGACTGAGAGAAGGCAGAAAGCTGATTTTATGTTGCTCTTTGCCATCAGAGTGCCTGGTTACAACCCCAAACCAGGTTGACTGCCGCATCTACTGATGCATACTTGACAAAGCAGTCCTCTAATGCAGTGTGGTTATTTACTGATTCACCTTTTTGGTAAGAAAGGTGTTGAATCAGGCGATAATCCCCGGGAGCCTTTATAGGGACAAGCGCTAGTGGGGAGACATGAAGTGCTGGAAGGAGTGGTTGATCGAAAGGAACAGCTACCCATCCCAGCAAAACCTCTTTCTCCATCTTGGCTACTAATATGTCAGGCATGGCAATTGCCGACTTGAGGTTACAGGCAGATGTGATAATGCGGGGGCCTCTATAAGGGTCTTAACACAGCAACATAGACTTTGATGGCAGATAAGGACCACTTGGCCCACCCAGTCTGCCCATTTCCCTACCTATTGGATAAGCTGCAGATTCTAGTTAACCAACAGCCTACTTCCTGCAACCCCCCACTATAATTGCCTTATGTCTGTCCCATGCATATGTGAATTCCCCCACTGTTATAGAACCCACAACCTCTCCAGGAAGGCGGTTCCATGCGTCCACCACTCTCTCCGTGAAAAAGAATTTCCTCACATTACCCCTGAGCCGTCCCCCCTCTAACTTTAAATTGTGCCCCCTTGTTCTTACACATCTCTTTTTCTGAAAGATGCTACCCTCCTGGACTTTGTTGATTCCCTTGAGGTACTTAAAAGTTTCTATCATGTCCCCCAGTCCCTTCTTTCATCAAGGGTATACATATTAAGTTCTCTCAGCATCTCTTCATATGGTTTCTGATGTAGACCCTGCACCATTTTAGTTGCCCTCCTCTGGACTGCTTCCATCCTGTCTATGTCCTTGCATAGATGAGGTCTCCAAAACTGCACGCAGTACTCCAGATGGGGTCTTACCAACTGTCTGTATAGAGGGATAACAACTTCCCTTTTTCTACTTGTGATTCCCCTCCCTATGCATCCCAGTATTCCCCTGGCTCTTCTTACTGACCTCTCACATTGCTTACCCACCTTTAGGTCATCTGATATGGCTACACCCAGATCCCTTTCCATTATTGTTGTTGTTAGTACCTCCCCTGCTATTGTGTACTCTTCTCCTGGATTTTTATTTCCCAGGTGCATTACTTTGCACTTCTTTGCATTGAATCTAAGTTGCCATATGTCTGACCATTCCTCCAACCTTGCCAAGTCCCTTCTCATCCTTTCTACCCCCCCACCTTGTGTATCAACTCTGTTACACATCTTTGTGTCATCTGGAAAGAGGCATACCTTTCCTTCCAGACCCACTGCAATGTCACCTATAAAGACGTTAAAGAGGACTGGATCCAGTACTGAGCCCTGAGGAACTCCACTAGTAACTCACCTTTCTTCAGAATGTGTTCCATTCACTATTACCTTCTGTGTCCTGTTGTGCACCCAGTTTGCTACCCAGGCTACCACCCTGGGACCCACTCCCAGGCTGGCTAACTTGATTATTAATCTTTTGTACGGGACTGTGTCAAATGCCTTGCTAAAGTCTAGGTAGGCCATATCCACAGCTCCTCCCCGGTCTATTACTTTGGTCACCCAGTCAAAGAAATTGGATTAGATTTGTCTGACATGACCTTCCTGCTGTGAATCCATGCTGCTTTGGGTCCTGTGCCCCGCTGGCCTCTAGGTACTAAACAATTCTTTCTTTCAGAGTGATTCCATCATTTTCCCCACCACTGAGGTCAAACTAACAGGTCTGTAGTTTCCTGCTTCTGCCTTGCTCCCACTTTTGTGAAGGGGAATCACATCTGCCCTCCTCCAGTCCTCAGGTACCACCCTATCTTCCCATGATTTGTTAAAAAATGTGGTTAGTTGTGTCACTAGGTCCTCCCTTAGCTCTTTTAGGATTCTAGGGTGAATCCCGTCAGGCCCCATTGCTTTGTCCACCTTGAGTTTTAGGAGTTCTTTCAATACTCTTTCTTCTGTAAATGGACTGGTGTCAACCCCACTATCCAGAGTGCTTCTACTGTTTGGTTTAGGTAACTCCTCCTCTTCTTCTTTTGTAACTACTGAGCAAAAGTATTCATTCAGTATCTCTGCCTTTTCACTGTCTCCCTCTGTCCACCTCCCCTCTCCTTTATTAATCTTCACTATCCCTCCTTTAACCTTTCTATGCTCCCTAATGTACCTATAAAAGGTTTTATCCCCCTTCTTAACTGAGTTGGCTATCTTTTCCTCGGTTTGGGCCTTTGCTTTTCTGACTGCCTTCCCCACTTCTTTCTGCTTTAATTGATACAGTTCCCTGTCGTGCTCCGTCTGTGATTCCTTATACTTTTTGAATGCAGCCTTTTTCTCCTTAACCTTCCCTGACACCTATTTTGAGAGCCATAGTGTTTTTTATTCCACTTTGTTTTCTTTATTTGTTTCACACAAAGGCTTGTTGCCTCCATGATGGCAGTTTTGATTTTTCTCCATTATTCTTCCACCCCTCCTTTCTGGCCATTTGCTGATGCATTCCTCAGGTATTCACCCATTTTGCCAAAGTCAGCCCTTCTAAAGTCCAGTATCCTTGTCTTTGTATTGCTTGTCTCCATGGTTATGTTTATTGTGAAGCACACTATGCAGTGGTCGCTTGTTCCTTGAAACCCATACTAAAGCCAACTTGTAAAAATGTTGCTGCTTGTTGATCGGGGTACTAGGAAAGCCATGGCTGCATTCATTTTAGGTCAACTGGAGTGTTAGCCAGTTTGCCCAGCACCTAATTTTGACTTGTCACCCATGGTATGGAAGGACCATGAGCTGCCGGTGGCGGCTACTTTGCAATCTGTGACCTGGTGCCCACCACCACCGTTTTTGCAGACATACCTGAATTTACAGTTACTCCAAAATTACATCCCTCTATTGTAAACATAGCATGCCTTTTTGTCCCCTTTCTTGTCACTGAAATTGGGACACGTAATCACGTGCCTGCTGTCCATGTATGTGAAAGAGTTGGGTCTCCTCCGGGTCATGTTTTTTTTTTGGTTTTTTTTTAGTTGTTTAACTAGGTAGAGCACACTAAGCTGAAAGCTTTTTTACAGGAGCGACCTGGGAGCACATGGAAGTTAAGTGACTTGCTCAGGGTCACAGAGTATGCATGTACGCATGTATCTGGCCCATAGGTCTAGATGCATGTTCTCCCATTTCAGACTAGGTTGATGAGCCAATTTCAGGTAGAACTGCTTGTCATATTTAAACTCCCCTGCTCAGCGCATGAATCCCGGCCAGAGTAGCACCTCGAGTTGCTGCCCAGGCTCAAACGGAGCAGAACTGTTACTTTTGTGCCTGATTTTGAAAGTTTTAAAACGAACCAGCTAAAACTATTTGTATTTGCCTGTAACTGTATTTAAAAGCTTAGAGTCACTGCAAGCCCAGGACCTGTGTTCTATCTGAAATCCCCCACCCTTCACTGGTATTACTTAAATAGCCTCTGCCCTCGTGATATTTTGCTGCTGTCGGGTTTTTTTTTCTCCATTAGCTCCTTATATTGTTTTGCCACTAGAGGGAGCCTGATTAAGTTCGAGCAATTTGCTCCCAATACCTCACTTGTCACATTTTACTGCTCTCTAGTAGCTGTTTTCACTTGGTGATTTATATTAAAGGAGCCCTCTGCTGTCTCTTTCCTCTCTACCTCTCTCCTTTCTCTAGTCAAAAATGTCCCCTCCTCCCCTCCTAGTGCTCCTCATGGGAATACTTTGCCTTCCTATCCTCTTTGAGCTTTACTGCTTGAACACATCAACAGCTTCTGCCAATACTTATACTCAGTTTGACTTCTACTACTCCAACATGCTTGCCACTGCCACTCCACTACATCTACCCCCCTCTGCTCTTATCAGCAAGCGTATTAGCCCAATAGTCAGATACCTTCACCTTCATCTGAAGCCGCCACCCTGCATGTCTATCAGGGCATACCTCATCACTCCACTATGGTTACTAACCATATCTCTTATACTATCCGGCGACACTGAGATCAACCCTGATCCATCTCTGCGTCCTGTCATAACCTTGCCCCCCCCGGCCACCACTCTCCCTAAAACCGATGGACTAACTTTCGCCCACCTGAATGCTAGGAGCCTTATGGCCAACCTCCCTGACCTCCAGGCTTGGATCTATACTAACGTCCCGGATGTCCTCGCCATCACAGAAACCTGGCTAAGCCCACAGTGCCTGACTCTCAGTGCCACTTTCCTGGATACAGCATGCTTCGTATCGACCGTCCTGGCACTAAAAGGGGAGGTGGCCTTGCCCTCTACTTCAAAACTCACCTAAACATTACCCTTGTGCAGGACCCCCTCCTACCAAACTGTGAAATCCTGCACTCCTACTGCTTCTTGGGGTGTAAAGAAACTGCATATTTTTGTACTTATATCCCCAAAAATGCTACACAAGGCATCACTGAACTCCTAGGGTTTCTGCCTACAGTTACAGGCAAGAATGACATTATCTGCCTTGGTGATTTTAACCTTGACTGGTCCGAGAAAAACTCAGGCTAACCTATCCTCCTTAGCTAGCAAGGCAAATCTATCCCAGCTCATACATGAACCCACAAGGGTCTCACATGGGGGCAACTGTGCCACCCTCCTTGACTGGATACTTACTAACAGGACGGAATATGTTACCTCAGCCGGTGTGCTACCTGACACAATTAGTGATCACTATCCCATCTACTGTGTCTGGAACACTGTCATTACTCCCCTTCCTGCTAAAACTGTAACCTTTCCTAATCTCTCCCGCCTAAGTCATGAGGACTTCTTAACTGACCTTAACCAGGTTGACTGGTCCCCTCTCTACCAAACAGAGGACATTAACATAGCCACAGAATATTTCAACTCAGTCCTCCTCTCTCTTCAAAACCTTCACATCCCGGTCACCACACGTAGGATGGCAGGGAAAGTAACCAAGTGGCTAACACGCCCCCTGCTTCAACTTCTCAAATCTAGGGACAAACTTTGGTCCAGGTGGAAGATCTCCCACCTCCGTGCAGACTTTGAAGACTATCTATCGTGCATTACGTAACAACTGCAAAAGACAAATTCATATTGCCAAAAGCACCTACTATAGGAACCTACTAATAACATCCTCTACAAATCCGCGCAGGTACTGGTCCAAAATTAAGGACATTCTCAGCAGCGATAAGCAACAGAATCTAGCTGACATGAACATTCAAGGTGTTCACTGCACCAACCATGACACCATTGCCAATGCCTTCAATGCTCTTTTTTCTTCTCCGCCAGTCGCTACTCTAACTAGCCCACAACCTGACTGTCCCTCTTCTCTTCCCTCACCCCTCCCACCCCTCCCTTTCGTTCTGGCTCCAACCACATACCTTGAAGTTTGCAAGCTACTTAACTCCCTTCCAGCACGCGGGGGTCAAGGGCCTGAGGGCATCCATCCTTACATACTTAAGCAGTATGCACCTTGGCTGACCAGACCTATCACCTGGCTTTTTAACCTCTCGATTTGTACGTCTACTGTCCCATCCACCTGGAGAACTGCCAGAACCATCCCTATACACAAAAAGGGTGATGTCAAACTCATGTCCAACTACCGCCTATATCTCTTCTGCCCACTCTCAGTAAGCTGCTTGAAAAATAGTCCACCGCCAGCTTGCTGCTCACCTGACATGTTTAATCTTCAAACCCATGCCAGCATGGTTTCGGCCAGTCACAGTACCACCTCTGCATTTACACAACTTACAAATGACATCAGAAATAATATGGACCGTGGCCTACTCACTGGGGCCGCCTTTATCGACCTGTCTAAAGCCTTCGACATGGTGCACCATCCTCTCATGCTAAAGAAACTCCAATCCATTGGAGCATCTGACCAAGCCCTCTCCTGGTTCCATAGCTATCTTGACAATCGGACTCAGGCAGTAGCATTTCACAAGGCCCTTTCCTCCCCCCTAAACATCTCCCGTGGAGTTCCCCAGGGATCCACTCTTGGACCTCTACTCTTCTCCCTCTTCCTAAATGATATTCCCACCATGTCCCAGCATAGCTGCACTCTTATGCACACAGATGATCTTGTTCTCTACTCTGGGTCAAAATCGGTTGCTGCCATCAACTCCACTCTCACTAATGACTTCCAATTCCTGCAGACCTGGCTCTCTAGCAACCACCAAGTCCTGAACCTAGAAAAAACCTGTGCTATGCAATTCGGATCCTCTAAGAAACTGTCTGCCCCTGCGAACAGGCTCTGGGTTCAATGCCTTGATGGCTCCCTCATCTTAAACACTGAGTCCTTCAAGTACCTTGGGGTCACTTTGGATCCCACACTTGACCTATCTCAACATGCCAATATGGTGTGCCATGCCATCAATGCTAAAATTGGCGGAGCTTATCGTGTGCGGCACTCCCTCACTCCTTCCGCTAGACTTTCTGTTAGAGAGGTATTCTCTTACCCAGCTCCAATATGCTCTGCCTCCTCTTTGCTGCAAACTCTGCTACACTCCACAAATGGGACATTGTCTACAACAACATCTGTAGATTCGCTTAACTCCCATCAGTGCCTTACCCATCATTGTCTCCCTTTACGCTGGCTTAAATTGGCTGTCACCTAAGGATATTTGAGCCTACTTCCTGGGCTGCTTTATCGACTCCCTGTCTAGACCTCCCTGCCCCTGTCTATCTTGCCAACCACCTGACTCCTGCCTCACACACCCGTACCCTCAGGTCTTCCTCTGTCCCCATGCTCTCCACTAGACCTTGCATGACAAAAATGGGTGAACAGGCATTTGCCCATTTTGCTCCCAAATTCTGGAACTCACTCCCCCTTATCAGGGACACTGGTTTACCGGGATTGAGAAAGGGCATATTCCATTTTGCACATTGTAAAAAATGGTATTGTCACCGGTGTCTGCTAAGCCAAAATCCGGTTTTACTGGTGTTTGGTTTTGTGTACTTTATTTAACAATTTTTAACTCTGCTATTATGCATTTTAGCAATTTTGACCTCCACTATTACACATCCTTCCATCCTTGTACCAATTTAAAGTTATTTTAGGTACAAGATGTGATGGCAGCAGCAACACTACAGCCCCCGTCCCTAAGGTGTGATGGAAGCAGCACTCGGGCCCCATCCCTCTGGTGTGACAGAAGCTGCAGCAGCAGTATGGCCCCCATCCCTCAGGTGTGATGGCAGCAGTACTATGGTCATCATTCCTCATGTCTGATGGCAGTATCAGCACTATGGCCCCATCCTCAGGTGGGACAGTGCAGGCCTACATTCTCCTGGCTCCACCAGTGGTGATGGCAGAAGCACTACCACCCCCACCCCTTCGGTGTGATGGCAGTAGCAACAATGCAGTATACATCCCTCTGGGTGATGACAGTAGTGACAGCACTATGATCCCCTTTCTTCAACACTCACCCCACATGCACAAGTTACAAATGACTTGATCTCTTTGCTTGTTAGAACTCAGACGTGAATTAATCTGAACCATCACTGCTAAGGTGGACTACCTTTGTTTTTACTATCTATAATTTAACTGCCTGAATTGGATATCTGCCTGTGACACCGTTGACCAGGGTTAAGGAACAGACTTGGGTGTTGGAGGGCCAGCTGGTGGGTGAAGGCTTGAGTGTCCAATGACCACTCCCCTTCTCCTGAGAGGGAGGGTGGATTCACAGCTCAGCATTTTCTGGCCCATGGTGGAAGCCAGAGGCATGACAACACGTCAATCCTCAATGCGGGAGGAGTGTGACGGATGTTGGCATGTGCCTTGACATCATGTAGCCTGTCAAGTTCCCAGAAAATGGAAAACACCCACTGGCCAACTGAAGGATGGCAGCTGGTCCGCCAGCTACACCAGAAGCCCCAGGCGTGTGTCCGTTCTGACCCCGACATGCCCAGGATACACAGGAAGCTCTTTGGGCAATTCTCCTCCCTGGTAGCCTTCCACATGGGTGAGGGCCCGCTCAATGAAGGGTTACTTTGGGTTACCCAGGTGCACAGCAGTAAGGGTCAGCGGATAGTGGTCGGACCTCAGCAGCGGTGGTAGGGGCCTTGGCAGGCCTGAAGGAGTGGATGGCCAAGGGGTAGGAGGAGCAAAAAAAAAACTGCTTGAATTTGCTTGTTTGAAATAAAGTGTTTTCACCTAAAAAATCCACAAGTGATTAGTGGAGGACCTTCAAATGGATTCATGCATCTTCCAGACATGTGGATGCTTTTTTTTTCTACTTGGTGTCCATTAAAAGGGTGTCTCCCAGTTTTCATATCTTTGTTCAGATGTGAATTGAGCACTGCTCTGCCCACTAGCATCCTACAGCCCCTGGGGTCTTACCTTCTGTATGTCATTGAATGTGCTTTCAAAATCCACTGGCCAAACATAAGTACTCTTAAATACTTAACATTTGCTTTTTGTTGAAGCAGTCTATCAGAAAACATTTTGTTGTCACAGAGACAGAACTAGCAGGTGGAAGAAAATGTGAAAATGATCCAGTTCACCTAAATGGGGTGCTAACTGTAAAGTCTTTACATAAGTAGTAAGGCAGTTTCTTCCTTGTGAACATACTTTCATTCAGACTAATTTTCATTCAAACAACTGAGGATTTTGGATGGCCCTACTAATTATAAACTTGAATAAGTTAGTTGGTAACAGTGATCCTGCATTTAACAATCTACAATCTAGGTGCTTATATGCAAAGAATACAATAAAAACCTTACTAAAATCTAAAAACAAGCTTATAAAACATATATCTGATATTTATCTTTACCTATACAAAATCACTGCAGCCCAAGAAAAACTCAAGTAAATTACATGGTACCCTGACTACTATTCTATGATGTAGTAAACATATATTGGTATTTTTTTTTATATTCTTTGTAAAGCAGGTAAGGCCCAGTAGGCAGAACTGTCCGTTCTAAGGAGTGACCTAGAAGCACTTGGGAGGTTAAGTGACTTGCTTGGATGCAAGTGGAGGTTGTGGTACGTACACCCAAGTCTGCTGGATGTACCCAGTTCAATCACCATTTGTTACTCTAACCACTAAACATGGATGGTTAAACTGAATGGCTGCTTACACAAAGCAGTGTGGGCGATTTCCTTACTGTTTCTATATGCAGCAAAGCAGAAAGAATGCAAAGCACAGCAGCATTCATTTTAGGATGCTGAAATCTGGGTCAGCCCGCTGGTGCTGCAGTAGCACTATTGCTTGCAATGCCAGTGACCCAGGGTCAGAAGCAAACTCGGGTTGCTGGATGTCTGGCCAGGGGAGTAGGATCGAGCACCTGGGGGACTGCTCTCCTCCTCTGGGGAGGGTGGGCTGCAGGTCCTGCTTCTTTACCACCACCGGTGTGACCACAGGTGGTGGAGCAATGGTGCTGCAGAGTGACCGGGAGGGGAGGACGCTAGCCAGGATCTGGAGCAGTGGCATGTCTCTGTGTGACCTACCTCCTTGGATCTCTAGTGCCGGTGCCCTCAGGGACAGAGACCAGAAAACCATGAACAATCACCCCACATTGGCCACTGGCAGAAGGGACCCAGGTGCCCCAGACTTCATAACCAGGCTCCATGAGGGACCCACTGGCTGCCCAAAGCACACTAAGGGAGTGTGAGGGTGACCTAGGGTCCCTTCCTTCCCACCTGGGGGGTACAACCTAGGCAGGATAGGGCAGGCCCACAGAGCTCCTGAGCATCACCTGGGGTGAAGCTGGGGATACCGATGCTGTGAGAAGGGGACATAGAAAGAGAAAATTAAAAAAATTTAAAAAGATACTGAAATCTTAGATTCTGTGCAGTGACATGCAATTTCCGTGAGGCACCGGTACAAGAATTCAAAATCCGCAAACCAAGCAGGATTCCATGATTGTTACCGGTGTTACTGGTAAAAATGGAAAACCAGGGTCCCTGCCCCTTATGGTGAAAACTTCAGCCTCCCATCGAGAATTCAAAAACTCGCTGTTCACCCACCTTCTAGCCTCTGGCCAATGCAAATGCTCTTAATTTGCTTTGTCCCACTGCAGGCTGTCGGGTCTGACCCTGAGTAGTACACTAATGTTCTCCCATGCAATATGCTTGTCTAGGTGGCTATGAACCTTGATGTCTTTACTGTCCTCAGCTGTCTTATGGTTACCCTAATTGCTTTATTTTACATCCTTATTATGATCTATGCCTAAAATGTACCCTTATGTAACTATTACTGTGCTACCCAATGTATATCTTGTTTTGCTCCTGTACACCTATATTATGTCTGTGCATTTCTGCATATTGTAACCAATGTACTGTGCTCTCCCAGGTCGTGCCTAAAAATAGGCAGGTCTGTTGCCTACCGCACTTACCCAGTTACCAAAAGCTAATAAATAAATAAATAAACCATGCATAACCGTCAAAAGATAATTAGGCAAATTTTATCGTATCCCTGTATTTTAGCAAGGGTAAGAGCTTGTCTGGGTACTTCACCCAAAAAACTGGCATAAAGACATCAAATGCCGCTGTCCAGTTTCCAAATATAAAGGGTACCTTGGGCCTCCACGGCTGTTCCCTTTTACCCTTTTTGTCACTCTAATCTTCAGGGAGTTCCCTGTGTAAAAGGGAAACCATATCTATGTATTTGCACTTCCAAATTTATTCCCGCAAATTGCCCAACAGGTGATCTCCAAATAGGTCCTCCAGCCCAGCATATGCCCATTTTGGCTTGCTTGGTGCCAGGACCATGGGTGCAGTTGATGTTGCACCCCCTGGAGTTGGAACAAGCCCCTTCCAGGCAAGATCCCCTGTTGGAGGAACCACATTCCCAGCCAAATGATCGGGTGCTGTTGTACCTGTATTTTCTTTGGGCGGCAGTGTAGTAGTGTTACCTGTTCCCCCCGATGCTTTGCTATCCACAGTTTCACCAGCCGGTGTCTCAGAGGGGTTGGCATGGAAAGCGTTGCTGGTCCAAATCCAAGTTGTTGCATCCCCTGAGACAGTATTGTTCCCCTCAACTACACCCATCCTGGTCGATGGCTGATTTGCTGCAGGTAACGCAGGCAGGAGAACAGTCAGCTGTGATTCTGAGACCGCTCCCACTCCTTGTGATTGACCCAACCCCTGTGGAACTAGTGTGCCTGTTCCTAACTGTTGGGTGGGATGGGCACCCCACCAGCCCCAGTGGTTCTGAGTGACAAGACCACCCATTCCTCCAGGGGATGTTTGCCAAAAGGGGGGCCATTACATCCATGATCGGCCCCATGGAAAGGATGACCATGGTGGCATGTAGGAACCTCTCCCCATATTCATGTGACCCAGATTTTGACCCTCGCTGGCCTCTGAATCCCTTGGTCTTGTGTGTAAATTGATGGGCCCCGTGTTGTGACTTGGGGCCACACTCTTGTTGTGGCTCCCAACTGTGTGTCGGTAACCCCTCCCTGTTATGGCTGTCAGTTGGACTGTTAAGTGGGGGCGCCACTACCCCTGGCGGGGCCCATGGGCCACCCGGCCACAAGATCCTATTCGTATATGACGGGGGTCTTGACCGGCCTGACAGGAGTGCCTTTGAGGAGGGCTGGAGGGGGTGGGTGATGTTCGGGCTTTGGTTCAAACCCTTCTCTTTCCCCGACAGACTTCCATGTCTACATCCTCTGGGATTCAACCTCATTGACAGAGGTGTTATCCCCATACAAATATTCTTCCCCTCTGACAGCTCCTCTACCTCTGAGGTGGGTAGCGAGTCTCCAACTGAAAGCCCCCAAACTCACTAGAAGGCCCCTGTTCACCTTGTTCATCTCACCTTGGGTCCACCTATCCACTGGACATTTGAGGTAGGTCAATTGTCACTGCTGCAGTTCCTTCCATCTCCCACTCATGTCTCCGTTAGTGCCTGTACCCTGGGGCTCTCGATTGATGCTTCACTGTTTTTTTTCTCCGTACCTTGTCCCTTATTCCTCCCATTAGGCTCTTGAGCTACAGATTCCAAAAGGCAGGCAGACAGCTGTCTGCCTTGCAGTACACTTTTCTGACACCATCCTTTGCTGGCCAGCTGAGATCCCGCTGCCAGTCCCGGGCCCTACTTCTGTCTGTTGTATGTGGCCACTGAACTGCAAAATTGGATCCAGCTTGGTCACAGCCTCTAGCCAATTGGGACTCCCAAGTTCCTTCATTTGCTAATAAGCATCAATGAAGGCCCTGTTTGGATCATCAGACAGCCGTGAGCTCATCCCAGGTGTTGCCTGGGACTTCTGCTCATGACGCATCCTCTTAGCTGCCATATCGGGTTTTAGGATCAGGGACAAGAAAACGTTAGATGATGATCAATATCTAAGCTAAAGGAAAAGAGATAACAAGCATGAGAAACCCTTTTTTTGTTACGACAATAAGAAAATTCTTCAGTCCACAAACCGCCACCCACAGAGTAGCCCACAAGGAAATTCTTTATTCTGCAGACCCCTCACCTGCCACCCACAGGGTAGACCCACCTTCCCACCGGTGCCAGTATTTGGCAGAGCCCACCTGCCAAAAAAAAAAACAGGGTCCCTGCCTGACAAAACCTGATCCCCTCCCCTCCAGCCCGACTAATGAAAGAAATGTCCCTAACTGCACTGTCCAATCTAGCCAAAGACCTTCTATATATTTATTATTATATATATATATTTTTTAATACTGGACTAGCAACTCTCAATATACAAAAAACATCACACATAAATTAAAAACATTGCCCTCATATTGAAGGTTAAAAACATATATATATTCTTTTACTTACAGGCCACCAGAGGGCAATAGGTGGATAGAAACAAGGCCCAGCCTGGGAGAGGGGGGCCATGCGAGGAACAGCCCGAGAACACACAGAAAGCCGAGGCCCAAACCTGAAGCAGGAAGAAATGGGGGCTGCCGCAAGCATGGACTTACATGGATGCGCTACCGGTTAGCTAGACATGACACCCAGTCCAGAGGGACAAGATTAAAGAGGTCGGTTTGGATGCCCAGCGAAGGAGGGCTGATTGTGGGATCCACTATGGATTGCAGTGCAGGCTTTTTGTGAAGAGGGCCATGAAACATGTCCCTCGAGACAGGAGGAGGGAGCAGATTTTATCTCAGCCTGCTGCATAATGGAGGAGAACAAGGAAGCCTGTGGAAAGGAGGGGTGAACCACAAGCAGGCCGAACGTGGAGCTCGAAGGGGCATGGAGAACCCCCCAAGGCCCGCCTGGTGAATGGGCGGGGAGGCTACCATGCCCTGCTGGGAGTAGTAAAAATGAAAAAAAAATGTTTGGGGTTTTTTGGTGGTGCTGTGGGCGAGGGGCCCACGGGGTGACAGCACAATGAGCCAGGCTGTGGGAAAATGGGAAGGCCCGAGGGGGAAGGAAGGAGACAGAGGCTCTGGCACAAGCAGTATGGGAAGGGGAAGGGTTGTCCAGCTGGGAAGAGACGACGACCCACACCGGCCATGTGGGCGTAAAGGGATGCCGCCAACAAGCAGGGGGGCAGAGGAATGTCCCTGGGACTTTGGGGGTATTACCACTGGATTTATTTGAGGCTGGAGCCTGGAGGAAGAAAAAAAGGGGAACCAAGGAGGAACAGAGAAGCCACTGGGAGGAGATGCGAGCAAGAAGGGTGGGGGGCCAGACCCATGGAGATCTGGGGACTGGGCCTGCCACGTGGCGGGAGGGCGAGTGCGCTGCAAGGTGGGTGGACAAGGAGAAAGCAGCCCGCAACCAGGACAGTTCCTCATAAATAGGGAACGAGAGCCAGGAAGGGGGGATGTATGAAAGGGGGGGAGGGAAGAGGGGCCTGGTGATGGACCACAGCCACCTAGTCAGGCCGTAGTGCGGGTGGTCAAGGGGGGAGCCATAAAGTCAAGGAGGAGGTAACAAACAGCACACAAAGAGGGGAATAGTGGCCGAGCCCAACGGCAAGGCCAAAGAACAAATAAGACTCACTGGCAGGAGGCACAATCTGGCAGCACCTATGCGGAGGGAAGCTGGCAGATGAGACCAACTGTTTGGTGGCTGAATGGCAGGTGTGGTGAAGCTAGGACGACCAGGCTAGCAAGAATACAGAGTTCGGCATGTCCCTGGAGGACATCAGTAGACTCTAGCGGCGAACAAAAACATCAGGCAGGAGCAGGATCAGAAGAGGGAATGCTCCCCTCTGACTTCTCTTAATACCCAACCTTGGCCCCTCCCTGAGGATCCTGGACCAGCCCCCACCTTAGAAGCCTTAGCCCTGATTGGGCCGACACGGTGCTGGGCTACCGATTGCCCAGGGTTTTGTTAGCCAATCTCCTTTCCCATATGTGAGCCATGTGCAAAGGTACCCCCCCCAGTCAGAGGCGGGGGGGGGTCATTCCTTAAGTGTAATAGATTAAAGCATGAAGTATAGTTATGCTACAAATCAGCTCCCCTTAGGTAGCGATGGTACACTTGAAAGAAAATACCATGATGCTAAAAGTTACAATTCTGCTGCCTGCTGCTCAACTCCACAGCAATTCGCAAACTGTGGGCCTTCAACACATTACTCCATCAAGGTATCACTGCATTACTGATTCAATGGTCTGTGAAAAGTTTAGGAATGTGAACATTGTTAGTCATATTGTGCCAAAAAAAACTGAAAGAGTTGAGTGCGGTGACAGGGTTGAGAAGAGGCTGGAGTCAATACACAGTGGGGAAGTTCAGTGACCCACGGAAACAGGCGACTTAGAAATGGGAGGTGGGGGCAGTAAGCGTTGTATTAAAAGTGAAGAACAGTGAGACCTATAAAGAGCAAGGATTACACCCATTACTGAAAAAGCAAAGCATCTGGAGCATAGATTCAGTGCTCTAAATTCTCGAGACTGCCACTATCCTTCTCTAAAGATGTCACTACATATTTGACATCGCAAGTTGCCCGAGTCAGCTCTAACTCGAAGAAAAAAATGTCAAGAGTGCCATTTGAAAATTAAAGAAGTATAGAGGTATAAAACTGAGATTAGACTAGTAAATGACCACAGTAGACAGTCTGATTATTTAAAACAAGTTAGCTTTTATTAAACTGCCTG
Source organism: Neoceratodus forsteri (assembly GCA_016271365.2). NCBI lineage: Eukaryota > Metazoa > Chordata > Ceratodontiformes > Ceratodontidae > Neoceratodus > Neoceratodus forsteri. The sequence continues at coordinate 394,202,637 of CM028131.1, read as the reverse complement.
TAAGAAAATAAGAAAAATGAAAGTTATTTTGTTTGCCATTGATCTTTTTAAGCTATTAAAAATCCAAACATACATACTTTCACTCCTTTTGTTACTCTTGCTTCAGTCAAACATTAGCCTTCTAATTTGTCTTGTGATTTTTTTTTGCGAATTGCACTGGTAAATGCAATGCCTTTTTTTGGGGGCATTTCATGTACTCTTTACTGTAACCCAAAGCAAAACAAAACAAAAAAGAAATGCTGAAGGACCCTATGCCTAATTTTTGTTGGTATTTCACGTAATCTTCACTGTAACCCCTGCCCCCCCCAAAAAAAAGCACGCTGAAGGAGACTATGCCTATTTTTATTTTGTCTTTCATGTGAATAACAATGAATGCAGTACCAGCGCTAATATTCATCAAATGTTAGTCTCCTTGGTGTAAAACGAAGCAAAATCAGGTCAAAACAAAATCTTTTCCTGCTGTCTTTAGTTCCGGAAAAACAAACACTGTGAAATAACACCTTTTCCTCGTGTCAAAAAAAAAAAAAAAACACCAAGAAACAAAACACAAGTGGAGGATTTAAGTCATTCACTTTCACAAGCCCAAAGTGCAATGCCTAATTTCAATGCCTAATTTTTTTGTAATTCATGCACTCTTCAGTGTAACCACCCCCCCCAAAAAAAGCCACACAACACTGAAAAAGCTCACATCCAGTTCGTTTTTGTATTTCATGTGAATCCCAACAACCACAATATGAACGGAGATTGAAATAATTTGTAACCCAAGTATTCAATCAAATACTAGTCTCCCTGCTATCAAATATTAGTCTCCCTGCTATCAAATACTAGTCTCCCTGCTATCAAATACTAGTCTCCCTGCTATCAAATACTAGTCTCCTTGCTATCAAATACTAGTCTCCCTGCTATCAAATACTAGTCTCCTTGATATTCGTCTCCTTGATTCATCAAATATTAGTCTCCTCCATGAAAAACATAAACAAATCTGGGTAAAACAAAGTCTTTTCCCGATATCTCCCCCCCAAAAAAAAACAACAACGCTGAAGGAGCCTATACCCAATTTGGTTTTGTATTTAATGTACTGTTCACTGTAAACCCGCCTCCCCCAAAAAAACAATTCTGAAGGAGCCTCTGTCTTCATTCATTCATTAGCAGTCTCCTCGGTGTAAAGCATTGTGAAATAATACCTTTTCCCACCTTTTCCTTAAGGAAAATAATACCAACAACCACAGCAAAGAAAGGTTGTGGGGGATTTAAATCATTCACTTTCTGGAGCAAGGACAACCTATAGATGAGTCAGTTAAAGGGGGGTTGTTTTACAGTATGTGCTTATGTTCCTGGTCACCCAGCTGTTGCCCCCCCCCCATGAATCAAATGAAACAGCTCCTGAAAGTTATTGACTTCAATCCCCCACAACCTTTCTTCCCCAATACAATAATTCTGGTTTATCTACTTGATTTAAAAATGTAATGCAGCTATCCAAATTGTTTGCTTTCAAAAAGACTGAATGCAAGGAAAACATCTTGAGACTAGACCCTAAGACTTATCTGTTCTCCCACTCATCCCCCCACCCACACTCACAAAGGACAGAATAGCAAACATACTCATTTATTTTCTTTGTATGTCTTTGTGTTTTTAAGTAAATGTTGGCAATTTTCTGTTTAATCTCGTGGTTGTATAATCCTAGTTTACACTACCAATCTCACTTTGAGAATTAGGCAGTCTTTTTATTGTTTTAAAAAACAATCTTTTTAGATATGATTTGATAAATGCTGCTGTTTAAATCTCAGTGAAAGGAAACCGCACCCCCTCCAACCCCGCAAAAAAAACCGCCTCGTCCATTTTCAGACCACACTGTACAATGTTTGTGGGGGGATTAACATCATTCATTTTCAGGACCTGTTTCATCATACAGATTTTTATAGTTATTTAGCACTTTCAGTTAATTTCATTTCATGGTCTTCAGTTTCAAGTGGAGGCCACATAATTTTAGGAACTCTTCAGTAGGTGCTGACTGATTTGCTGTTCATTTCTCAGCAGAGCCTCCATTCGTAATATTTTAAGATATATATTTATTTAAAACTGTGTGTGTTGCTTCTTGAGCGGTGGTTGCTGAAGGGGCTGGAAAAGGGGAAAAGGTTATCAGATGGGGAAGCTTTCAATAAATTGATGCTCACTGTCATTTTTTCTTTTTCTTTTTTCTTTTTTGTACCCTGCTCCCATGTTTGTGTATACAATCTTAATAATTAACCTGTTCTCGGCAAGCGAGAATTAACATATCAACATAGAAACTGTCAGCAGATAAGAACCTCCTGCCACACCTAGTCTGCTCTATTTTCCCCTAACCAAAAATAATACCATGGACCCTACTCAGTCTCCAGTCATCCACCCCGCCCTTACTTGTAAGATCCCTCTGTGCCTATCACATGCATTCTTAAATTCTTTAACCGTGTCGGCGCCCACCACCTCTGCTGGGAGGCTGTTCAATGTGTTCACCCTCTCTGTTAAGAAGTTTTTCCTTCATTTCCTCTGAGCCTCCCCTTTTTATCTTCCTATTATGACCCCTTGTTCTCGAACATCTTTTTCTTTTGAAAATGTTTCCTTTCTTGTACCTTGAACAGATTGAGACATTACAGAATGACATTGACACTATAACCTTATGGACAAGTAATTGGGGTATGCAACTTAACATTGATAAGTGTTGTGTAATACATATTGGTCATCATAATCCAAACCATGTTTATAATCTAAATGGAAAATTCCTGCTCAAAAAAACATGTGAAAAGGATCTAGAGATAATAATAGATAACAAACTAAATTTAAAGAACAATGTAGATCGGCTATTGTTAAAGCCAACAGGACAATTATTGCAATTAAAAGAAACATCAAAAGTAGAGAAGCAGAGGTACTGTTACCATTACATCTTTCATATGTGAGACCTACATTGGATTATGGTAGTTAAATATGGTCATCTTAACTTAGGACAGAAATAAGCAAACTGGAAAAGGTTCAATGAAGATTTACTACATCAATAGTCTCTCTTACAAAGAGAGGTTAACCAAATTAGGACTTCGTAGCCTATAAGTCAGAAGACAGAGAGGGGATTTTCTTTTTTACTTTGACATTTTAAATGACCAATTATTAATGGTAGAGTTAAATATTGACTATAAAGATGACATGTTAGATACCAGGGGACACCCACTGCAGATTAAACTCGAAAGGTTTAAAACCAATAATAGAAAATATTTTTATACATTGAAAACCGCTAACTTCTGGAACAGACTTCCTTTTGAAGAAATCTCTAGTATTAGAAAAGAAAATGTTAAAATTAATCTGGATATATTGCCTCAAAAGGAAATATGAATTACTGCATGTTGTCTTAAAGGAGCTATTATTGGCTACGTCTTTTCTGCTCCTTTAAAAACTTATTATTAGTGAAATTTAGTGAACCTTGTTTATATCTGTGAGGTATTTGAATGTTTCTATCATATCCCCACTTTCCCTCCTTCCTCCAGGCAGTGCATATTTCCTTCCTTAAGCACTTCCCCTTAGGGCTTTTGATGCTGGTCATTCACCATTCTGGTTGCCCTCCTTTGAACTATCTCCACTCTACTGTATCTATGTATTTGCAGAGATGGGGCCTCCAGTACTGTACACAGTACTTGAGTTGTGGCCTCGCCATTGATCTGTACAGGGCTATTATTACCTCCCTTTTTCTGCTGGCAATTCCTCTGCCTATTCATCCCAGCATCCTTCCAGTCTTACCCACTGTCCCGTCACAATGTTTTAGTTATCTTCAGGTCATCATAACTGATCCTCCCCAGCTGCCCTTCCTGCTTTGTGACTGTTAATACCTCTCCTCCAAGTTTGTATGTTTCCCACCAGGTTTTTGTACCCCATGTGCTTGATTTTACACTTGTTTGTGTTAAAACCCTGCTGCCAAACCTGTGACCATTCTTCCAGTGTTTTTTTTAGATTTTTTCCATCCCCCTGATGTGCCCACTCTCCTACAGAGCTTTGTGTCATCTACAAACAGGCGTACTTTCCCTTCCAGTTCTTCTGTAAACTCACTAATAAAGACACTGAAGAAGATTGGCCTTAGTACTGATCCTTGTGGCACCCACTGGTCACTTTGCCTACTGACTGCTATTGCCCAGCCAACTTTCTACCCATTTTACCACTTTAGGACCTACTCCTAGGCTCCCCAGCTTGCTTATTTGTCTTCTATGTTGAATGGTGTCATAGGCTTTGCTGAAATCCAATAGGGACATGTGCACCGCTCCTCCCTGATCTACCTCCTTGGTCACCCAATCAAAGAACTTGATCAGTTTTGTCTGGCAAGACCTTCCCCATGAAACTGCTAATGGGAGACTACAACATGCCAGATACAGAGTGGTCAATACCCGCAGGAACATCCACCAGAATTAGACACATAGTGGGTTCCCTGCAGGGGGAGGGCCTCAAACAATTGGTGCAACAACCCATGAGAGACAGGACTATTCTGAATCTAGTACTGAATAATGAGGAAAGGATCACAGATCTCCAAGTAGAAGGTCATCTGGGGGTCAATGACCATCACATGGTATGATTCAATTTGGCCAATAGAACTAAATCATCCCATTCCAAGGCAAAAATATGGGACTTCAGAGAAGCTGACTTTGATAAGATTGCCAACAGAGTTACACTAGCCCTGGCAAGAAAAAATACAGGTGAGGGGATACAGGCAAAGTGGGCAAGCATTAAGGATGCAATACTTGAAGCAAAATCCAATTGTGTTAGGGAGAAAGGCAAGAGCAAAAGAAGGAGGGAACTACTTTGGCTCTCAAAAACAGTAGCAGAAAAGATCAGAGCCAAAAGGTTGGCCTGCAGGAAATATGAAGGAACATAGTGGGACGAAGACAGGGAGGCATACCAAACTTCCCTAAGGGAAGCAGGGAAGGCAGTAAGGCAGGCAAAGGGCCAAACTGAGGAAACACTAGCACAAACAGTAAAACAAGGGGACAAGACTTTCTATAGATACATCAGAGAAAGGAGAAAATCCAGAGTAGGTATTGCTAAGATCAAAGGGGATAAGGGTGAGTGTGTGGAGGAGGACCAAGAAAAAGCATCTATCCTAAATAGATACTTCTGCTCAGTATTTACTGAGGAGGAGGTAGGGCAGGATCCACAGCTCAGCACCATGGACACAGGGAGGAGGGAGGTGTGCACAAGTCCCTTCACAAAAGAAAGGATCCTACAATAGCTCGCTAAACTCAGAGTGGACAAGACAATGAGATCTGATGGCATACATCCCAGGGTACTAAAGGAGTTAAGGGTGGAACTAGCAGAGCCATTAGCAGAACTGTTTAGTGAGTCTCTGAGCACAGGAGAGGTCCCAGAAGACTGGAGAAGGACTCATGTGATCCCACTCCACAAGAGTGGTAGCAGGGAGGAGGCAGGGAACTACAGACCAGTCAGTCTTACCTCAGTAGTGGGCAAGATTATGGAGGCACTCCTTAAGGAAAGGATAGTGCAACACCTGAAATCCATAGGAGCACAGGATCCAAGACAGCATGGGTTTACAACAGGAAGGTCCTGTCAAACTAATCTCATAGATGTCTTGGACTGGGTAACCAGAGTGGTGGACCAAGTTGGGGTGCAGTTGATGTCACCTACCTTGACTTCAGCAAAGTTTTCAATACTGTTCCACATAGAAGATTGATTAATAAGCTGGGTAGGCTCAGGGTGGGTCAGAGGTTGATCAATTGGATGGCAAACTGATTGGCGGGCAGAAAACAGAGAGTGGTGGTAAATGGTGTACAGTCAGAAGAGATGCAAGATCAGTCCTGGGCCAGTCCTCTTCAATATCTTCATCAGTGACATTGCAGATGGACTGGAGGGTAAGGTTTGCTTGTTTGCAGAGGACACCAAGATCTGCAACAGAGTAGATGATCCAGATGGGTTGGGCAGAGTGAGAAGAGATCTGGAAAAACTGACAAAATGGTCAGAAGAGTGGCAAATGGGGTTTAATGCAAAGAAGTGCAAGATCATGCACACAGGGAAGAGAAACCCTGAAGCTACCTATAGGTTGGGAGGGGAGTTGCTGGCAATCGCAAGGGAAGAAAGAGACTTGGGTATCATCATCACAGATGACCTGAAATCATCCAAGCAGACCACTAAAGCAGTAGGTAAGGCTAGAGGGATGTTGGGGTGTATTAGTAGGGGTATCACAAGTCATAAGAGGGAGGTAATATTCCCTCTTTACAAGACACTGGTTAGGTCCCATCTGGAGTACTGGGTGCAGTACTGGAGGCCACATCTGCACAAGGATATTAACAAAATGGAGGCAGTCCAGAGAAGGGCAACCAAAATGGTACAGGGACTGCATCAGAAAACATATGAGGACAGATTAAAGGAGCTCAATATGTATACCCTAGAGCAAAGAAGGGAGAGAGGTGATATGATCGAAACATTCAAAACATCTTAAGGGCATTAACAAGGTGAAAGAGTCTAATATGTTTCAATATAAGAAAAATTGCAGGACAAGAGGACACAGCATGATATTAGAGAGAAGTTGATTAAGGGGTAATGTGAGAAAGTTCTTTTTCACAGAAAGGATGGTGGATGCATGGAATGGCCTACCTGATGAAGTGGTAGATATGAATACAGTGCAGGGCTTCAAATAGGCATGGGATAGGCATAAGGGAGCAATACAGATGAGTATGAACAGATAGGCCATTGACAGAGTAAAGGCCTATGGCCCTTATCTGCCATCAACTTCTATGTTTCTAAGTAAACCATGTTGCTCAGATCCTGCAGACAATTGGCAACTAGTTATTCCCCAGTCCTTTCCTCCGATAGTGATTCCATTCCCTTGCCCACCACCGATGTTAGGCCGTCAGTCCTGTAATTTCCTGCCTCCTCCCTACTGCCAGTTTTATGGAGTGGGACTGCATCTGCCCTACTCCAGTTCAACAGCCCCTCCTGTTTCTAATGACAGGTTGAAAAGGGCTGTCTTAGGTGAGCCAGCTCTTCTTCCAGGTCCCTCAGTATCCTGGGGCGTACTCCGTCTGGCCTCATTGCCTTGTCTACTTTTAGAGTTGCTAGATCCTTAAGCACTATTTCTTCTGTAAAATGACTTGTGTCCACCTCCCGTCCTTTTATACTCTTGTCCTTTATCTTTGGCCTGTTTCCTACCCCATTCTCCTAAAGTACTAAGCAGAAGTACTTATTCAATGTATCTGTTTTTTGGTGGCCTCTTCCACACAACCCCCTCCTTCGCCTTTCAGCCTTACTATCCCTGGCTTTGTCTTTCTCTTTTCACTTATCTGAAAAATGTTTTATCCCTCTTTGCCACTGATTTGACAATTTGTTTTTGTTTGAAAATAACATTTCAGCACAATTGGTTTAGAATGGTTTCCACTCGAATTGAGGTGATCAGAATTCTAGTGGCCAGCTTGAGTAGTAAGAGCATTTTACATGTCACTCCAGCCTCTTTCACATGGTGCAATAACTGTGGCATATCAGGACCAAACCTCTCAACTGCAATGAATTGGTCACAACAGTATGTAAGCTATAACCCATAACAGGGTATGGGGGTATGGGGATATAGGGATTTAATCCACACCCTGGGTGCGTTGTGAGACATGAGGCCAAAGGTGGCAGAGAACTCAGTGACCATCTTGGATATAACAGACTGTGCCACTGGAGTTCACTGTACATGCTCAAGTCACCATTCATGTGCAGAAAACTCCTACAGCTATTTTGGATACAGTAGACAGTGCCATGCTCTGTGATCTCAGCTGCAGCCATACTTGCTCTGGCCAGAATTTGTTATTCTGGGGTTTAGTTTTGAGCTCAGAAAGTGGACTCTGTTTGGACTGCCTATGTTTGAAACCATTCTATACATTCTTACTTTTTTATTTTTCTTCTATTGTTATTGATAGTAATAAAATGTTACTTGTGAATTTTACAACTTCTCCTGGTCTGCATGTTTCCTGACCTAAGCCTTGATGATAGATAGTGTCAGACAAAGTGGGATTTACACCATGCACACTCAAAGCCAAGAGTTTTGTGCATGGGTACTAGATCTGGTACTTAGGAAGCATAGCAGAAAGGTATGTATTCTGCAGCAGACAGAAAAAGAGATTCAACATTTAGAGGCACAGCAAAGAAAAGAGTGTAGCAGAGAGAAAAATAGATCCAATGTTTAGAGGCAAAGAGAAAAGAAGATATGCAGCAACTTGAGCAGCAGAAAAGAGAAGAGATGCAGCAACAGAAGCAGAGATGGCTGAATGCCTAGCAAGCTATCAAAGCTGGAGGATCTGGTACAGGTCCAGCAGATCAACAAAATACAAACAACTTAAAGCAGCAGTACAACAATCTGGTGAAAATTTTGACCTATTCTTTTTTATGCTATTTTAGATTGCCACTTACCTCCTGACTTGTATAATACCCTTCTTTCCACAATTTGAGTTCACTTTAGTACTTTTTTTCATGTCTGAAATAATAAAAGGAGTTCTCCTTTTAATACAGTGTGTACCAGGTCATCAGTATTTTTAGCTGTTTTTGACCATCAGTTGTTTATATATTACTTCTATTGTGATTAGAATTAATTATTAATTATGCAGCAGACAGTACTCTCTGATCTTATAGAACAATAGTTGTTCAAAAACAGCTGCAAATACTGATGAAAACCTGATCCGAGCCATATTAAAAGGAGTGCTCCTTTTATTATTTCAGACATGAAAAAAAGTACTAAAGCAGACTCAAATTGTGGAAAGAAGGGTATCATACAAGTCAGGAGGTATGTGGCAATCTAAAACAGCATAAAAAAGTATAGGTCAAAATTTTCACCACATTGTTGCACTGCTGCTTTAAAAGACATTAAACTTACAAAGCCATGTCCCTTGGATGATATTAAAGCATACCTGACAATGTTTAAAAGGGTTGCTTCAGCCTACCAATGGCCAAAGCAGCAATGTGCAATCAGGCTGGTACCTAACTTGACAGGTAAAGCCCAACTTGCCTACAGCAATATAGACACTGCACAGTCATAAAACTATGAACTTATGAAAAGAGAAATCCTGAAAAGATATGACATCTCAAGAGAGACATACAGGCAAAGATTCCCCTGAAGTACCACTCAGTCAACAATCCTCAAGAAGCTTTCTCCAGACTCAGAGAACTCCTTATTAAATGGCTCCAACCAAAGGGAAAAACCGTCCCACAGATCGACACACTTGCAAAGGAGCAGTTCATCAACAGCCTGCCTACAGTGTGCAGCTTTCGGTAAAAGACAACTGACCAGAAAGTGTGGAAAAGACTGCTTCTTTGGCTGAAGATTTTCAGATGGCCAGACAAACACCACAGCAAGTAATAGCCAAGCACTGGCAAAACCCTCTTTTTCCCAATTTAACTCCAAGTCTAACAAGAACTCTAGTGGGGGATAACAAATCTGCACCCAAGGACTTTGTTTGCCATAACTGTAATAAACCAGGCCATGCTGCAAGAAACTGCCGTAGTAAGGATGGGAACACTGGAGTAGATTTGTCCTTAGCAAATTGGGGCACATATCTAACAGATGTCAAGGTGAGAGATAAGACTGTGAAGGGACTGATGGATTCAGAAAGCAGACAAATCCTGGTACATTTTGAAGTTCTCAAAAAGAACTGTGCCAAAGGACCAGGTACTGGGGTCATCTGCATCCATGGGGACACTTGATACTATCCCACCACTCAAGTGACTCTGAACATTAATGGGGTGTTGCACCAAATGAAAGTGAGGGCAGTACCAAAATTACCTGTGCTTGTGAGTATGGGAACTGATTTTCCAGGATTTACTGAGTTAATCACAGAAGGAGTAAATCCTGATGTTTCAGAAACTGGCATTACAAAAGCACAGGCAAAACAAATCTTAGATGGTACAGACAGTTTTCCTTTTGATGATTTGGATTCAGACTTGTTTGAGACCAGCTCCAAGATCTGGAAGTTCAGGAAATAAAGAAAATACCTGAAAAACAGTAGCAACAAAAGACTGGACATAAGGGGTATTAGGGTGCTTAGCCCTGATCAGATTCTTAGCAGTCTTGGATATGCAAAATAAACATCGACTAGTGGCATATTTGGTAATTAACTTGTTTATTACACAAAAAGATAACAGTTACCCTAATCAGTATCTTACCATAGACACTGGGAGCCGAAAGTTTCCCAAATACACCAAGGAGTGAAGAAGGTCTTGAGGGGGAATACGTAATATGGTAAGTTATATACTATTGATTGATGTCGTAGATACAACAGTTCTGGATACATAAAATAAGCCCTTTTGGCTAAATGTTAGGTGGCTCCACAGTGTTATCTATCCTTATACATTATTTGTAAAGTCAGCTAAAATCATAGAATAATAGACTCATACAAAACACAAAATAGAGTACAGTAATGCATAGACCCATACTATGGCAGTGCAGTCTGTATAATAACTTCTCAGAAGATAAAGACACTGAGTGTACCTTGGCTTGATACATGCTGTTACTAAGCAAAGGTAGTGTAAAAATCATGATATATCCCTGGCTCCTTACACTTGTACGGTAAGTGCCAATGCCCTACAAGTTAGTGGTAATTCGTCATAACATATATGTAGTTTGTCTAAGGTGCACAGTGGAGGCCAATTAGAGTGTGGGGACCTTGTATAACACCCCCACCCTCCCTGTTGCCTTACTGAATAGGCTACAATACTATGGGAAAGTAGTGGGAGCAATGTCCATCATTTACAGACCCAACACACGAGCCTTGTAAAGGAACTTGAGATGCTCATGATGTTGTGTGAGCATACTTCTTAGACAGCAAAAATATACTTAAAAATGCTTGAATAATAACAAAACCTTTAAAATGAATATTTTAGCCAGGTATTTGAGAGAGCAGTATTTACATCACCGTCATGAATGAATGTGTTCAGATCATCGCCAGCTTTGGAGACATTATTGCTGAAGTAGATGAGATGGCTATCCTTTCTATCTAAAAGTGATTTCAAGGTTAATGTCAATGTGTCTATATAGACATTAAAAATAGGTAAATACTGGAAGACAGCAAGCATATATTCAGGGTCACTGTCAATAACATCTGGTTGCATGAGGGGAATAGGAGTAATCACTGTATGACCAATAACAGGGTTTTTTTTGTGATTTTTTTTACTCTTTTTCTGCACTCCCTACCTCCAGACTCTCTCCAGCTTGGGCAGCTCAGTTGTCGGTTTCTCCCGTCCTGCATGAAGCACAGCACACCCATTCTAGCTGGGACTTCCCCCAACACCTGCGTGGCATGCCCGAGCCCTCCAGTTCTGTGTCCTCCAGGGAAGGACTGCCATCACCTCCAGTGCCCTATCTAGAGGATTGGAAGGGCAGCCTGCAGGGGAGGGAATCAGAACATGTGTCCTTACGCCCAGCGGTGGACGTGCGGCCGATGCCACTGGCCCCACCTTCACCTACTGGAGGGGGGAAGGATTTTTGGTTTTTTATGTCCCCCAATGAGTGCAATGCAATGTTGCCCAGCCCATTATGTGTGCACACCTGCACATGTCCAGATGGCGGCTGCCCAACTTTGCAGCCCATTATCTGAATCCTGCAGCTGTAGTACACCCAGCCATTGCCAGGTGTCACTATGAGTGCAGGATGGTCCCCTGACCCCTCCCCAGGAGAGGAGAGCAGTTTATGGATGCCTGATCCTCTCCTCCCCTGCCGACCCCCGATGACCCGGGCTCGTTCCTGAATCCGGGTCGCCTGCATGGCACAAGGTGTGGCGTCCAGCACCTCAACCCTCGGCAACACCAGGACAGCTCCAATAACAGTTGTTTGATGGGGAATAAAACAGAAGTTAGGAAATTGAACATCACAGGTTTTAAGACCATAGGTAAAACTTCTATAATTGCTAACTTTGCAGTACTGTCCAACAGAGTTATAAGTCATTTCAACAGTAGGAACCCTCCATTTTCGTAGTTGGATTGGGCAAGTGAAAGATTGATTACTTACTCACTCTTGTAAGTCAGGCAATGAACCTCTTTGGCATAGTCCTGGTAAAGGCATCCAGTGTTGCCCTCTAGTGACGCTATTGATGGTGCCCCAGGATTATCAGTATTGTATGATTTAATGTCCAAGTCCATAGTGAACAACCAATCAATGCTGTCCAGTGAGCAACTACAGACCAACTTGATGACATAAAAAATGTCACAACGACACAAATAATGATATCCCTTCTTAGCACAACAGTCTCTATGAGATGCCACCCATGCTTCTAGGGTGGGATGGTACACCAAAAGAGGTGGAAGCTTGATGCATTCTCTGTAGATATCCTTGTCAAGGTGCCAAATGGAGTGAATGGAGACTAACTGGTAAAAAAGAGCTGTGGTGGGATCAAAACATGGTAAAGACACAGTAAAGGTAACAAACATGGTATCTCTGATGGTACAATGATTAGCAATGTAACAGGGTCCCCTATTGGGATGACGGGTGACATAACCTAGGTTTTGTGCAGTGGACATAGGTATAGATAGTGGCCTAGAGGTGCACGTTGTAATGCAAGCTGTAGATTTACAGTGGGGATAGTACCATTGAGCAAGTCTTCTGTCATGAATGATATCTGGAATACATCCAGATTCCAAATCACAGAAGAGATTATTGACAGTGATTATGACGTAAGAGCCATAAGCAGAGCACAGGAGTTCCCTGGCAATATATTGTTTATCTGCTTCCTTATTATTCTGTTGGACAAGTTCATTAATTTTATTATGGCTGTGGGCAGAGCCTACAGCCATCTTGTTATCTGTAGCTGGGGTAGCATCTTTCGGAAAAAGAGACGTGCAAGAACAAGGGTGCACAATTTGAAGATAGAGGGGGGACGGCTCAGAGGAAATTTGAGGAAGTATTTTTTCACAGAGAGGGTTGTGGATACACGGAACAGCCTTCCTGAGGAGGTAGGTGAGTTAAAAACAGTGGGGGAATTCAAGAATGCATGGGACAGACATAAGGCAATTCTAGTGGGGGGGTAGGAGGAAGTAAGTTGTTGATTAACTAGGATTTGCAGCTTATCCATTAGATAGGGAAATGGGCAGACTAGGTGGGCCAAGCAGTCCTTATCTACTATCGAATTCTATGTTTCTAAAATGGAGTATCGTGGAACACATGTTTTGGACTTTTCAATGCATCCTTTCATGCCAACTGAAATAAAATACTCCTTTCTTTCTGTTAAGAATGTTGGAGACATAATTCTAAGCTGCTTATCTGATGTCATTAGGAAACTGAAACAGCTTGTCAAATATTTGTTAAATATTGGTTGCCTGTTAAACTGGAGATTTGTTTACCCCCTTCAGAATGCAACGACTCTCATATTTAAATTCTTAGCATTTAAATAGCTTCTTACTACTAGTTTCACTTGGGAATGTATTGTCTTTCAAGAAAGATTCATACCTCATAAGTGTCATCCCTTTCCCTGCAAATCTATAATTTACACTGTTTCTTTAACCTCTAAAGACATTATGTGATAAGCATTGTTTCAGACATATGCTAGCTCTTCAGTGAACTACCCAGACTAAATATGTAACAATCAGCAGGCATTTTCTACTATGCTTTTTGGTAAAAAAATATATTGAGCTACAGCAAACACCCACACACATATACACACACTGTACACACCATCCTCATTGCCACAACATTCAAAAATAAATGCTGCATTCTACTATGTTATAAAACAAGAACCTGTTTATGTCAACGAACACAGTGAAGTTCAGTTTAGAGTAGATTTCCTTTAAATATTTCTTATCCTAAATTTTGTATCCTGAATAGCACTGGGGAGATGCTACATCTCATTGTCATAGGGATCTTCATTTACACTATTTTGCACTGTATTTACTCAGGCTGTCCCAGATTAGATGCAATATCTTGTTTAAAGTGGGGTCATGATTTTACCATTTTGATAATGTATTTCTTCAGGGTAGCCTAGTCCAGGGCTCCCATATTCAAAGGAGATGTGCGGCGCATCCCAGCGGAAAAGGGAGATGTGCTGTACAACTCCAACAATGTGCCACAGCATGATATTCAAAGGTGTAGGATGCACTGGCCACAAGGGAATGGGCCAGGGTGCACACAAAAAAAAATGCTGTGCAAGTCGAGGGTGCATTTCCATGCATATGCCACACTGTGGCATACTCAGTGGGAATGCATCCCTCGCAGTCCAAAGCAGCACGGCCCACAGTTAGGCCATGAATAGCGTGGGCTGTGGAAGTGCACCTAGGTGCACAGCAGCCTGGCAGCCCTGCTGGACTAGTGGTACCGCCTCCCATCCCCGATCAATCCAACTCCATCCCCAAAGAGCTCCATAGTGTAGGGCCCTCCCTGGACCCAATCGCACCAGAGTAAACCATGGACCTTATCCATAGCATAGAGAACCCCCACCCACAGCCTTGGTACGTAGACACACCCGCTCCCATCATACCCCACCTGTTGCAGAGACTGGCACTGCCCTCCACACCCTGCCAGGAAAAGTATGTCTCTTTGCAGATGAAACAAAGATCTGCAACAGAGTTGATGCACAAGGTGGGGTGGAAAGGATGAGAATGGACTTGGCAAGGTTAGAGGAATGGTCAAATGTATGGCAGCTCAGATTTAATGCTAAGAAGTGCAAGGTAATGCACCTGGGAAACAAAAACCCAGGGGAACAGTACACAATGTGGTGAAATACTAACAACAACAAAATGGAAAGGGACCTCAGGTAATCATATCAGATGACCTAAAGGTGGGCAAGCAATGTGAGAGGGCAGCAAGGAGGGTTGAGGGATACTGGGATGCATAAGGAGAGGCATCACCAGTAGAAAACAGGAAGTTATTATCCCTCTGTACAGACAGTTGGTGAGACCCCATCTGGAGTACTGGCAGTTCTGGAGACCCAATCTCAAGAAGACATAAACAGGATGGAAGCTGTCCAAAGGAGGGCAACTAAAATGGTGCAGGGTCTGCACCAGAAGACATATGAAGAGAGACTTAAGGGGCTAAATATGTATAGCTTTGAGGAAAGGAGGGAGAGGGGGGACATGATAGAAACTTTCAAGTACCTCAAGGAATCAACAATGTCCAAGAGGGTAGCATCTTTCCAAAAAAGAGGTGTGCAAGAGCAAGGGGGCACAATTTGAAGATAGAAGGGGGGAGGCTCAGAGGTAATTAAGGAAGCGTTTTTTCACAGAGAGGGTTGTGGATGCATGGAACGGCCTTCTGGAGGAGTTTGTGGAGTCAAAAACAGTGGTGGAATTCAAGCATGCATGGGACAGTCATAAGGCAATTCTGGTGGGGTAGGAAGAAGTAGGCTGCTGGCTAACTAGGATCTGCAGATTATCCATTAGGTAGGGAAATGGGCTGACTGGGTGGGCCAAGCGGTCCTTATCTGCCATCAAAATCTATGTTTCTATGTTAAGCTCAGGATGTAGAAATCGCCAAGCAAAGACTTCTTATTAAAAGAGCAGTAGTGTTTCTTAAAGAGACAGAGACAGAACTTAGAATTAGAGATCGTCTGAGAGGAAGGACTTTGTTTTGTTTGAACTGCCTGTTTAAAAACCGTTATGTACACTTTCTTTTTATTTTATTGTTACTGGAAATATTAAAACACTACTTGCAAATTTTATAACTGCTCCTGGTTTTCCTATGCTTCCTGACCTATTCCTCAGTGACAAGGGGTTCTGGGGGCAGAAGTCATGAGGAGAGGCTGATGGCCCTTACATGTTCACCTTGGAGACAAGAAGGCTGAGAGGGGACATAATCTCAGTCTTTCTCTACTCAAGGGTATCTACAAGATCAAATAGGCATCGCTGTCTGATCTGGTTTCCTCCAGCAAGATGCAGAGACATGTCCTGAAGTTCAGAAGTGACAAATTCAGGGGTCATGTTATGAGGCACTTCTTTTCCCAGAAGGTGGTGAACTTATGGAAAAGCCTACTGGTATTAACAAAGGACATAAGAAAATACATGACTTCAAGGTAAACCGGGACACATTTCTGCTTACTGTACTGAGGGAATTATGGGGTACACTGGGCAACAGGGGATCTCTATAAATTAGTACATGTTTGCAAACAGTACTTATACATCTCTGCTTATGGAGGAGGCATTTGTTTTATATTTCATTTACATTTTAGGTACCCAGGGTAGCCCAGTTGAGATGCAACATCACCTTTCCATTGGGATACTGCTTCTACACAATTCATGTGACTTGTCTAATGCCACATAGTGAGTATTTGGCTTCAGCAGGGTTTGAATCTGCAATCATCTGGTTCCCAAGCCAGTGTTCTAACCACTGATCACCATGCTGCCTCCAGTGGCAGACATGATGGACCTAGAGTCCCTTCTAATCCTAAATTACTATGTAACTATGTTTCTATGAATGGTCAGCTATAAATAGCTCTTGTGTACATGTCTGGTAAGATGCAAGACTGTCTAATAACATAGAACTGAAAAACCTAGAGGTGTTAGTATTATGGTGCATGCCAGATTCAACCATATTCCAATAAGTAAGACTGAAAATAATTGGAACGTGCATGTATTGCACATTATTAACAAGGGTACCTGGAAGGGAGGTGGTGGTCAGACCAATGGTTGGACCAGGTTCTTGTGAGGGACAATTGGTTAATTCAGCTTCAGTATGGGGTACAACAGTCAAAAACATGGCAGCTGTAGCCTTGTAATGATGATTACAAAATTATTTTGCAGAGTCTTGTGGGAATCTCTCACAAAAAGTAGGGTCAATTAAAGCAGTTAGACTGTATAAACCAGAATGTGTTGACAGGCTTGGTGAATGGACAGGGAACCATTTGGGTCAATGCTGGTGTTGGGCCAGCCTTGGAAAGTGCCTTTTGCAAGGCAGGCAACAGGCAATGTCTTTCCATTGTTGTCAGTTTGCCATTCAATTTAGAGTGAAGATTTGTCAAGTGCCACAACTGAGGCAGTAAGGTAGGCATCATTGCCTTCCTGAACAGTAATCAATTTGTTGGGAACATCTATGCTAACTCCTTCAGGGATGGTGGTGTTTTTTTCTGCTGTGGTCAAAAATCTTCCAAGGATGATCAAGTCGTTAAAGGAGTTGCCTTAGACGTTTGTTTTTGGATTTAATTTTCATATCCTTACCATGGACAAATGGGAGTACTCCCAAGAGTAGAAGGGCCAGATGCAAGATAGCCATCTTACAGGAATACCTGTAAGGAAAAAGAAAAGGTCAGTAGGTACAATTCCACCCAATGGGGTTAGGAAAAGTAATTATACTCCTATATACAATTTCAACTGGTTTGCATGCAACCATTTCTCAGTAAGTTTCTTCTGAAGTTGTCTAACTTGGTAGACTGCGGGGCTGAGTTTGTTGACAATAGGGTAGGGACCTTCCCATTTATTGGAGGAGTGTGTAGGGTGAGCAAATCTGAGTACCATTACCTGATCTCCGACTTGCCGATCTAGTTCTTGTGTGTATTTGTCAAATTGAAGTTTAGATTGTTGTTGGGCCTTGCCCATACAGTGTGCAGCATATAAGTGGGTCTTAACAATATCAGGCAGGATTCACAAAACACTTTGATGGGAAACAAAATGTGCAAGTCTCCAAAATGAGTGCAATTGCAGGAATAACGGGGTAACTGCACTGCGTCATATACACAAAAAGCCCACAGCTGTGGAAATAATACACTGCAGACTGTGAAAAATACGCAGCTGTGGAAAATTCCTGTGCAAAAAATGGCATTGTAAAGTATGACATATCCCCTTAAAGGCTATTCTCAGCCACTGTTTTTCTGTAGTTGCAGAAAAAATGTTGCGCACATGCTGCACCAAGGAGAGTGAGGCGTAACTCACCCTGAGCAAAAGGCAGTGCACTAATACTTGGGAAACAATCATAGTGGGGGTTCAGGCACCAACAACAGCAAACCTGTGGGCTGTATGGTAGTATCAGTTGCTACACCAAAACTAGCACACATTTCCATTGAAAGGCAACAAAGCACAACCACATGACCCTGTTGGCATCTGTTGGCTCTTTCTACCTGGCCTGAGGATTGCGGGTGGTAGGGTATGTGGAACTTCTGGTGTACCCCAAGAAGTTCAAGTGTTTCTTGCATTAACTCACCTGTAAAGCTGGTTCCTTGGTCAGAATTTACTTTAATAGGAAGGCTCCATCTGGAGGACAGTTGTTCTACCAGGACTTTAGCAGTTGCCTTGGCAGTACATTTCTGAGTGGGAAAAGCCTCAACTCACTTAAAAATAGGTCTGCGACAACAAGTGTGTACTTGTTCCTGCTGGTATTGGTCAGGGGACCAATAAAGTCAACATCCTTTTTTAGGAGCTCATACAGAGGGGTAGCTTTCTGTGCAAAATCTCAAATAAAATCCCTGGAATAGTTGACCATTCCCAGGAAACATCTGAGTGTTGCCACACTGGTTAGCAGTGGGAAATCTTGCACTCCTTGGAGTTTCTTCTAAGACGGGCTTCTGCCCTGTTCTATTATGCATAGACTAAGAAAGATTATTTCTTTCTGGCAAAGTTGTGTTTTTTCAGGATTACACTTGAGGTCTGCCCTCTGTAAGAGAGTCAGTAGTTCATCAAGGAGGTCCAAATGTTGATCCTTGGTGGCTGCTGCCAACAATAGATCATCCATGTACTGTAGAAGGCATTGTGGGGCACAGAAACCCTTCAGGGCATCCATCACATGTAGATGGTAAAGAGAAGGGCTGTTGTGAAAACCCTGGGGATAGTAGGTCCATGTGTACTGTCGACCCTCAAAGGTAAAAGCAAACTTGTATTGACTTTCCAGAGCTAGGGACAATGACCAAAAAACCATTGGAGATGTCAAAGGCACTAAACCAGCTATGATCTGGTGTTAGGAGTTTGAACACATCAGGTGTTGATGCTACAGTAGGTGAGCAACTAGGAGTAACTTGATTAAGTCTCCTGTAATCAATAGTGAGTCTTCAAGATCCTGTGGACTTTTTCACTGGCCAAATGGGTGAGTTAGTGGTTGAGATACAAGGCCTGATCACACCTTGTTTGAGGAGTGACTGGATGGTTTTTCTGAGTGATGGTAAGGCCTCAGCAGAAAAGGGGTATTATCTTTGTCTATCATGTGCTGAGCCTGGGATTTCAATGACTGTCTGCATTCTCCCACAATCATACCTGCGTGTGGCAAAGCAACCAGATGCTTTTGCAAAATAGGTAGGAGTTTCTTGAAAACTCGTGTGTCTGGAATAGCGCTATGACGTCATATTCCTTGTCATTGGTAGTAATAGATGCAACCACATGCGAATCAGAAATCATGATTGTATGGTATTGTCGTCTGATCTGGTTCAGAAGCATGTTGGCCAAATCCACCACACAGCCATGTAGTGCAAAAAAATCATCAATCTCCGTAATACTGGGGTGATCATTTAACACCATGAGGTCAAAGGTATGGGTTGTCTTGAGGTTGCCTATCACTACAGGAAGTGCAATACAGCAGTAGGTGTATAGCCTTTAACCATCCACACCTTGTGTACTGGTCCTCCATCTGGTGGACCGGGATGAATTTGCTTGATCTTCATCGTGCAATACAGACACAGACATACCTGTATCTAGCAAAACAGTCAATTGGCAGCCCCCGACTGTGGCCTCTGTACAAGGCCTTACATTTGTGTCATGGGTGATCTTGTTCACAATATGGACTGGGGCCTGTAGTTGCCAATCCAAACTGTCACTACTAGGGAGTTCCTGAAGAAGTAGGTGGCCCTTTACTTGCCGGACCTCTTTCTGATCTTGCATAGCTATAACAAAGGGTGCGGCCTCAGGGTTCAGGCTTGCTGCAGCCTGATACGAGGAGTCTTCCCCATCTCCTTGGCCTAGTAAGGCCTGGTATCCCGAAGCTAACACTGCGATGGACCATGCCAGGACTGAATATGTTACTGATTGGACATGTCCGAGACAGTTACAGAGGTTATGGTTTTCCTCTGCGATCTCATGGTAGGAAGGGCCTAATCGATTATTTCGACTACCCCGATTGGAATTAGTATTGTTCCAATTCTGCTTGTTGTTCCTGTTCTGGTTCTGGTTTCCACTTCTGGACTTGTAGTGTTGTCCATTATCTGAGGACGCAGCCTTTTTGTCTTGGGCCTTGCCCTCCCCTGTGTAGTGGGTTGTGGACTCGCCGGTGGATTGCACTGTGGCCACCTTTTTTGAACCAGAATTGAGATCTCAGAGGTAGAGCTGGTAAACCCACTCGGTCTCCCAGAGAATATCTGCAAATGTGTCCATTCTGGGGAAAATTGTGGGCTCCACTTTTTCACAAACAGCCAGAATCATGTTCCGGAGGTACACATTTTTGTACTCAATTAGGTTGGTATCTGTAAATTCATCTGAAAGTGCTTTACCAGTACAGTAGGCCAGCCATAACCTTTGGCGGTATGTCATTGGGCTCTCCTTAGTGATTTTTTTTATGGGGTAGGTTAACATTACACCAACAATGCCTGGCGTGTGTATGGAAATAAGTTCCCTTCCAATGTCATCAAAGGTTGTATCTGTGGATTGACAGGCTGCCTCTGGGAGTTCCAACCAGAGGCTGAGGTCTATGGTCTGCTGGAGGATCTGTACCTGGTAGGCCATCAGCAGACTAAGCATTTCACATTTTGGAATGCATGTTTTCCAAATGGCAACTGAGATTATCGCTGGGGTTCATGCAGCCTATGCTGTCTGTGATCTGCTGTACAGAGTGGGCCCTTTGAAGGGGATTATTGTGTCGCTGATCGGGGGAAGGATTTAAGTTTTGTGCTCTGTGAAGGGCAGCCTCTGCTGCAGCGTTGGCCACAGTGCAGATGACAGAGGCCTGGGAAGCAGCTTCCTTCATCATCGCATCAAGATGCTGTTTGAAGTCTTCCTTGCTTTCCTCAGGGACCTTCATCTTAGAGAGGGTGGCCTTGATTATTTGATCGATCTACTGCTTGTTGCTCCTGGTCAAAGCAGCAGTCAGAGGGGAAATACCTAGGCCTCAACCTCCCCCTATCATGGGGGTAACCATCTTGGTGGCGCACGTGATAGTCATCATTCTGTTGATGACGTAGGGTTGTGCTGTCATAGCATGGGGATCCACCATCTTGTGGGTGGTGGGTGGACACCGGACCACAGTGAGGGTGTGGCTGGGCACCATCCTGGCAGGTGTCCCCAGAGTCATCATCACTGATGACATAATGTTGATGGGTGTGTAGTGAAACCCTCCCATCACCAAAGCCAGCACCTCTCGCTGATGGCACAGTTTCACTATCTTTAATCTACAACCTTTGTGACTAACTTTTGCGATGTCCTGCTCTACACCTTTCACAACTTCTTTCTGTAACACTCTATATGCAGCGCCCAATTCGCAATTGTCCCAAAGTTCCCTATCCAACTCACCACTTACCCATTTCAGGTTGTCTCTCAATTCATCAAGCTTCTCACACAGTGTTTCATTTCTATCAGTCAACAAATCATTCATCTGCAACACCTGCTTCTTATCCTATCTCAACCTACAACATTCATCTCTCAACATGCTTAACTTTTGATCATTACTTTGTACAGAACAGTGCAAAAGAGTCTTGTTCTTACTGAGCAATGACTGAAGTTCGGCTTCAAGCCATTGCTCTGTTTTCAAACTTTCAGATGCCTGCAATCCCATCTCTTTCTTAAGAGACGAAAGTTGCAGTTCAAGGGAATGAAACCTCGATTCTGAGGCTTTTTAAGCAGCATAGAGAGCTGCAACTAATATCCCTTTATCATCACGCTTTTTGGCTGTTTGTCTCACCTTGAAGTATTGGGTTGAAATCCCCAGCATGGGGTTTTCAGAGCAATTTGCGTCCAGCGTGAAATCATTCCAGCCTCCACGTGAGGTAAGGAAGTTAAAGACATCAAGTCTCAAGTCTGCACAGATAGTAGACATAGACATAGTGGTACCAGCAAAGTTTTGGGAAACACAAAAATATAACCCGTCAGTGGGTGCTGAGCTGTGTATTGATCCACAGTGGACAAGCCAACAGATGGTCAGGATACTGTACTCTCGCACTAAGCAATAGCTTAATTTGCTTGAAACCTTTGTACCATGCTTGACTCTGGGTTGTTTTACCCTCTGCATTCAGATGAAATACCTTTCAATGTATTGCTTGTTACCTTTGTACCATACTTGACTCTGGGTTGTTTTACCCTCCGCATTCTTTTGTAATACCTTTCATTGTATTGTCCATTTCTCTTGTTTTGTACTTCCATGACATGGAGCCTATGCAAGGGAGTCTCTGACTTAAAGGTTTGCAATTCTGATCTCTCAATAAATTAAATAAATAATTAAATCCTGCAATTCAAAACTGCCATTGAGCAGGGTGAGATGGCATCAACCAAGCCCAGTATGCAGCCAGACTTTACAGGATGCTACAGAGTCAAAAGTATGGGTGAGCTGATACGGGTGTGTACACCTATTTACTACCCACAGGGAAAGGGTAAGCCAACAAGTCGAGAAACTTTGCACATCCAGACTGCCTGCACATGGTCACCAATATGTTAGAGTGCTTAGCCCTGATCAGATTCTTAGCAGTCTTGGATATGCAAAATAAACATGGACTAGTGGCATATTTGGTAATAAACATGTTTATTACACAAAAAGATAGCAGTTACCCTAATCAGTATCTTACCATAAACACTGGGAGCCGAAAGTTTCCCAAATACTCCAAGGAGTGAAGAAGGCCTTGAGGGGAATACATAACACAGTAAGTTATATATTACCGATTGTTGTCATATTTACAACAGTTCTGGATACATAAAATAAGCCCTATTGGCTAAACGTTGGATGGCTCCACAGTGTTATCTATCCTTATACATTATCCGTAAAGTCAGCTAAAATTATAGAACAATAGACTCCTACAAGATACAAAACAGAATGCAATAATGCACAGATCTGTATGATAGCAGTGCAGTCTATATAATAACAACTTCTCAGAACATAACAGACACTGAGTGTGCCTTGGCTTGCTACATGCTGTTACTAAGCAAAGGTAGTGTAAAAATCATGCTATATCCCTGGCTCCTTACACTTGTACGGTAAGTGCCAATGCCCTACAAGTTAGTGGTAATTCATCATAACATATATGTAGTTTGTCTAAAGTGCACAGTGGGAGGCCAATTAGAGTGTGGGGACCTCACATAACAGGGGTTAATGTATGAAAATGCTGAAACTAAACTGATGATTGTGATTTTGTTTCAGAGCAAACTAACGATGCCTCTCTCCAAGATTATTTTAAGCAGCTGGGGGTGAAACAAAAATGGTGAACCCATGTTAAAAAAATGTAATGGGCTACTCTATAGCAGGGGTTCTCAAATGGTGAGGCCAGCCTCACTGGGGAGGCCCCAACCTGTTCCAGGGGAGGCTCAAGCAAGTCTTGAAAAAGTATTATATTTCAATTTAGAACTTTATAGATTTTGTGTGGAGGGATAATACAAACTGAAAGAGGATAATAGGTGAATTTTTGTATTCATTCACAAGGATAATAGTAGGCTAATGTATGTATTTATTCACAAGTTTGTGACCATGGCTTATTTCAGGTATACCCAGGGAAGGGTGGTGAGAGAACACAATTCAAAATGTAACTGCAAAACACTCAAGCAATACAAAATGAATAAAAGTGCAAACAAATTAAGAACAATAAACTAACAATGCAAGGAACAACTGATCAATTAGACTGGCGGCAGAATTATCCAAATACAAGAGTTAACCATATAGGTACTAGGGATAAGAGCAGGAAGGAGCAAAATGATCCCTGAGAAGTTGCTTAAGAGCAGGGTGAGAGGCAGAGATCAGCAGGAAGGTTATTCCAGTTAAAGGGGAAACAGAAAAAGCAGTCTGAACCATGAAGATATGGCAGTAAGGGGTAACAATGGTTCAAGAGGCAAAATATTGGAGCAAGTAGGTTGTCCTGTTTGGGGGGGGGGGGGTTACAACAAGCTTAATAACATGAGAGCCAGCTATGCAAACAGGTTTAAATTTATTCCTGGTGTACTGTGAAAAGTAGGCTATTTTTCTATGGGGAGGCCCAAAAATATTTAAGTATTTTGGGGGAGGCTCGAGATCTTTTCCATGACTTAGGGGAGGCTCACTATGACAAAGTTTGAGAACTGTTGCTCTATAGAATCGGTGTTAAATCTCAGACACAGGAACAAATAGAATAATTGGTTATACCACAAAAGTATATAACTGAGTTGTTACAGATAGCACATGATAGTCCTGTGGCTGCTCACTCAGGGAGGGACCGCACCCTTGCCAGATTGCTATACAGATTTTACTCACCTGGGATTCATAAAGATGTTGCTACCTGTTGCAATTCTTGTTCTGAATGTTAGAAAGTAACCCTAGAGACTAAAAAGGACAAGGTGCTTCTGGTGCCCCTACCCTTGCTAGCTGCACCTCTTGAAAGAATTGTAATGGATGTGGTTAGCTCCTTAGACAAAAGTAAAAAGGGTAATCAATTCATTTTGGTAGTATGTGACTATGCTACTCGATACCCAGAGGCAGTTCCAATATGTATTGTCATAGCTGCAAAAGTGGCAGCAGAGCTTACCAAACTTTTCAGCAGGGTGGGCATACCTAAAGAGATTATTACTGATCAAGGTAGTTGTTTTGGTACCACATTGCTGAGCAGCTGTACCGATTGCTAGGTATCAGTGCCATAAGAACCTCCCCTTATCATCCTCAAACAGACTGTCTTGTTGAGTGTTTTAATCAAACCCTAAAATGAATGTTAAAAAGATTTGTAAAAGGGGAAGGGAAAGGTTGGGACCAGTACTTACCTTACCTGCTTTTTGCTCGTACAGAAATGCCACAAGCATCAACAGGTTTTTCACCATTTGAAATACTGTATGGTAGACAATCTAAAGGGCCACTAGATGTAATGAAAGAAACATGGGAAGATCACCTCACTCAGAAGGAACATATTACATCTTATATGTGTGCCCTGAGAAAGAAACTGGCAAAATATGTTGAAATTGCCCGTAGTAATCAGAAAGAGGCCCAAAACCAGCAGAAGTATTATAACTACAGTGTAAAAGAATGTTTGAGCCAGGTGAAAAGGTCTTGTTATTGTTACCCACTACAGCAAATAATGGCAAGGGCCTTATAAGTATCTTAAACATACTTGCACAGTTAACTATGAGATTAAGACACCTGATAGGCAAAAGCCTATCAAGATGTATCATGTTAACCTCCTGAAGAAATGGGTTGAAAAAGCACCAAAGGCTGCTTTGTTACTATAGTTTTACCAGAAACCTCTACAGAAGATATTGATATAGCTTATGCCAGACTGGAACAAACTTTAACTACTGATGTTGTTTAGGTGAATGTTTCCTTAAGCTCCGAACAAACCGCAGAAATTCATAGGTAAAGACATCTAGTGGCCTTTTTGCCACAGTGCCAGTTCAAGCAAAAGGGGCAGAGCATGTAATAGTGACAGGAAATGTTTTCCCTATTAGACAAAAGAATACAGATTACCAGAGTGGTTAAGAGTGGACATGGTTAAGGAAATACAAAACATGAAAGAGTTGAGTATCATAGAAGAGTTGGGGAGTGCTTAGTCATCGACAATGGTGACTGTAAATAAAAAAGAAGGGGGTGTAAGAATCTGTCTTGATTTTAAGAAACTTGACAAGGGTCCGAATTTGACAATTATCCTATGCACAGGATAAATGACTTAGTGGACAGATTGGGAAGTGCCAACTACATCAGTACCCTCTACATCACCAAGGGTTAGTGGCAAATTCCCCTAGCTAAAGAATCCAGAGACAAAACTGCATTTGTCACTCCTATTCTATCAGTTCACCACCATGCCATTTGGTTTGCATGGCACACCCACTAGATTCCAGTGGTACATGGATATAATTTTAGCTATTCACATTGGTTATTGTGCTGCTTACCTGAATGATGTCATGGAGTGCAGTCCAGACTAGAAAAAACACATGAAACACCTACAAGCAGTTATCCAATCGATCAAAAAAGCAGGTCAACAATAAATCCTGCCAAGGGTACATTGGGCATGAAGGAAACCAGATATCTGGGCTATGTTTGGGGAAATGGAAAAATCAAGCCAAAGATTTCTAAGATAGAAGCTGTAGCTAACAGCCCTGTCCCCAAAACCAAGAAACATAGCAGGTCATTTTTAGGGTTGCCTGTTTATTATCGGAGATTTGTTCCCAGCTTTGCTCAGTTATCTACTCCCCTCATTAAACTCACAAAGAAACGGTTCCTGAATAATGTGAAATGGTCCCAAGAGTGTGATGAAGCTTTCTGGTCATCAAGGCTGCATTATGTTTAGCCCTTGTTTTAAGAAGCCCAGACTTTGAGAAATAATTTTTGTTACAGACAGATGCATCAGAGGTAGGCCTAGGTAGAGTCTAGAGTCAGAATATAGATGGGAAAGAACATCTCATTCCATTTATTGTATTATTAGGAAGTTGCATGACAGGGACAAAGTGTACTCCACCACTGAAAAGGAATGCCTTGCAGCAAAGTGGACCATGGATTCTCTTAAGTTTTATTTGCTCGGAGCTGACTTTGTACTTATAACAGATCACAGTCCTCTCTGTCAGCTTAACCAAATGAAGGATAAAAATTCCAGAATCACCAGGTGGTGTCTGGCTCTACAGCCATTTATTTATTTATTTATTTATTATTTATTTGTTAAATTTTGGTGACCGGGTAGGCCCACTGAGCCTCGAAGGTCCCTTTTTCAGGGGCAAACCGGGATAACAATACATGTTTTGATACAGTGGAAACAACATTTGGTTACAAGATTATACAGGCTTACATGGAGGTTTCAGACATGGTTATCATCATGACACAGTTTTAACTAGTTACTACATGATGTATTTTATACATGACAATCGATTTGCAGTTTACAGGAGGAAAGCGACCTCCACTGCAAAAGTTATTTATAGGAATAATAGGCCAAGGTATCCTAGGTCTTGAGAGGGGTACATGGGTAGGCCCACTTTTGGGAGGGTTGATGTGGGAGAGAGGGCCAAGTTATGAGCCATGGCAGTGGCATGTGCTAATATCAATCATATGAGCCTTAAGTCTGGTGTGGAAGTTCCTAAGTGATGGGGCCTCCTACACCAGAGGAGGGAGCTTGTTCCACAGGTTGGCAGCTAGGCAGGAGAAAGATTTGCCACAAGCATTAGTCCTTACTCTGGGGACTTCCAGTAGAGTTCACTCTGACATCCGTAGGCTCCTGGGGTTATGCTTAATTGCTATGGTTCCTACTATGCTAGGTGCAGCGAGAAGCTTGAGTAGCTTGAAGGCCTGGACAAGCAAGGGGTATTGTAGGTGAGCAGTCATTGAGGGCCACTGTAGCTGGGCCAGTGTATCACAGTGGTGCCATCGTTGGTGGTCCGGGGTAGCGAACCGGGCTACCTTGTTGTACAAGATATGCATCCTGGAGACCTCTTGTTTAGCCATGCCCTGTACAATCGGTGCAACATAGGTCAGAGTAGGGAGTAGGACACCTGTGGCAATGGAAAGCCTGGCCTCAGGGATGAGCTGGTCCTTGAGTCAGTACAAGGTTCCAAGTTTACAGTGTAGGGTCTTGGTGACCTGGTCCATGTGGTTCTTGAAGGTGAGAGATTGGTCAAGAGTCAGGCCTAAGTATTTTAGGGAGGGCTCTACTTTGATGCTTTTTCCAGAGAGTGTAGTATGTTGCAAGGAAGTAGTCCTGTCATGGCCCAAAGATCTGGGCCCAAATAGCACCACCTTGGTTTTGTCTGCATTTAGTACCATTCTGTTCTCACTCAGCCATGCCTCAAGGGATGTGAGGTCTTTTTGGAGGAGAGAACCAACAGCAGTCACTTCACCCCAGGATCGGTAGATGACTGTGTCATCTGCATACTGAATGACTGAGCTATCCCCACAGTAGGTACTTAGGTCTTTGGTAAACAGGGAGAAAAGGAGGGGGCCAAGGATTGAGTCCTGTGGTAGCCCCTGTTTTAGAGGTAGTGGACCGGACATGGCTCCCTTCCAGGTGACCCTCTGTGTCCGGCCAGATAAGTAGCTCCCAAACCACTTGAGAGCATGGGGGTCTTAGCCCAATATTGTTCCACTTCTGTAGCAGAAGATTGTGGTCAACAAGGTCAAATGCCTTGGACTGGTCTATAAAGACAGCACCTGTGGGTATCCTATTGTCCATTGCTCTTAAATTCAAAGTGATACAGAAATCTGTAAAAGAGAATGTCAATGCTGATTTTCTGTCAAAAAATGGATCAGGAATTGAGAATTCTAAGGGTTGGAAAAAATTGTGTGGGTTTAAACTTCCCTGTTTGCTGTACTGGTTGTTATGGAAAAAGGGATACTGCATATGCAGAGAACTGTAAATATTGTAAGGTAATGCTGAAGAAAATTAAAAGAAAGATTTAGAAACCTATTTATTTAAAACAGGTTCCCTCTTAAAGGGGGGGTTATGTGACAGGGTTGAAAAAGGCCCTGTCCCATTTGTTACACAGAAAAAGTTAAATGCATGGATCTGTTATATCCTCTCCTTTTCTGTCTCTTGTCTCTCTGGCAGCACAATCAGATTTTCTTGTGAGACCCTGGAAGTAATCACTCTGATGGTCTCATGATTCTCTGCCTCCTGCTATCGCTCTGCTTTCATTTGCTGTTTCTGTCTTTTCTTCCTCCTTGCTTATCTGTGGTTGTAAAAATATAAGTGCATCTGTATGTGAAACTGGGATCCCTTTGATTGCCAATGCATATAACTGCATTGTTGAAATGAATGCAAAAAGCAATTTGGAGCTCAGTGGGTTATCCTTGAGATGCAGCACAAGATCATTTGCAGAGCTGTCAACAGGAAATTAGTTTTAGGACACCACATTATATTTTGTTCACCTGCAGGAAAGAAACTGACAAGAACCATGATACAGTTTGTGTCAAAACAGGATGTCCTTTAACAAGCTCCCTACACAAAGCACATTTTCTTGACCTGGAAGGACACTACTTCTTTATTCAGCTGCGAGCTGTGTGAGAAATTCTATATTGCACTTGATATCTGCAACAACGTGCACTTTTGCTTAATTCTGTGGGAGGTGAAACTAACTACCCTTGGTAATTGCTTTTTATTCACATATTTATTTAGTGTTTAACCAAGAAGGGGCTTGCAAACTCTGTTTATCTTGTTAGTAACTTCAGAAGGATTTAAATACTGCATTTGGGTAGATCCTTGGAGGTAGCTAGATTGTCTACTAGGATTTTCTGACAGTTAAACTATTTTTAAATAAATTACAGGTGGCTGAGGAGTTGAAAAAGGAGCTTGCAAAATCTGCTTATCTTGAAGTAACTTCACAAGTGTTTGAATACTGCATTTTGGTTGTCCCTTGGGGTAGCTGGATTGACTACTAGGATTTTGGGACAGAAACTATTTTAAATAATTTACTGGTGCGTAGGAGTTTGTGATAGTTAAACTATTTTTAAATAAGTTACTGTGGTTAAGGAGTTGTCATAGCAAAACCTGCAGTGTGAAACGGGAAAAGACAGTCTTTCAAGCAACAGAGGGAGGTGGATCTAGGTTTACGCTTGTTTGTTACAATTCTTAAGATTTTCAGTGCAGGAAGAGTTTAAAGCACAGCTGACTTATTTTGGGGCTGACAGCTTTCAGAGCACAAACCACCAGGCCTGTTTTGGGGCTGGGGATGTTTACCTGTGTTTGACTTGGATGTGTGGATTTTTCTCTGTTTGATTAGCAGTGTATTTTCTCTGTCAAATTGTTGTGTCGGGCATCTTGCTGACAGGAAGGCACTCATCGCAGCAGTGGGTCAGTGCTTTTAGCTGATTGTTTTGTGAGGGCGCAGTTTAGGCCCAACCCCTTCTTACCCTCACCCCACCACCCCTGGAAATAGTTCCTTTATACCTGGGGTTCTGACATCATTTCCTCAAGAGTGCAAGTGCATATCACTGTTATATCCTCTCCAGCACACTGCACTGACAATATAAGCATACACATTGTATAATATATATATATATTTCTATATAACAAACCAATCACTCACACACACACATACACACACACACACACACACACACAAAACATGTGCGGAGTAGTGCAATGCAATGGCTGTGGGGCAGCAGTCTTCTGGGAGTCTTTCTGGAGGCTGAGATGCTGCCCTATTTGCAGACAACTCTCTGCCCTGAGGGAGGAAGTTGCCCGTCTTCAGGCCACACTGGACAGTAGTAAGGAAACCTTCCCCCAGGCTACACTGGATGATAGGAAGGGAACCTCCCCATCCAGGGAGCACCACAGCCACCATCACTACCTCAGAGGTTGCAAAGAAAGCACAGCAGTTGGACCACAGTGGGCTCAGGGAGGATGAGGATGGTGGAACAGAGGCACACCCAGTCAGTTGTTCCACACCACAATCCATCCCCTAATGATGCACCCGCAGAGGAGACTAAGGAGGCTGAGGACAACTGTCACAAGGGAGGCCCACAGGAAGGAGGAAGAGGACACCACAAGGAAAGGAAGCAGCTCCTGGTGGGGGACTCAATTATTAGGAGGATAGAACTGGGGGGAGCAGGGAAAACTGAAGTAAGGTGTCTGTCTGGTGCCATGGCTTGGAGAGACAGGAAGCGCATCCTCAGGATCACGAGAACAGCTGCACGGGAGTCTGAGCTGGACGTCATTGTCCACCTAGGGACAAATGACTTGGCTCATCATGAGATTAGAGCAGTGCAGAAGGACTTTGTAGAATTGGGGAGGGGCCTAAGACAAATAGCACACACAATATTCTTCTCTGAGGTGCTGCCTGTCAATGGCATGAGTGAGATGAGGGTACTTTGCACCATGCAGTTTAATGAATGGTTGAAAAAATGGTGTAGAGCACAGGGGTTTGGCTTCACTGGGGACTGGGGTTCCACCTGGAGGGACACCAGCCTATACTGGCAGGATGGTCTGCCTCTGTCCAGGAAGGGAACAAGTCTTTTGAGCAATCGGTTTAAATGCTTCATTGGCAAGCTTTTAAACTAGTCAAGGGGGGAGGCACTGATAAGCAGCAGGAAAATCCCAGCCTCTCCCTACAAAACAGGGTACTAAATGAGAAAAAGACTGAGGTAAAAAGGTCAGTGGGGGATGCTGCAAAAGAAGGTAAAGCCATCAAAAAATGGACAGCAATGAGTACCAATGCCCGTAGTCTTAGTAACAAGCTTCCTGAATTAGTGGCCTTGATGGAGGAGGAACATCTGGATATCGTGACAGTCACAGAAACATGGTACACACAAAACCATGACTGGGACATAAACATACCAGGATACACTATCTACAGGAGGGACAGGGAGGGTAAAAGAGGAGGAGGAGTAGCTCTTTACATAAGGGAAGGAATCAAAGCAACAGAACAAAAGGGAAAACAGAGAGGAGAAGAAGCACTGTGGGTAAATTTGAAGACCGGCAATGGCACCACAATGCTATAGGGGTTAGATACAGACCCTTCTCAGGGGAGGAAATGGACAAGGAAATGATAGAAAGAATACTTAGAATGGCAGAAAAAGGGAGATATTGCTGATGGGTGATCTGAGTATGCCAGATGTTAACTGGAGTGCAGTTGCAGCAGCCACTTTGAAGAGTGGGTTATTCTAGATGCCCTACAGGGGGCATGCCTAGACAACTAGTATTGGAGCCCACCTGAGAGGGAGCAATCTTAGACCTGGTTCTCTCAAATGGAGATGAAGAGAGGATCACAGATGTAGAAGTGGGTAGCCATCTGGGAACTAGCGACCATCGAACAGTATGGTTCACAATAAACACAGCAATAGAGTCAAGCCATACAAAGGAAAAAGTACTGGACTTTAGGAGGGCTGACTTTGCCAAAATGGGTGAGTGCCTAAGAAATGCACTAGCAAATGGGCAGGAAGGAGGGGTGGAAGAACAATGGGGAATAATAAAAACGTCCATCACAGAAGTAACAAGCCTTTGTGTGAAGCAAATAAACAAAATGAAACGATGTAAGAAACCACTATGGTTCTCAAAGGAAGTGGCAGTGAAGGTTCAAGAGAAAAAGAAAGCATTCAGGAAGTACAAGGAATCACAGAAGGAGCAGGATGGAGAACTGTATCAGTTAAAGCAAAAGGAAGCTGGGAAGGCAGTCAGAACAGCAAAGGCCCAAACCGAGGAAAAGATAGCCAACTCAGTTAAGAAGGGGGATAAAACCTTTTATAGGTACATCAGGGAGCAAAGGAAGACCAAGGGAGGTTAGTGAGGCTTAATGGGGGTGGGCAGAGGGTGACTGTGAAAAGGCAGAGATACTAAACAAATATTTTGCTCAGTATTTACAAAGGAAGTGGGGAGGTACCTAAAACAAACAGTAGAAACACTTGGATATAGAAGTTGATACCAGCCCATTTACAGAAGAAAGGGTTCTGAAAGAACTCTTTAAAACTGAAGGTGGACAAAGCAATGGGGCCTGATGGGATTCATCCCAGAATTCTAAAAGAGCTGAGGGTAGAACTAGTGACACCACTGACTACCCTCTTTAACAAATCATGGGAGGATGGGGTGGTACCCGAGGACTGGAGGAGGGCAGATGTGATTCCCCTTCACAAAAGTGGGAGCAAGGCAGAAGCAGGAAAACTACAGACTTGTTAGTTTAACCTCAGTGGTAGGGAAAATGATGGACTCACTTCTGAAGGAAAGAATTGTTGAGTATCTAAAGGCCAGAGGGGCACAGGACCCAAGGCAGCATAGATTCACAGCGAGAAGGTCATGCCAGACAAATCTGATAGATTTTTTTGACTGGGTGACCAAAGTAGTAGATCAGGGAGGGGCTGTGGACATGGCCTACCTAGACTTTAGCAAGGCATTTGACACAGTCCCACACAAAAGATTAATATACAAGTTAGCCAGCCTGGGATTGGGTCCCATGATGACAGCCTGGGTAAAGAATTGGCTGGAGAGTAGGACACAGAGAGTAATAGTAAATGGAGTCCACTCTGAAGAAAGGGGGGTTACTAGTGAGGTACCGCAGGGTTCAGTATTATGACCGGTCCTCTTCAATGTCTTTATAAGTGACATTGCAGAGGGACTGGAAGGAAAAGTATGTCTCTTTGCAGATGACACAAAGATCTGCAACAGAGTTGATGCACAAGGTGGGGTGGAAAGGATGAGAATGGACTTGGCAAGGTTAGGGGAATGGTCAAATGTATGGCAGCTCAGATTTAATGCTAAGAAGTGCAAGATAATGCACCTGGGAAACAAAAACCCAGGGGAACAGTACACAATGGGGGGTGAAATACTAACAACAACAAAAATGGAAAGGGACCTGGGGGTAGTCATATCAGATGACCTAAAGGTGGGCAAGCAATGTGAGAGGGCAGCAAGGAGGGCTGAGGGGATACTGGGATGCATAGGGAGAGGCATCACCAGTAGAAAACAGGAAGTTATTATCCCTCTGTACAGACAGTTGGTGAGACCTCATCTGGAGTACTGCATGCAGTTCTGGAGACCCAATCTCCACAAAGACATAGACAGGATGGAACTGTCCAAAGGAGGGCAACTAAAATGGTGCAGGGTCTGCACTGGAAGACATATGAAGAGAGACTTAAGGGGCTAAATATGTATAGCTTTGAGGAAAGGAGGGAGAGGGGGGACATGATAGAAACTTTCAAGTACCTCAAGGGAATCAACGATGTCCAAGAGGGTAGCATCTTTCAAAAAAAGAGGTGTGCAAGAACAAGGGGGCACAATTTGAAGATAGAAGGGGGGGAGGCTCAGAGGTAATTAAGGAAGCATTTTTCACAGAGAGGGTTGTGGATGCATGGAACGGCCTTCTGGAGGAGTTTGTGGAGTCAAAAACAGTGGTGGAATTCAAGCATGCATGGGACAGTCATAAGGCAATTCTGGTGGGGGTGGGAAGAAGTAGGCTGCTGGTTAACTAGGATCTGCAGATTATCCATTAGGTAGGGAAATGGGCTGACTGGGTGGGCCAAGCGGTCCTTATCTGCCGTCAAAATCTATGTTTCTATGTTAAGCTCAGGATGTAGAAATCGCCAAGCAAAGACTTCTTATTAAAAGAGCAGTAGTGTTTGTTAAAGAGAGAGAGACAGAACTTAGAATTAGAGATCTTCTGAGAGGAAGGACTTTGTTTTGTTTGAACTGCCTGTTTAAAAACCATTATGTACACTTTCTTTTTATTTTATTGTTACTAGAAATATTAAAACACTACTTGCAAATTTTATAACTGCTCCTGGGTTTCCTATGCTTCCTGACCTATTCCTCAGTGACAAGGGGTTCTGGGGGCAGAAGTCATGAGGAGAGGCCAATGGCCCTTACATGTTCACCTTGGAGACAAGAAGGCTGAGAGGGGACATAATCTCCGTCTTCCTCTACTCAAGGGTATCTACAAGATTGAATAGGCATCACTGTCTGATCTGGTTTCCTCCAGCAAGATACAGAGACATGTCCTGAAGTTCAGAAGTGACAAATTCAGGGGTCATGTTATGAGGCACTTCTTTTCCCAGAAGGTGGTGAACTTATGGAAAAGCCTACTGGTATTAACAAAGGACATAAGAAAATACATGACTTCAAGGTAAACCGGAACACATTTCTGCTTACTGTACTGAGGGAATTATGGGGTACACTGGGCAACAGGGGATCTCTATAAATTAGTACATGTTTGCAAACAGTACTTATACATCTCTGCTTATGGAGGAGGCATTTGTTTTATATTTCATTTGCATTTTAGGTACCCAGGGTAGCCCAGTTGAGATGCAACATCTCCTTTTCATTGGGATACTGCTTCTACACAATTCATGTGACTTGTCTAATGCCACATAGTGAGTATTTGGTTTCAGCAGGGTTTGAATCTGCAATCATCTGGTTCCCAAGCCAGTGCTCTAACCACTGATCACCATGCTGCCTCCAATGGCAGACATGATGGACCTAGAGTCCCTTCTAATCCTAAAGTACTATGTAACTATGTTTCTATGAATGGTCAACTATAAATAGCTTCCAAGATACCGTGGTATTCACACACATATAGCTTTCGCTGCACCAGCAAAGCTGTTTCATATTAGTGTAATATTATATGATTACTATTTCATATTGGTATTAAGCAACCATCTGGGAAATAGCTTCTACATGTTTCATAAACATTTGTTATGGATAATGGTCTGAAGTGATGCCTAATTTAAATGCATAATGAAATGATTTAATTAATAGATTAATCATACTTAAAGCCTGACTTCTTTTCACACATTTTGAGTGACTGTTAACAGTCATTTTCTAAATGGTGCTAAAAAACATGTTGAGTGGTGGTGATATTACAGCAGTAAAGATGTATTTTGTTTCTCTGTCGTCGAGTAATTAAAAACCGTTCATCCTTGCAATGATAAGGTGCCCTTCCCAGTAATTAATGCCAACAGTGATATTTTACTTTAATAGCTTTTGCTAGGTATCAGACTATGAAAGTGGCAATATGTCTGTCAATAAACCACTCCTGCTCCAAACAATGGTTGAATACCCATGACAAAGAAGAACTGCCTAATTAGTCTGCATTGTTCAAAGAATAATTGCCTGTCATCCAGTTAAACCATTTTATGAAGTGACACATTTCCCCAGACATTGACTAAAACAATATTCTTGCAGATCCTTGATAATATAAATCTTTCAAAAGTGTTGTCTCAAAACGTAAAAGTGTATCTTATGTTGTACTTTATGTTTAAAGTACACAAAGTGAAACAGAAAAGTAGGTTTATCAGGTAACTTAAAAATTAGGTTAGTGCATGTAAGTGTCATACATTGTAAGTACACTGGGACAACTTCTAAAAGTAAGAGTAATCACAGAATTACTTTATAAAAGCCAGCTCCTAGTTGTCAAGAAAAGAGAATTAAAATGGGAACAATACATACTTATTTTATACTGCAAGCCCTTATATTGTAACCTGAGTTAAAAATGAAGACTATTTTTAGACTTCAGTTGTTTGTTTTTTTTAAATGTGCTCAATGCAATAATTTATTCCTTAACAGACACCATGGGGACTTCCCATCAGTATGATTTTTCAGTCTCATGCCACAGAGGTTCCAGTACCTGTAGAACAGGTATGGTATACCATAATAAATATTAGTATCTGTAGCAGAGCTCAAAGGGGTTTCTTTGCAATGTCTCATTATCTATCACATCTACTTGTACTAATGGTGGCAGTATAGCACAGAGGTTTAGGGTTCTGAGCTGCAAACCTGGAGGCTTGGGTTTGAATCCCACAGCCCCCACTTGCATGCTGTGTGACCCTGAGAAAGTCACTTAACTTCCTTGTGCTCCCAGGTCTCACGTGGAAACAAGCTTCAGCTTAGCGTGCCTTTTCTGGTTAAACAATGTCCCCTTTCCCTAATGTTAATTTGATTCTGGCAAGTGTACAAAGCTGAAATTGGAATATAAGCTAAATTAAGCATGTAGTATGCCTATTTGTTTCCATCCACTGGTTATTATTAGATTAAATAAACTTACGTAATATAATAAAAACCACAAAAGAGTTAAAAATGTTATACAACATGTCTGGAGTATTCATAGCATTGTTTTCACGGCACAATAAGGATTTGTCTGAGTTTCCAAATCCCCCAGGATTTAGTGATTTTGCCCCTTTCTCCTGAGTAGACTGCAGCTGTTTTTACATGGAGACCCTGCCTACTTTTTATCTGTACCTAACGGTGCTCCAGGTCTTTTGCTGGCAGGCTCTCTTTTGGTGTCTGACGTCACACTTGCCAGCAACATGTCAGATGCCAAAGGACTGCTTGCTAGCAAGAGCGTCAGAGAAATCCTTAAGTGCAGATGCAGTGGTAAACAGAAACTAGCAAAAAAAAAAAAAAAAGCATTTGTCAATGCCTAATGTTTGCTTGCTGGCATTGGCATTGGTAGTGTAGGAGTTAGAGAGCTGTATAATAGGAATGACAGTGAAGTATTAAATTAAAGCCAACCCCACCACCACCCTGCAGAGACTGACAGGCATTGGGTTGTGCCTTTGGGTTATCAGGCATAACAGCCATGCCATTTCACCACACCCTACCCTGCAGACACTGACAAGTATCACGGTGTGCCTTGGGGTCTTTGGCCCTTATGCTAACCCCATTCAATCAGGAAATACGGTGAGATGGGTCCTGCATAGGAGAGAGGGGTGAACTTTGGGGCCGAAGAGTCTAAGGCACACCTCGATGCCTCTCACTGGCTGCAGGGTGTGGAATGGTATGAGCATTACAGGCGAGAATCCCAAGTCACACTCCTGATGCCTCTCAGTCTCTACAGGCTGGGGTGTTTTGGTCGGAAACCCTAACACCTCAGGTGTTCACTGGCATTTTCACTCCAAATTTTCAACATGGTTTTTTTGTGACCTCCACCTTATGAACAGTGGCAATATCAGTTTGTTAGCCGAAAGCTGATTTCGCACAGCGACTACACCATTTGGCACCACAGGTCGAAACACATTACTTAACAGGATGTGAAAAATGACAGCTGTACTGTTCATGGGGAGGTGCAAAAATGGCAATGTTGAAATTCTGCAGGAAAATATTAAAAACTGGTGAAGTCACTAACGTGCATAGAAAATGTGCAAAGCACACCCGTAATGCAATTAGTGTGGGGAGTTTTTAAAGCAGATTGTCAACACAGGGATTTTGTAACCTCCGCTCATGAACAGTGTTGCTGTGATTTTCTTAATCTGTCCCGAACAGTGGTTTCCCACAGCGACCACGCATTTCTGCATTGGAAGTGCAAAAACACATTTCGGCCATGGTGTGAAAAATGATAGCTGTACTGTTCATAAGGAAGTGTGGAAAAATGCCAGTGGTGAAAATCTGGACTGAAAATATTAGAAATCCATGAAGTTATGAGGGTGCGTGGAAACTGCATAATGGTCAGTCGTAACACAGTAATTTTATGGTCGTATTTCACCAGATTTTTAACATATCCATTTTAATACCTCTGCTCATGAACAGTGTCACTGTGATTTTCTTAATCTGTCCCAAACATTGATTTTGCACACTGACTGCGCCATTGTACGCTACATGGGCGGAAACACATTTTGGCCAAGATGTGAAAAATGACAGCTATACTGCTCATAAGGAGGTGTGGTAAAATGGCAATGTTGAAAATCTGGAGTGAAAATATTGAAAATTTGTGAACTTACGAGCGTGCTTAGGAACAGTGCAACGCACGCTCGTAGAAGAGTAATTTTTGGGAATTTTTTCACCAAATTTTTAATATAGCCATTTTAATACCTCTGCTCATGAACAGTGTCACAGTGATTTTCTTAATCTGTCCCGAACATTGATTTCGCACACCGACTGCGTCATTGTGCGCTACATGCGAGGAAACACATTTTGGGTCAGATGTGAGAAATGACAGCTGTATTGTTCATAAGGAGGTATGGTAAAATGGCAATGTTGAAAATCTGTAGTCAACATATTGAAAACTCGTAAACTTACGAGTGTGCGTAGGAACAGCACAACGCATGCTCGTAAAACAGTCATGTTTGGGAATTTTTTAACCAGATTTTCAACATAGGGTTTTTGGGGGCCTACCTCATGAACTGTGACACTGTCATTTCATAAATTGGTCCCAAAAGGTGGTTCCATGCAGTGAATGCGAAATCACCTTTCGGGGCTGATAAACGCCATGACAGTGACAGAATTCATGAGGTGGAGTCCCAAAACCCCATGTTGAAAAATTTGGTGAACAAATTCCTGAAAATGCCCGAGATATGCATTAAAGTTGAAAAAAACCTATTTATTACATTATACAGCTTACCGGCATTTCCTCAGTTCGCAGTCGACTTTGAAGAGTGCAGACGTGTTCCCAGTCCACCGAAGATCGTCGCGCTGAGCTCCAGAGGTAAGTATGGGGTGAGGAGGGGGTGTGGGGAGGAAGGGTGCACAGAGGGTGGGCTCAGGTGGGGGGAGACTTGGTCAGGACAGTCAGCGAGGGAAGGTTTTTTTCTTTCAGTTTTTTTTTTTTTTTACTTAGACAACGCATGACATTTGCCATGCTGGGGTAGGCTCCCAGCGTGGCAGCTGGAAGGCTGTTTGGGGGGGGCCATGGAGCCGACAGGGATTGGACACCCCCATCGGCCATACGATCTGTTGCCACGCTGGGGTGGGCTCCCAGCGTGGCACCCTGTAGTCTCTTGGGGGGAGACGTGGAGCCAATGGGGGATTGGGCACCCCATCACCCATACGATCCATCTGGAACTCTGTTGGGGGGGGAGCGCAGCACAGCCGATGGAGGATTAGGCACCCTGTCGGCTATACTGTGTGTGCGTGGGGGAAGAGCATGAGTATGCAGTATGCGTGCGTGTGTGTGGGGGGAGCGCGCATGAGCACACAATATCTTATCACTGCTCACTGAAGCATAGCTCTCCCTTTCAACTGTATGGCACTGCATTTTGGATCATCGCACTATGTTTCTTGCACATGCGAGCAAGCAAATATAAAGATGAAGCACTACAGTACTTAGAATTTTAATTTATGTTGTTTCTTTGCTGACCATGAAAACTCCCCCTCCTAGTCTCACCTGCTTACTAGGGAAATATGTATTGTTTAAGCTGTTACAGATAAAACAAAAGCCCTGGTTCCATCTGAGGCCTTCTGTTGTTTGATAGTTTGAGTACACATTCTGCCAGCAGAACTGATCAGAGGTTTGAATTCTTGTATTCCATCTGTAGTAAACATTACATCCCCTGAATGTTGGCAACACAGAAAATAAACAAGACAGACAAAAGGGAGGGAATATTATAAAGAAGAAGAAGAAAGAAAAGTGAGATAATGGGTAAAAGGGTGTGGGTTGAAGAAACTAGAGAGTTTAAGAGCTAATTAAAACTACATGTA
The DNA here is from genome assembly GCA_016271365.2 of Neoceratodus forsteri. Lineage (NCBI taxonomy): Eukaryota > Metazoa > Chordata > Ceratodontiformes > Ceratodontidae > Neoceratodus > Neoceratodus forsteri. Next base: position 394,162,789 of record CM028131.1, on the reverse strand, counting down.
TTTTGCTGTACTAAATATTTAAACCTGAGATGGCATGTCAGTGCTGGGACTATTTAAAAAAAGTCATCTTTTTTGATTTGGTGCATTTCTTTACTCTCCTCCCCCAAAAAAAACACACACACATCTTAGACCCATTTTATAATTGCAGTAAGACACTCCAGAGTGTACAATGTGGTGGGGTAACAGAACGTCTCGGGTGAAGTGAAGGCACCTGGCGATGCCTCATGCCTCACAATGCACCTGAGGTGTGTGATTATACAAACATAACGCATACCCTGTCATGTCTTATTACTTAATTGTTTTTTCCATTTGTTAGGACAGTCTTTATAACTGTTAGCCCCCCCCCAAAAAAAAGGAAACACAGAAAATAACCATATGGATGCCTCTGCCACAGCACGATTAATCTCTGTACGGACTCTAAATGGGACTGTCAATATTAATCTGTTCAATTCTGCAAATTGAAAAATGAGATGGAAGCAGGAGTATAAAACAATATTGCTAAACTCAAAGTAATAAAATTGACTATAAAAAAGTCAGTGTAAGCAATATGGAGGGATGCAGTAAAGCTCTTGAAGGGACTATTTTATGTCTAAATTAATTATAATGAAGTTATTACTTCTGATTTATTTCTTTTGTTTATTGCTTAATCAATAAAGTCTTGTTGGATTTTTTATAGCCATGTTATAATCACAATAAGGCACTCCAGTGTGTGTGTTGTGTATAGGATAATGGCACGCCTAGGTGGCAGAAGCACTCGGCCTTTGGCCTCATGCTTCAACCCACTCTAGGTGTGCCATTATCCCACCACCTACACACACCCTGTCATGCCTTATTGTTTAACTATATTACAGGTAATAAGTAGCAAAAACTTCTACAGTGAAATAAATAGCAGCAAAAAGATTTTGCTAGTGGAGCATAGTACCTTGATAACAATATCTTGCCACTGGAAAAAAAAAAACACTGTTAACTTCAGACAACTCGTTTGATATTTATTTTTTCTGATGATGTGTTCAGGACTCTTAAACCTTTTAGGTAGGAGGGGGTTGCAACATCAAGTAGAATAGAAATCAATATACAATTCTAAATAGATGAAGAAATCAAACATTGAAAGCAGAAATCAATACACTGTCTACCATGGTCATTCATGATAGTTAATCACTTAAAAAAAGTGTATGTTGTAATATAGCTCTGAAATGCCCCCACACACAATGCAAGCCCTAATCAACCCAATCACTAATTAAAGGAGAGCTGTACCAGGCTGAGCCTTGATTTTAGAAAGAGGCGGGCTGAGAAGGTTGCGGCTCTTGTGATGTTGTTCCGGCCTACGCTGGCTGTCAATCAGCTATTCCCTGTTCCAGTACTGTAGGTCGAGTGCTACTGGTGGAAGAAGCTGGTGGCAGGAGTGCTGTTGCGAGAGGTTATGCGGTGACAGGACGGAGGGGGGGGAGAGGGGGGAGAGTCTGAGTCAGTGCAGAGGCTTCACTGCAAACCTGGGACATCTGGGGAGTCAATCAAGCGGGGGCGCGTTCTTGATGAACAACTGGTGCCAGCAGGTGGAGATTGACCCTATACGAAGTGTATTACTTGTTCAGTGCACCTACACGCAGCTGAGGTGGGACTGAGCTGGGATCTTTCAGACCGGGAGCAGAGGTGACACACTGGCTGCTGTCGCTGATTGATGAAGTGTTGCATTGCCAACAGGAACTGCACAACTGAAACCAAGTGTTGGGAATTTCCATGGTGGTGTACCAAGGTGAGTAACATACCTTTCTGCCTGGTTGAACAGCAGAGGATTTTGGTTTGGTGGTTTTCCCTAGGTGTGTGACCCTGGCTGAAACACTGGGTGGTGAGGTTGCAGTAGAACCTGTATGCAGTTTACATATGGGGTGCGCTTGCATTGTATTTATCCCCCAAGTTGGGGAACTAGATGAGGCACCGTTCCCCTGAGCAACTGTAGGGGTTATGCTCTCTTTCATTTGGCTTCTCTCACTCTGAAGTTGGACCCTGGCCTCTCCCTTCACTGCGGCAGCCCATCAGGTCAGCCCAAGGGCTCATTATCACTTGTCAGCCCCGGGGCAGCAGGGCAGTTCAAGTAGATTTGGAAGCCCTAACACTCCATAGTGTGCCTGCTTTGTTGTAGAAGGTAGACATGGGATCACACATAATATGTCAAACCCGCCAGCCTTCCTTGTGTAACTCTACAGTGTGTGCTTGGGGCGAGCTCTCCCTTTCAACTGTATGGCACTGCATTTTAGATAATTGCACTATGTTTCTTGCACATGCGTGCAAGCAAACATAAAAATTGCATGATCTCATAAAGATGAAAAAGTAGGGGGTTCTATATAAAAACAGCTGTAGACTACTAGGAAAAGGGGGAAAAATCACTAAGTCTTGGGAATTTTGGAAACTCAGACAAAGAGCGATGTACAACATAACCAGCCTGCACTTTGTAGAACATGTTTTGTGTCATAATGCTTAACTCTCCTGCTAGCTTGCCTCAGCACGCTGTTACTTTTATTCTGTACTATACTGCCCGTCAGGTTTTGAGGCTGTGGTATATAATGTCTCCTCATTTGATATTGTCTTACCAGTGCTTTGTATCATTTGTCTATGTACCTTGAACTGCATATTTAACTGCAACCTTACTACTATACCTTGTATAACTTATTTCTATTCTTACTGCCTTGTTTTCTACCTCTCCCAGGTCATCCCTGAAAAAGGGATTACAATTGTCTCTTTACCCGGTCACAAAAATTCATTATACAATGACAAGAAAAAATCCTGGATTCTGATTAGTCAGTCTTGGGCTGGATCCATGATGTTATCCCAGTACAACATCACGGGTCTAGTTTCAGCCTCACTGTGAACCGGCAGATGATTTTTTGGATGATGAGCTAGATGAGATTTTTTTTTTTGCATCTCCTCTTAAGAAACAAAAATATTTTTCCACACTAATAAAAACATTCTTTAAAATTATTTTTTTACTCTATATATAACAACGAGCCATTGTATAATAGCAATAATGTCCTCCAGGGTGTTTGTCGTTTGGGATAACATCACACCTCAGTTGTTGGACGCTCTCGGCCTGTGGCCTCATGCCCAACCACCTGAGGCGTGATGTTATCCCACCACGACACACACCCTGTTGGGCAGTATTGCTTAAATAAATAAATAAATACACATAATTAAACTGAGGACTACCTATCATGATTCCGCCACAGTGGGAAACATTAACGCCAAGGTGGCACAACAAACAACAACTTTTCTCCCCACAAAAAAATCGTGGCGCCGGAGTCCTGTTCTCTATTTTGATATATTCTGAACTTGTAGTAGTAGTAAAAATCTTTATTTTTACACAGGATTAAAATGACAGTACACCATTAGGGAGAAATTTACAAGGTGGCCCTCTATTTAGTAAACACATCAGTTGCATTTTATTTAAATAACTGCAAACATATAAAACAAAGTAAAAAGAATAGAAAATATATAAGGATAACTCACACAGTCGATTGATGCTTCTAGATATACAACTTGAAATATATTATTGCATATTTTTATGTTGCAAGAGGCTGAATTTTCACCTAAAACAATTACATCCTTGGGTCAGTCCTTGTTTTATGACAGTCTTGAACAGCATTGGTATCTTCACAGAGGTTTTCATGGTTTCATCTATCTTATTTCATAAATTAACAGCAGCATAAGAAAAAGTCATTTCTCCATACTATTTATTTGGTTCCTGGAATTCCCTCATTTTGTTTTTCTCTCAGGCAATATTTATGATTAATTTTAGTTAGTTTTTCAACCAAGTATACTGGTTCGTTTTCACATATTGTTTTTAAACACCTGGTTTGCCCAAATTATTCTCCTATTTTCAGGTGATAACCACGCTAGTTCCTCATATGTCAGACACCCTAGCTCTTCATACATCAGACAATAATGTGTTTTGAATTCACTAGCAGCACAAACCTTACTTGACTTGTGTTGTATGAACAGCTGACTCTTCCAATTCACAAGTTAAATTATTGAATGATGGGCCTTTCAGCAATTTCATAGCCACTCAATATAGATTTGAGCAATTCAGTGCAGATATTTCCTGTCTCTTAAATTTTAAATCATTCTTTAGCAAACACGAAAACTACTATTTGTACAGTAGAACAGCCACTATATTCTAAATACAAAACACTGTTATGGGCACTTCACTAAAGACTTAAATTGCCTAATGTTAATATAAAGGACAGCGAATCACACAGTATGCTACTGCAGGATTTTGTTTAATTTGTTAGTTTTGGTTAACTGGGGAGAGGAGGGCTGGAAACTATTCAAAATCTATAAAGCCTCCCAATCCAAATACACACTTCCAAAGCATTGACATCCAAAATATTTTTTTCATTTTCATCATCATTTTCAAGAAGCCATCATTATTATAGTGTCTATAAGTGCCCAGGTCCATTGGAGATAGCTAAAAATTGCTTAAAACATTAAGATGCTAATGCTTCAGGACTTGCGTGTGGAAGTGCTGATAGTAATAATTTAAATAATCAAACTTTATTGATTTTTATTACATTTCATTTAATTATATTATATTGTATTACAGGTGGAACTAACCTGCTGATTCCAAACTGTGAGCACTAACTGTTTGCACACATTAAATGCTCTGGTGGTTCTAGTTTATTCAACCAATGGCTCTTCTGTTTTCAAAATAATTTGCACTTTAAGTGTTCAGTCTATAAACTATTAATTTCTTATCATGTCAGGTATTAAATAATCTTACTATGTTTATCTCATTAAGTTTATGTGAGCTAGGACCAGCTTATGTTTCTGTGTAGTAACATATCATATTAAAAATATATGTACATGTTTCCCCACTCCATTTTTTATTCAGTTTTTTCCCCAAGCTTTAAGTATGGCAATTTTCTCAAAGATTAAAAAATTAATAAATAAATAAATAAAATCTTGAGTAGTATTTATTTCTTTATTTGTTATAGGTGTAGTAATTCAACGTAAAATGTCATTATAGCCATAAGTTACTTTATCACTCCATTCTACTTTGCCTGTTTCAGCCGTGGCTTGCTTACTGTGTAGTATATAAATACAGGGGGTATTTAGAATTTGTAATTAAGTCCCATTTAAATTCAGATTTAGATCTTCATTCAAAGAATGGTTTCTTACCCAAATGTTGTGTGAGGTTTGTCCCAACTCAGCTTGCCCACTATGAGCTTTAAAGTTTAAATTGTCACCACAGTTTGTGCACCATTATCAAGGATGCCATCTGTTTTGGCTTCACTGTGCAGAGGAGAAGTGAGCCAGGCTGCATTATCGCACGTCTGAGTAATATGTGATTGCATCACAGTTGTGACACAGTTGTGTGGCCCAGTCAGAGACTGAAATCAAGCATGTCTTTCACCTTGAAAGATACACTCTTGAGAGCAAATGCTTGGTCTCAATTCCTCTCTTTTATAACCCTAATGTGTTGGGTGTGCAATCCTAGATTATTTGTGCAAGACTTGTGTAAATTTCAAAATATTTTTAAATATTATGTACATCAGGTCAAGCAGGGGATGGGGGTATTTAGTGAATATGTTAATAATCTTCAAAGAAATTTAAGGTTGAGAGAATCCCATGTGAAGGAAATGATTTAAGTGAAGGCAGTAGGTCGGGGGGTATATTATTAATTCAGATTGCCTGGTTTGGTTGAGTCCTGGACCTGAATCCATATTCCGTGAACTCATACTGTATATGATTTTCCCTTTGAGTTTTATAATATTAAACAAAATCAAATTAATATGCATTTTCAAATTTGTAGCCCTATTCAGAAAATATATAAACTGTATGTCCTTTTTCAAACCTGTTTGCTGCACTTATGTATCAGGTTATAGGTATATACAAGGACATTCTTATCTATAGTCACTCTATATATGTATCCATTCAATAAATACATTAATTTTTTGCAATGCATTTCTTTTTTATTTCTAAATATTCAGGTCATAAAACTCATCTTTATGTTCGCAATTATGCATGAGTATTTTCTCAGGTTGTTGTCTCCCTCAAATTACTGCACAGTATACCCTGCATGTACACAGGTCTAACATTTTTTTGTTCTAATGAGGGAAAAGATCATTGTTAGTTAAGGGAAAAAAACTGAGTGGGATTTCTAGTCCTCAGTCCAGCAAAAGAGTAATTAATATTATTAAGACATAGTCCATATAAGGTTCTCATTGAGTCTATATCTCTTGTTAATCCTCTGAAATGTGAAAATCCACCAGGCTTCCCTTCTAAGTAAATTTTGGCCCCAACCCCCACCCACCCACACTACTGCACCTTTCTACCTTTCTCACTGCCCCAAAACTGTAATGTATTCACTTGATATCGGAATTCAGTAAAATGTCTGGCTAGAGGGTATTTTTCATCTTTTCTTCAAATGTCACTTTTATGTTCAGAAATTCAATGATTTAATTGTCTTACTGTTTTACCTATACAATACAGGGCATACAGACATGCTATACAATAGATCACATGGTCTTTGATGCATATGATCTAATCTCTGATTTCAAATTATTTCTCTTGATATGTACTCCTTATTGTCTTAGTTCTGATCCCATTGTCACAGTGGACACACTTACCAAACCTATAAAAGTCTTTATGGTTAGTGTTTAACCATGCAGTTGGTTTAGACAGTTGTTCCCAGTGTATGGTTTTCACTAATATATTTTTTATGGTTTATGCTTGTGGTGCATCTTGCTGTAACCAATGGTCTAGTTCTGAAAATATTTGCACCAATTTCAGTAGATTGTAAAGTTCTCCAGTTTCAGAAGATAATTTGTTTTATTTTTCAAAAAAAGTAAGGACACGCTGTTGAGAAAGTGATTCTCGGATTATTATCTTTCCTCAGTTTGTCTTAAAGTAAACTATCTTTAGAGATTCTCTCAGCCTTTTGAAATGTGTGTTTCAATCTAAAACTGAATTTACATGGGACTTACTTACAAATTCTAAATACAACCTATATACTACAGGGTAAGTAAGCTATAGCTGAAACAGACAAAATAGGGATATATAAGGTAACTTAAGGCTATAATTGAAAATTTCTTTGAAATAATACACATATAAAAATTTAAGAAATAAACATAACCCACAATTTTATATTTTTAATCTGTAGAACAAATGACTATAATTAGAGTTTGGAAAAATAAATTGAATGAAAAATGGAGTAGGGAAATATATATATTTTTTCATTGTGAAAAACTCCATTAATGCATCAGATAGGGTTGCTAGTACAGCAACAAAAGCATGGACATTCGATATTAGGGTTCCCACCCTAGCACCCCACCCTCCACACACCAAAAGGTGTCAGGATGTGCCTTGGGGTCATCAGGCCCAAGTCTCACCCTATTCCATGTGTAAACAAGCTTATGTGATACAGTATAGGAGAATGGGGTGAGAGTTAGGCCTGATAATCCCCATGGCACAACCCGACACCTGTTGGTATGTGGAGGGTGGGGGGTGGGGTGGTAGGGTGGGAACCTTAACATCGAATTTCCATGCTTTTTCACTGTACTATCAACCCTAACTGATCCAGTAATGGAGTTTTTTTGCAATGACTTTCCCTTCTTTTTGAGAAAGTATAATGTAACTAGTATATGGGAGCATGTGGGCCCTGTGCTCCCTTCATGCTGTCAAGAATACATAATGTTATCCATTTGTTGGAGCACAGGGCCCTACAGGCCCTGCTCTACAATATATTCATAAGTATAGAGACATTGTAATGAACCCTCATCTTCCTGTGAGCAAAAAGGGCCCTTTGGGCCCTGTGCTCCCAGCACTGCATAATGGCATGCCCCCATTCCCATTTTTGCATAATGGTATGCATATGAGGGAGCACCCCTCTGGGCCCTGCGTTCCCACTTACACATAAGTACGGAGACATACCGCAGGCCTAGAGACATGAAAAGGAAGCTTTGTAACACTAATTTGGCAATATCTCACTAACCATGGCAACTATGGCAAAAAGTCCACTGCAGCTGTATTCATGGCATGAAAATCTCCATGCATGCTTAGTTTACTAAGTTGTGAGTAGTGAAAAATCTGTATCTCGAACCGTTTTCAAGATACAGGCGCCAAAAGGCGCCGTGTACACCACAATGCTATCCTATAGAAAAATTTGAAACTTTGGAATGTAGTAACTATGGAACCAGTGGAAATGTCAGCACCAAACCAGCAAAAGGTACATCTGTGCTGCAAGCCCTTGCTACCCTGCAAATTTCAGCCCAAAAGTTCTAACCATTTCATTGCTATGACATGGTCAAGAAATTTGTGTTTTGGGGCTGTTCTCCAGCTGTACTTTCACAAAACTACCAGTACTTTCACAAAAGTACCTTTGGTTTACCTGGGGGAACTTCTGCAAAAGTACTGATGGACTTTCGCGAAAGTCCTGTAATGTTAAATGTGATACCATTCAGAAGATGGCGGAAAAATGAAAAAAGCATATTTCTAGGCATCATTTTGAAAAACCGATGTCAGGAGCATGTTCCTTGGGCCCCAATTAGGTAAACCCAACTGTTGGCATTTATCTAGGAGCAGTATTTTTTAAACTGCAGTGTTTATTCTCCTTACTAACTGAAAACAAGATGGTAGCAGCACGAAAGTAAAAAGTGCTTTTGCAAAAGTAAAAAGTGCTTTCACGAAAGTAAAAAGTGCTTTCACGGAAGTAAAAAGTGCTTTCTTGGTGCACATATATTTTTTACATAGGCTAGAATGGGGCATGAAAAAGTTTAATAACTTTTGAACGGTTGTAAGTGCTTTCGCGAAAGTGAATAAAAGCTTTCGCGAAAGTAAAAAAAGCTTTTGTAGTGCACATATATTTTTCCCATAGACTATAATGGGAAACTTCAAAGTTTAATAACTATTGAACTGATTAATATTTTTTTTTACAAAATCTTCAGAAAGCACTTCCCTGACCCAGTCCCCATATACCCTGAAAATTTCAGACCAGATGAACAAGCCATCTAAGCTGTGGAGACGAACAAAGAATTTCACAAAGTTGAGGATTTTTCACACTTTTTCATGCTCTGCAGCTCTGCAATCACATATCTGACTGGAATGAAACTTTCCAGATCCAGAGATCTATGGTACCACACCATGCATGCAAAATTTCATGCAGATTGGATGAACAGTTGCAATTGCTTTCGTGAAAGTAAAAAAAGCTTTTGCCAAAGTAAAACAAGTTTTCATGCTGCACATATACAGTATTTTTCCCCATAGCTATAATAGGAACATTTAAAATTTAATAACTTTCGAACAGACTAATATTTTTTCACCAGACCTTCAAAAGGCACTTCACTGACCCAGATCCCATATACCTTGAAAATTTCAGAGCAGACGGACAACCCATTCTGGCTACAGAGACGAGCAAAGAATTCAAACAATTTGAGGATTTTTCACACTTTTTGATGTCTGCAGCTCCGCAACCAAACATCTGACTGGAACAAAGCTTTCCAGATCCAGAGAACTATGGTACCACACCATGCACACAAATTTTCATGCAAATTGAACAAATGGTTATAAACTTATTAAAGTGCAAAATGTTGGGTTTCACATAGAAGTTGCTGCGCAACCCTAACTATACTGGCCCTACTGGGCCAGTATATTATACATATCATACTGGCATGGTCATGCCAGTATAGTTAGGGTGAAATGTTACTTCTATGTTAAACTAGAAAATGTAAACCTTAATAACTTTGGAGCCATTGAACGGATTTGCATGAAATTTGGTAAGCATAATAGCTAGGGTAGGACTCTTGAAGTGCAAAATTTTGTGCAAATCTGCTGTGTGGTTTCTGAGACATAAAGTGTTGAAAAAACAGAAACATCCAGGGGTTTTGCCATTTCTTTCTCAACCTGGATCTCAGAAACAGTTTTAGGTTTTGCTCTCAACTTTTCAGCGTAGGGAGCCTTTGCCTCACAGATGTGCCTTTTGAAGGTTTGGTGAAAAATATTAATTCATTCAAAAGTTATTACATTTTTATTTTTTCCATTATTTCCAAGGGGAAAATTTAATGTCAGGCACGAAAAATACTATTTTTCGCACAATACGAGTACTTTGCACAAAATACCAGCTTCTTTTCACAAACAAGGCCGGTATTTTGCGTAAAGTTCAAAGTTGTTCGATCAGTGGAACTGTGCACTGCTCACCATCTTGTTTGCCACTTAGCGAGGATCTTGAAGTACAGAACGTCTAAAAAAACCCCATCAGAACACAGCTAAAGAGCACTCCTGCAGGTGTACTCTGATGGTTTTATTTTGTTTTAAACCGGCCCCAAACAGTTTTTTATGTCGGGTGCCAGTAATCAAGAGAACGGCTTGAAGCCCATTCTCTGTACGAGAAGAGCGGTATTTTCTTGACTTCTGCTCCTACAGCTGGAACTCGTGCTGCTGGCTGCAGAGTCAAGGAAGACCCACTCTGTAAACCCATACAGAATAATTTATGACTGTTACACCTGGAACAAAGGAAACTGTCCCCTGACGTCTTTTTTCTTTGATGCAGAATTCTGCATCAAAATTTTTGATAATTTCGATGCAGGATCCTGCATCAAAGTAGTCTGCCCTATGGCAAATCCATTTTTTTTTTTTGCACTGACATGGGGTGCCCAATCCCCGTGTCGGTATGTATCCCCCCACACACATACACTTATTTGGCACACTGGGAGCCCACCCCAATGTACCCTAATGTTATATTGTTTTAAAACCTGTAAAATAAAGAAAACCATCCCCTGACATCTATTTTCTTCGATGCAGAACCTGATCCTGCAACGAAGTACTCTGCCCTCCAGCAAATTCCTTTTTTCGCACCAACACGGGGTGCACAATCTCCATGTCAGTATGTATCCCACACACACACACTTATTTGGCACATTGGGAGCCCACCCCAGTGTACCCAAATGTTGTACTGTTGTAAAACTGTAAAATAAAGAAAATCGTCCCCCGACATCTATTTTCTTCAATGCAGAACCCTGCATTGAAATTTTTGATGCAGAATTCTGCATCGAAGTACTCTGCCTCCAGAAAATTCCTTTTTTTCACACCGACACTGGGTGCTCAATCCCCGTGTTGGTATGTGTCCCACACACACACACACACACACACACTTATTTGACACACTGGGAGCTCACCCCAGTGTGCCCAAATGTTGCAGTGTTTTAAAACCTGTAAAATAAAAAAACTGTCCCCGACATCTTTTTGTTCCCCAGTGAAAAGAAACGGTCCCTCGCCGCCTCCCCAGCCCGCCCCCTCATCCCCACCCTCCCACTGAGCACCCAATTCCTGCACCACCCCTCCTTACTCTATACTTTACCTCGGAGGTTGGCAGCCGCGATCTTCTCTGGACCGGAACATGTCTGCACTCTTCAAAGATAAACTCCAAACTGAAGAAATCAAGGTAAGCACCATATAATGGAGGTCAATTGGGGGTTTCAACTTATGTTGATATCTCAGCCATTTTTAAGAATTTTGGCCCCAAATTTTCAACATGAGGTTCTTGGGATCCCACCTCATGGCCACTGACACTGTCATTTTGTTACTCAGTCCCAAAAGGTGATTTCATGGTCACCATGCGGAATCACCTTTGGGACCAATTAACGAAATGACAGTGCCACTGTTCATGGTGAGGTCCTAAAAATCCCATGTTGCAAATTTGGTGAAAAATAGCAAAAATGATTACGATTATAGGTGCATTGTGCAGTTTCTACGCATCAGAATTCTCGATAATTTTATATATTTTCCCTCCAGATTTTCAACATTGCCATTTTTTTACATCCCCTTATGAACAGTATAGCTGTTATTTTTCACGTCCTGCCCAGAACTTGTTTTCACAACTGTAGCGCAGAATGGCGTAGTCGCTGTGTGAGATCAACTTTTGGTACAGATTAACAAAATCACAGTGCCACCATTCATGACAGGAGGTCCCAAAAATCCCATGTTGAAAATTGGTGACCAAATTGCAAACAATTACCATGTTACGAGCGTGCATTGCGCAGTTTTTATGCACGCTCGTAACTTCGCCAATTTTTCATATTTTCACTCCAGATTTTTAGCATTACCATTTTTCCACACCACCTCATGAATAGTACAGCTGTAATTTAACAAATCCTGCTACAAAAAATGTTTCTGCACCTTTGGCACAAAATGGCATTACAGTTGCACTGAATTACATCTCGTCAGGGATTTGAACGTTTTCTGTACTGGGTACGTGTGGTGAGGTGATAAGAAGGTTATGTTGAACATCTGGGGTGAAAATTATTTAAGATGCCACAGTTATGACTATTTGTTGTAATTTCGCTACGTCTGTTCATAACTTAATGTGTGAAAGCGCAGCGGCCAGAGACCCCTGTGTTTCCACAGCTACACACATAAGTGCATCTGTGGTTGGATGGGTGGGCAGGTCCGAAGGACCCTGAGCTCCCACTGTGACATACGAATACTGTTATACTATCTGGATGGAGGGATGAGAGCACAGGGTCCTTTGGACCTGCGCTCCCACCGTGTCATATGGATACTGTTGTACTATCTCAATGGAGAGATGCAAACTCTGTACTCCCACCATGACATATGGATACTGTTGTACTATCTGGATGGAGGGATGGGAGCACAGGGTCCTTTGGACCCTGTGCTCCCACAGTAAAATGAGGATACTATTATGCTACCTCAAAAAAGTAAGGAAGTTAGCTGCAAAAACTTTGTTAATGTGTCAGTTAGGGTGAATACCATGCCAACAAAAGCAGGGAAATGAGGCATTAGGGTTACCAACCCTAACGCTCCACTCCCCGGGGTTCCCACCCCTACCACATCCCCCCACCCTCCACACACCAACAGGTGTCGGGGTTTGTCATGAGGCCTAACTCTCACCCCATTGTCCTATACTGTAGTGTGTAAGCTTGTTTACACATGGAATGGAGTGAGTGTTAGGCCTGATGACCCCATGGCATACCTCAACACCTGTTGGTGTGTGGAGGGTGGGGGATGGGGTGGGTGGTAAGAGTGGTAACCCTGGGGGTGGGGAGTTAGGGTTGGAAACCCTAACGCCTCATTTCCCCACTTTTGTTGGCATGCTATTCACCCTAACTGATGCATTAATGAAGTTTTTCAACAATATATATATATATATATATATATATATATATTTAATTACTTATTAATTATCCGGAATACACCTTTGAGCTAAGAGCTCCTTTACAAAGGTTCCATGACAACAAAATCACATAGTGTAGGGAATTACAGACATGATTGGGAAATGGGGACAAAAGCAGCTAGTACAAGCTTTGGCAACAATACATTAATGAGTCAGTAGAAACACAGTTATTCATCGAACACACTTATCTAGCCAGAGTGGGTAGAGAAGGTATAACGGAAGGGCCTGAGTAGAGAGGCAAAGAGGGGGAAGGGGGGTTAGTGAGTATGTGACAGGGTATATGAAGTCCAGTGTGCATGGACCAGTGAGATGGTCTGTGGGGGAGCAAAGACAGTAAGGGCAAGGGTGAATTAGGGGTAGCTGGTAATGGCTGGAAAGGTAGGGCATTAGCGGTCCAGTTGGAGGTCATATAGGGCACTTACAAGGTTCATGCTTTGTGTGTGGGTCTAGGAGTGCTGTTTTAAATTGCCCTTGTCGCATGATACTGGAGATGTCATCTGTCAGTTCATTTAGCCAGGTAGGGGCCCTCACCATGAAGGATCGACTGGCCATGCTTGTCTTCCAGAAAGGGACGGTTAGAGCCTATTTTGTGACCCTTCTGGTGACATGTAGAGAAGGGATTGGTTAGAACATTGCCTGAATGGAGGGGGGAGCAAGTCCGAACAAAGCCTTCTTCCCTAACATGCAGGTCTGGCATTTTGTTCTTTCAGGAAGTGTAAGCCACTTGGTTCTCTGATATAGACTGCATGTGTGGGTGAGTCAGTCTGCATTGAGTGCTAGTCGACATGCCTTACTGAGAACCAGATGGATTCAGAGAAAGGCAGTTTCTGTTGCAGCCCTGCACACCACGTTACCGTAGTCTAGGAAAGCAATGACTGAGCCACAGATAGCAATTAGTCTGGCTTCTGAGGTGAGGCAGAACCTGTGCCTCTGTAGGGTCCCTAATGTTCTGCTGGCGGCAGCAGTGATAGTAAGGATGTGCTCCTCAAAAATTAGTGACTCACTGATTGCTATTCCGAGATATCTGAATGAGGCCACCTGTTCCAGGGCAGAGCCAATGCTACTCCTTATTATGAGTGGAGGTACTCCTTTCATCTTTTGGCATGCAGCAAAGAGCATTGTCTTGGTTTTCTTACAGTTTAGCACTAGATGATTCTTCTTAAACCAGTCTTGTATTGAATCAAAGTTATTTTGCAGGTTCCTAGTGAGTGCTTCCTGGCACGAATCGCAGGAGAATAACACAGTGTCATCAGCATAGAGTAGGACACTGGATGTAGGGCAGGCCTCTGGGAGATTATTCTCAAACAGACTGAACAGCAAGAGGCCCAGAATGGAGCCCTGGAGGACCTCAATCATAACTTCTCTGGTGTCAGAGGTGGTTCCGTCAATTCTGACTTTTTGTGAGTGCCCGTAGAGATAACTCCTGAACCACATGACTGTCTCAGGAGAAAGGCTTAGGAATCCTAGCTTATGGAGTAGAAGCTGGTGGTCAACCAAGTCAAAGGCTTTGGGTTAGGTCAATAAAGATTGCCCCAACTAGATGACCTTGGTCTTGTGCCTCATGGATAAATTCAGTAAGTTCACTGAGGTCAGTGTTAGTGCTATGCAACCTGCGAAAGCCATGCTGCTGGGGACATTTTAAGTCGTATTTACATAGGTGGTCAGTGAGTTGATCAGCTATGATTCTTTCTAGGGCTTTTGATAGCGGGGACAGGATTGAGATCGGACGGTAGTTGGATACTTGTGATCTGTCACCGCTTTTCAGCACTGGAGTAACCACTGCAGTTTTCCATAGTGTTGGGAATTCAGAGAGGCGTAGTGATAGGTTGAAAAGCTTGATGAGTGGCTTGATGACCTCAGTAAGAGCAATGGAGATTAGCTTCAGATCAATCACATCATTCCCCATCCTGGTTTTACCCAGGACTCTTTGACTATACTTGGTTCCTAGCTTTTCGTCTATTTGCTTAAAGTAGAAGCTGGGACCATGGCCAGTGGTGTGGTGGGTAGACAGGGGTTCTGCGACTGAGCCACAATTCTCAGTGTCCACCCCTTAGGGGGTTGTACTGCACTATAGTCAGTGAAAGTTCTATTGAAGATGTTGGCAATGGAGGTAACCTTGAGAACGGTCTCGCCGTCATGATTTAGCATTGTGGCAGGTTCAAGTTCAAGTCTATTGTAGGAAAAAACTCCATTGAGCAAGCTCATTCACAAGGAGGTCCTATGATACATATACTAGAAGACTTACAGAAGAATATAATAAGAGCACACAACAAGATTATAAGTGCTAATAAAGTACATGAGTTGCAGTTATACAGGCATTACACCATATATCATAGAGTAGGTCATCATACTCATATACAAAGTGCGGATACAGTCCATGTGGACCTTGTGTCTAACAATAGGTTACACAGTCATAGGAAAATACGATTTCAATGACAATTGCAAACATCTTTTATTTTTCCTGCAATTAGTTTTTTGAAGAGACTGACAGAGACTAATTTTGAAAGTTTCAGTGAAGATTGTAGTCGATTCCAGATAATCGGTAGGGCTATGGAAAAGGTACGCTTCCCGAAGGAAGTGCGTGTCATGGGGACGTCTAGAAAGATGAAATCTGTTTCCTGAGTGCATATGTACTGCTGCAGGTATGGATGATGGAGGTTAGGTAACTTGGGAGTTTGTTTAGGAGAAGTTTTAGAGTCCATATACTGTCATGAAGAACGCGTCTAGTGGCGAGGGATGTCCAACCCACAGTTGAGTATAGGTCACAATGATGTGTCCAGTAAGGGGAGTTCATAATGAAGCGCAGTGCACAGTGATAGTGAATGTCTAGTTTGTTAAGTTTTGAGGTTGCGGAAGAGTTATAAATTATGTCCCCATAATCTAATAGCGGGAGGAAAGTGGCTTGGACAAGCCTAGTTCTGACCTCGACTGGAAAGAGCAGCTTGTTACGGTAAAAGAAGCCTAGCCTTATTTTTAGTCATTTTGTAAGGTCATCCAGGTGTTAGGAGAATGTAAGCTTGCTATCTAACCAAAACCTCAGGTATTTGAATTTGGGGGTGACTACCAAAGGCTCGCCTAGGGAGGTAACTATGAAGTTGTTTTGTAATGTGTCATGTATGGGAAGGGGATGATTTTGGGGGGAAGATCATAGCTTTAGTTTTCTTAGCATTTAGTAGGAGTTTAGCATTTATGAGATTGGATTCGAGTTGGATAAAGTCAGCTTGGAGGACGTCTCTGACATGTAATAATGAGGCATCAGAAGTATAGAGGACTGTATCGTCGGCAAAGAAATGCAATTTAGAGTCAGATATGTGGTAGTCAAGGTCTTTAATGTATACGGAGAATAGGATAGGACCTAGCATGGAACCTTGTGGGACTCCCCTAGTAAGTGGTAGGGGGGAGGAGAATAGTCCATCAGCTTTGATTTTTTGCATCCTTCCCAATAGGTAACTATTAAACCATTGGATGGTAGAAAGTGTGGCATCTATTTTAGCAAGGCTGAATTCGATACAGTTGTGGTCTACCGTGTCGAAGGATTTACTAAGGTCTATGAAGACAGCTCCTGTATACTTCTTGGAGTCCATAGCTGAGATCCAGTCATCTGTTTCTTTAGCCAAGGCAGTGACGGTACTGTGATTGGAGCGGAAACCAGATTGGGATAGGTTTAGGAGCAAATAGGTTTCTAGGTGATGCTTTAATTGAGCGTAGATCAACTTTTCAAAGACTTTAGAGAGGATAGGCAAGATGGAAATGGGTCTGTAATTATTTAAATCACATGGGTCCCCTGCTTTAAATAGGGGGAGGATATGGGCTGATTTCCAGCATGACAGTACAATAGAAGAAGAGATAGAAAGGTTGAAAATATGTAAGATTGGGGCCGTAAGGTAGGTGAACCCAAGTTTTAGGAAAAAAGGTTTGATTCTGTCATCTCCGGCGCTTTTTTTGGTATCAAGGTTCTTGAGGGAGTCTTCAACATCTTTAAAGTTAATGGGGTGCAGCTGAAAGGGGTGGCTTGTTTTTGGAAGGATATAACTTGTGCTGTCTTGGCTAATAGCACATGATGCATACGGGGACGTGTCAAACACTAGGCCAGCGGTGGTGAAGTGAGAGTTAAATTCTTCAAGGATATGGAAACCATTATCCACAGTTGTATCATTTTTAATGATTTTGGTTGGTAGGGAAGGGGCCAATGGGCACCCTTCAATAGACTTGAGGGTCCTCCAGATTTTTTGTGAGTCCCCCTTAGCTTGCTCAAGAGTGGATACATAGAAGTTGGCTTTGGCAGCACAAATTAGTTTCACGCAGCCATTTCTGGCAGTTCTGAAGGCCTGCCAATCCTCTGGGCTTTTTGTATATCTAGCCTTGGCCCATAATTTATCATGGGCAGAGAGAGTATTCTTCAATCTGGCAGTGAACCAAGGGTGAGAGATGTTTCATGTCCTGACCTTAATGAATGGTGCATGTTTATTTGCTAGGGTGTTGAGGGTGTCATTTAAGACTGTGGCCGCCTCATCGGGGGTTTTGGAGAGATAAACGTTTTGCCATCTAACCTGGCTAAGGTCATGGAGGTAGTCCTGCACGCTGAACTTCCGGAATGAGCGTTTAATTATGATTTTAGGCTGGTGGCGAATTTTGGTTTGCATCCTGGTATAGACTACAATACCATGATCACTCATATCATTATGAAATACCACTGAGTGAGAGATTTTATGGGGATGGGAAGATAATATAATATCAAGAATCGAACTCTTATCTACATTTATCTTGTTGGGCCTTGTAGGTTCTGTCACTAATTGAGTAAGACCAAGTTCGTCACAGAGGGACTTCAGCCGATGCGATTTGTGTGATAGCCAGTCCATACTGAAATCCCCAAGGATTAGTACTTCGGTGTTGGCAGCAGCTGTTAGCGATTTAAGGGTAGTGAGGAAGTCAGTTCCGCCACTAGGGGGCCTGTAGCATCCGATGATGGTAATGCATTCCGTGGAAGGGAGATGTAACTTTAAGGAGACAATTTCATATTCCTTTTGTTTTGAATTACACTGAATGTCACTAATGGTGAACTTGGATTTAATGTAAATAACTACTTCCCCACCCCTAGTCCCCCTATCAGCCCTTATCAACTTATATCCCAGAAGGGTAACTTGTTGGTCCAGGTTGGATGCTTTTAGCCAAGATTCTGTAATAATAATAAGTTCGGGCTCAGTATGGAGAGCCCATGCTTGTAGCTGGTCAATTTTGTTAGGCAGGCTCTGAATATTAACCAACATTACCTTAAGACCTGAAGCTGTCGCAAATTCAGAGGGTGAGGTGAGCAAGTTGGGTGGGCCTGGGTTTAATTCTGCGTTTGCTGAACATAGTAGGAGCAGGAGTAACAATTTCCTTAGGGAACTCATGATGGACCTAAGAGTTTTATTCCTTTTACCCCATTTTTTAGAGAAGAACAGAGGGGGCTTCAAACCACTGAGATGCGTGCTGGCAGGATGAGAATTTATGGTTATAAGGGAGAGCACGCTGAGAGAAAGAGGAGAGGGGAGTAAGCGGTATTGGTGGGCAAATAGATGGGTGTAATCTAATGGGGAGGAAACCACAGGGATAGATAAGGTACCCCGGTATGGGGTAGGGTTAATTGAAGCCTTAGGGCTAAAGACCAAGTGGGGCCCATACGCATCTTTCATACAAGGGACATGTCGTGTGCTGCAAAATAATGCTATAATAATGAGAGCGTTGTATGCCATGGTGCCAAACGGGGGTGCTATAAAGAGGCAGATAGGGAGAGCACCATAAGCTGGTTATGATGGGGAAGGGCACTGTGAATGGCCCAGCAGGGGTGCAATACAGAGACTGCAGGGAGAGTTGAGGGCGGGACAAGAGTGCATTTAATGGGGGCCTGGGAGTTGGTGGGGGGGGTTGGAAGAAAATTCAGGGACAGAGCAGAGTCTTTAGGGCGGGAAAAAGCCCAGTACAAAATCAGTCTCTAGACCAATCGGGGCTGTTCCCTTGGAGGCACCCGAGTTCCAGTTGGTCAGTTGGTGACCATACCTTTTGTGCTAGGGAGTCCAGCTGAGGCGTAGGGGTCAGCGGCTTCAGAGGCGTCATCTGCCCAGGGCAGAAATCGAGCCGTGGAAATGAGGGCTTGTCCCTGTCATGGGGAGCCGCTGCAAGGAGAGAGAGAGGGACAGAATATAAAGGCAGCTAGGCAAGGGACAGACAAAGGATTCATGGGACAGGGCAACAGCAAAAATTACCAAGACAAAGGGGATACTTAATTTCAGCGCCAAGAGGCGGGCGGTAAACACTTAACTTAACGCTTTACAGATAATAATGCATAACAGGGCTGTAATCACTTAAAAACTTATGTCTACTTCTTTAAAATACAGGCAAGTAAATTCATAGGTAATCTACAGAATAGTTGGAAATTCAGGGACAGAGCAGAGTCTTTAGGGCGGGAAGAAGTCCAGTCCAAAATCTGAGTCTCTAGACCAATCGGGGCTGTTCCCTTGGAGGTGCCCGAGTTCCGATTGGTCGGCTGGTGACCATACCTTTTGTGCTAGGGAGTCCGGCTGAGGCGTAGGGGTCGGCGGCTTCAGAGGCGCCGTCCGCCCGGAGCAGAGATCGTGACATGGAAGTGAGGGCTTGCCCCTGTCACAGGGAGTCGCTTTTGTGCTAGGGAGTCCGGCTGAGGTGTACGGGTCGGCAGCTTCAGAGGTGCCATCTGCCCAGGGCAGAGATCGAGCCATGGAAGCAAGGGCTTGCCCCTGTCACGGGGAGCCGCTGCCTTATGACTGATCCCTAGGAGGTCCTTCATGGATGCCCAGAATTTCTTCCCATCAACCCAATGCTGCATTTGTAAGCTTTTATGGAAAGTGGCCTTGACCTGCTGGATAGCCCAGGTGCATTTGTTATGGGTGACTTTATAGTTCTGAACATCCGATGCTGAATCCGTGTTTTTGACATGGTGCTAGAGGTTATCACTAAGTCACATTAAGTTAAGGAGGTTGGGGGTAACCCAGTTCATGGTTGAGCCTTTTACAATCATTTTGAGGAATGGGGCAAATCTGTCCACAGCGGAGTTAAAGTGGTAAATGAAGAACTCTCGGGCAGCATCAACATTGGGACAGGAGTCCATTAACCCCTGCAAGATGTCTTTTGAAATCAGTCATAGCCCTGTTTTTAATAGCTCTCTTCTGCATGAGACGGGGGGGGGCTTTATCTGCTTGGATATCCAGCTACACTGAATTGCTGAGTTGTCACTTAGTACATCAGGGAGTACCTTGACTTCAGTTATCCTTTCATTATCAGTGGTTAGCAATCAGTCAATTAAGCAATTTATCCTTCCAGGGTGTGGGTACACTGGAGGATTTACCACACCAGTCGTGTTAAGTCCCCCAGTGTACCCACATCCTGGAGGGATAAATTTATATTATACAATGGCAAATGTTGTTTCTTTAATGTTTTTTAACTATTTTCTAACTCACTGAGGTCCCTACACTTCGAAAGAGGATGTCATTTTGTAAACAATTTACCGCGGTGTTTTAGCGAAGCGGCAACAGGACAAATCGCGGCAGTTTCATTTGAAGTGAAAGCGACCAGATTAGCATGACATAAGGTTGGCTGGCACTTTTTCCAGTGGGTACAGTGGAGGATTTATCATGGTGGTAATTGTGCCAGCTCACCAATCAGGATGCAGGATTTGGGACATTGGATTTACCACACTGTATAATTAAAGTACTTGCACCTGTGCGATAGCTTGTCTTGGTACAACTCTTGACCATCTGAGAGAGGTGAAGTTCAGCTATGAAATCCTTGTGGCAGGAATTAGAGCTTGCATTCCAGCTGATGCTGAAGTCCCCCATTATTATAGTTTCCTTATGTTGGTTGACTTGTTTGTAGTAGTTGGCAAAGGCTTCTAGATCTGGTTGCTGCTGAACAAGGAGGATGTAAACAGACATTAGTGTTAGGTAATTGTGCCCTGTTCGTAGCATAATTTTGACTGCAGGGCATTCACAGGAATTAGTAATGTTGGCTATCTGGATTCTGATGCACAGTAGATTGGTGTGAATATAGATAACACAGCCACCAGCTCTTTTCCCAGTGCGGTCATGCCTCTGGAGAGTATACATTGGGATGAAGAGAGCTGCATCAGGCATTCGGGCAGTGAGCCATGTATCTGAGAGTGTTGTCACATCGGGTTGGACTTGGATCACCCATGCCTCAAGCTGAGTTAGCTTGGCAAGAAGACTACCAATGTTCATGGCCACTAGCTTTAGGTGACCTGTCCGGGTTTGGGCCTGGCAGTTGTTCAAAGGGCCAAGGTTGGGGTATATGTTCCCAAAGATGAGAAGCAAGGTTAGGACCAGTTTTCTGAAAATCCTGGGAAATTGGTGTGACCCACTTCCCTGAGACGTGTGCTGTTGGCGATTCCCGTGGTGTTTCAGCCCACTCTGGTAGGATAGACACATGGCAAGACACAGGCCAAGGATATGAGACAGCTTAGTCAAGTTAGGGGTCCAGGAGTGGGGTTGACCACTGTGGGAGATGAGAGGTATGTCACTCCTAGTCTCCCATTGTCCTGGTCTGGTACAACACAGGTTGTAATGAATGGAGTGGTTCTTTGGTGACCATTTGGATAACAGGCACAGAGTTAGGGTGATCACAAGAGCCAGAATTAGGTCTGCTGCATTCCTTGAAAGTCCTGGTTGATTTGCCATTGTAGGATGGTGACAGGACTGGTCTGAGTACCCACTGGGAAATTACAGGGGCTGAGCAGTATTTATGTGATGAGTTAGAGCTGTTGATACTTGACACCTTCAAGGGCCTGTGCGCAATTCCTTCTAGCTATATTTTATGATCTGCTACCACAAAGAATGATAAGCTGGTCCTGGCTCACATAAACTCATTGAGATAAACAGAGTAAGGTTATTTAATACTTTTCATGATAAAAAATTAGAGCTTTGGAGTCACGTGATGACTTATTGCTGGTGAGATTAAAGCTCTCCTACTCTGACCTTTCTGTCAATTTTATAAATCTTTTTTTGGAGATTACTTGGTTTTCTGTCACGTAGTGTTTCATTTTTTTTTCTGCTAATGGCAGTGTTAATTTTGGCATTTTGCATGGATGCGGAGATGAAGAACCCATTACCCTGATATATACCACCACCAAATCCAGACCGTGATCAGAGATCTAAGAAGACTAAGCAGACCAAAGCGCCACAGAGCCTGCCTCTTCAACAAGCTGAAGTTTTAACAGTTGATCACTTTCTGCAGGAATTCGGCCCTCTTAAAGATATAATTACCACTCTTACTAGTGACATTAAAGGGGGGGTCACTTTATACATACGGGAGAACATTAGGGCAATGGAAGGACATGTAGAGGATGGGGAGACAGAACTTCTGTGGGTTACACTGGACAAAAGGACGGGGGAATCCCTAAGACTAGAGGTACTGTACAGGTCTCCTACGCAGGGGGAGGAAGGGGATAGGCAGCTGGTACAGGCAGTTACAGAGATGGCCCGCAGGGGGAGCTCCTGATAGTGGGGACCTCAACTTCCAGATGTAGATTGGGAGATCCCAACTGCAGCCTCAGTTAGGAGCACAGTGATCCTAGAAGTGCTGCAGAGTGTATTCATGCAGCAGTTGGTCAGGGAACCCACAAGGGGGAACAACCTGCTGGATGTAGTCTTCACAAATGGAGAGAGCGTGGAAGAGGTGGTGGTGGGCAAAGGGCTAGGTACTAGTGATCACAGAACCATAAGGTTTACGGTTCGGAAAGGGAGGAGGTAAAATGGACCAACACGCAGGTCTTGAACTTCAGATGGATGGACTGCAGCAGGAAGAGGAGGATAGTTAGGGAGGAGCTGGCAGAAACTGAGGAGTTGGAGAATGTGGAAGAGTTATGGGAAGCCACCAAAGGAGAGGTACTAAAAGCCATGGAAATTTGCATAAGGAAGGTGAGGAAGAAGAAGAAACGGAGAAGGCCGCTCTGGTTTACAAGGGAGGTGGTGAAAGGAAATGGGCTTTCAGGAAATATAAAAAGACACAATGGGAGGAGGACAAGGAGGCTTATAGAGAAAAAGGGAAGTTAGCAGGGCAGAAGATAAGGAGGGCAAAAGCTGACATGGAGGAGAAGATAGCAAAGCGGGCAAAAAGGGGGGGACAACATTTTTTTTCGATATGTGTTGGAAAAATGGAAGGCAAGGCAGGGGATAGTAAGACTGAGAGGGGAGGAAGGGGTGCAACTGGAGGGGGAACTTGAGAAGACCGAATTATTTTGCTCAGTCTTCATGGGAGACTAAGTTGAGGAAGGGGACATAATAGTAGATTCTAGCCAATTCAGCATAGGCAGGGTTAAGAAGGAGCTAGCTAGGTTAGGCGTGGACAAGGCAATGAAGCTAGATGGCTTGCACCCAAGGGTACTTAAGGAACTGAGGAAAGAGCTGGCAGCCCCACTTATTTTTTTTTCCCCCGTAGGTAGTTTAGGTATTGTTTTTCCATTTTTTTCTCCTCGATCCCAACCCCCGCCTTGGACCTTCACATGCATGTGGAGGCATGCACATGCTGCGTCTCAAGGTGCCATCCCTTTCTGTTGCCCCGCCACCTACACTAACCACCGGACCTCCACCCGGTGGCAGCGGGACTATGGGGGGGTGGCAACCACCCCCAGGAGAGGAGAGCTGTCTTCCAGCTGCTCAGTCCTGCTCTGACCCTCCCCCCATGCCAGGACCCTGATAACTCGAGTCTGTTCCCAAACCCGGGTCAACAGTGTAGCACGAGGTAAGGCATTCAGTGCCTCAGCGTCACCGGGCCAGCCCTGGCAGCCCCACTTATGAGACTTTTTAACTTATCACTAGACTGGGTGCTGGAGGACTGGAGGAGGGCAAATGTGATACTGTTGCACAAGGGGGGGAAGTAGGGAGGTTGCAGAAAATTACCGCCCAGTCAGCCTCTCCTAGGTGGTGGGGAAGGTGATGGAGGCATTAATAAAGGAAAGGATGGTGGAATACCTGGTGAGAAGCAATCTGCAAGATAAACGCCAACAGGGATTCACAAATGGGAGGTCATGCCAGACCAACCTGATTGAATTCTTTGATTGGCTGATGCAGGTGATTGATCAGGGAGGGGCGGAAGACATGGCCTATCTGGATTTCAGTAAGGCCTTCGACACCGTCCCTCACAGAAGGCTAGTAAGTAAGCGGGATAGCTTAGGGGTGGGTAGAAAAATAAGTAGATGGGTGGAAAGCTGGCTAGAGGGTAGAAGTCAGACAGTGGTAGTGAATGGGGTGCATGCCAGAGAGAGGGGGGTTACAAGTGGGATGCCACAAGGGTCAGTATTCGGGCCCCTCCTTTTCAATATTTACATCAGTAACTTAGACTTAGCAGACAGTCTGGAAGGTAGGCTGTGCCTGTTTGTGGATGATACAAAAATATGTAATAGGGTGGACACCCCAGTGAGGGTGGAGGCCATGAGGTAAGACCTAAAGAGACTGGAGGGGTGGTTGGAGACTTAGCAGCTAAAGTTCAATACCAAAAAGTGTGCGGTGATGCATTTGGGATGTAAAAATCCACTAGCAGTATACACTCTAGGTGGGGAGGAAATCAAGAAAATGGAGCAGGAGAGGGATCTGGGGATCATAATGTCCAGCAATGTCAAGGTAGGGAATCAATACAGCAAGACAGTGGGAAAGGCAAACGGAATGCTGACATGCATAGGGAGGGGCATCATTAGCAGAAGTGGGGGTACTGATGCCTCTCTACAAAGTCATAGTGAGACCACACTTTGAGTACGGGGTACAGTTCTGGAGACTGCACCTACACAAGGACATAGAGGGCATGGAGAAAGTTCAGAGAAGAGTGACAAAAGTGGGTAGGGTATGTAGGGGAAACCATACAAGCTGAGGTATAAGGAACTGGATCTGTACATACTGGAGACCAGGAGGGAGAGGAGGGACATGATTGAAACTTTTAAACACATAAAAGGTATTAATAAGGTTAAGGAAGGGAGCTTACTTAAAAGGAAGGAGGGGGCTAAAACAAGAGGGCGTAGCCTAAGGTTAGAGGGGGGGAAGATACAAAGGGAATGTGATGGGATATTTCTTCACGGAGAGGGTGGTGGAGGTTATGTATAAGGGGAGAAAAGGGCAGATTCAATGGACCAATGGGTTCGTTTCTGCCAACGTGATTCTACAATTCTATGATATTCATATTGCTACTGAGGAGTAGGGAATATGGAATCCCGGGTAAGTTCAGTGAAAGATTGTCAGAATCAGGTTCAGTCTGAAATGTTTGCTTTAAGGCAAAAAAATACCCAGCTGGAAGCTTGGTTAGACAATTTAGAGGGAAGGAGTCAGAGAAACAATATTGTGGTCACTGGGCTACCAGAAAGTGTGGAGGGCACAAAAGCAATTGTATTTTCACAAAAGTTATGTGAGAAAGTGGCTGGCTTTATTACCTATGCCTTCTGTGGACATGAAACCTCACCCATTTATCTTTAGATTCCTTAACTTCCTAGATAAGCAATACTTGTTGGCTAAAGTAAGGGTCCTTCAGGAAATCCCCTGGGAAGAAATGTGTATTTGAATTTTCCAAGATCTCCTTTAATCTGCTAGAGAATGGTGCCAGACGTGCCATCCTTTAACCACGAAAGTAATTGCTGCTCAAATATGATTTTAAATATTACATCCAGCCAGACTGCAGCTTGTATGCTGTGGTGTTACTGAAACATCTGAATCTCCACATCAAGCAAAGAAGTATCTACCATTGCTTTATCCTACTTTGTTTAAACCAGCATGATCCAATCCTAAAATCTGGTGTAAATAGACAGTTTGGCTAGTTATTCTATGATGCTGGACTGAATTGTTTTAAAGCAGCAGTGCAATGAAAAAAGTTTTTCTAAAAAGCTAATTTTCTGCTATGATTATGAAAAATATTGGCAGAACTGTTGCTTTGGATTTTCTGGATGTTTCCTATGCGGTGTATGGTACATTTGCATTTTTGTCTGGATTCATACCCTCCTCAGGTCCTCAATGTTATTTCAATGTAAAAATGAGGCAGCTATCTTCTCTTCTACATATCACATATCTGGACTGTGTAGTACGGTACAGGCTGCACGCCCATTGGCTCACGCTGTGGACCAATGGGAGTACAGCCCTATCATATGGAGTCAGTCGGCAGGCAGCGAGGCGGCAAGCGGGTGGGGAACTGCCACCCGACGCTGACCGGGGGGGAGTGGGGCGGTGGGGCTCAGTGGGCAGGTGGTGAGGGGGGTACCGCTGGACCACCAGGGTTGGATTGGTTTGTCATAAGATATTACTGATGCCCACGATCGGGCTGCGAGCAGTCCACAGGACCACCAGGTATATAGGACTATTCTTTCAAACATATGCTCGCGAATGGGCTGCGAGTGCTCCACTGGACCACCAGGGATATAGGACTATTCTTTCAAACATATGCCCATGAGCAGGCTGCGAGCGGTCCACTAGACCACCAGAGATATAGGACTATTATTTTCTACATACACCTGCGATCGGACATGTGGGGGGCCCCACCATGAAGGTGCCGCCAGAGCTTGGGTGGCCACCCACAGGTGGCAGCTGCCGTGTTGTGCCTTGCAATATGGCAGCTCACTGTAGGTAGCCAGCTATTCTCTTTTTAGTTCACCTGTGTGAGCGCAGGTAGGGGTTCTTGGCGATGCATGGGCTCAGCACATCCCGGGCTGAATATCGGGATGTGCGGGTATGCATGGGCATGCCCCCCACCTGCGTGCATACATTACTGATGTGCTTGGCGGCATGAGTTTGTGCTCAGGCTCAATCCCCTTGCATGTCAGCTACGGGCACATCAGTGGGTTGCGCATGGCACAGTGTTGCGCCATGCGTAACCCTTCTGAATATCCCGCCCCTTATCTTTGTTGCTAGTGATGATTTTAAGTAATTTGTGTACTGCAGCTCATTCCACCTTTGAACTCTGAGACACCTTTTTATTTACTTACATAGGATTGTCTTCATCGTGGTAATATTTTCACAATTCTTAGGTTGCAATTGATCTCTTATTATGCTGCTGGATTTTAGCTTGTTCTGCTGTTCAGTTCTATATTTTGTTCTTAGCATGTCCCATAAGCAGTTTAAAAGCAATCTTGCATTTTTAAATCATAGTAAAATCCTGTTTAGCATGAAGACGCATGCAGTTGTCATAATTTTTTGAGGGCGTTTATACCCTGGGCTTTGAAGGAATAACTGTTATATTTTCTTTTATTGAAGTTGATAGTATGGTGCCCCTTTCCTTCCCCATGTTATGGGCATTTTTTTATTTAGATCTCGGATTACAAATACCTTTGAGCTTAGAGCTCTTTTACAAAGGTTCCACGTCAGCAGCATAATACAACAGGTTAACAGAACAAAAAGTATGGCAAAACAGTATACCTAGAGAAAGGAGATCAACAGGTTTACAGACTAAATGGTATGGTAAAATAATTGTAAATAAGAAAAGAAAGCAATAGTTGATATTCACAGTGTATTAAAGAATAGAAACGAGTAACGCTAAGCAGTTTCGTGTACATGAATGCATACAGTAAATTGAAAATCAGCCAAAATGAGCTTTGTCAGTTACTGATAAAATCATAAGGTAAGTTGAAATCAGCCAACAGGCCTTGTCCAGACAGATGAGGGGGGAGCATTAGCTAGAGGGGAGGAAAGGTGAAGTGGGTAGGGTAGCAGGGGGGAAGGGATGTCAGAGATGGTGCTAAGGAGATTTAACAGTAATTAAGCGCTAGGATTTTAGATTGCCAAAAAGGGTTTAGCAGAAACAGTCACAGGAGTGAGTGGCACAGAGTAGTCACTGTAGCTTGTATTTGAAAGGGCCCAATTTGGATTCGGAGATGTCACAGTTGAGGGCATTCATCCAAAGAGGGGCTCTGTAGGTGAATAATCATTGTCCCTGGGAGGTACGGCAATGAAGGACCACAAACAGTTGGTATTCAGAGCCACAGGTATGGAAGGTATTAAGAGAGGGGCTGAGAAGACTTTAAATTCCAGGTGGTAGGAGGCCTAGGGTTATTTTCTTGGCCATCAGACATGTTTGATATTTGATGCGATCTTTGAGCTAAAGCCAACCAGTTTGGGCATAGAGGTCACAAGAGTGGGTGAGATGGTGGGATCCTGAGATGAGGTGACATGCCTTGTCTAGAGCAGTGGAAATGCGCCCGGAGGGTAGTTTCAGTGGCAGATCCATAGATTATCAATCCATAGTCAATAATGGTGGTAGAAGACTTGGTTTGCTGGCCAAGGCACCTAGCTTCACCTGAGCTCTTTCCTTCCAAGACTGCTTGAAAGGCAGAGTAGAGAACCTTACCAGAGCAAGGGAAAAGGATTAAGACTTCTTTTGGCTAAGCAGATTTACTGTGTGGTGTTGTTTTTATTTTTTACTCACAGGGATTGCTACTGTTTGTTGTTAACATTTCATTGCTTTATTTTTCCTCTGTAGCAAAGTATTTCTTACATCGTATATCTTCTCTGAAATTATTACAGGTGGTGCTTTACAGGTTTTACAGTTTTATCTAACATTAGGATAAGCTTTCAGGGTTACTGCATTTGTTGTTGACTGATTGTTTCTGCTCTTACCTCCTTGTTCTTTCGTCCATGGTTCTTCTTTTTCGGCAGGGGAAGGGCCCAGCCACCCACCCCCATCCCCAACCACCCCACACTACACTCCTTTTATAGGGCACCACAGTTGTGACATTTTCTGTGGCAGAGCAGGAAGGGGCGGATCAGTGGGGCATCCACAAGGTGAGCTCATTTACAGGGGCACTAGTTTAAGTTAACTTGTTATAACAAGTTAAACAAAAACAAAACACAATCAAACCATTACTTGCATTTTTCTCCTTCTAATTACTCTGACTAGGTTATAAACCCAGCAGCTAATCTGGAATGGATATCATTAACTGCAGGTACTGTGGAACAATTTTCAGAAGGACAGTCTTACAGGATTTAGGACACTGTCCTACATGCTGGGCCATTGGAGATCTTAGGGCTCAGCTCCGGGCAGCATGGGCAGAGATTGCACACCTCAAATTTCATATTCAAGAGGAAATACATTATAAGAACCACCCGCCATTTCCCCAGCATCCAACAGAAAAACCTCGACCGCAGAGGGTAGTTGGACCAGGAGGTTGGCAGGTGGTTAGGAGGGGCAAATCGGGTGCCCCATCACTCTCTGCTCTCCAACATATTACCTCCAAAAACCATATAAACACTACAAACAGGTATCTGCCTCTGTCTCTGAAATAAAGCAAAGAGGCAGAAGATACTGCAGAGCAGGACACTGCGGCACAGGAGCTAGCACAACAAAACTCACCCAAATCAGGAACCAAAACAAAAAAAGCAAAAAGGGAATCCAAAAATCTTCTGATCATAGGAGACTCCATGGTTCAGGGAGTTGATACCCATCTCCAGCCAGGGGTAATGGTCAGATGTCTCCCAGGTACATCAGCATGGAGAGACACTGACCGCATTGATAAAACTGTTCACAAAGCAGGAGAAAACATTGATGTCCTAGTACACATAGGGACTAATGATCTCGCCAGCCGGTCAGTTGTGGAGACCAAGGAACACCTGACCAGGTTGGGTGACAAACTATTATCCATTTCGTCTGGCATCTCCTTCTCTGAGATCCTGCCAGTCTGGGAGAGGGGGGCAGATGGAGGGAAGGTCAGAGAAGAGGAGATAGGGGAGCTAAACACGTGGCTCAAGGGCTGGTGCCAGGAAAAAGGACACATATTTGTGGGGAACTGGCAACAGTTCTGGGAGCGGGAGTTCTTTAGATTTGATGGACTGCATCTGACTAAGGAGGGAGTCAGTGCATTGGGGCAGAAGTTTGATGTCTTTGCAGAATATTTAAACTAGCAAATGGGGAGAGGGGTGCAGCATCCCATATGTCGAATGGGAAGAACACCCCTCCCCCCTCAGCTAGTGGTCAAACAGGGATTCAGCATGTTTGCAGTTCATTTGCAACACCAGGTAAGAAAAAAGGTTTGTCTCCCCATACAATGCACAGGAGTAATGCCAAACCTCACCCAACAACTAACACACCGAAATCTGGCCAATGGAAAATCATGTACACAATGCTCACAGCCTGGGAAATAAGATCCCAGACCTGCAGGCAATAATGTCAGAGGCTAAACTGGACATAGTAGCACTAGTGAGACGTGGTTTACCAGTAACCACACTTGGGAGACTTCAGTACCTGGCTATGTATTGTTCAGAAGAGACCAAAGTGCAAAAGTGGGGGGAGGAGGCCCTGTATGTCAATGAAAATATCAAAGCTACAGAAATTCAGAATACACATAAGGAGCCAGAAGAACTGTGGGTCACCTGGAACAGGAAATGGACAGCCATAAGAACTGGGGTTGTCTACAGGCCCCCAGACCAGGGGTATGACATAGACACATTACTGTTAGAAGATATACAAAACATGACAGCTAAAGGGGAGGTTCTGATAATGGGAAACTTCAACATGCCGGATACAGGTTGGTCAAAACCAGCAGGAACATCTGCCAGAACTAGACACACAGTGGATTCCCTATAGGGGGAGGGCCTCAAACAACTGGTACAACAACCCATAAGAGACAGAGCTATCCTAGATCTAGTACTGACTAACAGGGAAGGGATCACAGATCTCCAGGTAAAAGGTCACCTGGGGGCCAGTGACCATCACATGGTATGGTTCAATTTGGCTACTACATCTAAATCATCCCATTCCAAGGCAAAATATGGGACTTCAGAGGAGCTTACTTTGATAAGATGGCCAACAGAGTTAAGCTAGCCCTGGCAAAAGAAACACAGGTGAGGGGGTACAGGCAAAGTGGGCAAGCATTAAGGATGCAATACTTCAAGCAACATCCCATTGTGTTAGACAGAAAAGGAAGTGCAAAGAAGAAAGAAACCACTTTGGTTCTCAAACAGTAGCAGAAAAGGTCAGAGCCAAATGGCTGGCCTTCAGGAAATATAAGGAACACAGTGGGATGAAGATAAGGAGGCTACTCAAACTGCCCTAAGGGAAGCAGGAAGGCAGTAAGGCAGGCAAAGTCCCAAACTGAGGAAACACTAGCACGAACAGTAAAAGAAGGTGACAAGACTTTCTATAGATACATTAGTGAAAGGAGAAAGTCCAGAGGGGTATATGTTTAATGGAGAAAAGGGAGCATGTGAGGAGGAGGACCATGTAAAAGATCTGTCCTAAATATTACTTTTTGTTCAGTATTTACTGAACAGAAGGTAGGGCAGGGGCCACAGTTCAGCACCATGGACACGGGGAGGTGAGCACTCCCTTCACAAAAGAAAGGGTCCTACAAGAGCTACAAGCTCAGGGTGGACAAGGCAATGGGACCTGATGGCATACATCCCAGGGTACTTAAGGAGCTAAAGGTGGAACTAGCAGAGCCATTAGCAGAACTGTTTAGTGAGTCTCTGAGCACAGGAGAGGTCCCAGAAGACTGGAGAAGGGCTCATGTGATCCTGCTCCACAAGAGTGGTAGCAGGGAGGAGGCAGGGAACTACAGACCAGTCAGTCTTACCTCAGTAGTGGGCAAGATTATGGAGGCACCTTAAGGAAAGGATAGTGCAACACCTGGAATCCATAGGGGCACAGGATCCAAGACAGCATGGGTTTACAAAAGGAAGGTCCTGTCAAACTAATCTCATAGATTTCTTTGACTGGGTAACCAGAGTGGTGGACCAAGGGGAGCAGTTGATGTCGCCTACCTTGACTTCAGCAAAGCTTTTGACACTGTTCCACATAGAAGATTGATAAATAAGCTGAGTAGGCTTGGGGTGGGTCAGAAGTTGGTCAACTGGGTGGCAAACTGGTTGACGGGCAGAAAACAGAGAGTGGTGGTAAATGGTATACAGTCAGAAGAGATGCAAGTCACAAGTAGGGTACCTCAGGGATCAGTTCTGGGGCCAGTCCTCTTCAACATCTTCATTAGTGACCTTGCAGATGGACTAGAGGGTAAGGCTTGTCTGTTTGCAAATGACACCAAGATCTGCAACAGAGTAGATGATCCAGATAGGGTGGGCAGAATGAGAAGAGATCTGGATAAACTAGCAAAATGGTCAGAAGAGTGGCAACTGGGATTTAATGCAAAGAAGTGCAAGATCATGCACATAGGGAAGAGAAACCGTGAACCCACCTAGAGGCTGGGAGGGGAGTTGCTAGCAGTCGCAAAGGAAGAAAGAGACTTGGGCATCATCATCACTGATGACCTGAAATCATCCAAGCAGACCTCTAAAGCAGTAGGTAATGCTAGGGGGTTGTTAGGGTGTATTAGTAGGGGTCTCACAAGTCATAAGAGGGAGGTAATAATCCCTCTTTACAAGACACTGGTTAGGCCCCATCTGGAGTACTGCGTGCAGTATTGGAGGCCACACCTTCACAAGGACATTAACCAAACTGGAGGCAGTCCAGAGAAGGGCAACCAAAATGGTGCAGGGACTGCATCAGAAGACATATGAGGACAGATTAACAGAGCTCAATATGTATACCCTTGAGCAAAGGAGGGAGAGAGGTGATATGATCAAGGCATTCAAACACCTTAAGGGCATTAACAAGGTGAAAGAGTCTAACATGTTTAGATATAAGAAAATTAGCAGGACAAGAGGACACAGCATGAGATTAGAGGGGAGCCGATAAGGGGGAATGTGGAGAAATTCTTTCACAGAAAGGGTAGTGGATGCATGGAATGGCCCACCAAGAAGTGGTGGCTATGAATACAGTGCAGGGCTTCAAACAGGCATGGGATAGGCATAAGGGAGCAATACAAATGAGTATGACTAGATAGGCCACTGACAGAGCAAAGGCCAATGGCACATTTATAAGGTAGAAAAAGAAATGCGCAGACTGGATGGGCCTTGCGGTCCTTATCTGCCGTCAAGTTCTATGTTTCTATGTAACACAGCTCTGTATGGCCAACTTTAAGGTTTCTGGTGTAAGGGAGTTCCTGTGTCTGTAGAGGAGGCCGATGCGAGTATTGACTGCTTTGGCAATGTTGTCAATATGCACCCCATAGGATAAGTTGTTGTCGATGGTGACGCCAAGATACTTAACATTTTGTACCTGCTCAAGAGCGGTCCCAAGATGGTTAGAGATAGTCAGGGGATGATGCCTGTGTTTATTGTGGGAGCTGTTGAAGAGCATGAGCTTTCATAATTTTAATGGAAGATTTATAGTGTTTTTATTTCTTAAGGTTTGCCATAGCAACTCACTTTTAGTTTGAAAGGTTTTAAGATGGAATGGGAAGGAGGGTGGGGATGGTTAGGTGTTAAAGAATTACGTTATATATTGTTTTGTGATTTAAAGGTTGAATGTTCTTTTTATTATTATGAGTGGGATGGATGTTAGAGTTTTTATATTTTTAGTAGTCTCCAGTGTTTAAGGGGAATAAGGACTACCAATATAAATACAGCTATCTTATGGGCAAAAGGTTCATTGTAGGTGATCTTGGGATTGGTAAGACTTTCTTGTCTGTGACCCTAATAGGTGTGGTGATAACCTGAATACTCTTTTAATATTGTGTGCTCAGGCAGGCTCTGTGTCACCGAGCAAAGGTGTTCATGCGGCACTCTGGCGATCACGTGGGTTCGCACCTCAAGCCCAGGCGTCAGGAGCGGAGGTCTGGTGGAAGGAAGTTTAGAGTGTCCTTTGGACACTTCTCTCCCAGGAGATGGGTGGGTGGGGCTTCAACACCTGGAGGTGACTTGAGGTGACATTCTTGGTGATGTGGTACCTCTACATACTGCCGAATGCCCTCGCCCCCAGGTTGCCACCATGGCCGGCCCATTGTGG
Source organism: Neoceratodus forsteri (assembly GCA_016271365.2). Lineage (NCBI taxonomy): Eukaryota > Metazoa > Chordata > Ceratodontiformes > Ceratodontidae > Neoceratodus > Neoceratodus forsteri. The sequence goes on along the minus strand of CM028131.1, from coordinate 394,128,783 downwards.
TAGGAGGGTAGGTGGATGGGTCAGGCAGAAAAGTGTAAAATCTGCCCCAGTTTACCAGATGATGGCCACCCAGTCCTCATCACCACGGTAGTTCAGAAGTGTCCGAGCTGACTCTGCCATGCCCGGGATACGTGTCTGTGCCTGTGATTATCTTCCACCATCTGCCCCACAGGGGAGGCCCTCCCAATGAAGGGTTATGTTTGGGTTACCCAGTGGGGGTCATAGCAGAAAGGGTCAGCTGATGGCAATGGTGGTCCTTGATGGCCTGAAGCAGTGGCCAACCAGGAGGCTTAGGAGGAGCACAAAAGAAAATATTGTGTGCTCTACAGTTGTATTAAATTACTGTATTTTCATAGCTAAGTTTATGCAAGTAGTTAATTTGATAATTCACTTTAGGGTTATATGCTGTTTCTTTAAGAAGGGATATGTTCATTTTACTGGTTGCTTTAGATATCAAGCTTCTTTGTATGTTATCAGGGTTATTGCTTGGGTTTTCTATCTATGGTTTAGTCAATCTTTGACCTTTAGCTGGTAAACGGTTTTGATTTAAGGCAATTTTAAAAGTTGTATAAGATTTAGATTGGGGGGTTATTCAGGTAAGGGGGATTAACCCACAACAGGGCATAGGTTTACTGAGCATTAATCCATACGCGGGGGCACGAGGCCACAGGCTGAGTGACTTCAACCACCCAGGTGTGGATTAATGCTCAGTAAACCCATGCCCTGGAGCGAGTTAATCCTCTCATAACATGGGCAATGTCATGTTAGAGATTTATCTAAAGGAATATTAAAATAAATCTCTGTGAACATGCTTTTGAAATAAAATAGCCCTTCCGCCTAATGGGTTTGTCTTTCTGAGAATGCAGTAGTTGTAGTTCTTCACTACAGTAGTAGCCTCAGACATGGTCAGATATTTCCAGATATTTCACAAAATTTCTAAAGAGATTCTTTCTGCTGCCCCTATTGTGGAAATGCAGAAAGCAGGAGATTTCTTTAGAAATATTACTGAAATTTCAGGAAATATCTGACCATATCTTTGGCTGTGACTTTAGGTGGATTTGTCCTAATGAGGATGCCATAGTTGTAGTTTCTTACATGTTTCTCTGGTGGAGTGATCTGAAAAAGTATAGGGTATAGGGTAGATAATAAGCAAAGACCTGAGAAAACATAAGCAGTGGTCAAAGGTATGGAAGCTGGGTTTCAGTGCAAAAAAGTGCAAAATCATGTATCTAGGGCACAGAAACCAGAAGCAGTGTATAAAATGGGGGGAGAGGTATTGTTGGTCACAAACCAGGGAAGGAACTTTAGGGTTATCAAATCTGATGAGTCCAATGTAGCAGGGCAGGGCAATAAAGCAGTAGCCAGGGCCAGTGGAATGCTTGGGTGCATAGAGAGGGGAATCACCAGCAGAAAGAGAGAGGCAGTGTTACCACTGTGTTGATCGTTGGTGAGACCCCACCTGGATTACTGTATTCAGTTCTGGAGACCACATCTCAGAAATGACCTCAACAGGGTAGAGACTGTACAGAGGACAACTAAAATAAGGCATGGGTTGCATCATAAGCCGTATGAGGAGAGACTGAGTGATCTCAATATGTACACCCTGGGAGAAAGGCGGAGGGCACATGATAGAGACCTATAAGTACCTCACTGAGGTGAGTAAGGTACAGGAGGGGAGTATTTTTCAGAAGAGAAGGTGCACAAGGACAAGAGGGCATGCAATGAAGCTGGAATGGGAGAAATTTAGGAGGGATGTGAGGAAGTACATCTTCACAGAAAGAATGGTGGAATTTAGGAGGGAAGTGAGGAAGTATTTCTTCACTGAAAGAATGGTGCACACCTGGAACAGTCTTCCAGCAAAAGTGGTGGTGGTGGTGAAAACAGTCATGGGCTTCAAGCATGCATGAGTAGGCACAAAGGAATCTTGGTAGAAAAGCAGGGGGGAGTAGCAGGAGATCAGGTAGAGTCTGCGGTTACAGTATTGGCTGGGACAAACTGGGCAGATTGGGTGAGCCAAGCAGTCCTTATCTGCCAATAAATTCTGTTTCTGTGCAGCTTATTACTGAGCCTACTCAACTCAATCCTCACTCGTCTAACCACTCTCTGCTGGACTGGGTCCTTTCTTTCCACCCTCATCGAAACAGTGCTGCTGGTATTTTACCTAATGCCTTCAGTGGCCACTGTATAACATGCTGCATCAGGAAAGTTCATCTTCCTGCTGCTCCTAAATTTGTGTGGTCCAGGTCTCTTCGCTCTTTAAACACTGACACCCAGTTATGAGATTTCACAGCTACTGATTGGGCCACTATCCTAACAGCTGTTGATATCAATATGGCCCCATTTCTCTTCCATTCTAAATTTCTCCAAGTGTGGGACAAGCATGCCCCTTTATGAAAGTCTTGTGTAAAGCGATACCACAATCCTTGAACCACAGCAGACCTCACTGATCTTTGTACATCTCATGATAATGCCTAAGTCCATTTCAAATTTTTACACTCCCCTTCTGACCTCCTCACCTACAGAAGACTCAGGAATTCATTCACAAAGACTATAAAAGAAGCCAAATCAAACTATTTTGACTCCAGCCTCTAAAGTACCCTTAAATTCCCTACTAAATTCAGTAAGGTGATTCACTCCCTTTTCAGACCTCATCAGTCTTCTTATCTTGTTCTACTCTAGAATAGTTCATCTATTGCTGCTCCTTCCCTGGCTGCCTCTCACTTTAACTTTTCTTCACCACCTGTGCCCTTCCTCCTCTGTTGCAACTGTTGACTTCCTGCTCCACACCTCAGTCCTCCCCTCTGAAACCTCTTCCAACTGTCTTTTCTGCTCTCCTTTTACTCTGCTAGGTACCACTAATGCTCTTTCCTCCCTTAATCTCTCCAAAGGATCTAACCCAGATGGGATTGACCCTAAACTACTCCACCACTCTGTCCCTGCTATTGCTGTACCCCTTACTTATCTATTTAATCTCTCCTTCTCTCCCCTGCACTGTCCCTCAGTCCTGGAAATTTGCCAAGGTACTCCTGTTTCACAAAAGCGGTAACCCTACCTCCCCTGGCAACTATTATCCTATCTCCCTTCTCCCTACACTTTAATTAGTCGCAAGAAAAAATAGCTTATTCTCAGCTTTCTGAGTTCCTCACTCCATTAATTTCCTGTCTTCCTTTCAGTCTGGCTTCAAAAAAGGACCACTCCACTGTATCCTCCATAATGCATGCTACTGATGCCATCCTCACTGGGATGGATCAGGGACACATTATTGTTGCTATCTTCAGTGACCTTGTGAAGGCCTTTGATTCAGTAGCTTGCCCTCTCCTTCTGGAGAAGTTGAGATCCTCAGGTCATTCTGTGCCAGCAGTTGACTGGTTCAGATCCTACCTCTCAAGTCATCTCTAGTCAGTGTAGGTCAGTAATGCCTTGTCCCTTTCCCCTCCCCATCCTTCAGGCTCTTTTATTATTTTTAAATAAATGTGACTTTTTTAACTTGAACTGAAAAGAAGCTCTAGTCACAGTCTGTCTATAACAATGCATCTGGTAGTGGAGTAAATAAGTGTCTTTCCTACCCAAGTGGCTCCCCTACCCTTACTCCTCCCACCATCTCTGAGTTGGTTATCACCATTTAATTATTTTTAGGGTGTTGGGTTTGGGGTGGTTGTTTCTGGCTTTTAGGTCCATGAATATGTGCTAGGAGTGGGGTAGGACAGTCATTAGGTACAACCCTATTCAGCTGAGGCAGTTATGCCCTTTTGCAGGGCATTTTCCAAGCTGAACCCCATGGTATAGCAGCAATGCAAAGCTTTTGGCACCCTCAGTTCAAGAAGCTTTCTGGTGAGAGCTGGTTCTCATAATGTTAGGATGAATGGGCTAGAAAGCATGCATTTAAGCACGTGGGCATTGCAGGGCTCTTTCCTGCTTTACTCTCATCCCTAGACTCAACTTTATTGACAGAAAGGTACAGTTAAGCAAAGAGGCATGACTGTGGATAGATTCACAGTCTGTTAATCACCCTTAGGGGTGTAATGTGGCATGAGGTGCAGCTGAGTACCTTATTGCCCCTAGAGTGTGACTGTGAATCTAACTCCTGGGAGTGCATTACTGCTTTATAAACTCTATTCCAAAAGAAAGTATTGAAAGTGTATCTTTTTAATGTTGTCCTCATTAAGAGGGAAATTTTTAATAAAATAGTCCATCCACAAACAGTTTCAGAATGCTGGTTCTGAATCAGAATCCACTATAGTGCATGGTGGAATGCTGTTGAGCATAGATTTCCATGTTCTGTAAAAAAGTTGTTCTGCTGCAGTAGTGACACCCGTACTGCAGACCGATTTTTCATTCTGCTGCAGTACTGACATCAGGTGACAATGCTACTGTGCTGTTTCTCAATCGCGCAAATAGTGAAGTGATGAGGGAACAAATAGACAGAGGGCGATTCAACCGGACACCAGAAAAAAGGCAAGATCAACCAGATATTTAAAAGTACTTACAACTCCTGTCCTCTTAATGAATATCCTCTCGCTAAGCGAGAGGAACAGCCGCCATATTTTTCCACTCCCAACCCCACCCAAACCCGAAATCAACCAATGGAAATATGCAATAGGGACGCCAGGTCCCCAACAACCACACAACGTGACATAGCAACCAGGGTTCACTCTCGGCCAAAAACAATAATTTTCTATTTTAAAAAATCAAACTTAAAAGTGATTAGACTATACAATATTTGTTTTTGGAGACACCATACGCTATACAGAACAGTGTATGAGTTACTATGCACAACAAGGCTATTCTCAACTTCGTGGCCACTTTGCCGACCTAGAGACCTATTCGCTCTCAAGGTTATCTGGTTAGAACAGTAACCACTCAGTTGAGAATATCCTTGTTGTGCACAGTGACTCATACACTATCCTACACTATCCTATATATCCCAGTCATTCAGCAGTGCTAGAGGATGGAATGCAGGTAGGAAGAATTCATGCACCATGATGGTTGGGCTATACATGACATTATAGATCGAGGAGTCACTCTAGACCAATCGGAGCACTCCTTTTCCCTACACACGAGACACTCCTATTCTGTGAAGAGCATCTCATGTGCAGTTGCCCTGGAAACGGGCACGTTCCGGGAACAGTCTTTTTAAAAAAAATATATTACTGAGCGCGCTCAATCAGTAATATATGAATACGTCCTCCATCACCACTCATTCCTGTATCAGAGTGGTTTCAGTTGCCTTCAGCTTGAGTCAGAACAGCTCAGCTTTGCTTCACTGTTCTCGCTCTAGCCGAACGTGCATGAAACCACTCTTGTATAGCAATGAGTGGCTGTGGGGGACATACTGTATTAACAGATAGTGTAACAGAGATTAGCGTAAGAGTTTCAGAATGCTGACAGCTAATCAGATTGTAGCATTTCTGAGACCCTTTTTATGATATACATTTTGCTTCGGGGGAAGAGAGAGAAAGATTGATTTTTTTTTGTCCTCTGGGACTCCTGGAACATATGCAGCAAGCCAGTTATTATAGATGTAAATGACTGTGCCCAGAGCAATATAATAGCAAAAAGGTTTAAAGCAGCACCAGTTCTTCATCTTAAAGGAGATGTCAATGGGTGCTGGAGTGCAATAATATTTATTGCTGTAACAGGAAAAAACAGAAATTATTTTTTAATCTAACACAGTGTATGGGATCATGAAACTCCAAACCCAGAATTGCAGAAAGGTCAGGGAAACCAAACTCAGTCTGTAGCTATGAATGAGTGTACAGTCACAAAAATGAGGGTGTATTATTGGCCACAAATTGTGAAATTGTTGCCAGTTTCTTCACATCAGTCTGTAGGCCCATTTACACTGCCTGATCTGCACCATTGCCAGTGGTGCAATGCAAGTGAGTTGCACGGGTGCGGATCAGGCAGTATACATAGACTGCAGCGCATGTAAGTGGCTCCACTGTGGCACAGGATGATCACTGTTTATTTGGGAAGCTGCACCGGTGCAGATCAGGCAGTATAAATAGACTGCAGAGGGTTGTAAGTGGCTCCACTGTGGCACAGGATGATCACTGTTTTTTTCTGGGGAGCTGCACCGGTGCAGATCAGGCAGTATAAACAGACTACAGAGCATTGTAAGTGGATCTGCTGTGGCACGGGATGATCGCTGTTTTTTTCTGGGGAGTTGCACTGGTGCAGATCAGGCAGTATAAATAGACTGCAGAGGGTTGTAAGTGGCTTCACTGTGGCACGGGATGATCGCTGTTTTTTTCTGGGGAGCTGCACCGGTGCAGATCAGGCAGTATAAACAGACTACAGAGCATTGTAAGTGGATCTGCTGTGGTGCCATATGATCATTTTTCTGGAGAGCTACACTGGTGCAGATCAGGCAGTATAAACAGACTGCAGAGCATTTAAGTGGCTCCACTGTGGCACAGGATGATCACTGTTTTTTTCTGGGGAGCTGCACCAGTGCAGATCAGGCAGTATAAACAGAATGCAGAGCATTTAAGTGGCTCCACTGTGGCATAGGATGATTGCTGTTTTTCTGGGGAACTGCATCGGTGCAGATCAGGCAGTATAAACAGACTGCAGACTGCTGTAAGTAGTTGCACTGTGGCACAGGATGATCACTGTTTTTTTTCTGGGGAGCTGTACTTGTGCAGGTGTTTTTTGTTACCACATATACAAGCTTCCCTGCCTGCCCCAGTATAGCCCTGCGATTCCCCATTCAACTCCCACAACCTTGCCTCTCTGAGGTGCCTGTGAAGTTAAAACTGTCTGTTTAAAAAAACATGAGTCTGTTTAATCACATCTGTCTATTTAATAAATAAAGCGTTTTGACCTACTTATTTACCAGTTTGTTAGGAACAAGGGAATACATAACAAATGCTTCTTTTCTAGGACTTAAATTTTCAGTGGCTTTTGTTTTTAACTAGAGTGATCACTTTGAGTCTGCACTTAGGTTTGAAAAACACTGAATCAAGTAAAAAGGCAAAGTTTTTCCAGTCTCTTTTTTCAACTAGCAATCTGGTATCTCGCATGATTCCTCCCGGCCTCAGCAGAAATTCAATACAAAAATAATGGAAATTCGGTCCATCAAGGAGGCCAACCCTGCAGTGATGCACTATGTCTTATGTGTAAACACAGGTTGGCAGGGTTTCAGGAGGAGCGGCAGGTGAGCAGTGCAGATGGCAGTGCAACAAAGGTGGTAGTGTAAATGTACTTAGTGATTCATTCCAGGGCATTAATTAGAAACCATCGCAGAGGCTCTGACAAGTTCTGCAGACTGCTGAGGCTAAAAGTTGAGTTCTAAAAATTGATAACAACTGTGGTTTATGGCATTTACCCCTTAAACAAAACATGAAGACCCAAAACTATTGTTCATATTTTGATGCCTTAATAATTTTACTTGTTTTTCTTTAAAAAACTCAGCAATATTTTGTCTGTTCAGAGTTGATAAGATGGAGATGTTTTTTTCCACCGTCCAAAGAGATGCCCAAGATACCGAACACAGTAGAGAGAAATTTGGACGCTACAAGTGTTCAGAGAACAGGTACTGTAATAGTATATGGTTACCCCATATTTTGCATGGCTTTCCATACAAACTAAAAAGCCACTGTATCACAATTCAATGGCATAGAATGCTGTTGTACCCTTCTGTGGTACAACAGCTATTTTAATCAGAATTAAAACTTGCTCCACTTTCTGTTTTACGTAATTACACACACACACACACACACACACACACACACACACCAGATACTTCACTCACACAAAATCTTTTGTTGTTTCACATCTTAAATTTTTTTTAAAGAAAACACCCTCACCCTGCCGGGTTGTCAGCAGCAGGGGGAGGGGTCTGTTTTTTGAAAATAATAAAAATGAAAACAAAGATTTCTTGGGAAGAAAAAAGTTGCTTTTTTTAATTTTATGTTTCAAACCATTTTTATGCAAAATAAAACGTGGGCAACCATTCACTACTCCAATGTGTTTCCATCTTGGGGTTCTGATGACACTGGGGACCTCCTGAAGTTTGAGGTCCATTAAGATGTTTTCAGAGTCCCTTGGATGGAAACACAGCTTTGTGTGCATAGTTGCCCATGTGATTTTCTCTAGTTTACTCCCAGGTGTTTGCCCAGAGGTAGGGGTACACAGATGTGCAGTGCTACAACAGAAGAAACCATAGGCAGGGTGTCTGCCATCCCATAAGAAACTGGGAACTGGTGGCAACCACCGTTTAAAAGATCAATAAATTCATCACACAGGTGGAGTCAATGAGATGTAAAAGAGTATGCCTCGTGTCATAATTTGACAGATATATTTGTGTGAAATGCACTATATTAAAACTGCATTGTGTTGTACATAGGTCTGACATTTTAAAATGTTCACATCTGAATGTTTAATTCTGTTCTGATTTCCTAGAAAAATGGGTGCTGCCATCAATTACAGTACATAGCAGGTGAAGATAATTGCCATTTTCTCACAATCAAAGTAAGAATTAAAAGTTCAGTTATGGCCTATTTCAAATAGAAGGCATCGAACTGCTTACTATCAGTACCCTCCCCATATACTTTGACTTCCTCCCACTCTGCTAATCAAAAATTTCAATCACTTTCTGTAACTCGTTACCTGGTAATCCAGACAAGCAGAATGGTAATGGTCCTTCTGCCTTTCCAGTGGTGTAGGCTGTGCAAGAGACGAGCTGTGGGAACACATAGGCATATACCCATTTTCAGCTGGAGGGCACAAATTGGCCAGTTAAATGATTTTTTTTTTCCAACACTAGATAAACTGACAGCAGTGCATTTTCTACTAGTACAGTTAGTTTCCTCCACTGGATCAGGTACTACCACTAGGTGGCAAAATATGTACACTTAATACAAAGTGAACAGTGTCTGCTCACTTATTAAGCAAGAACTGTTCTGTGTGTATTGGAAACCAAAGAAATATGAGTATTATTATAATAATCGGTTAATGAATTCTATGCAGTTGAACACCATATTATAAGAAAGGTATGATGAAGACTGACAACGTACAGCAGATGACAACCAAGATATATCCTTATTTTTAACATCTCTGTTGTTTAAACCTCTATAACTTTCAGTAGACAGTGTGGAGAAATTAGCTAGGTAGAATAGGGATAGGTAGTTTCCAGAATGCCAAAACCACCAGAACCTGTGCAAGTCATAAAATCCATAACTGCTGGAATGCCAGAATGTGTGCAAAGTTTGTGTGTGTTCGGCATTCTAACGGTTCCGGCAAGTCACTATTTATATGATTGTGATAAAAGCCTGAACTGAGTCGGAACAGCCACCTTGACTGATAGAAACAAGCATTTGTCAATGGTGAATGTTTGAGTGCAGTGTAACAGGGCTTTAAACAGCCCCTGATGTTGTTGGGATGACTCTGAAAAACATAATATTCTAAACACAATTTATATTTCGCCCTTTTTGGTAATTATCACCCTTATTTGTTTATTAATAAGGACATTTGCATGGAAATAGTATCTTTTTTATTTGCTCTGTCTGCTTGTCTACTTCCGCAGTCACAGTTCTGTTTATGACATCCCAATCTGTCGCTGTGGATATAGGTATGATGTTATAAACAGGGCATTATGATGTCATGTGTAGACAAGCAGCCAAAGCTACTAAAGATCAAGGAACAATAATCTTGTTTTTACGTCACTTCCCTCAGAGATAAAAAGAGAGGGAATATGGTTCTAGTTGAATGGTACAAAAGGTCAAAGCACTGAACTGTAAAATAATGAGTTGTAGGTTCAGTCCCCCTCAGGGACACAAACAATATTGTCTAAGGAAATCTAAGCTGCAGTGCACTTGTAGCTAGGCCAGTGGCATGAGGGGCTGCAGCACTGGACACTTCATCTCCCACCACACTGGCAGCCTGGGTTTGGGAACAGATCAGGGTCACTCGCAGGCTGTCGGGGGAAGAAGGATTGTGCATCCATCAGTGGCTCTCCTCCTTTAGGGTGCGGGGATCAATGTGTACTGCTGCTTGGAAGCCACCTAATGGAGGGTATGTGGTACACAAGCAGTGACCAGAACTGAAAATAGGAGGAGGGTGCCAAAAGTGTGTACCATCCTCACGGTCTATGTGTGCAGCACTGCATGCCACCACTTCTGACTCAAGGGGAGTAAACAGGTGGAAAAGACCCTCTGTCTACAGGATGATGCTGCGACCCTGAAGGCATCGCACCACCACTAGCCATGGCACCCACTCCACACAATGAGGTAAGAAGTAGACAGGATAAGTCCTGAAGATGAAGTGAAGGGGCTGGGGTTTGACAGCAGAAGGGGGCAGATAGAGAGGGGCAGGAGGATAAAGTCCACATAAAAAATAGGACTGTAAAAATATTTTAATGACAGACTGAGTTGTGCCTAGCCCTCACATTTTTCAAAGTTATCCAGATGGTATCAGGGGCTCTATAAAGGGAACATAAACAATATGTAATTTAAAATCAGCTATTGCTGGTGCTTTCTATGAATTATTGGCATGCTGTTAACATATTTGAAGCTATTATTTTTGCATGCTGTTTTGCCCCAACTCTGTTTAGTGCTTTCAAATAGGCATTTCCATGGTCTGTAACTAGTGGGAACACATTAACACACACACAGAGTGTGAGGCTTGAGATTTATGTCCAAAGCCTGATGTCTGTTAGCTGGCTAATGAGCAGAAAACCAGCATGATTTGTGGTGATTTATCTTTTGAACTACAAGAAGTTTATGCCCCTCAGCCATCCGAACACTGTCATTGTCAACCTTCTCTGCACTGGCTTTTGAGAGGCAAGCCACCTTCATCTATCTCCACATCCATTAGCTTATACAGTACACACCTACACAGCTCCCTGCACTACAGTACTAATGTGTTCACAGTACCAATATGTTCACTTTGCACATGTGCACTAGCAAACATAAGAAAAAACACACTTAATGAAACAGCTGCCCTGGCTCCCAAGATGAGCCCCGCCCATTGGAACACCCCTCCTGACTCCTGCAATGACCCCAACTTGCCGAGACTTGACCCCCCAAATGAAGGCTGGCAACTAAAAGTCAGGATACTCACCCTATGAGCAGAATGGCCACCTTGTGTGCCAAAGCCTGAATGCTCCCCATGTGTAAGAATGCCCACCTTAGGACTGTAACGCCCACTCTGTGTGTTGGAATGCCCACCTGTGACTGCAATGTACACAATGAGGTGTACAGTACCCACTCTATGACCAGAATTCCCACACTAGGTGCCAGAATGCCCACCCTGGGTGCCAGGCCTAGACTGCTCACTCTAGTGCTGGAATGCCTACCACAGGGCAAGAATGCCCACCCTGGGCATGAATACCCCCCCAGTGCCAGAATGCCCACCCTGAGGGCCAGAATTCCCAGAGTGTGCCAGATTGCCACTCTGTGGCCACTATGACCACCCAGTGAGCAGGAATGCTCACCCTATTGCAGGCATGCCCAACTTATGTGCCAGAAGAAAAAATACTCACCTTAGTAATTGTGTTTCTTCTAGAGGGGTCTTGCTATATTATCACATTATGCAGTTAGCCCCAGCACTTGAACTGCTCTGGAGAGGAAAGAGTAACTCTATGCCAGAGCATAGAACATTGAGCTTGAGCTCAGTTCAAACCTCTGCCTGCTGCACTTTGAAGTGTAACTGTCAGATTCTTATGAGCTAACTCTAACTAACTACCCCACTATGTAGAAATTGTAAAATTTTTACTAGCCAAAAAGGCAACCACATATTTTGGATCCTCAAAAGACAAGTCAAGAAATCCAAAACAAAAACTAGGTAGTGAACAAAATAATTATCAAACCATATAAATAACCCACTCCCCTGTCTAAAGAGAGGAGAGTGGCAAGTACACCCCTGAGGTGCAACATTGCGCCTACCAGCCCACTTCCCAAAAACCAGGTTCTGAGAGGGAAGGAAGGGAGGGTGGTCAGAATACAGCAAGACTCCATTAGAAGAAACACAATTACTAAAGTAATTTTTTCTTCAAACAACATGAAGTCTTGCTGTATTCTGACATTATGCAGACTACCAAACAGTACCTCCTCCATGGAGAAGGGAATTGAACCTACTTTGGGAATAATCTCTGCAGTACTGCTGTACCAAACCTAACATCATTCCTAGCCTGGATATCCAGAGAGTAATGCTTGGTGAAAGTATGGACTGTTTTTCAAGTGACTGCTTTACCTATCTCTAATAAGGGTATATCTCTGGCAGCAGCCAGAGAGGCAGCTGTACCTCTAGTCCTATGAGCCCTCAGGCCTTATGGGGCAGTTTGCCTAGTTTTTCATAGCAGACTTGTATACTTGTATAGCAGATTGTTCACTTGGGAGCTTAAGCAACAGGTTGGTAGAAAAGAGGCCAGGAGTTATATTTTGTTTTAAACTGAAATATTTGAATAGTTTGTTAGTGAAATTAGTTCTATGTGTTAAAAATTATTACCTTGAATTTGAACTGATACTTGGGCTGTGATATTGTAGGTTTGGGGATAGATGTTTGGCAGGGAAAATTAGAAGGTAATTTAAATGTGTTTGCCTGGTGTTTGGAGGAGGGGACATTAGCTGCAATTAACTTGTCTTTAAACAGGAATTACTGTGGCTTTCATTGTTCACTTGGGAGCTTAAGCAACAGGTTGGTAGAAAAGAGGCCAGGAGTTATATTTTGTTTTAAACTGAAATATTTGAATAGTTTGTTAGTGAAATTAGTTCTATGTGTTAAAAATTATTACCTTGAATTTGAACTGATACTTGGGCTGTGATATTGTAGGTTTGGGGATAGATGTTTGGTAGGAAAATTAGAAGGTATTTAAATGTGTTTGCCTGGTGTTTGGAGGAGGGACATTAGCTGCAATTAACTTGTCTTTAAACAGGAATTACTGTGGCTTTCATTGTTCACTTGGGAGCTTAAGCAACAGGTTGGTAGAAAAGAGGCCAGGAGTTATATTTTGTTTTAAACTGAAATATTTGAATAGTTTGTTAGTGAAATTAGTTCTATGTGTTAAAATTATTACCTTGAATTTGAACTGATACTTGGGCTGTGATATTGTAGGTTTGGGGATAGATGTTTGGCAGGGAAAATTAGGAAGGTAATTTAAATGTGTTTGTTTGCCTGGTGTTTGGTAAGAGCCTCCCACCCACCTCTGTTTTGTAGGCTTACTTAAATACTGGAAAGGCCACTGGGGGTTGGGATTGAAGGGCTGAGTATTTCTGTTTGGGACTGAAATTTTGAAGCAACAGGAGTTGGTGGGCCTGTGACATCATACGGTACCTGGAGTCTGCTTACACACACTGTTAGTGGGACTGAACACATACTGGACTGTATGTGTTTGTGAGACTTGGGAACTTTGTTGGTGGGGTTGAAGTGGGTTTGTAAATAACTACAGTCGGTATAGAAGCATACTCCAGGGGAAAGGGACTGAGAAGAGGGTGTGCTATTATAAACAGAGGGGATAATCTGGGTAGCTATTCCACCATGGCAGGCATCTTCGAAGGGTTGTAGGCTGCACAGGCTGTGGATGGGCACATTCTAAATTGGGCCTGGAGAGAGGGAGGCTGCCCACTCTGTAGAGCAGCTATCTTGTATTAGGAGGAGGTATATTGTTAAGGAGTAAGCTGTGGAGCTGGGGGGTGTCCAAGGATAAGGGGTGGGATATGGGCAGCAGAAGGGTGGGGCTGAGGGAGGCTGGGGCAATGCTCTGAAATTACAGGACATTATGCACAGCAAGCAGAAGGGGGATATTAGGGACAGAGGACCCTTAGATAGGAAGTTGATGCTAAGGGGAAAGCGCATAGGGTGAAAATTCTGAATTCAAGGAGACTGGAGGGGAAAGTCAGGAGGGCTGTTGTGGGAAGCCTAAAACAGCAGACTGTGGGAAGGGAGCCCTAAGGTGAACAGTGCAAGAGAGGAAGAAGAGGGTCAGTTTAGATGCAGCTGGGGAAATCCGGGTTACTTGATGGAGGCTGACATAGAGTGTCACAATAAATTTGAGATACTAAGCATCCTAGAGGGGAGGAAGGTTGGTGGAATGAGGAAACTTATACAGAGGCCGGGGAGGGAGTCAGATACCCATAGGGCATCACAGAACAGCTATGGAAAGGATAGACAAGTCCCAGAGGGAGAAGGGGAACATATATGTTAAGCAAATGGGGAGATGCAAATATTCCAGACATGAGGGAGGAGAGCATGATTGGAGAGGAACTGGGAGACAAGGAGGTGGGAGAGGAGCCCCTTCAGCAGGAAGGTCAGTACTAAGGATGGGGCCCTAGCTAAAGGGGACCCACAGAGAGCCTCTGGAGACAGGGGTACACATTACGAGGGGGGATGAGGGTGGGGAAGGAAACCATCAGGGCCAGGATAAATGGTTCAGATAAGAGAGGGTTAAAGGGACACCTATTCAGAGGGGGTTTGAGTTAAGTGGGCAAAATAGCAAGGAGGCAGAAAGGGAGGGTGACAAGGTCTCTAATAACAGGAAGACTCCCCATGAAATTGTGATCATGAATAAAGTGAGAGGGGGGGGTTGAGAGGGCATATAGGAGTAAACTATAAGGATGATGTATGTTAAGGTTCTGTTATCGGAGACCAAGGATTAAGGGGTATCCATTGGGAGGGACAGGGGATGGATGCTATAGCCAGGTGAAGGTAGTGAGTATCTCTGGGCTGACAGTGCACAGAGCAAAGTTCATGGTGTATGAAATGGTTAGATTGTGGAGGGAAACCGATTTGTGCATTTGGGAACCTAATGATCTAGAGGGAAATAGCATTATGGAAATCCAAGCAAGGTTCCAAGAACTTGCCAGAGTCTGTCGGATAATGGATGCAACATTTCCTTCGGAGATATTGCAGTACAAAAGGCCCAGGGAGAAAAAATGAAGACTCACAGAGGTTAATGAATGGCCTTGTGAAGTGGGGTGAAGAGAATGGGTTGGGGTGTTAGGAACTGGAATGGAGTTTGGAGGATAAGGACTATATGCCAAGGACAGGTTTCATCTTGCCCCATTAGGGAAGGAAGTCCTTAAACAGGGGATGGCTGACTACATACAAGAAAGGTGGGGTTTAAACTTGTAAGGGGAGGGACAAGGGAGGGCTGACTAGATGCCCTCCTCCAGATGAGGAGTAGGCTTGCCCAAGGGGAGAGGGGGGAAACAGACTGGAGGTGGAGGTTTCAGGAGGAGCAGGAGGATGGAAGTATAAGGAATCTGGGTGGGGTTCGACAAAAAGGATCAGGGATAAGGGGTGGGGGTTAGTGTTAGTAAATGCCAGGAGTTTGGGAAACAAGTTGCCAGAGTTCCAGGCCATGCTGTTTGAGGGAGGGGTGGATGTGGCGGCAGTCACGGAAACGTGGGCCAACAAAAATCATGACTGGGACCTAAATGTACAGGGGTACACTATGCTTAGGAAGGATAGAAAGGAGGGCAGAGGGGGTGGAGTGGCTATGTTC
Source organism: Neoceratodus forsteri (assembly GCA_016271365.2). Lineage (NCBI taxonomy): Eukaryota > Metazoa > Chordata > Ceratodontiformes > Ceratodontidae > Neoceratodus > Neoceratodus forsteri. The sequence goes on along the minus strand of CM028131.1, from coordinate 394,113,338 downwards.
ATTAGAGATGACATAGAAATTGCTCTGGTAGAAGAGGCAGAGGGAAACGTGGAGGCCTTATGGGTCACCTTACGATCCCCAGCAGGAGATAAGGTCAAGCTGGTGTAGTATAGGCCCCCGGGATGAGTGATGTTCTAGAGGATGGTTTGCTGGACAACATCATTGCCCAGTGTGGTCCAAAAGGAAGGAGGGTGTTGATGGGGACCTTAATATGCCAGGTACTAACTGGGGAACCATGTCCTCTAAGGTGGCCAAGGAGCAGAGGCTGCTGGATGGCTTCCAGGATGTGTTCTTAACACAGCATGTGATGGAGCCCAAGGGAGGGGCATGTCCTGGATGTGGTTCTGGCAGATGGGGATCTGGTAAGGGACATGGTTGTACAGGACCCCTGACTGGGAGTGACCACTGTCTGGTTTCAAATAAGCACTGGGGAGTGGGGTGAGATCTAGGACACTGGCAGTGGACTTCAGGGGCGAGACTTTATGGGCATGGGAAATATTCTCAGGATCACTTGAAGGATTACCTCAACAACAAGTGTGGAAAGGAGATGGGAGGTCATAAATGGGACTTCATGAGGCAGTCAGGATCTGCGCTAAGTTGAAACGTAGGGGAGCAAGGTCACATAAACCATGCTGGTGGTCCAGTGAGGTCCAGGTAGCAGTCAGGAGAAAGAAGGCGCTTACAAAAATATAAAACAACAAGAGGGGATAGGGATAATGAAATGTACCAGCTTGCATCTAGAAAAGTCACCCGTATGGTGAGGGGAGCAAAGTCAGTAAAGAGCATCGGCTGGCACAGGGATACATGGAGGGAAAAGGGTTCTTCGGTACATTGGGAGCTGAGAAAACTAAGGGCCATCTCAGCAGATTGAGATCAGAAGGAGGGTGGGTGGAAGAGGTGAGGACCAGGCAGAGGTATTTATGAGTACTTTGCCTCTGTGTTCACTAGGAGGGATGGGATATCTACAAAGCAAGGCACAAAGGGGATAGAAGCGCAGGAGAGGGATCAGGGAGCAGCAGAAATGGAGCAAAGGGAGGGAAAGGTACCCCAGGGGTGTCGCATCTGGATAAGGATAAAAGACCAGTAAGGTGGAGGGCGGATGATGCCATCCCACCAAAAGGGTGTGGTTGCCCTCAAGGCCCTAAAGAAAGACAAATCTCCTGGGCGGATGGCATTCATCCGAGAGTACTATGCGGAATTACGGCTATACTGGCTGCACTTCTGGCGATTAACAGGTCACTTGAGATAGGGAGGGTACCTAGGGATTGGCGAGAGGCACATGTGGTACCAATCCATAAAGGGGTCAAGGAAGTACCAGGAAACTATAGGACCCATCAGTTTAACCTCGGTGGTGGGAAAATTAATGGAGAGTATACTAAAGGAACGATTTGGGGTTTTACTTGAGGAGGTGGGAGGTCTGGATAGTCGCAGCATGGGTTTGTGCCAGGTAGACTCAGTGTCAAACCAACCTTGTAGAGTTCTTATGAATGGGTATATCAGAACTGGATAGGGGTAAGCCTGTGGATGTATTATTCTTGGACTTCAGCAAGGCGTTTGACTCTGTCCCCACAATGGTCTGGTGGAGAAACTGATGGGGTTAGGAGTAGGCCCTTTGATGGTCAGATGGATTGAAAACTGGATAGCTGGACGCACTCAGAGAGTAGTGGTCTGTGGGGAGCTCTCAACCCTACAGAGGTTGTTGGTGGGGTACCACAGGGCTCGTCCTGGGTCCAATCCTGTTTAATGCATACATATCAGACATCAGGGATGGTATAGGGTGTGAAATGAGTCTCTTCGTGGATGACTCCAAGATGGGAGCAGTAGTTGAGGGAGAAGAGGAGGTTGGCCCTGCAAGGGACCTGGACACCCTGGAAGCTGGGCTCACACATGGAAATTAAATTTCATATCACCAAGTGCAAGGTGTTGCATCTGGTCGGGAAACCTAAACACAGGTACACCCTGGGAGGGGAGGTGCTGGAAGCCTCAATAGGGAAAAGACCTAGGGGTCATGGTGGATACATGTATGAATAACACTGAGCAGTGCAGGAGAGCAGCTAGCAAGGCAAACAGGATGTTGGGATGCATCGTAAGGGGATCACCTCTAGGAGCAAGGAAGTGATTCTGCCACTGTACAATGGACTGGTTAGACCACACCTTGAGTACTGTGTGCAGTACTGAGACCACACTTGAAGAGGGACATACAGCTCCTGAGAGGTACAGAGGAGGGCAACAAAGATGATAATAGGGCTAGGGATTTGACTTTACGAGGACAGACTTGAGGAGCTCTGCCTGTTTTCATTGGAGGAGAGGAGAGACAGGGGACATGATTGAGGTCTCTGGCACCTCAAGGGAATAAATAGGGTAAACATGGAGGGATCTTTAGACTAAAGCAGGAGGCATCACCAGAGGGCATGGTTTGAAGTTGGAAGGTGGAAGGTGAGGGGAAAAGAGGAGGAGGTTTTTCACTGAGAGGGTGGTGGACCCTTGGAATGCTCTGCCTGGTGAGCTGGTTCAGAGATCCACAGTGGAGAGCTTTAAGAAAGGGTGGGACAGACACAGAAAGTGGATGTATCAGATGATGGCCTGTCCGGGGGTGGGATGGATGATAGGGGTTTCTGGAGCACAAGGGATGGGAGGGTCTCGGCACCCAACTAAGGATCTAGGTTCGAGCAGACTTGATAGACCATAAGGCCTAATCTGCTGGCAAATAGTATGTTAGTATGTTAGTATGTTATACAAGAGATAATCCACCTGGCAATAGTTCTCTTAGTAATAGGTTTACCCTTCCCCACCTCACCATAAGTGAGGAACAACTGGAGGGAGTCAAACTGAGTGCCTTAGTATATTCAATGTAGTAGCTAAGAGCCCTTTTAACATCAAAACTGTGTAATCTTCTCTCTCCTGAAGAAGAATGATCAGTGAAGAACATAGGAAGAGACATGGATTGGTTCAGATGAAAATTTGAAACCACTTTGGGTAAGAACCTCCTGTTGGTTCTAAGGACCACCTTATCTCTATGGAATGAGATGAAATCAGGCTCCACTGACAGAGCTTGCAATTCACTGATATGTCTGGCAGAGATAACAGCTACCAGGAACACAGTTTTACAAGTCAAATACTTAAGCTCTGCTGAAGACAAAGGCTCAAAAGGGGGTTGCATAACCTCAGCAATGCAAACATTAAGGTCCCAAGAAGCAATGGTATCCCTAAAGGGGGTACTGGTGTGAAGCAATCCCTTGAAATATTTACAGAAAACAGGGTCAGATGCCAGTGAGGAGGGCTTTCCCACTGACAGAAAAGCAGTAACAGCTGATAAGTGTACTTTGAGGGTAGCTGGTCTGAGGACTAGGCCATTAAGATGAACCATGTAATCCAGAACTGTAGACAAGTCAGCAGTATCTGGGGATATATGCTTCTTGGAACACCGAATGCTAAATCTTTTCCATTTGGAGTTTTAAGTTTTTTTGGTAGCAGGTTTTTGAGAAGCTTTGAGAATGTCCAGAACGCCTTGAGACAGATGCAAATTTGCATACTCTAACTCTTCGAGAGCCATGCCTTGAGATTAAGAGACTGAAGGTCGGGGTACCAAATCCTCCCCTGAGAGGAGGTTAACAGGTTGTGATTCCTGGGAAGATGAACTGCTAGGGACAGCAACAGGGGATACCAAGGCTGCCTGGCCCAATCTGGAGCAATCAGGATCACTTTGCAAGATTGCAACCTTATCTTGACCAGGACCTTGAACAGTAGAGGAAAAGGAGGGAAGGCATACAGAAATGTCCCTTCCCAATCCAGAATCAGAGCATCCAGAGGGACTGAACCCAAGACTGGGGGTCTGCAACAGAAAAGAGGAAGTTGGTGATTGTCTGGGGCTGCAAAGAGATCAATCTCTGGAGTGCCCCACCTTGAAAATATCACTTTTAACACTAAGGGATCCAGGGACCATTAGTGACGGCCCTGGGAAATCCTACTCAATGCATCTGCTAGCACATTGTCCTTCCCCAGAAGGTGGACTGCTACCAGAGAGGTCTGAAGAAAATAAGCCAGGAACCATAATTTCATGGCTTCCAAGCACAAGGCTATAGACCGAGTGCCTCCCTGCTTGTTGATGTACCACATGGTGTTGGTGTTGTCTGTCCTGACCTGAACCACCTTGTTCTGTACTGATTCCAAGAAGGCTTGCAGAGCCAGGTACACTGCCCTAAGCTCCAGAATACTGATATGGAGAAGAGATTCCTAAGTGGACCACACTCCCTGAGCTGTGAGAACTCCCAGGTGAGCTCCCCACCCCAGGAGAGAAGCATCCGTGGTTAGAACCACAGAGTGAGATTGAGTAATGAATGGGAAACCTTGCCTGAGGTTGTCCTGATCCTGCCACCATTGGAGAGCCTGGATCAGGGTTTGAGTCACTGGAATAAGCTTGGTTAGAGGATCTTGTTTCTGAGACCAAAAGGCCCTCACATGAAATTGGATGTCCCTCATCTGAAATCTGGCCCTTTGGACCACTGCAGTGGAGGCTGCCATGTGGCCCAGGAGTTGAAGGAAATGCCTTGCTGGTCGAGATACCAGAAGGTGCAAAGAGGAAGCCAGCTCTATAATGGCTCTTACCCTTCCCAAGGGGAGAAATGCTCTTGCTTTGACAGTATCCAGTTCTACCCCTATGAAGGTCAAGAGTTGTACTGGCTTGAGAACTGACTTGGAAAGGTTGAGGAGGAATCCTAGAGAAGTGAGCACTTGCTGGGTCACTTGTAAATCTGACGTGACTTGGTCTGGAGACTGACCCACTATGAGCTAGTCATCCAGGTATGGGAATATGGAGATGTTTTTTCTCCTTAGAAAGGCCACTACTACTGCTATGCATTTTGTAAATACCCTTGGAGCTGATGTTAAGCCGAAGGGCATTGCTCTGAACTGGTAATGGCCTGAAGGCAGTTCGAACCTGAGGTACTTTTTGAGGGAGCACCTGATGGGAATGTGAAAGTAGGCATCCTTTAGGTCCAGGGAGGCTAGCCAGTCCCCTGGCCTTAGATAGGGAAGAATTATTCCGAGTCACCATTTTGAATTTTGGCTTTAGTAGATGCTTGTTTAGGTATCTTAAGTCTAGGATGGGCCACCTCTCCCCTGTTTTTTTCAGGGTAAGGAAGTATCTGGAATACAGACCTTTGGCCCTGTGAAGTGTAGGAACTCTCTCTCTCTATGGCTCCGAGAGCCAGCAGAGATGAAACCTCTGCCTCTAGGGCAATGGTTTCGGAGATGTTTGCAGGTGGAAAGGACCTGACCCTCAGCTTTGGAAATTTTTTGAAGCTGAGGGCCAGTCCCTGGCTTACTACTTCCAGGACCCACTTGTCTGAGGTAACAGACTTCCAATCCTGAGAGCAGTAAGCCAGCCTGCCTCCTACAGGGATTGGGGAGTCGTCCCCGAGCTGAGACATCAGGGTGTCTGCTTGGCAGGAGTCTTAGGCTGAGAGGAGGATGCAGCCCTGCTCATCCTCCTTCTGCCTCTCCCTCTGAAGAACCCCTTCTGGGAAAAAGAAGAGGAGGCCTGCGCCTGGTAGAAAGGCCTGTTAAAAGGCCTGCCCCTGCCCCTAGCTTGCTGCTTCTGAGGAGTTGCCTGCCTTTCCTTGGCCTGTGCACTCCTGTAGGTGGTCCTGTAATCATCCATCTTTTTCATATAATTCTCTGTCTGCTCCCCAAACAGAGAATTATTGACAATAGGGAAATCCATAGCCTTAGCCTGGGTATCCTGTGATGGGCTAGTACATCTGAGCCAAGCTAGTCTCTGAAGAACCACAGATGTAGCCATGACTCTTGATGACACATCACTGGAGTCCACAGCAGCATGAAACTGGATTTTTGATGCCTCAATCCCATCAGCAGCCACCTCCTCCAGCTCTTTGACTAGCTAGGGGGAAGCCTGTTTAGCTAGCTCCAGAACAGTATCCCACCTGGACTTCTGATATCTGGCTGTGTAGGTCATATAGTTTGCCTGTCTGAGTCCCAAAGAAGGTGCCATGTATTGTTTCTCTGCCATGGCATACAGCTTCCTGGAGTCTTTATCTGGGGGGTGTGAAGCCGGTATGTTAGCCTTATCACAGGCTTCAGCCTGCACAACCCCAATATGACTGCATTGCTGGTACAAGTACTCCATACCTGAGCCTGACAACATGTACCTCTTGTCCATTCTTCTATCCACAGGAGGTAAAGAATTAAGAGTCTTAAGCAACTTATGTATTTGTTTCCCAAAGGATTTGTGAAGGGGACTAGACAACCTCTTGGACTCTGGGATGTCCATCACCTCCACATAGTCAGGCTCCTCTTGCTCCTCGACAGCTTCTTCCAAAGGGAGCTGGAGGGTTTCTGCCACTTTCCTGTAAAATATAAAGTGGGAAAGGGACTCAGGAAGCCTGGGAGGGGAAACACCAGAAGTCCTGTCTGGGGAGATGTCCGGTTCTATGGGCTCATCCAGATCTTTCACTCCATCATCATAATAATCATCATCCCCCTCCAAATCCGGTTCATAAAAGTCTCCAGGGGAATAATCCTGAACCGGAGGAACCAACCGAACCGAACACCTAGCCAAAGGCATCGGAACTGGACCTAGCGTTTCAACTATGCTAGTCGCCCGGGCAATTTCTTCGGCGGTCGGATGATGCGGTTCTGGATCCAAACTGGCTGATTTTTCTTTCCTTTTTCTTTTCACCGGAACTGACACCTCAGGATTGGCTCTCCATTTGCCAGAGGGAGTATCGCCCAGGTCGGTAGGCACTCCCTCAGGTTCAGTCGAAACCAAACCGATCTGGCCGTCCGGGTCAGCAGACTTCTCAGCCTCCTCCTCCCTAAGCCTGCCCAATCTTTTGTTCAGGGTGGCTTTAGGAAATTTCTTTACAATTCTGTGTCTGACTCAGGTGTCAAAACCCAAACAGTAAACACAGGTGGTGTGGGGATCGGCTTTAGCAAAGGCCTCCCCACACTCACTGCAGCGTTGAAACCCGTTTTTTCTCTTGGGTTTCTCAGACGAAGCCATCCTATCACTTACCCTTTTCATGGCAACAGCCAGGCAAGACCCCCTTATCAGTTCCTAACTGTGTTACGGGTGTTTAAAAAAAAATGATGAAACACTGTTTTTTTTAGAACCAATAAGGACCGGTACTTCACACTAAAATCCTAAAAGAAAAAGACAGATACACACACTAAAACACAATTACAAATAACAGGTTCAACCGAACCGGTTGAAAAAGCTACTTTTACAATTTCCACACAATTTCTCTAAACAAGTCCACTACCTATGCACTTACTGTACCACAGACAGGGATCTGAACTGAAAAATAAAGAAAAGTATTGTTAAAACCAACATTTTAGACCGGACCGAACCGTGAGCGAAGAAGAAATCTCTGGAGCGACTGTTCAGTTAGGCGGAGTAAAGAATGTGACGGTTATGCTTCTAAGTGCAGCAGACAGAGGTTTGAACTGAGCTCGAGCTCAACGTTCTATGCTCTGGCTTAGAGTTAACTCTTTCCTCTCCGGAGCAGTTCAAGTGCTGGGGCTAACTGCATAATGTCAGAATACAGCAAGACTTCATGTTTGAATTAGGCAACAACTTTTGATACTGATGTTATAAGCTTGTGAAATTAAATGAATCTAATTATAGTGGATGTATTTTACTATAAATGGTTAAATTACTTTTTCCTCTTTTTTTCTCCTTTCCACATTGCTGAGAGCTTGAACTGTCATTAGCCAAATATGTTCTTGTTTTATCTGTTATCATGTTATGATCTTTAATGACCCTGCCCAGTGCTGCCTTGTAAACCTATCCCATATTTTCCTCCCTTTTGCACATTCTGACTACGGTGGTGACCATTCATTTTAGAGCCTCAGATTGTTTAGAATCTCCTATGTACCTCTAAAATTGATATTTTTAGGCATTAGTGAGTATCTGTTTGCAATCCCTTTATTCATTTTTTGGTTTTCGTGTTTTATTCCTGGCCTGGCTGATTTTTATGCCAGACTTTGCCTATATCTGTGCCGTTTTTATGCAGATTTTCAGAATGTATGCCTGTATGTAGTGTTGCAGCCTAATAGGTTTCCCAGCCAGAGATTATCTGCCTGAAATCAGAATGTATTGTGGCTATTTTCCTAGTCAACGATTAACTGTATGCTTGTAGTTAGATCATATTTTTAAGCTATTTCCCAGTCAGTGATTCACCGTATGCCAGACTGCGAGTGCATTTTCAGCTGATTATAGAGCAGAGTTTCAGTTGGTTACCTGTCAGATTCCTTGTATGTCTAAACCTCAGGGAATCCTTTCAGTTACGCCCTAATTGCTGCTTTAGTGTGCACCAACAGTTGAGCAGCTTTTAAGTTACATTTCAGCGACTGTCAATTGTCTGCCCGAGCTTCAAGCCACATGTTCGGTTCATGTACAGCTATTGTTAAAATGTATCCCTGCATTTAGTGGTGACTGTAGCAGCTTCTCCCCCCTCCCCCTGGTACCTATTCTATTTAGCTTGTAGGGACATAATTTCTTGTGTTCCCCCGAGATCTCTCCAGAGTCCTGTGTGTGGGCACTCCCTGTTCTCAGGTTTACTTCCCCCAACCCATCACAGTGGCTCCTCCCCACTACAGCTCTACGTACTTCTCCGTTTCCTCTTCTCCTGCAGTCCTGCTCCGAACCACCCCAGAAGCACACCGAACAACAGCTGGGCTTCCTCGCTGCCCCTGGACATCGGACAGCTCCTCCCCCCCATCCAGGTACAGGAGCTACACGAATGGAGTGTGGGTGCCATCTTAGTTACAGACCAGTCCCTGCACAGCTAGCGTTACCCTATGTTAACTCTATTGCCTCCCTCCCCAGCCACACGTTCACCCTAAGCTAGTCTTATTTTATAGGCTGGATTGGAACGAGCAGCTAATCTCCACACCCACTTGCCTGTCAGTGGCCTAATCCATACCCCCCCCAACTTGGTCTCCCCCACCAAAAAAATTGAGACTTTATCTCATTAGTCTCCCCTGCCATGTCACTTTACAGTATCTTCCTCATTCCTTCCTTGCTACTCTTTCCTCCTACCCCCTCACTTTACCCCTACTTCTCACCCTCTCAAATGCATATTGCTGCACCACTCCCTCCCTACTCCCCTACTTCTCCTCGCTTTCCTACCATTGACCTCCCCCCCAGCCTCCTGATGCCTCATTATTATCCAAGCGCTGTCCGCTACCAGCCCTAATAAAGTCCTCCTTCTCTGCACTACGCCCCAACAACAAGGCTTGCCGCCTACACCATTTGCAGCCAAAGAAGACCCTCTTCATACTTAAACACACTTAGTCACTCTACTCCTGTTGCTCGCTGGTGACATTGAATGAAATCCATGCCCTACTCCTCCTTCCTCCCCCCAACTACCTCATGGTCTAAAACTTGCCCACCTCAACATTAGGAGCCTCCTGCCTAAAACTGACCAACTCCAACCCCTAGTACTTTCTCTATAGCCCGACATTCTCATTTTGTCCGAATCATGGCTTAGCCCCCAAATCCCTAATGTTAGCATCACTGTTCCTGGTTTCACCCTCACATGTCAGGATCAGGCTAAAAGGGGTGGTGGGGTAGCCATGTAGATTAGATCTACCTTACAATTCATTACCATACCATCCTCCTCGACCCCTGCCAAGTATGAGCAGATTTTAATAAAGATCTCCCTCCTCCAGTTTTTATAGCTGGAGTCTACTGCTGTCCTGTGCTCCCCCCTACCATTATCACCAACCTGCTAGCTTCCCTATCAACCCTTCCCCCTAAAGGGGAAATATTTATTTTGGGTAACTTCAACCTAAACTGGCTTTCTCCCCACACACACATACACTCCTCTGCTCGTTCTGAAATTACTGCCCTAAATTTAACACAGCTTATCTTGGAACCCATGCATCTCAACCATAAAACCCACAACCACTCCCTCATTGACTGGGTCCTGTCCTCACACCCCCACAGCATCATTGAGGCCAGTGTACTGCCTGATGCACTTAGCGACCACCACACTACCTACTGCATTCGGAAAATTCGGCACCCTGAAGCCCCTCCTAAATTCATTCACATCCAATCATTGAAATTGCTAAACCTCACGCCATTACTCACTGACCTATCAAACACAGATTGGGCACCCGTCAAGTCCACTACTGCAGTCAACTCCACCCTTGATTATTTCAAATCTACCTTCAATATTTGGAATCATCACACTCCACTCAAGCGTACCAGGATCCGTGGGTCCCACCTCCCTTGGATAACAGCGGACCTCATGGACTGTCTAATGCTCTATGACCAAGCTTGGAAAGAACACAAAAAGTGTCCCTCTGCCCCAGCCCTCCAATGATATTGCCAGCTCCATAACTCCTACACAAGACTAGTCAGGCAAGCCAAAACAGACTACTTTTCAAACACCTTCCAGGCTAATATTAACCATCTGTCTAAATTCTGGAAGGTAGTCAATGCCCTACTCTTTCCACCTAATAGCCCCCCTTCCCCCATCCTTAGGGTGGATGACTCCTCCCTTTCCGATCCCTCTTTGGTAGCCAAAGAATTCAACACCTTCTTTCCCTCTTTTGCCTCCTTCATTCTCTCCACTCTCCCTACTTTACCCCCTCCCGTGACCCCTGCGCCTCCTGGTCCACCCTTCTGCTTTGCCCCAGTATCCCCCTCTAGTGTACTCAAGGCCCTCCTTGCCCTAAATCCACCCAAAAGGAAAAGCCCCGATGGGCTCTATGCAAAATTGCTATATCTATCAGCTCCAGCCATCTTGCACTCCCTTGAAGCATTACTTAACCTCCCCTTTGAGCTAGCCGCTGTCCCAGCTGCCTGGAAGTAAGCTACAGTTATCCCTCTACTTAAAGGTGGTGACTCCTCTTCAGCCAGCAACTACTGTCCCATCTCCCTCCTTCCCATCCTTGCCAAACTGCAAGAGCACATAGTACTCGCCCAGCTTTCTCCCCACCTTGACACAAACTCCTTCTTTATCCCTTACCAGGCTCGCTTCCTCAAGCATCACTCCACCTCCACCTTCCTCCTCTGACTTACTGATTCCATCCTCTCTGGTATGGAGCAATGCCTCATCACATTGGCCACCTTTGTTGATTTAGCCAAGGCTTTTGACACTGTTTCCCATACCCTTCAAGTGGACAAACTCAGTTCTACTGGGATGTCCACTGCTGCCATCAACTGGTTCAGATCCTACTTAGTAGACAGATCTCAATCAGTCAGGATCTGAGACTCCCTCTCACAACCCCTTCCCATCAACACTACATTACCTAAAGGCTCAGTCCTTGGTCTAACTCTCTTCTCCATCTTCCTTAATGATCTCCCCTTGGTCTGTTCATCTACATTCATACACATCTATGCGGATGACACCATTTTGTATACTTACAGTCTTTCCATGCCCATGGTGGAGTCCACCTTACAGCAGGACTTCAACAAAGTCCAGCAGTGACTATGTACCAACCAGCTATTCTTAAATGCCAATAAGACAGTCCCCATGGCCTTTGGCACAAGACAGAGACTCTCTAGGTGCTCTTCCACACAATCGATGGGTCTATGTTGGAAAATACTGCCTCTTTCAGGTACCTAGGGATCTGGCTAGACAAACACCTAGACTTCTCTGGTCATGTGGATGCCATTCACAAGAAACTGTTCCCCAAACTGGGTCCACTATACCGGAATCGTGAATGACTGTCCTTGCCGGCCCGCAGAGAACTTCTTCTGAAAATGATTCTTCAAGCTTTTGACTATGGTGACATAGTCTACAGAGCCAATCCCAAAATGACCCTAGCCAGACTGGACACCCTCTTCCATTCCTTCTGTCACTTTGCACTTAATAGCCCACCCCGCACTCATCACTGCTTCCTCTATCAATCCCTGGTTCTATCCTCCCTTAATGACTGGCACTTGGTGCACTGCACCAACTTCATTAGCAAGTTCTGGTTTGGAGAGCCCCTCCTACCTTCTGTCCTGGCTTTCTCCACCCCCCCCCCACCCCAATAGGTCCCTCAGCAGCAGTGATGCCCACACCCTTGGTGTTCCCTTTAGGTCCTCTTCTGCTGGCCAGGCTTCCTTCTCCCACCGCTTTCCTAAGCTTTGGAACTCTCTACTTATCGCCTTTCGAAATGACCTTTCATTTTGCTCCCTATCTTCTCTCCTGTGCTCGCTCACCACACCCACGTGCAATTGCCCCTAATTCTCCTGCATCCTTAATGATGACCTCAGTGTCCCTACTCAGTCTCCTCCTCCCATTGCTGCACTGCCAGCCATGATGAGTTGATATGTCCTTTCTACACTTCGCTATCAGCTCTTAGTGTACCATCTGTTTTTGCTAATTTTATGTCTCTAGTCTGTACCTCATTGTAAACATTGTAACCCATGCTTGTATGTACACATGTACCTATTTTGCTGTTTACTGTACTCAATGTATGTATGTATTGCACTTTTTATCTTTTGTACTATCCATCCTTTGTACCCATCTATTCCTCTATCCCCCAGGACACATCTGAAAACAAGCTTTTGCTCAGTATGTCTTCCTGGTGAAACATTTCAATAAATAAAAAAATAAATTCCCTGGGGTTGGGACGTTCTTCAATACACACATACAGTAGTTCTCATTTATTTTTCCTTCTTTTCATCTGTTACTTTGCTACTTTGCCTTCATTTTCTCTCCATTGTTACCTGTAGCTTGCCATTACCACAGTTTGTTTCTCTTTCCCATTCCTAAAAAAATAAAAATTTCTATGGTTTGTTTTTTTTCTTAGTTTCCCCTGTTCCCTTCCCCAAGGAATCCACTCTTCAGGTCTCTTCAGCTGGGTCAAGACATAGCAAGGACCCAGAGTCACTCTATGCAGGACCGGGAGATTTTTGCCTTTGGTTTTCTCCAGATCCCATCCTCCTGAGGGCACCGACACAGAGGACTGACATCCAGACAGGTGGCATGCTTTCACACATCACTGTCAAGCATCCACAGTGCCCTCCCCACCCCCAGCTCCTATATAGAGAGACGTTTTATGCCCACCACCCATGCTTCCACCAGTGGCAGCACTTGTGGGCATTGCTGCCCTGGAACACCCCCCCCGGAGGAAGACAGCATCCATGGGGATGCTCAATCCTACCTCCCCGACTGACCCCCGCAAGCCTGAGTCCATTCCCGACCCGGTCACCAGCGTAGCGTGAGGTGTGGCGTCCAGCGTCTCAACCCTCAGCACCACCAGGCTGGCTATGGTTTGCTTTTTAATCACCTTTTCTAGTAAGGTTCTCCTGATCCATCAAGTTATCTTGTGATTTGGGTCTTTTACTCCACTTTTGGCTAGCCTGCAATCATAAGAAGACCCTGTCAGCACATACCTCTCAACTGTCCTGTTTTTTCTCGGATTTCCCAAATTTAGACCCTCTGTCCCAAAGTCCCAACTTGCTTACTTCTTTCATGGATTTTTAGAATACAAGCGTAAGCCTAGCAGACCTGTTTAACCCTTAGGCTAACAACAGAATTAGAAAGTATAGGAACTCTGGACTGATACAGCAGTCAACAACACAGCAAGGGTTAAACTGGTTCAAGCAGGAAAAAGGAAGTTGTAGGAGCCAACCCTCCCATGGCATTCCACAAGCTCATTGGTTTCTCTAATGAGACTACTGAGAGACACAGAGAGAGAGAGAGAGAGAGAGAGAGACAACACACACACACACACACACACACACACTGCATTCCAATACAGTATATTTCTGTGGATCCTTAAAAAGTTGTTTTTTTAGCAGTGCCTATGTTTCACTTTAGTCTCAAGTAAGAAAATGAAGAGAAATTACAACATAAACATGCAGAACATTTGCTTGTGTTTTTTTGTAATGCCATTTGGTAGTATGCAACTGAATTTGACGCTTAAAAAGCATAAACTAAATGTACTTTATATCTATATCTACAATGTGTGATGTACATGTAATGCGATGGTGCTGCGCATCACTGAGTAAATATAGTGTCTCTGATTTTGGTAATTTGTCCCTGATTTTTGGGGGGAGTGTCCCTGATTTTGGTCCTAGCAGGTTAAGAGGTATGTGCCAGCACATAATAGTGAATCCCTTTTATATTTATTTTATGTCTTGATTTGCTAAGAGTAATTGAGTGCTGATAAAGTAATGAATGAAATTGGACCAAGTACCTTATGGGCTTTTAACTACAAATAAGATGTAATCACTAAGGTACCCTCTCCCCCTTCCCCACTCCCATTCATTTTCCCATCACATTTCCTCTCTCCACTTATCCCAACCCCTTCCCTGTACCCTTACCCAACCCCTGCCCCCTCTATCTTTGGTCTTAAAGAGCTACTGACGCCTCGAAGAAAACTTTAAAAAGCATAACAATTAGGTACAATTCTGCCTGGAGTCCATTTATATTTTATATATTTCTCCTCCCCTTTATTTATTATTAAGGAAATTTGCAGGAATATATGATCGTCATCCCTTAAGCGTTCCTTCAGAGTCCATCTGTCTCTATAGCTTACTCCCTACTTCAAGTTATAATCCTCTGTTGTGATATCACAATCTGTTGCTGTGGGAGTAACTGGGATAACACAAGCAGTGCTCTGTAACTTCAGGTAGGGGGAAAGCAGCAGAAATAGACAAACTCTTCAGGAGCAAAGATCCTGTTTTCATACAAATGACCTCAGTAATAAATAATGGGGAGGAGCAATATAGCACTAATGGGAAATACAAACTGGGCTGTGTGTCTAAACATTAGGTTTCGTTACAGTTCTCCTGAACATGTCACCAGCTCTTTAAGCTTCATGCAGCATGCTATACTATTTACGTACCTGATGGAAATGCAACATTTATGCTAATCTGGAATTACAGTTGGATTATTATTACAAGAATTAAGGATTATTTTGGGGGTGTAAAGAATTATGAATAAGGATTCTGAGCAAACAATTATATATTGTAGTGGCATGGTAGCACCACTATTGTTAGGGTTGAGTAAGCACTTTAATGTTAAACCCCAATTTTTGCACTTTAATAACTTCGCAACTGTTCAATGGAATGGCATGACATTTTGCATGCACAGTCTCATAGAGTAGATCTGCAGATGTGCCACATTTTGTTTCAATCATATGTATGGATTCCAAGATCCAGATAGTGCAAAAAGTGAATTTATGGGGGTCTTTTTGCTGTTTTTGGTGACAGCAGTAGCGCCCAGTTTTGAATTTTGGTCTGACATTTTCAGGATAGGAAGGGGCTGGCCCACAGATATACCTTAGCTGGCTTGGTGAAAAATATTTAATCTGTTCCAAACTTATTAAATTTAAAAATTTTGGATTCTGAGCATGCTCAGTAAGCAATTCAAAATAGCTATATGAAACAAAAAAAAATCATTTTCTGCATGGGCCCAATCCTTTTTCATGAAGGGAAAAACCCTTTCTCAATTGCTACCATTTTCTTTTCCATTTAAAAAAAATGTCAAAACCCACAAAAATGACCTGTTGCAGAGACATGAGGATATCTGTCTTGCTCATCAAGACTCCATTAGGTGGATTCTGCACTTAACTGTTGGATAAATGACCCTGAAATGTATTTTTTACACTTTAAATCCTTCTTCGTGACTCACTTCCACTTTTTTCATTTGTATTTGGAACAACAATTTTCATATGAATGGAAATAGCATATGAAAATGTTTGTTTAAAGAAATGAAAATATGAGCAAATCCTTTTTTCCCTGGTGTCTAGTGGTGCCCCCCACCCTCCGATCACCATTCCTGTAATTAGTTAATTTGGCACCTCCCACCCTCCAGTCGCTGTCCCTCTAATTATTTCATCATTCCCTGGTGTCTAGTGGTGTGCCCCCCCCACCCACCAGTCACCATCCCCATATTTTTGTTTGTATTTCCCTGATGTCTAGTGGCACCCCCCCCACACACACACACACACACACACTCTCTGACTGCCGTCCCATAATTATTGTATTTTTTTCCCCTGGTGTCTAGTGGTGCCCCCGATCACCCTCCCATAGTGATAAAATACGTGTCTGGTATCTGGTGGCACACCCCCCCCTCCAACTGCTGACCTCATAATTGCTGCATTTTTTCCCCGTGTCTAGTGGCACCCCCACCCTCTGATCACCATCCTGTAATAAAGAAAACAGTCCCCTAATGTCTTTTTTTTAAACCTGTAAAAGGAAAATGGTCCTCGCTGATCCAACACCCCCGCCCAACCTCCCACTCAGCACCCACCACCCCGCACCCCCCCACATGCGTCACATGCCCTCGTGAACAGGTCCCAGGGTGAAGATACAGTCTCTGCTGGAAGACACATCATGCTGCTGGAAACACTGACTGCTATGTGAGAAAGTAAGGTAAGTGCAGTTCAATGTATTTCAGTGGGGTTTGCAACTTTGAAGCATACCTTTGCCATTCTTGTATATTTTTACACTACATTTTCAACATGCCCTTTCTGGGACCCCATCTCATAAAAAATGGCAGTGGAATTACATAAATCTGGCCTAAAAGGTGATTTTGCAGTCACTTGGCAAAATCACCTTTTGGGCAGGATTTGAAAACTTTCTGCTCTTGTTCATGAGGTGGGGTCATAAGAAGGCCAAGTTGAAAATTTTGAGTCAAAATATGTAAAAATGGCAAACTTATGCACAGACATTGAAATTTTACTACGCTCATAACTTTGGTAATTTAAAATACTTTGATCCCAAATTTTCAATATAGCCATTTTTTTTACACCGTCATGAACGTGACACCTGTCATTTTTGAAATCCTGGCCAAACTGTGTTTTCACACCTCTCTAAACTGACGTTTCCGTGGCACAGAATGACATTTTGGTGGGGATTTGAACATTTTCAGTATGGGGTCCATGAGGTGGGGTAATAAGAAGACTACACTGACAATTTGGTTGCTTTTTTAATACAAATGCAATTTTAGGGCCCAGAGGGCCTGCAATTCCACAGCAACATACTGTACATGTACATGTAACCCTGGTGCCATTATACCAAGGGCTACTACACCTGCCTGCTTCCCCACCTGCAGGTTGAGGGGCCTGGGTTCGATTCTACCAGTCACTGGGAATTCTTGCCCAATAGCAAAATTACAATTATGGTGCTTCCACCCAGCGATTTCTTTTCATGGGTTAAATGTTAAGCTAGCACAACCCTCTGGGAAGTTGCACTTACCCGCAGCCCCACCTAGTGGCCCCACACTTGCAGTCTCCCAAAACACCTTACTTTGCATTCAAGTGACGATTAATGGAGAGTGCTAATAATATGCTCACAGTGGCCACACTTACCAACAGAGTCTGGAATTCTGCATGCACCCTATGGGCCTGTAAAGAAATGGTTACCAGTAGTGACACAGTATCTTTCAATTATTTGAATTAACCCAGCTCACAGGCCAGAATAACATTCAAACAAATAACTGATTTATTAGGGGATTGGAACATGGGGTAGGGGATGCAAATTAAAACTAGAATGATTAGTACTTTGGTTTTGGCAATGGTTTTGTCTTTAAAAATCATTTAAGCACAATACTTTCACCTATCTGTACTGTCCAGTTAACCTAACTGGGTACCCAGCATATGCTACGTTGCAGACCTGAAGCATTGCCACAGGTTGCCCAGCATCACAGCTGATTGGGACCCTTAAATAAAGACTTTTTTTTGAATGATTAAGGCTTTATTTGTACTTGGCTGTCGCAACAAACTACATGGGTCTGTGCGGGTGGCTGTTTGTGTTTGTCTGTGTCTGTAGCTTACTTTTTGGGGATTTACAAGATGTTCTGCTTGGAGTAACTACACCATTCTTGTTCACTACGTCTGTGAAGGATACATGGGTCTGTGTGGGTGGCTGTTTGTGTTTATCTGTGTCTGTAGCTTAGTTTTTGGGGATTTACAAGATTTTCTGCTTGGAGTAACTACACCATTCTGGCTCACTACATCTGTGAAGGTCTCCTGGACTGGATTTCTGCAAAACATCACCACCTGGTATTTGCATTTTCAGTTTAAAATCAACTTTTTGGAAGTTATCCCAAGCAAAATAGAAGTCTAGCAACTGAGTCTGACAAAGTAATTGACTCTGGGTCCTGCTTGAATCAACATTTTCATCTGGCTTGCGCCTAAGGGATCTGTTTGTGGGCTTTTAAACAACCTTTTTAAATAACAAAGAAAGCATAAGGACAAAAGAATTTCACATCCTGCACTTGAGTAAGTGTGCCCCAGGCTATCAATGTAATGGGGCAGAGGAGTACATGCCTGAACGCTCTTGCATAGCCAAAGCCTCTTCTCAAACCTCTGCCTAGCTGTGACCCTGGGTGACCTCTGTCATGAATTGTACCAATAGCCCAGTTGGTACAGAAAGAAATTAGGCTGTGCATTTCTGTGTTTGTTAGCTGTGTCAGCAGCGGGAAAGCGGGTCGCAGTTGGCGACCAGAGAAAGGAGAGTGGAGAGCTACATGGAGTTGTGGCTGCAGTCGGTAGTGGGGTCGCAGTCAGCGATGAGAAGAAGGAGAGCTGAGCTGTTTAGAGCTGAACTAGCAAGGGGCGCAGGTCGCAATCCAGCGACTGAAGCAAGGACTGTCGGCCAACCACAGACCATGGTGTAGGATCAGGCCAATCAGGGAGATAGGTGCCAAGGCAGTCTGCTTTATAAAAGCCAGCCAGACCGCAGAGCTGAGAGCTGTGTTTGTTAACTGTGTCAGTAGTGGGGGAGTGGGTCGCAGTCGGCAACCAGAGAAAGGAAAGCGGAGAGCTGCGCAGAGCTGTGGCTGCAGTCGGCAGTGGGGTCGCAGTCTTCGATCAGAGGAAGGAGAGCTGAGCTGTTTGGAGCTGAACTAGCAAGGGGCGCAGGTCACAGTTCAGCGACTGAAGCAAGGACAGCCAGCCAACCGCAGTCCGTGGTGTAGGATTGGGCTAATCAGGGAGAGAGGTGCCAAGGTGGTCAGGCTTTAAAAAGCCAGCCAGACCACAGAGCTGAGAGCTGTGTTTGTTCACATCCTCCCTCCCCAACCCCTATTAAATACAAAGGGGAGGAGGAGCCATATATGAAGTGGAGGAGCTAACAGGTCACAGGTCTACAGGTGGAGGAGCTAACAGGTCACTTGATCTTGGACTACCGATGCTGAAGGTGCTGGAGACTTGGACTTGAACTGGGTGACTATGGCTATTAATTCTTGATGATTATGGTTTGCACATGCTTTATTATTTCTAAAAAGTCTTGACTGTGGGTTGGGGCTGGGGGGGGTGAAGGTCAGGGGCCCAAAAATACATAAGGTGTGATTTTAGAACTGTATCTGAGTATCATGGAAGAAATGATAGGGAAGCACAGAGGAAGGGGCAACCAAGGAAGAGGGATCTTTGGCAGAGTGGTGGGGTGCAGTGGCTGTGGAATGGATAAATTGTGCTTGGAGGATGGGGGGTTGTATGATGTGTAAACAGCTCACTCAGCTGAGGGAGGAAGTGGCGAGGCTAAGGCGGGGGTTAAATGGGGGAGAAGCTGGGAAAAGGGGGTCGAGAGACAGGGACGGTATAAGCCAAGGAAGGAGTGGGAAGGGCTGAGTGGATTCACTGGAGGATCAGAAACACTGTTTAGGAAGTCAAAGACTTGGGAGGGAGAGGATGGAAGGGGATCCAGAGGGGATCGACCAGAGGTAGTAACAGATAGCAACAAGTTCAGAGTTGGGACAGGGGTGCCCAAGACAGGAGGAAAGGGGTCAGTGGGAACTGACAGCAGGAGGTCTGGAGGCACAAAAATGATGCCTGTAGCTAGAGAAAAGGGGTCAGCCAGGGATCAGGAGGAGTGGAAGACAGTAGGCTCAGGAAAAGGCAGACGGATGCCCAGAAAGAAGGATGACGTAGGTATAGGTGAAATGGGCCCGAAGGTGGAAGTAACAAATAGTTTTTCCTCTGTAGGTATCCTAGTAAAGGACATTTTGGAGGAAGGGGTCTGGCAGGGGCCATCAGAGAAGGGGGGGGCAGAGTGGCTGGGGATGTGGGAAAGATCTCAGTGCAGTGGAAGGGGGAGGAGGGGCAGGCACATTGCATGCAAGGGAAGGGGTGGAGGAGGGGACGGGCACATTAGGGACACACCAGAGGGTGACACTAGGGGAACTGTGGTATAAGAAAAGGGGCAGGAAGGAAGCACTGGAAGAGCTGGAGTTGAGCTCCTGGGAAGCTGAAAATGAACGCGAGGAAACCCTACAGGGCAGGAGCTGCAGTAGGAGGCTGGGGCATGCACCGGGCAGGGTGCAGGAAAGGGGAAATATGCAGACAGGGCAGGTGGTGAGGAGGAAGACTTCCCCAAGTGGGATACAGTGCTCAAAATCTTCTGCAAAGATGGGTGAGACAGGAACAATTGGAAGGGGATTATGCACAGTTGGCATAATCTCACATAGTGATGCTGACGGGGAAGGCCAAGAGCAGATAGGGGGTCAGTTGAAGTTGGCTAATGCTCAAGCAGTGATGCAGGAGGGGTTTTCAGGGATGAAGGAAGCCAGGTGGAAGTACAAGGGATGAAGAGGTACAGTGATGCAGACGGGGGAAGGCCAGGAGCAGATAAAGGGGAGTCAGGTGAAGTTGGCTCATGCTCAAGCAGTGATGCAGGAGGGGTTTGCAGGGATGAAGGAAGCCAGGCAGAAGTACATGGGATGAAGAGGTACAGGAGGGGGGAGTCTGAGGAAAGGCTAAAGGGAGAGGGTGAAGAGGGACAGATGCTGGGTGTGGGTAAAAATCAGGATAGGTTAGGTGATGGGGAACAAAAGATGAGCAGGGCAGAAACCAAGTCAGGATGGAACATGAGGATGAGTCCAAAGAGAGCCAACCCCCATAATACAAAGCTAGAGGCCAAAAGGACATCTAGGAAGCAGGGGGCAGTAGGGTGGGATTCTTGGGAGACCCAATAATTAAGGGGCTAAAATGGGGAAGGAAGGGAGCAAAAAACAATGCAGTATGGGCACAGTGCATGCTGGAGGTGAGGCATCATATTCCTTCCTGGAGTAAGCAGCAGGATGAAAGGACACATCTGGTGTTTCACCTGGTCACAAATGACTTGGAAGGGAACAGTCTGATGGAAGTACAGGCAAGGTTCGAGGAACTCGTTAGGTTCTGTAGGAGCAACAGTTTTTCCTTCCATTTCCTTCTCTGAGGTGTTGCCAGTACCACATGCAAGCACACCCAGAAAGGAGAAGATAAGGGCATTCGACAATTGGCTACAAGGCTGGTGCAGTCGGATGGGGTTTGGCTGGATAGGTGACTGGGGCTCTACATGGGAGGAGATGGGGCTGTATGCCCAAGACAGGCTGCATCTGAACTCTTCAGGGGCAGCTGCACTAAAGAGTAAACTGGGGGACTTCATGGTAAGGAAGTTCAATTTAAACTAAATTTGGGGGGGGGCTAAGGAGAGGGCCATCCTTACATGAGGCAGAGCACAGAGGCTATCAGCCTCCCCCCCAAGTCACAACACTCATGAAGGGAGCAGTTAGCAGCAGGGAGGGACAGGATGGGGCTAGATGTTGGAGGGCTTTGGTTGCAAATGCCAGGAGCCTGGGGAACAAATGGGAGAACCGGAGGCCACCATGATGGAGGAGAACCTAGACTTTGTAGCAGTGAGTGAGACTTGGTGGAACGAGCACCACACCTGGGAGACAGTGATCCCAGGGTATCATTTGCTTAGGAAGGATCGGGAGGGAAGGGGAGGGGTGGCATTATATGTCAGGGAAGGGATTGGGGCCATGGAAGGGCAGGATAAGGAGGGGGAAACAGAGATATTGTGGGTCACCCTAGACAGGGGACAGGGAGAAAACCTACGCATTGTGGTAGTCTATAGGCCTCCTATGCAGGGGGAGGAAGGGGGTAGACACTTTGTGGAATCCATAGCGAGGATGGCACAGAAAGGGGAAATTGTGCTAGTTGGGGACTTAAATCTTCCGGACATCAACTGGGAGGCCCAGACAGCAATCTCCACAAGGAGCAGGGGCATCTTAGAGGCTCTTCAGAGCACATTCCTGCAGCAAAGGGTCAGCGAGCCCACTAGGGGTGTAAACCTGTTGGATGTGGTCCTCACAAATGGAGACAGTGTGGAAGAGGTGGAGGTGGGGAAGAGCTTGGCACCGTGACCACAGGGCTGTCAGGTTCAGGGTGAGAGCAGGAAGGGTGAGGGTTAGGACAAGAGCCAAGGTAATGGACTTCAGGAAGGCTGACTTTCATGGAATAAGGAAGGTAGTTAGGGAAGAAATACTGAGGATAGGGGATGTTCAGGGGGTGGAGGAATTAGGGGCAGCCATCAAGAGAGGGGTATTTAAAGCCATGGACTCATGTATAAGAAGGGTAAGAAAGAATAGAAGACAGAAAAGACCTCTATGGTTCACTAGAGAGGTGGCGTTAGGGGTGAAGGAGAAGACTAGAGCATTCAAGAGGTACAGGAGGACACAAAAGGATGAGGACAGGGAAACCTACAGGGAAAAAAAGAAAGGAGGCAGGGCAAAAGATAAGGAGGGCTAAGGAGGCCACTGAGGAGAGGATAGCAAAGCAGTCAAGGAGGGGGGACAAAACCTTCTTTAGGTATGTTGGAGAAAGGAGGAGGGCACAGCATGGGATTAGGAGGATAAGGGGGGAAGTGGAACATTACTGGAAGGGGATTTTGGAAAAGCAGATGCATTAAATAGCTATTTTGCCTCAATCTTCATGGAGGAAAGAGAGGTCAGGGGACCAGGACAGGCTGGGGAGGGTGACAGCCACAAGCAGGTGGGTATGGCAGAATTCACAGCTGAAGGAGTAAGGGAAGAGCTGGGTAGACTTAGGGTGGACAAGGCAATGAGGCCTGATGGAATACACCCAAAGGTTCTCAAGGAGGTGAAGGATGAACTGGCACCGCATCTGGCGAGGCTATTTAACTTGTCCTTGGTCCAGGGGTGGTGCCAATGGACTGGAAGAGGGCAGAGGTGGTCACACTACATGGGGGCTGAAGGACGAGATCAAAAACTACTGTCCCATTAGTCTTTCCTCGGTGGTGGGAAGGTAATGGAAACACTACTTAAGATCAGGTTGATAGAATACTTGGAGATGAATGGCATGCAGGATGACCGACAGCATGGCTTCACCAAGGGAAGGTCCTCTCAGACTAACCTGATAGAATTTTTCGATGGGGTGACACAGATAGTGGACCAGGGAAGAGTGGTGGACATGGCCTATCAGGATTTCAATAAGGCCTTCGACACCATTCCACATGGTGGAATGGTGCATAAGCTGTACAGACTAGGGTTGGACATCAGGATCACCAGGTGGGTGGAAAACTGGTTGAAGGGAAGGAGTCAGATGGTGGTGGTAAATGGGACACATTCCAGGGAATGGGCGGTGACCAGTGGGGTGCCACAGGGGTCAGTGCTAGGACCAATACTTTTTTAACATCTATGTTAGTGACCTAGCGGAGGGTCTGGAGGGACGAGTATGCTTGTTTGCAGACGATACAAAGGTCTGCAATAGGGTGGATTCACCTAGTGGGGTGCAAGCCATGAGGTGGGACCTGGAGAGGCTGGAGAGGTAGTCTGACACCTGGAAATTGAAAAGTACAACACTCACTCAAGGGGGTGAGTGGGTAAGCACCACTTGTAAAAACGAGATTTTGTAAAAAAATATTTTATTTATACTTATCAAAGACCAGTGCAAAAACACTTTCATGCATCTCCATCTCCTTCAATTTAAAGTGCTTGAAATTAGAGCGGTTTCCAACGCTACAATAATTGTACTTAAATTAGAGTTCTAGTCAATACCAAAGTCGAGAAAGAAATTGACATAACAGTCTATAGCAGCCGAGATTCATAGCATTAGGCGTCCCAGGTAGGTCTAATCTCCCAAGGAAAGATAAATAAAACACACAGCTTACTTCACCATAGGGAAACTGGACCCAAAAACAGCTTAAACTTTCTTACTTCACAAGTGGATATTCAGAAAGAACTGTGTCTCGAGTGCACTCAAAAAAGATGTTCATTTATTTCGGTGTTACCAACGGTATACCTGGAGTGGTGAAAAAATGAATATAAAGCTAATGCGTAAAGTACCAGTGTTGTTTACCTGGAAATTGAAGTTTAATGCACAAAAGTGCTCACTGATGCACCTGGGGAGGAGGAATAGGAGTGAAACTTACTCCCTCGGGGGGTGGTGATTAAGGAGAAGGAAACAGAAAGGGACCTGGGGATTATGGTATCGCGAGACCTCAAAGAGGGCAGCCAGTGTAGCAGGGTGGTGGGAAAGGCAAATGGAATGTTGGCCTGCATTGTGAGATGTTTTAATAGCAGAAAGAGGGAGGTGATAATGCCGTTATACAGAACCATGGTCAGGCCACATCTGGAGTATCGGGTGCAGTTCTGGAGGCCTCACCTACAAAGAGATGTTGAGTTGATGGAAAGGGTACAGAGAATGGCAACCAAAATGGTACGAGGGATGCAGGATGTACCCTGTGAGAGAAGACTGAGAGGGCTGAATTTGTACCATCTGGAAACTAGGAGGGAGAGGGGGGACATGATTGAGACCTTTAAGTATCTGAAGGGAATAAATAAGGTGGAGGGTGATAGCTTGTTCAAATTGAGGAAGGGAGCAAACACGAGGGAACATAGCCTTAAACTAGAAGATGGCAATACAGAGGTAATGGAAGGGGTCAGTCTTTCACGGAGATGGTGGTGGAGGCCTGGAACAAGCTGCCAGGGGAGGTAGTGGCAGCTGAAATGGTGGAGAGGTTCAAGAGGGCTTGGGATAGATTTAAGGGGTTGGGAAAAGAGGATGGAAGCATAACAGAAGGGGGGAGGTAGGGTGTTGGGCAGACTAAATGGGCCGTGGGGCCTTTCTCTGCCATCACATTTCTGTGTATCTGTGTGTAACATAAACCACACTTTATTCCCATGGAAATTGTAATCCCCAGGCCCGATGACCTGCAAAAACAGTCTAAACTACCATGCAATGTGAAAGGCAAATCAGTTGGTAAAACACTTTCAGTTGGTGTCACAGGGTAGAACCCTGTTGTACTCACTGAACCTTGGACCTCAGGATCTGGGTTAATTTCCAGGATGACTTGCCTCAAGGCAGGATGTGGCTACAGGCTGTAGGACTTTGTCCTTTCTGGCCAGGACTAGGATACAGGGACCCAGACTATCACAACTCACCCACACTTCCTGGCATCCCTCCCAAGGGTGTCCGCAATCCGCGATGATCTTCTCCACAGGAGCTGTCTCCCTTCTCTGGTCATCTGGAAACTTGGTTCTCACAGACAGCAGTAGTCTTTTAGGAAAGTTGTCAGGCATCACAAGTTTAAGTTCTGGCACAGTCTCAGGCCGCACAGCTTACCCACTTGCAAACTGCAGTCCTGGAAATGAAAGCTGGCAATGCAGAGATTTAAATCTCCCACTGGCAAATTGGCTGGAGACAATCCCAGTGACCACAGGCTTTGGATTTAGGCACAGTCTCTGAGGCAAAGAAAGTTTTCTCACCGGAAGGTAGATTTGGGATCTCACAAACACATCTGACCCCACTTTAGTCTGGAATATCAGCTTAGGGAAAATTTCTTCTTTTTCTCCCATTCTTGGAAAATTGCAGCTTGTTCTGCAAACTTGGCAGTCCCAGCAATAAAAGCAATAGTTCAGGCTGAGAATAGGCAAAGCAGGCCTCTCCCCAAGTTCCCCGAGCTTCAGGCAGCGCCCCCTTCCTTCTGGAAGCTTCAGCCTAACTCTCTACTGACTGCAGACTGAAACAGGACTGAACTAGGACTGAGCGCAGTTCAAACTGTCCCTCCTTAAATAAAGACCAAAGTTACAGGATTCCAATTGACTGCCCAAGCTGTCATATACAGTCTAAGTCTCTTCACTGGCTTGAATTTCAGCATCAAGAATTATTCCTCCCCCCCTCCCAAGAGTCTCTGGCACTGTCCCAAAAGTCTTTGCTGTAAATCCTGGCTTGTGATTGGTTAATGGCTGCAAACATGTGGCTGAGATACAGTCCCCAAAGCAGTTTATGTAGTTCCCAAAGGTCAATGTTCTGGTGCAGCCAGATTAAACACTTTTAATTTATATAAACCCCAGTGTTCAATAGCCCCAACAGTGCCCTTTCAAATGCTGTCACTTATTTACATTTATAATTTATACCCTTCCTGTCACTCCCACTAAAACATAGACCCCCTAAGTGACAGGCAGCTACTCATCAATATTCATGCAGGGCTCATTAATATTCACGAGCTCTCGTAATTTGCCCAGATTCAAACTTTTAATTTATTACATACTGAGGCTTCTCATTCATCTCATTTAGGTCACCAGTCCCCATTTAGCTCAGCAGGGGCACAGGGGCCAAGAAATACCCTTTGGTTTGACCGCAAATCAGGCGGTCGTCAGATGAAAACGGTCTAATGCGCATGCGCGATCGCCGTTAGCACTGAAGTGCATAAGAATGCAGTGGCAAGTCGCTACTTAGAATTAAAGCCCCAAATGGGCTAAATCAAAGTTCTGGGGCTGTTCTGGTGTATAGGGGCACCAGAGGACTTGGCCAGGTGACTCACATTTCGGGGGAGAAATGGGGACGCCAGCAGCAGATGGGAGATATGGGAGGCATTTAAAGGTAAGCTCCCAAATGGGGGAGGAGTGTTACACTCTCCCCTGCCTAGGAAAACTTGGTGTCCACGCCAAGTCTAAAAAAGACTGGCACCATAATAACACATTACTATATATTTATTTTATTTATGTCTTTGATAACCGGGTAAGTGAGATGGTCCAAAGGACCGATTTCAGTCATGACCCAGGCCACAAAGTGGCACAAAGTGACATCGGATAGTTTTTACATGGAACATAGCCAAGCAGTAAATACAAGCACATGTAAAACAACTTCTGCAGAACGGTCACGATACAGCAAACAGCCATTAGGGTGGTACATATAGCAAAGTAAAAGGATACAGAAAGGCAGCTCTTGATAACAATTTGGTAGTACTAACTATGCAGAGTGAACATAAGCTACAAACACAAACAGTGGTTATATAATTAGAACTGAGCTGCAATTTCAAGCAAAACTTAGTATGCTGTGGGTTAACTTAATATAGGTGCCCAACAGAAAGAGATGAATTAATTCAAAACACAGCAGTCTTGCTGCATGGGCTGACCTGAAATTATCAGCAGAACACGCATGAGTGCAGTTAGGATTAGGGAGTGAGGGATGTAAGCTGATCAGAGAAAGGATCAGGGATAGAAGCAGGGCAGAGTAGTAAGAATGACATACTATCGGGGGGATAAGGCCCTGTACCCATCTTGCTATATATAAAACTTGTTCCGCACATGTGGCTAGCCCTCTATTATATATTCATTTGAATAACATATTTCTATATACAATCTAGCTAGGTACATAGTAACTATTTACAATATAGCATGCTATAAGATTAATCTCACTTTAATGTTGGATGTTCTGCACTAACTTTAAGCAATCTCGACATTTCAAATCCATAGGCAATTTAGAATCACATTTTTACATAAGACAGTTGGGCTCACATATTTCAATTAAATCATTCTCTTACCACCTTTCACCAATGCATTTTACCTTATTACCCTCTTTTTACCTATATACTCCTTTTCATTATACTGGATGGAACCCCTAGCTTGGGTGGAAGCTTGGGCTTTGATGGAGGCAGTGAACATAATTCTGGGCAAGGAGTTGGTTGTAACATATACTCCCTTATGTACAACATTCACGGGCAAGTTAATAGGTTCTCCTGGAGTATCATACATGAGCTTTAATACTGGTTTCACAGATCTTGTTGAGCGACTTGGCAAAGGTAGCACTGGCACTGGCACTGGCACTTCAGCTTCAGCATTCAGGTTGATCAGTCCCGGTTCACTGTCCAGCAATGAAACAGCTTTAGAAGAAAGGGGTTCCACTGCACTTCCTTGTTGTTCATTAATAGTTTCAGGCTCTTGGTCTAGAGCACCACTGTCACTCTCAGGGTCTTTAACTTGAACATCACTGTCACTTTCTGGCTCCTTATGCTCACTGTCATCTGTAAGGGGTACTGCTCCAAAATCGTCCAGGACACATCTCTCGGGTTCTTGAACAACACTACTATCTTGAGAATGAAACAGTTCACCTAGGGTTCCATGTCATAATAGCAATCGCAAAACAACAATCACTATTATGGCGAGAGTACATTGCTGAAAATCAATTTCGGCGATGCACACTCGCAGCGCGGACAAAAATGGCACCTGAGACCTACAGGTCTCATTCTTAATGCGGGGCATTTTGCCCCCTGCACCACCCTACTTACAGATTCTCAACTCCAGTGGGGCGCATGTTGGGAGGGTGAAAAACTTAAAAAAAATATATGCCACCTGCTGGCAAAAAACGCACCACGCCGAACCAAAACCCTGTACCCTGTGCCTCCCAGATGACCACCTTCCCCACAACGCCAGCAGTCCAGCTCAGAAGCTGCCTGCCACACCCTCTCCCACATATCATCCCTCCCTTGTCTCTCTCCCCGACGGGTGCATGCATGCACGTATACCTGCTACTTCCCGTCATGGTTTTCGCCCACCCCAGTATCCGGTCTCCCTCCTTTTTGGTAGCCGTGAACACAGCTGCTGTAATTGAGTTGCCGTTTTTGTTGGTGCCCAATTTCAGTCGCTTTGTTCATGGGCTACCTTCGCTTAGCCCACTTAGTTCATCAATACTTTCAGGTTCACTTGTAGGTTCACTATTGTTTCTCTAGGTCCTTGTGTGATGAGTTCAGTTAAATCCACCATACAAAGGGAATCAGCATTTTCAGAGCTCACACTGTGGACATCACTTTCTGAAGGTCCGGGTACAATTGATAGATTAGGGTCACTTAAAAACACTGGATTTTCAGAGGCATTGTTTTGATTAAAAGAGGGGAATCCCTGGAATAGTCTTTCAAGTTCAGGGAATGGGTAATAGGCAGTACAAAAGTCACTTTCATAATCACTTTCAGACTCAGTATTTTCCATATCTACAGTGCTGGCATTTGTTTGAAGCATTACTGACAGGAGTAGCAGGTTGAAAAGCAGAAGTTTGATGATTTTGCTGCTTAGCTTAAGTAGCAGACCTGGTTTCAGGGTGATGAGGAGCTTCAGTCTCTTGAACTTTATTAATTACTATCTGGCCAATGGGCAAAAGATGATTTCTGTGGATAGTTTTGACAGCACGAGGGTCCCCTTCTGGACGTACTTTGTGTGTAGGCAAATCATCTAATTTACTGATTACAATGTAGGGAATGTGGCTCCAGCGGTCAGCTATTTTATGCTTGCCTTGTAATCCTAAATTATGCATTTGTACACGGTCTCCAGGCTGAAGTTCTTGGGCCTTGACACATTTGTCAAGGCAAGCTTTTTGGCCGACTTTTTCTTTGCTGCCATAGTAGTTGCAAGCTGGTTGGCATGATTTAGCTGAGCTTTTAACTTTTTTACATACTGAAGGTAGTTTTCTGAGTGAGCACCATCAGGAGAAACATCAAAACATACATCAACCAGAAGGCAAGCTTCTCTGCCAAA
Source organism: Neoceratodus forsteri (assembly GCA_016271365.2). Classification (NCBI taxonomy): domain Eukaryota; kingdom Metazoa; phylum Chordata; order Ceratodontiformes; family Ceratodontidae; genus Neoceratodus; species Neoceratodus forsteri. The sequence continues at coordinate 394,083,831 of CM028131.1, read as the reverse complement.
CATAAAGTAGTATGGTGAAAATCCAGTTGCATCATTTTTTGTGCAGTTATATGCATGTACCAGGGCACTTATTTGTTGACTCCACCTGGGCTTATCTTTAGAATGCAGAGTGCCAAGCAAACTGAGTACAGTTTGATTAAACCTTTCTGGTTGCGGATCTCCCTGCAGATGATAAGGAGTAGTTCTGGACTTTCTTACACCCCAGATGGACAACAGCTTTTTAATGAGGCGACTTTCCAAGTCTCGGCCCTGATCCGTATGTATTCTCTAAGGTGCATCGTAGTGGACAAAGAACTTTTCTACGAGGACTTGCTACTGTTGAGGCCTTTTGGTCTTTTATTAGATAGACTTGAGTATTCCTTGTAAAACGATACATCTCTACTAACATGTTTGCAGTGTTTTTCGAATCAGGCTCCAGGTTCAGGAAATCGATGCAGACTAGTTCTATTGGCACACTAGTAGTTATGTTAACCAGCGGGGCTGCTCTTTGAGGTTAAGTCTTGCGCTAAAGACACCTACTGCAAGTTTTAAACTACTGTTCAATGTCTACACTCATTTTAGGCCAGCAGAAATGTGCATGGGCCAGATCCAGAGTCCTTTCGCTACCTGTGTCCCATATTGTCATGAAGAGCCTTTTAACACATTTTTTAACTTGGTTGGTAACATCAGCTGCTTTTTGACAATCTCTGCTTGGCTGTCAGTTAGTTCTCTGTATAATAGCTACTCATGTAGCATGAGTTTAAGCTCTTCTTGTAAGAGCAAAGCAGTTTTGGGTCAATGGACTGTATTTTTGAGACGTCTTCCCCTTTTTTCAATGCACTAACAACTTGTCTGATCACTGGATCATGGTATTGTTCTCTCTGAATGTCAGCTGGGGTTAACTGAGGTAAAGAACTTAAGTCCAGGGCTGCAAAATTACAGTAGGCCACAGGTATACAAGTGTCAGTGGGTCCCAAGCAATCTGCCAAGCAATGTACAAGTTTCAGAAGATGGAGTTTCATCATGATCAAACTTGTGGCATAGGGCTTTTACGGACTGTTCAGGAATATGCACCCATTGCTGATTTGAAGCAGGTCTGCGTGAAAGAGCATCGGCATCAATGTGATTTAAGCCTGGTCGGTACTCCACTGCATAATCATATGTTGAGAGAGCAGAGAGCCATCTGTGTCCAGTAGCATCTAACTTGGCTGATGTTTGGACATAGGTTAATGGATTGTTATTTGTCTTAACTAAGATCTTTGTGCCATACTAATATTCATGAAACTGCTCCACTTGAGAGCAAGGAATTGCAATTTATGTACAGGATAATTTTTCTCTGAAGATGTCAGACTTCTGCTAACAAAGGCTACTGGGCATAGTCCTTCTGTGTACTCTTGGTAAAGTATGGTCCCTAGGCCACTTAGGCTGGCATCAGTATGTAACATGTATGGTTTGTTAACCTGTAGATAATTTCATCTAATGCAGCATCACAATCAAACGTCCATCTTTGACCAAATGGCTTGTGGGATCTGAAATATGTTTTTACAGTCTCTTTGCTATTATCTTTCTTGAGTAGGTGGGTAACCTTGAGTTAAGTTCAGCAATGGGCGTATTACCTTGGTGTAGTCTTTCATGAAATGGCAATAATAGCCACAGAATCCAAGAATCTCTGAAGATCTTTTAAGTTAGTGAGCTTTGGCCTGCTGGTTAAGGCTTCCACCTTGCTTGGATCAGTCTGTATACCTTCAGGGGGATACAATGTGGCCTATGTATTTTACGGAGCTTTGGAAAAACTGACATTTGTCTATTGACAGTTTCAAGCTAAACTCTTCCAGTCTGTCAAGTACTTTAAACAGGGGAGCCTCATGCTCCTCAAGGGTCTTTCTGAAGACAATGATATCATCGAGGTATACAAGGCATTCAAGTAAGTTATTGTAGCCTACAGCACGCTCCATAAGTCTCTGAAATTTGGCAGATGCACCCGAAATTTCTTGTGGCATGCGCGGAGAAATTCATAGAAGCCCAAAGGACAGATAAATGCTGTTTTCTCCCTGTCCTCTGGAGCCATTGGGATCTGGTAATATCCACTGCATAGATTGAGGACGGAAAACCACTTAATCCCATTCAAACAGTCCAATGCATACTGTATGCGTGGCATAGTATATTGTTCAGGGACAGTTCTTTTATTAAGGGTTCTGTAGTCCACACACATTCAAACAGAGCTGTTCTTTTTCCATACTACAACAATCAGAGAGGTGTAGGGGCTCCATGACTCCTGTATTATGCCAGCTGCTAACATTTCTTGCAGATGATACTTTATGTCATCGATGTCGGCAGGAGCTAGGTGTCTGGACCTTTCCCTGAAGGGTCTCTCATCATGCAGCCATATGAGGTGTTCAGCACCAGTGACACATCTAGTATCCCATTCCTTAAGAGAGAATACTTGGGGTCTCTGAGCCAGCTTTTTACTGATTCTGGTTCTCCAGCTGTATGAGCTAGGTGAATCTCCAAAATCAAACTGGTCAGGCGATATCTCGCATTGTTCTCCAAGCTGGCACTTAGATGGTAGCACAGCAGTGTCAGCACAGTAGACTTTGGTCAGGGTGCAGCCTCTGTGTACAGTGATGTCTCGATCTGTAACATTTTGCATCTGTACCACCACTCTTCAGGCATAAGCGTGAGCACAAACAGGAAGCACACTGGCTTAACCAACTGTCCTTCAGGCAACCTCCCCAATTCTGGGGCATCCAGCATTAGAATTTGGTTGGTTACATCTTTTCTTAATCAAACTTCTCTACTGATGCTGCATTCTGCATTTGGAGGATGCACAATAACAAATGGGTCATTTTTCCATACCATACCCACAGGTTCATCTTTTTTACGTTCTTCAGGGTGCATTTCCTCTTCTTCAGCCTTTTGGGTCATGGCACGAACACTCAGGGCTCTTCCAGTCTTCTTTTTCTGCCTTTCTTCACATAACTGATCAAGGTGGTCAAACATATGCCCATTGGTCCCAATTAACACAGGGATACCATCATATAGTCCAGTGGGGGGACAGACCAGGGCTAATGTCTCCACAGGGTCTCCCTCATCTGCCACAGAGGATGGAAAGGAAAGCCACACTCTTAGGTAACTGAGATATGGATATGACTTTTCACTCAACCCCCAAACATGCAGTCCATTGAGGGCTTGTAATGGGTGGTTAGATAAATGCTGATTATACCATTCTTGGAAGATTACTATAACTTGGGACCCACTGTCTAGAACTGCTCGAGCAGGGAGTCTATTTACATGCACAGTGGTGTCCATCAAAGGGCCTACCAGTTCTGACCAGTCCAGTGAAGTATTTTCAGGAGTGTTAACAGATGACTTTACAACAAAAGGCCTAACAGAAGACTTCATAACAAATGACTTGGAGGAAGGCTTGGCAGAAAGTTGGGGATTGTTTTGCTTGACTTGATTTAACAACTTAGCATTCACCTTTCTTTGGTCTTTGGGTGACTGGCATGTTCTCTTAGTATGACCATCTTCTCCACAAAGATAGCAAAAGACACCAGGCCTAGAATTTTGTGAACAAGCAGTGTTTTCAGTTAGCTTGCTACTAGGATATTTCTCAGGCTTTTGTTCTTTAGGTTGCCGGTGAGGATGCTCACACTTACCAGGCCTCTGCTAGGGCATACTTTGATTTGAAGATGGAGTAAGGTCACTTACTAGGGATCTCAATTCTCTCATCTCCTCTAATATGTAGTTAGAATGCCCTACACTAAACCTAGACGGTTGTGCAGAATACATACTCAAGACTTGGGCAGGGGCACTGACAGCAGTGGGTCCTTGTTCAGCCTCCCTTACTCTTTGCCATACCTGAGGTGGCATGCTCCATCCCATCAATTCTTTTACCATACCAGACAGTTCATTTATTTGAGTTTCTAATCTCCATGCACTGGCAGTGTCTTGGCATGCACTCCCACTCCCATGGCAGATGCGGTTTGACAGATATCTTGGTCTTTATCCGAGACGGCCTTAGTGGTGGCGCCAGTTTTTAGTCTGCAGATCTCTCTAAGTATCTCTTTCAATTGTTGAAAGTCAGTAGCAGTCTCTTTGTATTTCTTTTGTGCTACCTTCAGCCCTTGAGTTTCACCCGACTGAACACTATCAGTGACTTGTGTGACAGCGGCAGATATATGAGGGGGACCCCAGGGTGGCCTTCTTTGTTTGACCTTCTGGACTTCTTTCATCAGCAGACTATAGGAGGGAAGCAGATCCTGTCAGTCTGGCAGCCATAACTTGAGCAACAATAGATCAGAATAGGGGGCAGACTTGAGTATCTGGTCCAACATAATCTGATTCAGTTCGTCCTGGGCCACACTGCCTTTCCTAAAGCATTTCTGCACAGCCTTCTCAAGCTGAGGTATGTACACAGACAAGGGCTCCTCCTGGTATTGATGGATTGTTTTAAACCTCCACAGAAGATACTTGCCTGAATCTGGGCTCCCAAATACATTTTCCAAGGCAGCCAAATAGTCCTATGCAGAAGCCATCTGGGTTATCAGCCCGCACCGAGTGAGTAGTATCCAGGGCTGGAACTCGAAGGCTTTCACATAACCTATTCCTTTTCTCCACCTCAGAACATTGCCATTCTTGCACTAGGGAAGCAGCATAGTCTTCCCATGTCTCCCAATCATCGTCCCTGGCCAGAGTAGGTATCACTCCTGAAAACATTTTTAGCCTTCTACAGGAATCTGAGGGGGAGGGAGCATAAATGGGCTTGGGTTCCTCATCTCTCGCAGGGGCCCCTGCACCACAGCCCAGTAGAATCCGAAGCACTTCGACACCCTTTCCTTCAGTCAGTGACAATTTGGCAAATTTCCCTTCAAAACTCTCATTTACAGGTCATTGCTCCAGCTCTGGGAAAGTTTCACTGTCCCTGGTTACCACCTTCAATGCTACCGGGGACTCATCAGAGACAATAACCTTGGGCACCCTTGAAATATCCACTGAATTACTGCACTTTATTAAAACTACAGTCAATTCCACTTATATGACATTTGGTTGTATGCTTTTCCCGCTTGTATGCCATTTTTTACTTGGTCCTGATTCTTTTTGTATACTGTTGACCTTAAACTGTCCGCTTATATGCCTCTCGTTTTTCAGTTGTATGCCTGTTCTGAAGTGTTAAATTGCTGCTAAATACCCCATTGTTCTGAGCCTAGTCTGGGTGTAACACCTCGCAGTTATGCTAATTTGCTCAGCTAAGCTTAATTACCTGCCAAAACCATTGAAAAGCAACAGCTCAGATGCATCAGGCAAGCAGCCTAGCAGCCAGCAGTATGGAGCCAGTAAAGTAGAATGTGTTGTCCTAGGCACAGAAAGTCGATTTAATCGAAAAAGCAGCTGTTCCTGAAATCTCATGCAAGGAGCTTGCATCTGAATTTGGATTAGACATCTCCAGTGTCAGTCAGTTCTTATGGAACAGAGAGCAAATTCTACAAGTATGGAGCAGCTGCAGCAACATTAAAAGGAAGAGAACACGAGATGGAAAGGACCCAGAGGTAGAAGAAGCACTCCTTCGGTGGTTCACATCTGCATGAGACCGAGGAGTGCCTCTGTCTGGAAACCTGCTGATGGAAAAAAGCAAGGTCCCTTTTACAATCACTGGGGGTCCATTTCAGACCCACGGCTGGCTGGCTCACTCACTGGATGGAGTGTAACAACATCTGTTATCGCTGAATCCATGGGGAGAAAGCAGAGAATTACACCACAGCCACTGAGGAATGGTCCGAACAGTGCAGCCCACTATTCAGAACAACTATGCTCCCTCAGACATCTTCAACAAACTGCACTTTTTTTTTTCATGCGACCCCTGATGAGATATTGTTATTTCACAACCATACTCCAGCTGGCCACAAAAAAGCAAAACAGTGAGTGTCAATAATGGTCTGTGCAAACATCACAGGCACAGAAAAAAATCCCTCTGCACCTAATCGGCAAGTCCTGTAAGCCCAGGTGTTTTAAGAGCATAAATACTGAAGCCTTGTCTGTGCAGTACAGTAACAATGACAATGCCTGGATGACAGCCGATATCTTTCACGAATGGCTACTGGACCTGAACAAAAAAATGAGATGGAGGAGAAGGAAAATTACTCTTATAGTCGATAACTGCCCTACCCACAAAGCAATACAGCTGTCTAATATCAGTTTGATTTTCCTCCCACCAAACGGCACTGCACTGATTCAACCAATGGACCAAGGCATTATTCATAACTTAAAACTGCACTACCATAACAACATTGTCAGCAGACTGCTAACAGCTGTAGATGGTTCCAGTCAGATGTTCAACAACATGTCCCACACCATAACAATTCTTGATGCCATTCATCTTATTTATTCGGCATGGACAGAGGTCAAGCCTGAAACAATCAAAAACTGCTTTATTAAAGCTGAAATCTACAAGGACGCTGTACCGGCCCTTGAGAAGCCCATTCTTCCACCAATCGGAATGCAACAGGGTGATTTCAAAAGTTACATAGTCATTGATCAAGATGAGTAGACAACAGGGGAGGTAACGGAGGCTGAAATCAGCCAGGATATCCTATCCCAACACAAAAATGAGGCGGAAGAGGATGATGATGAAGAGCCTGAAAGTGCACCTAGCAGTGTGTAGGTATGGGGATGATTAGAAAAATCTGGCATTTTGTTGAAGTTATAGAGCAGTGACTTTAATTGGTTCTACACCTTTGAGAAATACATACACACACACACACACAGTCTCACAAGCAGGGCATGAAGCAGCTGTCTATCGATACCTGGCTCATTCAAGGTACGGGTACTGAGTCAGAAGAACAAGATGATTTTATTGCTGAACTGTGAGCATAGCATAGCATAGCAACTTTTGACTGCTTGCATGTTGAACTTTTAGTTGTAGTTTTAAAAGCGCTTAAGGCACCATGCTTCGTTTTATACAAAAAACAGTACTGTGCTGTATAAAACAAAGGTGTTTTAAACATTTTACATTTACATTAAACTTTTTAACATGCTTGTTGAATAAATAAGTTAAACATACATAATGTGGTGTACTACGGTCCCTTGCATTAATCAAGTTTGCGATTTGTGATTCATGTTTGCAATTAAATGCAGCTTTTTTTCCAGCACCCAGATGCTACTCCCGCTTGTATGCCATTCTGCTTATATGCACAAATTCAGATGGTCCCGAGCTTGTGCATACAAGCAGGATTGACTGTACTGGAGTTTGTGTGGTTCCATCAGTATCTCAACCCCTCACTGTAGCTCGGCCTAAACACTTTATGGTGGAGAGGACATTTTCTATGGTGCCCTTGTCGGTACCCAGTGGGATATCTAGCAGCAGCAACAGGGCCTTTTGGGGATCAACTTCCTCAGCCTCACATCAACCCAGCAATAGGCGCATAGCCATTTTATTAGCAGGGAATTCAAAACTAGTACTAGAATTATTCTCCATTTTAATGCCAGTGTTTGTCTAAAATCCAACTGTAATTTTGTGTTTTGGCCACTATGGGGCAGGCATCATAGCAGTGCCTCCAAAGATGTAACCTTGGCACCATTATACCAGGGGTTACACAGTAGCATAGCAAATTCCTAGAGGGTCTGGGTGCAAGGGTATGTTATAGGGCCCCCCTGGTTTTGAATAAACATTAAAATTATGATTTGGGCCCCTCAAACTTCATGGGCCCGGGTGCGACTGCACCTCTGCACCCTTGTAGCTATGTCCCGGCTACTACTCCTGCCTGCTTCCTTACTTGCAGGTTGAGGGACCTGGGTTTGATTCTACCAGTCACTGGGGATTCTTGCCCAATAATAAAATTATAATTATGTTGCCTCCACCTAGAGATTTCATTTGATGGGTTAGATGTTAAGCTAGCACAACTCTCTGCGAAGTTGTACCTACCCACAGCCCCACCTAGTGGACCCACACTTGCAGTCTCCCAAAACACCTTACTTTGCATTCAATTGACAATTAATGGAGAGTGCTAATAATATAATCACAGTGACCACACTTACTAAAAGGGTCTGGAACTCTCCATGCACCCTGTGGGACTGTAAAGAAATGGTTACCAGCAGTGTCACAGTACCTTTCAATTATTTGAATTAACCCAGCACTTAGTAATAATGGGCCCTATGTACTATGGTGCAGAGTGGCTACTTGCTATGTACGCATCCCGCGTAACTACTCCACACCCACTGTGCCCCTGTGCAGCCAGCCATGGGATTCACCTACCAGGCATGCAGCCCCAACACCAGACCGCATGGAGGGCAATGCAGTCGGGGCAGGCAGAGGGCATGCCTGCACTATACGACATTCACAGAGTCACGGAGCGAAGAGCGTGGTGGCACACAGTATGCAGGTGGGAACCCCTGCCATAAGGTCTGCACGCCCCCTGGGATGTCACCCCCTTGGTCGCCAAAAGACAGGTGGGGACTGCCGTCCCCCACACCAAGCTGCCCCAGACCATGGACAGTGAATGGTGGTCTGGGGATGGCCGACCGAGCACCAGCCCACTTCTTGGTTGCCACACACTGCACGGCGCCAGCCATTTCTTCACACCCACAGGCGCAAGGCATTCACCAGCAGACTGGGTCGAGCATCCGCGTATCTGTCCTCCGTGTTCCCATGTGCCAGGGGGGCAGGGCCACAGACAGGTGCGCTCCAGTGGTGCATACCCTGGGTGTGAACCTGTCTGCAGGTGTGGCCCTTTGCGAGCGAAATACGTGCCTCCAGCACGTACATCCCGCCCATATGTGCATAGGGCCCAGTATGCTCACAGGCCAGAATAACATTCAAACAAATAAGTGATTTATTAGGGGATCAGAACACGGGGTAAGGGATGCAAATTAAAACTTGAATGATTAGAACTTTGGTTCTGGCAATGGTTTTGCCTTTATAAATCATTTAAACACAATACATTCACCCTTCTGGACTGTCCAGTTAACCTCACTGAGTACCCAGGATATGCTATGTTTCAGGTCTGATGCATTGTAGTGGGTTGGCAGGCATCGCAGCTGGTTGGAGCCCTTAAATAAAGAAATGATTAAGGCTTTATTTGTTCTTGGCTGTCTCAACATAAACCACACTTTATTCCCAAGAAAATTGTAATCCCCAGGCCTGATGGCCTGCAAAAACAGTCTAAACCACCATGCAAACTTGAAAGGCAAATCAGTTGGTAAAACACTTTCAGTTGGTGTTTCAGGGTAGAACCCTGTTGTGTTCACTGATCCTTGGACCTCGAGATCCGGGTTGATTTTCAGGATAACTCGCCTCGAGGCAGGATGTGGCTGCTGGCAGTAGGACTTTGTCCTTTCTGGCTAGGACCAGGATACAGAGACCAAGGCTATCACAGCTCACACCCACTTCCTGGCATCCCTCCCAAGGAGGTAGCCGCAACCCGTGATGATCTTCTCCGCAGGAGCTGTCTCCCTTTTCTGGTCATCTGGCAGCTTGATTCTCACAGACAGCAATAGTCTTTCAGGAAAATTGTCAGGCATCACAAGTTTAAGTTCTGGCACAGTCTCAGATAGGCCGTGCAGCTTACCCGCTTGCAAACTGCAGTCCTGGAAATGCAGAGATTCAAATCTCCCACTGGCAAATTGGCTGGAAACAATTCTGGTGACCACAGGCTTTAGATTTAGGCACAGTCTCTGAGGCAAAGAAAGTTTTCTCTCCAGAAGGTAGATTTGGGATCTCACAAGCACATCTGACCCCACTTCAGTCTGGAATATCAGCTTGGGGAAAATTTCTTCTTTTTCTCCCTTTCTTGGAGAATCGCAGTTTGTTCTGCAGACTTGGCAGTCCCTGAAATAAAAGCAATAGATCAGGTAATGAAGAGGCAACGCAGGCTGCTCCCCAAGTTCCCCGAGCTGTAGGCAAAGCCCCCTTCCTTCTGGAAGCTCCAGCCCGACTCTCTACTGACTGCAGACTGGAACAGGACTGAACTAGGACTGAATTCATTTCAAATTGCCCCTCCTTAAATAAAGATCAAAGTTCCAGGATTTCAAATGGTTGCCCAAGCTGTCATTTACAGTCTAAGTCTCTTCACTAGCTTAAATTTGGGCACCTACAATTATTCCTCCTCCCCCTTCCCCAAGAGTCTCTGGCACTGTCCCAGAAGTCTTTGCTGTAAATCCTGGCTTATAATTGGTTAATGGCTACAAACATGGTGGCTGAGATATAGTCCCCAAAGCAGTTTATACAGTTCCCAAAGTTCAATGTTCTGGTGCAGCCAGATTAAGCACTTTTAATTTATATAAACCCCAATGTTCAACAACCCCACCAGTGCCCTTTCAAATGCTGTTACTTATTTACATTTATAATTTATACTTTTCCTGTCACTGCTGCTGAAACATAGACCCCCTAAGCGGCAGGCAGCTACTCATCAATATTCATGCAGGGCTCATTAATATTCATGAGCCCTCGAAATATGCCCAGATTCAAACTTTTTATTTATTACATACTGAGGCTTCTCATTCACCTCATTTAGTTCACCAGTACCCATTTAGCTCAGCAAGGGCACCAGGACCAAGAAATACCCTTTGGTTTGACCGCAAATTGGGTGCTCAGCAGATGAAAGCGCTCCAATGCGCATGCGCGATTGCCACTAGCATTGAAGTGCTAAAGAATGCAGCAGCAGATTGCAACTTAGAATTTAAGACCAAAATGGGTTAAATCAAAGTTCTGGGGCTGTTCTGGAATATTGGGGCACCAGAGGACTCAGGCCAGTTTGTTCCAGGTGAACTAGGAACGTAACACAGCTCTGCAATCTAAGTACCAGGATTGATTTAAAGATCTTAAGATCTGTGTTCAACGAGATGAGTTGGTAAGAGCTACAAAGTGTCTCATCCTTACTGGGCTTGTGCAGCACAAAGATTTGGGCATACTGCCACGAGGGTGGGGCCTTCTCCCCATCTTGGACCCCCTTGCACACCTATAGCAGCATTAGAGCCAATTTCACAAGGAATTTCTTGTAAAATTCTGCTCCTATTCAATCTGGGCCAGGGGTCTTGCCAGCTTTCAACTGGGATATTGCCCCTTGAATCTCTGTGAGCATCGGGGGAGCTGAGATACTTTCCTGTTGTAGCTCAGAAAGTCTCGGTAGCCAAACTCTTTGGAAATACTCATCTAATTTGGGCCCCAGATCAGGAATTGGATCCTGTCTGTATAGTTCCTTTTAGAATCCTTTGAAGTGATTCAGGATCTTGGAGGGGTGTGTGTCGCATTGCCTTGAACCAGGTTTACGTATCCATAAATGGTCCGGCATACGTAAAACGGTCCGGCTGGTTGCTTCCCTGTGGAGATGCCAAGCTAGGAAGCATCCTGCCTGCTGCCCTGACTCATAGTACCGTTCTTTTGTGTACCTCAGGTTTCCCTCAATCTGTGCTTCTAACAGTCGATTGAGCCTAGAGCGACACATATCTAACTCCTCGCGAACCCTCCCACTCAGTGTAATCTTGTGTTCGGCCTCAAGGTCAAACAGCTGTTCCTCCAGTTCCAATTGCTTTTTCAGCCCTTCCTTTTTCTGCCTATTGGTGTAGCTGATGATTCGACCTGTGAGGACCACCTTAAGGCTGTCCCACCATGCTGCCCCCATCAGAAATTCTCTGGGGTTGGTGGCTTCATAGTTCTCAGTCTCGGCCTCCACCATCTGATTGAGGAGGGATACATTCAGCTGCCAACTGCTTGATCGCATCCTTGGGGCAATCAGCAGGTCTAACAACATCGGGGCATGGTCCGAAACAGTGTCTGAGTCTGTGTCGCACCTTTCCAACACATGAACCCATTCCGTAGAAATCAGGAAGAAGTCAGTGCAGGAGTAGACCTAATGTGGTGATGACCAGAAGGTGTAGTCTCTGGTTTTGGGGTGTATCAGTCTCCACACCTCCACCAATCCCAACCCGAGATAATCTCCTGACGCACTGCCCCACCTTCGTCTGCATTAAGATGTTACTCCCAGACCTATCCAGTTGCAGTTTACTCACTCCAATAAAGTCCCCTCCTATGAGGAATAATGTACCCAGGTCTGGGGCACAGGCTAGCAATGTCTCCTTAAGAAACACCATGTTCTCCCTTTCCAGGTTGGGAGCATAGATGTTTAAGATGGTACATGGAACTGAGCCATGCGTGCCTTTAATACAGATGTTACCTGTCCTCTGGATCTGCCTTAACCTGTGCAACTCCCCTGTTATGCAAGTGCGCTGTATATGATGTAGCATACACCTGCCCTACCCATGACCTCTTCAGCGTCGCATGCTCTGATTCGTTCAGGTGGGTCTCCTGTAATAGGACCACCATTGCCCCTTTGAGCTTGAGCTCCTGAAGGATGCAGGTTCTTTTTATGGGGCTATTCAGACCCTTCACATTGTAAGTTATCACCCTACCTTCCATCACCTCGAGTAGCCCCCACCCACCCCCCTTTTATCACTGTAAGACAGACAGCCACCACACCATAATTACAACTAGTAACTGGTACCAAAAAACAAGTACCTGGAAAACTGTAAAAAAATGGAACATTAGTCCTATCCCTGAGCCATGTGACTTCAATGGCTATGGGGTGGATATAATTCCACCCCTGGGCAAATCTCCCAAGAAGAATTGTGCCAGTGTGGACCTGCCACAATGCGGAACACATCATGTTCAGTGAGCCACTCTCCTTCCTAACTCTCACAGTGACTCTGTAACCACCTGTCGTGTATGTTATGCAAGCAAAGTCCCCCCCTCAGCAACAAAATTGGTCCCCGACAAGTGTAAGTGGTTTCTGCACCACCAACACCTCCATGCAGTGCCTGCACCACTCTCCATTATGGACATTGTAGGCCCTTCCATGTCCCCCCCCCAGGGAGGGGGAGGTAGTGCAGCAATGTCCTCTACCCCCTTCTCTGCCTCCCCATCACTGGTGAGGTTAACCCCAGTGATATCCTTCCCGCTCTCAGCATCCCATTTGGGGTAGCAACAATAAGGGAAGGGGAGGTCATAGAGGAGGGGAGGCTGCACACCCAGGCTCATGATGTCCTGTTTCAACCCTCCTGTCTCATGGGCGTTTCACAAGGTGCCTCCCAATGCATCTATATTAGGCACACCACTGTGCTCATCTAGTGGCTCACAAAGTTATTTTTTGGGGCATATCCCACACCTCCCTCTCGCTTCTACATGTGGGACAATGCCACCTGTCCCATCACCCAGATCCCCCTTCCCCCATCTCTGCGAGGAATGAGTCCACAACCCCCCTTCCTGGACCAAGAGTGTCTCCAACATAATTTCCTATTCCAATAAGCAATGCCACGAAGACCTACTGACCTTCAGGTCAGGTTTGTGGGCCCACCCCTTCCCATCTACCCTGGTACCTTGATTCTCTTCCCCCGAGTAGTTTCTCATTTTTGTGCCCTGCACTACTTTATTTTATTATATTATGTTAGACCATAAGGGGATCTAGCTTACTGGTTTACTACTCTGGGTCTGAGCGGGTCTGCTGCCCCCCTTCCCCAGGGCTGACTAAGTGGCTGCCCGCTCTGTTTTGAGATTATCCACTGCTTAGTGGATCTACTGCCAGTGTGGGAACCATACCAAATGTCGTCTCTGTTGACCATTACCCAAGGAGCCTCTCGGTTATTCAGCCCCCTATGGGAAGGGCGACCCAGCCTCTCCATGTTCCCCAGTACTTTGGCAAACCCAAGTTGAGACGCCACCCCCCAGGAAGCCCGAGCAGAGCCCCCTTTGTACAGATTCCCCCACTGGCCCCCACCTCCAGAGCGCAGACCAAACACCAAATCTCCAGCGTTATATTTGTGAAACCATAAAGTAGCAGGCCCCCAAGGGCAAGCAGCGCAGTGCCTCTTTTCCTACCCCCTCCCCTCCTTTCACTCCCCCTCCAGGGCCTATGCCACAGACCTCATTGACAAGGCACCAGTCATTGATCACAGGCCCACTGATGCTGCGACCCCACACCACTTTCTTTCTAACTGCACTGCGCCCACTCGCCTACAAGTGCCCGCCCATCAACCCCAACAGCAGATAAAGCAAGCATCAAAATAACTACAGAGTATGGAAACCCAGGAGTCCAGCCAAATCCCACCACCCATTCCTTCCCCCAGGCCTTGAACACCTTCGTGAATTTGTGAAATCTCCAACGTCTGACTCTTCACAATTAACTTTGAGAACAGCAGCAAGGAGGAGCATAGCCGGTCCATGTTATTTAAAAACCAAAATGCCTTGCAAGTTCATCACCCTTCTTCTTCAGCCGCCCCCACCCATCCCATAGTCCCTTAGCTTTCTCCCTTTTCCCGCTTTAAGGCCATTTTAGTGGAGTCTGGGTGATGAAACCGCTTTGCAACCCCTCCTGCCACATCAAGCAGACCATGCCTATAACCAGCACAACTCTGTGAAATCCCCCAACATCAAACCTTCACAGTTAACACTAATGACAAAAATGAGGGGGAGCATATCTGGTCCACATTATTTAAAATCAAATTCCTTCGCTGGCCCAGTGACGTTGAGGTTTGAGGCGCTGGACGCCACACCTTGCGCTACGCCGGTGACCCAGGTTTGGGAATGGACTCGGGTCATTTGGGGGTCAACCGAGGTGGTAAGGATTGAGCGTCTGGACTTCTCTCCTTCCTCGGGTTGGGGAGGTTTGTGCTGCATGCATCAGCACAACCAGAGGGGTTCGGCCCGCACTCAGGGTGCTTGGCTGCCTCCGCTAAGGTGGAGACAGCTGCTGAGCCCATTACATGGGCATGGGTGCAGGGGAGAAAATGGAGGAAAAATACCGGGACCAGGCTGGACCCATGATGGCGCTGATGGGCCGGAGGAAGTACCCCTGTGGGGGTCGCCCCTGCTAGGTCCGTGGCGGTGGACAAATAATGTCATGATAAAAAAAAAATAATCAAGTTCCTATGCAAGTTTATTGCCCTTCCTCCTCAGATGCTTCTAACTGTCCAGAATTCCCTTAACTTTCTCCCTTTTCCTGCCTTGCGGCCATGTTAGCGGAGTTCGGGTGATGAAGCTGCTTTCTGACCCCTCCTGCCACACTAGGCAGACCATGCCTACAACCAGCATAACCTCATAAAATCTTCATCATCAGACCCTTCACAGTTATCAATGAGGGCAGAATTGAGGAGGAGCATAGCCGGTCCACGTTATTTTAAAATTAAATTCTTATGCAAGTTCATCACCCTTCCTCTTTGGCCACCCCTGACCATCCGATAGTCCCCTAGACTTCAACATGCCAGACACAGATTGCTCAATACCGGCAGGAACATCTGCCAGAACTAGACACATGGTGGATTCCCTGCAGGGGTGGGCCTCAAACAACTGGTACTACAACCCACAAGAGACAGGGCTATCCTAGATCTAGTACTGACTAACAGGGAAAGGATCACAGATCTCCAGGTAGAAAGTCACCTGGGGGCCAGTGACCATCACATGGTATGGTTCAATTTGGCCACTAGAACTAAATCATCCCATTCCAAGGCAGAAATATGGGACTTCAGAGGAGCTGACTTTGATAAGATGGCCAACAGAGTTAGGCTAACCCTGGCAAAAAGAAATACAGGTGAGGCAAAGTGGGTAAGCATTAAGGATGTAATACTTGAAGCAACATCCCATTATGTTAGAGAGAAAAGGAAGTGCAAAAGAAGAAGGAAACCACTTTGGTTCTCAAAAACAGTAGCAGAAAAGGTCAGAGGCAAAAGGCTGGCCTTCAGGAAATATAAGGGAACGCAGCAGGATGAAGATAGGGAGGCATACCAAACTTCCCTAAGGGAAGCAGGTAAGGCAGTAAGGCAGGCAAAGGCCCAAACTGAGAAAACACTGACTAGCACAAACAGTAAAAGAAGGTGACAAGACTTTCTATTGATATATTAGTGAAAGGAGAAAGTCCAGAGAGGGTATTGCCATGATCAAAGGGAATAAGGTGGCATGTGAGGAGGAGAACCATGTAAAAGCATCTATCCTAAATAAATACTTCTGCTCAGTATTTACTGAAGAGAAGGTAGGGCAGGGCCCGCAGATCAGCACCATGGACACAGTGGGGAGGAAGGTGTGTACTAGTCCCTTCACAAAAGAAAGGGTCCTACAAGAGCTCGATAAGCTCAGGATGGACAAGGCAATGGGACCTGATGGCACACATCCCAGGGTACTAAAGGAGCTAAGTGTGGAACTAGCAGACCCATTATCAAAACTGTTTAGTGAGTCTCTGAACACAGGAGAGGTCCCAGAAGACTGGAGAAGGGTTCCTGTGATCCCGCTCCACAAGACTGGTAGCAGAGAGGAGGCAGGGAACTACAGACCAGTCAGTCTTACCTCAGTAGTGGGCAAGATTATGGAGGCACTCCTTAAGGAAAGGATAGTGCAACACCTGGAATCCATTGGAGCACAGGATCCAAGACAGCATGGGTTTACAAAAGGAAGGTCCTGTCAAACTAATCTCAGACTTCTTTGACTGGGTAACCAGAGTGGTGGACAAAGGGGGAGCAGTTGATGTCACCTACCTTGACTTCAGCAATGCTTTCGATACTGTTCCACATAGAAGATTGATTAATAAGCTGGGTAGGCTCGGGGTTGGTCAGAAGTTGGTCAACTGGGTGGCAAACTGGTTGATGAGCAGAAAACAGAGAGTGGTGGTAAATGGTATACAGTCAGAAGAGATGCAAGTCACAAGTGGGGTACCTCAGGGATCAGTCCTGGAGCCAGTCCTCTTCAATATCTTCATCAGTCACATTGCAGATGGGCTGGAGGGTAAGGTTTGTCTGTTTGCAGATGACACCAAGATCTGCAACAGAGTAGATGATCCAGATGGGGTGGGCAGAATGAGAAGAGATCTGGATAAACTAGCAAAATGGTCAGAAGAGTGGCAACTGGGGTTTAACGCAAAGAAGTGCAAGATCATGCACATAGGGAAGAGAAACCCTGAAGCCACCTATAGGCTGGGAGGGGAGTTGCTGGCAGTCACAAGGGAAGAAAGAGACTTGGGCATCATCATCACCGATGACCTGAAGTCATCCAAGCAGACCACTAAAGCAGTAGGTAAGGCTAGGGGGATGTTGGGGTGTATTAGTAGGGATATCACAGGTCGGAAGAGGGAGGTAATAATCCCTCTTTACAAGACCCTGGTTAGGCCCCATCTGGAGTACTGTGCGCAGTACTGGAGGCCACACCTTCACAAGGACATTAACCAAAGTGAGGCAGTCTAGAGAAGGGCAACCAAAATGGTGCTGGGACTGCATCAGAAAACATATGAGGACAGATTAACGGAGCTCAATATGTATACCCTAGAGCAAAGGAAGGAGAGAGGTGATATGATCGAAACATTCAAACACCTTAAGGGCATTAACAAGGTGAAAGAGTCTAATGTTTCAATATAAGAACAATATCAGGACAAGAGGACACAGCATGAGATTAGAGGGAGGACGATAAAGGGGTAATGTGAAGAAGTTATTTTTCACAGAAAGGGTGGTGGATGCATGGAACGGCCTACCTCAGGAAGTAGTGGATATGAATACAGTGCAGGGCTTCAAACAGGCATGGGATAGGCATAAGGGAGCAATACAGATGAGTATGATAAGCAGAATAAGGTTCTGGCACACACGAACTCATGAGAGGAACGCATAAAGAATAAAATTTAAAATTTATTGCACCAAGAAAGACAAAACATCTTGCCTGACATGTTTCGGATTGACTACCAATCCTTTTTCAAAGGCTGAAAAAACGTACTCCAGACACTCCTATTAAATATACACAACAGGTGATACAAATAACATTTAAAAATCAATTAATTTAACAAGTATTGTTACAATAATAGGATTCAGAATCCATTCAAATCATCTATACTATAATAAAGTAGCTACCACTCTAGAAAGCAGAGAATACCAGAATCAATAATGTAGAAAACAATTCATTAGGCTATTTACTAATCATTCATAATGTCACCTAATAGAATATTGAACTGCCTCAAAACAGACAATCAGTAATAAACTAGCAGGGTTCATAAAAAATATCTGAATTAATAAAAACAGAAAATAATATATCAACACTAGTACAGAAACACTAAATTACATTTGTAAAACTAAACAGATACGATGTAGTCAAAACACAGTACTAAAGTCGTTAGGAAATGTGGCATTGTTATAATTCAGAGAGTTTGAAAAACAGAGAAAAAGGCTACTCATGTCGAATATATTGGAAATGGGTCTTAAGAGACTGTTACCAAGGGCATTATATTATTTTTTTAAATACGGATAAATATCTATTTGGGTATTCAGTCCTGAGCTAGTATTAGCCCGCAATTTAAGAATCCAATAGTTTTCCCTTCGTAACACAAGATTGTTATAATCTCCTCCCCTTGGGTTACGGCATATTTTATCGATAGCCATAAATTTAAATTCATGCAGAAAATTGTCATTAGCTGTTAAGATATGAGCCGCTGTAGCATAAGAACCATGGCACTTTAAAAACAAATACTTTATCAGAAGGAAGTGGATGGCAATACAATTTTATTGGCAAACAGCTGTCATATAGCCAGCAATATTCCATATGGTGAATTTTTACATACTAGACAAAACTGTTCTGATGTAGAAGACTTTGACAAGGGAGCAGAAAATCTTACTGCGAGGTTAACACAGAGAGGATATGGTAGAATGTGTATACAGAGAGCTCATGATAGAGCTAAAAATACTGACAGAGAAATATTGCTTGATGTTCGTGTAGACAAAAATGATTTTGAAGATAGATTTAATTTTGTGACTGAATATTCAGCACAAGCCAGAGAATATGAGAATATTATGAAAAAACATTGGCATGTTCTGGGAGTTGAGCCTGGTTTGAAGGAACTGGCTATAAAGCCAGTTAGAATGTGTTATAAGAAGGCTCCTACACTAAGGCCCTGTCCACACTACACCGCTTGCCCCAGTAACGGATGCAATCCTACGCCACGGAGCGGTGAAGGCCCACACCTCGCCGTGTTCATATGGACCGCAATCGCCGGGTCCAATAACATCAGGATCCAGGCGACCGCTACAGCGTGCCCGATCCCATCACAGCTCGCGCTGCTTTGGTGCCCTGCAGGGACTGTTACCGCAGTCCACACTACCGCTGGTAACGCTACCAGGGCGGGTTCGTTGATAATGCTGTTGAAACCACCTCATATGTGGTTTCAACAACAGTTACAAAAACACCTCCTGTAACGTTACAGGTGTAAACGCGACCTGTTACGGTAACGTTTTACACCCTCTGTAACGTTACAGAGGTGTAGTGTGGACAGGGCCTCTGAGACTTACTTACACATAGCCATTTCAAACCTAAAGAATCTGAATGTTGGTTGTCTAATAGTAAGGGAAATTTTCAGTGCAGAAAATGCATGTATTGTGAATATGTATTGCAGGGTAAATATTTTTCCAGCATAAATAGTGAGACGTCCTTTGAAGTTAGACAGTGTATCATATGTAGCACTTAAGGTGTTATTTACATGTAATTGTAATGTACATGTAATTGTAATGCTTTCTATGTGGGTAAAACCACGAGAAGCTTTAAAATCAGAGTGCATGAACATATTAGAACCATTAAAAGGAAAGATGGTTCTTATGCTACAGCGGCTCATATCTTAGCAGCTAATGACAATTTTCTGCATGAATTTAAATTTATGGCTTTTGACAAAATATGCCGTAACCCAAGGGGAGGAGATTATAACAATCTTGTGTTATGAAGGGAAAACTATTGGATTCTTAAATTGCGGGCTAATACTAGCCCAGGACTGAATGCCCAAATAGATATTTATCCGTATTTAAAAAAATAATATAATGCCCTTGGTAATAGTCTCTTAAGACCCATTTCCAATATATTCGACATGAGTAGCCTTTTTCTCTGTTTTTCAAACTCTCTGAATTATAACAATGCCACATTTCCTAACGACTTTAGTACTGTGTTTTGACCACATCGTATCTGTTTAGTTTTACAAATGTCATTTAGTGTTTCTGTACTAGTGTTGATATATTATTTTCTGTTTTTATTAATCAGATATTTTTTATGAACCCTGCTAGTTTATTACTGATTGTTTTGAGGCAGTTCAATATTCTATTAGGTGACATTATGAATGATTAGTAAATAGCCTAATGAATTGTTTTCTACATTATTGATTCTGGTATTCTCTGCTTTCTAGAGTGGTAGCTACTTTATTATACAATGGCAAGAAAGAATCTTGGACTGTGATTGATCAGTTTGGGGCTGGACCCATGGCGTTATCCCAGCACGACACCATGGGGCAAGATGTTTTGTCTTTCTTGGTGCCACAAATTTTAAATTTTATTCTTTATGCGTTCCTCTCATGAGTTCGTGTTTGCCAGAACCTTATTCTGCTTACTATCCACGTTGGTTCTTGAGCACCACATCCCAGTGCGCACTTATTTTGGAACAAATAGATGAGTATGAATAGCTAGGCCATTGACAGAGCAAAGGCCAATGGCACATTCATAAGGTAGAAAAAGAAATGGGCAGACTGGATGGGCCTTGCGGTCCTTATCTGCCGTCAACTTCTATGTTTCTATGTTAACTTTCTCCCTTTTCCCTCCATGCAGCCATTTTAGTAGAGTCTGGGTAATGAACTATTTTCTAATCCTTCCTACCACATTAGGCAGACTGTGTTTACAACCAGCATAACCCCGTGCACCATTAGAGCTCCTGCCTCCCCCCCCCCCGCCAACAGCAGGCCTTGGTTACTCACCACTCTCCAGTAACAGGGCTGACCTGCATCCTCTAGGCATCCGTGGGGGTTCCAAAGGTGACAGGCCCAACCGGTGCAAGACAAAAGAGAGTATCTGGAATGGAAGCAGAAACAGGGCTCTGAATAAATAGTACAGTGACATCAAACCTGCTGTGTAATTAACTGCCCCTCCACCTTCCCTCAAGTTCTATGATCCAGCATTGCGCCCCAATAACCAGACTACAATCCCTGGTTCCAATCGCTCCCCACCCCCACCCCTTCCTGCCTCGATTACCAAATCAACAATTTCTTCAGTGATGTCCCTTTCTGAAAATATAGCAAAAGGAACCATTGAATAAAACTAGAAAAAGTCAAAGGTAGACTGTGGTCCTTTGATTTGTCTCTTCCTCCGTTCTGGTTCCATCAGCCTCTTCAAATGGGATCAATTTCCATGGAAGACGCTCCCACTTGATGCTGTCTCTTCTCCGGTGATGTCTGGGCCACCTCTGCTCCTGAAGTCAATGGCATCATCTTGCCTCTCTTCTTTTCCACCTGCTGCCATGCTTCTCTGCTCGGGATTGCAGGAAAAGATGATTTCGGAGGTGCGGTAAGTTCACTGGGCACACCGAGTTACTGGAGAAGTGGCCTTGCCTCAGCCAGGGTACAAAAAAACTTTGGTCCAGTAGATGTGTGAATTTTAAACTGGGCTGGGGACAGAAGCTATAGCTTGATATTTTTCCACAGTAGGAATCGCCTGATGGCAAGGAGTGTTTTGCATTTCAGCAGAGTCATGGGGTAAAATCATGTTCGAAGTACAGTTTGGTGTCTCCAAAGGGGATATCCTTCTTCCCCTGTATGGTGTACAGGACTTTGTTTTTGACTTGGTAGTCTAAGAATCTCATGACTACTGACCTGGATCTGTGGGCCTAGGTGCAAGAGTCCGGTGCACCCACTCAATTTGTAACACACCTTCTTTAGGCTATTGCAGTATTTCATGAAGGAACAGTTCCATGAAGCTTTCCATCTTGCCTGTTTCCATCCCCTTCATCAGATCATGGATCCAAATATTGTTGCACAGGAAGCAGAGCTCGAGATCATCTAGTTTTTCAGTTAGCTCCCACTCCCAGCAATGCAGATATGTAAGTGTCTCGTGTTGTTTGTCAAGAGTGGTTGTAGCCATGGTCAGACCTTCCTCTATGTCCAGTGTCCATTGCTGGAGGCACTGCAGACCTTTGGTAGTCTCTGCAGGGGTCGCCTCGGTCCAAGGGTGCTGGAAGATAGTAAAAGCTGAGGGGGCTGAGAATCAGAAGGGCACTTATGAGGGTACAAAGGGCACTTTTCTATACTATTTTTGCCATTCAAAAATTAAAAGTGGAGGCTCTTTCACCCCCCCGTTCCGGTGCCTATGCCTCGGTCCTCTCTGCATTGGCACTAATCTTTTGGAGCTGGTAGAAGAGCCGCTGAGCAGTAATCATGAAGCAGCCATCCCCAGTCTCCTCGTCACTGAGCCCACTCAATTATTTGGACTGCTCAGACAAGGAGTGGCTAGTGCTGCAGCCTCTCTCCTTTGGTGCTGGCTTGGATTTTCCGTCTGGACCATCCTTGTTGCACTGCCGAACTGCCATACCTAATCAAGGAATTATAAGTAGTATATTGACAGAGCAGTCTCTCAGATGAATTTTAGAAAGGATGCTGTCATTTAAATATTATTTTCTGCCTTTTGTTATCCTGGGGGCCAGGAGCCAAGCCAACTCATGACTTCATTAAATCTAGGCGAAACCAGAAGTTGCAGCTTTACATTTTGCTTAATTTCCCATCGGATTATATTGCAATCAGCTAGGTAATAAACATACACAAACTCCATGTATCTAGGTCAGCACCTAAATGGTTAATATACTCCCCATTTGTTCTTTGCTGATAAAACTGTAATATGAGATGTGCACAAGCATTTCTTTTTCATGCATGGGAGCGCAGGGCCCGGGCCCTACGCTCCCACACACAAATATGGATACTATTAAGAAGTAGTGCACTGCACTACCAAAGAGAAATACGGATACTACTAGGGACTGATGGATGGATAGCAGTGCAGGGCCCTCTTGGCCCTGCGCTTCTACATACAAATACACAGAGGAGTATGGAGTGATGGGAGTGCAAGGCCCTAAGGATACAATTCCGTGCTCTTAAAAAATTATGGAGGGTTAAGGTAAATGTGTACATTCAGGAAAGCTTAGGAAAGGGACTTGCCCCACTCCACTTTGTGCGGCTTGATGCACAGAGTAACGTACTGTAAATGCTGACTGACACTTAACTCCCGGTAGTTTAGGAATTAGGGTTAGGGTTATTGTTATGGTTAAGGGAAATGTGTACATTCAAGAAAGGGTAGTAAGGGGGACTTTGACCCCTCCTGTCTATGGGGCTTGCCCCACAGAGTAACATAAATTTACGTTTATACTTAACTCCCCGTGGTTTAGGGGATTGTGGGTAAAAATCAGCTTTTGAGTTTTTATGGCATAACTCTGTCAATTTTTAAGGGAGTTGTCTAAAATGTGGTTTACTTGTAGTCCAAGAGGAGATACATATGTGTGTGAAGTTTGGTGAAGATCAGCCTTGCATTCTGCATTTGGCACCATGTTTAATTTTGGTGGAAATATCAGGATGCTGTGGGAACCCTGTTATGAATGTCCTTGATATGATGTGATAATACTGTAGTACTCAGTGAGATCTTTCATTTCATATTTAGTGTTTTAGTTAACTCCAAATATTGAGCGAGCTATGGTCTGTGAAAACTATAATGTTATTCTATAGGAATTTTTGTGTTTGCACGGGTTTGTGTCAGGGTTAGATTATGTATTTGTTGGAGTTAATGGCGGGCACATGTGATATTGTTCAGGGTGCAGAGGTACAATTTCTGTCATGTGTTCCCTCCATTAAATATTACTTGTTCCGGAGTTAGCATTAGGGTTCGGGTGTAGCTTAGGTGTCTGTTGAAATGAAGGGGGTGGGGCACATATCTGATATAATTCAGAATGCCAAGGTACACCTTCTATTGTGTGTGCCCCCCATTAAATATTACTTCTTCTAGAGTTAGGTGAGGTTATGTGTCTGTTGGAGTTAATGGGGTGCATATATCTGATATTTTTCTGGTTGCTGAGGTATACTTTCTGTCATGTGTGCCCCCCATTAAATATTGCTTGTTGCAGAGTTAGGGTTATAGATAACTGTTTGGATTAGTGTTACCAAGATGTTTGTGACTTAGGGTACAAATACTATTAAGGAGTAACATATGGATGTCAGTGCAGGTCCCAGAGGGCCCTGCGCTCCCAAAGAGAAATATGGACACTACTAGGGACTGATGCATAGACAGCAGTGCAGGGCATGCACTCCTCCGAGCAAACATGTAGAGGAGTATGGAGTGATGGGAGCGCAGGGCCCTTTAGAAATAAGGATACCATTACAATCTCTTAATAAAATTATGGGGGGGGTAGGAGTGCAGGACCCGGTTCTAAGGAAATTCTCTGCAAAAAACTTCATTAATTCACCCTTAGGGTTCCTTATGATTATGCTTTCTCAAAAAGTAAGGAAATTCTCTACATAAAACTTTGTTAATAGACCATTAGGGTTCCAGTGTCAAAAGTAGGGAAAAGACATCTTAGGATTCCCACCCCCACCCTAACACCCCACCCCCATCCTGCATGCAGGAACAGGTGTGAGAGGTGTGCCATGGGGTTGCGACCCTCAATGCTCACCCCATTCTCTTATTTTGTACCCATCTTAGCTTACCTACTGTTGGAATGGGGTGAGCATTAGGGTTCACAACCCCAAGGCACACCCTCACCACTGTTCCTGCATACAGAGTGGGGGTGAGGTCTGTGAGTTCCCAACCCACAAGACCCACCCCACCTTCAGTTCCAACCCTAACACCCCACCCCACCTCTCTGCATGCAGGAACAGGTGTGAGGGGTGCACTTTGGGGTTGCAGACCCTAATGCTCACTCTTATTCTGTACCCATTTTAGCTTACCTACTCTTGGAATGGGGTACACACCTGTTCCTGCATGCAGAGTGGGGGTGGGGTGTTAGGGTTGGAAACCAAGAGTGGGGGTGGGGTCTTAGGGTTGGGAACCCTAAGATGTTATTTCACTCCTTTTGACACTGGAACCCTAAGTTTTTTTGCAGAGAATATATATATATATATATATATATATATATATATATATATAATACAGGCACGGTTATGCCTGTATATTAAGTTGAGTAAGCACGTTAATGTTAAACCATGATTTTTGCAAATTATATTTGTAATACAAGGGGACATATTCTACTATATAAATGATATATTTGATGTACACTTATAATTTTATTTTCTTATTTACCTGAAAACAGTTATGTTGCCCCATTTGGACAGAAAATTAGTTCTTTGACCTATAGCAAAATGTGCTAATATTTCTATTAGTAGTATTTCTAGACAGCCCTGTCTACATTCATTAAAATAAGATGTTCTGTTTTTGACCCATACTTTCAATAATGAATTTCTGGTTGAGGCACCAATTAATGCTACTGTATAATATGCTTTTGTTCCTTGGTCCATTTTTCCTTTTCACTAAATTGGCCTATGACACCAATTTCAAGGCTTAGTTTTTCTTTTAGTCAAGGTACAGTATGTTGTCCACACATTTTTAATACGGTTCCATAGGTTTTGAGATCATTTGCATTCCCAAAACATCTGAAATGAGTTCCCTTGGTTCTCTCCACATTTGGCACAATCTGGTATTGCCCTGGGGTCCATTTTGAATAAATGATGTAGTGTGTAATATAAGTTTTGTTGTGATTTAAACTGCACTAGCTTCATGTTTACAGTTTTAAAAGTTTTAATTGAATATAGCCATATTTTACTCCAGTCCCAATTATTTAGCTCTTTTCCCAACATTTGTGACCATCATTGTATATATTTTGTTCTGCCCCACTCTCAATTCTATTAACATTCATCTATGTATGTCTTTGGTAACCATGTAAGTGTGCTGATCCAAAGGACCATTTTCAGACACGACCCAAGCTGCAGAGTGGCAGAAACCACAAACAAACATAGAATATATGGCATTGTAAGTACTGGCATCAGCAAGGAAGTAAACATAATACATAGGTACAAATGCACGTATTGGTGGTATAAGCACAAAATAAATATTACAGTCATTACATAGAGCAGCAGGCACAGGAAACACAGGCTTAAAATAAGTAGAACAAACATAGCAAAAATAGCACTGGAATATAGCAGCTAGAATTAAGCAGTATTAAATGAGATGCAGGGTATGTCCAAGGCAGAATATAAAATCATGCTGAAAAACAAAGGATGTTACAGTATAAGATACAGGGGGTTAAGATGATGCAGATATCAGACACGGCATGCCTGTACATTGCTGAGGCCTAGCCCAACAAATAGATAGAAAAGTTTGAGGGGATGGTGGAGGTAGAAGCTGGAGGAGGCAGTATCCCAGAGTACCCTGGGAAAGATTAGGGTGGTTTGCGGACCCATGCATTGTCTAGGGGACAATTACTGGTGGACTCTATCAGTAGCCAGGCTCTCAGGCTTGTTTTGAAGGACTGGTGGGATGTGGCTAGGTGACTGGTCGACAGGAGTCGATTCTAGAGGGAGGGGACTGTGACAGACAAGGCTTTGCTGCCCATGACCAAGGTGACCCTAGGAACTTCCAAAGGAGGAATGGAGGAGGCCCCAAGGGTCCTAGCAGCTACCCTACCAGTAAGTAGCGAGGCATAGGGGGACAACTGGTTTCTCCTAAGGGAACTGTCAACAAGGCATCCCATGGCATAGTCAAAGCGTGCCTGAAGAGGGAGCCATCCTAGAGATTGACAGAGTATGCAGTTGTGGGCAGAAAAGGGGGCTTGAATAGCAAAGCGACAGATGGAATTGTATGTAGTGCTGAGGCATGAGTGCAGTGTAGAGGATGCGTAGGAGTAGATGGGGGAGCAGTAGTCAAGGAGGGGCTGAAGGTTACCTAGAGCAATGGCTAGGCGAGCCTCAGGGATAGTAATTTGTTTATGCAGTAAGCATCCCCTAGCTTTAGGTGAATTTTCTTCACAGTCAGATTCATATGTTCTTCGTTGATCAGGGAGGGGTCAAGGGTAACCCCTAGATATTTGAAGGAGGAGACCGTTTCGCTAGGGGGCAAGACGGCGTAAGTACCATGAGGGAAGAGTTAGAATTTGCGACCTTGGCCAGGTAAGGCTTGGAGCCAAGGAGCGTGACTTTCATTTTTTTCTCATTGACAAGGAGTTTACTGGAAAGGAACCAATTTTGGGCAGCACCATAGTTTAGCGTGAGAGTGGAGGAGATGGATTCAAGGGATTTTTCACTGTGGTATAAGACTAAGTTGTCCGCATAGAGGAGTACATTGCAATTTATGCTGTTGGTATGGCGGGCATTAATAAACATAGAAAAGAGAAGGCCAAGAATTGAGCCCTGGGGAACTCCAGTGTGTATGGGAAGTGAAGCAGAGATGTCTTTGCCTATGAGTACAGATTGGGACCTGTTGGTGAGATAACTTCAGAACCAGACAGCAGTTTCAGAGGAGCAGCCAAATTGTAGAAGGGTGGGGTGGAGAAGGTGGTGGTCTACAAGGTCGAGGGCCTTAGACAAATCAATAAAGACCATACCTGTAGCCTTCCCCTGATCCATGTTCCTGAGGACATGGTTAGAGAACAGTGCCAGCACAGAGGATGTACTATGGTATTTGAGGAAGCCATGCTGGAGGGGACACAGAAGGTTGCATTTGTCAAGATGTTCAGATAGCTGGACATGAACAATTTTTTCCAGTAACTTGCTTAGATAAGGTAGAAGGGAGACTGGTCTATAATACTTAGGGGCAAAAGGATCACCTGCTTTAAAAATTGGAACATTTGCATGCTTCCAGGAGTCAGGCACTGATGATGATGATGACAGTGCAAGACTGAATATGAAGGTTAATGGTTTGACTATAGCCGGGGATATGAGTTTCAGAAAGGCAGGGTGGAGCCCTTTGCTGCCTGGGCTTCCTCTGGATAGAAGAGTCTTCAAGATTTTGGTGGTGGTTTTTGGACCAATGGCACTGAAATAGAAGGGTGGAGGAGAAGCGGAATTCGTACCCGAGGGGGAGCTGTGAGCATTTTTGACCTGGCCTGAGGGTGGCTGAGAAGGGAACTTATTTAGGTATGGGGTAAGGTCAGTGAACATTGAGTTGAACAAGTCAGCGATCCTAGACAGCTCATAAATGGGCCCAGTGGGGGATGAGAGTTGCATTATTTGTTTGCTGGGCATGGGACTGATTAGGGACCCGACTGAGGCCCAGAAGCTGCGAGGATTTCCCAGGGTGTCTTTTTGAAGGTTAATGAAATATTTGTGCTTTTGTGACTTGGCTGCCTGTTTGCATGAGTTGTGCAGCTATCTATAGGCATTCCACAACTGTGGAGATGGGGATGCTTTGTAGGCCTTCCACTTGGCGTCTCTGTCTTTCATTTGAGCCAATAGCTCCTTTGATAGCCAACGTGTACAGCCAACTCTAACCCTTCTGGTAGTGATGTGGAAGTGTTTATCTTGGAGCTTTCAAAGGGCATCAGTAAAGAAAGTAACTGCAGCAGAAACGCTGTTGAGCAGGTAGAGGGAATGACCAATTTATGGACTTTGCATCCCGTATGACAGAGTCTTGGTCATGGCTAGTGAATTTCCTGACAGAAGTTTGGGGGGAGAGTGAGCAGTTTTGGTGTTCAGTACAATGTACATGGGGGTATGATCACTAATTGAGTCAGACATAGTGCTTACTTGGAGGACTAGATCTGCCCAATTTGTGACAATCCAATCTAGGATTGTGTGGTTTTGGGTGCGGAGGTTGTATCTGGGGGTGGAGGAGATGGCTTGCTTCAGACTGTGGCACTTTAATATGGAGGTATAGTCAGGTTCTGGTGCTGCTGCCCAGTTGAGGTTAAAATCCCTGAGCAGTATGGTATCTCTTGATGGCAGTACACTAGATAGTCCAGAGAGAAAGCTGGATAGACCCAGCGTGCCAGTTGATGGGGGGGTTGTAGCAGCAACCTATGTAGAATTTTTTTGACTCACCCAGGGTTAATTCAGTGATGATCCACTCACTAGAGGAGATGGGGGTTGAGTAGCCAATTTTGGTTGCAGTGATGTGGTCCTACACATACAGAGCAATGCCCCTACCCCCTCTTTCTACCCGTCCTGTCATGCTGAAGAAGGAAGTAGCCCTGGAGTAGGTATGAGGCATCATCATGGGATGACTTGAGCCATGTCTTGGAGAGACAATGAAAATGTGAGTTGTATGAGGCCACCCAGGCCTCAGGGTCAGTGAATTTAGATGAGAGTCTGCAAACGTTAAGGTGAGCAAATTGGTGCCAGTTTTTCCTGCCTACGTAGCGTTAGCATGGCCGGTGTGTATGTTTGTAGGACCTGGATTGATCTTTACGTCACCAGTAAGGAGGGCTAGGAGAAGGAGGGGGAGTAGAGGACCAGTGCACGTGAACCAGCAAAGGGACTATGTGGTAGAGGATTGGATATAATGTCCAAGTTGGTGGTGCTCAACAGTTGATAGAAATGCCAGTGTTGCAGAGGCCAATGGGGTGAGCTCATATCTAACCATGATTAAAGGAGTAATAGGTTCTGGATGTGAGTGAGTAGGGGTGCAGAAGTTTAGGCATTGCTGTTCAATAGCCAGGATTGATGCACTGATATCAGTGGCCAGCAGCAGGCCAGTCATTAAAGACTGCACCAGGAGGATCAGGATAGGGTTCATTTTTGGAGTAGGATATGAATAGGTGGCCCCTAGTGAGAGGAGGAACAGCAGTGTTTTAGAAATGTATAATGAACTCACTGCAGCTAGTGAAACTGGGTTGACTCAAGAAGTGTCGCTTTAAGGAGGAGGCAACTAATAAAATCTTGTGGTGGGCAGGCCAGGGGGAGAGCATTTAAAGAGTGTCGGGGGTGGATGAAAAATTTAGCCCAGTCAGTTTACAAGCAATCATACACAACAGGTCTTACCCAACCCTGTCACATATATACTCTTTAAGAGAGAACCTGTTTTTTCCCTTTAAAAAACAAGTTTCCAAAACCTTCTTTTATTTCTCTTTTAGTATTACCATGTAACATTTACAATTCTTTGCATATGCAACTTCCCTTTTCCAGAACACCCTTTACAGCAAACATTTCAGCTAAGAACACATATTTTTTTTAACCTTCTGAAGTCTCAGTTCCTGAACCATATCTTGTCAGAATCAGCAATGACATTCCCTTTTCCAGATTTGTGTATCACTTTGAATTTAAATGGCTGCAGTGCCAGGTACCACCTTGTGATTCTGGAATTTTTATCCTTCATTTGATTAAGCCAGAAGAGAGGTCTGTGATCTGTTATAAGCACAAAGTCAGCTCCTAGCAGATAAAACCTAAGGGGCTCTATTCCCCATTTTGCAGCAAGGCATTCTTTTTCAATAGTGGAGTACTTTTTCTCTCTTTCTCTCATGTAGTTTCCTACTGATATACAGACTGGGATGTTTCTTACCATCTATATTTAGACTCAGGACTGCACCTAGGCCTATCTCTGATGTGGCACATCCATCTGTAACAGAAATTGTTTTTCAAAGTTTGGACTTTTTAAAACAGGGGCTAAACAATTACATAATACAGCCTTGATTGCCTGAAAAACTAACATACTAGATGCAAGCAGAGTAGGCCTGTTGGTCTATCAAGTCTGCTCGTGCTTCAGCACCCTGATTGGGTACCGTAGCCCTCTATCTGTCTCCTTCCACTGTTACTCCATCCCCCAGTCCTGCCCCCCGGGCAAACCAGCCTCTGCTTCACCCCTTGCCTATACCTGTCCCACCATCTCTTGAATCCCTCCACCATAGCTGCCTGTACCAGCTCCCTGGGCAGTGCATTCCATGGTTCCACCACTCTCTTGGTGAAGTACCTCCTCCTCCTCCTTTCCCCCCTAATCCTACCACCCTCAATCTTCCAATGGTGTCCTCTGGTAATTCCACCCTCCTTCAGTCGACAGATCCTATCTTGGCTTACCTTATTAGTTCCTCTATAGCTCAGGTGGTTAGAGCAGAGCATGGAATGCCAGGGGCCTGGGTTCAAATCTCAGCAGAGGACACAAATTTTGGAGGGGGGAAGACTCAGGGGAGAAAGGAGGAGGTGCTACTTCACTGAGAGGGTGGTAGAGCCATGGAATGCACTACCTAGGGGGCTGGTGGAGGCAGAGACAGTGGAGGGGTTCAAGAGGGGGTTGGACAGGTACAGGGGAAGGGTTCAGGAAGCAAAATCCAATGCAGCAAGAATATCCGGAACTGGGAAGGGAGAAGCCAGAGAAGGCGAGGGGGACAGCAAGGTCAGCACCCAGGGTGGGGGCTGACCAAACGAGCAGACACGAAAGACCATTAGGCCTATTCTGCTGGCATTTTAGTATGTTAGTATGTTAGTATTTGCTCCCCTGTGGTACTTGAAGACCTCAATCATGTCCCCCTGGTCCCTCCTCTCCTCCAGCGAGAACAGGCTGAGCTCCCCTAGTCATTCCTCATATGTCATATCCCCCAGGCCCTGGATTATTCTAGTTGCTCTCCTCTGAACCCTCTCCAGGAGTTAGGTGCGGCCTCCAGAACTGCACACAGTACTCAAGATGTGGTCTAACCAGGCTGTTGTACAGTGGCAAAATCACCTCCCTGTTCCTTGAGGTAATCCCCCCAGTGATGCATCCCAGCATCCTATTTGCCCTGACTGCAGCCCTTCTGCACTGCTCTGAATTATTCATGTTAACATCCACCAAGACTCCTAGGTCTCTTTCCCCTGCCATGGCCTGCAACTAATCCCCCCCAGGGTGTACACATAGTTGGGGTTTTCCCACCCTAGGTGTAGCACCTTGCACTTGGAGGAGCTAAATTTCAATTTCCAGGCGCAGGACCACCTATCCAGAGTACCTCTTGCAGGGTCAATCTCCCCTCCTCCCGCTCCACCCCCAGCTTAGAGTCATCCGCAAAGAGACTCATTTCACACCTGATACCTTCCCTGATATTGGAGATGTAGGCATTAAACAGGAGTGACCCCAGGACTGATCCCTGTGGGACCCCACTTATGATCTCCCTAGGAGTTGAGACCTCCCTTCTGATCACTACCCGCTGAGTGTGACCTGAAAGTCAATTTCCAATCCACCTAACTATCATTGTGCCTACCCCTATCCCCCCAGCTTCTCCCTTAGGCCAATGTGAGGGACCGAATCAAATGTCTTGCTGAAGTCCAGGAACAGTATATCCACTGGTCTCCCCCTGTTGAGTGCTGATGTCGCCCACTCATAGAACTCTACAAGGTTTGTTTGACATGCTCTACCTGGCACAAACCCATGCTGCCGGTCATCCAGGTAACCCATCTCCTCCAAGAAACATCCCGGCCTTTCCTTAAATATGCTCTCCATTACCTTCCCCACCACTGACGTCAAACTGATGGGTCTATAGCTTCCTGGCTCTTCTCTCGATCACCCTTTATGGATGGGCACAATATGCACCTGTTTCCAATCCCTTGGCACCCTCCCTGTCTGGAGCGACAAGTTAAAGAGATCCGACAATGGCACAGCCAAAACATCCGCCAACTCCCTCAGTACTCTGGGATGAATAGCATCAGACCCCAGAGATTTATCCTTTTTTAGGGACTGGAGGGCTTCCCACACCCAACCGATAGGAATATCAGCATCTGCCCCCCTCCCCATTCAGCAGAACCAGCCTGATATCTCACCCCTGGCCTACCTCCCCCAGCGGCTTGTTCTTCAGCAGGTACCCAAATAGTCAGGTCTGCTGCACCTTCTGTGTCCTTCAACCCCTTTTTTGGAAGTTCTCTAGCATCCTCCCTAGTGAACACTGAGGCAAAGTAGTCATTCAGTACCTCCGCCTGCTCTCCAGCCCCTTCCACCCACCCCCTCCAGCTGTCCTCAACCTACTGAGCTGGCCCTTGACCTTCCTCTGCTCACCAACATATCTAAAGGACCCCTTTTCCCCACCCCGTATCCCCTGCGCCAGCCTCTGCTCATTCCAGGCATTTGCCCCCCTCACCACTCTGTTGACTTTCCTGATTGCAAGGCGATAGTTCTCTCTATCCCTCTCTCCTCTCATTTTTTTGTACCTACTGTAGACAGCCTTCTTCTCCCTTACCACCTCCTGGACCTTCTTGGTCCACCAGCATGGTTTACAAGACCTACCGCCCTTGCTCTTCACTCTTGCACAGGTCCTGATGGCCTCCAGTAGCCCCCGCTTTATGGTCTTCCACCTACCTTCCACATCCAAACCTGGTTTTATCTCCCGCAAATGCCCCTTGAAAATTTCCCCCATGTTCTGAAAGTTCACCCCCCTAAAATCAACTATCATTGTCCTTGAATGATCCCCCCCCAGTTTAAGCTGAAATCAGATTGTGTAGTGGTCGCTCCCAGCCAGGGATTCTTCCATAATCAGATCTCATACAAGATCCCCATCTGCTAAAACCACATCCAGGATATGACCCTCCCTCATTGGGTCCATCACCTGCTGATTGAGGAACATGTCCAGGAAGCCATTCAGCAGCTTCTGCTCCCTGGTTACAGTGGATGTCATAGTACCCCAATCAGTAGCTGGCATATTAAGGTCCCCCATCAACACCACTCCTTCCCCTTCCAGTCCACACTGCCCCTTAATGTTAGCCAACAGGCAATCCACCAGGTCCTCCACTAGTCCTGGGGGCCTATATACCAACCCCAACTTGATCTTCCCTCCCATGGGGGTTCCCAAGGTGACCAGCCATAGGGCCTCCATGTTGCCCTCTGCTTCCTCCATTCTCATAATCTTAATGTTATCCCTAATGAACATTGCTACTCCTCCCCCTCTGCCCACCTTTCTGTCCTTCTTTAGCACAAGGTACCCACTTAGATTTGGGTCCCAGTCATGGCCAGGGGTGGCCTAAGTTTCAGTGACCACTGCTACATCCACCCCACCCTCAAACAGCATGGCCTGGAACTTAGGCATTTTATTCCCCAGGCTCCTGGCATTTATTAAAGCCACCTTCCAACCCTTGTCCCTACCCCTTTTTACCATATCCTCCCCAGATCTTTCATACGTCCATCCACACTTCTACTCTAGGGTACTGTCTTTCCCCCCCTATGGGGTTGCAGACCAGTCCTACCAGTGGTATGGATGGCCGGATCAGCCCGGTAGTGCCCCCCCTTCACAAGTTTAAACCCCATCTAGTCTGATGGAAATCCATCAGCCCCCATTTGAGAACTTCCTTCCCTACCAGATTTAGGTGAAGCCAATCCTGGGCATACAGTCCCTTGTCTTCCTAAACTCCCCCCCAGTCTCCCAGCACCCCAGTCCCCTGTGCTTCACACCACTGCGCGAGCCAGTCATTAATCTCCCTGATCTTCTGTTTGTTCTCCACAGTGGCCCTTGGCACTGGCAGGATTTCTGAGAAGGAGACTGTGCATCCATTGTCATGACAGACCCTGGCCAGTTCTTGGAACCTTGCCCGAATTTCCAGCACACTATTCCCCTCAATATCCTTTGTTCCCAGATGCATCATAAAGTTCGGTGATCCTCCACAGTCCCTCGCCAGCTCATACACCATGAACTTTACCCTATGCACAGTCAGACCAGAAATACCCACTACCTTAACTGGACTGTATTTTCCCTCATCCTGCCCCACCCAATGAATACCCCTGATCATGGAGTCCCCCAACAGGAGAACCTTAGTGTCCCCCTTGATCTTTTGTGCACCTCCTTTTTGGACTCCCCCATCAGCCCCCTTCACCTTCCCCTCCTCAAGATCACTTCCCTTGGTTTCTCTCTGGACCTCTACAAGAGAATCCCTAGTCACCCTACCCTCTTGTCATGTCTTTTATAACTGAGTTCTGGCTCCCCAGTTTAGGCTCCACCCCACTACCTACCCCAGTCAAGCCTTTTTCTCTGACTCCTCCCCCTTCCAGCTCCCACCTCTCCATCCCCCAACACGGCATTCCCATCACCATCACCCTCCTATCTTCTCGCCTTCCCTTGCCCCCTTCCATGCCCACCTGCAGGTCCCCCTTACCTTTGGGCCTTTCTCTGGTATGATCCTCCCCCCTCGAAGGACACCCCTCCCTCATCTCAATCTCTCCTCCTTTCTCACTGAGTTGACTTGCAGCCTCCACACCTTCCCTCTGTTGGTTCCTCCCTCCCCTTCTTTGACACTTGATTTGCCCCCTTCCTTGCTAGCATACTTATTTGAATTACCGATGCCCACCCTCATCCAGTTCACTGTATCCCTCTTCCTCCACCCTCCTTTTCCTCCTCTACTCCCCTCACCATATCCTCTCCAACCAACTTACTCAATGGCTCAAATTTATTACAGCACTCAAAGCCAACCTCTTTTGTCCCAATTTCCCACTATCCACTCCTCCAGTAGGCCCCCTGTCAGTCCCAACCCACCTGTTCCCCCCTGTCTCCTATGATTTATCCTGTTTCCTCTACCGGTTACCTCCCAGGTAGCTACCCCCTTTGCTACTAGCCCACGTCCCATAGGTTCTCCACTCCTGCCTGATGAAACAGATCCAGGTCGCACTCTATCACTGCCCCCTTGCTCCCCACAGGCCCTCCCATACATGTTTATCCCCCCAACAACTCCAGTTTCCTCCATACCCAGTCAAGCTCCCCCTGATCTGCAATAACTGCCTACAGACTGGGCAACCTCCCTCTCTCCAAACCCAGTTAGGACCATGGGTGCCCCACAGCCAGTGCACCCTACAATCCTGCCAAAGATGCCTGCCCTGGTGGCTGGGGGCCACTCCCAGAGGCCCTCTCCAAACATTCTTGGACATTCACCCTTGACCAGGTCCCCACCCCCAGGTAGACCTACCTGCAACCCTCTATAGCCAGCCATACAGGGTGATGTAGCCTGTGAAATTAATTACACAGCTCTTGGACCAAGCTACTAAGCAGAATAAAAGAGCATGAACAGAGTTACATCCCCTAACAGTTCCAAGAATAGTCAGTCACGACTGGAGAAAACCCCAGTATAGCCACCCAATCAATCAGTGACCTACCTCCACCTGGCCACTCCTCCTCCGAGCACTTAATAGGGGTTGGGGCTGGGGTGGTGGGTGGTAAACCAGCGTCCCAAGAGTGGCTGGGCTTGTCCCTTAAAAGGCCCAGACACAAGTCCTGAAAATGGCACCCTGGCTTTTTTTGGGGCGCTCCAACTCAGATCACTGAATTCCTCATAGCCACTGATGTGGCTGTCCCCAGCTCCAAATTTGCTCCTGATACAGCTCCTGCAACAGCTCTTTCACCACTGATGTGGCCTGCACCATCCCTCAGGACCTCTGAACCCCCAAGAAGCAGCCCACCGATGTGGTCTGTGCAGTCCCCCTACACCTCTGCGAGTAAGTCCCAAGTATCCCAAGAGCGGCTGGGATCATCCCTTAAAAGGCCCAGCCATGAGTCCTGAAAATGGTGCCCTGGCTTACTACTGGGCTCTTCGACTCAGATCACTGAACTTCTCCTAGCCACCGATGTGGCTGCGCCCAGCTCCAAATTTGCTCCTGATATAGCTCCTGCAACAGCTCTTTCACCACCATTGTGGCCTGCACCATCCCACAGGACCTCTGGAACCCGAGAAGCAGCCCGCCAATGCAGCCTGCACAGTTTCCCTGTTCCTCTGGGAGTAAGTGCCAAGTATCACGAAGGCCCGAGATGGGTGTTGACGCGATGTGATTCGTGAAGGCCCGAGATGGGTGTTGACGTGATGTGATTTCTGCCCAGTGCTCTGAAGGAAGGGTATCAGGAGTGAGATGAGTCTTTTTGCAGATGACTCAAAACTGGGGGTGGTGGTGGATGGGGACGAGGGGAGGGTGGCCCTACAGGGGGACCTGGAGGATCTGGAAAGGTGGTCTAGAAAGTGGAAGCTGAGGTTCAATGCAGGGAAATGCAAGGTACTGCGTCTGGGAGCCAGAAACCCAGGCCAAGTGTACACCCTGGGGGAATGCTACAAGGCTCAATGGCTGAGAGGGACCTGGGGGTGGTGGTGGATGTCAAGATGAACAACTCTGAGACTTGTAGGAGGGCAGCGGCCAAGGCCAACAGGATGCTGGGATGCATCGCTAAGGGGATCACCTCCAGAAGGAGGGAAGTGATACTCCCTCTGTATAACTGCTTGGTGAGGCTGCACCTTGAGTACTGCGTGCAGTTTTGGAGGCCACACTTAAAGAGGGACATTGAACTCTTGGAGAGGGTCCAGAGGAGGGCAAACAAAATGATCTGGGGCTTGGGGGAGAGGACCTATGGGGAGAGGCTCGAACAGCTAAATATGTACACATTGGAAGAGAGAAGGGACCAGGGGGACATGATAGAGGTCTTCGGGTACATGAAGGGGTTAAATAGGGGAGGAGCAGTCAGGGTGCTCTGAAGGAAGGAGGGGCAACTAGAGGGCATGGGTGGAAGCTGGAGGAGGGAGATTTAGGGGAGAAAGGAGGAGGTGCTACTTCACTGAGAGGGTGGTGGAGCCATGGAATGCGCTGCCCAGGGGGCGGGTGGAGGCAGAGACAGTGGAGGGGTTCAAGAGGGGGTGGGACAGGTACAGGGGAAGGGTTCTGGAAGCAACGTCCTGTGCAGTGGGAATATCCGGGACTGGGAAGGGAGAAGCCAGAGATCGAGGGGAGCAGTAGGGTCAGCTCCCAGGGTGGGGGCTGACCAAACAAGCAGACACGAAAGACCGTGAGGCCTATTCTGCTGGTATTTTAGTATGTTAGTATCCCAAGAGCAGCTGGGCTCATCCCTTAAAAGGCCCAGCCATGAGTCCCAAAAATGGTGCCCCGGTTTCCTATTGGGCACTCCGACTCAGATCATTGAACTACTCCTAGCCACCGATGTGGCCTGGGTAGTCACCTCATCACATTCTGGGGACCATTTCACATTATTCAGGTACCGTTTTTTCATTAGTTCAGTTAGGGCAGTAGCTAACTGGGCAAAGTTGTAGTAGTAGTAAAAACATTTTTATTTATACAGGCTTAAATTGACAGAACAATTTCACCATTAGGGCTTTAAATGCCGTTTATAAGGTGCTCCTGTAGATGTTTCAGATATTCAAGTTACACATATAGACAATAACATTTCATAAGACATTTTAACAGGACATATGTTTAAGGACTAAATATACACAAACAGACTTAATAAAATACATACAGCCCAAAAATCAAACATTACAAATACAAGTATGATGATGTTATTGTTTCATTACAGCCTTAAATATCACAGACATTTCAAGGATTTGTATTTGAGGTGGCAATTTATTCCATGTTATTGCAGCTTTATATTTAAATGTTAGTTTCCTAAAGCAATTATTAATTTTTGGCACCACAGTTTCTCTTTAACTGTTTTTTTTCTTAAGTGAAAATGATGGTTTGGATGGTCCAGTTTATCCAGAAGTCCTGTAGGTTTTCCATTTCTAAAAATCCTATATACTAGTCTTGTCCAAATCCTATGGACAGTGAGAATAAATCCCCAGTAGTAACCAGCCAGATCTAAAAATGATCTGACATGTTTCTTTGTTTTAGGGACAGTACTGCTAGCTACAGCTTCTATCCTAGAAACCTCTGGCTTTACTTCTCCATTTCCCAAAATATAACCCAAATATCTGGATTCCTGCATGCCTAATGTCTACTTGGTAGGATTAATGGTCAGACTTGCATTTCTGATAGATTGGATAACTGCTCATAAGTGTTCCAGGTGGATTTTGCAGTCTAGACTTTTGTTTCTGCTTCTAATTTGGCTGCCATTCTTTTGGTAATCACTTCTGGGCTTGCTGTTGCAGAACATATATCCTTTTTCTATGCTTCCCTGGTACCAGGTCTAGCATCCATGCACAAAACTCCTGGTGTAGCGTATGCAAGGTGTAAAACCCACTTCTCACATCAACTGATATAGAGGTATAGGTCAGGAATCACAGGCAGACCAGGAGAAGTTACAAAATTCACAAGTAGCATTTGATTATCAATAATGGAAAAAATTAAAATTATACAGGATAGCTCTTCATAAAGCAGTACAAAGTAAAAAGTCCTCTGAGTCTCACCCTGGAAAAGCATTGCTTTGATTATATAAGATGTTTTTTGTCTGGCAGTTTAAACTCTGAACCCTGTTGTAAGTAACATTTTTTTTTCACAAAATGTACCAAAACTTTGTAATTTTTCTTCCTGAGGACACCCCAAGTATCCAGCTCAGCCCACCTCAGTAAAAAATAAATAATAATATGCGTTATGGGAGCCCCTGTCCAATTAAGGCCAAGTAACCAAGCTACAGGGCAGCCTGAAGAGCACATCTAGTCTTAACAAGTGCGACAAACTAATACATTTTGTCCCCAAGCTGATTTCCTGTTGACAATTCTGTAAACAAGCCTGTGGAGGTCAAAATACATCTAAAGGTCAACCCCCTGTGTTTCAGATTATTTTTTCTAACAAACCCAGATACCTTTCTACAATTATTTCAACAATATAATTATACGGTTCAAGGCCGAAGATGCAACTGCATGAAGAACAAAGCTGGAGCCGCAATGTAGTACAAGCAGAGTATGTAAACAAAAAGTCAGGCTACTCAGTAAACCACAAAAAAAGACCTTTGATGCTAGGTCTAGTTAAACCATTATTTTATTCAAAAGTTAAAAGTTTGTGTAGAATAGCAGCGCCCCGCAACCATGTGACCACCGTTTCGTGTCACACTGACGCTTTATCAAGGTGTGGCTAGAGATTTACTAATGCACTTATATAGTGAACATACTTAAAGTGACAGTAACATTTCAAAAGCATCCTTCAAAAGACAAGGGGAAGGGAAAGGGGGCTATGGGACAGGTATTGAAGAAAGGTGCAAGATGAGAAAGTGCTAAGTAAAATTAATTTCTGGTAGCAAGTAGTACACAATCAATACCATATACCAAGGTAAAAAACACCAAGTGAAAAAGAAGGCAAAATATTTTTTCTTTGCTAACAAATCTATGATGAAATGCAAGTTAATTAATAGGTCAGCAGGCTAAACAATAAATACATATGAGCCAGAACATTTCCCTGCCTATCAACATGAATTTCCACAAAAGGCAGTGTAACCCCCCTGCAAATGGGGGTTCCCAAAAGACTTCCAGGAGCTTGCTTGAATGCTCCAAGCCTGAATGGTGTTTGGCGTTTAAGCCATTTATCAGTGAGTGTTTTTAGAGCCTCTGGTACTGTCTCTTTAAGGGCTGTCTGCTTGCAGACATAATTAGTTTGTATGGGGGGACTGTGTGCTTCTCTGTTTAAGTACCACTCGAGCTGCTGCCAATTCACTCCATTTTTGAAGTCACTAGGAGTGCAAATGGAACCAATCTGAAAGATGTAACTGTTTGCCAGAAATCATTTACAGTAATAATGAAATTACAGTTTGTCTAACCTGCTTTCTTTGCAGTCAGAACTGTGTCTGCCTAGTTTCCCATTCTGGTTTTGAACTGCTGAACTGGACCCATCAGTGTGGGGTAAGCTAGCTCTAAAATGGTGCCTTGGACGAATCAGAACTTGGACTCATAATCTGAGCCAGCCACAAGAGGATTGTATGGGCAGTGACTCTGGGAGATGTGGTTTAGACTTCGGCGCCTTTTTGGACCAACAGCAGCAGTCTATTGTGAGTGACAGCCAATCCAGTCAAGAACTGGGAGGAACTCAAAGGAAGTGCCCGGTTTTGTCTGTTGGAGTTTCAGTTTAGCTCTGCAGTGAAGGGAAAAGAACCTGTGCTCCTTCAGTGCACAGTTTTAGTCAAAAACATGTGTAAGGTCCAGAGTTCCGGTCTGCAGCTTGTGTAACTGCTTGTTAGGACTGAATCCGGCCCTGTGAAGAGAATCAAAGGATATCTGAAGAGTGAAACCAGGCTCACCCTGTAGAAGACTGGAGAAAATGCTGAATTGCACTCGGTCTGTCAGGAACTGAATCTGCTGTGTGTTCTCCCGGGTATTGTGCAGTAATTGCGATCGGGATAGAGAAGCAGCCTGCCTGTTTGCCATATAAATGCGCGAGGAGTCTCTTGGAGCTCAAGAGTAGCCCTGCTGACGTTGAAGGACCCTATCTTGTTTGGAGGTCGTGAGTACTAATTCAGGGTTGCTCCCTGTTGAATTGCCACATTAAATCCAAATGGAATCACTGTACTGCTGACTGTTTAAACTAATTTTTCTTTTCTCGGTGTGAAAGGACCCCTACCAGCTGCCACGGTTTGGACTAGCCACTAGGGCTTGGGTACCCAGGGACAGTAACTGGTAGGGATAGACCTGTGCACAGAGCCATAGGTAGATGAGTAAAATGATAAGCTAATTAACCTGATTTCCCCATCCTTGTTATATTCCCCCTAAATAAATCAGAGCTGCTTGTTTTAGCAAAGTTATACTGCCTGAGGTATTTGTCTATGTTAAAGTATTGTACTGTGATTGTTGCACTGTATCTTATTTTACAGGAGGTCCCAGTGTCTGAATCGGCCCTGGGGTAAGTGTATACTGTGAAGGTAATTCTGATATATTGTGTGGGCCACTAGTGGGAAGAAAGGGTTGCAGTGTCCCAGAGGGCTGTGACC
Source organism: Neoceratodus forsteri (assembly GCA_016271365.2). Taxonomy (NCBI): domain Eukaryota; kingdom Metazoa; phylum Chordata; order Ceratodontiformes; family Ceratodontidae; genus Neoceratodus; species Neoceratodus forsteri. The sequence continues at coordinate 394,042,523 of CM028131.1, read as the reverse complement.
AAGTAAGTTTAACTATTGCAAACCCTGACCTCTGGGTGGAGGCACCCGCCATTGGATCCAGGCCCCTCAACCTGTTAGTGGCAAATCAGGCAGGGGTAGTAGCCCCTGGGATAGCGCCATCTAGGGGTTACATCTTGGAGGCTCACCGCTGGGATTGTGTGTCCTCTAGTGGCCATATTTACGAACCACTGTTAAGAATAAAATATTAATGTTGGATGCACCAGGCGATGGAAAATTGCCAGAGGGACTGCTGGTCAAGCCTAGTATTTTGCCCACTAGAGCCCATGCTTATGCCAGAAGGGTAATGGTCCAAGTTCATAATGTGTCTGAAAGAGACATTCGAGTAAATAGAGGTTGCATCCTGGCTAATGTGCATTGTGCAGACACTGCAGTACTACCCAGCAGCAAGAGTTCGAGGAAGAATGACAGAGTAACGCCTGACTTGTTTGATTTCGCGACTCCTCTCTGCCAGCTGAATGGAAAGTGAGGATCAGTGAGAAGCTTGCCCAGAGAGACCAGGTGTTTTCTTTAAAGGAATGGGATGTAGGATGCGTAGAGGAGCTGAGCACAATATCCGCTGCATGACGAAAGACCATTTCGTGAGAGGTCTCGACGCCTGGCACCTGCTGACATAGATGATGTGAGACGGCACCTGCAAGAGATGTTAGCTGCTGGTGTAATACAAGAATCCAGAAGCCCTTATGCTTCCCCCATTGTGGTAGTGAGGAAAAGAATGGGACAGTAAGGATGTGCGTGGATTATCGCACCTTAAACCGGCGGACTATCCCTGATCAGTACACAATGCCCCGCATTCAGGATGCTTTGGACTGCCTAAACAGGAGCAAGTGGTTCTCTGTGTTGGATCTCCCAGTGGGTACTACTAGATCCCGATGGCTCCCAGAGGACCGTGGAGAAGACAGCCTTATCTGTCCACTTGGCTTCTATGAATTCATGAGGATGCCTCAAGGGATTTCAGGTGCCCCAGCCACCTTTCAACGATTGATGGAGAGTGCAGTGGGGACATGAACTTACTAGAGTGCCTGGTATACCTAGATGATGTTATTGTGTTTGGCAGCTCACTGGAGGAACATGAGAGCAGATTATTTAAGGTATTGGACCGACTGGAGGACTTTGGCCTTAAACTGTCCATTGATAAGTGTCAATTCTTTCAAACATCAGTAAAGTATGTGGGACACATAGTATCCACCGAGGGAATAGAGACCGACCCAAGTAAAGTTGAGGCCTTGACCACCTGACCACAGCCCAAAAATTTAAAAGAACTGCAAAGATTCCTGGGATTCTGTGGTTATTATCGTTCGTTTCATCAAGGACTATTCAAGAGTGATCCGCCCTTTACTTAACCTTACTCAAGGGTATCCCCCAACCCACAAAAAATACCAAAAGTCAGGGTCCCTCAAGACTGAAAGAGTGTATTTTCATCCGAGTGAAGTATTTGGGGTCCGCTGGACTCTGATTGTGAGACTGCTTTTCATGAGATCATATATCAACTTACCATGCTCCAGTGCTGGCCTATGCCGATCCAAGAAAACCTTACGTCCTGCACACTGATGCTAGCTTGCAAGGGTTGGGGCTGTGTTGTACCAAGAGCACGAGAATGGCCTGAGACCAGTGGCCTTTGCCAGTAGAAGCCTGACCCCATCCGAAAAGAACTATCCTGTACATAAGTTAGAGTTCCTAGCTTTGAAGTGGCTAATGTTGACCAATTCCATGAGTACTTGTATGGGGCTAAAATACTAGTAAAACTGACAATAATCCTTTGACCTATGTGCAGACCTCAGCTAAGTTGGATGCCACTGGCCATAGGTGGCTTTCTGCATTATCTACATATGACTATGCTCGAATACCGAGCAGGTCTGAACCACATAGATGCTGATGCTCTCTCCAGAGGCCTGTTCCCCAGAATGATTGGTCCGATTGGCAGACCTGACATTCGGGCACTGCCGGAAGTTTGACAGGGAGGAACAATGTCCACGGACGCAGTGGACTGCATGGTGGATTGTTTGGGACCCTCTGAGAATTGCATACCTGCTGCTTATTGCCACTTTTCTGCAATAGACATTGGTGCACTGCCTCAGCTGGACAATGACAGTATTCGTGGTTCAATCCCTGATCCCATGATCAAATCAGCTTTAGAAGCCCTCTATGCAGGAAAAGATGTGTCCAAATTACGCTCCACTGATTTGAGAACTGCACTATTATACAAAGAAGGTCCTAAGTTGAAACTGATCAATAAACTGTTATACAGAGAAACAGTAGACAGAGGGGACAAGTAGACAAACAACAACTGGTGCTGCCCACTGCCTCGAGACTCAGTATTGAGGTCCTTGCACAACCACATGGGGCACCTTGGTATAGACAGAACACTTGACTTGGTGAGATCCAGATTCTATTGGCCTAAGATGGGGCTGATGTGGAGCAACACATTCGAACTTGTAGTCGCTGCTTACAGAGGAAAGCTTTGCCCCAGAGGGCTGCCCCTTGTTAACATCACCACCAGTGCACCCATGGAGCTGGTCTGTATTGATTTTCTGAGTTTGGAGTCAGATCAAAGAAATATCAGTAATGTGCTGGTGGTCACTGACCATTTCACGAGATATGCCCAAGCTTTCCCACCAAAGACCAGAAAGAATCCACTGTAGCCAAAGTACTTGTAGAAAACTTTTGTTCACTATGGGGCTCCACAAAGAATCCATTCTGATCAAGGAGAGACTTTGAGAGTCGTCTGATCAAAGAGATGCTTTCTCTGTGGGGAGTGCGAAAGTCCAGAACCACTCCTTACCACCCCCAGGGGGACCCACAGCCTGAACGTTTCAACCGCACTTTGCTAGATATGCTAGGCACCCTGAACCCAAAGGACAAGACTAGATGGAGCCAACAAATTAGCACCCTGGTACATGCTTATAACTGCACCAAAAGTGATGCCACTGGGTTCTCCCCCTACCGCCAGATGTTTGGAAGAGAAGATCAACTACCGGTAGATGTGTGTTTTGGGGTCTCTCCTGATGGAGTTCAAGCTGACAACTATTTACAGTATGTGCAAAAGTTAAAGGCCCAGCTAACTCATGCGTACCAACTGGCTCAAACCATGGCTGCCAAAAGAAATCTGGCCAACAAAGAAAGGTATGATAAAAAGGTAAAAGCACAGGAACTCCAGGAGGGAGATCGGGTATTGCTAAGAAATCTGGGACTGCATGGCAAACACAAGATTGCTGACAGATGGCACCATCTCCCTCACATTGTAGTGGGCAAACTAGATGATCTGCCAGTGTACAAAGTAAGGCCTGAGAATAATTCAAAAGACGTAAAAACAATGCATAGAAATCATTTACTGCCCATTGGACAAATCTTGATCGAGTCTGAGCCCCTAGAAGATGCCCCCTCTGGACCAGTGACTAGAGCTGCTGCTAAGAAAAGATCAAGAACGTCTGCACCTACAGAAGCAGAGTTAAAGTGTTTCCCTCCACAAGTCCCAGTTGAGCATGACTGTCAGTCCATATCAGAAGAAAGTGAGAGTGACTTTGAATACTATCCTTCTACGAACTGAGTCAATTGTTTCGGGCAATCCCTAGTCAATACTGGAGACGAAGCTGGGCCTTCTGGACTGTCTAAGCCCCAGCTTCGTCCCTGGAGCCAATGCTCCCAGAAAGTGAAGTGCAAAGCATCAGATCAGATGAAATGGAATCATGTGCATGGTTGAACTGTTTGAGCTTTCAGGGAGGAAAATGATGGATTGGGTCAGACTGGTGATACACCAGAACAAGAAGAGTATTTTGAGTGCCCTGACAGTCCACTGCCAGTGTCCAAAGCTCTCCATGCGAGCCAAATGTTGTGGACTCAGAAACTGTAACTCCTGGAGCTGAAAGTGCCCCAAGTACTAGCCTCTACCCCCATGGAGACCCCCTGACAAGTGAGGACAATGCTGAAAATGAGGCTCAGAATGCAGAGACTGTAACAGTTCCCCTAGAAAGACTGGTCGAGCTGTAAAGCCTGTGGTGCACCTCAGTTATGATTCACTTGGGAGGCCTGTGGACTTGCCTCTCAATGTTGTCCATAAAGGTGTATGTGTCCCAGCTCATTGCCCAAACTGAGCGTCAGTGCTAACTTCGAAGTTACTTGTGTTGCCCTCTAACTATGGTGCCCTTGCCCCGTCCTTGCCCCACGGTAACTGACAGGAAGGGCCCCTCTTCAGGTTTCATGTACAAGAGGTAATAACTTGAGTTATGGTACAATGTGTGTAATACTGTGTAAAGAGTGACGTACTGCAATGTTTCAGAAATGTGTTCTTGTAAAATGATGTATTGACTGATGATTACATGTGTGAGCCTAATGCAAATGTATATGGTTGCAGTTGAAACTTATGGGGTACTTGCTGACGTCAAGCTTTCCCAGGCCAGGAAGGGTGTAACCCCTGCAAATGGGGGTTCCCAAAAGACTTCCAGGAGCTTGCTTGAATGCTCCAAGCCTGAATGGTGTTTGGCGTTAAGCCATTTATCAGTGAGTGTTTTTAGAGCCTCTGGTACTGTCTCTTAAGGCTGTCTGCTTGCAGACATAATTAGTTTGTATGGGGGGACTGTGTGCTTCTCTGTTTGAGTACCACTCGAGCTGCTGCCAATTCACTCCATTTTTGAAGTCACTAGGAGTGCAAATGGAACCAATCTGAAAGATGTAACTGTTTGCCAGAAATCATTTACAGTAATAATGAAATTACAGTTTGTCTAACCTGCTTTCTTTGCAGTCAGAACTGTGTCTGCCTAGTTCCCCATTCTGGTTTTGAACTGCTGAACTGAACCCATCAGTGTGGGGTAAGCTAGCTCTAAAATGGTGCCTTGGACGAATCAGAACTTGGACTCATAATCTGAGCCAGCCACAAGAGGATTGTATGGGCAGTGACTCTGGGAGATGTAGTTTAGACTTCGCGCCTTTTGGACCAACAGCAGCAGTCTATTGTGAGTGACAGCCAATCCAGTCAAGAACTGGGAGGAACTCAAAGGAAGTGCCCGGTTTTGTCTGTTGGAGTTTCAGTTTAGCTCTGGCAGTGAAGGGAAAAGAACCCTGTGCTCCTTCAGTGCACAGTTTTAGTCAAAAACATGTGTAAGGTCCAGAGTTCCGGTCTGCAGCTTGTGTAACTGCTTGTTAGGACTGAATCCGTCCTGTGAAGAGAATCAAAGGATATCTGAAGAGTAGAAACCAGGCTCACCCTGTAGAAGACTGGAGAAAATGCTGAATTGCACTCGGTCTGTCAGGAACTGAATCTGCTGTGTGTTCTCCCGGGTATTGTGCAGTAATTGCGATCGGGATAGAGAAGCAGCCTGCCTGTTTGCCATATAAATGCGCGAGGAGTCTCTTGGAGCTCAAGAGTAGCCCTGCTGACGTTGAAGGATCCTATCTTGTTTGGAGGTCGTGAGTACTAATTCAGGGTTGCTCCCTGTTGAATTGCCACATTAAATCCAAATGGAATCACTGTACTGCTGACTGTTTAAACTAATTTTTCTTTTCTCGGTGTGAAAGGGCCCCTACCAGCTGCCACAGTTTGGACTAGCCACTAGGGCTTGGGTACCCAGGGACAGTAACTGGTAGGGATAGGCCTGTGCACAGAGCCATAGGTAGATGAGTAAAATGATAAGCTAATTAACCTGATTTCCCCATCCTTGTTATATTCCCCCTAAATAAATCAGAGTTGCTTGTTTTAGCAAAGTTATACTGCCTGAGGTATTTGTCTATGTTAAAGTATTGTACTGTGATTGTTGCACTGTATCTTATTTTACAGGAGGTCCCAGTGTCTGAATCGGCCCTGGGGTAAGTGTATACTGTGAAGGTAATTCTGATATATTGTGTGGGCCACTAGTGGGAAGAAAGGGGGGTTGCAGTGTCCCAGAGGGCTGTGACCAAGTAAGTTTAACTATTGCAAACCCTGACCTCTGGGTGGAGGCACCCGCCATTGGATCCAGGCCCCTCAACCTGTTAGTGGCAAATCAGGCAGGGGTAGTAGCCCCTGGGATAGCGCCATCTAGGGGTTACAGCAGCATGAATAAATACACTTAAATTAAGGGGTAAATCCAGTAAAGCTAAATGTTATAGAATGCGTGATTTGTTGAGAAAAGTTTTCAAACTAAACATGGCATTAAGTCCCTTGTGTCCATGGGCTCTCAAAGTGTATTGCCCTTTGCGTTCACATCTCAGTGATGTATTATTTAAATCTCCACCACAGATGTTAAGGGATACTCTATTTAGACCTTGAAACCTAAAACTGTGTCCCATTCCTTTCTGTAAAATGTGCATAGTCAAAGCATTTGCCTTATCCTACTTTTGTACTGAATTTAAATGTTCTGCAATCCTATGTTTAAAAGGTATTTTCGTTTTTCCAATGTAAAAATCATGGAACACAGTACAACTTGCCACATAGACCACACTTACTGCAGAGCAACTGATAAAGTGCTTTGCAAACTCCCTTTCTAAAAAAGGGTGCTTAAAAGTGTTACCTGTATTTAGATGTATGCAGAAAGAGCAATTATCCACATGGTTAACTTCAGTCTGTTTTTTTCTTCCTTTTTTGTATACAGAATTCTAGTGGCAATGTCTGCAATGCCCTGTCCCTTTTTGTAAACCATCCATGGGGGATTCTTCATGTCTTTTGCTAGTTTGGGCTCCAGGTTAAGTATATCCCAGTTCTTATGGAGTATTTCTCACACTTTATAGCTCAGGGGGTTGAACTCTGTAACAAAGTTGAAATAGTCATTGTTATTTCTCTAAAAACAAAAAGAACTGGGCACATGCCAAGTATTAAAATCGCAGTTTATTTTTCTGAAACTCAGCTTTGGTGTGTGCCCAGTTCTTTTTGGTTTTTGATCGTCTACCTTGTTTGACTGGAGCACCTTTGGGACAATTGATGTGCAGGTCTTTCATTGCTTTTTCGCTGTTATTTCTCTGTCTAGTATGTCTCAGTAAATCCATCCATCCCATCTGATTTAATGTATTCATAGCTTTCTCTACACAGGCTTGGTTGTACCCTCTATCATAGAATCTTTCATTCAAGGCCCTGACTTCTCTCTAATAGCGTTCTGGTGAGCTAATATTCATTTTAAATCGCATAAATTGACTTTTGGGTATGTTTGCAATCAAGTGTCTGGGATGGCAGCTATCGAATTCCAATAGTACATTTTTAGATGTAGATTTCCTATAAACTCTGTATCTAAACCCCCTTTGCCATTTTTGGCAATCATTCTGTCCAAAAAAGCAATTTTATCCATACTGAAGTTCACAGTGAATCTCAGATTTTGATTAGTAGATTCCAGGTAGGGGACAAAATCAAGGAGAGCCGATGCCCCTCCCCCCACCACACACACACACACACACAGACACACCAAAAGGATGACATCAATAAAGTGTTACTACAATTTTAAGTTTGCCTTCAATGGGTTAGTCTCTGACATCACAAAATGTTTTTCCCAAACAGTTAAATACAAATTAGCATACAGTACTTTGGTGCAAAGGAGGCCCTCACGGCTGTCCCCTTAGTTTGCAGATAAAATTTCCCATAGAACACAAACAAGTTACAAGTCAGAACCTTCTCAGTTAAAGTTAGTAAACATTCAATAAAAGCACTGGTGTATCCTGTATTCTCATACAGCATCAGTCTGAGTGTCTCTATACCAGTCTCGTATGGTATATTAAGGGGATATGTGATCGTAAGGGGCTTGATATGTGTAATATCTCAATGAGTGGCAAGTGAGCTTGGGATTATCACGAGTGGCTCTATTTTTCTGAGTTCACTTGCCTCGAGTTGTGATGTTACACATATCAAGCCCCTTACCATCACATATCCGTTTTATACAATAGGGGCTTTTTAGTTTAGTTCGTATTTATTCACTTAAGTTGTAGAGTTTTTGTGGTACCTGTGTTTTCCTGTCTTCTTCGGCAGCGTTCAGCTGCTAGAGTATGTGATGTAGAGAGAGTAGTGATATTTTGTGCTGACATGTACACAGTGGGCTGGATATTCAAAAGGGTTGCGCCATGCGCAATAGGGTTGCACCTGCGCAAGTCTGAAATTGCGCCATTCTGCGATATTCAGCAGGAGGCAGTTGCGCCCCCCAAGTCATGCTGAGCAACAGCGCAATGCTAATGAAGGTCAACTGGAGGGGGAGGAACCATGCATAAACTGCACAGCCTGATATTCAGCCGGGCTGTGCAGAGTTGTGCAGGTGCAACCCCCAACCTGTGCCTGCATGACTTTGAGCAAAAAAAAAGGATCAAGTCAAGGGCCACCCACAGGTGAGCTGCCGCATTGCAGGGTGCACACAGCAGCAGCAGCCACCTGTGGGTGGCCCTCACTGTTCTCTGTGCCCCCCTGCAGCCAGATCGCCGGCATAATGTGAAATCTCCCCGACTGGCCTGATCGCGGGCATAATATCAATGAACCCCCCGACTGGCCCGATCATGGCCAGAGCAGAGTTCACCCCCAAAACAGCCATCCCTGGTGGTCGGTGGACGCGAAGCTCAATCGCCAGGCATAGGTCAACACCCCCAAGTCCAATTTCCCTGGTGGTCAGTGGCCCCCACCCCACCACCCACGGAGCCCCACCACCCTACTCCCCGTCAGCTGGCGGGAGGCAGCACCACCCGCCTGCCGCCCGCTGCCCCTAACTGACTGCTCGAGTGAGGCTGCAGTACCATTGGTTCAGAGCAAGAGCCAATGGACATACAGCGCCCTACACGGCATAAGGCAGTCAGATATCTAACCGAATGAATGAATTCATAATTTGGTAATTCATTCACATATCTGGACTTCTGCTGTATGTCTGAGCTACCGCGCCAGCGGCTCTTGCTCTGAACCAATAGGCGATGCAGCCCTGCGCTGATCGGTCGGTAGGCGGTGAAGCAACAGTACTTAATGCTCGAAAATATTACCGACACCCGGCTGATGACCGAGGTGGTGAGGCTCGATGGAAATGGTAATGAAGAGACCACTGAGACCACCAGAAAGTGAACTTTGGGGATTTGACTTTACTTATGCCCGCGATGGGCTTGCGTCTACTGGACCGCAGAGGATATAGCTCTTTGAAATGACTCCGTTCTAACCGCGGGTGGGCGGTGGAGACTTCGTGATGTTATGCCCGCGTCCGGAGCCAGTTGAGAGGATTTCGTGATGTTATACTGCGGTTCGGGCCAGTCGGGGGGTTCATTGATGTATGCAGCGATCGGGCCAGTGGGGGATTTACTCCATGCCCACGATCGGGCTGCAGGGTGTCGGTCCCCACGGCTGCCGTGGCAGGCGCCCGGCGCAAGTCGTGAGGATCGGCGCACCTGCATGCTAATAGCATGCAAATGGGGCCGTAATTAGATGCAATGGCCCGTGCACCTTTAGGTGAATTTGTAACATTGCATGCCACCTTTTGAATATCGGAAATTTGCACATGGCGCAATGGAACTGCGCCACCGCATCTGAATGCTCCACTCTGGACCACTTGCGGTGGTGCAAGTTCCACTCACGCCATGCACAGTGGCTGTAGCCAGGCGATATTCAAAGGAGTTGCTCAATAGCGCAACTCCTTTGAATATCGCCCCGGCCACACCCCTGCGCAACTTTTTTGAGCAGCACAAGGGCTTGCACCACAGAATGGCGCAGTTTGAATATCCAGCCCCGTATATTTATCTGGTGTGTTTTCTCACTGTGTACACGTCAGCTTTCTGATATCAGTATATGGTGAGTTTACTAGTATTTACTTAGCGGCATATCACTAAACCCCTAGTGTATAATAGTACATAGCACGCTGATATCAAGTGTCACCAAAATATCATCTTCTTGTACCTCAAAATCAGAAAGTGTCTGCAATAAGTGTGTGGTATCTTTTATGTTAACAGGCCACAAAGGGACCAGTGCTTTGATGTGTCAGTTGAACAGCTGTGCAAGTGGCTCAGTAAAAGAGTAAATGCTTGCCACAATCGGGCGAGCTGGGAGGTCAATCAAGGTTTTGTGAATTTTCAGTAGCCCATACAGTGTTGCTCTGACTGGGTGTGGTACTATCATAAAATCATACATCTCTTCAGTAATAACCCCATTAGTCCACACATCATACAAGTATACAACAATATCTTGTTTAAAATCCTTTGTCATATCTCTTGACAATGTTTGATAATAGTCTGTATTACTTAGTTGGTTTGGCATTTCTGACTCATACTTATCTTTGTTCATAGTATTGATGGCACCACTAACAACAGGCTGTAGTGGTGCTCAAATCCCTATATACGAGGCCATAGGGCATTGGTACGCCATACCAGGATAATTCTAATTAATACTGAACACCCAAATGTTTGGTTTGATGTGCACTCAACTCAAGGAAAATGTGATTCAATAAACCCGTTTTCATAAATGCCACTAGGGTGTTGCATTTATTTTTGAGAATTCACAATGCTTTTTGCTTTTGTTTTTGGAGCGTTTAAACACCCAGTTCAATCCATGTTTGCTGTCTCACTCCCCCCACAGACTGAAGTGTCGGAGTACCACTTAATCCATCTTCAGAGCTAAAGAGGAACTACACTTTTGTGCCTTTTATCTCTCTCCACTAGCATACTAGTTTTGACCTTGTGACCTTCTTGTTCTTTTGCTCACATTATGTATTTTTATTAATTTTTTCTAATAACCATCTTCACCTTCGAGATACTTTTCTATTATGTGAGACACTCACTTGATTTTCCCAATCTAACACCACTTGTAAATTACTGACATGACTTCTTTGACATTCTGTCCAATTCACTTTTCTTTTACAAATAGCTACTATAGCCATTATCTTAAGTTAAGCCTTTTGGCCATAACGTGTGCATATCAAAAATCCAATAGGCTTCCCTTTGCAGCAATAAATCTTTGATATTCCCTCCACATTCTGGGATTTTAACTGCCTCTAGCCTTACGTGTACTAGAAATTCTGCTGATCCATGATTTGCTTCACAGTAGTGTTTTACCTTGGCATACTTTAGGTTTCTACTTCTTATAGCTGTTTTATGTTCCCCTATCCGTATCTTTAGGGGTCTTTTTGTTTGGCCTATTTATGGCAGGCCATATGGACATGACAATATGTAAATGACGTTCTCTGTATTACAGATAATAAAACCCAGTATTTTATATTTCTTCAGAAAGGTTGTGAAGTAGATTACTTCACTGCCATGGGAAATGGATCTTTCTTTGCCTTTTTTTGTTCCCTCTGAAGGACATCACATGTGTTCTCAGTTGTAGTTGGGGGGACAAAATACTCCACTCGGGCTGTTACTTCTTCAAAGCTTTATTAAAATTCCTTTTAATTGACCTGACGTCTCACACGTTATGTGATTTTTCAAAGGGCTTCTTCTTTTTTATTTCTCTACAAAGAAATACATATTTTTTAATTATTTAACATTCAGTTTTGATTCTCAGTTTTTACAATCATATCAATTATATACACTTACCACCATAATTTCTTAACACTATTGATGCTTTCTATGCATAGTCTATCTTTTTTCTATAAAAATCATACTTTGTAAAAAAAAAAGCATTTATCATCAACAGTGTTACATTCTGCCGTCCCTGCCTCAAATTACTACTGCTCTAAGCCTGTTTCACTTTTTCTCTCAGCATTCTGGAACCCCTCACCTCAATTATCCTATTGATGCAATTTCTCATTCACCATGCTAATATTCCCTCTAGTATGCTTGCTTGGTCTCCTCTGTTCCTTTCTTTTGGTTCAATACACCACTTGGTAGTTTATTAAAGTAATTAATTTGAATGTTCCTACCTTAATTTTAAAGTTGGTGAGCTTGTTTGCCTTCTAAATTGGCTGGTTCTTTGGTGCCTTCCATTGTTTCTCACTTATATGAACAATACAGAGTTTACATGCGTGTGTGTTATTCAATTCTTACAACTCCCTTGTGCTTCCTGTTATTGTTTTCTTTTGCATTTCATTAAAACATCTTAAAGTTTGTATTGCCTTTCTTTGAATTTTTTGAAGCACCTTAGCTACATCTTGTTGTTCCCTTGATTTTTGTTAAAACACTACTGAGTTTATTTTTACCTCTGTAGTTCCTTTAAGTAGCATAAGAGGCACCCCATACTCAAACAAGCAGGCACACCTGTGTGAGGAACAGGAGGACAAAGAGAGACACCAGTTAAACGTAGGAAAGCAGCATTTTAAAAAGTGATTTGAGTAATTTAAAAAGATGGTTTGGAATGTTGGTACATGGGTTTTAAACCACAAGAAACTTAATAAGTCCCATTTAATCCACAGGCAAAGACATAAACTGCAAGCTTCTCCAGATTCAAAACAAGCAAGTAGGAAGTAGAAATGAGCAGCCAAACAAGGTAAAACACAGTCATGATACACCAAAAACTGGCCAAAAGAGAAGCAACAATACATTTTTTCAATAAAATAAGCATTAACAAAGCCTTTTTCTTATATACAGGCATGCAGGAAATCTAAAGTAGAAGCTTGGTTAGTGAAAACTGGAAGTCTGGTACATTTTAAAGGAACTACAGAGGTAAAAATAAACACAATAGTGTTTTAACAAAAAAATTAAGGGAAAAGTAATAAGCAGCCAAGGTGCAGCAACAAAAAACCGGCAGGAAGAGAAGTCATATTACTGTTTAAATAACAAAAGATTTAACAAAGCTCCCTTTGTTTCACATACTGTACAGGAATGCAGGAAAATCCAAAGTAGAAACTGGGTTTGAGAAAACCTGAAGTCTTACACAGTTCAAAGGAACTACAGAAGTAAAAATAAAAACGCAATATCGTTTTAACAAAAATCAAGGGAACAGCAAGATGTAGCTAAGGTGCTTCAAAAAATTGAAAAATTCAAAGAAAGGCAACACAAAGTTTAAGATGTTTTAATGAAAAACAAAAGAAAACAATAACAGGAAGCACAAGGGGTTATAAGACTTGAGTAACACACAAGCATTTAAACTCTGTATTGCTCATATAGGTGAGAAACAACAGAAGGTACCAAAGAACCAGGAAATTAAGAAGGCAAACAAGCTCACCAACTTTTAAATTATGGTAGGAGCATTCAAATTAATTACTTTAATAAACCACCAAGTGGTGTATTGAACCAAAAGAAAGGAACAGGGGAGACAAAGCAAGCATACTAGAGGGAATATTAGCATGGTGAATGAGAAATTGCATCAACAGGATAATGAGGTGAGGGGTTCCAGAATGCTGAGTGAAAAAGTGGAACAGGCTTATAGCAGTAGTAATTTGAGGCAGGGAAGGCAGAATGTAACACTGTTGATGATACATGTTTTATTACAAAGTATGATTTTTATAGAAAAAAGATAGATTATGCAGAGAAAGCATCAACAGTGTTAAGAAATTATGGTGGTAAGTGTATATAATTGATATGATTGTAAAAACTGAGAATCAAAACTGAATGTTAAATAACGAGATGAATAATTTAAAAATATGTATTTCTTTGTATAGAGATAAAAATAAGAAGCCCTTTGAAAAAGCACATTGAGTGTGAAACATCAGGGCAATTAAAAGGAATTTTAATAAAGCTTTGAAGAAGTAACAGCCCGAGTGGACTATTTTGTTCCCCCCCCCACCACCAAATACAACTGAGAATTTTATATTTCTCTCCTGACCTGGAGTGATTTTTTGTTTCAGTCTTCCTCGTAGGGTTACATTGGGCACAGTTCCCACACTGGTAGTTTCCTGATGGAAATTATGGTAACCATCGTATTTTACTTTCTATTTTTCCCTCTTTGAACTGCATCTTTAGAAAAATGTCCTTTAAACATTTTCCTTTTGTATAGCTCAATAAGGGCCCATTTCTAGCCACATCCATGAGCCAATCATCTGTTCCTAAAACTCTCCAATGGCGATTGATTATTTGTCCCACTTCACCACAGGCGTCATTGTATTCTATACAAAAACTGATCCTCTCTTCTTCTCCACTTCCAGTTTTTTCTGGTTGTATTGCTAATAGATCTTTCCTATCCATTTTCTTTATTTTCTCCACTGCTGTGACAACAATACACCTGGTGTGTACCCCCTGCTTAAAAACCTCTGACAAGATTTGTTATTTCTTGCTTCATTTCTTCTTCTTCACTACAGTTACATTTTATTATCAATAATTGTCCAAGGGGAATGTTCATTTTTATGTGTCTTATAATGTAGTACTGCATTTCGATCGGTTGATTTTCTAAAAAGCTATTAGAAAAAATGAGTAAAAAAACATAATGTGAGCAAAAGAACAAGAAGGTCAAAAGTCAAAACTAGTATGCTCGTAGAGAGAGAGATAAAAGACACAAAGGTGTAGTTCCTCCTTAGCTCTGAAGATGGAGTAAGTGGTACTCCGAAACGTCAGTTCGTGGGGGGAGTGAGACAGTGAACATGGATTCGGGTGTTTAAACGCTTCAAACACAAAAGCAAAAAGCATTGTGAATTCTCAAAAATAAATGCAAAGCCCTAGTGGCATTTATGAAAACGAGTTTGTTGAACCACGTTTTTCTTGAATTGAGTGCACATCAAACCAAACATTTTGGTGTTCAGTATTAATCGATGGCACCACCTTTGTCCTCTGATTTAATTTTGATGCAGCCATTTCTTGCTAGGTTGTTTAGTGCCTCTCGTTCTTCTCTCATGCAGTTCTGGAATTTTAATCTTACCTTAGTGTTCAAAAAATTCTGAAGATCTCTTTCACACGCTTTTTGGAAAGCAAAAACCACAAGGTTACTAGGAGGCATAAATACAGACGGTTTCCCAAATTTGTTAATTTCTGTCCCTTCAGTATCATTTTCATTTTCAGAATTTGAATTCAAATTGCTTTCTTCAGTATGGTACATAACTTTTAAATCTAATTTTCTAGTGAACTTGAGTAGGTCCACCATTACTTCGAACTCCTGGATGTGATTTGTAGGAACATACTTAAGTCCTTTCTGTTACACTTGCTCTTCTCACTCAGTCAGACCGTAGTCCGACAAATTCACTATTGGTTCCAGTATTTCTCTCTCCATGAGTACCAACCCCTGTTCCACTTCCCTCTGGATGTAGGTGTGCCTCTTCCTCCCCTTTCCCCATGTTCCTCTTCTAGCTCATTTCCTTCTATCTGGAACCGAATGAATTGAGGACTGTGCCTCATGTAAGCATTAAGCCACGAAGAAGGTGGCATCTAATGCTGGACTAATGCATGGTTGGGAGAGTTCTGGCCCGAGGCCAGAGGCCGAGGGTGAACAACAGCCCAACCATGCATTAATCGCATTAGATGCCACCATCGGAGTGGCTTAATGCGCTTGTAACATGGGCCGCCCAAGCACAGAGTCATGAGGACAGTATTTCCTATCGTTAGAACAACATTACATAGGAAGTCGGTGTGTTTCGCAAAGATTTTTACTGCACTTCCAAACCGTGTAACAGAATAGGATTAATATGCTGATGCGGTGAAAACATTGACTAGCTCTACTTAAACAAAACAGTGCGGCTCACATGGCAGTCCAAATAATGTAGCGGCCTATGTGGCTATTACTGTCATACTGGTCATTGGAGGTCTGCAGTGAATAGCTGCCTCGCTGCGGTGTGCGGCTCGCTGACAAATTAGCATGTTGGCTAGGTCACTTCTCCTTGCTTCCGTGAGACTCGTCTGATGTCACCCACTGGGTGTGCTGCTGCATCTGGTGCTACTGCCTCTCCGGTCTGCTTGCTTCCGCTTCTGTCTAGCTTGTCTCCCTGTCCCTGTCCCAGACTGGCCTCTCCGACACTTGATCCCCACCTCTGCCTGGTGCTGCTAACCTAGCTGTCTGGCTGCTACTGGTACTTCATTTTTGAACACGGCGGGTATGCTGGATTAATCCCCGCTCCAACTTTGCCCTCGTGATGCGGTTCACCCAATCACGGCTCCCAATTTCGCCATTCAGGTTATTGCCATGTTACAATGTGTGTTGTATTTTTAGGACTTCTGGGAGGTTGGGGTAATTTGTTAGTGCTGTTGTCACAATGTTCTGCGGTAGGGGTGGTATTTGCAATGTGTGCTGTTCCCAATTCTCTACCGGTTCTTCCTCTCTCAGAGTTTGTTGGTTGAGGGGAGGGGCAGAAGCTGCCTCCCCCCTTCGCAATAAAAAAATGCTGGCCATTAATAATACCTCTGTTGTTCTCCTCAACATTTGTACCATCTGATTCAGAAGCAGACCCACTTGTATAAGTGTCCTGATTTTTAATACTTGGTCTCGGTCTGTGCCTATAGTTGTCTGCTGCTTTCTTTTTACTCTAGTCAAATATCCTGCGGTCTCTTTCAGATTTATACACTTTTGTCTTTTTAATCCTATTTCCGGTGATCAAAATGAGTTTCAAAACGTTTTGCCTGCCTCTCCTCATTTGTGACCAAATTTTTTATGTATTTTTCTTGTTCTTCAGCATCATTCAAGGCCATTTTACTTAACCCTGCACTGGAATCAAGGCAGTGTGTTTGCCAGTTGGTTAAAAATTTCACATGTTCCAGGCCGAACGCCAGCTGCTTAGTAAATCTAAGACTGCGCGGCACTCTATTAACCTCTAGATACGTGTTCAAAGTCACTCTCTGCCAATAAAATCTTTGGGCTTTCAGAATGGCCTGCTCCAATTTAAAAAAATGCTTCTTTTATAGTTAATGTCACATTCTGATGTTTGGCAGGATTATCTATGACTGCAGTGCTGGGATTCCAAGTTTGTTTAGTCAACAAGGGATTTGTATCCCCATCTTTAAAAAATAAAGATTCCACGAAGTTGTCACTGTTACTCATGGTGTTAACTTGTTTAGCATCCCTATTGTTGGTAACTTGCGTCCAATTGCAAACTGGGTAAATAGTGTACTCACTGAAAATGTGTGTGTGTGTGGGGGGGGGGGTGCTGCTACCTTCATCCATCAACCTGGATACACCAGTTGCCATTGTTCCAGTGCAGTAAGTGGCGTCTTCAGAGCCAGCCATGAAGATAAAGTTCAAGGCTGAAAAAGTGGCTACATGGAGAACAAAGCTGGAGACGCAACATGGTACAAGCAGAGTATGTAATCAAAACATCGGGCTACTCAGTAAACTGCAAAAAAAGACCTTTAATGCTAGGTCAAGTTAAATTAATATTTTATTCAAAAGTTAAAAGTTCATGTAGTATAGCAGCACCCTGCAACAACATGACCACCAACATTTCACGTTACACTGACACTTTATAAGGCGTGGCTAGAGATTTACAAATGCACTTATATAGCGAAAATACTTGAAGTGACAGTAACATTTCAAAAGCTCCCTTCAAAAGAATAATTATATACATTTGCAAACTAAGAGCTCCCAGTTTCACATAAAAATTCACATATTTTTTTTTTAACCACAGAGAAGCAATGGGGAGCAAGAAAGACTAGAAACAGCAAGTGAAGGGAGATTATGGGGGGAAACTGTGGGACAATTGGAGTGGGCAATTCCTAAGTGCCACAACGAAATGTTGATTGTGCAATTAGACACACAAGAAAAGTGGCAAAATGGGAGAGGACAAAATAGATCCTTGCTTTTAACTCTCTCTGCATAACAAATGGCACAGGGTCTAACCCAACCATGTCACATTCACCCCACCTCACAAACGTAACAGATTTCATTTTTCAAATCTTGCCCAAAATGCGTTTTTGCACTTTCGGCACAAAATGACATTTCATAAGTGACACCTGTCATATTCAAAAGGACGGTGTCATAAAAACACTGTTGAAAAAGTCAACATGTTAAAAAAAGTTAAGGAGAAACTTTGAGTGCAGAGCCTGCTGTTTAGTCAGCAGGTAGCACACTATGCTCGTGGGCTGGTGAGCTGGGTTCAGGGGCGAGCTTAGTGAGACAGCTGGATGGGCTGAGGCTGAGGGGATGGCATTGCCTTGTGGCACCACTTCCAGCTTAGGGAGGGACGGTGCAGTGCTGGTTGCACAGCCAACAACTAACCATATAGACAGTGAAAAGAAATCTGCTCTTGGCATACTGCCTAGAGTGCCCTGTGCCTCCACATCCATAGCTGTACATAAGAGCTGGGCCCTCTGCAGTCAGATGGATTATTGGCTCTGTGTGTCTGCATCTGTAGCCACATGGAAGTGCAAGGCCCAGAGGGCCGGGGCATGCACTTCTGCAGCCCCCCCCCCAAGAGACCAATGGATTCTTTGCATCCATAGACACATGCACGTCTGCAGGCAGAAAGACTCTTCACTTGGCACAGGGCTCTCCAGTGCCTGGATCTGTTCGGGAACTACACAGGTATAATTCCACTATCACAAAAAAGAAAGGAAATTCATTGCAAAAAAAAAAAAAAACCCTGTGTTAATGCACACATTAGGGTTGAAGAACACAAATCGCACAAAGTAAGGAAATGAAAAATATTACAGGTTTGGAACCTCAAGAATCTTGGCAAATTAGTGGTGTGCTGTTCCTTGTCAACCCAAGTGCCCACCAACTCCCCCATTTCACAGCCTCCTGGCTAAAGCACAAGGTACAGCTCCAAGCCCGTGCCTCGTAGGCATACAGTGTTTGGAGGTAGAAAGTATGTCTCACCACATGTGACTAACAGAATCCATTGTAGCCTTTTCATGCAGGGCCCACAAAGAAATCACGTATAACCATGTTTGCACAGGGGAGGGGGTAGGCATTAAGGCTGACAACCCCAAGGAATAGCGCAGCACTGATTCACTAAGACACCAGAGTCTCCAAACCCTAATATTTTTCATTTCCTTACTTTGTGCGCTTTGCGTTCTTCAACCCTAATGTGTGCATTAACTCATTCACTCCAGAGTAGCTGTCTATGAGTTCCACCCCCTGCTGCCCCCATACCCTTAACATTACATTTATTTATTAATTTAAATGTTTCACCAGGAAGGCACGCTGAGCAAATTGCTGATTTCCAGATGCCTCCTGGGGGAGAGGAGAAGGGATACAATGGTAACAATTTACAAAAATATAATTTCACATAGATACAGAAGGTACATTTTTTGAGTAAATACATTTGTAACATGGTAATAAATGTTAGACAGAAATAAGCACTTTTCATTGGAGCAATTGCAACAGCTGATCAAGAAGTAACCATGCATCAATTCCCTAGTAATGCCCTGTTGCTCTTTATGAATCACAGTAAATTCTTTGTTCAAGTGCAGTTCCCATGGCAGCCCAACAGATGGCTGTAAAACAGTGGTGTGCTGCTAGCATTGTTTCATAGCCATCTGTTGGCCTGCCAAGGGAACTGCAGGGACAAAACATGAAGATCTACCCTGGCATGGTCCCATCATGCAGTGTAACCCATATCTTGTAATACTTGCACATGAAAATCAAAGTGTGTAGCACCAGTACTGACAGTAAATTAGGAGAAAAAGTACCATATTAGTAAATGTAAAGCTAATATGTATAGAAGTACTGTTTGAAAATTGTTAAGTTTCTACTCACAATATTACAGTTATCAGCAATTACAGCCATCTGTTGGCCTGCCAATGGAACTGCAGGAACAAAACATGAAAATGGACCCTAGCATGGTCCCATCATGCAGTGCAACCATATCTTGGAATACACACAGATAAAAACTGAAATACCTAGCACTGATCCAGACAGTGAGTTAGGAGAAAAAGTACCACAATAGTAAAAATTATAAAAGTATATTTGCCAATAACACCATGCACTTAAATCAAAATTTTGTAAAGTAATGCCTCCCTATACCCACAATACATGTAAGACAGTCTAAATTTGGCAGAATGTATACTATCAATACACTGTTAAAGATAAGAAATATAATAACTGCGTGTGTGTCTTTTTTTGTATTACAAGTAAGTATTACAAATAATAAATCGGCATATTTCTGGAAATGCTTGCCATGTTACAAGTGCATTAAGCCACTCCAAAGGAGGATTCTGCTAGGGAATTAATGCCAGTTTGGGTGGTTGGAGGCACTCGGCCCCCCAACCAGGCACTAATTCCTTAGTAGAACCCTCCTTTATCGTAGCTTAATGCTTACACATTTGTGGCATAGGTATCATTTTACAAGGTAACAAGTATCAAGTAGCTATATGCTTTGGTAGCATAGGTATAATTTCAAAAAAGGTAATAAGTACTCACTGTTAAAGAGCTGATGACATGTTCAGGAGAACTTTAACAAAACATAATATTTAGGCACTGTCCAGCTTGTATTTCTCATTAGTTCTGTATTCCTCCTCCCCATTATTTGGTAGTAAGGTAATTTACATGAAAATAGGATCTCTGCTCCTGAAGAGTTCATCTATTCCTGCTGCTTTCTCCCTACCTGGAGTCACAGAGCACTACTTGTGAACTTGCAGTTACTTCCATTGCAACAGATTGTGATGTCACAGCAGAGGATTATGACTTGAAGTAGGGAGTAAGCTATAGAGGCAGATGATCTTAAAATGAACTCTAAGGGACAACAATCATATATTCATACACATTTCTTTAGTAATAAATTATTTGGAGGAGAAATGTATAAAATATAAATGGAATGTAAGCAGAATTGTACCTAATTATTATGTTTTTTAAAGTTTTCTTTGAGGCATCAGTAACTTTTTAAGAGTACTTTCAATATGTATATGCTCTAACATTGTGACATTTAGTATTTTTTATGTTTGCTAGTCCGCATGCGCAAGAAACATTTTGTGGCAGCTTGCTGGAGTAGCAGGTTGTGGAAGTGTGGCAGTGTTGTGGCCAATGCTGCCACTGCTTTTTGGGGCTTGTCTCTGTGGCACCAATGAATGAGCATGGTGTCTATGACAGCAGTTGAGAAGCGTGCCACCAACTTGAAAGAAATCCATGGCTGCAATAAAAGACAGGCTCGTCATTGCAGCAGCAGATCTGACATGCCTTCCATTATGTGCCATTCCTGGTGAAACATTTCAATAAAACATAGCAGCGGCTCTCGCCGTCCACCTCTCACAGTCCCTAGGAAGCCGACATCGGGGGTACCCAATCCCTGTCGGCATGCCCTCTCCCCAGTTTGTTTGCTGACAGGGGAGCCCAATCCTCATAATGTCCCCTTGTTTTATTTGTCTGCCAAGGGGGTGCCCAATCCCCTCGGCATCATGCCCCCCCCTTGTCGGTGTCTGCAGGGTAGGGTGAGGTGAACTGGCATAAGCGTTATGGGCGACAACCCAAAGGCACACCTCAATGCCTGTCTATCTCTTCAGGGTGGGGCTGGGTTGGTGTCAGTTCAGTACTTCACTGCCATTCCTATTCTGCATCCGTCTAACTCCTGTACTTCCAATGCTAATGCCAGCAAGCAAACATTCAGCATCGACAAATGCTCATTAGTGATATCATTTATTATATGAATATTTAGGAAGGAGGGAGAATGAAAAGTACAGTTAGGATGAGATTATGGTGCAAATGCAACTTACAGGTTGAGAGGAGCAGGGATGCAGTAATAAAAAGGTTTCAGGAGAAATAGAAGGAGGTGAAGAACTTGAGTGCTTAGGAGAGGAGAAGGGGTGTTTGTCTGAGGAAGTTCTCTATATCTGTTGATGATAGGGTGACAAAATTATAGTAGCCTGAATACGATATGGGCACCATATACTTGTTGTCCATAGAAGGATGTAGTGCATTAAGGGTTTAAGGGTGTAGTGCAATAAGGGTGAAGGTTGGGACTTGAGGGCTTAGGACAGTGGTGGAGGTGCTGATTGAGGTAGTTGGGGCAGGTGGAGGTTGGGATATTGTGAGCTTTAAGTAGGGCGGTAATTGGAGCAAGTGAGGGAGCATTTTGAATGGGGAGAAGGTGGGAGTTCTAAATTTTGGGGCATGGATATGAGAATACAGATTGGCCTACTGAGGCAGTTCTTAGGGGGGGAGCCAGGACTCTATGAGTGGAAGTGTGGACAGAAGAGGATGTAGAATAGGGGGTTTTAAGAACAGAGGTGAGGTAGGAGAGTAGTGATCATAACCAGTGCTTAGCCATAAAGGTAGCAGTGTGAGTGAGGTGTCTGGAGTCAAGGGAAGGAAGGGACAGGGTTTTATAGAGATTACAGTGATGGGTTAGAGGGGGGCAGGATAGGACAAAGCAACAGAAGGAGTGAAAGAGGGAGTCCAGTCTGGTGAGGGTGGTCTTGGGAGCGGCACTATAGACTATGTCAGCATAGTCTAAAGTGAGGAGGATCATTTCCTGTACAATAGCAAGATGGGCTGTAAAAAGGATGCAGTCATGGTTTCTGTAAAGTGCACCGAGTTTTGTGAGTTTTGCATCCTGGGCCTTTCTAAGCTAAAATGAAGCCATACGCGCCATACCATAAACAAATGCAAATACCTCATGAACCGTAAGTGCTACACACAAAGTATGAGTGGCAAGTTGTTCAGCACAAAATTAACTTTCTAACATTGTTATGCAATTAATTCATTTTTTTATACAAGCCAAACTACTCAAAACACTGAATTTTAAAAAATAAAAAAGCAACGTAAACCATTTTTGGGGGGGAAACAAGTAACATATCTACACCAAATTATGTATCCATACTTGATAAACAGATAGTAAAGTAATTCTGTACTAAAAAGCAACTCTGTAATACAAAAATGTATTTTTATCCTTTTTATTCAAGGTGCTTTTGCAAGGCTTGATGGACAAAAGTCAACCATACACACCACACCATACCATAAACAAATGTGAATACCTCACGAACCACAACTGCAACATCCAAAGTACAAGTGGCAAAGTTGTTCAGCACAAAATTAACTTTCTAATTAATTCTAAGCAATTCGTTTTTTTTTATACTAGCCGAAATGCCCCCAAACTTATTTTTTTTAATTTTGTTAGCATGTCATTGTTTATCTGCCCTGCTGCGGTGCAATCGGTGGGGGCATCCAGCCACCGGCTCAACCTACCCGGAGGGCAGCAGGCTCACTCACATGATGAGGGGTCAGCACGACCATTCCCTGCCCTGCTGGGAGGCCCCCCATGCCTTCCCATGCCAGGCCAAGACCGAACTCCTCCAGTGCGATTCCATGACACAACCTCCAGGCGGTATAAGCATGGCTATCAGGCTGCTCGCTCACACCCAGCCTTTTCCTCCATTGTTCTTTTGTCCCCTTGGAGTATGGACCTGCAATGACATTGAGGCACTACGTGCTGACGTCTGCCACACTCCACCACGTAAGTGCACCAGCCCTGGGTAGTGCCTCTGATCATCACCAGGGGCCGCTACAGAGCGGTGGAGTCCCTCAACCCTCCTCAGGGACAGGAGAGCAATCTGTGGATGCTCGATCCTCACCCTTCCTTGCCGACCGGTGACACCCCGGGCTCGTTTCTGAACCTGGGTCACCAGCATGGTGCGAGGTGTGCTGTCCAGCGCCTCAACCCTCAGCACCACTGGGATGGCAACTGATTTTTTTAAAATAAAACCCATACACACCATACCTTAAACAAATGCAAATACCTCGTGAACTGTAACGTTACATATAGAGTATGAGTGGCAAAGTAGTTCAGCACAAAACAACCTAATGGTTGTATGCAATCAATTCTAAGCAATTCGTTTTTTTTTATATTAGCCAAAATACCCCAAAACAGATTTTATTTAAATAAAAAAAGCAACGTAAACCCTTTTTTTGTGGAAAAGAAGTAACATATCAGCACCAAATTATGTGTCCATACAGGATAAGCAGGTAGTGAAGTACCCCTAGAAATACTTAAATAAGTCCAAAGTTGATTGGCTGGCTAAATATTTACATCCAAACTGGAAACATCCCTAGGCATCTCCTGGAGTGACTGTGAGTTATTTGCTGCCAACTACAGACATCTACCAATGTGAAGGGGAATGTTTTCTGCTGTCACCTACAGACATTTACCAGCGTGAATGAGTTAACATAGTCTGGACCAGCTTCAGATCTACTCCTTATCCCCATCTTTACAGCTGAGAAACCCAGGACCCCATACTATCCTTAGAGGGTGGTTTGGGGGTCTAGGTTGTGGTCTGGCCGAGGATGATGGGGCAGAATGGCTGGGGGTCTGGATGTGGTCCAGACATGGAAAGTGGAGTGAGGTGGGTGGGGGTTCTGGAGGTGGTCTAGCTGTGGTGTAGGATGTATGGCTGAGGCTTCTCCAGAGTCTGGGAGGTGGAACAAGTGGGGGACGTGGGGCATGGAGTGGGAGGCTGATTCAGGGGTTCTGAATCTGGCTTGGGGAAAATGGATCGGGTTACTGTTGGAAGCTGGCCTGGGGGTCTAGGTGGTGGTCTGGCTGGGGGAAGTGGGGTGTTGTGAGAGGCTGGTACAGGGGTCTGGAGTGAACCAGCCTGCAGAACCAGGTGGGGATGGATGTCACAGATGGGTCCAAGGATCTAGTTGGTGGACTGGCTGGGGTAATGGGATGGATCAGTTAGGAGAGGCTGGGCCAAGGGGATCTGGAGGTTGTCTGACTGTAGTAAAGGAGGAGAAGCTGCTGGGGGGGCTGGCTTGGATGATTTGGAAGAGGACCAGTCTAAGGAAGTGGGGTGCGGTGGGTGAGGAAGGCAGGCTGTAGAGTCTTAGAGGTGGTCCAGGTGGAGGAGCAGGGTAATGTAGGTGGTGGATGCCAGTCTAGGGCTCAGAGGGCTGGTTGAGTTGGGAGTAGGTGGGGCAAGCCAGTTCAGGAGTGAAAGAGCTAGCTCAGTTTAGGGAAGGTGGCAGAGGTAGGTGGTCAAGCCAGTTTAGGCGTCTGATGGCTGGTCTAGTTGGGAAAAGGTGGTATCAGCTGCGGGAAGTCAGTCCAGAGGTCAAAGGAGTGGTACTGCTGGAGGAGCAGTGGGTGGTGGGAGGTGGATGAAGAGGCCAGTCCTTGAGTCTAAAGGGTGTTCTGGGTGAGGGAGGTGGCTACTGGAATTGTGCCAGGGGGTGGACAGCTGGTCTGGGAGAAATAAGCGGAGAAAATGGCAGTTATAGGCATCTAAGGGGACATCCTAGGGCTTGTCTGGGTGGGGGAAGAGGAGAACATAGCTGGGGGAGACAGTTCCAGAGTTCCACTTAGTTGTCCATCAGGTGGATGAAGTTCCAGGTGGGTGGGAGCAGTGTGGTCCTCGGGTCCCCTGTGAGGCAGGGGTATGGGAAGAGGGTGGATGCAGGTGGGAGAATCTGGCATGTGGGTCCCCTGGACGGTCCAGGTGATGAAAAAGGACAGCTGCAGCTGGGTAGCCTGGTCCAAGAATCCCCTGGATGGATCAGATAGGGAAAGAAGCTCCAGTTGGGTGGAGGAGCCTAGTTTGGGGGTGCTATGGATGGTCCAGGAGGCAGCAGAGGGTACAGGTCAGTAGCCTGCATGGAGGCAGAGTATGGTAGTTGTCAAACCCTGGTCCTGGGGTTCTAGACACCACATGGGTGTTGCAATTCCAGTACTGGGGCCCTAAGGGTAATCTGAGTGGGAGATAAGGGTGCATTTGAGTATCAAACTCTGGTCCAAGGGCCCAAAGGCTGATCCACTGAAAGATGAAAGTACAAGTAGGTGCTGGACATCACTCCCAGGGGTGTTCAGTTAGCGGTAGAGGGAGGAGATGAGTGTGGGAACACTGTCCAAGGTTCCAAGGGCTGGTCTCAGTGGGAGATGAGGGAGAAGGGTCATATACCCACCCAGTGGATCCAACTGGTGGCCCAAGTGGGAGAACAGGGTATGGGATTCCATCCAGTGATCCTACAGCTGTTGAGCTTGTAGATGAGGGTAGAGCTGGGTGTTGAACACCTGTCCATGGGTTGCTTGACTGGTTCTGGTCAGAGCAGAGGGTGAAGTTGAGTGTCAAACAGCCAGGGGTCTCAGGGATTGACCAGACTGAAGAAGAGGGTGGAGGCAGGTGTCAGACACTTGTCCGGGGTAAGCATAGCTGTCTCTGATAGGCAGAAACACAGAAGTTGTCAGCAGATGGGGACTGTATGATCCATCAAGTCTGCCCATGGTGTCATGGTTTCCTACCCCCGCCTTACTTAGCTGCCTGCTTGAATATCCTACTTGGTCTGTCCCATGCCTGCTTGAATTCCCCCACCATCTTGGATCCCACCAGCCCCACTGGCAGGTTATTCCATGTTTTCACAATGCGCTCTGTGAAGTAGAATTTCCTCATATTGCTCCTGAACTTTCCTTCCATAAGTTTAAGGTCATGCCCTCTAGTCCTGTTGTAGTCTTTTAACTGAAAGAGGACCTGCACGTGAACCCTGTTGTTGTCTTTAAGGTATTGAAATGTTTCGATCGTGTCCCTACGATTCCTGCGTTCAACTAGGGAGTATAATTTGAGGCCATCTAGTCTTGCCTTGTACGGTTTCTGATGCAAGACCTGCACCATCTTTGTTGCTCTTCTCTGTACCGTCTCCAGCCTATCTATGTCCTTCCTAAGGTATGGCCTCCAGAATTGGACATAGTACTCCAGGTGAGGCCTTACCAGGGACTGATACAGGGGCATGATTACTTCATGCCTTCTGCTTGTGATGCCCCCTTCCTATTCATCCCAGGATGCCACTAGCTTTTAGTGCTACCTTTTCACATTGTTTACTGACCTTGAGGTCATCTGATATGATCACCCCCCCCCAGGTCTCACTCCTGCCTAGTAGCCACCAGCTGCTCTCCTCCCACCAAGTACAGTTTCTCTGGGTTACGTTTTCCCAGGTGCATGATCTTGCATTTTTTGGCACTGAATTTCAATTGCCAGGTCCTGGACCACTCCTCCAGCTTTCGAAGATCAGCTTCCATGCTATGTTGTTCCTCTGGTGTGTCCACCCTGTTGCCAATTTTGGTGTCATCTGCAAACAGACACACCTTTCCCTTCAGTCCATCCGCAATGTCGCTGATGAATATGCTGAAGAGGATCAGTCCCAGAACCTAGCCCTGTGGGACCCCACTAGTCACCCTCCCCTCTTCTTACAGAGTGCCATTCACTAATACTCTCTGAGTTCTCTCATGTAACCAGTTTCTGACCCAGTTCATTAGCTCGGGCCCAACTCCCATGTTCTTCAGTTTTTTAACTAGTCATTTGTGCGGAACAGAGTCAAAAACTTTGCTGAAGTCCAGGCAAACCACATCCACTTCCCCAACCTGATCCACTGTTTTGGTGACCCAACTGAAAAAATCTATCAGATTTGTCTGACAGGACCTCCCTGCCATGAAACTGTTGATTTTTGTCGAGCTGACCAGTTTGCTCCAAAAAAGCTACGATTCTTTCCTTCAGCAGGGACTCCATCAGTTTTCCCACGACTGACGTTAGACTAACCGGACGGTAGTTTCCTGGCTGTTCCTTGCTTCCACTCTTGTGAAATAGTACTACTGTTGCTCTCCTCCAATCCTATGACACCTCCCCACTCCTCAATGATTTGTTGAAAAGCACTGCTAAGGGGGCTGCCAGTTCTCTTCCAAGTTCTTTAAGTATTCTTGGGTGTATCCCATCTGGCCCCATAGCTTTATCTACCTTTAACTTGTCTATTTCCTCTAGGACCCTTTTCTCTGTGAAAGGACCTGTGTCTATTCCTTCCATGGGACACTTCTTTATGCCTGTTGTTGGTCCGTTTACATCAGCTTCCTCTGTGAAGACTGAGCAGAAGTACTCATTGAGTGCCTCTGCCTTCTCCCTGTCTTGCTCTGTGGGTTGTCCATCCTTTTTTGTGATTCTAACAATGCCCCCTTTGGTCTTTCTTTTTTCTCATATGTACCTGTAGAAGGTTTTGTTACCCTTTTTTACTTCCTGCACTATCCTAACCTCTGGCTGAGCCTTTGCATTTCTTATCACTTTTCTTGTCTCTTAGTTTCTGTTTGTATTCTGTTTTGTCCGCCTTGTTCCCTGACTCCTTGTACTTTCTTTTTTTTTATTTATTATTTCTATTTATGCTCCTCCCAGACAGCCCCATCTGACTGACCCCCCCCCAGCCCCACCATCACCTGGAATGATCTGCACTTACCTGTGCCCAGACAAGGAGCGGTGCCTGCGGGGAGTCGGTCTTCATCCTGCAGCCATCA
Source organism: Neoceratodus forsteri (assembly GCA_016271365.2). Taxonomy (NCBI): domain Eukaryota; kingdom Metazoa; phylum Chordata; order Ceratodontiformes; family Ceratodontidae; genus Neoceratodus; species Neoceratodus forsteri. The sequence goes on along the minus strand of CM028131.1, from coordinate 394,014,615 downwards.
TTTTCCCCTCCAGTTTTCTCCCAGGGGCCCCAGGAGTAGGAGCGCAGGCACGTGGAGGCGTGCATGCACCTTACAGCCCCAGTCACAACCCCTTCCCCACCCCATGGCCTAGTGCCTGAGTACCCTCTAGGCCTGTGCTACCCCTAGCCTCCACTAGGGGCTGCCATCAGCCGAGGGATGCTGTGCCACCTCCCCGGAGAGGAGAGCTTGCCTGCCGGCAGCTCCATCCAGCTCCACCCTCCCCCCGTGCCGACCGCCAACGAGCCGGGCTCGTTCCCAAACCCAGATCGTCGGCGTGCTGCGAGGTCAGGCGTCCAGCGCCTCAGCCCTCCGCACCACTGGGCCGGCGACTCCTTGTACTTTCTGAAGGCTATGCGCTTCTCTTTCACCATAGTTGCCACCTCCTTCGAAAATCATAGTGGGTTTTTCCTCCTTTTGTTCTTACTAATCTGACAGGCACACTGTGATGTGACCATGGTTACTGCATCCTTCAACCTTGTCCAACATTCCTCAATGCTCCCTTCTGTTGTGTTACTAAGGCTGTCCCTCAGGCAGATCTTCCTTTTTGTGAAGTCTGCCCACCTGAAGTCAAGGACCTTCAGTTTGGAGTGTGTGGAGTCTTTAGTCCTTTTTACCCTGAACCATACTGTGTTATGGTCACTGTTGCCCTGGTGGTTCCCTACTCCGATACCCAGAACTCTATCGCTATTTGTGAATATCAGATCTAGAATCGCGCTACCCTTTGTGGATGATGTCACTAGCTGACTTAGGCCTGCTTCCTGTAGTGTGACTAGGAATTCCCTGCTTTTTTGCGACACCACTGTGTGGGTACTCCAATCATCTGGCAGACTGAAATCCCCCACCAGCACCATGTCCCTTTGTCTGACATCTGGAGGATGGTATCCAGGATTTCCTTATCCCTGGCTTCCTCCTGATTTGGGGGTCTGTAGATTATTCCTATCCAAATAAGTTTCTGGCTACCGGCCCCGATTGAGATCCATAGAGCCTCTGTTTCCCCTTGTGTCTGCTGCATTTCTGTAGCATTGATGGTATCCTTAACATGAATAGCTACCCACACTCCCTGTTTCCCAGTCATATCTCTCCTGAACAAGTTATACCCCAGGATAGTCACCTTCCAACCATGATTTGTTTGTGAACCATGTTTTCGGTCACGGCAACCCAGTCCAGTCCTGCCTCAACTACTGTGGCAGTGAGGTCAGACAGGCAGACAGGGGGACATGTGTGGGGAAGGCCGGTTTGGGGTCACAGAGTTGTCTCAAGGTAGGGCTGGCACTACAGGGGTCCCAGGGCTGCTCCTGGTGGAGGGATATACAGGAACTTAGGTAGGAAAAGCTGATTCAGGGGTCCCAGGTCTGGTTCAAATGGAGGAACACTGGGGACTTAGGTGGGGGAGGCAGGTTAGGGGGTCCAAGGATTGATCTGGGTGGGCAGTCTTGAGACACTGCTAGGGCAGGCTAGTCTGTGGGTACCAGGTATGGTCCAGCTGTAGAGACATGGGGGGCTTAAGTGGAGGAGGCTGGTCTAGGGTTCCAAAGGCTGGTCTGAGTGGGTGGACAGTAAGAACATATGGTGAACCCAAGATGAAATGCAGTGTCACAGTTTCTTGCATGACTGATGGGATTTACTCCCATTGAAACTGCCTCATTTCCTGCAGTAACTCTGCTTCAGAATTCTGATGACTTGGGTTTCATCATGGTGGACTTCACTGTATGTGGGGGAGGCTGTTTTAGGCATCACAGGACTGATCTGGGGCTGCACATGTAGTCCAAGTGCAGGAAGATTGTCTGTCTGAAGGTGAGACACTGGTCCTGGGGCTGGACGTGTATCCCAGGTGCTGAAAAGCCATCTGGCTAAAGGCGAGACACTGGTACTGGGGCTGGAACAGTGGTTCCAGGGCTGGATGTGTAGTTCAGGGGCTGGAAGGCTGTCTGGCTAAAGGTAAGACACTGGTCCTCGGGCTAAAATAGTGGTACAGTGGCAGGAAATGTTTTTAATTTCATTTTACCAAGAAAGTGGTCTGGATCAATTACAGATTATCAGCCATGCCTGGGGAGATTTGGCTAACAACAGGTGTCAAAACAAGTTTACCACCTACAATCCATAAGTAGAATCATTCAATAAACATATATGTAATATACATTCATGCATAATTATGTAGGGATGGTGGTCATATGGGAAGGGGAGGCTGCTCCGGGGGTTGTGAGGGTGGTCCAGTGGCAGAGATACTGGTCAGCTGGAAGGGGTGGCTGGTCCTGGGGGTGTGAGGATGGTCCAGTGGCAGGCATGGTGCTGGGCTCGAAGTTGGGGCTGGTCTGGGGGCTATGAGGATGGTTCAGTGGCATAGATGGTAGTGGGCTGGGAAGTCAAGGCCAGACCAGGGGATGTGAGGGTGGTCCAGGGATGGTGATCTGGGAAGGGGGGCTGGCCCAGAGCTGTCAGGGTGGTCCAGAGACAGGAATGTTGGTCATCCAGGAAGAGGAGGCTGGTCTTGGGACCGTGAGGGTGGTCCAGTGGCAGAAATGCTGGTGGGCTGGGAGGGGGAGGCTGGTATGGAAGCTGTGAGGGTGGTCCAGTGGCAGGGAAGCTGGTCATCTGGGAGGTGAAAGCTGGTCCAAGGGCTGTGAAAGTGGTCTAGTAACAGGAATGGTGGTGAGCTGGAAGGGGGAGGTTGTGCCAGGGACTATGAGGGTGGCCCAGTGGTAGGGATGGTGTTTGTCTGGGAAAGGGTAGCTGGTCCTAGAACTGTGAGGGTGGTTCAGGTGCTGGTTGGCAGGTCAGATAGGGTTGGGAAGCTGATCTGTGGACTGTGAGGGTGGTCCAGTGGCAGGTATGGTGGAGGGCTAGGAGGGGAGGCTAGTCTAGAAGCTGTGATGGTGATCCAGTGGCAGCGATGGTGGCTGTCTGAGAAGGGGAGGATGGTCTGCAGACTGTGAGGTTGGTCTAGTGACATGGATGGTGGTGGGCTGGAAGGTGGAGGATGGTCCAGGTGCTGCGACAGTGATCCGGCATTAGGGATGCTGCTTGTCTGGGAAGGGGTGGCTGGTCCAGAAGCTGTGAGGGAGTCCAGTGGTAAGAATGGTGGTTGACTGAAAGTGGGATGCTGGTCCAGGGGCTGTGAGGGTGGTCCGGTGGCAGGGATGGTGGTTGACTGGGAGGAGATGGCTGGTCTGGGGGCTATGAGGGTGGTTCAATGGCTGGCATGGTGGTGGGCTAGGAGGGGGAAACTAGTTCAGGGACTCTGAGAGTGGTCCAGTGGCAATGGTGCACTAAAAGGGGGAGGCTGGTCCAGGGCTTTGACAGTGGTTCAGTGGTGGGGATGGTAGCCAGTTGACAGAGGGTGGCAAGTCTGGGGGCTGTGAAGGTGGTCCAGTTGCTGGTAGGCAGGTTGGCATGGGGTGGAAGGCTGGTGTGGGGACTGTCAGGGTAGTCCAGTGTCAGGGACAGTGGTGGACTGGGAAGGGGAGACTAGTCCAGGTCTGTGAGGGTGGCCCAGTGGCAGGGATGGTAGTGGGCTGGGAGGGGGAGGCTAATCCAGAGGCTATGAGAGAGGTCCAGCAGCAGGGATGGTGGTTGTCTGGGAAAGGGTAGCTGGTTTAGGGACTGTGAGGGTGGTCCAGTGAAAAGGATGGTGGTTGTCTGTGAAGGGAAGGCTGGTCCGGGGGCTGTGAGGGTGGTCCAATGGCAGGGATGGTGGTGTGCTGGAAGGGGGAGGCTGATCCAGGGTTGTGACGGTAATATGGCGGCAAAGATGTTGATCATCTGAGAAGGTTCACACTACTAAGGTTCATACTACTAATACTAAGGCCCCGTCCACACTACACCTGAAAATGCTGAAACAGTTCCGAACTATTACAGATTGGAAATGGTACAGCATGTCCACACTGCCAGAGAACAGGTGTGAAAGTGGTCCAGAACAGTTACAGCCCATCCACAATGAGCTGTGAACAGTAAGTGGACACAGACCCATGAATGGAGAGCCTATCCCAGGGTGCACTGGGGGAAGACAGCTGCGAAGACAGACACCCACCCACACAGCCATCTGGTGGACAGTGTACACAGAGTGTGGCAGAACATGGCAAGGGGGCTGACAGCAATGTGTGCCCTGTGGCAGTTGTGGTGGACCGATGGTGTGATGCAGTGGAAGGGGTGGAAATGAAAGCAGAGGAGGGGCCCTGACGCCTTGCATGGAGGAGGGACGTGGTGCACCCATGGGAACTGGGAACCATGACCCTGCAGCATGCCACAGTCAGGTACGTGGTGCACCACCTGGGCAAGGCATGCCATGCACAACAGCCACCCTCCAGACGCATGCTGCATGTGCCCAGCACACACAAGTCTGCCAGGCAGTACACCCAGTACCACCACACCCGTGACCCATGTTAGCAGAGGCCCCACAGTGCCCCCATATAGCAATGTGGACTTGCAAGCAACCTGCCCAAGCAAATGAGCAACACAGTATGGTGTCACATGTCGGTCTTTATTGCAATGCCACCATGGCCTCTGGTGGCTGTAACACATGGAAAGCAACATTAGGCAACAGCATGAACATGCAGCATGCCCTGTGCATTGCTGTGGCACACAAAGGATACGAAAAGAACATACAATGTCCAGCAGCAAAACCCCCATGCAGGACTGAACCCATGGCATAAGGAACACTGTAATGACCTCGTGACCACTGCAAACCCGCAAGTGGACACACAACATAATACTGAAACAGCACCACCCTCTGAGGCCCCCTACAGTAATAGGCACTGTCCAGTGGATGCAGAACACCCACGAGACACAGACCCAGACATGTGACCATCCATGCAATACACTATGCAAGACAACAATATGGTTAACAGTGTACAACCTGACAGTAACCAACCCAACGTCTCCATGTCCCAATATAACACCTCAGGATACCATACACAGGATGGGCAAACGCCCAGCCCCCCCCGTGTGGCTCTCATGTGCCCAAACCCCTGTGGACCATGTGACAGATACGCCACGCAACACTGCAGAACACCCCAGTGGGAACACAGTATATACAGGAGTGCCACTGTGAGCACAAAGCCCTGTGCCAGACCACACCAGGCACAGACCACACCGGTCCACCCCCAGTGCCATCACCATACCAGTGTGGAGTATGCAATGGGTGATCTAGGTAATGGCCCATGGGAAACACTGGATAACAGTCCCCCTGCAAGTGGCCCATGCCATCACTGTGTGGTCCACTGGAACTCGTCACCATACAGGACCTGCGTGAAGCTCAGCATGCCCGCAATGGGTGCCGTGGGAGCAGCACTGAGCAGGTCAGCAGCACCATGCATCAGGGGTAGGGTAGCGGTGTGCGGACCAGCTGTGGTGGGCACGCCACCTGTAGGGCACTGTCGTGCCATGCCAACATGACACGGCGGTGCCTGAGATGTGGTGGGCAGCGTGTCCCGGGTGGTGGCGCCGCCTCTGTACACACACCCCCTGCACAGGGGATGCACATCTGTGGGGCACAGGCATGGTTGGAGGTAGCACACCGGTGCCGTCAGGCGGTGCCCATCATCGATGGCAGACTATTGCAGGATGGTTATGCCGTGCACACCAGTGGGGTTCCCTGTGGACATGGGCATGGTGGGATACCCACCGGTGGGCTGCACCCTGAGGAATGGGGCAGGTGGGGATGGGGTGGCGGTGGTGGGTGGCATGGCAGTGGCACCTATACAATGCGGTGCACCCGCAGGGTGTGGCTGGTGGCATTGCATGGCCAGAAACTGGGCCATCTGTGTAAAGAGCTGCTGTGTCTGTGCAGCCTCCTGTTGCCGCATACGCTCCTCCATAGTCCTCTCCTCCCTTGCCTGCTCCCTCTCCAGCTCCAACATTTCCCTATGGTGCTCCTGCAGCATTTTACAGGTCAGTTCCAGCACCGCCCCAAGCACATCTGTCATCTGTGCCACCTTGGACTTCCTTTTCCAGAGGTTCACCAGGGGTTCCTGGCCACCTCGCTGCCTCACAGCTCCACCCCATCCTGTGGTTGAGGTGTCACTGGAGGTACCCGGCATCTCGTCCTGCATGCCCGAGGACACCAAGGATGCATCTGCTGCATCGGTGTCTGCAGATGTCCCTTCCCTTGGGTCTTGCCATGTAATGGCAGAACACATAATTTACCATCGTACACATGCAGTCGCCCCACCCACCAACCCCATGTCTAACCCCCATCCCCACACCACTGCCCCCCCCCGCACCCATGGCCAATGCCACACCCCAGGTGCCAGTGACCTGTTGCTTGGCCATGGGCCACGGCATGTCCGCTATGCACCACCATGGTCACCTGTGCCACCACCTATTGTTTGTGCAACACCCATGTGTGATCAGCATCCGCCTCATGCCCTGGCAGCACCACCACACAGTGCCCCCCATATCTCAGCCACCATACGGGTGCAGTGCACATTGTACATACCAGTGTCGGGTGTCTCCTGATGCACACTGTCTGCACCTCCAAGCCCCTGGTGTGGGCGCGCGTCCCCAGTGGCGTCCCTATCATCTGACTCCGGTTGTGGGCTGCCCACCTGTGAGCTCTCCGGGATGAACGCCGGTGATGTGGTGAGCCGTGTGCCTAGTATGGAGTCCAACTTGTCATAAAAGGGTCATACCACATGTGCACCCCCCCCCAAGCATCTGTTGCTGTCCTTGGTTTTGTGGTACTGCACCTTCTTCTGCTTTATTTTGTCGCAGCATTGCTTTGCCGTCCTCTCTACGCCATTCTCAAACAGGTAGTCCAATATCTTCTAGTAGACCTTGGTGTTGTGCCTGGCACCTGCTAGCTCCACCTGCACCTTCTCCTGTAACCAGAACTCCACCAGCATTGACGTGGCCTCATTTGACCAGGTGGCGCCACGGTCCGACATGGTTCCAGCTGGCACGCAGCACAGGGTAGGTGGTACTGTACCGCTGAGGTCACCAGTGCCTGGGTCGCAGGGCATATTGTTCAACCTCGGTCATGGGCTGTGTTTGGGGGTCAGGGTGGCTCTGCAGTGGTGCCGGGGTGATGTGGTCTGGCAGTGTTGTACTGTGGGGGCTTGGTTTGCACCTCTGGTGGCTGTTGGTGGCCTACTTCCCACCTGTGGCACATGGGTCTGTACTGTGGTCTGTTTGTCTGCCACCTGTCCCCTGCTGTCCTTGTGTCTTCCAGCTGTGTCCCACTGTTTGCCCTGGGACCATCAGTGTCCTGCTGGCATGTCCTGTTGTTCGGCTGCCCCCCACTGGGCTCCCAGTGCGTCCCCACTGCTCCGCGTTCCTGTCTGTTTCTCCGTTGGTTCGGGTGCTAGGGTTTCCACAGTTGTGCTGGTTCTGCTCCCATACCACCTCAGCCCTCTGCGGGTGTTCAGTCCACACGTGTGGTCTCCTTCCGAGTTCCCTCGCCCCCCCGCCCTCAGCTTTCACTGCTGGCGATTGCATGATGGTCTGCGGATGACCGTCGGTTACACGATGGAGCGTTTACATGCACACAGGTAATGTTACTGTTCTGCAACCATTACAGGAACCACTGTAGAAACCACCTCCCAACAGGTTTCTGTAACGGTTGAGAACTGGCCTTCTGTAATGTTACAGGTGTAAACGCAACCTGTTATGGTAATGTTTTACACCCTCTGTAATGTTACAGAGGCATAGTGTGGACAGGGCCTAAGGAGTAAGAAGCTAAGAAGGCAGTGAGCCCATATATGGTCCTGGCATGTTACCCATAATATGAAAATTTCCATTTAGAATGAATTTGTCTAGATTCCTTTTGAATTGCTCTATATGTTTACTAATTATGATTTCTTGTGGCAGTTTGTTCCGAGGGGTTACCACTCTCTGTATAAAAAAAGTTCTTCTTTTCTCTGTATTGAATGTTTTGGGTCTTATTGCTCATATTATCATTCTTAAAAGACAGTAACGTAATCCTTCTTGTCTGAAGTAACATGAGATTTAGATTTCTGAGCCAATCCTCATATGACATTCCTTTACAGTTGTATATCTTTTAGTTTGTCCCTGTGTTTTTTCTATTCTGTCTGAGCTTTCCTTTTTAATTGGTCCCCATACTGGGCTTCTGTAATCCAACAGAGGCCTTATATATAGTAGTAGTAGTAGTAGCAGTAGTAGTAGTAGTAATAAAAAGCTTTATTTTTAAACAGGAAGATGGCTCATACATCATTAGTGCCATTAAGGCACTGTTTACAAGGTAATCCTATAATTCTTTTACATTTACTAACATCAATAACAAATAATAACATTGTTGAGAATGCAATACCAACAATCGCAATTTAAACCATATACTAATATCATACACTCCAGTATGGATTAGAATTGTATTTTTAAAATTTCACAGAGCACAAGATCAATACAATGGCATAAGCACCTTCTCATCACGACTTTTGATATTTCTTTTGATTGTCCATAATACTTTCTTAGCTTTCGCCACGTGGGCATTACTATGTACCTCATATGTGAGTTTGTTACTGTGATTCCAAGATCCTTTTCCTGCCTTGTTTTTCTAAAAGGTAAGTCTTTCATGTAGTAAGCTGCTTCCTTATTATGACACCCCAAGTGCATAACATAGCATTTGTCCATGTTGAAACTCATCCTAAGAGGGTCTTCCCATTGAACCATATTATCAAGATCTAACTGTAATCTTAACTGATCCCTCTCATTTGAACCATATTTGCTAATATTGTATCATCTGCATATTTACTTAACCACCCTTTAATACTCTGCCCTCATTTCCATATGAATATTTGAAAAAGCACAGGACCCAGCACCGAGCCCCGAGGCACCCCACTGGTCACGGAGAACTTGGTAGAGTGATAATCGTTTATGCTCACTCTCTGAGTTCTGCCATTCAGCCAATTTTGGATCCAATCCACTATTCTGTGACCTGTTTTACAGTCAATCAGACTTTGTATGATTTTATTATGAGGAACCTTATCAAGTACCTTGGAAAAATCCAGGTATGTACAGTCTACTGGTTTTCCCATGTCTAAAGCTCCAGATATTTTTTCGTAAAAGTGAAGCATATTGGTTACACTTGATCTCCCTGATACAAAACCGTGCTGGTCAGAATCCATGATTCCACATTTTTTCCAATGTGTTTGAATTATATCCTTTAAAAATGATTCTAGTATGTTTCCTGGCACTGATGTTAAACTAATAGGCCTATAGTTTGTGCAGTCTGCCCTGCTTCCCTTCTGATGTATTGGCACAACTACCGTTGACAACCAGTCTGAAGGGACCTCTTTCTCAGTGATAGATTATATATATAGTAATCTAAGGGGGGTTGCTATTTGTGGTGATAGTAATTTTAGGATCTTTGATGATATATTATCTGGCCCTGCTGAGTATGTCTCTTTCAGTGCTTTTATTTTTTTTATTATCTGTTCAGTACTGATATCTATGTCTACTTCTTCACCTATCGGTATGTCACCTGGGTATTCTAATTTTGCAGAATATACAGATTCAAAGTAGGAATTGAATATATTGGCCATTTTGTCTGGTGTTTCAATTAGAATATTGTCAGATATTATTGATCTTAGCCCAGAATTAGTACTGTGCAGGGAATTGACAGAGCTATAAACATTTTTGAGATTATCTTTATTTGCTCAGTTGGCTATTTCGCGTTCCATTTTCTGTTTGTTTCTTCAAATCCTCTGTTTGTATTTCTTTTGGATGGTTTTATATTGAAGCCAGTTTTCTTCACAGCTATTCTTTTTTTACTCATTGTAGAACCTTGTTTTCTTTTTTATTAATGTTTTTATTCCTTTAGTCAATCATTTAGGTTTAATCCCCCTATTACTGTATTTTTTTACTTTCCTAATATGTCTATTACATATCTCAAATATTTCTTGTTTTATTATTTCCCACATTTCTGGAGTAGTTTTGTTTTGAAATTTACTTTACCAGTCAATGTTGTTTAAATCTCTTTGAACTAATGCCTTGTTTGCTGACTTGAAATTATATATCTCTCTACATCCCTCAGTTATTGGAATACATTCCTGGAAACAAAACACAACACTGTTATAATCACTATTTCCAAGTGGTTTGCCAATTTTACAATTTACAATAATATCATTTGTGGTTAACACTATAGCCAGTATATTCTTGTCTCTAGTAAACGGTTTTTTTTTTTTTTTACTTTCTTTTTATCCCCAACTCCTACTTTCTACCCTCAACTCTCCACTCAATTGGAGCTCTCAGCGCCCCAAGCGTTGCGAACTATCCGACTTTCAGGGTCCGCCACTAGAGTGCCCTCAGCTCAACCCCCCTATGTCATTGATGGCCCGGATTACCCCCCGGGAGGGGCGAGAAAAGCCTCTCCCCTTACCTGTTCCCCTTGAAATGTTCTCAGGGAGAGGGCCTAGCACAGTGGAGTCTGCCCTGATACTTGTTGGTGGTGGCATGCTTGCTGCAGGAGAGATCATCACCTAGGTGAGGTGAAGGATTTTTCCTCCGGTCCCTTGTGTTACCCAACCCCTGAGATGCTGGCGCAGAGAATGCAACATGCAGACGCAATGCCTCTCAAGCACCTGACAGCCGCCCCTCCCAGCTCCGCCAAGAAGCCGCCGTGCCCCGAAGCCAGTAAGCCCACTGGTTTCTGCGGGGTGTCAGGTGTTACATAGCGCCTCTGGCATTCCCACCCTGAGGGACAGCATCCATTGGGACACTCAATCCTCCCTCCTCTCGATCAGCCCCCGATGACCCGAGTCCGCTTCCTGAACTGGGTCACCGGCGCAGCGCGAGGTGTGGCGTCCAGCGCCTCAACCCTCAGCGCCACCGGGCCGGCCCTAGTAGGCGTTTTTATGTGTTGCATTAGACTTCATTCCTCCATTGTCCTTAGGAACACTTTACTTTGACAGCTTACAACTTTCAATTTGTCCCAACCCCAGCTCACATGCCTTTTCTAGCTCTTTATTTATCTGTTCTGATATTTCTTGATTTATGCCTGGAGGTCTATAGCATAGTCCAATGATAATGTTTGTTCTATTTTTTTTTTATCTCTGTTTTGCACCATAGAGTTTCAGTATGGCCTTGCTGGCCAGGGCTGTGAGGGGGTTCGGTGGCAGGGATGCTGGTCAGTTGCAAGGGGGTGGCTGATTCAGGAGCTGTGAGAGTGGTGCAGTGGCAGGGATGGTAGTGGGCTAGCAAAGGGAGGCTGGGACAGTGGTAGTAGTCAGCTGAAAGGGGTAGGATGGTCCCAAACTATGAGGGTGCTTCAGTGGCAGGGACTGTGGTCAGCTTGGAGAGGGTGGCAGGTCCGTGGATGGTGAGTGTGGTCCAGTGGCCAGGATACTGGTCGCCTGGGAAGGGGAGGCTGGTCTGGGGGCAGTAAGGATGATCCAGTGGCAGGAAAGGTGGTTGCCTGAGATAGGAAGGCTGGTCCTGGGGCTTTGAAGGAAGTCCAGTTGCTGGGAATTTGGAAGGCTTTGGGTTGAAGACTTGTCTGGAAGGCCGGAGTGATGGTTCAGCTACTTATGGTGGTGGGAGACCTACCTGGAGGGCTGTAATGATGATCCAGCTACTGAGGGTGGTCTGAGGGGGATCAGTGGCTTGTCCAGGGAGCTAGATGGGTGTCAATGGTGCAGGACAGGGGGCCCAAAGAGGGAGGAACTGATTAGCGGCGGCTGCTAAAACTTGTTTCCTTACAGGAGACAGATCCAGTGCTCACTCCCTGCTGGCTTTTTTTTTTTTTACTGTGAGAGAGACAACCCCAGACAGATACTGGGTTCATTCAGTTTTGGTGTGCGTGATGAGGCATTTTCCACCTCACTTATCTATTCCCAGTAGTGGGCTGTCCAAGGCAAGTATTCTGCTAAGTGATAACACTAACAATGCACGTATTATTAGTTTATAAAGAGATCTTGAGATCTGGCACAAAAGGATGTACTGATAGGCAACATATTCGGGGGGTTGGGGGAGATAACCTGACTGTGCAGTGGAATGTAAGAGGGAAGAGGCCCATGTTTTCCAGTGGTTCCTTGTGTAATATGCCATTGTGAAAATCAACAGCTACTGCTAGACAGCAAGCCAGTGTAACTTATCGTGGGGGGGTGCTGTGGAGCCCGAGCAGAATGGCAGCATTGTACAACAGCTCCTGGACTGAACTTTAAAATTTATTAAAAATCTCCTTCTATCAGCAGGAATCGACTCCAACTATTATCACCAGTTGAAAGAGGATCCCTCTAAACATAATATGGGCAATCCTTGTAAGGATAAAGGCAGAGACACAGGCACTAAATCAGCCGGTCCATCTCAACATCTGAGACATGCTACCGAGGTACAGGCCACGTCTCAACAGGAGTCGGAAGAAACAATGGCATCTATAGACCTTAAACTGAAAAGGCTGATTGCATCAGTTTCTGACCTAAACAGCAAGATGGACTCATTTCGTACGAGGGTCACAATCTTTGAAAAAATGGTAGAGGGAATGTAGACCGAAGTTGGGGAAATAAAGAAACAGGCAGAATCAGCGTTGGCTGCAACATCACTGATGGTGAAAGAAAATATGTATTTGAGGGCCAGACTTGAGACTCTGGAAAGCCAGGCCCGCTCCTCGCATATTCAAGTTCTAGACTTGCCAGAGGGAATCGAGGGGGATCACCCTTTGATGTTCTTACAGGACTGGCTGGTAGATAAACTAGTCCCAGAGGGTCAAAAAGTGTATTTCGAATTACAAAAAGCATATACCATAAATTTAACCATCAGATTCTTACGAGCAAAACTCTAATAGCTATTCTATGTGGAAATTGTAAAAAAAATGTTACTGATTGTTTGTAACACTGTCTACTATGTGTTTGTACTTAATGACGTAGAACCTTTGTAAAAGAGTCTTGGCTCAAAGGTATTAATTCCTAGAACAATAAACTTCAAACATATAGAATCATCCCCCGTGGGTATCGGGAGGACATGGAAACACCTCGTACCCTACTGATAGTAAGAGATGGCATAGGCACTAGAGATAAGATCCTCTGATATGCCCCTCAAGCAGGCCCCATGTTACAGGATGAGCGAACCGTCTACCTATTCCCTGACATCAGCTATGCCACCCGTATCAGACGGAAGAAAAAATTACTCACCTTAGTAATTATGTTTCTTCTATTGGAGTCTTGCTGTATTCTGACAAGTGCAGTTAGCCCCATCCTTTAAACTGCCCCAGAGAACAAAGGGTTAAACTTATGCTGAGCTTGAGCTCAGTTGATGTCTCTGTCTGTTTCCCTTTGAAATCTAACCATCAGATTCTTACAAGCAAAACTCTAATAGCTATTCTATGTGGAAATTGTAAAAAAAATTTTAATAGCCAACTGGCAACAAAAAGTTTTGGATTACCAAAGGAAGGCTCAAGTCAGGAAACCCAAAACTCAAAAACCAAACCAAACAGGAATAGAATAAAATAAACTCCCAAACAAAAGATGAGGGTGTAAAAGGAGCACCCCTGAGGTGCAACACTGCACCTGCCCACCCACTTCCCAAAACCAGGTTCTGAGATGGGAGGCAGGGAGGGAAGTCAGAATACAGCAAGACTCCAATAGAAGAAACATAATTACTAGGGTGAGTAATTTTTTCTTCAAACAACTTGAAGTCTTGCTGTATTCTGACAAGTGCAGACTACCAAGCAGTACCTCCATGGAGGAGGGACAGAACCTACTTTGGGAATAGGCTCTGAAGTACTGCTGTGCCAAACCGAGCATCACTCCTAGCCTGTATATCCAGAGAGTAATGCTTGGTAAAGGTATGGACTGTTTTCCAGGTGGCTGCTTGACAAATTTCTAACAGAGGGATATCCCTGGCAGCAGCCAGGGAAGCAGCTGTACCTCTTGTAGAGTGAGCCCTCAGGCCTGAAGGTGTAATCTTTCCCAGTTTTTCATAGCAGAATTGTATACAAGACACAATCTGCCTGGCAATAGTTCTCTTGGTGGCAGGTTTGCCCTTTCCCACTTCTCCATAAGTGAGGAACAACTGGAGGGAGTCAAACCTGTGACCCTTGGTACGCTCTATGTAATAACTAAGGGTTGTTTTAACATCTAAACTGTGTAGCCTCCTCTCTCCTGAGGAAGAATGATCAGTGAAGAAAACAGGAAGAGACATAGACTGATTCAAATGGAAGTATGAAACCACTTTGGGCAAGAACCTTCTATTGGTTCTAAGGACCACTTTATCCCTGTGAAAGGAGATAAAATCAGGTTCCACTGACAGGGCTTGCAATTCACTGATACGCCTGGCAGAGGTAATGTCTACTAAGAACACAGTTTTCCAAGTCAAGTACTTAAGCTCTGCTGAGGACATACGCTCAAAAGAAGGTTGCATAAGTTGAGCAATGCAAACATTCAAATCCCAGGCAGGGGCAGGGTCTCTAAAGGGAGGATTGGTGTGAAGCAATCCTTTAAAAAATTTATAGAACACAGGATGCGAAGATAATGAGGAAGACTTCCCCACTGACAGAAAAGCAGAAACAGCTGACAAGTGCACCTTGAGAGTAGCTGGTCTGAGGCCTAGGCCATTAAGAAGGACCATATAATCCAGAACCGTAGGCAATTCAGCAGTATCTGGGGAAATATGCTTTTTAGAACACCAAATGCCGAATCTCTTCCATTTGGAGTTATAAGTCTTTCTGGTGGAGGGCTTTCAAGAAGCTTTGAGAATATCCAGAACCCCCTGAGAAAGATGCAAATCTGCAAACTCTAACTCTTCAAGAGCCATGCCTTGAGATTGAGAGACTGAAGATTGGGGTACCAAATCCTCCCCTGAGAGGATGTTAACAGGTTGCAATTCCCAGGGACAGACAGGGGAAGATGGACTGCTAGGGACAACAACAGGGGGTATCAAGGCTGTCTGGCCCAATCTGGAGCAATCAGAATCACTTTGCAAGATTGAGATCTTATCTTGACTAAAACTTTTAACAGAAGTGGGAAGGGAGGGAAGGCATACAGAAATTTCCCTTCCCAGTTCAGAATCAGAGCATCCAGGGGGACTGAGCCCAAGACTGGGGGTCTGCAACAAAAGAGAGGAAGTTGGTGATTGTCTGGGGCTGCAAAAAGATCTATCTCTGGAGTGCCCCACCTTGAAAAAATCACTTTCAACACCTGAGGGTTCAGGGACTATTCGTGATGGCCCTGAGAGATCCTGCTCAGTGCATCTGCTAGCACATTGTCCTTCCCTGGAAGGCGAATTGCTATCAGAGAGGTTTGCAGGGAATAAGACAGGGACCACAATTTCATGGCTTCTGTGCACAAGGCTGTGGACCGAGTGCCTCCCTGCTTGTTGATGTACCACATGGTGGTGGTGTTGTCTGTTCTCACCTGAACCACCTTGTTCTGCACTGACTGAGAGAAAGCTTTCAGGGCCAGAAAAACTGCACTGAGTTCTAGGAGACTGATATGGAGAAGGGATTCCTGGGGGGACCACAGTCCCTGGGCAGTGAGGGCCACCAGATGGGCTCCCCAGCCCAGAAGGGAAGCATCCGTGGTCAGGACCACTGAATGAGACTGAGTGGCAAATGGGACCCCTTGTCTTAAATTGTCCTGATCCTGCCACCATTGAAGGGCTTGGATCAAGGTCAGAGTCACTGGGATCAGTTTGGTAAGGGCATCCTTCCTCTGAGACCAAAAAGCCCTCAGATGGAACTGAATATCCCTCATCTGGAATCTTGCCCCTTTGGAACACTGCTGTTGAAGCTGCCATGTGGCCCAAGAGCTGGAGGAAATGCCTCGCTGGTCGAGATACCTGAAGGCTGAAGGAAGAGGCTAGTTCTATAAGAACCTTTGACCTTTCCAAGGGAAGAAAGGCTCTTGCTCTGACTGTGTCCAGTTCTGCCCATATAAAGGTAAGAAGATGGACTGGTTCGAGAACTGACTTGGGAAGGTTGAGAAGAAATCCTAGAGAAGTGAGCACTTGCTGGGTCACTTGCAGGTGAGACTTGACTTGGTCTGGAGACTGGCCCACTATTAGCCAATCATCCAGATATGGAAAAATGAAAATCTTTTGCCTTCTTAGGAAGGCAACTACAACTGCCAGGCACTTTGTGAAAACCCTTGGGGCTGAGGTTAGGTCAAAGGGCATTGCTCTGAACTAATAGTGGCCTGAGGGCAACTCGAACCTGAGGTACTTTCTGTGGGAGCACCTGATGGGAATGTGAAAGTAGGCACCTTTGAGGTCCAGGGAGGCTAGCCAGTTCCCTGGCCTTAGAGAGGGAAGGATTATTCCCAGAGTTACCATCTTGAACTTTGGTTTTAAAAGATGTTTGTTTAGGTATCTTAGGTCTAGGATGGGTCGCCACTCCCCTGTCTTTTTTGGGGTAAGGAAGTACCTGGAGTACAGACCTTTGCCCCAGTGTAGGGTAGGTACTCTCTCTATGGCTCTTAAGGACAGCAGAGATGAAACCTCTGCCTCTAGGGCAAGGGATTCCAAGAGAGTTGCAGGTGGAAAAGATCTGGCTCTCATCTTTGGAAATTTTCTGAAGCTGAGAACAGTCCCTGGCTTACTACTTCCAGGACCCACTTGTCTGATGTAATAGACATCCAGTCCTGGACAAAGTAAGCCAGCCTGCCCCCTACTGGAATAGGAGAGTCGACCCAGGCAGGCCCATCAGGGTGTCTGCTTGGCAGGGGCCTTAGGCTGGAGTGGAGGAGTGGATGCAGCCCTGCTCATCCCCCTTCTGCCTCTCCCTCTGAAGAACCCCCTCTGTGAAAAGGGAGAAGAGGCCTGTGCTTGGTAAAAAGGCCTATGAAAAGGCCTGCCCCTGCCCCTAGACTGCTGCCTTTGAGGAGTTGCCTGTCTCTCCTTGGCCTGAGCACTCCAGTACAGTGTCCCACCTGGACTTCTGGTACCTGGCTGTATAGGCCATATAATTCACCTGTCTGAGTCCCAAGGAAGATGCCATGTACAGCTTTTTTGCCATGGCATCAATCTTCCTGGAGTCTTTGTCTGGGGGGTGTGAAGCCAAGGGAATGCTTGCCTTATCACAGGCAGCAGCCTGCACAACCCCAACATGGCTGCATTGTTGATATAAAAAATCTGTATCTGAGCCTGAAAGTGTATACCTCTTGTTCATTCTTCTGTCCACAGGAGGTATAGAATTGGGAGACTTCAGAATTTTTTGTGTCTGTTTTCCAAAAGATTTCTGGAAGGGAATAGACAGTCTCCTAGACTCTGGGATGTCCATCATTTCTACAAAATCAGACTCCTCCTGATCCTCCATTGCCTCTTCCATAGAAAGCTGGAGGGTCTCAGCCACCTTTCTGTAGAATATAAAGCGGGAAGGGGACTCAGAAAGCTTAGGAGGGGATACACCTGAAGGTCACCATCATCATCTTCAAACTCTCCTTCCTCCTCAAACTCCAGTTCATAAAATTCTTCAGGGGTATAGTCGTGAACCGGGGTAACCGACCGAACTGAGCTCCTGCCAACAGGTGCTGGATCGGTCGGAACCAGGCGAAGCGATTCCACAATCCGAATCGCTCTGGCTATTTCTTCGGTGGTCGGAACATGGACTTCTGGATCCGAACCGGACGATTTTTCTTTGTGTTTTCTTTTAGTCAGAACCGATCCCTTGGGATCGGCTCTCCTTTTGCCCGAAGAAGTATCACCCTGGTCAGAGGGCACTCCTTCTGGTTCGGTCAGAACCGAACTGGGCTGGCCATCCGGGTCAGCGGACTTCCTGGCCTCCTTTTCCCTCAGTCTACCTAATCTCTTTTCAAGGGTAGATTTGGGAAAGTTTTTACAAATTTGGCAGTCTGAATCGAGGTGTTCAAACCCCAGACAATAAACACAGGTGGCGTGGGGATCGGCCTTAGCAAAGAGCTCCCCACACTCACTGCAGTGTTGAAACCCAGTGGGCCCATTTTTTTTCTTGGGTTTCTCAGACATGGCCAACCTAACCAAATGTACCCTTTTTTCGGCAACCGCCAGGCAAGACTCCCTTATCGGTTCCTAACCGTGTCATGGGTCTTGGAAAAAACATACCAAAACACGTTTTTTTTTAGAACCGATAAGGACCGGTAACCACACACTAAAGTTAAAGACAATAATTAACAAATGATCAGTTCAGCCGAACCGATCCACACTTTTACAAGTTCCACAAAGAAAAACACAGTACAAAACATATCTAGTACTCACGGTACCACAGACAGAGATTGAATCGACTATGCGGAATAATTTTTTGGTTAGAAACCGACAAAAAACTGGCACTTCAACCAACTTTCGAACCGAGCTGTAGGAGAAATCTCCTGAGCGACTGTTCAGTGAGGCAGAGTAAAGAATCTGACGGTTAGATTTCAAAGGGAAACAGACAGAGACATCAACTGAGCTCGAGCTCAGCATTCTATGCTCTGCATAGAAAGTTTAACCCTTTGTTCTCCGGGGCAGTTTAAAGGCTGGGGCTAACTGCACTTGTTAGAATACAGCAAGACTTCAAGTTGTTTGAAAAGGTTCGACGGAGTAAGAAACGGCTCAAGGAAGCGAAGATTGCACATGCAATGGTATTTCCAGTTCGGCTACGAATTGTCCACGATGGAAAAGTATGGGTATTTTCAGATCCTATTGAGGCAGGCAAGTGGGCCTCTCGCTTTGCTGAAACTAGCCGGAATCGATGTCAAGATCATGGAGAAGAGAGCAGCGAGTCGGAAGACCATGAGGATGGCTGAGAAAAAAGTAGTGAGACTGGAAATTAAACTTTTATGATACTTTATATAATAACTTCCCTAACGGCCCATCTTGTTTCTCTTTTTCGTTGAGATGTGGATAACCCCCGAGACTTAAAATTAATGAAGCCACAGAACCGAGTATTAGTTTAGCAAGGCTCTCATCTGCTTTAATAATAACTATATCCGATTGGGTGATTTATTTACCTTTATATAGCCTATTTTCGTATTATAGAGCTGTTATAACTACATTACACGGTTAATCAACACTGTAGTATCAGTGCTTATTTTTACCTGATGCAAGGGGTATATTATTTAAAAGATCAGTCTTTGTTGGAGTAAATGTTGCCTTTAATGTTTCATTTTCGTAAGACTTGTAGCTATATAGTGCGACACCAATAGTCCCAGCTCAGGGACGTTCTTTTGCTCTTCGGCACCCCAAGAGCAGTCACCTCACAATTCATATACCATTACCACAATCCATTCATCATAATCATTATTTTACATAATCACCCTTACACCCTCTGCTATATACTTCACCAGTCCGGCCTCCTCCCTTCCTCCGAGACCCACTATTGATCCCTCTATAGTATCGGCCTTCCCCAATCCCTCCCCCACAATAACCTCTTCACCCCCCCCTTACCCCTGGCTACAACATCCGGTATTTTCAACCTATCCATCTCCTCTGCCACTGTCCCCTCCGGTATTCACCCATTACATATCACTCCTCGCAGAAATAACCTCCAGCTGTCCAGACAGCACATCACCTGATTCATAAATATCTAAGAAAACCCCTCACACTTTAAATCCTTTCATCAAAAAGTGTTAGCTTAAAGTGTCTCCTATTACCAACATAGCAAACTGGCTGCTTCATAAATCATGTATATATGTAAAAAACCTTTTGTATTGTAGCGTATCAATATACTTGTGACACTGAATTGATGTGTTGTATCAAATTGTCTCCTCAAAGGGTGTATACTCTGTATCTTATTATATTTTTATGTAAATTGAACCTTGACCTTACCAGGTCCATCTTGCCTGGATAAATAAAGATTTGATTGATTGATTGATTGATGTATGCCTGCCTTTGAAATTGTATGTCTGTACTTGTACCAATGTACCTTTGCCTGTATTGTGTTAAACTTAAACTGTCCTATTTTGTACTGTAACTGTGTCTCCCGGGTCGTGCCTGAAAATAGTCACCTGTTGGCTAGTGCACCTACCCGGTTAACAAAAACTAAATAAAAATAAAATAAATTGTTGGACTTTAAAATACTAGCTTTAAGTGAAACAATATAGTCACACTGCTCATGGGCTTGTAAACGCAGCTTTAAAATATTATTGTACTTGTTAGCTAAAAAATATTTAGCATTCCCCCCATGTGGTACCAAAGTATTTGGGAAGCACTAATCCTAAGATTAATGAGAGAGGTAGATTTCTCTCTATGGTTTGTATCAATGATATTGGTATGTCCTGAATAAGGCAAAGTTGTCTGTATGATGATATAAGATAATTAAAAAATAAAGTATATAAAAAAAAAAGTGTAGCTTATCGTGAGGCTTCTTTGCTCACCTCCAGCTGTTCACTGCATGTGTACTTTAAATGTAGAGGATGTTTTATGGGGACCAGCCAGACCGGACGAACGGGACAAAACTGGTAAAAATTGGACCACGCAAGTTGCACTTGGTCCAGCCAGACAGCCAATCCAGTTTCTACTGATTTAATTTGATCTGGGTCCAGCAGTCTGGGTTTTACCCATACCCGGGTTTTGCAGCTTGACGTCCAGGGCATGTAGACTTTACTGCAGATCAGAACGATCTGGCAGCTGAGGCTTAGGAGTCATGTGGTAAGTACTTGAACTGATTCAAACTACATGAAAGTTCTGGAGCAGACAGCATACAAAGCTATCTGTTTAAGGCAGGAAGCACATACAGTAGAACCTCAAGGAGCAGGGACATCCTTGACTCTCTGCAGGGGGCATGCCTCAGGGAGCTTGTAATGGAACCAACTCGGGAGGGTGTGATGCTAGATCTAATACTAACAAACGGGGACTATGTCAATAACGTCGAGGTGGTAGACCACCTGGGGAATCAGTGACCATTGGATGTGAGGTTTAATTTAATGACTGGGCAGAGACTAGCTGCATCAAAATGATTGTCATGGACTTCAGGAGGAACGACTTCAAAAAAATGAGAGAATGCCTCAGGGGTGCACCAGCAGGGATGGGGGATCAGGTGGGAGTAGAGGTACAATGGGCTGCAATAAGGGAGAGAATTGAAAGAACTACTAAACTGTGTGTCAAGCAGATCAGCAAGTGCAGGAGGAGGAGGCTGAAATGGTTCACTAGGGAGGTAGCGAAGAAGGTGAGGGCTAAAAAAATTGTCATTAGGAAATAAACAAAAGAACACAGAAGGAGGATAGGGAGTGTTACCAGGGGAGGCAAATGGGGGCAGGGAGAGCAGTTAGGAGATCATAAGCATTAACAGAAGAGAGTATAGCCAGGACAACTGAGAAGGGGGATAAAACATTTTATAGGTACGTTAGTGAAAGGAGGAAAACCAAGGGTGGGATAGTCAGACTGAAAGGGGAGGAGGTGGATTATGTAGACGAGGACAGTCAAAAGCAGACATTCTAAACAAGTACTTCTGCTCAGCATTCACTGAGGAAGCGGTGGGGAAAGGGCCGGAGTGGCAGGAAAGAGGCATAGAAGGATGGGGGTGGTCATGAGCCCCTTTTCTGTGGAAAGAATCCTGGGTGAGATAACAAAGCTAAGGGTAGACAAGGCAATGGGTCTGCACCCCAGGTTACTGAGGTAGCTCAGGGAAGAGCTGGCTGCCCCCCTAACAGCACTTTTCAACCTATCACTGGAAACAGGGGAGGTACCAGGGGACTGGAAGAGAGTGGATGTGGTCCCACTCTGCAAGAGTGGTGATACAGAGGAAACTGGAAGAAAAAATTACCATAGTAATCTGTTTCTTCCAAGGGAATCTTACTGTATTCTGAAATATGCAGTATGGTCTCACCCTAGGACTGCACCTGAGCCAAAATGGTTAATAGAACCTATGCTAATCATGGAATGCTAGCCTCGAGCTCAGTTTTCAAACCACTGTCCCTGGAATACATCCTGCAACCGTCAGATTCTTATGGAGCATGCATAATAATAAGCTATCTAAACTATCCTAATAAATAACTACCTCCTCTCCCCCCCAAAAAAAAAACAGTCCCCTTTTATTTAAGTGTGGGCAACACTAAAACTCAAGTCACAAATACCCCAATCAAGTAACACTGACAAGTTTCAAACAGGACAGCTGTAGTGCAGTGCCCATAGGTTCTAGTAGGGTAGGGAAGGGAAGGGAACATTGTTTAACCAGGAGTAGCACACTAAGCCGAAGCTTGTCTCCAGATGCGACCTGGGAGCACAAGGAAGTTAAGTGACTTGCTCAGGATCACACAGTATGCACCTAAGCAGCTGTGGGTTTCAAACCCAGGTCTCCAGATCTGCAGCTCACAGCCTTAACCTACTGCGCTATACTATACTATAGGGTGGGAGCTCAGACTACAGTAAGATAGATTCCCTTAGAAGAAACAAGATTACTATGGTAAGTAACTGTTTCTTCAAACCCCAGAAAATCTTACTGCATTCTGACATATGCAGACAACCCAATCTGTACCTTTGGAGGAGGGCAGAGAACCTATTTATGAAATAAGCTCTGCAGTACTGCTGTATCAAATCTGGCATCACTTCTGGCCTGGGTATCCAGGCTACATTGTTTGGTAAATGTGTGAACAGTTTTTCAGGTAGCTGCTTTACAAATTTTCAACAAAGGAATGTCTCTTGCAGCTGCTACAGAAGCAGCTGTACCCCTTGTAGAGTGTGTCCGAAGGCCTACAAGAGGCTCTTTACCTACTTTGCTGTAACAGAATTGAATACAGGCAAAAATCCATCATGCAATGGTCCTCTTCAAGGCAGGTTTGCCCTTGCCCACCTCTCCGTAAGTCAGGAAGAGCTGTGCAATATCCTGTCTATGATTCTTAGTATGATCCAAGTAGTAACTGATATAGAAACATAGAAACAGACTATGATGGCAGATAAGGACTGCTTGGCCCACCTAGTCTGCCCATTTCTCTACCTACAGGATAAGCTGCAGATCCTAGTTAACCAACAGCCTATTTCTTCTTACCCCCCACAAGAACTGCCTTATGTCTGTTCCACGTATTCTTGAATTCTCCCACAGTTTTAGACCCCACAACCTCCTCAGGGAGGCTGTTCAAAGCGTCCACCACCCTCTCTGTGAAAAAATACTTCCTCACATTGCCCCTGAACCACCCCCCTCTATCTTTAAATTGTGTCCCTTGTTCTTGCACATCTCTTTTCTGAAAGCTGCTACCTTTTGGACTTTTGTTGATTCCACTGAGGTACTTAAAAGTTTCTATCATGTCCCCTCTCCTTCCTTTCTCAAGGTATACATATTAAGCTCTTTTAGTCTCTCCTCGTATGGCTTCTCTTGCAGACCCTGCACCATTTCAGTTGCCCTCCTCTGGACTGCCTCTATCCTGTCTATGTCCTTGCAGAGATGGGGTCTCCAGAACTGGACGCAGTACCCCAGATGGGGTCTCACCAACTGTCTGTACAGAGGGATAACAACTTCCTGTTTTCTGCTGGTGATGCCACTCCCTATACATCCCAGTATAGCCCCAGTCCTCCTTACTGCCTTCTCACATTGCTTGCTAACCTTAAGGTCATCTGATATGATTACCCCCAGGTCCCTTTCCATTTTTGTTGTTGTTACCACCTCCCCCCATTGCGTAATCTTCCCCTGGGTTTTTGTTTCCAGGTGCATTATTTTGTACTTTGCATTGAATCCAAGCTGCCATACTTTGACCATTCCTCCAACCTTGCCAAGTCCCTTCTCATCCTTTCCATGCCTCCTTGTGTATCAACCCTGTTGCAGATCTTTGTGTCATCTGCAAAGAGGCATACTTTTCCTTCCAGTCCCTGTACAATGTCACTTATAAAGACATTAAAAAGGACTGGACCCAGTACTGAACCCTGCAGTACCCCACTAGTAACCCCTCTTTCTTCAGAGTGGACTCCATTTACAATTACCTTCTGTGTCCTGTTGTCCAGCCAATGTTTTACCCAGGCTATCATCCTGGGACCCACTCCCAGGCTGGTTAATTTGACAATTAATCTTTTGTGTGGGACTGAGTCAATTGCCTTGTTAAAGTCTAGGTAGACCTTGTCTACAGCCCCTCCCTGGTCTACTACTTTGGTCACCCAGTCAGAGAAATCAATTAGATTAGTCTGACATGACCTTCCTGCTGTGAACCCATGCTGCCTTAGGTCCTCTGCCCCACTGGCCTCTAGGTACTCAGCAATTCTTTCCTTCAGAAGTGATTCCATCACTTTCTCTACCGCAGAGGTCAAACTAACAGGTCTGTAGTTTCCTGCCTCTGTCTTGGTCCCACTTTTGTGAAGGGGAATCACATCCGCCTTCCTCCAGTCCTCAGGTACCACACCATCCTCCCATGATTTGTTAAAAAGGGTAGTCAGTGGTTTCACAAGTTCTCCCCTTAATTCTTTTAGAATGCTGGGTTGAATTCCATCAGGCCCCATTGCTTTGTCCACCTTCAGTTTTAGGAGTTCTTTCAGAACCCTTTCTTCTGTGAATGGACTGGGATCGACCCCCCCTATCAAAAGTACTTCTGTTAATTGGATTAGGCACCTCCCCCTCCTCCTCTTTTGTGAATACTGAGCAGAAATATTCGTTCAGTATCCCTGCTTTTTCACTGTACCTCTCTGCCCACCCACCGTCCATTCTATTCAGCCTCACTATCCCTCCCTTTGTCTTTCTATGCTCCCTGATGTACCTATAAAAGGTTTTATCCCCCTTCATAACCGAGTTTGCTATCTTTTCCTCAGTTTGGGCCTTTGCTAGTCTGACTTTCCTCCCTGCTTCCTTCTGCCTTAACTGGTACAGCTCTTTGTTTTCTTCCTGACTTTCCCCACCACCTCTTTTGAGAACCATAGTGGCTTTTTCTTCCATTTTGATTTATTTGCTTCACACAAAGGCTTGTTGCCCCTGTGATGGCAGTTTTGATGTTTCCCCACTGTTGCTCCACCTCTCCTTCTAGCCCGTTTGCTAGTGCTTTTCTAAGGCACTCTCCCATCTTGCCAAAGTCAGCCCTCCTGAAGTCCAGTACCCCCACTTTTGTATGGCTTGACTCTGTAGCTAAGTTTATTGTGAACCACACTGTTTGATGGTCACTTGTTCCCAGATGACAACCATTTCTAGATCTGAGATCCTCTCACTGTCCCCATTTCAAGAGTACGAGGTCAAAGACTGCTCCCTCACGAGTGGGTTCTGAAACTAGCTGTCTGAGGCATACCACCTGTAGGGTATCGAGAATGGCCCTGCTCTTGGATGTGGCTGCAGCAAATGTGCTCCAGTTAACATCCGGCATATTCAGGTCTCCCATCAACAGTATCTCCCCTTTCTCTGCCATCCTAAGAATGGCTTCTATCATATCCTTGTCCATTCCCTTCCCCTGACATGGGGGTCTGTATACAACCCTGTGCAGATTGTGGTGTCATTTCCAGTCTCTAAGATGACCCACAGTGCCTTCTCCTCCCTGTTTACTCTTTTGTTCTGCTGCTTTTATCTCTTCCTTTACATAGAGAGCTACTCCTCCCCCTCTTCTCCCCTCCCCGTCTCTCCTGTAGGTTATGTACCCTGGTATGTTAACATCCCAGTCATGGGTCTCTGTGTACCATGTTTCTGTGACTGCTACAATATCCAGGCATCCCTCTTCCATCAAGGCCACCAGTTCAGGGAGCTTGTTGCCCAGACTTCGGGTGTTGGTACTCCTTACCCTCCATTTCCTGATGGCCTTACTCCTTTTTGCCCCATCCCTGTCATTATTGCCTTTGTCACTTTCTCCCTTTACCCCTGCCCTTCTCCCTACTGACATCTCTATCTTGGTGTTTACCTCACTCACTACCCTGACTTTTTTTTGGAGGGGGGGGGATAGGATTTCCCTGCTCCTTTCCAGTGTCTCCCCCCCTTGGCTAGTTTAAATGCTTGCCAATGAAGCATTGAAACCTATCACCTAGGATCCTGGTTCTCCTCCTGGAGAGATGCAGCCCTGATAGCCCTCTTGACATCTAGGCTATGCAGCCTACATTCCCCTGAACTGGAATGGTCAGTGAAAAAGACTGGCAAAGTGATGGACTGATTCAGTCCCACATTGGGAAGAAACTTCCTGTTAGTCCTGAGGACTACATTGTCCCAATGGAGGTAGTCATATCAGATGACCTAAAGGTGGGCAAGCAATGTGAGACAGCAGTAAGGAGGGCTGGGGGGATACTGGGATGCATAATGACAGGCATCACCAGTAGAAAACAGGAAGTTGTTATCCCTCTGTACAGACAGCTGGTGAGACCCAATCTGGAGTACTGCGTGCAGTTCTGGAGACCTCATCTCCGTAAGGACATAGACAGGATGGAGGCTGTCCAGAGGAGGGCAACTAAAATGGTGCAGGGCCTGCACCAGAAGACATATGAAGAGAGACTAAAGGAGCTTAATATGTATACCCTCGAGGAAAGAAGGAAAGGGGGGACATGATAGAAATTTTCAAGTACCTCAAGGGAATCAACCAAGTCCAAGAGGGTAGCATCTTTCAGAAAAAGAGGTGTGCAAGAACAAGGGGGCACAATTTGAAGATGGGGGGGGATGGCTCAGAGGTAATGTGAGGAAGTATTTTTTCATGGATAGGGTTGTGGATGCATGGAACGGCCTTCCTGAGGAGATCATGGAATCAAAAATAGTGGAGGAATTCAAGAATGCATGGGACAGACATAAAGGCAATTCTAGTGGGGGGTAGGAGGAAGTAGGCTGTTGGTTAACTAGGATCTGCAGCTTATCCATCATGTAGGGAAACAGGCAGACTAGGTGGGCCAAGCGGTCCGTATCTGCCGTCAAATTCTGTGTTTCTAAGAGATGTAATTTGGCTTTGTGGACAGGGCTTGGAGCTCACTAATTCTTCTGGCTGAGGTGATAGCTATCAGGAACTCTATCTTCCATGTCACATAATTAAGCTCTGCTGAAGACATGGGCTCAAAGGGTGGCTGCATTAGCTGGCCAATGCATATATGGAGGTCCCATGCAGGAGTTGGCTCCTTGTGTGGGGGATGCAAGTGTAATAGACATTTGAAAAACTTTCTGAATACCTGGTTAGCAGCCAGAGATGAACCCTTACCTGCTGAGAGGTAAGCAGAGACAGCTGCCAGGTGTACCTTAAGGGTAGCTGGCCTGAGGCTGAGGGAATGAAGGTGTACCAGATAATCCAAAGTGACTGGCAAGCCAGTCTGGCTACAGTCTGTATGTTTTTGCTGGCACTAAACAGAAAACCTCTTCCACTTAGAGATGTAAGTATTCCTAGTAGAGGGTATTCTAGAAACTCTGAGGACCTCCAGAACTCCTTCAGAGAGGTGTAGGTCAGCATACTCGAAGTCCTCAAGAGCCAAACCTTGAGCCTGAGGGACTGGAGATTGGGGTAAAGGATCCTTCTCGTGAGTAGGTCAGTAGGTTGTGCCTCCTGGGGAGGGAGATTGGTCTGGATACTGACAGGGTCAGGAGCAGTGGATACCAGGGCTATCTGGCTCAGTCTGGAGCTATGAGGATCATTGTCACTGGCTAAATCCTGAGCTTGTTCAGTACAGAAACGTCCCTGTCCAATCCAACAGTAGTGCATCCAGAGGCACTGTGCCCACTGAAAGAGGTCTGCAACAGAATTGTGGCATTTGGGTGATTGTCCGGGGCTGTGAAGAGGTCCACTTGTGAGGTGCCCCACCTTCTGAACACAATTTGCAGGATTTGCCCATTTAGTGACCACTTGTGGCGATTCTGGTTGATCCAGTTGAGGGCATCTGCAAGGACATTGTCCTTCCCTGGAAGATGAACTGCTGATAGGGAGAGTCCCAGGGAGTAAGCCAAATTCCATACTTTCATGGCCTCTGTACACAGGGTGGGATGATCTTGTGCCCCCTTGCTTGTTTATGTAGTACATTGTGGTTATACTGTCTGTTCTGACTTGAATCACCTTGCCCTGCAGCACTGAGGCAAAGGACTGCATGCCTAGGAAACTGCCCTGAGTTCCAGCAGGTTTATGTAAAGCAGCGACTCCTACTGGAGCCAAGTACTGTGTACAGTGTGCTCCCCCAGGTGGGCACCCCATCCTAGGAGGGAGGCATCCATTGTTAGCACTGCTGTTGGTAGTTGCAGAAGGAAAGGCACATCTTCTCTGAGGTTGTCCTGTTCCTGCCACCTATGGAGTGCTTGAAGAAGAGTTCTTGTGACTGGCACCATCTTTGACAGGGAATCTCTTCTCTGCAACCAGTGAGATCTGAGATGGAAGTTGATGTCCCTCATCTGGAACCTGGAACCTGGCACTGTTTCTGCTGATGCAGCCATGTGTCCCAACAACTGGAGAAAGTGCCTTGCTGTCTGGGAATATAAAGCTGAAGGAAGCTGGTGAACTGTACAAGGCTGTCCACCATATCCTGAGGGAGGAATGCCTTTCCCCTTAGTGTGTCCAGTTCTGCTCCTATAAATTCTAGGAGCTGAACTGGTCTCAGCACTGCCTTCTTTTGGTTTACCAGGAAGCCTAAGGACTGCAGGGTATACTTACTGGTGGTCAATACATCTTTGACCTGCTGGGAGGACTGGCCTATCCCTAGCCAGTCATCCAAATATGGGAAGACTGAAACTCCCTGCCTCTTTAAGTGTGCTACCACTATTGCTAGGCGCTTTGTAAAATCTCTTGGAGTAGAAGTCAGGCCGAAAGGCATGGTTCTGAACTGGTAATGGCCTGATGGCAATCTGAACCTGAGGTACTTTCTGTGGGATTGCCTGATAAGAATGTGGAAGTAAGCATCCTTTAAGTCCAGGGATGCCAGCCAAACTCCTTGCCTGAGTGTAGGGAGAATGGTAGCCAGAGTGACCATTCTGAACATTGGCTTTGTCAAATGCCTGTTTAAATGTCTGAGACCCAGTATGGGTCGCTACTCCCCTGTTTTCTTTAGAGTGAGGAATTATCTTGAGTAGAGTCCCTTTCCCTTTTGGGCTAAGGGTACAGGCTCCACTGCCTTCTCCTGAAGGAGTTTTGCTACTTCTGCCTCCAACAGAACTGCTTCTGATGGTGTGGAAGGTCTAAAAACTCTTGCCCTCAGCCTGGGTAAGACCTTGAAGCTGAGAGTAAGACCCTGGCTTACTACCTCCAGTTCCCACTTGTCTGTGGTGATGGATTTCCAAGCCTGGAGGTAGTGAGCTAGCCTGCCTTCTACTGGGTATGGGGAGGTGACACTGGCAGACCCCTTAGGGGGACTGTTTTGCTTGTACACTTGACTGAGAACTGGGGCCAGCTCAATTGCTGCCCCTTCTGCCCCTGAAGTGCCCTCTCTGTGGCTGATAGGCTGGGAGAGCCTGAGTCTGGAAGAAAGGTCTGTAGTAGGTTCTACCCCTACCCCCTTTACTCTGGTACTTCTGAAATGTTGCTGCCTTTTCCCTGGTAGCAGCTCTCTTGTAAGCCACCTTGTACTCATCCATCTTTATCATGTAGGCCTCTATTTTCTCACCAAAGAGGGATGTGGGCTCACAAGGAAAATCCAAGGCCTTCGCCTGGGTGTCCTGGGATAGATTAGTGGCCTTAGCCAAGCAAATCTCCATAGGAACACTGAAGTTGCCATCAATTTGGCTGCATTGTCACTGTCATCCACTGCCATCTGAAATTGATACTTGGAAGCCTCTGTGCCCCTTTTCGCAGCCTCAGCTAGGTCAGATGCCATGTGAGCAGGGCAGGCCTTAGCAATCTCCAAAACCACATTCCAGAGACTTGTCTGGCATCCGGAAACATAAGCCATGTAAGTGACCCACCTAATGGCCAGAGTAGAATCCAAGTAAGACTTCTTGGACAAAGAATCCCATTTTCCTAGAATCTTTATCAGGTGGGTGTGATGCCAGAGGAATGCTTGCCTTATCACATGCAGCAGCCTGCACCACCCCTCCATGACTGGGATGCCCAAAAAGGAACTCAGCTCCAGCCTTGGCCACCCAGTATTTCCTATCCATCTTCTTGTCCACTGGGGGAATGGAAGTGGTGGTTTGCCAATCTGTAGTGGCTTGTCTCTTTAAGAACTTATGGAGGGGTAGTAGCAACCTCTTAGTTGCTGTTATATCCATCATTTCCACATAATCTGGCTTCTCCTCCTCTGTAGATTCCCGAGTTGAGAGGTCCAGAGTCTATGCCACCTGCTTCATGAAAGCAAAATGTGAGGTAAAATCCTCAGGTCCTTTATCAGGGGAGTCAGGGCATTGAGGATCAGGGGAAACATCCGGTTCAGGGACCTCCCCAAAATCCTCATCATCATCCCCTTCATCATCATCGTCATAAATATCAGGGTAATGTTCAAAGGAACCGGAAACCAAGGAGGGACCAGAAGTTTGAACCGATAGATGATGTGAACCGGGTCGTGGAACCGAGGTACCAGTTTGCAGCAACTGAATTATCCTGATGTAATCAGCAATCTCCTCAGTGGTAGGAACCAGCAGATTTGTCGGTTGCGGTTCCTTCCCTGAGTGCTTTTCCTTCTTCTTTTTAGCAGATGTTGCCAGTTCAGTGACAGTCTCTGCGGTTCACTTTCTTCCCAAGGAACCTTTACCCTTGCCAGAGGGCTGTTCGTCCAGTTCCTTGGGTTTTTCTTTAGAGTGAAAAGGAGTCAGTTTATCCAAGGCTGGGTCAGCAGCCTTATCAGAAATCTTTTCCCTCAGTCAGTTCAATCGTCTATCAAGCGTTGACTGGGGAAAGATTTTACAAATTTCACAATCTGTGTTCAGGTGGTCAAACCCTAGGCAGAAAACACAAATTAAGTGCAGATCAGCTTTAGCAAATGGTTCCCCACACTCTGTGCATTGTTGAAAACTCGTAGGTCTGGTTATTTTCTTGGGTTGTGACATACTGTAACATAAAAACAATCTTGAACTGAGTTTCTCTGAGTCAAATACACACACTTATAAACAAAGACTTCTCTTTTTTTTTTTTTTCGGTCAGTTCAGCGACCGAAGCGAGAACCGAGAATTACCCTGGTTCCCAGCACAAATTAAATATAAATAATAAAATGGCCCAGAGAAGTCGATTTTTGTAAGATCTTTATCTAAGAAAATATAAACAGAAGTTTGGTTTCTTCCTGGTTGCGAAGAAATGGCAAGGAACAAAAAAAGTACCGAAACAACACTAAATCTAGACTAATCTACCTGTAATACCAAGGACAGTGTTTGAAAAACAAAAAGAAATAATCAGTACTTTAAAAAAACAAGAAAATAAACTCTTCAAGAAAGATGAAGGGGAGCTCTCTGAGGTGTCTTACCTAGACAAGTGGAGTAAAGAATCCGACGGTTGCAGGATGTATTCCAGGGACAGTGGTTTGAAAACCAAGCTCAAGACTAGCATTCCATCATTAGCATAGGTTCTATTTACCATTTCGGTTCGGGGCAGTCCTATGGTGAGACCATACTGCACATGTCACAATACAGTAAGATTTCTTGGGGTCTGAAATTACAGGTAGTATATGTCAATTACGGGCTGGCAATATAGCCTTTGCATTAGAGTAATGGGCTGTGAATGAGCTTGGTACATCCAGCAGACCTGGGTTTGATTCCCACAACCTCCCCTTGCATACTGTGCGACTCTGAGCAAGTCACTTAACTACCACAAAAGCCCCTGGGTCACTCCTGAAAACAGGCACTTGTGCCTGGTGGGCCTTACCCACTTAACAAAGAATAAAAAAAACCAAAAACATAAGGGATAAAAAAAAAAAACATAACTGGAGGAATGGTCCAGAGTTTGGCAGCCTGACTTCAGTAGTGGGCAAAGTAATGGAATCACTGCTGAAAAAAGAATAGTTGAATACATACCTTGCTATGAGTGGGCTGCAACATGGATTCATGGGAGGAAGGTCCTGCCAGACAAACCTAATAGAGTTTTTTCAATTGGGCGACAGAGGTAGTGGACCAGGGTGGGACAGTGGATGTGGCCTATCTAGACTTCAGAAAGGCCTTTAACACCATCCCACACAGAAGGTTATTAAACTGCGTAGCCTTGGGGTCGGTCCTAAAATGGTAAAATGAGTAGAGAGCTGGCTTGCTGGCAGGAGCCAAAGGGTGGTGGTAAATGAGGTACACTCTAATGAGGGAAGGGTGGCCGCAGGTGCCAGCATTGGGGCAGGTTCTCTTCAGTGTCTTTATTGGCAACATTGTGGACAGGCTGGAGGGGAAGGTATGCCTATTTGCAGATAATACTAAGATCTACAATAGGATGGACACACCAGGAAGAGTTGAGAGGATGAGGGAGGACCTCAGAAAACTGGAGGAATGGTCCAGAGTTTGGCAGCTAGGATTCACTGCAAAAAAAGTGCAAGATCATGCACATAGGGCATAAAAATCCAGGAGCAACATACGAACTAGGAGGGGATGTGCTGACAGTCACAAAGCACGAAAGAGACCTGAGAGTTATCATCTCAGATGACCTGAAGGTGGCTAGACAGTGTGACAAGGCAGTAGGAAAAGCTAGCCGAATGCTTGGATGCATTGGAAGGGGTATCACCGGTAGAAAGAGGGAGGTAATAATACCCCTGTATAAGACACTGACTGGTAAGACCTCACCCTGAGTACTGCGTATAGTTCTGGAGGTCACATCTCATTAAGGACACAGGGTGGAGGCTGTGCAAAGGACAGCAACTAGAATGGTGCAGGGCTTACATGGGAAGTTCTATGAGGATAAACTAAGGGACTTAAATATGCATTCCCTAGATGTAAGGAGGGAGAGGGGGAATATGATTGAGACATTCAGATACCTCAATGGTATAAACAGAGTATAGGAAGGGAGCATTTTCCAGAATAAGAGATGCTCAAGGACAAGGGGCACAGTAAGAAGTTAGAGGGGGGTGAAGCGGGGTTGTTGTTCAGGAAAACAAATTTCACGCAGACATTAAAATCAGTGCATAAAAAATGCCAGGCTGGCATTTATCGTTTTATTATTTGCAGCATAAAATGATAATTATTCAGAACAGAAAATAAGAAAATTGTCATTAAGTCAATAACATCAATGCTGTCTAGGGTGTAGATACAAGCCTTCTAAACTTAAGGTCTTACACCTCTCACAGTCAGTTCTAGATTGACGCCTTATCTAATAAATCCACCCTAGTGGTAGGCTTATATATGTTTTTATCAGTTTAGCCCGTTTGAACATAAGGAGATAGCTATGCAGGGGCGTTTCTGTCCTGCTAACTTCTGTCATGTACAATGTGCAACAGGACAGCATTTTATACAATTATCAGGTTTTCTGGTAACCCTCTTTTCACAATTCTACTGCCTGTCATTTAAGCATTTGCTTTTCAGAGTACTCAGCGTTAGCTAAGGCTCGGCGTCTAAAAGTGAAAGTTTACTAAACTGCAACAGAGCCGTTCATTAAGAGAGGCAGGCAAGAATCATGCTCATTCCTTATTTCACAGGCTCTATCAAAATATATACATATGTTTATTTAAATCCCACAGGGTATGTCTAACAGAAAGGGGCACTTTTCTTACAATAAAAATGTCATGCATTCCAGGAGTGAACTGCAAGGACCAAAGCTGGAACGGCCGGCTAAGGAGAAAAAAACAAAGCCTCTCAGCAGTTTACTTGAGAGAGAGAAAACAGGGTGGAGCAAAGGTGCTCCTGCCTTATTTTGCAAGACTTTCTCTCTCTCTCTCTCTCGCTCTCTCTCTAGCTCGCTCTAGACAGCTATTTTCTCCAAATCTGGTAACTCCACGAAGGGCAAATAACAGCATAATTAAACATGCATGCTGCTCTGTTCCCAGTGGAAGTTTACTTACTTACTCGGGAGTTTAACGCACCCCGTTAGCTGGGCATGATTTGCTTTCCTGCAGCAAGCTGGCTATTTTTTTAGGCAAGGCAAGGCAAATTTTTTTTAAAAGACGCCCAATCCTAGAGGCTCTGGGTGCTGTACAAATTATTTACAAACAGCAGTTGAAAACAGAACAACATCACCACAACATTTTTTAACTAAAAATAAATGAAATAAATGACTCCAATAAAATTTCAGGCTCTACTACAATTCATAGTTTATATAATAAAAGCTTGGGAAAAAAGGAGTGCCTTCAAGCTAAAAACAGCTAAAAACTGGTGACCAGGATTCTTTTAACTCGACAGGAGGAGAGAGGGGGGTTCTAAGCAACGGTGCTCAAATAGGAAATGTCCTTTTGCTATGGACAGTCCTGTATGAAAGCAGATTAATTTTACATTTTACATTATCTGAGTGGCGGGTAAAGGAAACTATACCCTTCTCTCAAATCAGGGCATACTAGTAATCAAAGCAGCAAGAGCTTCTCACAGTGGCTTTTGATTCTTTTATTTTATTGCCTGATTTATTAACATGTTTATTCTGCTGTACATGCACTCTTGTACCTTCTTTCCCAAGCCTATCAATGCACTGCAGATCTATATGGGGGGAATATCAGAGCCCCCACTCATGACAGGGGGCACCATGTCACAGGGGAAAGCTGAGGAGTAATGTGAGGAAGTACTTTTTCAAGGAGAGGGTGGTGGATGCTTGGAATTACCTACCAGAGGTGGTGGTGGGGGCTACAACTGTCACAGGATTAAAAATGTATGGGATAAACACAAGGGTATCGTGGTGGTCGGGGAGGCTTTCTTTTTGTTCTAACAGGGCATCACAGTAGGGTAGCGAGGGAGAGGGCAGACTAGGTGGGCCAAGAGGTCCTTATCTGCTGACAACTTCTATGTATCTATGTATATAACTCGTAGGGAGTAGAATGGCAATAAACCCTTAAGAAATGTGCTTAATTCCTGTATGACGTTATACTGGCAAGTGTTTTTCAGTGACCTGACGTAATCAGGAATGTGGCGGGACTGCCACTCTAGTCCCTGAGAGTTCTATGGGTAAGCAGATAAAAACATTGCTGTTACAATATGATTTTGCTTCCTGGCACGATTTGTGCAGGCATTTTGTACAGAAATCACTACAGTGGGTATTTGTATCACATGTGCCTTTGGCTTCCCAGGGTTCACTTCACGGTTGAGCGAAACATTTCCATCAGTCTGCAGCACCAAGGTTATTGTCATGGCAGCCAACTGGCTCATCCTGCCAGTTGCCCCAGCCATAGAACCCCAGTCTAACTCTGTCTCATAGTTTGATATGAGTGGTAATGGTAGCCTTATTTTGTTTGCTTTATGAGATTTATTCACTCTGTTTCCATTGTGGTGACACAAACGTTCTACAAAAAAAAACAAAAGTTGCAGATTAAATGCTTAAAACAGTACATAAGTGATGAGAAAAGAATGTATCAAGGAAAAAGCCTCTAACACGGCATAGCCCTGAATGCCATAAACCCCCCCACACACACACACACACATATCCAAAAATAGAGTTTTAAATCAAGCAAGGTTTTACAGTAATGAGAAGTTTCTAGAGAGACTGACGTTCATATGAATGTACAAAGAACAAAGTTAAGATATAGTCATAAGATAACCTTTTATGCCTGATGGGTTTTTAATCTTTCTGTGATGGTGAATTTAGTTGCTCATGAAAAGTGAAGGGCTGATTTGACTAGAAACTGAAGAGATTAGGTAACCAAAAGATTGGATGCAATGCAGGCATGCGTAGCATTACTCTTCCTACAGTGCTCCAACAATGCCATTGAGACTGACTTAGAAATTGAGTGGGGATACTACTCCATGCTGATTGGACGATGACATTCTAATGCTATACATGTAAGTGCCAACACTACACCCACCCACCCACCAACCCCCAAAAAAGGGGATCCATGTGCTACTATTCAGTTTAGTTTTTGAATTAGCTGACATTTTTTCTGGCTTGGCTTATACTACCGATTGACTTGGCCACCTGCACCCTCCCTCACTTGCAACCTCCAACAGTTACTTATCGCGCTCATCCAACACTTTCCATTCTGTACACTGTACCAAGCCCAGAATCAGATTTACCCGCCATTCTCATACCCAACAGTGGTATACGCACCTCATAACACTGCAGCACTTGTAAGTAGAACTCCTGCAATAGCAAATCATGGCACATACAACTGAACACTTCCTGCATCTCAGGACAGTGGAACACTCAGAAGTACAACACCTAGCAAGGGCGTAGGCAGGCATACTCAGGGTTTTATTTAACTCTAAAAATTGATTAGCATTTTGCTCATAAAAGTTCTAAAACATTGTGAAAATGCATAGCACTTGCCTCACTGTGTTTAACAGACATGCCACTTCTAGAAAACCTATACAAATGCTTTCTGTACAGTTAGTATTGTCCCAAGAAAAAAAACTGCTAATCAATTATTTAAAACCCTGATACTCACTACACACATTTGAGTACAGTTTTGTTGAGTGCCTGTCACAAACCATATGCCTTTCTGTTACTATTTTCATTCAAACCTTGTCACTGTCTAGGAATAGGGTAGTCTTCCCCCGATCCAACAACCAATTCCTACTCTCTCCCTTTGTCACCCAAATAGACTACAAGGCTTGGCCTTGTCTCAATCAATCACTACTTATATGTTGTATATGTTTCTTACTTACTGACTCACTATTTTACAGTTTTACAGCTTTTACTGTAACCTGGTTAGCAACTGTACTCTCTCTCTGTAACAAGTTGTACCTGACACCGGTCTTCTGTACTGTATCCCGGGTCGCCCCTGAAAAAGGGACCTTCGGGGCTCAGTGGGCCTACCCGGTAATCAAAATTTAATAAATAAAACCTGTAGCATTTGGGTTAGTGTAGGCCACTGAGGAGTGCCTCTGTTCAAACATCTGTTGTTTAGGAAACAGATACATGTATAACCTCTTTAGAGATTAGAAGATTCTTCTGACAACAATGTGACTTGTTTGGAAGGGGGTACCATTTGGAAAGTATGTGTACATTTTTTATTGGGGGGGTGTAACTGTTGGAGACTGTGTGTACAAACTAGAAATTTCTGGCTACACCCCTGACACCTAGCACATTGACTCAATGCCTTGAGCACCCTTTCTGTTTCTTTTTCTTTTTCTTTTCATCATTGTATTTCTCCTCCGAACTGCTCCAACTGGCCCCTCTTCAGATGGCGGCCTTCAGCCCCATCACCTTCTTTCTCCAGGATTTACTTCACTTCTTACCCAGGATCACTATGTGGAGGGTAGATGCCACGGTCAGAAATGCAGCACCTGCGGGGTTGCCACTGCTGTCCTGCCTGATGGGATTATTTCCTCCATTTTCTCCCCTTCCCGAGGTAAGCAATGGCGCACATGCATGTGCGGATGCACAGCATGCTACTAGCATCCGCATCAGGCCCCCTTGATCCAGTAACCACTGTTGTACACCTAGCCTCTGCTAAGTTGTGACCAAGCAGCAGTACATGCTGTCCTCCCCTACCCCCACTGGATGAGAGCTATCCATGGGATACTCAATCCTTCTTCCCTCAGGCAACCCACGAGTGATCCGAGTCAGTTTCTGAAGATGGATCACCAGAGTAGCAAGCAATAGCGCTAGCGGTGTGCTACCAGGCTGGCTACAGCTCCCCTTCTAAAATGCTATAACGGATCCACTAATTCATTTAAGTAGAAGAAATATTTTACAGACTGATTTTATTTTAAAGTTTTTTTGTAAAACATGTTTAAAACTGTACCTCTCATTTTTATTTTGGATCGTGACCATTTTCTGAGCATAATAAAGCATTCCACATAAGGCACTGTTAGGGGATACCTACACCTTCAGAGGTTGTAGCGGTGGGCCTCACTAAACCCCTGGATGTGTGGGTATCCCCCAACACTGCCCAACCTGTCATGACTTACTGCTTACTTAGATTCCAGCTTTTCTAGTTTGAGAAGATAATAATAGATCACCATGGCAAAAGAATCCAAGGTTTCAGTTTAGCAAAGACTACCCGTTCTCAAATTAGCCTTTTTTGGTCTCTGTGGATCCTATTTTCAAACGCTGACGCAGGGCTTCAGTCAAGCCTAGCGTCAACTCGCTGTTTGGCGCAACTGTCACAAACTCCTTTGACGCAACTGTGCCAATTTTAGTACACTGGATGCAGTTGCGACAGTTTCCACATTTTACAGGAGCTTGTGCCAAATATTTGGCGCAAGCCCTTTAAAAAGGGTCCACCACAATGGCGCAAGTTAGACTGGGGGGGGGGGCTGATCTAACTTGTGGCATTTGGTGCACAGGACTGAAAATCCCGATTGGCGCCAAGAGAATGCCGTAAGCCCCTAGCGCCACATTTTTGGTGCACCAGGGGCTTGCAGCATTCTCAGGGCTTTTGAAAATCAGGCCCCATGTGCTTTGTTTTAGAGCCTCTGGTCCCAGTTCCAAAAACACTTAGACTGACGCAAGGTGCTTGCATCAAACAACAACGCAATCAGCACCTTGCATCATAAAATTCAGCAATCCCTATTCTAAAACACATTCTGCATCAGAATGGGAAGCTGCTGCAGCAAACAGGTATTGCACCGTCACCCTTGAGACCTACATCAGGGTACACCAAGTCCCAAGGGGGTTAGCACCACGGTGGGGCTGCAACATCCCATTTTCTTGGATTCTGAAAGTCCTGCTATGGCTGCAGCAAGGGGCTCACATTAGACCAGCCAGGAGGTGGTTTATACCCCTTGCGCCATTGCCCTACAAGGTGGGGAACTAGTATGGGGGGGTTCTGTATGTGGGGTCCAGGGGCAGATGGGACAGGGGATTGTTATGGGGGTGTTGGGGGGCAATTTGGCATGCCAGGGGGTTGATCAAGCACTAGACGGGGGGTGCCATTGTTAGAGCAGCATAAGCCATTACCACAATGCTTGTATGCATGGCACCCCTGGCCGGGTGCCCAATCACCCCCCCCCGGCATACCCCCTTGCTTTCCAACACCCCATGCCCCTGGACCCCTCCAGCCATTCCTTCTAATGTTGCACCAGATTGGGGCAGATCTCTATGACAAGTCCCACAGGTGCGCCTATTGTTTGGAGCTAGCCTGCATGTACGGCGAATCCCGGGTTTTTGGGGCAGGGACCCTAATGCACTGGGAGTGCGCCACAGCCCTAGATCGCTGCAACTTGCAGCAATCTACGGGATCTTTTGGAATCGGACCCTCTGTGTTAATTCTCTACTGCAGTCTTGTGTACTTCATGGCAAGGTAACATTTGGAATCTATGGGTAAGGGGGTCAAGTAAGGAGTGGGGGAATTGGCAGATTCGATGGGCCATGAAGGTCCTTATCTGCCGACATATATCTATTAAATTAACCATCGTAAATGTAAGCATATCCTCATGAGTTTTCTTGTTGCTTGGAAAAATGAAGAACTGAAATTAATTCTGAGTCATATCAATTCATTTGTGGTGGTTTTGCTACACTGACTTCAGCTACAAAGCACCCAATTTTGAACGTGTATGCTGCATGTGACTAGATGACTTTAGCAAGGCATTCAACTCCATGCCCCATAAGAGACTTGCAAAAACAAAACTGGGGGATCTGGGTAGGGGAGACAAATTAACTAGGTGGATTGGCAGCTGGCTAGGGTGAAGAATTCAGAAAGTCGTTGCCTATTAGGAATACTCAGGGATCACAGAAGTCAGTCATGGGGCCGGTCCTTTTTAGACATATTTATCTGTGATATACAGGAGAGAATACAGGGACGGACTGGTCTCTTTGCAGATGATACCAAAATCAGTGGCAGCGTGGATACAG
This sequence comes from Neoceratodus forsteri, assembly GCA_016271365.2. NCBI lineage: Eukaryota > Metazoa > Chordata > Ceratodontiformes > Ceratodontidae > Neoceratodus > Neoceratodus forsteri. The sequence goes on along the minus strand of CM028131.1, from coordinate 393,975,154 downwards.
CAGAGAGAGTATTGGTATGAAAAGGAACTTTGACAAACTAGAAAAGTGGTCCAGGATTTAGCAACTCAAATTTAATGCCAAAAAGTGTAAATCATGCACACAGTAGAAATTAAAAACTGAGTATCTATTAGGGTGAGTAAAGGAGGAGCAGATGTTAGAGGAAAGGGACCTGGGGATCATTATTAGGGACAGTCTAAACTAGGGCTGATCAGATAGCGTAAAATTCAACTGAGCAACCGGATTTCAGACTATCCATGGTTATCCTAGTCTGAAATCCAAAAATGCACATATCACCATGCAATTATCTTCATCCTTGAACACCCAGCCTCCTTCCTCCCCAAGCTCCAGGCAAAGTTTCCTCTTTTGTAATTATAAGGCTGCGGCACATTATACAACTGTAAATAAATACCATCCTTCGCTCCCTGCACCAACTTATGAACCACCCACCTCCCCCCTCCCTGTCAAGTGCCCCAGCTCCTGAGTTCAAATGACAACTCCCCTCCCTTCTCAACCTCTAGCACCAAACCTCCCTCCAGACTACCCCAGAAAGCCCCCAAATTATAAGGATAATATATAAGGTGCACCTTGGGTCCCGCGGTAGAGCGATCGTCATGCTCGTCTTCAGTCAGTGTCACAACTAGTATGAATTAATGATGACAACCTCTTCTAACAACATCTGATGAGTCGCTGTTCTGCCAATTAGGTGTTACTATAAGAGGATGTCATCACCATTCATTCATACTAGTATTGCACTGACTGAAGACAAGCATGAAGATCGCTCCACTGTGGCACTCTAGCTGAGTCTAATATCATATTCTCATTGTCATTTGGGGGGAGCAGTTAGGGAGGTTGGGTGCAAAAGTATGAGTAGGGGGGTGGTTATATGAACTCGGGGGAAGGGTACTCGACAGGGTGGGGGAGGTGGGTGGTTTGTGATTTGGGTTGAGTGGAGGGATGGGATTTATTTACAGTGTTATCATGTGCCACAGCTTTATAATTAAAAAAGGAATCTTCGCTGGGGGGTTGGTCTCCTAATGCATCAGGGGTCGGGGACATGGGAGGGCTGGTGGACAGTGATTTGCACAGGGGAAGATTTTTAACACATTATCTTTTTTTTTTTGTCAATATCATGTTTATTTTGAACAGGTTCAGACAGTACAGTAAATGCATACATATGTAAGTACACACAGTAGAGGCAGATTCAGTGGATTACAACACCATTGAGCATATTCTAAGGTACATATGAAAGACTACACAGTGAAAAACACTCCCATTAAGACACAGTGCAGGTGGGGGCTCATAGATAATAAGGAAGGTATCATGCCCAAAACAGAAAACGGTGAATAAGGTGACCTAAACTAATTCAGGGTGCTACCAGCAAAGGGGAAGGGCTTCAGGGAGCACAGCTCCTCTTGGTAGAGTCTGAAATGGCTAAATAAAGATATCTCATTCCCCCAGAACCCCAGAGCAGATCAGAAGCAATTAAGGAACAAAATCTCTATCCTTACCCATAACATACATAATCCAACTGGTCCATCATAAATTATGCAGGTCTATTTTATATGTTTCTACGTCCCCCGGAGCCACTCATTGCTGTATCAGAATGGTATCACATGCCTTCAGCTTGAGCGAGAACAGTGAAGCAAAGCTGAGCTGTTCTGGTTCAACCTGAAGGCAAGAAAACCACTTGATACAGGAATGAGTGGCTATAGGATATATTAATATATTATTGCTCAAGAGTGATCAATAATATATATATTTTTAAACATTTTCCTGAATGTGCTCTCGCTTGGGCATTCAAGATGAGACCCTCTTCACAGAATAAGACCATCTCACGCGAGGGAAAAGGAGCACTCTGATTGGTCGGGAGCACTCCCTTGATCTACAACATCGTCTAACTTTTTATTTATTTGTTTAATTAGTATTTCGGAAAGACCTTTGAGCGTGAGCTCTTTTACAAAGGTTCCACGTCAGGTTGGACAATAAGACAATACACATATTCAGTGGTTACAGTGGCCTGATCATTTGGCATTAAAGAGCGATTACATGAGAATTAAACAAATAGGAGAAAAACAGAGCAGTTGTAATAGAATACTAAGCTATTTCTAATTGGTTGCCCTAGGTAGCACACCCCTGGAGACCTCTAAATCCGTTGATTGACTATGGCAGAGTAACTGCATAGGGTTTAACGCTATCCCAGATGGCAAGAGGCTGGGTGACAGTGAAACAAGGGGGATTGGGTTGGAACCTACCGCAGAGAGAGAGAGGGGGGATAGTGAAATGGGGGCTGTGAATGGGGGCAGCTCCAGAGGGCTTTGTCGAGTAGAGTGTGTGGGGGTTGGGGAGGACAGTACCAAGGGCATTTAAAGAGGACTGATAGCTTGCTTAAGCCCTTGGCTAGGCTGGAATGGAGGCAGGGTTCTCTAGGTAGCCCTGCTGGGTGCTACCTTGGGGGTAGGCCTGTCTATCAGTGGGGCCTGAGAAGCAGGTGCATTTTGAGCTAGACATTAGGTGCTATTTGAGGCCTGCTTTGAATTGAGACAGGCTGTTGTTTGTTTGTAATTCCATCGGGGGTTCATTTATCCAGAGGGGGGCCCGAAAGGAGAAAGCGCGCTGCCCTAATGAGGTTTGGTGGAATGGTATGGACAGTGCACTGGTGATGTGTGATAAGAGAGAAGCCTCAAGCAGGTTTCCTATACAGGGTGGGGTTTTTCTGAGGAGTGCCTTCTTTCCCAGGAGGCAAGTTTGGTATTTGATCCTGTCTTTTAGGTTAAACCAATTTTGTCTTATAAATCTGGTTAACTGTTGTCCTCCAGACACCAATCTTAGATGCTTCCAAGTGTATTCACGCCATTGGTAGGAGCCTGTGACCCTTGCAGTTGTCTGGTAAATTACGTGCCATTGCTTTTCAGAAATACGGCTGCCCATCTTCTCACTCCATATCAAGGGTGTTATCTCCTTGAATGGTAAGCAAAGCCAGATAGACAGTTGAGACTGAATGAGCTCAAATCCCACTTCTACGAAAGGCTAAAAAAATGTTGCATTATTGCAGGGAGGTAATCCATCATCTGGGCCACTTTGTGAAAGGAAAGGATACAGAGATGCAGTTGTAAGTAATAGTAAAAGACTATCCACTGGAGATTAGACTTATTCTAAATGTGCTGGAAAAAAAGAGAGAAGAGTATTCCCAGAAAGAGTAAAAGGAGGACAATGTAAGACAATGCCTTGGCTTGCTCAGCATCCCTATAGGTACAGCACAACCTTATGTGGCTGGCCACCCTCCAAGATGGCTCTGTGTAAGTGGTGATTAACCTGTAAATCCATGAGATGGGTCAGTGACGGGACAGGGGAAGAAACAAATAAAGGGGAAAATACCCCCAAAAAAACATGAAGTTGTTGAGCAGAAGACCAGAGCTGTACTTCAGGGTGACTACTCTCTTCAGGTGGAGAAACAAATCTGATGTTAGGAGGAGTGTAACACCAGTGCAGAGTTTGAACTTAATATTCTAAATACCTTCATCTGTGAAAGTTCTATCTTTGGGGCATCACACTCTAGTCAGATGACAGTGCTTACTGTCAAGCATCATTGATGGATTCCTGCTGTTTGAAAAAGGTTATTGGGGCGAGGAGAACAGAGGGTTTAACTGGGATGTGCGGGAAGAAAAAATTACTCACCGCAGTAATCTTCTTTCTTCCATGGGGTCCTTTAGCATCAGTAACATTTTTGCACTTAGCTGGCTAGGTGCAACTGCCCCAGAGGTGTGCCTTTAAGAGAGATTTAATAAGTGTAGGGCCAAGCCAATCAAAAGACAGGAGGGGGTGTGAACTGCGTGAGAGCTGTTGACTGTTTCAGAATTTTTTCAAGGAAAAACAAGGGCAAATGCCCCAAAAAAGAATTAACAGGATTCAAAAAACATGCAAATGTCCAAAAGTGGAAATAGAAACAACAGCAACACGAGGTAAACCTCATCAATAAGAAACGCCAAATTTGGTAAAAGTCGACATAACAGCCCTTCTCTGACAGGTGAACCGGGGAGGAAGGGTGGCAGCTTACTGATGCTAAAGGACCCCATGGAAGAAAGAAGACTACTGCAGTGACTAATTTTTTCTTCTTACCCCAGGAGTCCTTTAGCATCAGTAACATTCTTGCAGACTACCAAGCAGTACCAAGTGGGAGGCGGGCAGAGAACCTACTTAGAAAAGAGGCTTTGCAGAACTGACCTGCCAAATTTGGCATCAGATCTGGTCTGCACATCCAAACTGTAGTGCTTCACAAAGGTGTGCACAGATTTCCAGGTAGCTGCTTTGCAGACATCCAGTAGGGGAATGTCCCTTGCTGCTGAAAGCGAGACTGCAGTGCCCCTGGTGGAATGGGCCCTGAGCCCCACTGGAGGTTGTTGACCAGCTTTCTCATAGGAGAATCTAATATAAGAGACCAACCAATGAGAAATAGTTCTCTTGGTAGCTGGTCTTCCTCTGCCTACATCCCCATAGGTGAGGAACAACTGACTGGAAGAGCCTCTGGACTGTCTAGTATGCTCTAGGTAGTGAAAGATGGCTCTTCTGACATCCAAGCTGTGGAGCTTTTGCTCGCCAGGAGTGGATGGTGTGACACTTGGACAGCTGGTTCTGATTAACCTATGCTTTTTGTAATATAAAAATGTGTTATGGGCTGTCTCTCATGAGAGATGCTGAGACAGCAGGTGAGAACATACACACAGGTTTTAGATAGATACAAGGTGTTACCTGGAAGGCCAGAAGCTAATTACAGGCTAGAACAGGTCTTAATCAAGTATCTCCTATTTATCTAAGTTAATTATAGCTGTAGTTGCTAAGAGAGAAATCATAAACTTTTATGGCATTTAGGGGGAACAGTGCAGGTTATATGGCACCCTGGTGCGAAATCATAAATGCTTTGATGTCTGTGTGAGAGATGATACTGCTTATAGATGAAAGGAAGTTTACAGACTTGATTGGGTAAGTCACATGGAGAAAGGAGTTTCTGCAGATGTAACCTTAATTATCTTACCTTCTAATATGATAACATATCCTGGGTGTATGATTTTTCATAAACAGAGGAGGAGCTAGGTAACCTCATGCAAAGGGGTTGGCCAAGACAGTTTTTTAAACAGATTCTGTTTTTCCTTCAGAGACACTTTTATCTAAACTCTGACAAAGAAACATCTCTGAGCACTTTAAGCAAGTATACAGGTAGAGAGACCAAATGTAAGTACTGTAGTAGGAATTGCACTGTTAAAACCTTGTTCTTTTAAATAATTGTATGGTTCTTGTGATATGTAATATTGTATTTTATGGTTTACATACTTTAATCCATTTTAATAAAACTCTATTTTTTTGAGCCTACCTGGTCTGTCTTTGAATTTCTTTTCTTTAACAAGTGAAGTACTGTATATATGGTTAAAGGAGACACTGTGCTTAAGCTTGAATGGTGATACCAAACTAGAAAAAGGTAAGAGAAATCTGAGGTCTTTATTACAGTTTTTAAGGGTTCATTTCTGTACACCTGGTTAGGTGCCCGTAGGCAAAGATATCTGGCCCCCGAAGCCAGAATTATCTGAGCCTGTGCATTGGGTATGCTAGCAAGAGGTTCACAGTTTGAATCTCTCCAGAACTGAGACCAAAGGTTGACTCAAACCCACAAAACAGACAGGAGGGTCATCCTGTTTCTGTTAACTGTTCACAAGACTGCGCTTGGAGGTTGGCACTTTGGGAGTAGAGGGCTGACCTGCTGAGTGGGTTTGTGACAGATTGGTTGGCAGCGGTGTGGATTCATTTTGGTAATACAAGCTTTTATTGTTCAGTGTGTCAGCTTGAGACCGTCAGCTCACTTGCTAAGAAAGAAAAAGGCAGTGATTTATTTTTAAAAAAGGAAACAGAACTATAACACTTGGCGTACAGTCACGTTCCTACCCATTTTATTTTTTTTCCTAAAGTGCGAGTCAGAGTAGCAGTAGTTAGGGAAGATGGCTTCCAACTACAGTAGGCACACTGTAGACTACTTAAAACAGTTGTGTGGGGACAGAGGAATCTCGTTCGAGGCAAAAGCCAGCAAACAGAACCTAGTGGATGCCCTGATGGTAGCAGATACCCAGAGCAGCGAGTCACAGACAGTGACTGAAAAGGACCAAACCTCGAGTGTGGCAGGGCTAGCGGCCAGTGCAGGGTCCAGATCTGATGAGGAGGAGGACAACAGGGCCAGAGCCAGTGAAGGGCCACAGCAGCAGAGGAAGGTCACCAGTATCCTGGATCTAGATGTACTCAGGCTGCAAACTGAGTTGCGCAGGATGGAGCTGGAGTTCCAGAGGGAGAGGGAGTGAGAGAAGCGAGAGGCGGACCATGAACAATGAGAGGCGGACCGTGAAAAGAGAGAGGCAGACCATGAACAATGACAGACAGACCGTGAGGCAGAGCGAGAACGCCGTGAGGCAGAGCGAGAATGCCAAGAGGCAGAGCGAGAACAGAGAGATGCTGACCGTGAGGAGCAGGAGTGCCAGAGGCAACACGAACTGGAGAAGCTACGACTCCTACCAGCAGCACCAGAGCAGGTAAGTGGCTTGGGTTTAACTGGGACTGCAGAACTGGTTACATATTGAACTCCAAATTGATAGCCGGATTTAAAGAGGGGGAGGATATGGATGCCTTTTTATATTCTTTTGAAAAAGTTTGTATTCAGACTAAAATTCCTAGAGAGTCCTGGAGCTTCCAGCTATCCCTGCTACTTACCGGGAAAGCTCGGGATGCATTGGGTCAAATGAACAATGAGGACAGTGATGATTACAGCAAACTTAAAGCTGCATTGTTAAAGAAATTTGAATTAACTGCTGAATCATACAGAGCTAAATTCTGTAAGCTCAGGAGAAGCCCTGATATGAGCTATGAGGAGCTAGCCACGAAAAAACGTCAGTTTTTAAAATGTTGGTGGGAAGGAATTGAGGCAAACTCTGTTGATAAAATTGAAAATGTGATTTTGTTAGAACAGTTTTACTGGGCATGCCCAGCAGAGCTAAAAACCTGGCTGGAATGACCGAGATCCCAAAACAGTGCAGGAGGCTGCTGAACTCTCGGACCGCTATGCCAAGAGCAGACCTGCTCTGAGAGCGAATGGGGTGGGCATGGCAGTGCAGAAAGGGAAAAGCGTGCCTTTAGGGCAGCTAAAACCCTCACTGCCTCCACCAAAACCAGTTAGCTCCCGGTTTCAGAGAAAATATTTCTCTGAAAAGAGAAGTGAATGTTGGTTATGTAAAGAAACTGGGTATATTGCCAGACAGTGTCCCAAAAGAATGAGCAATAATACACAGAATGGTACTAGAAAAGAAGTGGGTTGTTTGTGTGTCCCTGGAAGCATGCCTGTGAACATGAGGGAACACATGCACCCAGTCATGGTGAATGGTGTACAGATGCAAGGGTTAAGAGACACAAGGGGCATCCCTGACATTGATAAAAGGGGATCTAGTAGAGCCTGGTCAGCTTATACCCAATAAATATGTCACTGTACAGGACTTTACTGGTGAGGCGAAAACATTGCCCCTCGCTAGTGTTCTCCTAGACTGGGGTGAAACAGGGGGAACTGTGCAACAGGTGGCAATAGCCAATACGTTAGCAGTGGATGTGATTCTGGGCAACAATCTCAGACAGGGGATGGTATGTGCAGTTACCTGTAGCCAAGCGGCAAGGGAAAACTGTAGTTCCCTGAACCCCACAGAAACCATTGAGAGGCTGGTTCCCCAGCCTGTGTCTCCAGATGGGGAGACTAATAAAAAGGAGGTAGAAATTTCCCCAGTAGCAAGTAACCACACAGCTACAGAGGGTTACTCCAAAGAGGGAGGGGTGACCCATTGTCAGAGGGTTGGGATTTACAGTGATCCTGAGTGCCCTGACACTAGTGCTAGGGACCCTAGTTTAGCGACTGAAGGGGACCTGTCCCATGCCTTGGGAATGTGTGAGGGGTTTGCAGCTGCTCAGAAAAGTGACTCTAGTTTAGAGAAGCTGAGGGCTTGGGCAGACTCGAACGTCGCACAGGGAGGTGATGGCAGACATAAGGTTTATTGGAAAAATTGACTTATGTATACTCAGGCAGTACAGACAGAGGGAGGGGTGCTAGGCAGGCAGCTTGTCATTCCCCAGGGGTATCGTGAGCAGTTGCTCAAGATTGCACATGATATTCCCTTATCTGGTCATCTGGGAATCATGTGCACGATGCAACGGTTGGCCTAGAATTTCTACTGGCCTAACTTCACCCAGTAGGTGAAGGAGTACTGCAGGTCTTGTCACCGGTCCCAAGAAATAGGGAAGGCGGGCAAGAAAACCCAAGCCACCCTGATTCCATTGCCAATAGCAGAGGAGCCATTCCAGAGGGTGGGAATGGATATTGTGGAGCCTTTATATACCCCCAGCTCCTCAGGGAAGAGATTCATCCTGACTGTGGTGGACTATGCCACCCGGTACCCAGAGGCAGTCGCCCTATCCTCACTGAGGACAGACAAAGTGGCAGATGCCTTACTTGGGATTTCCTCCCGTGTTGAGTTTGCGCAGGAGGTTATCACCCATCGAGGGAGTTCCTTCATGTCGGACCTGATGAAATGTTTATGGGAGAAGTGTGGGGTGGAGCAGAGATGCACGACACCATATCACCCACAAGCCAATGGGCTTGTGGAAAGAGTCAACGGTACCCTAAAGTCAATGCTTCGGGCGTTTTCTGAACAGCATGGGAGGGACTGGGTGAAATACCTTCCCCACCTGTTGTTTGCATACAGGAAGGTGCCCCAAGAGTCGACAGGATTTTCCCCCTTCGAACTCTTATATGGATGCCAAGTATGTGGGCCCCTAGACTTAATCCAGGAGGACTGGGAAGGCAAGCACGCCACCCAGGGAACTCCCATTGTGGATTACGTCCTTAGGTTTAGGGAAAGGCTGAAGGAGCTTATGGGGACAGCCCAGAGCAAACCTGGCAGCTGCCCAACTGAAACAAAAAGTGTGGTACATCACCGCAGAGCCAGAGCTCTGCTCATACATGGTGGGTCAGGAAGTCATGGTCCTTATTCCGTCCAGAAAGATAAGCTGCAGGCTGAGTGGGCAGGACCGCATAAAGTGGTTAGAGAAGGTAGATGACGGAACTATATTGTAGAGTTACCTGACCAAGACAGACAGAAAGGATGTACCATGTCAACATAATGAAGCCATATGCAGATAGGGCTGACATGGTGTTTGCAGTGTGTAGTCATGGGGAGGGGACTGATGAAGGAGACCCCCTTCTGGATTTGCTGGAAGAAAGTAAGCGGAAGTCCTCTGTGGAGGCAGTAAAATTGTGTCCCCAGCTGGCCCCGGACCAGATCCAGAAAGTAAGGGAGGTTTTAGCAGACTTTGCCCCATTGTTTAGCGCCAAACCTGGACTAACACCCTTAGCAACACACGATGTTGAGACAGGGACACAGATGCCCATATGGCAGACAGCATATTGGGTGTCAGAGGCTGTCCAAAAGGACATTAGGAGGGAAGTGGAGGAGAGGCTGGATTTAGGGGTAATCCAGAGATCCCACAGCCCCTGGGCCTCACCCGTAGTCCTTGTGCATAAGCCAGATGGCTCTACTAGTTTCTGTGTGGACTATCGTGGACAGAATGCAGTCACAAAGTCAGACACCCACCCCATGCCCCGGACGGAGGAACTGTTGGACAAGTTGGGAGGGGCGACCTACCTTACAACGACTGACCTGACCAAGGGGTACTGGCAGGTAGAGTTGACAGACAGAGCTAGGCCTTCATCACTCCGATAGGCTTATCTGAGTTTAAAGTAATACCTTTCGGAATGAAGAATGCCCCGGCCACTTTCCAAAGGGTGGTGAACCAGGTGTTACATGGTGCTGAGGAGTACGCCGTGGCATACCTGAATGACACTGCCATCTTTAGTACCAGCTGGGAGGAACACCTACCCCACCTTAAGGAAGTGCTGGGCAGGATACAGAGGGCCAGGCTCACTGTCAAAGCTGAGAAGTACCAGGTGGTCATGGGAGAGGTGGCATACCTCGGGCATGTGGTAGGCCGAGGACAGCTCCATCCTAACCAAATAAAAATACAGGTAATCCAGGCGTGGCCTAGAACAGAAACACAGAAGCAGGTCAGGAGTTTTCTCTGGATGGCAGGGTACTATAGAAAATTTGTACCCAATTACAGTGCCCTGGCTGCTCCCCTATCTGACCTGACAAAGAAAAGGATGCCAAAGAAAATTACCTGGGGCCCAGCCTGTGAGGAAGCCTTTTCCAAACTAAAGGAGACACTGTGCCGTGCTTCTGTTTCTGCAAGTCCTAACTATAGCAAACCCTTTATAGTTCAGACTGACGCCTCAAACGTGGGTATTGGGGCAGTGCTGAGTCAGACATCCAGCCAAGGGAGGGATCACCCAGTAGGGTACCTGAGTAGGAAGTTACTTCCCAGGGAGCAGGCATACTCTACTGTGGAAAAAGAATGTCTTGGCATAGTGTGGGCCCTTAAGAAGTTGGAGCCATACAATATGGGCAGCCTTTTGTGGTGCAGACTGACCACAACCCCCTGGTTTGGCTGACGCAGATGGGAAAGAACAATGGTAGATTGCTAAGGTGGAGTCTTGCTTTGCAAAGGTATGATCTGACAATCATGCATAGAGCTGGAGCCAAAAATCAGAACTCCGATGGGCTGTCTCGGGTGTACGAGGAGTGAACTGATTTGGGAAGCTCATCCACGCAAGGGATAGAGCCCCCAAATTCAGTCTAGGTGGGGAGGAATTGTGACACTTGGACAGCTGGTTCTGATTAACCTATGCTTTTTGTAAGATAAAAATGTGTTATGGACTGTCTCTCATGAGAGATGCTGAGACAGCATGTGAGAACACACACACAGGTTTTAGATACAAGACGTTACCTGGAAGGCCAGAAGCTAATTACAGGCTAGAACAGGCCTTAATCAAGGATCTCCTATTTATCTAAGTTAATTATAGGTGTAGTTGCTAAGAGGGAAATCATAAACTTTTATGGCGTTTAGGGGAAGAGTTCAGGTTATATGGCACCCTGGTGCGAAATCATAAATGCTTTCATGTCTGTGTGAGAGATGATACTGCTTATAGATGAAAGGAAATTTACAGATTTGATTGGGAAAGTCACATGGGGAAAGGAGTTTCTGCTGATGTAATCTTAACTAGCTTACCTTCTAATATGATAACATATTCTGGGTGTATGATTTTTCATAAACAGGGGAGGAGTACGGTGACCTCATGCAAAGGGTTGGCCAAGACAGGTTTTTAAACAGATTCTGTTTTCCTTCAGAGACATTTTTATCTAGACTCTGACAGTGAAACATCTCTGAGCACTTTAAGCAAGCATACAGGTAGGGAGAGACAAAATCTAAGTATTGTAGTAGGAATTGCACTGTTAAAACTTTGTACTTTTAAAAGATTGTATGTTTTTTGTGATATATAGTTCTGTATTTTATGGTTTATATACTTTTATCTATCTTAGTAAAACTCTATTTTTGAGTCTACCTGGTCTGTCTTTGAATTTCTTTTCTTTAACAAGTGAAGTATATATGGTTAAAGCAGACACTGTGCATAAGCTTGAATGGTGATACCAAACTGGAAAAAGGTAAGAGAAATCTGAGGTATTTATTAGATTTCTGTACACCTGGTTAGGTATCCGTAGGCAAAGATATCTGGCCTCCCGAAAACAAAATTATCTCAGCCTGTGCACTGGGTAAGCTAGCAAGAGGTTCACAGTTTGAATCCCTCCAGAACTGAGACCAAAGGTTGATTCGAACCCACAAAACAGACAGGAGGGTTACCCTGTTTCTGTTAACTGTTCACAAGACTGCGCTCGGAGGTTGGCACTTTGGGAGTAGAGGGCTGACCTGCTGAGTGGGTTTGTGACAGATGGCTCAGTAAAGAAGACAGGCAGAGTAATGGACTGGTTCAAGTGAAACTCTGAAACCACCTTTGTCAGAAATGTCCTATTTGCCCTGAGCTCAACTTTATCGTAGTGAGGGATGATGTAATTTGGCTCAGTGCACAGGGCCTGTAGCTCTGAAATCCTCCTGGCAGACGTAATGGCTACCAGGAAGACGGTCTTCCAAGTTACAATCTTGATGTGGGCCATGGACTTAGGCTCGAAAGGTGGATTCATGAGCCCATCTATGCAAAGGTTCAGGCTCCAAAGAGGAACGGGGTCTCTGGTTGGAGACTGAAGGTGCAAGAGGCCTTTGAAAAACTGTTTAAAAATGTTGTGGGAAAAAAAATTATTTCTTCTTTCCTACTGCAAGGTAGGTGGAAACTGCCGCCAGGTGTAGCTTGAGTGAAGATGGTTTCAAGCCTGACGCCTGTAGATGTACCAGGTAGTCTAGCAGCTGAGGGTCTGAAGCTGTTTGGGGTTTGACCTTTTCACTTCTGCACCAGAGGGAAAACCTTTTCCATTTGGCTGCATACGTCTTCTTAGTGTTCGTTTTTTTAGCCATCCTCAGTATCTTAAGGAACTGTTCAGAGTACTGTGAGGATGGAAACTCTAACTCCTCAAGAACCAGGCTTTGAGGTGAAGAGAGTGTATGACTGGGTACTGCACTCCCATTTGAGGAAGGGTCAGCAGGGAGCAAGTCGGGGGCAGGCGAATGGGCCTGTTGCAGGACATTGAGAGAAGGAGAGGGTACCAGGCTTGCCTGGGCCAGTCCGGAGCCACTAGGATCATGGATGCAGGCTGCTGCCTGAGTTTCAGGAAAACCTGAATTTCAGGGGAAAGGGAGGAAATTCATATAGGAACCTCCCTGACCAGTCCAGGATCAGGGTATCCAGAGGAAGTGTTCCCGGAACTGGGGGCCTGCAACAGTACTGAGGAAGCTGAAAATTGAGAGTCGAGGTAAACAGATCCACGTCTGGTGTCTCCCACTGCCTGAACACTGTGGCTAGTACTTGCCTTTTCAGTGTCCATTCGCTCTGACCTTGACTGACGTGGCTTACAGCATCCGCCAGAGTACTGAGTTTGCCTGGGAGGTGACTAGCTGAGAGGCTGACTCCCAGGGAGAAAGCTAGAGACCAGAGCTTCAGAGCTTCCAAATAGAGTATTCCTGATCCGGTACCACCCTGCTTGTTTATGTAGAACATTGTAGTGGTGCTGTCTGTTCGAATTTGAACCGCCTGCCCTTCTATGCCGGGAGCGGAAGCTTTGAGAGCTAGTAAGACTGCTCTGAGTTCCAAATGATTTATGTGCAACTGTGACTCTTCCGGAGTCCAGCTGCCGCTTACTGAGGCACTGTCTAGATGAGCTCCCCAGCCCAACAGGGAGGCATCTGTGGTGATCACCTTTGTGGGAGGAGGAGCTTGAAAGGGAACCCCTGCCTGCAAATTTGCAGGGTCCTTCCACCACAGAAAGTTCTGGAGGAACTGCTCCGACAGCGGTATTAACTTTGAACATGTGTTGCTTCTCTGAGACCAGCGAGCTCTGAGGTAGGCTTGCAGGAGTCTCATCCTGTACCTGACCCCTGGAACTGCTGCAGTCATAGAGGCCATATGTCCCAGAAGTTTGAGGAAATGTCTGGCTGGTCTTGGCTGTCCCCGGGTGAAAGAATCTGCCACTGAAAGGAAACTCTGAATTCTTTCCTGTGGGAGGAAAGCATATCTCTTCTGAGTGTCCAGCTGGGCCCCTATGAAGGCGAGCAGCTAGGTGGGTTCCGGGTGAGATTTCTTGAGATTTACCAGGAAACCCAGAGACTCCAGAGTGCATTCTGTGAGGGAAAGAGATTCCTTGACTTGGCAAGGAGACTTGGCTACTATGAGCCAGTCATCCAGATAGGAGTAGAGAGCGACATCCAGTTTCCTGAGATGTGCTGCTACCACTGCAAGACACTTGGTAAAGACTCTTGGGGCCGAGGATAGACCGAAAGGCATTGCAGTGAACTGATAGTGATCCGAAGGAAGTTTGAACCTGAGAAACTTCCTGTGAGATCTCCTTATGGGTATGTGGAAGTAGGCGTCCTTTAAGTCGAGAAAGGCTAGCCAGTCGCCCTGCTGTAAGGACTGTATGACCAGTGACAGAGTGACCATTTTGAATTTGCGTTTTTTCAGATGTTTGTTTAAATATCTGAGATCTAAGATAGGTTGTGACAACCCACCTCTCCCTCTGGGCTGAAACAGCTTTTAGAGAGGTGTGTGTCCTCGGGTATTCGCTGCCACCAGCCGGACTTTCCTTCCGGCACCTCTTTCAAGTGTACAAACTTGAATAATCACACGTGCAATTGCACAAGTTAAAGTCTGGTAGTGTGTCTCTTTCAGGTGGCGGATGCTACACAGAGTTTACCTTAGCCAGTGGAAAACCAAATCTTACCTTAGAAAAATGACATCAGAGTCACAACTGTTGAGCAAATAAATAGCTTTTACTTAACAGAAAGTGCAATGAGCATTTACAGGAAATGTATTTACAACACAAGAGAATAACACTCATACAGGAAAAGTAAACAAATGTTTTAAACAACAGATGGCAAAAGAAGAAGGCTATTACTGAAATATACTATCACTAAACTTCCCTTTCCTGTCCTTACAAGAGACACTGGACCCTGTTCTAACTGCCAGCTCCCACGGACATACCAGGTAGGCTCCAAGCTTATGTTTCCTTCACAGCTTCCAAAGGCAACAGAGAGAGTTCTCTGTCTTACAGAAGCTTTATAGTCTATGGAGACTAGGTCATTCCTATTCTCCCTTAAATGCACCAACCAACTAACATGTATGTATTTAATTGTCCCAATCAGGTAACACCTATTGGTGACCAATTATATTCCCTTTTCACCTTAAGGTTATATTTGAATGATCCAATCCATTCAAACTGCCCTGTGTCCGTGTCTGCAAGGTCTGTGTGTGTCTGGAGATGTCCACTGAGATTTATGACCCAGCTCTTATCTAGCAGCTAGGAATTCCACAAGCTGGTTGCTACTGGAGGATTTCAGCCTCAGTGTATTTTTCCACACTGCTAAAAAATAAGGCATCTACAGAATCCAAACCATTAACTCCTTCCTTCCCATTTCTGTCACATCTCCCCAGATAATGAAGGCGTGTCCTTGGGCTACCCCAGTGACACAGCCATTCATGCAATTACTGAAGTGCCCAAAGTATCCAGCCAGGCCATTAGCCCTGCCTAGATAGCCCATCCATTTGCATTTTGTTTGCCATCTGATGCTGTATGGTCATGTTGTAGCCTGCAGTACCAAACTCCAACGTAGTAGTTTACCATTTTGTCCACTGAACCTATGAAGCCAAATCAGGGATTATGATCTGTGACCACAGTAAATTCTCTCCCATAGGTAAGGCTGCAGCTTCTGAAGGGCCCACACTATTCCCAAGCATTCCTTCTCAATTGTGGCGATGCCTCCTCCTCTTGGGCAAAGCCTCGGTTGAGGTACACAACTGGGTGCTCCTCCCCTGTTGAGTAACTGGCTCAGCACAGCCCCCAGCCCATGATCTGAGGCATCCACATGAACCATAAACTTTAAACTAAAAATTAGGCTAGCCAGTCACAGCTGGGCCACTTAAGGCCTTTTTAGCTCATGAAAAGCAACCTCACAACCTTCTGACCACTTCACTGCATCTGGCTTTCCCTTCTGGTTAGGTCTGTCAGGGGCTTAGCCAGATCGCTATAGTGGGGAACAAACCTTGGTAGTACCCTGCAGTCCCTAGAAATGCTGACCTGTTTCTTTGTGGTAGGAGTAGGCCAGGCCAGGATGGCATCAACCTTGGCAGGCTCCGGACGGATGTGTCCACTACCCACCCGGTGCCCAAGGTAGGATACTTCTGCCATACCTATCTGGCACTTCTCTGCCTTGACTGTCAGACCTGCCTTCTTTAACCTGTGGAACACATCCGCACATTCTTGATGTGCTCATCCAGGTCTGGCTATATATGGCTATATCATCCATATAAGCCAATGCAAACTCACTCTACCCCAGACAGAATGACGATCTACAAGCCGTTGAAAGGTTGCAGGTGCATTCTTCATTCGGATGGCATTATCTTAAATTCATATAAACCAAATGGAGTAACAAACGCTGATCTTTCCCTGGCGCAGGGGTCAGAGGTACCTGCCAATAGCCCTTGTTAGGTCTATTGTGGTCAAATACTTGGCTCCCCCAGTCGCTCCAGGGTCTCATCTGTTCTGGGCATGGGATAAGCATCAGACTCCGTGCAGCTGTTTAGCTCCGTAGTCCACGAGAATCGGTGGTGCCATCTCTTTTGGGGATCAGTACCACGGGTGATGCCCAGGGCTACTAGATTCTGGATTACCCCAGTTCCAGCATCTCTTTGAGCTCCTCTTTCACAGTCTGCTAACATGCTCAGGTACCCTGTAGAGGACTGTTTCAGGGATCCTGGGTCCCTGTATCCACATGGTGCTCTGCCATCGTGGTGTACCCTGGTTTCCCTGTGAACATGTCTTCCAAATTCTCAGCACACCCTAATTTCTTGCACCTGGGCTGGTGTCAGCTGTTCGAGAGGGTGAAGCTGTCCACAGAGGATGCACCCCTGGCCTCCCAAGTAGGTCCACCAGTGGATCTACCTCAGTTTCCTCCTCTGGAGCACTACATACAGTGAGGACCATTTCCTCTCTGTCATGGTAGGCTTCAGCATGTTATTATGATACACCTTTCGTTTGCTATCTCCTGTCCGTAGCTCTATCATGTAATTGACATCACTAACCTTTTGGACAATGGAGAATGGCCCCTCCCATGCTGCCTGTAACTTATTCTGTCGGACAGGGAAGGTGCCATCACTCGCTGTCCCACCACATATTCTCTGGCTCGGGCCCACGGTCATACCAGACTTTCTGCGCTGTTGTCAGTGGCCAGGTGCTCTGAGCAAACCCCATGAGCTCCCTAAATGGGTCCTGAGTTCAGGACATACTCCACAACAGACTCCCTTGGGAGGCACGGTCACCCTCCCATTCGTCCCGAATCAAATCTAGTGGCCCCTGCACCTATGACCAAACAGGAGCTCGAAAGGTGAGAACCCTGTGGACTCCTGTGGGACTTCCTGTATGCAAATAGGAGATGAGGCAATATTTGTCCCAGTCTCTCTTATGCTGGTCAGCAAAGTCCTTAGCATGGTCTTAAGGGTTGAATTAAATCGCTCCACTAGACCATTAGCTTGGGATGGTATGGAGGTTTTGAGCTGCTTTACCCCACACTTCTCCCACAAACTACTCATTAATCCTGACATAAAATTGGCACCCGGTCTGACAGTATCTCCTGGGAAAGCCCACCCAGCTAAATATTTCCAACAGTGCATCTGCCACTGGTCCTGCCTCAGAGGATGTGAGGGCCACTGCCTCTGGGTATCTAGTGGCATAGTCTACAACTACCAGGATATACAGCTTGCCAGTGGACTTGGGGTGCTCAATGGCCCCACTATGTCCCTGCTACCCTCTTGAAGGGTTCATCAATAATGGGCAGGGCACCAAAGCTGCCTTGGCCTTGTCCTCCATTTTCCCTACCGCTGGCACTGTGGACAAGTCCGGCAATAATTTGCCACATCCTTGCCAATACCAGGCCAGAAGAATTGTTGGTGAGGCTTTTCATGCGCCTCACTCCCAATCTCCCTGAAAAGGATATCATGTGCAGGGCCAAAGCTGCTGACGGTGAACCTTAAGGGACTACCAGCTGCTGGAGTACCACCAGCTAGCCCTTCCTCTGTTGTACATTCTCTGTACAACAGCCCATTGTCCCAGCAAATGGACTCTTTACCCCCTGAGAATGCTCAGCCCCATGAGCTATTTCCCTCAGTTTTTCCGGGTAGGGTCAGTCTGGCTGTGCAGCACTCAGCTGCCCTCGTCTGACCCTTCCCAGTGCCCCTTCTGAAGGGAGTCCTGTGGGTTCCTCTATTTGTGACTGGGGTTCTGGACTGCAGCTTCTAGCCAGCCCCTCTCCTGTGCTGGACACTTCCTCAGCTGCTGAGGGTGTGGCTGGACCACCCAGAGTCAACCCCTCTTCCCCCTCAGAAGCTTGCCCTTGTGCCTGACTACGAGTTACAACACACACCAGTTTTTTACTGGGGTCCAAATCCTTCCCCACAATCATACTTACAGGTAGGTCCTCTACAACTCCCACCTCCTTTTCTACATGGCCCCTTCCCAGCTCAGGAAGACTCTAGCCATTGGTAATGGGACTGGTGGCCCTGTAGACTGCCGAACCTTGAGTATTTCCCAGGCATGATCTGCTCTGCCAGAATGAGATCTTGCCTTACCAGGGAGATGTTAGCACCTGTGTCCATAGTCCCTGTGTTACTATTCCATTAACTGTAATGGGACCAGATTCTCATCAGAGGAGAGTGGTTCTTCAGACTGGACACACTCTACAAACACACCAGTGCCCTTTGAACACCCCGCCCCAATATCTCTGCCCCTTAACCAGTTTCTGAGGGCAGTTATATCTCAAGTGTCCCCTTGATTGCAAATATGACATTTCTTGGGACCTATTTCTTGAGTCCCTTAGAACCAGAGGGCTCTACTTTGGGCTCAGGTGCAGGCTGGTTTCCTTTGGGCTGCCCCCTTGGGATCCCTTATACCCATGTGCTGCCCCATACCATAAGACTTCGTTGTGTGTATGGCGGCTAGACAGATACTCGTCAGCGCTTCCTGCCACCTCTGTGGAAGAGGCGATGCCCTGTCTATGAGCCATACACGCATGTCCCTCAAGTACAATTTTAAGGATTGTTCTCTCACCAATACATTTTAATCAGTTCCACAGTAGTTGCTTTAGCCCCTCCATCCACCTATCAAGGTAAGTATACAGTTTAACCTGCAGTTCTGCATAACTGTCTTCTGGGCTTTTCTTTAACTCCTAAATTTTCTTCTATAAGCCTCAGGGTTAATTCAAAACGTTTCAACAACACTGTTTTTACTTTATCATAATCAGCATAGTCTTCATTACTCATTTTAGCAAATGCATTCAAGCGCTCTCCCGTCAGCAAGGGTGTGAGATAAGTTGACCAGGAAGCCTTATTTAATTGTAATTGATTACATACTCTCTCAAATGACCTTAAAAATAAATCAAGGTCATCTCCCTCTTTAAACTGAGGGAACAATTTAGAATTCATTTTGGCTTCATGAGGTAAACTCACTCCACCATTACTCACGGTTTGCTGACTGCGGAGGGTCATCATCTCCTTCTCGTGCTGTCATTCCTTTTCTCTTTCTTCGCGTTCTTTCTGTCTTCACGTTCCTTCTCTTTGTCTTGGCGTTCTTTCTCTCTGTCTGCCAGTCTCTTTTCTTCAAGTTCTGTCTCTGCTTCCTGTCTTCTTGCTTCTGCTTCCAACCTTCTTGCTTCTGCTTCAGCATCCAGTCTTTTCGCCTCCAATGCCTTGTCTTGCAGCAATAGCTGCAGTCACAGTGCCTCAAGCTGGTTTGGGGGGTCTGCTGCCTCAGTTCCTGACTCACCCCCAGCGACAGTCTGCTTCAGATCATGTGCCAAGAGAGTAGCTATGAGGTCTGCCTTTTTCTTCTGCTTTAGACTTTCAGGCTGAATCCCCTTTTCCTGGCACCTTTCAAAAAGCTGTGTTACAGTAAGTGAGTCATACTCCGTGGAGCTCATTCTCTACTGCTACACTTTACTGTGCTATCTAGAAACAAATAAAACTGTTGTACAAATGTATCCTCTTGTATATCCTGTTTTGCAATGCTAAGGTAACTGTTCCACTGGCAAACTCTGTATCTCAGTGTGCTTCATGATCCACTATCCTCATCCCACCACTGCCAACCAATATGTGACAACCCACCTCTCCCTCTGGGCTGAAACAGCTTTTAGAGAGGGTGTGTCATGGTGATCGCTGCCACCAGCCGACTTTCCTTCCGGCACTACCGCTTTCAAGTGTACAAACTTGAATAATCACACGTGCAATTGCACAAGTTAAAGTCTGGTAGTGTGTCTCTTTCAGGTGGCGGATGCTACACAGAGTTTACCTTAGCCAGTGGAAAACCAAATCTTACCTTAGAAAAAATGACATCAGAGTCACAACTGTTGAACAAATAAATAGCTTTTACTTAACAGAAAGTGCAATGAGCATTTACAGGAAATGTATTTACAACACAAGAGAATAACACTCATACAGGAAAAGTAAACAAATGTTTTTAAACAACAGATGGCAAAAGAAGAAGGCTATTACTGAAATATACTATCACTAAACTTACCCTTTCCTGTCCTTACAAGAGACACTGGACCCTGTTCTAACTGCCAGCTCCCACGGACATACCAGGTAGGCTCCAAGCTTATGTTTCCCCTCACAGCTTCCAAAGGCAACAGAGAGAGTTCTCTGTCTTATAGAAGCTTACATAGTCTATGGAGACTAGGTCATTCCTATTCTCCCCTTAAATGCACCAACCAACTAACATGTATGTATTTAATTGTCCCAATCAGAGTGAACACCTATTGGTGACCAATTATATTCCTTTTTCACCTTAAGGTTATATTTGAACGATCCAATCCATTCAAACTGCCCTGTGTCCATGTCTGCAAGGTCTGTGTGTGTCTGGAGATGTCCACTCGAGATTTATGACCCAGCTCTTATCTAGCAGCTAGGAATTCCACAAGCTGGTTGCTGCTGGAGGATTTTAGCCTCAGTGTATTTTTTCCACACTGCTAAAAAAATAAGGCATCTACAGAATCCAAACCATTAACTCTTTCCTTCCCATTTCTGTCACATAGGTCACCACTCCCCAGTTTTCTTTTGTGTCAGAAAATACCTGGAGTAGAGGCCCTTGCCCTTCTCGTGGGTGGGGACACTCTCCACTGCTCGTAAAGTCAGAAGTTTTTGTACCTCCATTTCCAACAGCAGTATCTGTGATGGTGACAGAGGTCTTGACACCTGGGTATGCTTGAGGTCTGGCAGCTGCTTGAACTGTAATGACAGACCCTTCTTCACTATCTCCAGCACCCACTTGTCAGACGTGATGAGGGACCAGTGCTGAAGATAGCGAGTCTGCCTCCAACCGGAAACAGGGAGGTGAACTGGACACTCACATCAGGACTTAGACTGAGAGGCAGATGGCTGGGTAGAGGTGGCTCTTCTTTGGCCCCTTCTGCCCCTGCCTCTGAAAGACACTCTGTATTGGCTAAAGTCATATTGGGGATAGGGATTGTAAGGCCTGGGAACAAAACTTCTGTCCCTACCGCCCCTGGGACGGGATCTCTGAGGGGTGGTGGGTTTAGGTTTGGATGAATAGCTCTGTCAGGAGGCCTTGTACTCATCGACCTTTTTCATGTAGTCAGTGGTTCTGTAATCAAACGACATATTTTGATCAAAGGGAAAATCCACGGCCTTGTTCTGAGTGTCTGTGGTCGGACTGGTTGTTCTAAGCCAGGCGAAGCATCTCAGAGCTATGGCATGGGCCATCGCCCTAGAGGCTGCATCATTATTATCATCTGCCATGTGGAATTGGTACATAGTAGCTTCCCAGGCAGTTTCTGATGTATCCACCAGCTCCTGCACCATAGAATCTTATCCGTTGTGGGCGATAGCCTGGACAGATTTCCAAAGGGCTTTTTGATATTTGGCTGTGAATGCCATGTAAGAAGAAAGCCTACGAAGCAGGAAAGCTGTGACATACATTTTCTTTGGTATAACGTCAATTTTCTTGGACTCTTTGTCAGGGGGAGAGGGCGACAAGGAGACTCCAGCTTTCTCACAAGCTGCCTGCTGCACTATACTCTCGAGGCTAGGATGTGCTGCCAGGAGCTCGGTACCATTTTTAGACAATTTATATTTTTTCTCAAGCCGCTTATCAGCCCCTATTACTGAAGTGGGGTGCTGAAGCACCTTTATGGTATTTTTTTCTAAATGCATTATAGATAGGGACGACCAGGGTCTTTGAAGATGAAAGACCCTTCATCTCCCTATAATCTTCATCTTCATCGACATCCTGGTTGAGCTCCTGCGTAGGGAGGACCAGGGTATCCATCATATTTTATATAAATGTAAACATAGAGAAAGGATCCTCGTGGTCACCCAGGGGATCACCAAGGTGAGGGCTCAAGGCCCTCAAAATCCATGTCAGGGGCATCATAAAATTGATCATCATCTGCGTCACCCTCACAATCTACAGAACAGAGAACTGTGGAAGAGTGCTTGCCAGCACCAGTAAATTGAGGACCCATCTTTTGAAGGGTCTGAAACAGTTGCCATGCTTTTTCCATATCTTGCACTGAAGGAAGAACCTACGCAGTTTGTAAATGTTCTGTTTTTTCTGTATGCTTTAAGCTGCCTGTTGTCTCACTGTTGGCTTTCCCAGGAGCAACAGGAACATATCTGTCTTGACAGAGTTTCTTTTTAGCCACTTCATCAGAGGCTTGATCAAGCTTCCTATTTTCATCACTCTTATTATTTTTCAATTTGTGAGGAACTTCATCTTTGGAAGCTTTATTTTTTGACTGGGATCTGGAGGGTTCCTCAGCACCTCTGCTTTTGGTATTAGTGCTTTTGAATGGCCCCTCATTGGAAACCTTTGATTTATCCTCAGCCATAATTATCGAAGGTTTGTCTGCTATATTCACCAATTTAACCAAAGCAAACCAGTTCTGGACCTACGAACCGAGTGCACGATTCTGTGAAAATGCCACCAGCCAGTGCTGCCCCAGTTAATAAACTCTGTCTATTACCAGTGCCCTTTTTTTTTTTTTTGGTTGTAAAACTGGGATCTATACCAGTGCCAATCTTAATAGAAAGCCAGTAATACTCAACTGTGCACAGGTGGCTGCTGGACTGTTACAGACAGTCCTGACACAGATGATACCAAGGTCCAGTAATAAAATAAAAAAGGTTTCCTCGTAATTGCCAATCTAGACAGAAAATCCCAAGGTATCGTTTAAGTTTGAAATCTACTGCAGGTGCCTCGCAGTAAACCACGCAAGGTCTGAGGTAAAAAACAAGGCAACTGTCCCTAATTCGACTGTTCCCACAAGAATTTAGCCAAAAATGAAGGAAACCGTCGAAAATAAACATCAGTGATAAAATTAGGCTTTAAAGTAAATAGTCACGGTAAAAATAGTCTAAATAATGCCGTCGCACTAAAAATAAAAAATTTGCGCAGCACTAATGAAAAAGTAAAATGTTTCACTCAGCACACTAAAGGAAATAATTTATGAAGAAAACTTTACCCAGATAAGCACTAACTAGGAGGCTATCAACAAGGAAAGTTGGGAGACACCTCAGAGGCAATATTGCTCAGTCCAGCAAAGAAAAAATTCTGAAGCAGTCAACAGTTCTCACTCAGTTCACATCCTCTCCTGTCTTTTGATTGGCTTGGCCCTAAGCTCATTAAATCTCTCTTAAAGACACACCTCCGGGGCAACTGCACCTAGCCAGCTAAGTGCAAAAAAGTTACTGATGCTAAAGGACTCCTGGGGTAAGAACTATATTTGTGGGGTGGATGAACATTAAATAAAACATCATGAAAATGTTTAAAATGATTTTATTCTGGTGCAGTTTGTCATCCCCCCAAAATTCTGGACCCATTTTATATTTGCAATACCACACTTCAGGATGTGCATTTTAGAGGGATAATGGGCCCTTCTTGGGTAACTACAGGCACTTGGCCATAACTGCCCACTTAAAATAACAACTGGAACATTAGCTGGATAATCCTAACAACTGAATATCACATTATTTAACGCAAATAGCACAAAAGCTTTTCATGGTGGTATTTAAACACCAGCATCCCACCAGAAATTAGGTGCTCAGAGGACATGCAAGGAATTTATTAATTTATTTTAAACATAAAATTACTAGGTAAACAAGCAAAGCCCAGAAGACTAATTTCCAGTTGTGACCTGGGGGTGGGGAATGGTAAGGAAGTTCATAGGGGAAAAATACGTTCACCCACAAGGGCTATTAAAACAGCAGCGGTACTGGACACAAGATACATTCAACTGCAAAGGTTCTGTAAACAACAACAGTACATAAAGAATAATGTCTTTGCAGGTGTGTGTTATAATTTTTCACACAGCCGAGGCATGTGATAATCCATAAACCTTGAGAGGTTTATGAGATTATCACACACAGAGGATGTGGGAAAAATCCTCATAAGGCAAACCTTGCACCAGCTTTATTTTTTTTTCTAACTGGTGTAAGGCTTTGATTGAAAATCGTAAGCTGTACTTGTGTAGGGAGTGAGCCTGTCCTCAGCAGCTATCGTAGTGGGCATCTTTTGCTTTACAGAGAAGCCACCAGCTGTTGCTCTTCTAAAGAATGATTATTTGTTGCCATTAAATGCTGTGGTCAGACTGGAGAATGGGCAGGCGCATGGCCAAAGCAAGTTACTTGACACCTGGTTTCGCTTGGTCAGTTTGCTCTTGAGCCAATGTATTTTTTGTGAGCAGTGACAGCGCGTAGCCAAAAATGCTGTAATAACCTGGTATCAAGTTATTATAGCATTTACTGGGACACTACAGCATTTTAAAAGCAGTGTGCAGTGAGTGATAACAGGGGGTCATCAGTTATTATTACAAGTTACACACAAATTACAAACAAGGTGCAAGGAATGAGACAGATGCATTTTGTGTCACTGCATTATAGACATAAAGTGACATTGTAAATACATACAAGGTGCAAATAATGAGGAAGGTGCAATTTGTGTCATCGCAGTGAAGACACATGTCATCTACAGGGTATGTTATATACGCTGCATGCAACAGTTAATGTACTGATAAGCTTAAGACACAGTAGAAGATGCAAGTCGTAGCAGCAGAGGCAGAGTAGTAACAATACCCTGAGGTTCAGATAGGAAGCCTAGGGAAAATGGCATCTTACCAGATGCACCATGTAGCAGCAGGCCTAAGGTGGCTGCAGCCACAGAAGGCATGACTGCAGCAGCTGGGTCATCAAATCATGGAAGTGTGATGGACCTCGATTAGCCTCTTACATGAGGGATAGGAACTGACGGTGGTGATTTTGGCAGGTAGACTGTTCCAAACAGGGAAGCCTATAGGCGATTTAGGCTTGCCCTTAATTTCTCCTACATGTGGGAGCTGGAAATAGCAACCGTCTGCAGACTTGAGGAAGCAAGATATGTTGCCAGAGTAAAAAGATCCACAAAATATCCCTGGAGTTTACCTGCCCAGTACCTAGCCCTCCCTAAAGCAGTGTGCAGAAAGTGCCTACTCAAGGGCAGTAGCCACCAGAGGTCATTGTACATGGCACAATGGTGAGTTCTTGGGGGGGGGGGGGCAAGCCAGTAGAAATCTGCATAAAGCATTGAATAGTGTTGTTAGTGTGGACAGAGCGGAGGCATTGCCGCCAGATTTGGCATGAAACATCAGTTCAGTGGTGTCGGTTTGTCATCTGGGACCTCCTTGTTTTGCACGAACTGACATGCACAAAAAAAAAAAGTATTCTGTGAGCAGTTAAATCCTGAATACATGTGCATGAATTTAGCCATAGCTTCTCTCCTGTGGATTGGGGTAAGTGATGGCCCTCTCTTCTCTGTTTGCTCCAGGCATAATAATGTAAGATCGAAAGAGGCACTGAGTCCATCATCAAGTCTGCACCCCTGTATCATTAGCAGGGACCAACAGGTAAGCTGTGCAAACATGTATTAATTTATAGAAATTTCCCAACCACCCCACTACCCAGGACATCCTACGATTCCCTTGGTAAGCAGAACTTTCTCCAGGCCTTCCAGTGTTTAAGCTATTACTTTAGGTTTGGCTACATATTTGGGGATTTCACTATAAAATGTTAATAGCAACTAGCCCCCAAAAAACTGCAAGTTGTAAATTTCCAGCTTATACCCTGAAGGTGTTGGACTGCACTGTCTTCATTTCCACAGCTTCTGCTAGTAGGCTATTCCACAGGTTTATTTATTTAGCTTTTGTTTACCAGGTAAGCACACTAGACAAACATATGCCTATTTTCAGGTGCGACCAGGGAGATTACAAGGAATATACAGACAGAGCAAGGTTGGATTTCAGAAAAAATATACAGACAATGCAGAATTTAACAGAGGCAAGCAAAAACATCACATAACAACGCATATCAGATCAGACATTTCCCACTGTGCCAGGTCCTAGTCCCTACCCTTCAGTATGTGGAAGACTGAGATTATGCCCCTAGCCTGCCAGACTCCTTTTCTCCAGAGTAAACATAGGAAGGGCCTCCAGTCTCTTATAGATTTTATCTAGATACCCCTAATCATTTTGGTGGCCCTATGCTGCAACTTCTCTATTGCCTCAGTGTCCCTTTGTCTTTGTGAGCCCAGAACCACACAGTACTCCAGGTAGGGCTTTGTAAAGTAGCAGGATTACTTCCTCTGCTGGTTACACCCTTTTAATGCACACAACCATTCTTGACAGCAGCCGTCCATTGCTTCTCATACTTTAACCCCTTGTCTATTATGACCAAGGTCCTTTCCTCCACTGCAGCAATCTTATGAAAATAGGACCATAGTTTTCCAAAGACCCACATGGCTACACCTGTATATTTCAGAACAGTCAAGAGAGAGGCATAGACCTTCACTGTTATTATATAGTAACAGAGTACTTGACGGCAGATAAGGACCACTAGGCCCACCCAGTCTGCCCATATGCCCTGCCTGCATAAGTGGTCACTGGCCCTACTTGGTCATTGGCTTTAGCTTTTCCTACCCACCTCTAAAGTTCCCCCATGCCTATCCCATGCAAGTCTGAATCCCTCCACTGTGCTAGCTTCTACTACTTCCTGGGGTAGGCTATTCCATGCATCCACCATTTCTGTGAAGAAAAACTTCCTTACATTTCCCTTTATCCTGCCGCCCTCCAATCTCATATCATACCCCCTCGTCCCCATACACCTCATACACTGAAAGATGTCGCCCACTTGCACTTTGTTTATGCTCTTAAGATACTTGAAGGTTTTTAACATCTCCCCGTTCCCACCTCTCTTCCAGTGTATACATATTGAGATCTTTTAATCTATCCTCATACGTCTCCTGTTGCAAGCCCTGCACCATCTTTGTTGCCCTTCTCTGAACTACCTCCACCCAATGTCCTTATGAAGATGTGGACTCCAGAACTGTACACCGTATTCTAGATGAAGCCTCATCAGCGTTTTGTATAGTGGCATCACCACCTCTCTTCTTCTGCTAGTAATACCCCTTCCTATGCACCCCAACATGCTACTGGCACTCCCCACAGCCTCGGTATACCGTCTGGACACCTTTAGGTCATCTGAGATAATTATTCATAATCCCTTTCTTCCCTGGTAACTGTCAGTAACTCCCCCCCTCATCCTGTAACTCTCAGTAGGGTTTCTGCACCCCAGGTGCATGATTTTGCACTTCTTTGCATTAAATTCTAATTGCCATAGATTGGATCAATTTTCCAGCTTTCCCCTCCATTTTCTTGCCGGCGTGTCTACCCTGTTGCAGATCTTGGTGTCATCTGCAAAAAGGCAAACCTTCCCCTCTATCCCGTCATCAATGCCACTACTGTAGACATTAAAAAGGACTGGCCCCTGAAGCACCCCACTGGTCACCTCCCTTTCCTCGGACTGGATCCCATTAACCACCACCCTCTGCTTTCTGTTCCCGAACCAATATCTAACCCAGTTCTCCACTTTGTGGCCCACCCTCAGACTACCCAACTTGTTAACCAGTCTTTACTTAAATCAGGGACAAGGCTTAAAAAAATCAGGGACACATCTTCAAAATTGGTGATATCCACTCAGGAAGCTGGTGGAATATGGGGCTTAGTGCAAAATGCATTTTCTACGAAAATACAAGACTGTAACTTTAATGTGTGACATTTTTTTTTTGCTGACAACCCACGCCGTTTGTTCATGGGAACTCGTTTTTTACGAGGGGTAGACTAAGGTTTTCAGGCAAAATCAGGGACGTCCCCGAATATCAGGACAGTTTAGAGGTACGATGACACTTCCTGAGGAAGTCTTCCTCCCTGTTTCCACTCTTCTGAAGAGGAACTATACCAGCCCTCTGGAACCACTCGTGTATTGACTGTCGCATTAAACAGGGCTGCCAGCGGTGCCACTAGCACCATTCGTAGCTCTTTTACAGTTAATTACATAATTACTGGAACATACGGCTGCAATCCAGGTTCTATTAGCAAGTAGCATCTTGTAAAAGAACAAAGCCAAGGCTTTACAGGATTAAATACCTATCTCTAAACGTTAGTATGCCAGTAGACAACCGCGAGAGTATGCCGTACCCTATGGCAACACAAACCCAGAACCGACGTCGACGCTACTTACCTCCCCAAATACGGCAGAACGGCGTCGTATCAGCCAATAGAAAGACACGGGGCGGAGCAGCGGGGCGCTCACGCTCAACCGTCAGTTAGCTACGAGCTGCTTCTCAGTAAATATGACCGGGGTACCATTTTGGTAATTACCCCTTTTTAATCGGTTACAAGAAATGCACCGAGGCAAGTGTTTTCATCCTTTAAATGTCCTTCTTTTGCCTCAGTAGGAGCCGTACGCAGCATGAAAAAGAACCATGTCTGCCTAGAACGAGTTTGGCTAGTGATGATGTGTGTCGGCTTACATTTGGGACTTAGCTGGTCGTCTGTTAATGATGCTTCAAGCTTCTAGTACTTCAGCACCGCATTTGCGTTTATCCAAAGATGAAAAAGATATTTAACTTTGCAAAGAAGAAGAAAGGGCTTTCACCCAGTGCCTCCGAGACTGGGAGTGTGGTATCTGCGGGATACGAGCTGAAGGAAAAACATCTTGGAAAGCTCCATAAGGCTTCCTTGTCTGGAGATTTGTCTAAGGTGAAACAGCTTGCCAAGAAGAATGACATCAACCAGCTGGATAAAGAAAATAGGTACGGCATTGTATTTACAAGTATATGAAATACCAATAAATCGATTACTTTATAATTCGAAATATGCTATCCAGCGCTCTTTATTAACAATGCCACCTGTAGCTTACTGCACAGCCGTGCTTTGAAGAAGGTCTTTGACAGCAACATCTCTTTCCATGTCCTTGGCTGCTCTTGTCCTAATTCTTATGTGTTACTTAATCATGCCTCTTTTGTTTATTCCTAATCCCTTGACACTTCCTGATAGCTTCTGTGCGTACCTCTCAAGTGTCCCTCATTACGAGGGACATCCCTCATTTTGCCCCTTAAAATTGCTCTGTCCCTCATCCGTCTCTCATGGAAAAGGTGCTGCCCACACAGCGAATGTACTGTAAATTCAGACTTTGAAGCAGAAACTCTCAATATTCTAAAATACTAAATCCAAAATAAACTTTTTACAAGTAAATACTATGGTTTTCACAGAGTTCTGAGCTTGTATCTCCATGTTTGAGGATGTGTTCCCTCATTCAGAGGGTCTGTGTCCCTCATTGTCCCTCATTTTGAGTGTCCAAAAATGTTCATGTCCCTCATTTCAGTGATAAAAGGTTGAGAGTTATGCTTCTGTGTACTTAATGATTCCTTTCTGTTGGCTCTTGTCGCTGACAGCCGTCATTGTTTCTTGTTTTTGTGATGTTTCAGAATACATGATCTAAGTAACTTCAATGGTGCACATGTTTATGCATCTTACTGTGAGTCAAGGAGGGCAAATATGTGTTTAAACTTGTTTTGGCCCAGGCACCTTGTAAATTTAAAGCAACATCATGTAGAGAATAAAGTTGTTACTTGTACATGGGCAAGGAATGTAGTAGGTTTTCGGACGGGGCATTAAGACAAGTAGGTATCTGGCCTGTGGATATCAAGGGGCTTAATGCAGTGCAATAATACAGAACTTAAATATAGGATTCTTGTTAAGTTTGGTTTGATAGGTAATGTAGGCCTATGCACGCTTTTGGGATCAGCTGAAATAGCAGTCAGTTTGGTAAATACTTGCCCATTCATGCATACTCTTGGGATCAGCTGAAATGGTCTTATTTACAATGCTTATTTCACTGTTAGAAATGTTATTTCACATGATAGAAGCTTTCAAGTACCTCTAGGGAATCAACAAAGTCCAAGAGGGTAGCATCTTTCAAAAAAAGAGGTGTGCAAGAACAAGGGGGCACAATTTGAAGATAGAGGCGGGGCGGCTCAGAGGTAATTTAAGGAAGTATTTTTTTCACAGAGAGGGTTGTGGATGCATGGAACGGCCTTCCGGAGGAGGTCGTGGAGTCAAAAACAGTGGTGGAATTCAAGCATGCATGGGACAGTCATAAAGCAATTCTAGGGGGTGGGGGTAGGAAGAAGTAGGCTGCTGGTTAACTAGGATCTGCAGCTTATCCAGTAGGCAGGGAAATGGGCAGACTGGGTGGGCCAAGTGGTCCTTATCTGCCGTCAAATTCTATGTTTCTATGTTAGCTTCTCACTTTTGCCACGGCACACAGTTTATTTTGCTGCACACTGTAGCACTCTTTTGGGCTCTATAATGTGTGTATTTTAGGCTGCATGTATCATGTCTATTGACTTTGTATATAGTGCTTATTTTAGTTTGCTGTCATCCCTACTCCCCTCTCCCCAGGACGCATCTGGAATCGAGCAGTAGACTGCTCAGTATGCCTTTCTGGTAAAACTTTTAAATAAATAAACAAATATTTGCCCATTCTCTTACATTGTTGACCAGTGCCTTTCCTTACAGCAGTTCAGTGATGGAATTGCTGAACATTTCATGATTCCTGTTTTTAAGTCACATCATTAAACCAGTGGGAGTTCCAGCAATTCAGGATGACCAAGGTACAGAGGGGCTTGTGTCTGTGCATGTAGGGGAATTTAAATCCAGAGTATGTTGTTAGCTAGGTATTACTTCTGGGGTACCACTTGGGCATAGTAGATTTGTACCAAGGCATGGGTCCTGTCCTAAAGCTGCCCATGCAGTAAACAAGCGCACTTATTTATAAATGTCATTCTTACTAAAACTTTGCATATGGTGTGATCTTGAATGTAAGATTCTATACTGCTGCCTATGCAGTCTCAGGCCACCAATATATATTTTTAGTTGTTTAGGTTTTCCTGATAATATATAAATACAGTGGTCTCCCAGTAATGCAAATTGAAGCAGCAGTGCTTAAAATTTGTTAGGTGGAAAAAAACTTCTCTGGCTTCTTGGGGGCTTGGGGGAGCGAGCACCCACTGGGTGGTTGGCTACCGAGCAGACCACGACAGACCATTAGGCCTATTCTGCTGGCTTTTTAGTATGTTAGACAGGTAAGGGATGCAGTTTGGCACAAGAGAAGAGCTTTTAGGGTTATACTGCAAGGAGGAGCAGATTAAGCCGAATGGGGCAGTGTGTAAGGAATTGGATAAAGGCAAGGAAATCATTATGAGGTCAAAACTGGACACAGAACTGAGGATAATGGAGGGGGTAAAGAAGTATGGCAAAACCGTCTTCGGGTACATACGGGAAAGACAATCAATGGATGACATGGGAAAGATGAAAAAGGATGGCGAAAGAAAGCATGGTGGAAGAGGAAAGGGAAAGCAAACATATTGCATGAGTACTTTAATTCTGTGTTGATGCCGAAGGCTACATGACCAATCCTAGAATGCCGTATATTTATTTATTTAGTTAGTTTTTGTTGAATAGGAAAGAAGGGCCAGGCAATTCTGCCTATTCTAAGCCCTGTCTGGGAGGGGGGGATGGGGCAGATGGAAACCAACTAAAATTGAACCAATTAAGCTGTTTTGGGTATTTTTAATAAATAAGATTTGAGGGTATAATCAGACAAGTTAGCAATAGGAAATACACCAAAAGAACGATATTTGAAGAGGATGCAGGATCTAAACATAAACAAGTCCCCAGTGCTGCACTCGCAGCACCCTTAACAGTCCTGTCCAGTGAGTCACTGGCAAAAGGCAAGGTGCCATTGATTGGAGGATGGGGAAGGTTGGGGATAGGGAAGACCCATCCAGTTAGGTCTGTGAGCCTTTATGTCAAGGCCCCTAGAATTCTGTGGCCGCAGAATTTTGTGCAGAACTTACAACCTACTGCAGAATATCTGCAGTGCAGCATAATTCACTGTTCTTGGTGATTATTAATGTTTGCAGTTTTTTCATAGCAGCTGGTTACCTTTCCCTCCTTTTACATCAAAATCCCTATATGCTTAGTATGTGATGTTGTCAATGACATCACATCATACATTAGCTAATAACAGGGCTGCGTTCTGCCACAGAAATGAGTAGTCTTTAATCTACCATTGCTTCCACTCCTTGAGTAGCAGAATACATCAGGTACTGTGACATTTGCTCAGTATGTACTACAACCTAATACAATTTTCAGTTCTGAAGTTACAATAATACAGTGGGGCCAGCTTAAATAAATGGTTGATAATAGCATAGACCTGTTAACTGAATGCCTTCCTTTGTACATATTTATTTGTGCTTTTAATGTATGGGGAAGCCCATTGACATGAATAACTGATAAAATGAATTGAACTTTTTAGAAAAAAAAAAGATGTCTAGATAGGTGGAATATAATGATGTATAGACCTACATACGAACTAGCTGGCAGAGAAGACTCACAGGTCTGTCAAGTCTGCTCGTGTGTGCAGGTCGCAGTTCAATACTACTACAGCTGCCCCTACCCAATCCCCTCCCTTCATCCCCTCTCCAGGGCCTATCCCCCACTATGTTCTTGTCTGTCCTTACCCTGCCCCGACTCTATTCTATCCCCTCTTATTGCTAGCCCCTGTTCTTAGTTCAAGTAACTCATTCGGCAGTGTGTTCCATCCAGCCACCACTCTCTCTCTGTGAAGTAGTGCCTCCTCATCTCCCTCCTGATCCAACCCCCTTCCAACTTCAGACTGTGCCCCCTAGTGACCCTTCCCACCCTTAAGCGTAACAATCCTCCTGTTCTGACTTGTTGTTTATGCCTTTCAAGTGTTTAAAGGTCTCTATCAAGTCCCTCTTTCCCTTTTGTCCTCCAGCGAGTACATGTTGAGCTCCCTCAATCTCTCCTCATAAGGCATCTCCCCTTACCCCATGATCATTTTTGTCGCCCTACGCTGCACCCCTTCCAGCAATCTCACATCCTTCTTGAGGTATGGGCACCAGTACTGTACACATTACTTCAAGTGTGGTCTTACCAGTGATCAGTACAAGGGCAGGATGACCTCCTCCTTTCTGGAGGTGATACCCCTGTCAGTGCAACCAGCATCCGATTTGCCGAGCTGCCACCCTCTTACACTGTGCCGATACCTTCATGTCCCCTGTGACTAGTACCCCCAGGTTCCTCTTCACCTCTGAATCTGCTACCTGCACTCCCCCCAGCCAGTAGCTGGTCCTGGTATTTCTGGTGCTGAGGTGCATGGCCTTGCACTTCTTAGCATTAAACCCCAACTGCCACTCCTCTGACCAGTGTTCGAGTTTAGCTAGATCCTCCCTGAGTGCCTGCCTCCCTTCCTCACTGTCAACACTGGACAAATCTTTGTGTCATCGGCGAACAGGCTGATCTTACTCTTGACCCTTTCTGTACTGTCCCCTATGAAGGCGTTGAACAAAACAGGGCCCAGCACTGAACCCTGTGGCACCCCACTAGTTACGGGTCTTTGCTTGGGTGTCTTCCCCCCCCTTACAGCTACTCTCTGCTGTCTGCCCTGAAGCCAGCTCCCAACCCACCCCCCTTACAACTACCCTCTGCTGTCTGCTCCGAAGCCAGCTCACAACCCACCATGCCAGTTTCTCCCCTGCCCCCAGGTCCCTCAGCTTGCTCAGTAATCTCCTGTGTGGCACAGAGTTTAAAGCTTTGCTGAAGTCCAGATACAGGGTGTCCATAGCATGGCCTTCATCAACCACCCTAGTGACCCAATCAAAGAAGTCGATTAGGTTAGTCTGGCAAGATCTTCCCAAGACCTGTTGAAAGAACAGACCTGTTTAAATGAACAATAGTGCTGTACACCTATTTTGGCAGGGTTAGTGATTTCATGTTATCATAGATTGATAAAATTACTTAAAAGTTATGAAGAAATGTGTACAGGGCAGGCCTTGGGCCAGCGGGTAGCGTATTGTTTTCCCATGCCGGCGACTCAACTCGGGGACAAGCTCAGGGAGCTGGCTGGGCAGCACAAGGATAGGGGCCAGTGCTGTTAACACACCATTGCTCTGAGTCTGGAATGGTATGGCACAGTGTTCTGTCGCATAGATGACACCTTGTGATGGGCTGGGGAGCCTTCCCTCTCAAAGCGTTCATGTGCCTGTCATGGCCTGACAGGGTGACGTAGTGCATTAGGAGAAGTGGGCTGACATGGAAAATGGGCTTTGAAATTTCTGCAATATTTTTATTCCAGTTCTAGAGGGACCTGTACGGATGAGGATGCAATTTCAATATCACACATTTATTAAAAAAAAAAAAAAAAACTACATTCTAGATTGTATGTAAATATATTAGTGATATGCAATAGGGACCTCATGAGTGGCATAAACAGGATGAGTATATTTAAATCCTGTATCACACAAGATCCCCTCCACGTATTTCATTTATGCAATAGGATAGTACCTTAAGTGATAATTTGTTTAGCCTTTTTTCCTAAAAAAAAAAAAATATATATATATAATCTATCTACACGTGTGTGTGTGCGCGCGCGCGCACGTGTGTATGTTATATATATGTGTGTGTATATTATTTCTAAAAGTATGTAGGTTTATTGTTTAAAGTGATGGTGCTGTGCGTTTCCCATCTTGGTTGCCATAGCCATTGCCATGGATGTGGTGTCAAGATGGCATTGCAACATGGCAGTTTAATGGTGCTACGGAACTTCCACAGAACTTGCAAACCACCGCTGCAGAAGTTCTGTGGCAAATGGTAATCCTGCCACAGGACTTGGTCCCAAAATGCCACAGAAAAATCACTGCCTTGCTTTATATCAATAGAGGGTAAGCTTCAAGAGACAATTATAAAAGAACAGATATTTGAATTTCTGGAAGATGACATGCTTATGAACAGGAATCAGCAAAGTTTCTTGAGACTCAGGTCCTGTCAAACATGAAACAGATTTTATGTTTTTCAGGTGACAGAGATGGTGGATAGGGACCATGCATTTGGCATCATGTTACTGAACTTCAGCAGTTAAAGGCATTTGGTTCAGTGCCACATAGGAAGCTAGTACATAGAAACATAGACTTTGACGGCAGATAAGGACCACTTGGCCAACCCAGTCTGCCCATTTCCCTACCTATTGGATAAGCTGCAGATTCTAGTTAACCAACAGCCTACTTCCTGCAACCCCCCACTGTAATTGCCTTATGTCTGTCCCATACATGTTTGAACTCCCCCACTGTTTTAGACCCCACAACCTCTCCAGGAAGGTGGTTCCATGCGTCCACCACTCTCTTCGTGAAAAAGAATTTCCTCACATTATCCCTGAGCCATCCCCCCTCTAACTTTAAATTGTGACCCCTTGTTCTTACACATCTCTTTTTCTGAAAGATGCTATCCTCCTGGACTTCGTTGATTCCCTTGAGGTACTTAAAAGTTTCTATCATGTCCCCCCCGTCCATCCTTTCGTCAAGGGTATACATATTAAGCTCTCTCAGTCTCTCTTCATATGGTTTCTGATGTAGACCCTGCACCGTTTTAGTTGTCCTCCTCTGGACTGCTCCCATCCTGTCTGTCCTTGCGTAGATGAGGTCTCCAAAACTGCACGCAGTACTCCAGATGGGGTCTCACCAACTGTCTGTATAGAGCGATAACCACTTCTCTTTCACTTGTGATGCCCTCCCATGCATCCCAGTCCCCTGGCTCTCCTTACTGACTTCTCACATTGCTTACCCACCTTTAGGTCATCTGATATGACTACACCCAGATCCCTTTCCATTATTGTTCTCGTTAGTACCTCCCCTGCTATTGTGTACTCTTCTCCTGGATATTTGTTTCCCAGGTGCATTACTTTGCACTTCTTTGCATTGAATCTAAGTTGCCATATGTCTGACCATTCCTCCAACCTTGCCAAGTCCCTTCTCATCCTTTCTACCCCACCTTGTGTATCAACACTGTTACAGATCTTTGTATCATCCGCAAAGAGGCATACCTTTCCTTCCAGACCCTCTGCAATGTCACCTATAAAGATGTTAAAGAGGACTGGACCCAGTACTGAGCCCTGAGGTACTCCACTAGTAACCCCCCTTTCTTCAGAATGTGTTCCATTCACTATTACCTTCTGTGTCCTGTTGTGCAGCCAGTTTGCTACCCAGGCTACCACCCTGGGACCCACTCCCAGGCTGGCTAACTTGATTATTAATACTTTGTGCGGGACTGTGTCAAATGCCTTGCTAAAGTCTAGGTAGGCCATATCCACAGCCCCTCCCTGGTCTATTACTTTGGTCACCCAGTCAAAGAAATCGATTAGATTTGTCTGACATGACCTTCCTGCTGTGAATCCATGCTGCTTTGGGTCCTCTGCCCTGCTGGCCTCTAGGTACTCAACAGTTCTTTCTTTCAGAAGTGATTCCATCATTTTCCCCACCACTGAGGTCAAACTAACAGGTCTGTAGTTTCCTACTTCTGCCTTGCTCCCACTTTTGTGAAGGGGAATCACATCTGCCCTCCTCCAGTCCTCCGGTACCACCCCATATTCCCATGATTTGATAAAAAGTGTGGTTAGTGGTGTCACTAGGTCCTCCCTTAGCTCTTTTGGGATTCTAGGGTGAATCCCTCAGGCCCCATTGCTTTGTCCACCTTGAGTTTTAGGAGTTCTTCAGTACTCTTTCTTCTGTAAATGGATCAAGGCCAACCCCACTATCCAGAGTGCGCTACTGTTTGGTTTAGGTAACTTCTCCTCTTCTTCTTTTGTGACTACTGAGCAAAAGTATTCATTCAGTATCTCTGCCTTTTCACTGTCTCCTCTGCTCACCTCCCTCCCCTCCTTTATTAATCTTCACTATCCCTCCCTTAACCTTTCTATGCTCCCTAATGTACCTATAAAAGGTTTTATCCCCTTCTAACTGAGTTGGCTAGCTTTTCCTCGCTTTGGGCCTTTGCTTTTCTGACTGCCTTCCCCACTTCTTTCTGCTTTAATTGATACAGTTCCCTGTTGTGCTCCGTCTGTGATTCCTTATACTTTCTGAATGCAGCCTTTTTCTCCTTAACCTTCCCTGACACCTCTTTTGAGCATCATAGTGTTTTTTTATTCCGCTTTGTTTTCTTAATTTGTTTCACACAAAGGCTTGTTGCCTCCATGATGGCAGTTTTGATTTTTCTCCATTGTTCTTCCACCCCTCCTTTCTGGCCTTTTGCTAATGCATTCCTCAGGTATTCACCCATTATGCCAAAGTCAGCCCTTCTAAAGTCCAGTATCCTTGTCTTTGTATGGCTTGTCTCCATGGTTGTGTTTATTGTGAAGCACACTGTGCAGAGGTCGCTTGTTCCCAGATGTCTACTGACTTCAAAATTTGCGATCCTCTCTCTATTTGAGAGTACCAGGTCTAATATTGCTCCCTCCCGAGTGGGTTTCACCACTAGCTGTCTAAGGCATGCCCCCTGTAGGGCATCGAGAATGACCCTGCTCTTGGATGTGGCTGCAGTCCATGTCACCCAGTTAACATCTGGCATATTCAGGTCCCCCATCAACAGTATCTCCCCTTTTTCAGCCATTTTGAGAATGTCCTCTATCATTTTCTTGTCCATTTCCTCCCCTTGAGACGAGGGTCTGTCTGTATACAACCCCTGTGCGGATTGTGATGTCATTCCCTGTCTCCAAGGTGACCCAGAGTTCCTCTTGTCCTCCCCCTTTACTTTTTAGTTCTGTAGCTTTGATCCCTTCCCTTATGTAGAGAGCTACTCCACCTCCTCTTTTACCCTCCCTGTCCCTTCTGTAGATTGTGTACCCTGGTATGTTGATATCCCAGTCATGGTTCTCCGTGTACCATGTTTCTGTGACTGCCACAATATCCAAGTGTTCCTCTTCCATCAGGGCTACTAGCTCTGGAAGCTTGTTTCCCAGACTACGGGCATTGATACTCATTGTCCTCCATTTAATGTTGGCTTTATCCTTTTTTACCCCATCCCTGCTCTTATTGCCGTTGTCCATTTTTCCATTTACCCCTGTCCTGCCCTCTGTCAAGCTCTGTACCTCAGTGTTTACCCTACTATCTGCCATGTTTTGTGGGGGGAGGCTTGAACTTTCCTGTTTCCTGTCAGCACCTCCCCCCTTGGCTAGTTTAAAAGCTTGCCAAGGAAGCCTTTAAAGCTGTCACCTAGGAGCGTGTTTCCCTTCCTGGACAGATGCAGACCATCATGCCAGTATAGACCTTCATCTCTCCAGGTGGACCCCCAGTCCCCAATGAAGCCAAAGCCCTGTGCTCTGCACCAGTTTTGCAACCATTCATTAAACTGCATGGTGTGCAGTACCCTAGCCTCACCCCTGCCATAGACTGGAAGCACCTCTGAGAAGGTTACCGTGCTTGCTACCTGTCTGAGGCCCTTCCCAAACTCCACAAATTCATCCTGCACTGCACTGATCTCATGCCTAGCTAGGTCATTTGTCCCGAGGTGGACAATGATATCTAGTTTCCTCTCCTGTGATGCTGCTTCTGCAATCCTGAGGATTTGCTTCCTGTCCCTCCAAGCCATGGCACCAGGCAGGCACCTTACTTCCCTGTCCTCTCCCTTCCCCAGGTCTACACCCCTAACAATTGAGTCCCCTATCAGAAGCTGTTTCTTTCCCCTGTGGTGTCCCTTGCCACTCTTTTGTGGGTTTCCCTTGTGGATGTCACCAGCATTCTTCTTGGTCTCCAATGAGGGTGTCATCATAGAGGAACCTTGATTTGCCAGACTGACATATGATTTGTGTAGAGGTGCAACTCTGGGGCTACGCCTCTGTTCCACCACCCTCACCCTCCCAGAACCTACTGTGTTCCATCTGCTTTTCACACATGGCAACCTCTGAGGCAGTGGTTGTGGAACTGGTGCTCTTTGGGTGGGGGAGGCCTCCTTAGTCCTTGCCAGTTCAGCCTGGAGGTGGGCAGCCTCCTCCCTCAGAGCTGACAGTTGCCTGCAAATAGGGCAGCAACGCAGGTTCCAGAATGTCTCCTGGAAAATTGCTTCCCCACAGCCAGTACAACAGGCATTTGTCAATGCCGTGTGTTTGCTTGCTGGCATTAGCAGTGAAAGTGCAGGAGTTAAACAGATGCAGTATAGGAATGGCAGTGATGTATTGAACTGACGCCAACTCCACCTCCACCCTGCAGAGATGGACAGGCATTGGGGTATGCCTTTGGGTCGTCACCCATAACTGTCATGACATTTCACCTCACCCTACCTTGCAGACACTGACAAGTGTTGAGGTGTGCCTTGGGGTGTTCAGGCTTTACACTCACCTCATTCCATAAAAAAAATATGCTGAAATGGGTGCAGTATAGGAGAATGGTGTAAACTCTGGGGCCAAAGAGTCCAAGGTGCACCTTGATGCCTGTCACTGGCTGCAGGGTTGAGGTGGGGGTGGAATGACATGAGCATTACTGTCAACAATCCCAAGTCACACCCCTGATGCCTGTCAGTCCCTACAGGGTTGGGCGGACGCCTGCCAGACCCTACAGGGTAGGACGTTATGGTTGGAAACCCTAAGGCCCTGGGCATGTCTTGGTACTTTTACTCGAAGTTTTCAACTGGGCTTTTTGTTACCCCACTGCGTGTACAGTGACACTATCAGTTTGTTAGCCGAAAGGTGATTTTGCACAGTGACTGTGCCATTTAGTGCCACAGGTACAAAAGCACATTTCCAACATAATGTGAAAAATGACAGCTGTACTGTTCACAAGGAGGTATAAAAAAATGGTAATGTTAAAAATCTGGAGCGAAAATATAAAAAAACTGGTGAAGTCGTGAGTGTGCATAGAAACTGCGCAACGCACACCCGTAATGCAATTATTTGGGGGATATTTTGCACTAGGTTTTCAGTATTGGTATTTTGGGACCTCCGCTCACGAACAGTATTGTTGTGATTTTCTTAATCTGTCCCGAACACTGATTTCCCACTGTGACTGCGCTGTTCTGCGCTGAAAGTGCGACAAAAGATTTTGGCCAGGATGTGAAAAATGACAGCTGTGCTGTTCATAAGGATGTGTGGAAAAATGCCAATGTTGAAAATCTGGAGTGAAAATATTACAGATTTGTGAAGCTACGGGGGTGCATAGAAACTGCGCAATGCACGCTTGTAACACAATCATTTTATGGACATTTGAGACTAGATTTTCAAAATAGGTATTTTCGGACCTCTGCTCATTAACAGTGTCACTGTGATTTTCTTAATCTGTCCTGAACACTGATTTCCCACAGTGACTGCACTATTCTGCGCTGGAAGTGTGAAAACACATTTCGGCCAGGATGTGAAAAATGACAGCTGTAGTGTTCATAAGGAGGTGTGAAAAAGTGCCAGTGTTGAAAATCAGGAGTGAAAATATTACAGATTCACGAATTTCACGGTGTCAAATGGAGCTCTGCCAACACGCTCGTAACGTCATTTTGGGGAATTTTACACCAAATTTTCAACATGGGGTTTTTGGGACACCTTCTCATGAGCGCTCTCACTGTCATGGCGTTACTCGGGCCCGAAGAGTGATTTCACAGTCACTGCGCAAAATCAGCTTTTGGCTCCGATTAACGAAACGACACTGCCAGTGTTCATAAGGTGGGCTCTCAAAAAACCTATGTTTAAAATTTGGTGGAAAAATTTCTAAAAATGACTGTTTTACAAGCGTGTGTTGCGCAGTTCGTACGCACGCTCGTAAGTTCGCGAATTTTCAATATTTTCACTGCAGATTTCCAGCATTGACATTTTACCACACCTCCTTATGAGCAGTACAGCTGTCATTTTTCACATCTCGCCCACAACGTGTTTCCGCCCATCTAGCGCACAATGGTGCAGTGGGTGTGCGAAATCAATGTATGGGACACATTAAGAAAATCACAGTGACACTGTTCATGAGCAGAGGTCTTAAAATGGCTATGTTGAAAATGTGGTCACAAACTTCCTAAAAAATGACTGTTTCACGAGCGTGCATTGCGCATTTCCTACGCACGCTCATAAGTTTGCAAATTTTCAATATTTGCACCCCACTGACTTCCAAATACCTACACAGCACATACAAGCAAGCAACATTCGGCATTGACAAATGCTTGTTTACCTCAGACCTCGCGGGGTTTACCGCGAGGCACCTGCAGTAGATTTCAAACTTAAACAGTGCCTGGGGGGTTTCTCTCTAGATTGTCAATTACGAGGGAACCTTTTTTGTTATATTACTGGACCTTGGTATCATCTGTGTCAGGACTGTCCATAAGGGTCCAGCAGCCACCTGTGCGAAGTTGAGTATTACTGGCTTTCTATTAAGATTGGCACTGGTATAGCTCCTAGTTTTACAACCAAAAAAAAAGGGGCACTGGTAATAGAGTTTATTAACTGGGGCAGGCCTGGCCGGTGGCATTTTCACAGAAACCTGCATTCAGTTTGTAGGTCCAGAACTGGTTTGCATTGTTTAAATTGGCAAACATAGCAGACAAACCTTTGATAATTATGGCAGAGGATAAATCAAAGGCTTCTGACAAGGGGCCATTCAAAAGTACTAATACCAGAAGCAGAGGAACCCTCCAGATCCCAGTCCAAAGATGAAGTTCCTCACAAATTGAAAAATAATAAGAGTGATGAAAAAGGAACCCTGATCAAGCCTCTGAAGTGGCTAAAATGAAACTCCGTCAAGACAGATATGCTTCCGTTGCTCCTGGGAAAGCCAATAGTGAGACAACAGGCAGCTTAAAGCATACAGAAAAAATAAAACACTTACAGACTGCGCAGGTTCTTCCATCAGTGCAAGATATGGAAACTGTTTCAGACCCTTCAAAAGATGGGTCCTCAATTTACTGGTGCTGGCAAGCACTCTTCCACAGTTCTCTGTTCTGTAGACTGTGCGGGTGACGCAGATGATGATCACTTTTATGATGCCCCTGACATGGATTTTGAGGGCCTTGAGCCCCAGGAGTCCCCGGACCCTTGCCTTGGGGATCCTGGGTGACCATGAGGATCCTTCCTCTATATTTACATTTATACAAAATATGCTGGATACCCTGGACCTCCCTACGCAGGAGCCCAACCAAGATGTCGATGAAGACGAAGATTATAGGGAGATGAAGGGTCTATCATCCTCAAAGACCCTGGTCGTCCCTATCTGTAATGCATTTAGGAAAAATACCATGAAGGTGCTTCAACACCCCACTTCAGTTCTAGGGGTTGATAAGCGGCTTGAGAGAAAATATAAATTGTCTAAAAATGGTACCGAGTTCTTGTCAGCACACCCTAGACACGAGAGTATAGCGCAGCAGGTAGCTTGTGAGAAAGCTGGAGTCTCCTTGTCACCCTCTCCCCCTGACTAGGATTCCAAGAAAATTGACTTTATAGCAAAGAAAATGTATGCCACAGCTTCCCTGCTTCTCAGGCTTTCTTCTTACATGGCATTCACAGCCAAATATCAGAAAGCCCTTTGGAAATCTGTCCAGGCTATCGCCCGTAAAGGATCAGATTCTGTGGTGCAGGAGCTGGTGGATACATCAAAAACTGCCTTGGAAGCTACTATGTACCAA
The DNA here is from genome assembly GCA_016271365.2 of Neoceratodus forsteri. Lineage (NCBI taxonomy): Eukaryota > Metazoa > Chordata > Ceratodontiformes > Ceratodontidae > Neoceratodus > Neoceratodus forsteri. The sequence goes on along the minus strand of CM028131.1, from coordinate 393,932,656 downwards.
TTCCACATGGCAGATGACAATAATGATGCAGCCTCTAGTGCGATGGCCCATGCCATATCTCTGAGATGCTTTGCCTGGCTGAGAACAACCAGTCTGACCACAGACACTGAGAACAAGGCCATGGATTTTCCCTTTGATCAAAACATGTTGTTTGATTACAGAACCACTGACTACATGAAAAAGGTTGAGTACAAGGCCTTCTGGCAGAGCCATTCATCAAAGCCTAAATCCGCCACCCCTCCGAGATCCCGTCCTAGGGGTGGTAGGGGCAGAAGTCTCGTTCCCAGGCCTTTCAGTTCCTATCCCCAATCTGACTTTAGCCAGTACAGGGGGTCTTTCAGAGACAGAGGCAGAAGGGGCCAAAGAAGAGCCACCTCTACCCAGTCATCTGCCTCTCAGTCCAAGTCCTGATGTGAGTGTCCAGGTCACCTCCCCGTTTCCGGTTGGAGGCAGACTCTCTCATTATCTTCAGCACTGGTCCCTCATCACGTCAGACAAGTGGGTGCTGGAGATAGTGGAGAAGGGTCTGTCATTACAGTTCAAGCAGCTGCCAGACCTCAAGCGTACCCAGGTGTCAACACCTCTGTCATCATCACAGATACCGCTGTTGGAAATGGAGGTACAAAAACTTCTGACTTTACAAGCAGTGGAGAGGATCCCCACCCACGAGAAGGGCAAGGGCCTCTACGCCAGGTATTTTCTGACGCAATAGAAAACTGAGGAGTGGCGACCTATCTTAGATCTCAGACATTTAAACAAACACCTGGAAAAAAAAAAATTCAAAATAGTTACTCTGTCACTGGTCATACAGTCCTTACAGCAGGGTGACTGGCTAGCCTCCCTCGACTTGAAGGACGCCTACTTCCACATACCCATAAGAGATCTCACAGGAAGTTTCTCCAGTTCAAACTTCCTTCGGGTCACTGTCAGTTCATCGCAATGCTCTTCGGTCTGTCCTCGGCCCCAAGAGTCTTTACCAAGTGTCTCCCAGTGGTAGCAGTACATCTCAGGAGACTGGATGTGGCTCTCTACCCCACCTGGACGACTGGCTCATAGTAGCAAAGTCTCCTTGCCAAGTCAAGGAATCTCTTTCCCTCATAGAACGCACTGTGGAGTCTCTGGGTTTTCTGGTAAATCTCAAGAAATCTCACCTGGAACCCATCCAGCTGCTCAACTTCATAGTGGCCCAGCCGGACACTCAGAAGGGATATGCTTTCCTCCCACAGGAAAGAATTCAGAGTTTCCTTTCAGTGGCAGATTCTTTCGCCCAGGGACAGCCAAGACCAGCCAGACATTTCCTCAAACTTCTGGGACATATGGCCTCTATGACTGCAGTAGTCCCAGGGGTCAGGTACAGGATGAGACTCCTGCAAGCCTACCTCAGAGCTCGCTGGTCTCAGAGAAGCAACACATTTTCAAAGTTCATACTGGCGTCAGAGCAGTTCCTCCAAAACTTTCTGTGGTGGAAGGACCCTGCAAATTTGCAGGCAGCAGTTCCCTTTCAAGCTCCTCTTCCCACAAAGGTGATCACCACAGATGCCTCCCTGTTGGGCTGGGGAGCTCATCTAGACAGTGCCTCAGTAAGTGGCAACTGGACTCCCGAAGAGTCACAGTTGCACATAAATCTTTTGGAACTCGGAGCAGTCTTACTAGCTCTCAGAGCTTTCGCTCCCAGCATAGAAGGGCAGGCGGTTCAAATTCGAACGGACAGCACCACTGCAATGTTCTACATAAACAAGCAGGGTGGTACCAGGTCAGGAATACTCTGTTTGGAAGCTCTGAAGCTCTGGTCTCTAGCATTCTCCCCAGAGTCAGCCTCTCAGCTATTCATCTCCCAGGCAAACTCAGTACTCTGGCGGATGCTCTAAGCTGCATCAGTCAAGGTCAGAGCGAATGTACACTGAACAAGCAAGTACTAGCCACAGTGTTCAGGCAGTGGGGCACACCAGACGTGGATCTGTTTGCCTTGCCTCTCAATTTTCAGCTTCCTCAGTACTCTTGCAGGCTCCAGTTCCGGGAACACTTCCTCTGGATATCCTGATCCTGGACTGGTCAGGGAGGTTCCTATACTCTTTTCCTCCCTTTCCCCTGATATTCAGGGGTTTGCTGAAACTCGGGCAGCAGCCTGCATCCTTGATCCTAGTGGCTCTGGACTGGCCTAGGCAAACCTGGTCCCGTCTCCCTCTCTCAATGTCCTGCAATAAGCCCATACACCTGCCTCAGACTCTCTCCCTGCTGACCCTTCCTCAGACGGGAGTGCAGTACCCAGACATACACTCTCTTCACCCCAAAGCCTGGTTCTTGAGGAGTTAGAGTTTCCATCCTCACAGTACTCTGAACAGGTCCTTAAGATATTAAGGATGGCTAAAAAACCGAACACTAAGAAGATTTATGCAGCCAAATGGAAAAGGTACTAGACTACCTGGTACACCTACAGGCGTCGGGCTTGAAACCATCTTCACTCAAGCTACATCTGGCAGCAGTTTCAGCCTATCTTTTGGTGGGAAAGAAGAAATCATTTTTTTCCCCGCTACATTTTTAAACAGTTTTTCAAAGGCCTCTTGCACCTCCAGCCTCCAACCAGGGAGCCTGTTCCTCCTTGGAGCCTGAACCTTTGCATAGATGGGCTCATGAATCCACCTTTCGAGCCAATGTCCACGGCCCACATCAAGTTTGTAATTTGGAAGACCATCTTCCTGGTAGCCATTACGTCTGCCAGGAGGATTTCAGAGCTACAGACCTTGTGCACTGAGCCGAATTACATCATCCCTCACGACGATAAAGTTGAGCTCAGGACAAATAGGACATTTCTGCCAAAGGTGGTTTCAGAGTTTCACTTGAACTAGTCCATTACTCTGCCTGTCTTCTTTACTGAGCCATCCACTCCCGGCAAGCAAAAGCTCCACAGCTTGGATGTCAAAAGAACCATATTTCACTACCTAGAGCATACTAGACAGTCCAGAGGCTCTTCCACCCAGTTGTTCCTCACCTACGAGGATGTAGGCAGAGGAAGACCAGCTATCAAGAGAACTATTTCTCGTTGGTTGGTCTCTTGTATTAGATTCTGCTATGAGAAAGCTGGTCAACAACCTCCAGTGGGGCTCAGGGCCCATTCCACCAGGGGCACTGCAGCCTCAAATTGCAGCAGCAAGGGACATTCCCCTACTGGATGTCTGCAAAGCAGCTACCTGGAAATCTGTGCACACCTTTGTGAAACACTACAGTTTGGATGTGCAGACCAGATCTGATGCCAAATTTGGCAGGGCAGTTCTGCAGAGCCTCTTTCCTAAGTAGGTTCTCTACCTGCCTCCAACTTGGTACTGCTTGGTAGTCTGCAAAAAAGTTACTGATGCTAAAGGATTCCTGGGGTAAGAAGAAAAAATTATTCACCGGAGTAATCTTTCTTCCATGGGGTCCTTTAGCATCAGTAAGCTCCCACCCTTCCTCCCTGGTTCACCTGTTGGAGAAGGGCTCTTACGTCACCTTTTACCAAATTTGGCGTTTCTTATTGATGAGTTTTTAACTCGTGTTGCTGTTGTTTCTATTTCCACTTTTGGACATTTGCATGTTTTTTGAATCCTGTTAATTCTTTTTCGGGGCATTTACCCTCGTTTTTCCTTGAGAAAATTCTGAAGCAGTCAACAGCTCTCACTCAGTTCACACCCCCTCCTATCTTTTGATTGGGTTGGCCCTATGCTCATTAAATATCTCTTAAAGGCACACCTCCAGGGCAACTGCACCTAGCCAACTAAGTGCCAAAAAGTTACTGATGCTAAAGGACCCCACGGAAGGCAGAAGATTACTGCGGTGAGTAATTTTTTCTTCTACTCTTATTGCATACCTCCTGAACATTAGGAATAGCCTCAAACAGCGCAGCCACTCACGCAATAGTCTCCTCTCCTCCCACTGCATCTTCAGTGTCTAGACTGTGTTGGAGATGTTCTCAAGTCCAGGAAACATACAGTGGCAGTTAGTTGATCAAGGACTGTAAACATGTTTTTGTGTGGTTAATTTATTTTTATTTATTTGAAAGTTGGTGACCGGGAGATGCACACTGAGCCGTGGCTCGTTTCCAGGTGCGACTGGGGGTTATTGAATGGATGCAAACCGACTTACAGAACCAGATTAAGCTGTTGGTGGTATTAGTGAATGTTGGTGGTAAAATGTGAACAGTCATAGAATGTTTATTTATTTTTTTAAGTTAGGGACAATTTTAAGTCTTAGTGGGGTTGACAGTGTATTTTTTGACATGTATATTAGTGACTTCAGGGTGGGGCTGCAGGAAAAAGAGAGTCTGTTGCAGATGATACAAAAACTCTGTAGTAGAGTGAATAGAGCGATATGGTCTGGAATTTGGCAAGTGAAATTCAATGCTAAAAAGTGTAGAGTGATGCACTTTGGTAACAGGCATTCCACTGATGGAACATTGCATCAACAGGGTCAGGGTGGACCAAAGAGGTTACCATGGGGGGGGGGGGGTGATAATTAGCAATAGTTTGGAAACCTCATCCCAATGCAGTATGGCATATGGGATGGCAAACAGGACACTGGGGTGCAACAGGCAGGGTTTCACTTATTAAATGATGAAGGTGATATTGCCATTGTACAGGTAATTGGTTTTACCACACCTGGAGTATAAAAGGAGCCCACATCTAAGGAGGATCAGGGAGAGGCTATAGACTGTTTGGCAGAGGGCTACAAAAATGAACAGGGGTAGTAGGGTATGCCCTATGTGCTGAGACTCAGAAGTCTCAACATGTTGTAATTTCTGGAAGACAGGAGGAAAAGGGGGGCATGATAGAACCTAACATGTGCATGCAGGGATATAATAGGGTGGATTGCATGAAATTGTTCAAGTTTATTTATTTATTTATTTATTCAATTTTGGTAACCGGGTAGGCCCACTGAGCCCCGGAGGTCCCTTTTTCAGGGCTGACCCGGGTTTAGTTACAGAGGTATACAGGTACAACATTCAGTTGCAGAGGAATACAGGTACAGCAAAGAAACAAGTGCAGAGCAATACAAGGAGAGTAAATACTTAGTTGAAGCACAGTACAACCACCAGGGGGCACAAACTCAAGCTGGAAGGAGGGAAAATAAAAATAAATAAATAAATAAAAAACGACACCAGAAGGTATTTTTTCACAGAGTGGAACAGGTTGTCCAGTACTGTGATCCATGCTAAGACTATATTAGGGTTGCTGTGGGTGGCTAATTTTTTGTGGGATTTGGTGTGTGTTTCCAGCTGGGATGTGTCTTGGGTAGCAGATCCCTAGGCTCAGCTACTCCCCGTCCCTCGTCCGTGACCTGCACCACTTTTGCCCCTCACCCTGGTGCGGCGCTCCATTAATGTAAGGAGTTGGGGATTGTGAGGGGGCACGGTGACTGGACATTAGGGATTGCTGACAGGGAGGGCGCTCTTAGGACAGTGAGGACCAGGAGGTGCTTTGGGGTGAAATGGGACACAGAGAGACCAGATATGTTTAGTTCCCATACCCGGGGTGCCCACCAGAGCAAGTGAGCAGGTAGTTGTGAGTCCTGCCATGTCTGCTCATCCTCTTGGGGCAGTGTTATGCAATACCATACTGATGAGGAATAAGACCTTTATTGTAGCAGATTTTATATCTGATTCCTAGGTCGATCTGACTTATTTATGTTATTTATTTATTTATATTTATGACTTTGATAACCGGGTGAGTGCACTGATCCCAGGGACCGTTTTCAGGCACGACCCGGGCCATAACACATGGCGCAGGGTGACAGTGGAGGTACAGTATACGCTTGAAACAGATTTGATACAAGCAACAATGGTAAGCACAATATACAGGTTTGTTGCATAATTCCGTTTGAGAACAGTGAATACAAGATTTCGGTATCGGACGTGATGAGATTTGGTACAAAACAAACAAATCATAGGCGCAGTGTACAATGTGTAACTGCATTGTCCAGTGAGTAAGTAATACACAGAATACTCAGTAAAAAATACATATACAATATGTACAGGCAAGGAAGTCAAATATTTCTGTGAAAAATACAATATAACAGTTGTCGGTAGGGGAATTGACTAGTGTGGGTAGGTGCTTGCATCATGAAGACCTGGCTGAGTAAAGATGCAGGTCCTGGGTTGGAAGCGGCTGTCCAAGCAGAATTCTCTGTGGTCCGCTGCCTGAGGCAGGATTGTGGGGTCCTCTGTTTCATATCTGAGCTGAACTTTGTGCACCCAGTGGGAGATACCTTGTCGTTTGAGTGTGTGGCTGTGCATGTGGGTCCAGGTGCAGCTTGTAGGATCCTCCTGGTATACTGGTCTTCAGGGGAACAAGTGGGAATTCCTTCAGGAAATCACAGAGGTAATCACTGACAAGGTAGTGAAGTCACCCAGATAGTTAATTCTGGGTGCAGGGTATTTAAATAGCTGGTATAGCCTAGCAAAATGCCAAGCAACAGGGAGTAATGATCTATTTCCAGAAATGCATAGTACTAGACTGCTAACCATTTTTTGAATGAGTCAGTGGCACAGTAGACAACATGAATGAAATTGTATACTTTTTTTTTATTTTGCTAATCACTCTGTGCCAGGTGCTACACATTTTCATAGGTGCTTAGCAATTTCATGCATAAAACTACTTATTCATTTTTTTAACTTATTAATTACGTTTAATACCCTGGAATGATTTCATTACCTGGGTCCATCAGACAAACTCTTGCATTTGGACAAGATTTCCTCTGGGTGATGTGAGTCCCTGGGCTTCGCACAAGTAGTTACATTTGTGACTCAACAACACAGTCAGGATTTGGTATTTTTCCTGGTGCTTGGGGTAAAGGGTCTTGAGATTGAACTAGTCAGTTTGTCAGATCATTGCACGATCAAGTTCTTCTTCAGGGCCCTCCTTTGTAGTCCACCCCCAGTGGAGATGGTCCAGAACCACCCTTTAGGAGGGGTTTGGCCAGAAGGACTGCAGTGGCACTAGATGACTCGGGTGTGATCATGGCATGTGCTGTGGTGTCGGAGGAGGTGGTGGTGACCTATAATAGAGCTATCACAGCGACCTTCAATCATGTGGCACCCATCCATGTATGCCCCCTTGTCTCTTGCCGTGGCTCACCTTGGTATAATGATGAACTCTGGGAAGTGAAGGCAAGGGGTGGAGGTTGGACTCTGAGCATTGTTGAAGGAGATCAAGGGCCGAGGATGACAAATTGACTTTGCACTTTGGTATTCACTGTAGTGTATACTCAATCACTCAGAAGAAGGCAGGTTTTCTCTCTAGGGAGATTGCTGCCAGGAGGAATTGACCAGCTCAGATTCTCAAACTATAGACAGGTTACATCATCTGCTACATCTGGAGTACGTAAGAGTTTTTTTCACCCGCTAAATGCAAGGAGTTTGCTAGATTCTTCTCGGATAGGGTGTCCTCTGTCTGTGTTGGGATCTCCCTGCGTGGGCTGTGGCAACCCAGGGGCGTTGAGCCAGCACACCACAGACATGCTCAGGTGTCATGGGGAGAGTTTAGACTAGTGACAGCAGAGGAGGTTATTCAGGTCATTTCACAGCTGTGACTAACTTGTTGTGAACTGGACTCATGCCCGATGCGATTACTGGTGTGTTGTGTTAGACAGCTGGGCTTGGCGTTTGCGAGGATTGTCAGGTGCTCCTCGAAGGAGAGTTTTTTAATTTTTCTGCTGCATGGAAGGATACACTGGTGAGGCCTCTTTTGAGAAGGCCATTTTTGGATGTGGCGAACCTAGTGAATTACTGACCAGACTGTAACCTGACCTTTTTGGGCAAGGTTATTGAGAAGGTGGTTGCGTTTAAGCTTGAGGAACCTCTCATAACCTTAGACATCTGTGAGCTTCTCCAGTCTGGATTTAGGGCTAATCATAGTACTGAGACTGCACTGGTGAGAGTGCATAATGACCTTCTCAGGGTGAGAGATAGAGGGGAACAGTCCTTCTCATTATTCTCGATCTCTCCTCCGCTTTTGACACTGTAGACTATGGGCTGTTGTTGGACCAGCTAAGGTAATACATAGGTCTCACTGGTCGAGTCATCTGCTGGTTTGAGTCCTACCTCAGAACAGGACACAGAGGGTTCTGTATGGGAATTTCTCCTCCCTGCCAGTGTCCCTGCCCTGTGTTGTTCCCCAGGGCTCTCTTGTTTTGCACATGCTGTTAGCAGTGCACATGATGCACCTGGGTGTTGAACATTGGACGGTATGGGCTAGGATTTCGCTGTTATGTAGATGATATCCAGCTACTGTATATTTTATTTATTTATTGAAGTGTTTCACCAGGAAGGCACACTGTGCAACAAGTCGCTCGTCTCCCGGTGTGACCTGGGGGGAAGGGGTACAATTGGAATGAGGCATTAAACATTCAAGTTACAAGATCAACATTAACATACAGTTGTAAAGGCAGGTGTGTTACAAGCGGTGTTACAATAAAAGTGTGTTACAACATGTAGAAAGAATGGACAATAATAAGTGCCGGATTGGCAAATGCGCATTATGTGAACAAAATGGGGAAAGGGGGAGGGGTGAGGTGGGGGGAAGGGGAAGAGTTGTGTCCCTGGAGTCCCCTTCAGGATGTGAGGAACCTTGCAAGGGGGCTGGGGGACCAGAGAGAAGGGGATAAGGCAGTGTCCCAGAGAGACCCCTTTAAGATGTTGGGGGAAGGGAGTAGATGAGAGATACAAGCCCTTTAGGGGGTAAGAGAGGGACCCATGGAGTGCATTCGGGGTCCTTTACATTCTGTGAGAGATCTAGGGAGGCCAGTAAAGGTGAGCAGTTTGAGGGAAGGGGAGGAGGGCTAGAGATTTGGGGGATGGGGGTGGGTGTGCATAGGGTAAAATGAAGGTGAGGGTAGAGGGGTAGGGTTTGTCCAGGTCTTAGAGGAGGGAACTAAGGAGGGACATGGCAGGAGCAGCTAGGTGCAAGGTAATTATTGTGGGCAGAGCTGATGGATTAGGTAGAGGATGAGTGCCGGATTTGAGGAGGGAGGGAATTCCACATTTTTGTGAGACAGTGAGTGTAACTAGATTGGATGATTTGGGTGGATCTGCAGGGGCAACCAGGGTACGGGAGTCGGTTGATCTAAGGGAATGGGAGGGTGGGGGGGGTGTTATAAAGGAGGAGGTGAGGTAGAAACGGAGCTCACCCAGCCAGTGCTTGGAGGTGAATTTAGCACAGTGGGAGAGTCGCCTGTTTGTAAGAGAGGGGAAGGACAGGGCACGATAAAGATTGCAGTGATGAGTGCGAGCTGGGGGTTGGGGGCATCCAGGGCAAAGCAGCAGAAGGAATTGAAGAGGGTGTCTAGTCTGGCCAGGGAGGACTTAGTGGCAGCACCATAGACTACATCACAGTAGTCGAAAATGGGCAGTATCATCTTCTGAACAAATTCATGCCTAACTGTAGGAGAGATGCAACTACGGTTCCTGAACAGGGCACCAAGCTTGGGGCGAAGTTTTTTCTGAATGGTGTCAATATGAAGGTGAAGGAAGGAAACATATTCAATTCAGTGCTTCAGAGTAACTGGTAACTGGTATTTTTCTTTTAAACTTAGATTGTAGGCTTGTAGTGACACTATACTTTCTTTCTGTGTTGTCTTTACTTATAATTGTTTTTGGGCTGTTGAAAATTTAAAAAATAGTGGTGGTGTAATTCTGTGCTGTCTTTAATTGCTGCAAATTTTATCTTGGCTTGTCTGACTGTCCTGTAGCTGGGTGAAGGGTGTTAATTGTCTGGCCTCTGACCTCAGCTACGTGATAACTGGAGGTGGGGCTTAGTCACAGTTAAAGCAGCAAACAGAAGTTCATCTTCTCAGAAGAAGCCAGAAGGTGAAGGAAGGAAACATATTCAATTCAGTGCTTCAGAGTAACTGGTAACTGGTATTTTTCTTTAAACTTAGATTGTAGGCTTGTAGTGACACTATACTTTCTTTCTGTGTTGTCTTTACTTATAATTGTTTTTGGGCTGTTGAAAATTTAAAAAATAGTGGTGGTGTAATTCTGTGCTGTCTTTAATTGCTGCAAATTTTATCTTGGCTTGTCTGACTGTCCTGTAGCTGGGTGAAGGGTGTTAATTGTCTGGCCTCTGACCTCAGCTACGTGATAACTGGAGGTGGGGCTTAGTCACAGTTAAAGCAGCAAACAGAAGTTCATCTTCTCAGAAGAAGCTAGAAGGTGAAGGAAGGAAACATATTCAATTCAGTGCTTCAGAGTAACTGGTAACTGGTATTTTTCTTTTAAACTTAGATTGTAGGCTTGTAGTGACACTATACTTTCTTTCTGTGTTGTCTTTACTTATAATTGTTTTTGGGCTGTTGAAAATTTAAAAATAGTGGTGGTGTAATTCTGTGCTGTCTTTAATTGCTGCAAATTTTCACCCCCTCCACCCTTCCCCAACTCTTAATTATATGCCCTGATAAATCTGATTGACAGGAGCTAAACACAGGGTATAGTAAGAGGTGTGAAGTAGGAGGGGCATAAGGGGGAAGAAGACCACCCTCAGCACGACAAGTGTTTTGACTCATTTATTTATTTATTGGTTTCTTTTTCCTTAAAAAAATATATATCTGAGGATCAGTTACAGGATTTTTAGTACTGTAAATAAATAAAAAGAGAACTAAGAGAGCTTCAGTAGCAGATAAGTAGTGGAATTGCAGTATAATGTGGGGAGTGGTGCAATGCAGTGGCTGTGGGGCAGCCATATTCAGGCAGACCTTCTGGACACTGAGGTGCTGCCCTATCTGCATGCATCTCTCGGGACTGCGGGATGAGGTAGCCAGACTCAGAGCGGAGTAAACTGGGTCAGGAGTACCATCACCCTGTCCAGGAACCACCCAGTCCAATGCAGCTGCCTCAAGGATGCCGAGAACGAGGAGCACTTGGATGACAGTGGGCTCAGGAGGGTTAGAGCAGTCAGGCAGAGGCACATCCCAGATCCTATTCCTTCAAGAACTCATATGCCACACTGGCAAATGAGGACAACCAAGTAGAGGTACCCAGGAAGTGGAAGGAAGGATGTGGAGGTTAGGCAAGGAGGTGACCTCAGTGGGGAAAGCAGTGGACCCCAGAGGAGGAGGAAGCAAATCCTGGTGGGGACTCCATCATAAGAGGGATCCAGCTAGGAACACAGGAGGGGAGGACAGGGAGGGAGGTGCCTACCAGGTGCCACGGCATGGAGGGATGGAAGGAAGATACTGGGGATCACTGGGAAGGCAAGACAGGAGGGTGAGCTGGATGTCATTATCCACCTAGGTACTAATGACTTGGCAAATAGGGAGACAAAGGAAGTTCAGGAAGAGTTTAGGAAACTGGGAGGGTCTCAAGCAAGTAGCTACTTCTGTCACTTTCTCAGAAGTACTACCTGTGAGAGGCAAGGGAGAGCATAGGAGTGCATGCACCAGGAACTTTAACTCATGGTTGAAGAACTGGTGCTGTGAGGAAGGGTTTGATTCATTGGTGACTGGGGACCCATCTGGAGGGATGGAGGTTTGTTCAAGCCTGACGGCCTGCATCCATCCTGGAGGGAATCCAACACTCAATAAGTTTAATGCTACATTGACAAGCATTTAAACTAGCAAAGGGGTGGCAGGCCAGCAAGGATGGTACCTACTTGCTCACCCCCACAGCTAGTAATGGAACCAGTGAACCAGAGGAGGCTATCTCTGCAAAGCAGTGTGCAAAGATGGAGATTAGTGTCCAAAGGTGGATAAGCAGAAAAGGGCAAAATTCAGCAGAAGGGGCAGACAGCAAGGAGAACCAGGGATAAATGACAACCAAGGAAGGGGCTGGAGTAGAACAGTGAAGCAGTCTAGGGAGGTCAAATCATGGAAAGCCATGTGTAAATGCCAGGAGCCTTAGCAACAAGATGGAAGATCTGGAGGCTGTCATGGTACAGTCAGACCTGGACATTGTGGCCATCACTGAAACGTGGTGTAATGATAACCATGACTGGGAGATGGCCATACCTGGCTAGCAACATATTCTAGAAGAGACAGAGCAGGCAGGAAGGAGGAGGAGTGGCACTGTATCTGAAAATGACATATAGGGCCATACAGATCCAGGAGGAACAAAATGGGGGAGAGATACTGTGGGTTAAGCTGGAAAGGAAAATGGGGCCAGCCATCCGCACAGGTGTGGTCTATAGACCACCAGCCCAGGAGGAAGAAACAGATAGGGAGCTGATGCTAGCCATCCAAAGGATGGCAGACAAAGGTGAGGTAGTACTGGTTGGAGACTTCAATATACCAGACGTGGACTGGAGCATCCCAGCAGCAGCATCAACTAGGAGCAGATTTATCCTGGACTCCTTCAGGTGCCTTCCTCAAGCAACTGGTCATGGAACCAACTCGGCAGAAGGCAATACTGGACCTTGTGCTCACAAACAGGGACAGTGTGATGAGGGTAACAGTGGGGAGCACCTGGGTAACAGTGACCACCAGTCATTGTGGTTTGAAATCACAGAAAGAGCAGAACCAAACCACACAAAAACACGATCCTGGATTTTAGGGGGCAGACTTTGGGAAAATGGGAGATGCTTGAAAGAGGCATTAAGGGAATGGGACAGGAATCAGGGATTGAGGAACAGTGGGCAGTATTTAAAATGGGGATTATAAGAACAACAGAATTATGCATTAAGCAGGTTAGCAAGAGGAAAAGAGAGAAGACCATTATGGTTTTCCAAAGAGGTAGCAAAGAAAGTGAAAGCCAAAAAGATTGCATTCAGGCAATACAAAAGACACAGGCAGAAAGGGATAGGTAGAAGTACCAGGAGAAACAAAGGAGGCAGGGAAGTCAGTAAGGAAGCCAAAGCTCAGACAGAAGAACACATTGCAAAATCAGTGGTTAAAGGGGACAAAACTTTTACAGGTACATAAGTGAAAAAAGAAGGACAAAGGGAGGGATAGTGAGACTGAAGGGGAGGATGGGAGCGGCTGGAGGATGACAACAGTAAAAGCTGACATATTGAACAGGTGTTTCTGCTCAGTCTTTACTGAGGAAGAGGGGGTAATGGGTCTGAAGGGAGTACAAGGGGTGAGAATGGTGCAGAAATGGACACAAGTCCCTTTACACGAGAAAGGGTCCTGAAGGAACTGAAGTAATAAGAGCTGATAAAGCAATGGGGCCAGATGGGGTGCACCCAGGGTCCTTAAAGAACTAAGAGAGGTGGTGGCTGAACCTCTGGCTATCCTGTTCAGCCAATCACTGGAAACAGGGAGGTACTCAAAGACTGGAGGACAGCAGATGTAGTCCCTTATACAAAAGTGGGAACAAAGAGGAAGCAGGGAACTACAGACCAGTCAGCCTCACCTCGGTAGTGGGAAAGATCATGGAAGCACTACTGAAGGAGAGATTGGTGGAACATCTGGTTGTCAATGGACTACAGGACCCAAGGCAGCATGGTTTCACCAGGGAGGTCATGTCAGACCAACCTCATTGAATTTTTGACTGGGTGACTAGGAGGTGGATCAGGGAGGGCAGTGGACACGGCCTATCTGGACTTCAGCAAGGCCTTTGACACTGTGCCACATAGAAGACTATTACACAAACTGGGGAATATGGGTGTGGGCAGGACAGTAGTGTGGTGGGTAGGTAACTGGCTGGGTGGCAGGACACAGAGGGTGGTGGTAAATGGCTGTCACTCCACAGAGGGAAGAGTGACCAGTGGGGTACCACAGGGATCAGTGCTGGGACCGGTCCTATTCAACATCTTCATCAGTGACATTGCACAGGATATAGAAGGCAGAATTTCACTGTTCGCTGATGACACAAAGCTCTGTAACAGAGTAGACACACCAGAGGGTGTAGACAGAATGAGAAGGGACCTGCAGAAACTTGAAGAATGGTCAAGGGTTTGGCAGTTGAAATTCAATGCAAAGAAGTGCAAGATAATGCATATGGGGCACAAAACCCTGGCACATATATCAGTTGGGGGTGAGGATATAGCATGCACCAAGCAGGAAAGGATCTTGGGGTTGTCATCTCTGATGACCTCAAGGTAGGGAAACAGTGTGACAAGGCATCAGGTAAAGCAAATAGGATGCTGGGATGTATAGGCAGGGGCATCACCAGCAGGAAAAGGAGGTCATAATTCAGCTATACAAGACACTAGTGAGGCCCCACCTGGAGTACAGTGTACAGTTCTGGAGACCATACCTCACGTAAGGACATAGACAGGGTAGAGAAGGTTCAGAGGAGGGCAACAAAGATGGTGCATGGATTGCATCACAAGTCCCACGAGACAGGTTGAAGGAACTGAACATGTACTCCCTGGAGGAGAGGAGGAGAGAGGGATATGATAGAGACATACAAGTATCTTACAGGGAGGAACAGGTGCAGGAAAACACTATTTTAAGCGAAAAAGATGTTTCAGGACTAGAGGGCATGGGATGAAGTTGGAGGAGGACGATTCAGGAAACATGAGAAAGAATTTCTTCACAGAACGGGTGGTGGACAAGTGGAACACCCTGCCAGAGGAAGTGGTGGGGGCTGAAACAATCACGGGATTTAAGAATGCATGGGATAGACATAAAGGAATTCTAGAGGTCAGGGGTAAGGGGAAATAGACTTCTAGGAAAACAAACTGAACTTACAAGCTCAAATGGGCAGACTAGGTGGGCCATAGGCCCTTATCTGCCGACACTGTCTATGTATCTATGTATCTATGTATGTCCAGAAAAGTTTTAAGTGTTGGTCCAACCAAACACCTAAGTACCTGAAGGAGGATGTGTCCTCAAATAAAGTCCCCGCAAGGTTGTGAAAAGTGGGAAGGGAGGGAAGCCTAGAGAGTCTCTGCCTTGTGCTAAAGGTCATGGAGACATTCTTCGTGGCATTGAGGAACAGTTTATGGTTGGCAAACCAGAGCTGAACATTGTCGAAGTCTTGTTGTAAGCTGGTTGTAACCTTATCATGGCAGGAGCCAGATGCATACAAGACTGTTTCATCGGCATACATATGTATAGCTGAAGATGGGGAGCAAACAGAGGGAAGTTTGTTTTAAGAAGATTGAGAATAGGAGGGGCCCTAATACCGAGCCCTGAGGGACTCCAGTGCTAATTGGGAGGAGAAGTGGCATCCAAGAACTTAACTGATTGGGTTCTAACAGTAAGGTAGGCCTTGAACCAGTTTGTGGTGAAGGGAGATAAGCCAGGGAGATAAGTGGTAGTGAGTCGAGGAGACGGAGTGAGAGACGGTGTTGATGGCCTTGGCTAGGTCAACAAAACTGACAGAGGTAATTTGGCCATTGTCCATCCTGGTTAGGACGGAGTCTGTGAGCCGTAGGAGAGAGGTGGTGGTTGAGTGTTTTTTCCTGAAATCAGACTGGAAAGGGCTTAAAAAGGAAGTGTCAGATAGGAAAAAGGTGAGTTGGGAGAGGACAATGGGTTCTTGAAGCTTGGCAAGGTTAGGGAGGAGAGGAATGGGGCGATAGTTGCCAGGGGATGAGGGGTCACCCCCTTTGGGTAGAGGGAGGACCACAGCATGTTTCCACGAAGAGGGGACCAAGGCAGTAGAGAATGAGAGATTTAGGATTATTGAGAGTGGGGGTTATATCTGTCCTTCTGCACCCAGAATGCTGGGTGCAGCTGACATGTTTAGTAAGTGCTTGGCCGAGATCCAGGACTGGACGTCTTCAAGCTGGTTGAGGCTCAACCCTGCCAACAACAGAAGCATCGAACCAGGTCACAGGGGGAGAGCGGGAGCTGCCTGCCGAAAATGAGATTGGGCTTCAGCTCGGCTTATCTTGGCTTGTGGTTACAACTAAGATGAGAAATCTGTGAGTTAGTCTGGATGATGGGCCAACATCTGAGACTCATCTGGAGTAACTTTTACCATTTGAGGAACATCAACCAGATTGGATCCCTTATGTCTTCAAGGACCTGGTGAACATGATACATGCCTTCACGACATCTTTGCTTGACTACCGTAATGCTCCATGCCTCAGGATCAAGAGTGGTTCCCTGCATTGGCTGCTGGTTAAGTGATGTATCTCCATTGAAACTGGTTTACTAACTTATAAGACCCTACATGGGTTGTGTCCTGGTTCTCAGATAGATAGATAGATAGATAGATAGATAGAGAGATGTTTTATTTATATAGCGTCCATTTCCAAAGACTCTGGGTGCTGTACTTTATAGGCACACATATCATACAAAAACATAACAATTTTAAAACAACAACAACATACATAGTACAATTGAAAGCGACAGCTTAATTAACCTTTATAAAAACACTATTATTTTAAAACACCTTCAATTAAAGCCTTGATTAAATAGATATGTCTTGAGGCCCTTCTTAAAGGCGTCCATCGAGGGGGCATCCCTAAGATCACCAGGCAGGGAGTTGAGTTCCACAGGGTAGGTGCAGCCGACACAAATGCTCTGTCACCCGAATGTCGCAGCCTGACCCTGGGAACTCTAAGGAGACCACCCCTGGCAGAACGGAGAGCCCGGGTTGGGCGGTAAGGCACAAAGAGCTCTTGCAGATAGACTGGGCCCCTCTTGTGCAGGGGCTTATAGGTCACCTGCCCTATCTTGAAGACAATCCTCCACCGGACCAGCAGCCAGTGCAGTTTATGGAGCGCAGGGGCGATATGGTCATATCTCTTCACCCCCATTAATAATCTCGCTGCCACATTCTGCATCAGTTGCAGTCTGCAGAGGCTGCTTCCAGAAATCCCTAGGTACAGGGCATTGCAGTAGTCCAACCTGGAAGTGACAAAAGCATGTACCAGTGTAGGCAGGTCATCAGGCGGGATCAGGGCACACATTAGGGCAATATTCCTGAGATGATAAAACCCACTTCTCACCACGGCCAATACCTGTGCATCAAGTGTCAGACCGCCATCCATGATTATTCCCAAATTCCTCACCTGCGTAGAGTGGACTAAAGGCACACCCCCTAGCACAAGGTCAGGGGGTTATGTCATGCCCCCCCACCTCCGCCCTAACGACCCAGCTCTACCACCAGTACCTCGGTCTTGTCTGGGTTGAGTCTAAACCAATTGTGAGTTATCCAAATCTGGATTTCCTCAAGGCAGCTGTTAAATACAGAGTCTGACACCTGGCTGTTGGGAGCACAGGACAGGCACAGCTGGGTATCATCTGCATAGCAGTGAAAACCCAGCCCGTACCGCCTGATTATGTCCCCCAGTTGCAGCATATACACCATGAACAACAGAGGCAACAAGACCGATCCCTGTGGAACACTACAGCACAGAGGCTTCGGATTTGATGAGAAAATTCCCATGGTCACCTTCTGCACTCTGTCAGGTATGTCCTGAACCAGTTGATGACATTTCCGGACAGACCACAACAAAACCGCAGTCGGTCAAGCAACACCTCATGGTCCACGGTGTCAAATGCCGCAGAGAGGTCTAGAAGGACCAAGATGGTACAGTCCCTTCTATCCCTCGCCATCAGGAGGTCATTAACCACCCTCACCAGGGCCATCTCTGTACTATGCCCCGCTCGGAACCCAGATTGGAAAGTCTCATAGGTGGAGGAAGCAGCAAGATGTCTGTCCAGGTGAATGGCCACCACCTTTTTTACAACCTTCCCTAAAAATGTGAGGTTCGAAATGGGTCTGTAGTTGCTGAGGGAATCCGGGTCCAAAGATGTGTTTTTTTTTTTTTTTTTTTTTTCAAAAGAGGTCTAGCCAAAGTCTCTTTCAAGGCCAGAGGAAAGATCCCACTCCTTACTGAACTCCAGACTACTCCAGCAATCACAGGGCCAGTCGGGTCCAAACTTTCCACCAAAAGGCGAGTTGGACCTGGGTCCAAATCACAATAGGTCGGCCGCAGCTTAGAGATGATCCCTACCACCTCCCCAACTCCAATCAACTCAAACTCAGACTCATCCCACACAGGAGGAGTGGTCCGACTCAACTCAGGCCGGACTCTGCAGCCCTTTCGAGAGAGGGTTGACGAGACCTCAGCCCTGATGGAGGACACCTTGTCAGCGAAAAACAGAGCTAGTTCATCACACCTTGTGCTCAAACCTACCCCTCCAGCACACAGACAGGCAGGATGTAAATGCCTGTCCACTGTACGGAAGAGATGACCTGGTGTGTTTCTCGCTGTAGCAATCTCCCTAAACTGAAACTCCGCCTTTTTATGGGAAATTGCCCCCTGATTGTCCATATAATGTGATCTCAGGGCCAATTTCTCCCCCACCAGACCAGATCTCCTCCAGTGCGCCTCTAAACTCCAGCCCCTAGTCTTTAAACCTCGTTAGATCTGCATCCGTATGTGCTAGAGCACTCTCTTTGCTCCACTGAAGTGAGCCTCTTAGCTGTACCGAGAGAGCCAGGCTAAAGACCTTGGGGGACCAGGCCTTTGAGTTGTCTGGCTCAGTCCTATGGAATTCATTTCTTGGGGCTCTCAGAGAGGCCTTCACGGTGGAGGTCTGTAAGAGGGGTTTGAAGACCCTCCAGTTTAATCAAGCCTTTGAGGATTGATCCATCTTCCCCTTTAGTTTCCTTCCCAGCTGAGTTTTATGAGCCTTCTACATCGTATTGTTTTAACTGTATTAGTGGTATGATGGTTGTATATTATTTATGTTACTGCTGTCTCTGCACTTTATTGTAAGGTGCCCTAGGCCTTCAAGGAAAGGCACCATTATAAATAAAATCTCCTACCACTACTAGAAAACACTTGGTCATCTTTAAGGCAGTTATTAGGAATGAGGAAGGGGGGGGTGAGGCTCTGTAAGGATAGATTCTGTAACGTCATTGTAGAAATCCGGGCTTTCAGTGTTTTTTCTCTCCACGGTCATCTTTGTTTCTGTGTTACTGTGCACATTTTAAACTTGACTTTTACTTCCGTTGCAGATTACTCGTTATCCACCAGTCTTATAAAATGCCCTGTTTTACAAGTTTCAAGTCTGCGCTAGCACTTTTTTACATTTGAAATAATAAAACTTTTAAGGTCTTCTTTATCACGTCTATGGCTATCCCAGATTGTCAGCATCAGGAATGCCAACTTTTAGGAATCTTTGCGGGTGCTCATTGCCAGTAGGTAGCAATTTTCCTGTGGCCAGGTACCCAGGCACCCATGGAGTCGGCTCCTATGGTCAGCATTATTTTCGGCTGTTTGTGAATGCCTATTGTCTAATAAGGTCAGGGAACAGTGCCTCTTGCATGAAAATTCATTTTAATTAAAAAGAGAGTGAACACAGTGGGTGCTGAAAAATTGCTGGCAACACTGATGAAAACCTGGGGATAGCAATTATTAAAATAAGTGCTGCATTTATAACGTTTAAATGTAAAAAAAAAAAAAAAAAATGTTCTACAGCAGACTCAAAATGGGAATAATAGCATGTTTTGTGAGAGTGCCATGGGTAATCTGAAGCAAAATAAAAATGTATAGGACAGACTTTTCACAGAGTTCGTTGGCCCTGGTAGCTACCGAGGAAGGTTTTATTTAACAATGTTTGTGTAGCAGTTGTACCATTACAAACAGGGCATGAAATTTGTGAAAAAAAGTACATGCCCACTTGGGCATGTAAGAAGAAAATGTACATGCCCAACAAACTATTTACATGCCGTCCCTTAGTTTACATAATTTTAGACGTCATCTTCACTGGACCAAGCACTTTCGTTTTCATCACCACCACCACCACCACTAGGACTGGCAGAAGCAGCATGCAGTTTATTTATTTATTTAGTTAGTTAAACATCAGTTTAGAAACCTTTGAGCCAGAGGCTCATTTACAAAGGTACCTCGTCACAAAGAGGACATCAGAACAGTAGTACAAGGGACACAGTACTTACAAACAAAAAAGTTACAGTTCAATTACAATTTTGTTTCAATAGAATACAATCTCCAACGAAGCAAAAGATAACAAAAGGTGCAAAACTTATGGTCGGGGAGAGCTGGTGGGAGTAGAAGGGAGGGAGATAGGGAGGAGGAATTAGTAGGGAAAGGAAGGGGCAGCTCAGTGAGCATTGTCAAACAGAGTATATATATATATATATATATATATATATATATATATATATATTTTTTTTTACACTAGGCTAGCAGCAGTTGCATTTGTGAGAGCTAAGCAGGAAGTTTCTGAGCCTGGGCTTAAAGCAAGCTAAGGTTAGTGAGTTTGAGACACTGGCAGGAGGAGTTATACCAGTAGGGCAGCGGTGAGGGAATGCCCTCTGACCTTGAGAGGTCCTAGCTCTCGGAATAACTAGGGTAGCTCTTGGCCAGGCTGCGTGTGATCAGGGTCGATTGCAGGCGTAGAATGGAGTTGGATAGGCTCATGGGGGATAGGGCCACGCAGGGCTTTAAAGGTGAGCTGGCATGTCTGATACATGAGTCACTCTTCCAGGTTGAGTAGGGTAGCCAGGGTGTACAGCTCACATGTGTGAGTGAGTCTGGGAGCACCAGTGATAAGTCTGCAGGCCTTATTAACTGTGAGGCTAACCTTGTTGAGGGCAGTCTGATCTGCTGAGCCATAGACCGAAGGCCATAGTCAATGAGAGACATGACAGAGGAGGTGACAGCCAGGCGGAGGGCATCAGGAGGAGGCATTTTTGTGCAGGTAAAGAATGCCTAGCCGTGAGTTGGCGGCAGAATTTAGGGCAGATATATGTCCATGGAATGAAAGTGCAGGGTCAAAGGTTATACCAAGATATTTATAGGACTGCACCTGGTCAACGAGATTGGGTGTGGAGTGGACAGCTAAGGGAAACTTGCTGTACTTATTTTGGGGGTGGGAGAAGAGCATCGTTTTGTTTTCTTAAGGTTGATAACAAGTAGGTGCTCAGTGAACCAGAGTAGCTGCAGAGTCAAAGACTAGTTGGAGGGAGTTCTGTAGCAGCTTGGGGTCATTGTGGGAGGCAATGAGAACAGCATCATCAGCATAGAGAAGCATCTTACCAGTACAACTGCTGGGTAGGAGTTAAGAAAAGTGAGAATAGTAGGGGTCCAAGAATTGAGCCCTGTGGCACCTAGAGCCGAATGGGGCATGTTTCAGAGAGAGTACCGTTGACTTTCACACATTGGGAGCGGGCAGAGAGAGCTGGTGCACCAGGAAACAGGTCCTGAGGCAAAGCCTATTAGATCGAGGGTGGAGAGCAAAAGAGGATGCGAAACGGTATCAATGCTTTAGACAGGTCAATGAATATAGCACCAGCCAGGGCACCAGAGTCCAAGGAGGCATGGAGGAAGTTGAAAATTCCAGGAGTGCTGTATTGGTACTATGACCTGCTCTGAACCCGTGTTGTTCAGGGCAGAGAACATTGTACTTACAGAGGTAGTCAGAGACTTGGGACGCCACAATTTTCTCTAACGCCTTAGAGAGGGGGGAGAGGATTGAGATGGGTCGGTAGTTACCCAGAAGAGTCCTGTCACCACCTTTATGGACAAGGGTAACTGTGGCAATCTTCCAGGCAGAGGGGAATTGTCCGAGACAGAGTGATTTGTTGAAAATGCACGTAATAGGTAAGAGGACCTGATCCAGGACCTGACGTAAAAGGCAGGGATCAAGTGAGTCATTACCGATGGTGTTACCTTTTAGGGCTTTTAGCAAGTAAGGCCTAGCTTCTTGCATGGTGACCGACGCAGGTGGAAAGAGGGTGGGCAATGGGTGGTGGTACAGATGGAGGAGGTGGACTGAAAAAGTTACCAGGAAGTACTGAGCTAAGGTCGGTAAAGGAGTTATTGAGGTGGGTGGCAATGAGGGCAGGGTCAGAGGAGGCGGTACCATTGATGTTGAGAAGAGAAGGAGAGGGACTGGGAGTGACCATTCAGTTGCTTGATGTTGTCCCAGAAGCACCTGGGGTTCCCCAGGAGGAGGTGAGAGGCTTGGTAGTATTCCGCCTTTGCTGCGGATGGCCCAGGTGCACTGGTTGTGGGCGCAGCATAGGACTGCCTGTCAGCTGAGCGGCCAGTAGCAACAGCAAGGTGCCAAAGATTGTTGCGCTGTTGTTGCCACAGTAGGGCAGGGTGATCCCAAGGGGCATGTTTCACTTTGGACCTCCTAGCAGTTATGGGAGCAAAGATATCACAAGCAAAGTTGAAAGTGCTTACAAAGAAGGCCAGGCCAAGTCAATGTTGGTTGCCCTCATCAGAGGGGCCCAATCAGTGTGGGCAAGGAAGCGCTTAAGGCCTATGAGTCCCCCAGGCCTGCTCGAGAGGTGGTTTTGAACCGGATGAGGGGCGAGGGGTTTCCCAGTTGAAAAGCACAGGAGTGGTCACTGAGGCAGTCAGGAGGATTTGGATGTTGTGGATGTGATTGGCCTGTTGGTGAGGACCACATCCAGGAGGGTGCTTGTCCCCCCAGGGTTTTTTCTAGTAGGCTGTGTGACCAGTTGAGTTAGGTCAATTGAATCGAAAGCCTCACGGTGGGAGGAGGACGAGGGGCAGAGCCAGTTTATATTCAAGTCGCCCACCAAGATTTGGTCCGACGAGTTGGGTAGGGAGGTGAGGTAGTCAATTAGTGGGCCCAGGGCCTGGGATTGGTTCTTGGGGGATATGTAGGCTACGGTTAGGAATAATGGGCCTCTAGCTGGGTCAGGGGACAGCTTTAGAGTAAGTGCCTGGGCCTCATGGTCGAGGTCAGGCGGGGGGAGTGGTAGCCCCATGAGAGAATCCTTCAAATAGAAGACACAGCCCCCACCTCTCCTGCCGACACGGTCCAACCGGTGGGGAGAGTAGCCAGGAGAGAGACATGAGAGTTAGGAGTGGAGGAGACAGCCAGGTTTCAACCAGGGCAACAACATCAGGTTTATGAAGAGTCACCCAGCAGTGTAGAGAGTCCAGTTTTTCAGGAGGCTACAGATGTTCATAGAAGCAATCGCAGCCCAGGAGATTTCAGGGAGGACCAGTGCTGCCAGGCCCGGATTGGGGTGGACACTGCCTGACAGGAGCAGGAGGAGGAGGGCTGATCTGGGGAGTGCGACAATGGTGGGATAGCTTCGGACGATTGGAGAGGGGGTGATGAGGGGGTGATCACCAAGTGAAAACAGCTACTAGAGAGCAGTAAAATGTGACAAGTGAGGTATTGGGAGCAAATTGTTCAAACTTAATCAGGCTCCCTCTAGTGACAAAACAATATAAGGAGCTAATGGAGAAGTTGGGTGTCGAAGAAAAAAAAAAGATCAAGCACAGGCAAAAGATTAACTTGCTGGGGGCGGGCTGGTAGTGGGTGTGGGGAGAAGAGCAAATGGGCTGTGGGCTATCAGGTACTATTGTGATTCAAAAAAGAAGGTGATTACTAGCAGGACAAACTGAAATTCTGCACACAGGAAAAGCACTTAGAAGTTAAACAGTCCCCAAGTGAGTTTTTCACAGCGGGGTAATTCAGTTACAACTGGAAATGCACTTTACAAATTAAACAGTCCCCAGTGAGATTTGCACAGGGGGGAATTCAGATAGAACACAGTTCCTGGGCTTGCAGTGACTCTAAGCTTTTAAATACAGTTACAGGCAAATGCAAATAGTTTTAGCTGGTTTGTTTTAAAAGTTTCAAAATCAGGCACAAAAGTAACAGTTCTGCTCCGTTTGAGCCTGGGCAGCAACTCGAGGTGCTACTCTGGCCGGGATTCATGCGCTGAGCAGGGGAGCTTGTGGCCGTTTCAGAAAAGGCGCCAGATGGCTAACGATGGTGGCAGCAGCCTGGATCAAGGTAGAAATGACCTGGTGTGTCTCAGGTTCGGGGCTTCTGCGGGCAGGGAGGGCTTCAGAGCAGGCCCTCGCGACCTCCGGTCTCCTCAGGGGAGGGGGGTGGTCTCTGCAGGAGAATGAAGAGAGAGGGGGGATTAAATATGCAGCACAGGCAAAAGATTAACTTGCTGGGGGCAGGCTGGTAGTGGGTGTGGGGAGAAGAGCAAATGGGCTGTGGGCTATCAGGTACTATTGTGATTCAAAAAAGAAGGTGATTACTAGCAGGGCAAACTGAAATTCTGCACACAGGAGAAGCACTTAGAAGTTAAACAGTCCCCAAATGAGTTTTTCGCAGGGGGGTAATTCAGTTACAACTGGAAATGCACTTTACAGATTAATAAACAGTCCCCAGTGAGCATGCAGTGACAGTGTTCTGGAGCCATAAGCTTTGGTAGTGGGCCTTCTTTTGCCATTTTTCCACCACAGTGATATGGCACCTTCAGGGTTATAGTCACTAAGCTGGGGTCCATTCAGAGATATAGACATTAGGTCGTGTAGGGTGTCTGGGCGTAATCCAACCCTCCAGTCATTTTTTATTCTTCCCATCAGAGAGAAGCCTCGTTCTGCAGCAGCAGTGTGAACAGGAATCAGGAGAATGATTCTGACAATGGCCAGCACATTTCAAATTGTTGATCCTGCATCCGCAAGAATCACTTTCTGCCACAATTTCAGAGACTTACAACTTTCAACAGACAGCAGAGTAGAGTGCGTGCTTTTTAAGTCTAGCCACCCAGCAGTACTAAAGTAACATCAACTCCACGAGACTCTAGGATCACTTTATAGTGATCAACAATTGTTTGAATTGCTTGATCTCCATATGTTTCAAGTGCCTCTGTGGATGTTGGCCAGGAAAATTTAAAGCTCTTGCAGCTAGTAGCACTTTATTGGTCGTGAAGGACTGGAAAGCAGATTCAATGTGCTGTGATGTTTTCTGAAGAATTTTTGATCTCTGAAATTGTGGCTTCTACAATGTCTGAAGGAGAACCTGATCTGTGCCTGCTAGTTTCATTAGCTAAGTCAACACTGTTGTACTGAGTTAAGTTCTCATTTACAGATGTAAGGGTTATGTGGTGAAGAGTTTCTTGATTAGAGACCATTTAGTTTCTGAATTGTGCTTTCTACTCTGCTGTGAACTTTTCAATAGTGGCATCCTCTTGCTGAAAGCACAGACTAAAAGCAGATAAGTAACCAAAAACACTTTCAGAAAGTTCCGTATATAACACACTTTAAAGTTTTAAGCACTTTAAGTATTCCTAGTGCTTTTTGGCCATGATCCTGCTTGTTTGTCAGTGACACATGTTCGAGGTGAGGCATAAAGCAGCCCAGTTCCTTTCAAGGGCAGAAATGGCCCGTTCTCTGTGTGCAAAGCCACCTAGTGCCACCAGTGTTAACTGGTTTGACCACATTAATATTTAAAAGGGATCCCGTTTCCTGTAGGCCTTTCCAACTTTTTGGTGACCTGTGGTAAAACGAGTAAATGTTAAGCAGAAGTTGTTCTAATGACTTGTAAAAGAGACAGTCTCTGAAAGAATCCTTTACAGCAAGCTCTAAACGATGTGCACAGCAGTGTATGTCAATGAGGTGTGGGCACTGGAAATCTTGCTTTATTCGACTAAGGACACCTGAAGTGCTCCCAACATTACAGCAGCACCATCAGATGCCGCACTTATCAGCTTATGTTTCCAACCACCATCCTTTAAACCACCTTCACCTCTAAAGCATTAATCACAGTATTTAAAATGCTTTCTGAATTAGGGACACTGACTGGTTTTAGTGCAAGAAATCTTGTTACAGGTAGGCCATTTTCAAAAACACGTACATAAATGCCCTCCTCCTCAGTCACACTTTTATCTGTGCAGAAATCAACAAGAAAAGAAAAGAAGTCATTGTCTTGTAGTAGACTAGCAGTAGGGCTTTGAATATCTTGGGCAATATAGTGAATGAAGACACGGCATTGCTTGTCACTACTGTAACTGTGACCCATAGCATCATCCCCATGATTTCTTCTTTGTAAATCTATCAACCCAGGAAAATCCCTGAAAGGCCTTTCAGTCTTAGCAACGTAATATGCGGTACAGAACAATTTACAAATTTGATCCATTTCTTTTTGTTTCATTAATTGTATGGATTTCTCTATTGGTCTTTCTCCAACTTTTGTTTTATTTGCAATGTATGTCCTCTCAGCATTTTTGTGTGCTACGGACACTTCATGTGCTGAGATAATGTGTACTCTAAAAGTACTGCAACCAGTTCTGAAATTATTTTTGCTTTGGCTTTTATCATAACTCTGACACCATGTACAGAACATGGCACATTTATCTGTGTCATACGTAAGCCACTGCCTGCCTTTTTTCCACGATTCCTGAAATTTTCTAACTTTCGGGGCTTTAGCTAGGCTTTCAGTACAAGCAGTAGCACTTGAGAAATCCTCAGTGGTCATCACAGCAGTTTCACTGTCTGGGCAAGGAGGTGGTTTGGTTATAGCTGTAGTAGTAGTAGTGCTAGTACTAATACCAGTACTTGGTGTTGGGGAATCCGAGTCTGCTCCCACAGTCTCTTCAAGACGCTTTCTCTTAAATCCAAATTTAAAAAGACTCATGGTGTCTGTCTGAACTTGTGAATACTTTACTGACTTTGAGAATTTTTGTGTTACTCAGTATTAATAAATGCAGCAAGGAAAAGTGTGTCTTGTCTTTTTTGTTAATAATAAACTTAACAAGAAAACCTGACTGTCTCGTCTGATTATTTTCATAAAGATTTTAGATAGTCCACAGTCTAGACAGCATAGCTTTTAAAAAGCTTAATAGTCAGATTATTTTTTATAGATTTTTTTTTTTTTTGAGGTCCTTCTTAAATTTTAGTGAAGCAAGCAACACTCCACAATCCACAGAGTAGATTGGTAGGTCAAAAAGTTACAAGTTGTAGTAGCTCATAGAACTGACTTTTTAACTAGCTTTGAGCTACCTGGGCTACCAGTAGCTCTTTAATTACTTTTCTGTGATTTAGTTCACACAGCAAGTATAGCAAGCTGTAGCAACCCTTCACAGAAAAAAAAAGACCTGTTTAAAATTGACTCCAGGCACCTCAGCTACAAGTAGTTTAACTGTTATAAGATCAGAGAGAGAGCTGTGGCTTGGTAGCTTTAGCTTACTTAGCAATAATTAGTTAAAACAGCTGAACAGCTCTAGCAGTCTTGGTACAGATTTTTCAGAGTCCCCACGCAGACAGTAACTTGACTGAGTCTGTAGACTGTAAATATAATGATGAGACTACTAAATGTTTTAGTCTTATCTTACTGCATCAGTGCTTCAAGGTCAGCCTTCAAACTAGAAAGGCAATAAAGGCACCCTCACAGACAGTAGCCTTTCTCTACTTTTAATGACTTGAAATTCCCAAAATAGAATGCTAATTTCCTCTGCGGAGGTATAAATAGCTTTTGATTTGATGGCAGATAGCTTCAGTTGGGTAAGGTTTGGTTAGGTATATGCAGGGCAAGCATTAGCAATACTAATAATAACAAAACGTTTTACTGTATTGAGGAAGGCAGGAACTCAGATTAATATATATTGATAAATTCAGACTCTTGCAGCCTGCAAAGTCTGTAATTAATGGCCCCCGACTGACTTCTATATGCTCTGCATTTTCTGCCTGTCTTGCTGTAATTTTAGCAAAATATTATGTACAACAAGCAGTAGCTATTAGCAAGCTATTGTCTGTCTTATGCAATTAGACTGCTAAATTCAGCTTGCTTCACTGTCTGCAGTGCAGAAAAGTGCTTCCAGAGGTAATATGTCTCACTGGGATACCCCAGCCCTCCACGTGTCACCACTGATTTCGGGCCCCCCCCCCCAACTTTCAAATGCCAAACTTAATGCTCTCCTGTCTCCTCCGTGTTGTTTCAAAATTTCTGCCCCTTAAAAGAGCTTTTGGTTATCTAGTTTGTTAGACTGATCGTCGATCCCGATTGCAATGGGGTGAACTACCACACGACGAGTCACAGTCTCAAAAACTCGCTAGCTCCTCTCCCCCAATTAAGTCCTGCACAGTGCACTCAGGTTCAAAAAAAAAAAGTAAACAATACACAGCTCTTAAAAGAGCTTTTGGTTCATTTAGTATAATTTAGACCGTCATTGATCCCGATTGCAATCACTCCCCTCCCCCGCTTAACTCCTGACTCAGCGCTCTCGGGTTCAAAACACACAGGCAGGCTGGGCAGCTCTTAAAAGAGCTTTTTTTTTTTTTTTTTTCCAACAAGAAAGTGGAACTGGAAGTTCGCAGTACTACTATTCTATAGGCAGCAACAACGCTACCACACGATTCCACGACGAGTCGACCTGTCTCTGCACTTCCAAGAGACAGAATGGCATTGGCACGCTTTTGCGATCCTCTTCCTTGAAAGTCGGGACTCTCAGCATGTCAGCTGATGCCATGAAGAGCACGCATGTGATCGGCTCTTCTTGGCATCAGCGGTTTAGCGCTGTTGCGCCTGCGCTTCTCCAGGCTGCTTCTCCGTCCCGATGGCTCCCCCGCCTGGACAGTGATGAACCCTGACAGAGAAAAAAAAAAAAATGAAGTGAAGCAAAAAAACGAAGAAAAAAAAAACGGAGCTCCACACAGTTACCTTAGGTGCCCAAGTGGGCATGTACTACACAACAGTAGGTGTCCTGATGCAGTAGTACATGCCCTTGGGCACCTAAGGTATAGGAATTTCGCACCCTGATTACAAAACTTAATTTGCGTTGACAGTAGTTAAAATATGTGTAGCGTTTGCAAGAAACCTTGTGTAAAAGAGCTGTACAACACTTTCGGGAGAACTCAGATGTGTAGCAAGTAGAGATGTTCAAAGTCTGGGAAATTTGCTCTGCGAATGAATTCGCAAATGTCACAGATTTCACGGAGTGCATTTCCAGAAATTTACGCAATTCGCGATCCAGCCGCAGAGTGCGTACCGCCCGTGAATTTGGCACTTCACAGCAAAAATGCGTGAATTTCACAGCAAAATTCACATAATTTATGTGTGGCAAATTTCTGCAGGTTGGCCAGAATTTCGCGCAGTGCAAATTTTCGGTACTTTGTATGAAATTCATGGGCAAAGTTTTACTTTGTGACATCTCTAGTTGCAAGTGACTGTCATACATACAAAGCTGTATAGCAGTTGATGAAAATTGTGTAGTTTTTTTGGTATGCTATACCAGACAAAATATTCCCTGGTAGCTACAGGCCAATCAGTCTAACCTCAATTGTATGGAAACTGCTGGAGACTATTATTAAAGGAGATAGGAAATGATTTTTACACAGTTAACCACCCTTTGATCTTCCTTCCTGTGCCAGTTATGTATTCTAATATGCTTTGACCAATTGTTCAAAAATAATCTAGTTTTGGAATGCCCTCAGAGTTACATAGAGTTCCAGTCTTCTCACCGCCTACTGCTTTTTCTTTTCATGCTTTATTCTGAGACATTCTGTGACATCAGTAACACAATTCCATGCTATTCATCTGAATGGTCTGGAATGGGTGTTATCGATGTCATAGAATCTTCAGTATGAAAAGATGAAACAGCAGCTGCTGAGTAGAGAGGGATTCAAGGCAGCTTAGCTACCAAGGCAACAAAATTAGAGTATTAATTTAGGAAAAAATGTCAAAAGCATATACGAATATTGAATATACATTAAAGGGACAGCAAGAGTGCATTTAGGAGTGTAAAAAAACTGTTTCCTGTCACCTTTAAGGAGCACCTAGTAGAATTATTGGTGTCAAATGGGCTACAGGACAAGAGGTGGCATAGATTCATGGTAGGTGGATCATGTCAGACTAACCCGATCGACTCTTGATTGGGTTACAGAGGCGCTGTGCAGGAGACAGGGAGTAGATGTGCTATATCTGGATTTCATAAGTTCTTTGATACTGTACCATACAGAGGTCTGGTTAAAAAGCCAGAGGACTTGGGAGTTGGGAGAAACTCACCAGAGGAATTAGGAAATGGTTGGGGCAGGGCTCAAAGGGTGGTAGTAAATGTTGAATTATCTGGGGTCAGGGAAGTTGTGAATTGGGAGCCACAGGGACTGATGTTGGACCAGTGTTAGTTAGTATTTTCATCTGTGAGGGAAGGGGATCCAGAGCAAGATATGTCTCTTTGTAGATGACATCTAGGTCTTCGGGAGAGTGGACGTAGAAGAGGGAAGAAGGGACATGAAGAGTGATCTAGAACAGCTGAAGGGATGGTCCAAGGTATGATGGTTTAAATTTGTTGCTAAAAAGTGTTTAGGTTGTATATATTGTTTAAAGAACAAAAAAACAACAAACGTGTGTGAGTGTGTGTGTGTGTGTGTGTTTCAAACCAGGGTTGGCTCTGGGTTTAAATGTTTTTTGCTCTGCCATTTGCAACATTTTTTTGGGGGGGGGGGCACCTAAGTTTAGTTATTGCCACCTATGTGGTCCATCTTTTTATGTACAGTATCTAAACAAACATAGATAGAAATTTGTTTTTACATGTAAGGCGATAGGCTACAAGTGCCCACAGAACCAGTGCCCAAGTTAACCAGAAGAAAACAGTCTTGAGAGAATGACTGCTAGACCCTACCTTCCCCCCACAAAGATATGCCACCTCTAAACTTCCAGTGACGTCACCGACCGACGTAGACGCTTGGATACAAGGCTCTCTCTACCCCTCGACTTAACTCCTTTTAAATATTGATTTCCCACAAAGCGAAATACCCAACAAAGGCAGAACTTCACTCCCGTTACAGTGGCAAACAGAAATAGACCCAAATCTGGGTCGGGTGGTGGGCTAAAGCAACAAAAATTAAATTTGCCCTTTAGACCTGCAGCGCGTAGCAAGGAGGCCTCTAAAGCACCTGATCCTGCATGGGAGAGGAGGAGGGGGAAGAGTTCACAATTGCATCCCGCCAACTGTGTCGAGAGCTGCGTCAGCTAAGTAATACATTAGATTCTATCAAGGCTGACATTAAAGAAAACAGAACTAATATTTCTAAGCAGGGAAAGCAGCTTGAAGAAATAACAGAACAGCATACAGCCTATTTGGAAACAGTAGATGTACATAACAGTGCAATCCTTCAGCTCCATGACCGTACTCCGCTCCTGATGGGGAAGGTAGAGGATCTCGAAAACTGCTCCCGACGAATAAATCTAAGGATCCATGGTCTCCCTGAAAATATTGAGCAGGGTAATATGCCCAACTACTTCCATGGCCTGATACGAGAGCTGTTGGTTATTGGCCAGGACATCTCCTTGAATATAATCTGTGAACACAAGGCCTTGTTGGCTCCCCCTAAAGATCCTAAGGCACAACCGCGCTCGATTATTGTGACGTTTCTGGATTTCAGAATGAAAGAACTGGTTTTAAGAAAGACATGGGCCAAGAAGGAAATCTCTCTTGGGGATACCAAGCTATTTTTTTGAGCCGGATTATGCCCCCATGACGATGGCGCAAGAAAGATGTGGTTTCCCATTGTAAAAGCGCTCCGAGGGAAAGGATTGAGAACAGGAGTGGACTTTCCAGCCCAACTTGGGGTGACATCTGACGTCGGTACTAAATTATTTGACAGCGTGGGTGAAGCAAAGAAGTACCTTTCCTCTCTGGAGCTACTGGCAGATGAGCTGGTTCTCCCAGTGCTGATTAAAGTCATTGAGAAGAGGCCGTGGCAAACGGCGAGTGGTGGCACAGGGGGAACTCATAGATTCAACTCAATGTATAAACCAGGTGGTTTTGTAGCGTGGAACCGCTTAGAAGAAAAGGCCCAGAAACTGGCAGGTTGAAATGAGAGAGATATCTACGGCTAAATTTTGGTGGTGTTTTGTGGACTGGGATGATGGATTTGGGGTATTTAAAGGGACATGTCATACTACGAGAGTCGGGTGGGAGTTGCATGGGGAAGTTGAAATATGTTGGCTGTCAGCAGAGGGATCTTTGGGATTTCCTTCACTCCCGGCTGTCCTCCCGTGGGTAGCCCCGGGGAAATTCTCCTGGGGTGTTTGGGGGCGACCTTGGGGGAGGGGGAGGATTCCTTGGGCTAGGATACAGGAATTGAAGGGGAACAAGACGTGAGTTTATATACCTGTTGCTTACAACCCAAGGCTTTGCAGGCAAAATATGAGGGAGGCTGAGGAGATGGCAAGTTGGCCGGACCCCGAGTCACTCACCTCTCAACATTGATGGGCTGGGGAGGGAAGATCTGCATTGATCAAGTGATCCACATGAATGCAGCTAGTGCTGGAAGTGTACCTGCTCTCGCAGTGAGGTGATGGGAATTTCCCAACACTTCCCACCGTTTTTCGCCAGGAGGTGAAAAGTGGGCAACTTGTGGCACCTTGGAAGGAAACACAGAGTTTGAGAAAGCATTGGTTCTCTCCCCCAGTTGGGGAATTGTTTTTAAACAGGTTAGCTTTAACCAGTGTTAAAAAGGTTGAAGTACTGTGGTTAGATTTATTTTATATTTATATTGCTGTGCTTGTACCCCTGTACCGCATCTTCTTGGGGAATTGGTTTTTCAGTCTAAAGGGTCTACTCACACTGCTGCAGTGGAGGGACTTAATATTGTAACGTACAACGTTCGTGGCATTAATCATCCGATTAAACAGGCCCGCATCCTTCAAGCGCTAGGGAAACTAAACACCCAAATTGCGCTCTTACAAGAGACACACATACAGACAGATTGACAGACGTAGAACACAAGAAATTGTGTCGCAGATGGGTAGGGTTGGTTTATTCTTCCTCCTATGGGGCTCATCCACATAGAAGAGGTACTGCAGTTTTAGTGCATAAATCCTGCCCCCTCCAGGTGTGGAGTGTGGTTACAGATCCAAAGGCAGATTTGTTAAAGTGATGGGAAAACTTGGTGAGACCCCCTGTACAATTATAAGTTTATGCGCTCCTAATGAAGATCAAGAAGCAGCTATTTTCTTCCAGAAACAATTGCCGGGTGGATGAGGGTTGAAGACAATCTTGCCATTTTAGGGGGTGACTTTAATACTACATTATCAGCCACTCTTGACAGGATGGGAGGTTCATCCCCCCCACACTCGAAGAAAGCTAGTTTGGTTTTAAATAGGTCCCTGCAAATCTGGGGGTTGGTGGATACTTGGAGATGGAAAAAATGGTACGAGGAGGGATTATTCCCACTACTCAGACAGACATAATTGCCACACTAGTGTAACCACCCCTGCAAATGGGGGTTCCCAAAAGACTTCCAGGAGCTTGCTTGAATGCTCCAAGCCTGAATGGTGTTTGACGTTTAAGCCATTTATCAGTGAGTGTTTTTAGAACCTCTGGTACTGTCTCTTTAAGAGCTGTCTGCTTGCAGACATAATTAGTTTGTATGGGGGACTGTGTGTTTCTTTGATTGAGTACCACTCAAGCTGCTACCAATTCACTCCATTGCAGTCACTAGAGTGCAAAGGAACCTATCTGAAAGATGTAACTGTTTGCCAGAAATCATTTACAGTAATAATGAAATTACAGTTTGTCTAACCTACTTTCTTTTGCAGTCAGAACAGTGTCTGCCTAGTTCCCCATTCTAGTTTTGAACTGCTGAACTGGACCAATCAGTGTGGGGTAAGCTAGCTCTAAAATGGTGCCTTGGACTGAATCAGAACTTGACTCATAATCTGAGCCAGCCACAAGAGGATTGTATGGGCAGTGACTCTGGGAGATGTAGTTTAGACTTCAGCACCTTTTTGACCAACAGCAGCAGTCTATTGTGAGTGACAGCCAATCCAGTCAAGAACTGGAGGAACTCAAAGGAAGTGCCCGGTTTTGTCAGTTGGAGTTCAGTTGAGCTTTGGCAGTGAAGAAGGAAGGAGCCCTGTGTTTTTCAGTGTGCAGTTTTAGCCAAAAACGGTGTAAGGCCCAGAGTTCCGTCTGCAGCTTGTGTAACGCTTGTTAGGACTGAATCCGTCCTGTAAAAGAATCAAAGGATCTCTGAAGAGAGAAACCAGGCTCACCCTGTAGAAGACTGGAAGAATTGCTTGAAAATGCACTCGGTCTGTCAGGAACTGGACTGCTGTGTGTCTCCCGGTATTGTGCAGTAATTGCGATCGGGATACAGATGCAGCCTGCCTGGTATAGCTCTTTCTTTATATGGATGTGTGAAGAGGTTTGTGTACCTCAAGTGAGCCTCTGCTGACATTGAAGGACCCTATCTTATTTGAGGTCGGAGTACTAATTCAGGGTCGCTCCCTGTTGAATTGCCACATTAAATCCAAATGGAATTACTGTACTGCTGACTGTTTAATTCTCCTTTCTCTGTGTGAAAGGGCCCCTACCAGTGCCACGGTTTGACTAGCCACTAGGGCTTGGGTACCCAGGGACAGTAACTGATAGGGATAGGCCTGTCACAGAGCCATAGGTAGATTATTAGAGTGATAAGCTAATTAACCTGATTTCCCCTGTCCTTGTTATATCCCCCTAAATAAATCAGAGCTGCTTGTTTCAGCAAAGTTATACTGCCTGAGGTATTTGTCTATGTTAAAGTACTGTACTGTGATTGTTACACTGTATCTCATTTCACAGGAGGTCCCAGTGCCGGAACCAGACCTGGGGTAAGTGTATACTGTGAAGGTAATTTGATATATTGTGTGGGCCACTAGTGGGAAGAAAGGTTGCAGTGTCCCAAGAGGGCTGGACCAAGTTAGTTTAACTATTGCAACCCTGACCTCTGGGTGGAGGCACCCGCCATTGGATCCAGGCCCCTCAACCTGTTAGTGGCAAATCAGGCAGGGGTAGTAGCCCCTGGGATAGCGCCATCTAGGGGTTACACTAGAATAGATATGATTTTGATGTTGGAGGAGAGGGCATATGCAGCTGATGATTGTTATATCCATCCTCTTTCCATTTCGGACCATGCACCTGTTCGATTAATACTTAATTTACTCCCTTCTGTCCGAAACTCTCACTGGCGGTTTAATATAGGTCTCCTGAACAGTGGGGATTTTAAATCCTTTATTGTAGATATTATTGATGACTATTTGGCCAATAACCTGGTGAGAAGTTCGACTGCTACAGCTAGAGCTAGATGGGACGCGCTTAAGGCTGTTTTGAGAGGGGCAATTATTAGCTACGCAGCTAGGGGAAAAAAAGAAAAAGAGAGAGTGAAATAAAGGAGCTAGAGGACAAAATTGCTGATTTCAACATAAAATTTAGTTAAATTCAGAAGTAAAGCAACAACTTAAAACTACTAAGAAGAAATTAGAGAAGATTTTACTTTAGAAGGTTCATACAGGCATATTCACAAGTTATTATGTATGGGGGAAATAGTGCCGAGAAACTATTGGCTAGTACCCTCAGAGTGCAACAGAGGAGTAGACTTGTTCTGAGGATTAACAATCCAGAGGACAATGCGGTAACCTGTCATCCGGAGAAAATAACCACCTCATTTGCCTCCTAATATAGGAAATTGTATTCCCAGGATTTGGTAGTGGATCTGGACCTGAAAACTCTTGGATTTTTTCAAGGTTGACCCTCTGAACCTTAGATAAAGATGCCCGAGATTCTTTGGAATCCCCTGTCACCCAACCGGAGATAGTAACACAATTGCAGACCCTCAAGGGGGGGAATCACCAGGATTGGACGGATTCCCATCCAGATTTTATAAAACCTTTGCAGAATAGCTAACCCCGCTCCTTCATGAGGTGTACATGGAGGTGGTGGAGAGTGAGGAACCTCCAAAATCCTGGCAAATGGCTCAAATTATAGTATTGCATAAAAAAGGGAAAAACCCAGAAGAGTATGGGTCATATCGACTGATATCTCTCTTAAATGTAGATCTTAAAATTTTTACTGGACTGCTGGCCAAAAGACTACAGCCGTAGTGGCCCAGGTGATCCATAAAGACCAAACTCGTTTCATTTCAGGTAGGTATCTGTCTGATAACCTCTGGAAGCTTCTAAATATTATTTCTGCTCACAACCCACCCTGATTTCCATTTGGCAGTCTCCATGGACGCAGAGAAAGCATTTGATAGGGTGAATTGGCACTTTCTAAACCAGTCCATGGAACAAATTAATTTCATCCCGAAATTTTTATAAAAATAATTTCAAATCTCTATGCCGACATGGAGGCCCAGGTCAGGGTAAATGGCGTCAGCTCAAAGCCTTTTTCCATCTCTAGGGGCACGAGACAGGGATGCCCATTATCACCCCTGCTCTTTGCACTAAGTTTGGAGCCTCTGGCTGCCAAGGTCAGACAGAAATAAGAGATAAGAGGAGTCATGGCTTGGGGACAGGAATATAAACTGTCACTTTACGCAGACAATTCCATTTTCTTTCTGTCCGACCCGGAGAGCTCACTACCCTGCTTAGTTGATATACTGGGATCATTCGGAGAAATTTCCGGCGATGAAATTAATACTCTTAAGGCAATGGTTCTTAGTTGCACTGCGCCTCAAGAATTTAAAAAAACGATTTTAATTTGTTTGGGCTCCAAATAATCAGTTCAAATACTTGGGCATTCAAATTATGACAGATTTATCTAAACTATTTGTGGAAAACTATGATAAACTTTGGAGGGTGGTGGAACAGGATTTGTCACGCCGGAAGCTTCTGCCCCTTTCACTGATAGGGTGGAGGTAATCAAAATTAATATTTTGCCACGTATACTTTTTTTGTTTCATTCTCTTCCCCTTCGAGTTCCTAGACAGTTTTGGACAAGGGTTAACAAGGATTTATCTAAATTTGTCTGGAACCTTAAAAAACCAAGGATAGCTACTGTAGTGCTATCCTCCAGTGGCCCAAAGAACAGGGGGGGACTGGGAGTCCCTACCCTTTTTTCATATTATCTGGCAGCCCAAATGGCTGGGCTAATGACCTGGGCTAAACAACGGGATACCTCTCAGTAGTATGTTATAGAAGATGCAGCCCTGAAAGGCAGATCCATTTTTTCTTTGGCTCTGATTGAGGTCTCCCCTGAGTATAGGAAACAAGTTAGAAATAGATGGGTAGCACAGGGATTAGACATATTGTATCTTGGACTGGTGAGGAACCTGGTGGCTCACCCAAGGAAACCTACTTGGAAGGGGATGGGACCACACGTCATTAGGGCCGGCATCTTTGGGAGGGTGGTGGGGTGCACAGGGTGTGGAGCAGCCATGATAGTGGACTGGGCTTGGAAGTTCGGTGGTTGCCCAGTATGCTACCAGCTGGCACAGCTTAGGGAGGAGGTTGCGGGGATTAGGAGACAGCTGGGGAGGGAGATATGGTTGGAGTGAGGGGCAGGGATCTCACAGGGTTGCACCAAGCACTAGGGGCGGGGGCATGGGAAAGGTGCAGAAGGAAGTAAAGGGTCACATAGGGACCCTGGCAGAGGGCCCAAAGGAGGACAATACTAGGAAACAGGCAGGTAACTGGGGACCCTCACAAGGGGGCCAGAGGGACAACATTCTCAGGGAAGTAGGCAGATGGCGCGGGCTGGACAGGAAGGAAGCAAGGCGGGAGGTGGATCGACCTTATGCTCAGTAACCGCTCAGTTCTCTTTTTCTGCTTGAGGATGAGGGGTGATGTAGCCATGACAGGGTGGTTAGAGATGGAAAGGGGTTGGGGCAGGGCGGGGCCAGATGGCAGGAGGAACAGGGGGGAACCTGGAATGGGGAAAATGGGGGGAGCAGTGAATCAGAGCAGGAGGGGTAGGGGGAAGAGGGA
Organism: Neoceratodus forsteri; assembly: GCA_016271365.2. NCBI lineage: Eukaryota > Metazoa > Chordata > Ceratodontiformes > Ceratodontidae > Neoceratodus > Neoceratodus forsteri. Next base: position 393,895,348 of record CM028131.1, on the reverse strand, counting down.
GGAAAGCGCAAGGAGATGGACCAGTTGGGAGGAAAGGGCAAGGAGAGGGACCAGAAGTACAAGGAGGATACAGTAAAGGGAGCTGAGGGTTTAGGCTAGGGGAGCACGAAAAGCAAGGAGGGACTAAACGGAGACAGGAAAGAAGGGAGGACGAGCCAGGCTAGTTTAGTGGATGGGGGAGAAGGACCAGTCACAAGCAGTGAGGGGGGAGTTAGCGAGTACAGGAGGATACTGGGAGGAGGAGGCATAGGATCGATGGGAGGGGTAGCCAGGTAAATAAGGAGGGCGGCATGTGGCACCCAGATAGGGGAGGAACAAGACGCCGGCTGGGTGGAGGGGCCGAGAAAGGATGAGGGACATGGAAGGGGGTGGGGAATGGAGGAAAAGGAGCGGTTAGAGTGCTCCTGTTGGGGGATTCTGTAATCAGGGATATCAAATGGGATAGGGAGGGAGAAGCCTGGCCAGTTAGAATAAAATGCTTCCCTGGACTGATGGTGCACAGGGCCACGCATGAGGTATATCAGCTGGTAAAGGATTGTGGGGGTTCTCCGGACATACTGGTCCACCTGGGTACAAATGACATTGAGGAAAATAGCGAGCTAGAGATACAGGCAAGGTTCAGGGAGCTTGCCAGGGTCTGTCATGACATAGGATGGACAGTTTCCTTCTCAGAAATCCTGCCTGTGCCAAGGACTAGTGGGGAACACAAAAGGAAGATTAGGGAGATAAACCAGTGGCTCAAGGAGTGGTGTGAGGCCAGAGGGTATTGGGGAGACCTGGGAGGAAGTTCAGCCAAAATAAAAGACACCTGTAACCGTCATTAAGTCTCTTCCTTCCCCATGTGTGCCATATTTATCTACTGGTAAGGTATAATTGATTTGTCATATTAACTGCTTTCCCTTCCCCTTCTACTCCTGGCTTTATCTATGCTTATGCTCCACTGCTACTCTTATCAAATCACTCCTCCCCCCCACATCAGTTGTAGTCTGTTGTTTGTTCTAGCTGCCAAAATATATGTATTGCACACACCAGTCATCATGTTTCATTTATCAGTATGCAACCTGTAAGTCGCCTGTCTCATATCAATGTTTATCACCTGCGGTCACCCTATGTGGTACCGTTGTATGTATATCCAGCCTGTATCATGTAACGTGCATTTCATGTATTTACTGTTATTACCTATCTGTGTTTGTACTTTAAGTGTTTATGTCACAGGACCTCCTTGTGAATGAGCTTGCTCAATGGAGTTTTCCTGCAATAAACTTGAACTTGATAAGGAGCTGTATGCTAGAGATAGGCTCCATCTCAATGTGGAGGGGAGGAAAATCCTGAAGTTGAAAATAGAGGGGTTCATTGGTGAAAAGTGGGGTTTAAATTTGTGAAGGGGGGAGGGATGGGAGAAAAGGCTGTCAAGGGGGGGAGCCGATAAAGGAGGGACTCTGTCTCTACCCCCCTGGGGAGCTGGAGGAATGTGGGAAAAGGCCGACTTGTAAAGTGCAGACCAGGGGAAACAGAATCCCCATGGGAACACGAGCAGGGAAAATGGAAGTATAGGGAAAGGGTGGAAGGTAGTCCTGCTAAATGCTCGGAGCTCGGGCAATAAAATGCCTGAGCTCCAGGCGATGCTAACTGAGGGAGTGGTGGATGTGGCAGCAGTCACTGAGACCTGGGCCACCACAGGACACGACTGAACCTGAACCTGGAGGATTACACTATGTTCAGGAAGGACAGGGGAGAGGAGGGGTAGCAATGATAGTCAAAAACTGCATTGGCATAGGGGGAGTAGAGGAGGCGGAGGGAACCATAGAGGTGATTTGGGTCACCTTGATAACAAGGGGGGGGGGCAAGAGAGTAAAATAGGAGTGGTGGCAGACCCCTGCACTGGTGGAGGAGCTGGAGGAGAGTCTGGTGGCAGATGTTGGGAGACACTGCAGACTGGGCAGGGAAGGTGGTGTGTTGGGGACCAAACATGCCAGGAACAGACTGGGAGACTATGACATCCTCGGTGGCCAGGAACAGGGTTGTTGATGTCTTTCAGGCCGTTCCTGACTCAGCAGGTGGGGGAAACTGACCAGGAGGCGCGGGTACTGGATGTGGTCCTGGCAGACAGTTACCAGATTGGGGGCCTGGAGGTAAGGGACCCGTTGGCGGGGAGTGACCATGCCACGGTCTGGTTCTGCCTGGACCTAGGAGGGGTAGAAGGCTGCACTAAGACGGAGGTAACTGACTTCAGTGGGGTGGATTTTAAGGAAATGGGAAGGATCCTTAAGGAGCATTTGGATGGGATTGGGTCAGACATGGACGCTGATAGCAGGTGGGAAATCATCAGGAGAGGGATGCAGGATGCTACCAGCACCTGTGCAAGAATAAGACGAAAATGCGGTAGGGCCGAAAACCCTGCTGGTAGACCAGGGAGGTCCCAGCAGGTGGTGCGGGAAAGAAGGCAGTCTATAGGCCAATTCAAGTGCTCAAGGAGTGAAAGGATCGAGGGGCATACGAGCTGATGGCTAGAAGGGCCACTAGGGTGGTGAGGGCGGCTAAGTCAAGGAAGGAGCAGAACCTGGCCAGGGAAATTAGGAGAGGGAACAAGAGGTTCTTCAGATACATTGGGGGAAAAACGAAGGGTGTAGGGGCAGATTAGCAGGATTAAAACAGGGGAGAGATGGGCACAAGACCCGGGGGAGCAGGCTGAGGTACTAAATGAGTACTTCACCTCACTTTTCACCAAGGAAAATGGGGGTGCTGCATCATACATGGGAGGAGACAGTGATATTGAGGAGGGGGGACCCTTACCGATCGGCGGGTCTGGGGAGAGGGGGAGGCATCACTGGCAGGAGGGGGAAGGCTAAGCAGGGAGAAGAGGAAGCGGAAGTGGAAATCACAGCAGAGAGAGTGAGGGAAGCCCTCAGGTCCCTTAAGACGGAGAAAGCACTGGGCCAGATAAATTACATCCCAGAGTGCTGAAGGAACTTATGGTGTCCTGGCGAAACCTGCAGGAGCTTTTCACCATCTCTCTGAGGACAGGGTGGGTGCCCCAGGACTGGAAGGTGGCATATAGTGCCCTATCCACAAGGGGATCAAGGGAGGGTAGGAACTACAGGCCTGTCAGCCTGACATCGTGGTGGGCAAGGTGATGGAGGCATTGTCATGAGAGGCTTGGGGATCAGGAAAAGTCAGGGTGCCTGGACGATGACAGCATGGATTCGTCCCGGGAAATCGTGTCAGACAAACCTTGTGGAGTTCTATGACTGGGTGACGAGTGCCTTGGACCTGGGTAGACCAGTGGACGGCCCCTCTTTCTAGAGACTTCAGCAAGCATTTGACTCTGTTCCTCATGTGGGCCTGTTGGATAAGCTGGGAGAAATGGGGGTGGGGAACCAGATAATCAGATGGATAAGCAATTGGTTCCAGGACCGACCCAGAGGGTCGAAGTTGGCGGATAGTCTCATCCCAAGGAGGTCATTAGTGGGGTCCCACAGGGTCAGTCCATGGGCCTCGTGTTCCAACACCTATGTCTCTGACATAAGGACAGGTATCAGGAGTGAGATGAGTTCTTTGCTGATGACTCAAAACTGGGGCGGTGGTGATGGGGAGGAGGGAGGGGAATGGCCCTACAGGGGACCTGGAGGCTCTGGAAAGATGGTCTAGAAAGTGGAAGCTGAGGTTCAATGCAGGCAAATGCAAGGTACTGCACCTGGGGGCCAGAAACCCGGGCCAAATGTATACCCTGGGGGGAATGCTACAAGTCTCGATGGCTGAGAGGGACCTGGGGGTGGTGGTGGATGTCAAGATGAACAACTCGGAGACTTGTAGGAGGGCAGCAGCCAAGGCCAACAGGATGCTGGGATGCATCACTAGGGGGATCACCTCCAGAAGGAGGGAAGTGATACTCCCTCTGTATAACTGCTTGGTGAGGCCACACCTCGAGTACTGCGTGCAGTTTTGGAGGCCACACTTAAAGAGGGACATTAAACTCCTGGAGAGGGTCCAGCGGAGGGCAACCTAAATGAGTTGGGGCTTGGGGGACAGGACGTATGGGGAGAGGCTTGAAGAGCTAAATATGTACACATTGGAAGAGAGGAGGGACCGGGAGGACATGGTAGAGGTCTTCAGATACATGAAGGGGGTAAATAGGGGAGGAACAGTCAGGGTGCTTCGAAGGAAGGAGGAGGGGCCACTAGAGGGCATGGGTGGAAGCTGGAGGTGGGAAGATTCAGGGGAGAAGGGAGGAGGTGCTACTTCACTGAGAGGGTGGTGGAGCCATGGAATGCGCTGCCTAGGGGGCTGGTGGAGGGGTTCAAAAGGGAGTGGGACAGGTACAGGGAAGGGTTCGGAAGCAAAATCCAATGCAGTGAGAATATCCGGAACTGGGAAGGGAGAAGCCAGAGAAGGCGAGGGGGCAGTAAGGTCAGCTCCCAGGGTGGGAGGTGGGGGCTGACCAAGCGAGCAGACGCGAAAGACCGTTAGGTCTATTCTGCTGGCATTTTAGTATGTTAGTATATTACACCAAATTAGGAAGAGGCTCAATAACCCGAGTGGACTGGGCCCTCTATCATAGATTCGTTTTGAACCTAGTTTCCCACCTTCTTTAGACTTGGGTTATGCCAGATGGGCTGCGATGGGAATCACCAGGTTTTCCCAGTTTCTTGAGAGAGACAAATTCTTCCAGAGAGCTAGGGAGAAATTTCACTGGCCAAATTCAGAGGTTTTTACGCTATATGTAGGTGAGACATTATATGAATTCAGTGGACAATATCCAAAGACTGGCACGTTCATATTCTAGTTGGGAAAACTTCCTTTACAGAGTGGTTACAATTTTGGGACACACTAGATGCATCTCCAGCATTTACTAATTGTTAATAAAACGGGAAGGATCCTTTGGGGAATATTAGGAAAAAATTGGAAAAGGAGGCAAACATCACTATCTCGGAGTCTGATTGGAATCATAGACTGAAATGGGGGTGGAAGGCCACATCAGCTGTGGTGTGAAGGGAATTCTTTTGGAAGATCCTGATACGTTTCTTCCACACCCCGACAATAACCAAATATTTTAAGACTTCTAGGGATGATAGATCAGTAGGCAGGGGGAAGAATAACTATATAGGAAATGTATATGCGGGGAGACGGGCTTTGGTTTTGTGAGAGATGAGGGGTAGATGTTATAATGTGAACCGGGGGGGAGTGCGGTTTTGTGGTGGGACAGGGCACAGCACAACCAGGGGCCATGTTGGTAAGGCCCAGGCGAATGGACCATGATAGTTAGGTCCTCAGCCTCTGTTACAAGTTCTCAGGTTATGCTTTGACTAGAACGAACTCGGTATAAAAGGGGGGAAATCTTTGCATAGTAAACCTTCCAGGGTTGAACTGCAAATAAGATTTTATTCAGGAAAAGTAGCTGCAAAGATGTAATTTTCAACTTCTTATTTTTCTTTACTTTATTACTAAGTTGCAGCACAGTCTAGACAAAAAGAGATAGAAATTTTAGAAACTATGTATAAAGTGTTTAAGACATTTTCCCATGATATGTATTTACTTACGGATGTGACGTATGATTATGATCTGTCATATTTGCATTCTGAACCTGCAATAAAGCTGAGTTAAAAAAAAACAAAATGCCACTCCGCACTCAGACTTGCAGCATTTAGCTGGCGCAACATTTACTTTTCTCAGCAAATAATAGCAGAGCACATAATTATCAATTCTTCACCATCCCAAAAGGCATGGCATGATTTAAGTTTCCTGTGCCTCTCCACTACTCAGGCTAGATGTCATTTGTTGTGGATAACAACCTCTAGTCCCCCACATTTGCCAATCTGCTGTTCCTATGCAAGGGACTATGTGGACTGCTCTGTGCTGGCCTTTTAGTCAGTCAGGACTCTGCTAGTTTGCTCTGAGTGAACCGATGGCATGTTGCTCCCAACTGGCTCTGACCCTTTCCTGCACGTGTTGTCATTTTGTGCTGCCTGTGTTTATGATTGGGCAGAGATCGGCAGCGGCAGGAGTGTGTTGCTTCTGTTGTGATGATTTGGTGACTATTTTTTTTTATTTATGTTTATTGTTTTCAACTGAACTAGCAGAAACAGCAATAAAGTCATAAGAGGCATAATAACCTATAGTGTATGGTGGAACGTTGTTGAGGATGGAAATCCATTCCGCGAACAACGTTGTTGTGCTGCAGTAGCTACGTCATTGTAGCTGTTACGCTGCACTAGCTATGTAGCTCTTGTAGTACAACAACTTGGCACGTGTTTGTGCATGTGTGTTCCTGTAACCCCCCCCCGATCTTCAGGAAATGGCTTCAGCGGTCAGGTTGGGGAAGTGAGAGGCGGGGAAAAAACAAAAAAGTAAAAACAAAACTGCAATGTATGAGTGCCCATACGCTATAAAAGATGGTGTATGAGCTCCCCTACACAAGAAGGGTATTTTTAGCTCTCCAGGTTTCCGTGGTAACGCGACCTCTTGAGCTGCACTCTAGAGGTCTCTGGTTACTACGGAAACCTCTTGAGTGAAAAATATCCTGGTTGTGTATGAACCTTCATACACTATTCTCTATGATAGAGAGACATTCATCTCACAATTATACACTGCCACCAGTAAACTTTGTCCCCTAATCTTTACTCTAAGAAGTTGAGGGATGTACGCCCAAGTTGCATTAGAAAATTAGGTAATGTCAACCAGGACAACAACTATGGTGACATAGATATTTGTTACAAAGATTGAGATAACCACAATTTACTAGTGCTATAAACCATGATCGTGTGTGGTGGAATGCTGTTCTAACTGGAAATTCCACCATGCTGAAATGCTGTTCAGCCACATGCTCAACAATGAATGGAATGCTGTGCTAACCATATGTGCAGAACAGCATTCCATTCATTCAGAGTGAAAAGCTCAAGCCCTGTGTTAAAGCCACCATTAAAAAAAACGCTGTGCATTAACAGCAATGTAATCTGCTTCAAACATGGAAGCTGTGCGTGACATTTTTTTAAAACGCTCACCGCTCAGAAGCAGATTATTCTCCGTGATGAGAACCGGCATAAAAAAGTAGTTTATGCCTCCAGTTCATGGATAAGCTCGCTAAGCGAGACATATGCTCGCCATGTTTTTTCTTTTAAAACCCTCCCACACTACAGCGGCAACCAGTTGGAGTGTGCATTGCTAACATAGGGACGCCCAGTCCCTAGCAACCACATAACTTGGCAAGAACAAGCCGTAGCTCCTGAAATAGGAGACTACAGTTTATTTTTCAATGAAAACATTTAGTTAGAAAACCTAAAATAGGAATCAAGGGGCACCATACACTATAAAAATACAGGTTCGACGGCCAATGACAGAACCAGTGTGTTCTGCCACCTCGGGGTTTGATTCCTTGGACCTGTCGAGCTTCGCTCTTGAGGTCACAGGGAATCAAACCCCTCTGTGGCAGAACACACTGGTTCTACATGGTTGCCCATCCAGTATTCCCTATAACTGGCACATTAATAAAAGTGACAGTTACAGCCCACACCTGAATCCCACTAATACACTGATAAAGAAAGTAATTCGGGAGACCAACTCTTACCTAAGAGTTTGCACTTTTTAACAGTAAACAGCTGAGCAGTTTAAGATACCAATCAGAACTATTATTTCTGCCTCTAAAAATGGAACTTGCCAGAAAGGAACTAAATATGCTTACATGCAGCAGCATTAACAAGCTGTGATGTCCTTACTCTTAACACACCATGAGGCTACTGCTATCTTACAGCCCCGTAAAGTGAACGTGTTGGAGTCGAGAGGTAAAGCAAAACAACCCACCCCAACACAATCTCAATGTTTAAAACAATAAAAGATAAAAGTTTCAGTTGTGCTCACAATGGAAGTCCATAACTAGGGCAAAATACATCACATTCTTGCCCTGTGCTGCAAATTACAAGCCTGTAGCAGTAATGTTTATATAAGGAAGAACTCCCCAGTCCTCAGCTTCCTGTATTTCAGCTGAAGAATGGGATTGGAACTCTGCAGCTGTCTTATTGGTCCAATGGACTGCGTCATGGACGTCCAAAAATTGAAACTGTTTACTACCATAGACTATTCAGAGCCTGGCTAGAAACAAAAACAAGTTGACGATACCCAAGGAGCGTGACTTTTCTCGTACAGCGTTGAACTGCTTCCATTTGTTTCTGGTGGCAAAAGCTAAATCCGAGTAGAACTTAATGTCCTGTCCCTCTTTTGTAAGCAGGTATGCACTTCTGGCTGCTGACAAGACCCTCTCTTTCATATCCTCACTGGCAGTTTTAAGTAAAACAGTTTGAGGGGTATTAGAAGTGTGCTGTGTCCCTCTCATGTTAATCTGGTATGCCTTGGTGAAGGAGCGTGATTCTATGTCGTCCAATAGCTACACATTGCTCTTTAGTCAGTCCCTTATGTACTGCATGAGGTTATCAACCTCTACCCCCTCAGATATATCCATCATTCGAATATGTGAAGCCCTTGCTGCATTTTCCAGCGCCTCCATCCTGGTGCATAGCTGCATGTTTTCCGTCGTGAATTTAGCTACCACCTTTAAGGTTTTAGTAGAACAGGAATCCGCTTCTGCCACCATGGATGTAAAAGTCTTAAGTTGTGAATCTTGGCTTCCCAGTCACTGTAGAGTTTTCTCTATTTTTAAGTCCGTCACCCTTACTGCTTCTAGAACAGGAGTTCATTGTGGGTCTGCTCCTGCGTCCTCTGGCTTTCCAATACTCAAGCTGGTTGAGGGCCATCCCTGCAACTGTTGCTTCGGACCTCCTCCAGCCGCTCCTTTTGGTTTCTCTAATAACAAATTTCAGCTTAAAATTCTCAGCAGAAAAAAGGCTAGTCAGATCTTCAACTTACAGAATACAGAAAAAAGGATTTGCACGTGTTTTGTCAAAATTTAAATCATATCAGCAGGAGCCCATGTGAAGCATGTCCTGTCAGGTCTGTGGCTCTCTAGCACTCCATCAGTTGGGTGACATATATCATCAGGATTGTGCTTGAAAGTCGCATTTTTATGTTTCCTTGTATGTGTGTAAGAAACATTTTACTTTGCGTCAGAGAATGGCATTTCAGAGGTGTGTCGCAGACTAGCCCAGTGCAGAGCAATCTACATTGGGCACGTCCCTGTCAGGCCAATGACCAGACAAGCAGAGTATGATGGTTGTCAGAATTTCATGGGAGTAAACTTTGTTTACCTGACAGGACTGAAGCGTTCCAATGAGAGAGCACTTCAGTACCTTCATTTGCATAAAGTCAGACGGCAAGCAGCTGAGTGGCTTTATATACATCACTACGTGGGAAGACTAAAGCCCTACGCTTGTGTGTACGCAAGAAACATTTGGCATCCAATTAAACCCTCCTGCTCCCTCCCTCTTTGTGCTGTCCTCCCCCAACCTCAGTTCCCTGTCCCGGCACCCGGCATCCAATTAAACCCATCTGCTCCCTATCTCTGTGTGCTGTCCACCACCCTCCATTATTCATCCTGGTACCTGCCGTCCAATTAAACCCTCACACTCCATCCTTCTGTGTGCCATCCGCCCCCACCCTCTGTTCCCCATCCCGGCACCCGCCATTTTTATTTTTTTTTACTTGCCTGCGCATGCACCTAGGGGAGGACTTAAGTCGAACGGGTGACGAGGCAGGGCACGCGACGGGCCAAGCTTGAGGTTCAGTGAACTGGGCGTGATTGAGGGACGAGCATGAGACAGCAGACAGTGCCATCAGTAAGCAATCATTCTGTGGCAGGTGAACAAGAAGCCAGGAGTCAAGACTCCAGGAGGAGTGAGGACGACTGAGCAGTGCACGAGGAGGACGGGTCAGGTTAGATCAGGCAGGCAGTAGAAGAGCAGTGCGAGTGAGCGAGCCAGGCCCAGCAGGCAACTCGAGGGAGCCAAGCACCGGGGTACAGTTGTGACACTGATACCAGAAAAAAAATATTGCTTTGTTCTTCCTTTCTGCAGTACTCATAAAAATTCCCACATAGTAACCACGCAATAAGTCCCCCCCCCGACTGCTGAACCTCAGAAATGTATTTCCTCATCCTTATGACATTTATGACCATTGTAAGAAGTTTCTGTGTTGCAATTTTGAAAATATCCGAACTGTAATAGCATTTTTTCTCTGCCTGCAGTATTTGTACATAGTTTAGAGTTTTTATGTAAAAACAGCTGTATATGAATAGAAACTGAATTTGACAGCAGATAAGGACTGCTTGGCCCACCCAGTCTGCCCATTTCCCTACCTAATGGATAAGCTGCAAATCCTAGCTAACCAATAGCCTACTTCTTCCAGCCTCCACCCCCTAGAATTGCCTTATGTCTGTCCCATGCATTCTTGAATTGCACCACTGTTTTTGTCTCCACAACCTCCTCAGGAAGGCTGTTCCATGCATCCACAACCCTTTCTGTGAAAAGATACTAACGTACTAAAATGCCAGCAGAATAGGCCTAATGATCTTTCATGTCTGCTCGTTTGGTCAGCCCCCACCCTGGGAGCTGACCTTGCTGCCCCCCTCGCCTTCTCTGGCTTCTCCCTTGCCAGTTCTGGATATTCTCGCTGCATTGGATTTTGCTTCCAGAACCCTTCCCCTGTACCTGTCCCACCCCTCTTGAACCCCTCCACCATCTCTGCCTCTACCAGCCCCCTGGGCAGCGCATTCCATGGCTCCACCACCCTCTCAGTGAAGTAGCACCTCCTCCTTTCTCCCCTGAATCTTCCCCCCCTCCAGCTTCCACCCATGCCCTCTAGTTGCCCCGCCCTCCTCCCTTCGAAGCACCCTGACTGCTCCTCCCCTATTTAGCCCCTTAATGTACCTGAAGACCTCTATCATGTCCCCCCCGGTCCCTTCTCTCTTCCAGTGTGTACATATTTAGCTCTTTGAGCCTCTTCCCATAGGTCCTGTCCCCCAAGACCCAAATCATTTTGGTTGCCCTTCTCTGGACCCTCTCCAGGAGTTTAATGTCCCTCTTTAAATGTGGCCTCCAAAACTCGCACAGTACTCGGCAGTCGTCTCACCAACAGTTATACAGAGGGAGTATCACTTCCCTCCTCTGAGGTGATCCCCTAGCGATGCATCCCAGCATCCTGTTGGCCTTGGCTGCTGCCTCCCACGAGTCTCAGAGTTGTTCATCTTGACATCCATCACCACCCCTGGTCCCTCTCAGCCAACGACTTGTAGCATCCTCTCTCCCCAGGGTGTACACTTGGCCCGGTTTCTGGCCCCAGGTGCAGCACCTTGCATTTCCCTGCATTGAACCTCAGCTTTCATTTTCTAGACCATCTTTCCAGAGCCTCCAGGTCCCCCTGTAGGGCCACCCTCCTCTCCTCCCCATCCACTATCGTCCCCATACTTCCTCACATTACCTCTGAACCGTCCCCCCTGTAGCACCAAATTGTGCCTCCTTGTTCTTGCACACCTCTTTTTCTGAAAGATGCTACCCTCTTGGACTTTGTTGATTCCCTTGAGGTATTTGAAAGTTTCTATCATGTTCTGCCTCTCCCTTCTCTCCTCGAGGCTATACATATTAAGATCCTTAAGTCTCTCTTGATATATTTTCTGGTGCAGACCCAGCACCATTTTAGTTGCCCTCCTCTGGACTGCCTCCATCCTGTCTGTGTCTTTGTGGAGACTGGGTCTCCAGAACTGCACGCAGTACTCCAGATGGGGTCTCATCAGCTATCTGTACAGAGGGATAACAACTTCCTGTTTTCTACTGGTGATGCCTCTACCTATGCATCCCAGTATCCCACCAGCCCTACTTACTGCCCTCTCACATTGCTTGCTCACCTTTAGGTCATCTGATATGACTACCCCCAGGTCCCTTTCCATTTTTGAATACCTACTGTGAATGGCCTGTATTGTAGTAGCTAGCATTACTTATTGTATCTAGCCTAGAAATACCAGCCTCAGTGTAAGTATCATAGAATACTGGTTAGACCAGTCAGTTCCACTGTCCCCTTTTTGCACAATAGTACTATTATAGGTATCATAAACCAGTACAGTCAAATACCTGTGACAGTGTGATAAAGACGGGGATAAATATCCATAAGACAGTGTGACAGGGTGATAAAGATGCATAATAAATAAACGTAATGTTTAAGATAGGGCAAAACTGAATAATGTTAACCAGATGAAACCCTTGCCATGGCAAAACTACTTGCAGGATATATAACCAGCCTGTATATTTCAAATATGTTGTAATGTGTTATATGGATAATTACATTTCTAAATGTACAGTATTGTGTTGCACTATAAAAACAATAAAACTGTTTAACTTCCAGAAAAAAGGTGGGACATCATTTTGATGACCTTATGCTTAAAATGATGATAATATGTAATGCCACACTTAATATAGTGTTTGCAATCAACAGAAATTTATTACCTTGGTTTAATAGCTAATAAATAATTTTACTTAAATTTTTCTGGTGTGGAGCTAATCCACGTATTGCCTGGACAAAAATAGCATAACCCAGCCAGATCTGAATGGGGGTTGGGATGCCATAACCCATATAATTATTATACAACAAATAAGATTGTGAGAATTTATGGATTCCGGAATCCCTCAACCTGCAGCAGTCAGACTATAATGAAGTAAGGATTGTAACAAGCTTGATTATTCCAGATTTCTCTGTAGAAAAGTTCAAAGGTATGTTACTTTACTCTGAGAACATCGGTACCTAATTTTTTTTTTTTTTTTTTTTTTTTAATTATTTTCAAATTATATGTCCGGCTATAAGAAAGTTAACATCCCCAAACTATCGGGACCACTTTTCCAGCACTGTAGCTACAGCCTGTATAACCTGCAAAGATTAGTATAAGTTGTGCTTTACCTGTCTTGTGCCTTGCCACAACATAGTCATCTGCAGCACCTACTCCTCCATTGACTGTTAATTGGAGATTTGATCAGAGGGGGGATGGCCATTCCCCACTTTCTTGGGCAGGTCTTGATGCGTTTGCAAGGTAGGTCCCCGTACTATTTACTCCCTAATCTGCTACCCATGCTTTGAGTCTGTAGAGATACTGCGCTCTCCTCACTCCCTCTTCAGTCTCTCCCCTCTGATCTGGGGTTCTGGTGGAGTCTTGGGTGGTGGTGGTGTTTGGAGAACCCTTGACTCCTTCTGGGTAGTCCAAGGAGGACCCACTATAGCCTACAGCACTGGACTGTTTGGTTGCCATGGTAGATAGCTCTGGTGTTGACTGCTCCAGCGGTGGCATTGATGCTGACTGTTGGCAGCAGTCTCAATGTTGGCATTGCTGTCAGTAATACATCATTGCTGGCCCGGGTGCTGATGCTGCTTGTTGCTGGTGCCACAGTTAGCACTGGTGGTGCATTCGGATTTGATGTCTGTGTGGACCCTGACGGTGACACCTCTCGCAGTATCGACATTGGGCCCAGGCCCAGGATTGATGACTGCTTTTTTCTGGCATTGGCTCCTCGTTGAGTCTGAATCCAGATTGGTCCCACACCCTGCAGCAGGTCCATCTGGAGAGTGTCCAGTCGTTGTCATAGGGTGAGGCAGTCGAGTGACCACAAGGTCCTGTACAAGGTACTGGTACTGTGGATTATCAGGGCACTTATGTCCCACCCATGCAAACTCTTCATTGGCTATGATCCTTGGGCCTCAAGGCCAGTTATCCCAGCAACAGTTCCGCTAATTGAGGGAGAATGTGCAGGGCTGGTTTAAGGAGATTAACCCCTTACTTTGCCAGGCGCTTCCCTCAGCTCCATTCACTGGAAGATTTTCAGCCACCTCTCCCTTGACATCCTTCTCTGAGTCCTCTGATATGAGTCCTCTCTCCTCCTCTTCTCTGCAGCTGAAAATATTCTCTGTCAGCAGTTCATAGAAGAGATGCAGGAGGTGATGGATTGTCCCTGTCGGAACCAAAATGCTATGCTGCTGGGATTCTTGTTGCTGCCTAGCTTGGACGCATTAGTGATCCCTCCCTGGTATACTGTACTCGGAGAGGCTACTGTGGCACTCTTGAGGCACGACTTCTCCACTTTCCCCATTTAGAGGGGCCTCCAAATTAGATATTGGCCTCCCAACTAGATATTGGCCTCCCAAATTGTCTCCTGGAGATCTTGGTGACCCCTCCCTAAGATTGACATCTCTTTCTTGACCCCGATGAGCAGCAGTCTGGTTTCAGTAGTGAGGTAGTACCCCACATTGCAGGACTCTAAGCAGATGGATGCCATGGGGAGGAAGTTTTTTACTATATTGAAGTCCTCCTGACCATAGTGTCACACCAGGCACACATGGCAGCTTATCTGCGGTGCCCATGGGCTCAGATACACCTACTGCTATCTGAGATGCCTGCAGGTGGCAAGCTGCAGTCCAGCTTTGACATCGCTACTAGGGAGATAGAAGCAGCACCAGACAAGGGCTTCTTGCAAAACCTCCAATGTGGCTTTCTTCTTTATAGCATCAGTTGTCTGTCTCGGGCAGTTGTCTTTTTTTTTTGTTGTTGCTAAATATTGTTTTTATTAAAGGAGAACCACCTTGAATCTGTTAGTTTATGTTTTCTGAAGAAGCTGCATTTCTAATACTAGTTCACATTCTGTTTTTGTTCCATCTATACTGGCCTTTACGGTAAATGCAGTCAGTGTTTGTGCTTTACACTCTGGTGGGCAATACCATTTTAGAACTGAATGATGTAGTTTATATCCTTGTTAAAGAACTTGCATTGTTTTCACAATGCATTCTATTTTGGAACTCCGTGGTCCAAGTGGGACATAAAAGACATCATACAGTTCTAAAGTGGCACTTTCCACCAGTGTATGAATCAGAAACACCCACTGAGTTAACTAAAAGGCCAGTAAAGACTGAGTAATAATAGAATTGGATGCAATATATAAAAAAAAGCTTATTTTGGGAAAAATGATTTACATGTTCAGCGCAGTTCACCTTTAAGAGATTACAGTTAAAATACAGAGGTACATTATGAAATTCATGCATGATACAAGATATAAAAAAACATTTTTAAGATCTTACTTCGAGAGGGTTCCTGCAGTAGGTCTTTACAAGTAGGCTGGGAAGGAAGTTAGTAGGCACAGGGGCGGGTGCAAAACTGGTGAGATGGGTAGGAAACTGGCTGCAGGGAAGGCAACAGAGGGTGGTGGTTGGTGGGGAGCTCTCACACCCAAGGGCAGTGACGAGCGGTGTTCCACAGGGCTCGGTATTGGGACCAGTGTTGTTTGGGATATTCATTGCAGACATATCATGGGACATCAAGAGCAAGATCAGTCTGTTTGCTGATGATACCAAGGTAGGCGCAGTGGTGGATGACCTAGGGGGATGGCAGGGGTTGCAGGATGATCTGGCAAAGCTTGAAACCTGGTCAGACACCTGGCAACTTGGCTTTAATGCCAAAAAGTGCAAGGTGCTGCATTTTGGGATGAAGAACCCAAGGAGGAGTTACCAGCTAGGGGGAGTGCAGCTAGCCCAGACAGAGGAGGAGAAGGGTGTGCTCATTACAGGGTCAATGAACAACTCGGCACAATGTAGGAAGGCAGCTGTAAAAGCCAACAAAATGCTGGGTTGTATTGCAAGGGGTATATCCTCGAGGAGGGAGGAGGTGATTCTGCCACTGTATAGGTCATTAGTTAGACCACACCTGGAGTACTGTGTGCAGTACTGGCGTCTGTATCTGAAGAGGGACATTAAGTTACTGGAGGGGGTGCAGCGCAGAGCGACAAAGATGATCAAGGGGTTGGGGGACTTATCATATGAGAGGAGGTTGAAGGAGTTGAACATGTACTCACTGGAGGAGAGGAGAGACAGGGGGTGACATGATTGAAACCTTTAAATACATGAAAGGAATAAACAAGACAGGTACAGAGGGGCTGTTCAAAGTAAGGGAGGGGAGGGCCACCAGGGGCCATGATATGAGACTGGAGCGAGGAAGGTTCAGGAGGGAGATGAGGAGACACTTTTTTACAGAGAGGGTGGTGGCTGGGTGGAATGCATTACCTGCTGAAGTGGTATGCAGTAGAACAGTGGACTGCTTCAAACGAGGATGGGACAGGACAAGGGGGAGGGTTAATGAAGGGGAAGGGTGGAAGGGAGGGGCAGCTGCAGAATAAGGGGTGCTAGCTGCACATTCGAGCAGACTGGATAGACCTCTAGGCCTTTATCTGCTGGCAAATTTCGTATGTTCATAATTGCCCTATTGATTAATAGATCCTTCACTGCACAGACTCTGCCAGACAAATGGAAAATCGCCACTGTTGTCCCTGTCTACAAATTGGGACCAACTAACCTGGTTGAAAACTATAGACCTATTTCCATTCTGTCCTATAGCGAAAATCCAAGAAAGAATCCTATATAATCACCTGTACTTCTTCCTTGAACAGTCAGACACCCTAACAAAAAAAATACATGGCTTCAGGAAATCACATGGCACTGAATCTGCACTACTGTAGGTCACCTCCAATATTTTTCATGCCATGGACCTTGGCAATGCCACGGGGGCAGTCTTCATCGACCTCACAAAGGCCTTTGACCTTGTTAACCATATCCTCTTAATCACAAAGTTACAGGTACTAGGTCTCGATTCCATCTCCCTCTCCTGGATCTCAAACTACCTATCAAACCGCTTCCAGTAAAATGGGCCGGGAACCTCTCCTCTCTATCTCCAATCATGGACAGGGTCCTTCAAGGATCTATTTTTGGGCCCCTGTTTTTCTCCACCTTTATAAACAACCTGCCCCAAAACTGTGGGGAAGGATCAATTCAGCTATACGCTGATGATGCCATCTTATACCGTCATGGCACATACATCTCCTCCATTAGTGACAGCCTGGAGAATGACTTCCAGCAATTGGAAGTCTGGTTCAAAGAGAACCTGCTGGCTTTGAATACAAAGAAGACTAAGTCCATGCTGTTCTGCCATACATCTTTCAGCGTAACCTCCCAACCACCTTTGCTTATCAGGACATCCTCAGGCAAATCTCTCGAAGGAGTGGAATCCCTCAAATACCTGGGCTTGACACTCAATGAGCACTTATCCTTGGATACTCATGTTAACTACATCATCAAAGCTACTAATCTGAAACTTGTCCTCCTCCATCGTACCTCCCTCTACCTTACTCCATGTACTTGGAAGATGATCTTGGCTACCTTGCTTCCTGCCTTATTCTATGGGGCTCCCTTAATTCGCTCTGCCAGGACCACCACCCTGGCCAAAATCAAACAGGCCTACGACAGGGTTGCTTGCTTTGCCAGAGCAGCTCCAGCTCGGCTGCACCATTGCGATGTACTCAAAGCCCTAGGCTTGGCGTCTTTCAAGCCTAAAATGGACTTCCCCAGTACTTTGTACCACATTCAAACTAGCCCACCTCCCTCCCCCACCTATTCTTTCTGGGCTAATCACACGGAAAACCTTCACCAGGACCATTCGTCACTCCCACCTTCCACTGTTGACACTACCAAAAGTTTGCCTAGCTATTGGCAGGCAAGCTTTCACTTTCTCTGCTCCTCAAAAAATGGACTACCCTTCCACATAGTCTACTCTCCTGTGCGTCTCTTCCCCTGTTTAAAAGAATATACAAGGAAACCTTCTTTCTGCCCCCAATCAGCAGCGGCAACTGTACTTAACATCCTCCATATACCTCCTTACACCACTCAATAGTATCCTGTATCTTTACTACCTCTCCTAGCCTCTTCTCCTTAGCCCTTATGCCCTCTCTATCTCTCACCCCTCCCACTCTGGCTTTCCTGCTAACCCCCCGCCACCTCCTCTACCCGCTATCTGTCACACCCCTCTCCCTGCTTTCCTATCTTTCTACCAATACCACCTCTTCCCTGCTTCCTCCCTTAACCATCCCTGCTTTCCTGTCTTTCTACTGAACCCCCTCCCCTGCTTTCTCCTTTTAACCACCTGTGTTCCATAGTAGATATGTAAATTTCTAGAACCAATTCCATTATACTCTATTTTTGGTGCATTAATGCACATTATGTACAGATCATTTGATTTTTGCTTCCTTCTTTTAATCATCTGTGTTATTTTGTAAATGTATAAATTGCTAGAACTACTTCTGCTTTCACTATTTTGTTGCATCAATGTACACCATGTACAGAATGTTTGATACTTTGTTGTCTGAGCAGAATTCCCCTGCATAATCTCAGTGATCTCACGCTTCCACCACAGTGGTCCCAAGCCCTATCAAAGACTTACCAACCTTGACCTCCTTGGAGTCACCGGACTGCTGTTGAGGATACTGTTTGCCAGCCTGCTGCTTAATTTACTAATCATCCTATTGTACTCATTCTGTATATTGTTTTTTTACCAAATGTATAATGTACCAAGCTGTGGAGTAGTTTTATTCCCTGGGTCACCCGTGAAAAAGGGACATGCTTGTCTCAGTGTGCTCACCAGGTTATCAAAATTCAAATAAATAAAAAAAAAAAGTGAATGCAAAATCACCTTTTTGGGCAGGAATTGCGTAGTGACAGTTATATTGTTTATGAGGTGAGGCCCCCAAAAGGCTATGTTGAAAGTTTGAGGTCAATATCTCAAAAAAAATGACTGAGTTATGCACCAGAGTTGAACCCCCCCCCCCATTAAAAAACATTGAATGGTATTTACCTTTGTTCTTGTACTGCAGTCGCCGGTTCCAGCAGCAAGATGTGTCTTCAATTGGGAGAGTGGATCTCGAACCTGGGACCTGTTCAGGTGAGTGATGGTGTGGGAGGGTAGTGGGGGGTGTGGGGAGGTGGGTGCACAGTGGGTGGTTGGACAGGGGGTGATGAAGTGACTGGCAATGGATGAGTGTTTTTTTTTTTCCAGGTTTAAAAAAAAATTAAATAATTGAAGGACAAAATGGGGAAAGCAATCTGATGGTGGGGGAATGCCACTGGACACCAGGGAATGAACAGGGACAGGATCGTAGGGTTGGGGGGGCACCACTAGACAGCAGGGAATGAACGGGACAGCGATCAGAGGCTGAGGGGGTGCCACTAGACACCAGGGAATGAACAGGACAGTGATTGGAGGATGGGGGGCACCACTAGACACCACGGCATGAATGGGACAGTGATCAGAGGTGGTGGGTGCCACTAGACACCAAGGAAGGAATGGGGCAGCGATTGGAGGGTGGGGGCACCACTAGACACCAGGGAAAATTTATAGAAATACAGGGAACGGTCAGCTTATATGATTAGTAATCATTGCTAATCAAGCTGGCAATTGACTCGCGTTTCCTGATTCTTAGGTTGCAAATTGCGATGTGAACCCACTTATTTTATGTCTTGCTGTGTATAGGAATGGGGTGAGCATTAGGCTTGAGAACCCCAAGGCACACCCCACGCCTGGTTTGTTGCTTGCAGGGTGGGTGGGGGTAGGGTGCTAACACCAAATGTCTCTGCTTTTGTAGCTTTAACCCTAACTGATGCATTAACTGAGTTTTTTTGCAATGAATATATTTATATTTATATATATATATATATATAAATTTTTTTTTTTTAATTGTTTAACCAGGAGTAGCACACTAAGCTGAAAGCTTGTTTACAGGTGCCACCTGGGAGCACAGGGAAGTTAAGTTACTTGCTCAGGGTCGCATAGTATGTAGGTGGGGGCTGTGGGATTCAAACCCAGGTCTCCAAATTTGTGGCTCAGAGCCTTAAACCACTGCGCTATACTGCCTCCCTGAATATATAAATATGGGATATACAATGGTGAGCTGTCAGATAAATGAGTTATCTATACAAGCGCTGTTTGACCTCAGTAACCTCATGAGTGGCGTAAGTCACGAGTGAAGGGTCCGAGGTCAAACAGCACAAGTGTAGATAAATCCTTTATCTGACAGCTCACAGTTGTATATTTCATTTAAGCAATAGGGATGTTTTCTATTAGTGCAGGGACACTTGCTTTTGACTATTTATCTTTTTTTAATGATAATTTCTTGGACTTTTTGTTATCTTTACTAGTGGAGGTTCACCTAGCGTAGGTGTTGCTATTAAATGAAACACCACTCATTGTGTAGAAAACTTTGTGCTGAACAAGTCTGATGCTCACAGTACCATGCTACCTTTTTAGTTTTAAAGTAATTTGGATTTGTTTGCCGAAAAAGTAAAAAACTAAATTGAATTTTCTGCTGTTTTTTTTTTTTTGCTAATTATAAAAAAACTAAAAGGTGTATATATAAATGAAACACCACTCATTTTGTAGATATTGTTGTGCTGAGTAACTTTCATGCTCACACTACCATGCTATCATTGTTTGTTTTAAAGTTATTTACATTTGTTTGTCAAAAAAGTTAACAAAAAGCTTGAATTATCTGCTGTTTTTTGCTAATTATAAAAAAAATCTATACGGTATCTATAAATGAAACTGCACTCATTTTGTAGATAATTTTGTGCTGAATAACTTTTGTGCTCACGATACCATGCTATCTTTTTTCATTTTAAAGTTATCCGTATTTGAATATGGCTAGTACTGCTTCTGAAGCTGAACATTCTAGATGAAGTCTGGAGAGATTTGTGACATAGTACCTACGCATATAAATATATTTATAAAATGGCAGGGTAAAAATCATGTAATCTAATTGGCTCTTATTTGTGTGTAAAATATGGTTTACACACAGTTAAAAAAGGACTTCTCAGCAGTGAAGAGTCTGCAACACAGATCAATGGGCATTTGGCAAGTCAGTCAGCCCTCTACTGACAGTACTGATCTTCCTCCACAAACATGGATGCTACCTTTACACTGTAAAACATACTTCAACTGGGCCCTAAAAATAAAACTATCTTAAATAAAAAATAAAACCAATTACTTAAATGTTGTTTTCCTGATTATCACACTCTACTTACATACATAAATTAGAAACAGTAAGTATTGTTTATAGTTTTCACTACAACTGTTTCTTTACTGGTAGTGAAAAATACCTCTTCTAGCTTTAACTTCGTATCAGATAACTCTCTTCTTCTTGCCCTGACAGTGAAATAACTGAGTCTCTGGCTGTAACAAAGGCCATTGTTGTCTGTGTGTACAGTGTGTTGAGAGAGAAACATTTTGCCAGTGTAACTGAGCAGAATTTTGAATCCATGTATTCCGTGTTAAACATTCCATGATAAACTTTCCTTATCTTGAATGTGAAGAACAGAGAAAAAAAAACGAGAATAAGAAAGTAAGCAATAGTACAATGACATCACTTGCAGTGAGCGGAAGGACTATTTAATCACAAATGCACACTAGTAAATCTGTTTATCCTACATATAAACATGCTTTTCCCAATAGTCAAAAGTAAAAAAAAAAAAAAGCAGCTGAAGTCAATCGGCCTTGTGCTTTACTTTGTCCCTGGCTGTGCTGTAAAATATGACTTACACACACCTCTTCATGCCTTATTGCTTACTTATACGCACAGTTACTCAGATAAACGGATTTATTACACTCTGTTTATCTCCACACCTATTGCATAAATATATATGTATGAACATACGAAACCTGCCAGCAGAAACAGGCCTCATAGTCTATCAAGTCTGCTCGAATGCGCAGCCAACACCCCTATACTGCAGCTGCCCCATCCCCCCCCCTCGAAAACTGCTCATTGTTGTTTATACAGCCACCCCCTTGCCCTGTCTCATGCTGTTTTGAAACTGCCCACCATCCCACATGCCACCACCTCCTCTGGTAGAGTGTTCCGTTTCAACACTACCCTCTCAATGAAATTATGCCTCCTCATCTCCCTTCTGAATTTGCCACCCTCCAGTCTTAGCCCATGCCCCCTTGTGTCCTTTCACTTCTTCGGCTTAGACAGCTCCTCTGTGCCAGATTTGTTGATCCCCCTCAAGTATTTGAAAGTTTCAAGTCATATCCCCTCGATCTCTTCTCTCCTCCAGGGTGTACAAACTCAAGTGCCTCAGCCTTTCTTCATTCTGCCTTCCATTCCCTGTATCATTTTTGTCGCCCTATGCTGCACCACCTCGAGCAGCCTGATATCCTTCATCAGATACAGATGCCAGTACTGCATGCAGTACTCCAAATGCGGCCTGACCAAGGACTTGTAAAGGGGCAGGATCACATTCTTGTATCTGGACGAGGACCCCCGCACAGTGCACTCCAGCATCCTATTGGCCTTAGCTGCAGCCTTCCTGCACTGAGCAGAGTTGTTCGTGCTCAGGGGTCGTGCTTAACTTTTTTTTGCACTGGTCCACCCAGGATAATGATGACCCAGCCACACTGTCCCCACAGAGATTGCACTAGCCCCAACATTATCATAAAAATTTATGAAAAGAAGCACACAGTGACAAAGTTAAATGCCTGAAACAGCAGTTTTTTTACTGTTTTAAGAAAAAATATAATTAAATTGACTGCCGCCATGGATGATGCCCCATAAATATACAGGAAACAGAGACACAAATGAACTTTATTCCCATCCCCTCACGTCACCATGGATCTCACTGTCTGCCTGCCACGTTGCCAGACCAGCAGAGAAAAGTACCCCTCCCAGGCCTAGATTTGCCAGCAGCTACAATCAGCAGTTGCTACCTCCTAGCACTAACAGCTCAGCTGCTTCAAGTGTGACCAGCAGTTGTTGGTGGATCGAAGGGTGCTGCAAAGTGAATTGTTGCTGTGTGGCATACTGACTGGAACAGAGGGCTGCCCACACCACAGCCCAAAGTTGAGGATTTTGTCTCAAGTGAGGATCTTGCCTCAAGTTTAGCAACACTTCCCAACAAGCCAGAAGGGGGTTGTATAGAAAGTTGACCACGATTCATAGATGCCAACCTGAATCAACAGATTTAGTGCCCACCCAGAATCAGCCACAACTGAGCATTATGCCTGCCAGCAGTTACAAACTAAGCAGCTGACGCTCCCACACAGCTCAGCTGCAGTCAGGTAAGGTGACCAGCAATGGTGGTAGGGTTTTGACAGATTGGGAACTCGTTGCCCACCACAGCTCAGGATTTGATCCCACAGGGGATCATCTGCCCCCACCACCAACCAACAAATCAGAGATGCCTGGTTTTCATGGCATGGGACTCCTTTCCTCACCCTTCACTCCTCCTGTCCTCCCACAGTCACTGAGCAGCAGGTCAATCTGGCATCTTAGGCATGCTCTGCCAGTTGCACAAATTCAGCCAAGGACTGGCATCTCCCCTCTCTAGCAGCCTTCTAAGTTTTTCAGGTCTGCAATACATTAAAACACTGACATTCCAGACACAAGATACTGTTTACTTGTGACCATCTAAAAAAAAAAAAACCACATTAAAAATTGTCTAGCTGAGCATCATACAGATCCACTGGGGCTCCAAACAAAACACATCCAGCCGCCCACACCAGCCAGACTGATGCAACCACCTCAACCCGAGTCTTGTTCAGAGAGTCACTTACAGGCCAGACAACTTCCCAATAAAAATACCCTGCATAATTACACATGTCTTCATTGCAGAACTTGAGAAAATTAGACGACCAGAATGTCCTTTGCTTTGCTGGAAAATCTCTTGACTTCCACAAAGGACACCACAGAGTTCTTCAGTCCCAGACCTACTAAGCCTCCGGTGGCATACCAGCCTCGGGCCCAACCAGCGATCTTCTGTGCATGCCATTGATCCCTATTCCGTCAGTCATGCACCTAGCAACCTACCCAAACCGTTTTTCCCCCCAGTGCAAATTTGGTTTGCCGCTTGGTAATCCTGTTCTATGATTTAGAATGCAGCGGGACTTCACTACCTCCTAGCTCCCCTGTGGCCCTTAACCAAAGAGTAAACAAGCAGGCTCACAGTCTGCAGAACGGAAAGCCCAACCCTGGCAAACACAGCATGTACACCCCCTCAACACCTCTGGAAATGTGCAGTTCAGCCACCAGAAAAGAAGTTGATAAATAAAAATTAATACCAAATCTGCTTTGGCCGCCACCAAACCCTGAGACACAGCCGGAAGTGAGGGGAAGAGCTCAGACCCAATATGCAGCCATTTTAGACTCACGGTAACTCTGGACTCGCTACAAAATCAGTGTTTACGGCACAGGACTGAACGACTTGTGAACTCCCCATTACCATTTTAGCAAACTGCATCAGCTCTGGCCCACACAGTTTAAGCTGTTCCCCACGCGACTAGCCTAGACTGTGAGACGAGGCATCACCATTTCACCCTCATTCACAAATTTGACTGCACATCTCAATTGTTAAAAACCGCTTGCTAAGTAAAATATTTAGCTGAGTGTTCTTGCCAAAGCAAACTTGGGGCAGCCAGCACACCGTCGTCGCTCACTAGCTGTATTCTGCACAGGCACAGCACTTCACTGCATGCACGCGGGAACTCAGCAGCTCAGAAGGTGGAGGTGGGAGGGGAGCTGCAGACTAGTGCCAAATCATCTTCTCCTCCAATCAGAGGGCTCCAGAGGACCTTGTAGGAGTTGCCAGCCTGCAAAAATTACTATTTGCACAAAAAAAAAAAAGGGACCCAGTGATTCTTAAAGGGCCGTTTACCAGTTAAGGGCTAGATTGCACTAGCCAAGCTGGGAAAATCGGGGGAACAACGCACTGACCCGAGGCTATTTGCACTATGCCTTGGGCCAGTAAAATAATGTTAAGATTGAGCCCTGGTTACTATGGCCCCTAGATCCTTCTACTCCTCAGTGACATGTAACCACACCCCATCCAACCAGTATTTCCTCCGCAGGTTCTTTGCCCCGAAGTGCATAACTTTGCACTTCTTTGCATTAAAACCAAATTGCCACCTTGCCGACCACTCCTCAAGTCTGGTTAGGTCACCCTGTAGCTTCTGCCACCTCTCTGTCATCCACGACAGCCCCCATCTTGGTGTCGTCAGTGAACAAACTGATCTTGCTCCCAACTCTGTGTGTAGTATCCGATATGAAGAGACCGAACAACACCAGCCCCAACACAGAGTCCTGCGGCACACTGCTGGTCACTGGCCAAGGAGACGAGAGCCCCCCCCACAATCACCTGTCGCAGTCTGTCTTCCAGCCAGTTATTGATCCAGTTAGTCGTCTTTGCCCCCACCCCTACGTATTTCAGCTTTTTCCCCAGTCGCCCGTGAGGGACCGAATCAGAGGCCTTGTTGAAATCCAAATATAGGACATCCATTGCATAGCCCTTGTCCAATCCCCTTGTGACCCAGTCGTAATATTCTTTTAGGTTGGTCTGGCATGATCTCACAGAGACAAACCCATGCTGCTGTCCATCCTGGAGCTCATTGACCTCCAGGAAGGTTATCAATCTCTCCTTCAAGATTGCTTCCATAAGGTTACCCACTATGGAAGTGAGATTGACTGGTCTGTAATTACCCAGCTCATCCTTTGGGCTGCTCTTGTGGATAGGCACCACATTAGCCAACCACCAGTCCTGTGGCACCCCCCGTGTCCATGGAAGTGTTAAACAGGTCAGCCAGCGGCCCGGCCAACACCTCCACCATCTTCCTCAACACCCTAGGGTGAATGCCATCTTGCCCTATATATACAATAATATATTTACAAAAGGAGGTGGGTTGGGGAGACAAGGAGACATAACTGTTTACATAGGATAGAGGGAGTGAACTATTTACAGCAGTGGGTTTGGGCAAGGGGAGTTGGAAATATGGGAGGACAAAGGTGGGAGTGGCTATGGTGTGGGTGGGGGGAGGTGGGGGCTGCCCCTTCTCAGTACTGATGAGCCGTTCAGCCATGGTATCCATCATAGTCACTGTCGTCCTCTGCAATGCCAGCATCTCCCTCTTGACCTCCAGTATGCCCCTCTGCTGCCACACCTGCCACCATTGGAATGTGTCCCCCTCCTCCTGCTCTTCTGGGTGTCGCACAGATGCTATAGTGTTATTATACCTAAGGGGAGAAAAAGTTTGAAATCAGTACTGTGCCACAGACTGTGTGGAGATGTGCTGGAAAACAAAGGCCCCCTCCTGAAAGCAAGACCTGTGTGATGTGCTGCCCACAGGCAGTGTCTCTGTGCCCTGCGCCACAGAAGCCACGTGTGTGTGTGTGTGTGTGTGTGTGTGTGTGTGTGTGTGTTATGTGTGCATGCCAAGAAGCACAGGACAGATGTCCCATGTGTGATGGCATGGGAGGTATCTGGAGACAGGGCAGTGTGCACGATGTGTGCAATGTGATGTAGAGGCGCACGTGTGGGTGGTCAGTGTGCCATAGAACCAGCAAGTGTACACCATGTTACTGGCAGATGTAGGTGCAGGACAGCCGTGGTACACCGAATGATGTCAGATGGGTGTCATAGTGCCGGGGGATCACAGGCACAGACCACAGCTCCCTGCATGGTTGTGAGGCACAGAGGTGTGGCCCTCCACTATCATTGCCCTGGGGGCTGACGAAAGTCATTGTGTACTGTAGTCATGTCAGGTTGCAGGGACAGGTCTGAGACGCACAGCTCCTGTCAGAAGATGCAGCACACCACTCTGGTGATGATCAGCAGGCACCACCGCAGGGCCATAAGGACCTGTGCGAAGGGTGGGGACCGGAAGAGGGAGGCATGTGAGTGGGAACGTGGAGTCACACCAGGACATGAGCAACAGGGCAGTGACAACACACGGTGTAACAGTAAGGCTCGGGCATGCCTGGCAACCCAAGGGGCTCTCGTCGGTCATGCGTGTGCACTGGCTGTACACACCACAGCCACATCTGCGTTGAGGGCATGCTGGTCCATCCATAACATGGTAGGCACGGATGTCACACAGGACATGGCCAGCCAGTGTGGCACACACAGATGCTAGCCCTGGGGATCCCAGTACCTATGAACATCAGTAGTAGCTACACTACAGTACACAGACCATCACAAAACAACCTGCCATACATACAGACAGAGTAGCAGGGCACGGCGGGAACACAGTCAGGACCACAGCAGTAAAGTTGGGGAAGTTAGAGGAGGTATGTGGCCACCGCCCAGGTGCCAGCAGCTGTAGAAGGTCTCCACTGGGAGACTGTGAAGGGGTCAGGAGTATGGGGTGCTGTGCCACACACGGAGTTGTGAAGCGACCACAAGAAGAGACGTCTAGGTGGACACAGGACCGTGAGCATGTGATAACACCACTCAGACACCAGCTGGACACATAGCATCTCGTGGTCCGGATAACTGGCAAGACACGTGACAGTGCTATGTCCACGGAACCCTGATTGCAACACAACCTCGGGCCAGTGCACAGTATTTGTGCCCTAAGGGCTAGCATAGACGGACACTTCTTTGCTGCTGGGCAGTAGTCCTGCTGCAGGGTGAGGGAGAAACGTGATGTCTTGGTGGTCACTGCCCTAGTCAAGTGAGAAGATGGCCCTCACAGCTGACCACATATAGTTTGCAGATGACACACACTGAACAACTGACCCTGCCTGGGGTGTCCACACCTGCCATGTGCAGAAGTGGCAAGCAGGGGGTGTGTGTGTCCCACAGGTAGGTCCAGTGTGCATGCACAAGTGCCTGCAGAAAGGACATTGACAATGCACAGTTACCTTTGCGCAGGATGTTCACCACATGTGTCTGCCATGATGGCCACTGCAGTGGTGCACGCCAGCTATGCCAGGGGCCGTGTGCAACATATGTGTTTGTATTCCACCAACCCACAAACTGAGAACTCCAGGACATGTTGGAAGCAGCACAGTGCAAGGGTGCCATGGATGACAACAAGCAAGATGTGTGTTCAAGGCATACTCTCGTGACTGGCTGCGCTCCACGCAGCGGCCTGGGCTGTCGTCCCTCCTGCCATCTGATTGCTCCGCAGCCTCCTGCCTAGACCTCCTGGTGGCATGGCCTCTAGCTCCTCATTCTGCAATGTAAACCACAAAAGATACTGTCCGTGTCATGCAGTAATATACATGTCCCCTAAAGCCCACTGAGGAACATGGCAACCAGGGAGATGGCAGATAGGCACCCATGAGGTGGACGGGTTACCTGCTCACCACAGGGAAGGCCTTGTTGCACAAGTGCTCAGGCATTGCACAGATATGGACATATGTCCCCCCTAACCCCAAACAGGTCCAAGGATGGTAGTGTGTGGATGGTGGTGGCAGAGAGGGGTGGAAGTATATGTTTCTTCTCAAAAATAATTTTAAACTAAATGAAAAGAAGATTCAAAATACCGACCTTACCCACTGAGTGTGGTTTTGTGACCTAGTAAATGATGGTGGAGAGATGCTTTTGCAATTCTAGACAAAATAATATTTGATTTTTTTTTTTTTATTTACTTATTCTAGGATTACAAGTACCTTTGAGCCAGGGTTCTTTTACAAAGGTTCCGTGTCAGAAATAACAAACAACAAGGAAGCAAAAGTGAAATAACAGTAAACAATTCATATACAACAGTGCTATTGAAAGGGGTCAATTATAGGAAGAGTAAGGTGTAGAGGAGGAGGAGAAGTGTAGGTAGTTAACAGAGGCAGCTATAGTAAAGTGGTGAACACAGCTAGGACGCATGTGCCCACGAGGATTGGGTAGGGTCAGGCGCCCGGGGGTGGCAGAGAAACAGGGATGAGAGGAGAGGGGGAGGATGAAGATGCAGCCGGAGGCATTTGTCTAAAAATAAATGGGAAGGAGGATAGAAGAGAAAAGGGGCAGGGTGGGGGGATAGTGTAATAATAGGGCAGAAGAGACTAATGAGGTGGTATGAAGACCTGAGATTTAAAGTGGCGCCAGGAGCTGGGGAGGGAACTGGGGGCTGTGCCATACAATATAAGTTAGGATTAAGTTGTGTAGGCTATCAGCCAGGAGAGGTAGTCACAGGAGCTAAAGGCAATGAGATGGGCCCAGAGCCTGGTTTTGAACAGACCTAGTGTTGAGGCAGGAGATGATTGGCTGAGACCATTCATCCATAGAGGGCCCTATAGGCAAAGGGAGCATTGGGCCTGCGTGGTTAGACAGCCGAGAACACATAGAATCTGGGTTGTCAAGCTCCTGGTGTTCTGTCGGTTGGTGTTTTGATGTAACAAGGCAGTAACACTGGGGGGTGTGAGGCCAAGGTTGATTTGTCCCACCATAGCACATGTGAGATACTTTATACGGTTAGAGAGTTGGAGCCATCCGCATTGTTCATAAAGGGCACAGGTGTGGGTAAGGCGTGGGCACCAGTTGTGAGTCGGCATGCTTTAAGTGCAGGTGTTATATGTCGGAGGGTGGACGTCGTGGCAGAGCCATAGATAATGAGGCCATAATCAATAATTGACACCACAGAGCTCTGGATGGCAATCTTCAGGGCCTCTGGGGTGAGGTGCTGCCTGTGCTTGTAGAGTAATCCAAGGTGTGTGTTGGCAGCTTTAGCCACTCTGTCAGTGTAAGCTGTATAGGAGAGATTGGGGTCAAGCAGAATCCCTAGGTATTTGAATGAGTAAACTTGTTCGAGGACAGTCCCCTACTTGGTGGAGATGGCAAGGGGGTGTTGCTTGTAACAGTTATGTGAACGGCAGAATAGCAATGACTTGGTTTTCTTGTGATTGAGGACTAGTTTATGATTGGAGAACCATGTTTCAACGGCACTGAATCCGAGTTGGAGGCTGTGTTGTAGTGGTGAAAGGTCCTTGCGCATAGAAAAGACAACAGCATCATGCACATACAGGATGATTTGTTCCGAGCAGGATTGTGGTAGGGAGTTTAAAAAGAGGCTGAAAAGGAGAGGGCCCAGTATGGACCCCTGAGGGACTCCGGGGCGGACAGGCAAGGTGTCCGAGATACCATTGGCAATTTTTACCCTTTGAGAGTGGTTGTCAAGGTAGCTTCTGAACCAGCGGGCTGAGTCCGGTGCGAGGCCAGCAAGGAGCAGTTGGTCACATACAGCAGCCGATGATGAACCATGTCAAATGCCTTCGAGAGGTCGGTGAAGACAGCCCTAGTAAGAAGACCTTTATCAAGGAAACTATGCACTGCACCGGTAAATTCAAGCAGGGCAGTGGTGGTACTGTGCCCTTTTCTAAAACCATGCTTTTCAAACAACATGAAGTCTTGCTGTATTCTGACTATTGCAGTTAGGTCCTGCCTTTCAACTGCCCCGGAGAACAAAGAGTTAACTTTCCATGGCCAGCATGGAACGTTCAGCGCAAGCTCGGTTGAAGCCTCTGTCTGCTGTTGTTTAATCTCCAACCGTCAGATTCTTTACTCCGCCTCACTGAACAGTCGCTCCGGAGATTTCTCCTTTGCTCGGTTCAAAAAAAGTCGGTTAAAGTGTCGCTTTTTCGCTCGGTTTTTACTGAATTTCTGCTACTGAAACCTGTTGGTGTAAGTCTCTGTCTATGGTACCGTGAGTACTAGATAGGTTTTGCATTTAGTTTCTGTGTGTAACTTGTAAACATTGGATTGGTTGGTTTGAACCATTCAGGTTGGTTATAAAAACTTTTGAATTTATTAGAGTGTGGTAACCAGTCCGTATTGGTTCTAAAAACGGATTTAATTACGTTCTTTTCCAAGACCCGTAACACGGTCAGGAACAGATAGGGGTGTCTTGCCTGGCGGATTGCTGAAAAAAGGGTAAGTTTTGGATAGGATTGGCCATATCTGAGAAACCCAAGGAAAAAAATGGGCCCACTGGGTTTCAACACTGTAGTGTGTGTGGGGAAGCCTTTGCTAAGACTGATCCCAACACCACGTGTTTATTGTCTGGGGTTTGACCACTTCGATTCAGACTGCCAAATTTGTAAAAGTTTTCCCAAAGCTACCCTGGATAAGAGGGTAGGTAGACTGAGGGAAAGAGAGGCCAAGAAGTCCGCTGACCCGGATGGCCAGCCCGGTTCGGTTCCGACCGAACCAGAAGGAGTGCCCTCTGACCATGGCGAAACTTCTTCGGGCAAAAGGAGAGCCGATTCTGAGGAGTCGGTTCCGGTTAAAAGAAAGAGAAGGGAAAAATCATCCGGTTCGGATCCACAAATTCTTTCTCCGACCGCTGATGAAATAGCCAACGCGATAAGGATAGTTCAGTCGCTAACTTCAGTTCCGGCCAAACTGGCACCATCTGTCAGGGGCTCGGTTTGGTCGGTTCCCCCGGTTCCGGATTATACTTCAGAAGAATTTTATAAACTGGAGGAGGAGGAGGGAGAGTATGAGGATAATGATGATGATGGTGATTATGAAAGTCTGGATGTGCCTATTGACCTGGACATCTCCCCCAGACAGACCTTCAGGTGTTTCTCCTCCTAGGCTTTTTGAGTCCCCTTCCCGCTTTATGTTTTACAAGAAAGTGGCTGAAACCCTCCAGCTTCCAATGGAAGAAGCAGTAGAGGATCAGGAGGAGCCTGATTTTGTTGAGATGATGGACATCCCAGAGTCCAGGAGATTGTCTATTCCCCTCCATAAATCTTTTGGGAAACAGACATTTAAAATTCTAAAGACTCCTAATTCCATACCTCCTGTGGACAGAAGAATG
This sequence comes from Neoceratodus forsteri, assembly GCA_016271365.2. Taxonomy (NCBI): domain Eukaryota; kingdom Metazoa; phylum Chordata; order Ceratodontiformes; family Ceratodontidae; genus Neoceratodus; species Neoceratodus forsteri. The sequence goes on along the minus strand of CM028131.1, from coordinate 393,864,048 downwards.
GACCAGAGGTATACCCTTTCAGGCTTGGACACGAAGTTCCTTTCCCAGCAATGCAGCCATGTTGGGGTAGTGCAGGCTGCTGCCTGTGATAAGGCAAATATTCCCTTGGCTTCACACACCCCCAGATAAGGACTCCAGGAGGATTGATGCCATGGCAAAGAAGCAGTACATGGCAGCATCTTTGGGATTCAGGCAGGCTAACTATATGGCCTACACAGCTAGATACCAGAAGTCCAGGTGGGACACTGAGCTGGCTCTGGCTAAACAGGCCCTGACCAGCTTGCCAAGGAGCTTGAGCAGGTGGCTGCGGATGGGATTGAGGCATCCAAGGTGCAATTTCATGCTGCTGTGGACTCCAATAATGTTTCATCTAGAGTCATGGCTACATCTGTGGCCCTTCGGAGGATGGCTTGGCTAAGATGTACTAGCCTATCACTGGATACCCAGGCTAAGGCCATGGATTTCCCTGTCATTGGTAATTCTCTGTTTGGGGAGCAGACAGAGAACTACATGAAGAAGATGAGCAGTACAGGACCACCTACAGGAGTGCTCAGGCCAAAGAAAGGCAAGCCACTTCTCAGAAGCAGCATTCCAGGGGCAGGGGCAGGCCCTTTCAAAGGCCTTTTTACCAAGCCCAGGCCTTGTCTTTGCTTATACTCAGAGGGTTCTTTAGAGGAGAGGCAGGACGGGAATGAGCAGGCCTGCTTCCACCCCTCAGCCTAAAGCCCCTGCCAAGCAGACACCCTGATGGGTCTGCCTGGGCCGATTCTCCAATACTTGTAGGGAGCAGGCTGGCTTACTTTGTCCAGGACTGGAAGTCTTTGACATCAGACAAGTGGGTCCTGGAAGTAGTAAGCCAGGGACTGGTTCTCAGCTTCAAAAAATTTCCCAAGATAAGAATCAGATCCTTTCCACCTGCAAATCCATAACAGAGACCCTTGCCCTAGAGGCAGAGGTTTCTTCCCTCCTGGCCCTCAGAGCCGTAGAAAGGGTTCCTCCCTTACACAGGGGCAAAGGATTGTACTCCAGGTACTTTCTAACCCCCAAAAAGACAGGAGAATGGCGGCCCATCCTGGATCTAAGATATCTGAACAAGCACCTTTTAAAACCAAAATTCAAAATGGTGACTCTGGGAATAATTCTGCCCTCTCTAAGGCCAGGGGACTGGCTAGCCTCCCTGGACCTCAAAGATGCCTATTTTCACATTCCCATCAGGTGCTCCCACAGAAAGTACCTCAGGTTCGAGTTGCCCTCAGGCCACTATCAATTCAGAGCAATGCCCTTTGGCCTAACATCAGCCCCAAGGGTGTTCACAAAGTGTCTGGCAGTAGTCGTTGCTTTCCTAAGAAGAAAAAAGATCTCCATCTTTCCATACTTGGACGACTGCCTCATAGTGGGTCAGTCTCCAGACCAAGTCAAGTCACATCTGCAAATAACTCAGCAAGTGCTCACTTCCTTAGGATTCCTCCTCAACCTTCCAAAGTCAGTTATCGAGCCAGTACAGCTCCTCACCTTTATAGGGGCAGAGCTGGATACAATAAGGGCAAAAGCCTTCCTTCCCCTGGACAGGGCAAGGGCCCTTATAGAACTGGCCTCTTCATTCACCCTTCAGGTGTCTCGACCAGCAAGGCACTTCCTGCAGCTCCTGGGCCACATGGCAGCCTCTACAGCAGTGGTCCAGAGGGCAAGATTCCAGATGAGGGACATTCAGTTCCACTTAAGAGCCTTCTGGTCCCAAAGAAAGGATTCCCTTACCAAACTAGTCCCAGTGACTCGAACCCTGATCCAGGCTTTGCAGTGGTGGCAGGATCAGGACAATTTGAGACAAGGAGTTCCTTTTGTCACTCAGTCACATTCAGTGATACTCACCACAGATGCCTCCCTGCTGGGCTGGGGAGCCCACTTGGGGGGATCTTACCACCCAAGGGCTGTGGTCACCTCAAGAATCTCTGCTTCACATCAATCTCTTGGAACTCAGAACAGTGTTTCTGGCACTGCAAGCCTTTTCCAAATATGTACAGAACAAGGTGGTCCAGATCAGAACAGACAATACCACCACAATGTGGTACATCAACAAGCAAGGAGGCACTCGGTCTATGGCCTTGTGCACAGAAGCAATGAAGTTGTGGTCTCTGGCCTATTCCCTGCAAACCTCTCTGATAGCAGTTCACCTCCCAGGGAAGGACAATGTCCTAGCAGATGTTCTCAGCAGGATATCCCAGGGCCATCACGAATGGACCCTAGATTCTCTAGTTTTGGAAGTGATTTTCTCGAGATGGGGCACTCCACAGATAGATCTTTTTGCAGCCCCAGACAATCACCAACTTCCTCTCTTTTGTTGCAGACCCCCAGTCTTGGGCTCAGACCCCCTGGATGCTCTGATTCTGAATTGGGAAGAGAAATTCCTGTATGCTTTTCCCCCCTTCCCTCTCCTGTTCAAAGAGCTAGTCAAGATCAAGTCTCAACCATGCAAAGTGATTCTGATTGCTCCAGACTGGGCCAGACAGCCCTGGTACCCACTGTTGCTGTCGTTAACAGTTCACCTTCCCCTGTCTCTTCCCAGGAATTACAACCTATTGACATCCTCTCAGAGGAGGATTTGGTATCCGAACTTCAAATCTGTCAGACTCAGGGCATGGCTCTTGAAGAGTTAGTTTGCTGAATTACACCTTTCTCAAGGGGTTCTGGATATCCTTAAGGCTTCTCGCAAGCCTTCCACCAGAAAGACTTACAACTCCAAATGGAAAAGGTTCACTATTTGGTGCTCTAATAAGCATATTTCTCCCGAATCTGCTGGGTTGCCTACAGTCCTGGATTATATGGTTCATCTTAATGGCTTGGGACTTAGGCCAGCTACACTTAAAGTGCATCTAGCAGCTGTTTCTGCCTTCTTGTCAGTAGGCAAGCCCTCTCCTCTGTCAGCCCATCCTGTGTTCTGTAAGTTCTTCAAGGGTTTGCTGCACACCAATCCCCCTTTAGGGACCCTGCTCCTGCTTGGGATCTTAATGTTTGCAATGCTCAGCTTATGCAACCACCCTTTGAGCCTTTGTCCTCTGCAGAGCTTAAGTACTTGACTTGGAAAACTGTGTTTTTGGTAGCCATTACCTCTGCCAGGCGTATCAGTTAATTGCAAGCCCTGTCAGTGGAGCCTGATTTCATCTCTTTCCATAGAGATAAAGTGGTCCTAAGAACTAACAGGAAGTTTTTGCCTAAGGTGGTTTCAGATTTCCACCTTAATCAGTCTGTGTCTCTCCCTGTTTTCTTCACTGACCATTCCTCCTCTGGAGAGAGGAGGCTGCACAGCTTGGATGTTAAAAGGGCCCTCAGCTACTACATAGAGCGCACCAAGGGTCACAGGTTTGAGTCCCTTCAGTTGTTCCTCATATATGGAGAAGTCGGTAAGGGCAAACCTGCCACTAAAAGATCTATTGCCAGGTGGATTGTCTCTTGTATTCAGTTTTGCTATGAAAAACTGGGTATAACCCCACCCTCAGGCCTGAGGGCTCACTCTACTAGAGGTACAGCTGCTTCCCTGGCTGCTGCCAGGGATATTCCTATCTTAGAAATTTGTCAAGCAGCCACCTGGAAAACAGTCCATACATTCACCAAGCATTACTCTCTGGATATCCAGGCTAGGAGTGATGCTCGGTTCAACACAGCAGTACTTCAGAGCCTATTCCCAAAGTAGGTTCTGTCCTCCTCCATGGAGGTACTGCTTGTAGTCTGCAGTAGTCAGAATACAGCAAGACTTCATGTTGTTTGAAGAAAATTACTCACCTTAGTAATGTTGTTTCTTCTAGTGGAGTCTTGCTGTATTCTGAGCTCACCCGCCTCCCTCTCAGAACCTGGTTTTGGGATGTGGGTGGGCAGGAGCAGTGTTGGCACACCAGAGGTGCCCTTTTTCATCCTCCTTTATTTTGGGGGGGGGGGGGTGTTGTGTTTTGTTTTTTGGGTTTCCTGACTTGAGTCTTTGCTTTGAAACCGAAAAACCCTTTCTTAATAAATTTAGTTGCCAGTTGGCTAGTGCGAGTCTTACAGTTTCCACACAGAACTTCTAGTGAGTATTGCTCTTAAAGATCTGACGGTTGGAGTTTAAACAACAGCAGACAGAGGCTTCAACCGAGCTCGCGCTGAACGTTCCATGCTGGCCATGGAAAGTTAACTCTGTTCTCCGGGGCAGTTGAAAGGCAGGACCTAACTGCAATAGTCAGAATACAGCAAGACTCCATTAGAAGAAACAACATTACTAAGGTGAGTAATTTTTTCTTATGTGCACTGAGTATTATATTTGTCCAAATAATCAGTGAGCTGGTCCGCAGCAATACGCTCTAGGGCCTTTGATGGTGGTGGCAACATGGAGATCGGGCGGTAGTTAGAGTGGCAGGTCTTATCCCCACTTTTCTGGACTGGGGTCACAGTGGCAGTTTTCCATATTTCAGGGAATGTACTGGTGTGGAGGGAGAGAGAGAGAGGTTAAGAATTTTAGTTATGGGACTGAGGACTTCGTAAAGTGTAAGTGATGGCAGCTTAAGGTCCACGGTGTCACTGCTGATTCTGGAAGTGGAGATGGCTGAGGCGATATGGTGGCGAGCTTCATTCATCTTAATCTCCCTGAAGTAAAAATGAGGGTGGTTTGACAGAGTGCAGGGTGTGTTAGAGGGGGTGTGACTGACTGAAGAAATCCGGTGGTAGAACAGTACTGAGGTCAGTAAAAGCCGTGTTAAAGGTATTTGCAGTGACCATGGGTGGTGGACCCTTCAACAGTTAACATGACCGGACCAAAAATAGACCCATATAAGATCATCTTGGAGCGAATTTTTGAAGGTAAGGGCTTTTGTTGATTAAAAGCAGCTATTATGGCAGTTATAAGGATAAGTCTGAAGAACTGGAGTTTTTGAAAATAAAAATGAACCATTCAAGCTTTCAGAATAGAAACAACTATTTGTGACTGCACTTTAGTATAGAAACCTCTTTCCATCAGATGGTGCTTTTTGGGCTCTGTATAAAAAAAACTTGGGGCAGAGACTGGTCTGTTGAGTCCTTTTCCTTTGACTAGATTTAGCTCTCGTATCAGTTAGGAAACATCAGTATATGTGACAGCATGGCATGGATACAAGGCTGCTGGGGATGCCAGTAAGATGTACTAGCACTGTCCTGAAGGCCATGACTTCTGCTGCCTGACAGTGCCTCCCAATGTCTGACAGGTGATGCACCGGTGTGCTGCAACATAGGTGTCTAGTGCACAGAGCACCCAGCAATCTGTGTGCCAACATGCAGATGAGATTGTGTGGACACACTGGGCAGCAGAGGGACATCCCCCAGCCCGGTGCACACGTGATATTTCGTGTGAGCAGTACAGTTGTGGCTGGCCAGATGCAACACATGTGCAGCCACTGCCTGGGCCCTCCTCCAGATGACTGTCATCGTCTTGGCCATGTGCGAAGCTAGACGGAGGATGGCGCAACCAACAGTGCAACATGGGCAGACCTATGGCTGCACATGCGAAGCAGGAGGTGGGTCGACATGTGCACACAGGGGTGGAGGTATGCAGATCCACCTGTACACCTCACAGCGGTCCATGCATGACTAAGTGTGAGGCTGTTGTCACTGCATCCACTTGACCCTCCCGTGACCTTCCCAGCAGGACAACATGTCGTCATTGTTACCAATGCAAGCAAGATGATGAGATGAACAACAGTTGCTACAGGGTACACATGCATACGTCAGGAATGTTCACACAATGTCTGCATAAATTGTCAAGGTGACCTGACACATGCCAGCCTGTGGCACTGATTGGCTGATTGAGTACATTGTACCTACTGACTAAGTGTGCTGAAAAGTGCTAAAGAAACTCGGTGGCAGGCCATGGAGGTGGGCAGGTTGTACCAGTCGCCCATCGCTGTCGTTTTACTAAACGTAATCTGTCAAAACGTGGTGCTGGGGGGAGGGAGGATTTGGGTACTAACTGAAGGTGGGTGGATTGGGGCTTCTATATGTAAACTGGATCTGGGCTAGGGAGGAGGATGAGGGCTGTTGGCTTTTTCTTTTTGTTTTATAGTTAGTGGTTCCCGAATAGGGGACGAATAGTGCTACTATGCGTTATATGGGATCCGAATAACGAATAGTGCATTATTTGTGGTATTCGGCAAATAATATTTGGACCACGTACTGCCCTAGTGAAAGTGAAGAATACGAAGGAGATATTCAGGATGGTAGAGAGGGGGCTGGTGATGGCAGGGAATTAGAGATGCCACTATACCAAGGTTTCATGGTATGCCGCGGTATTAGAAATAATGATATTAGGGTAATAAAAGAGCTAAGGGTTGGAACTAGCAGAGCCATTATCGGAATTGTTTAGTGAGTCTCTGAGCACAGGAGAGGTCTCAGAAGACTGGAGAAGGGCTCATGTGATCCCGCTCCACAAGAGAGGTAGCAGGGAGGAGGCAGGGAACTACAGACCAGTCAGTCTTACTTCAGTAGTGGGCAAGATTATGGAGACACTCCTTAAGGAAAGGATAGTGCAACACCTGGAATCCATAGGAGCACAGAATCCAAGACAGCATGGATTTACAAAAGGAAGGTCCTGCAAACTAATCTCTTAGATTTCTTTGACTGGGTAACCAGAGTGGTGGACCAAGGGGGAGCAGTTGATGTTGCCTACCTTGACTTCAGCAAAGCTTTTGATACTGTTCCACATAGAAGATTGATTAATAAGCTGGGTAGGCTCAGGATAGGTCAGAAGTTGGTCAACTGGGTGGCAAACTGGTTGACAGGCAGAAAACAGAGAGTGGTGGTTTCAAACAATATGAAGTCTTGCTGTATTCTGACATTAGCAGTTAGCCCCAGCACTTGAACTGCTCTGGAGAGGAAAGAGTTAACTCTGTGCCAGAGCATAGAACGTTGAGCTCGAGCTCGGTTCAGACCTCTGCCTGCTGCACTTTGAAGTGTAACCGTCAGATTCTTTACTGCGCCTAACTGAACAGTCGCTCCGGAGATTTCTCCTTTGCTAACGGTTTGGTCCGGTTTAAAACGTCGGTTTTACTGATAATTATTTCATTGTTTCAGTTCAGATCCCTGTCTGCGGTACAGTAAGTACATAGGTAGTGGATTAGTTCGGGAAAATTGTATGGGAATTGTAAAAAACTATTTTTCAACTGGTTCGGCTGAACCGGTTGTCTGTATTTGTTTGTATTTGTGTGTATCTTTTTTCTTTTCCTTGATTTTAGTGTGAGGTACTGGTCTTTATCAGTTCTTAAAAAAAAAAAAAACATTTCATTGTGTTTTTCAAACCCCCGTAACACAGTTAGGAACTGATAAGGGGGTCTTGCCTGCCTGTTGCCATAAAAAGTGTAAGTGATAGGATGGCTTCGTCTGAGAAACCCAAGAGAAAAACCCGGCCCACTGGGTTTCAACACTGCAGTGACTGTGGGGAGGCTTTTGCTAAGGCCGATCCCCACACCACCTGTGTTTACTGTCTGGGTTTTGACCACCTGGAGTCAGACTGCCAAATATGTAAGAATTTCCCTAAAGCCACCCTGGATAAAAGATTGGGCAGGCTTAGGGAAAAGGAGGCCGAGAAGTCCGCTGACCTGGATGGCCAGCCTGGTTCGGTTTCTGACCGAACTTGAGGGAGTGCCCACTGACCTGGGCAAGACTCCCTCAGGCAAACGGAGAGCCCATCCTGAGGGGCTGGTTCCAGCAAAAAGAAAACAGAAAGAAAAATTGTCCGGTTCGGATCCAGAACCGCATCATCCAACCGCTGAAGAAATTGCCTGGGCAGTTAACATAGTTGAATCGCTCTGTTCGGTTCCGGCTGATCCAACACCTTTGGGCAGGCGTTCAATTCAGTCGGTTCCTCCGGTTTAGGATTATAGCCCTGAAGACTTTTATGAACTGGATTTGGAGGGGGATGATGATGATGATGATTGATGGTGGTGTGGAAGGTCTGGATGAGCCCATAGAACCGGACATCTCCCCAGACAGACCTTATGGTGTTTCCCCTCCTAGGCTTTCTGAGTCCCCTTCTCACTTTATGTTTTACAAGAAAGTGGCAGAAACCCTCCGTCTCCCTTTGGATGAAGCTGTCGAGGAGCAAGAGGAGCCTGACTATGTGGAGATGATGGGCATCCCAGAGTCCAAGAGGTTGTCTATTCCCCTTCACAGATCCTTTGGGAAACAGACACATAAGTTACTTAAGACTCCAAATTCTTTACCTCCTGTGGACAAACGAATGGACAAGAGGTATATGCTGCAAGGCCCAGGTACGGAGTCCTTGTACCAGCAATGCAGCCATGTTGGAGCGGTGCAGGCTGCAGCCTGTGATAAGGCTAACATACCCTTGTCTTCACACACCCCGGATAAAGACTCCAGGAAGCTGCATGCCATGGCAAAGAAACGATACATGGCATCGTCCTTGGGATTCAGGCAGGCTAATTATGGCCTATACAGCCAGGTACCAGAAATCCAGATGGGACACTGTTCTGGAACTGGCTAAACAGGCCTCCCCCCAGCTTGCCAAGGAGTTGGAGGAGGTGGCTGCTGATGGGACTGAGGCATCAAAAATCCAGTTTGATGCTGCTGTGGACTCCAGTGATGTGTCATCAAAAGTCATGGCTACATCTGTGGCTCTACGGAGACTAGCTTGGCTCAGATGTACTGGCCTATCACCAGGACCACTGGAAAACTGCGGAAATTTTTACCCAAAAATGCGGGGATTTTCTTGCAAAAATTGCGGGGGTTCACTATACATCCCCACTCCCCCAATAAATATGTTATTGTTTGCTGCAGCATGTACTGATCACATAAATTGTTAGATAAATGTATTGCCACTTGTAAATGCTTTCAATAAGAAGAAAGATGTGTGTTTTTGAAATGCACTGTAAACTAATCATTATGTAGCATATCTTCCAAAAATCAAGACATCTAAGTCATGCAGTGCTAACTAGATTTTATTCAGTAATTTACAGTTAGTCTGTACTGAATACATCCTGAAACAACATATTTTGCCAGTTTCTAGATGTTAAATAATGAAGCCTGTTTAAACTACTTGCTTTGGTGCAAGAAAAAAATAAACAGATAACCAGGGTGCCTAATAAAGATCTAGTAAGAAAAATATTTATTTTGTTAAAATGATTACTGTTCTTAATCAGCACTGTAAGTGCATTTTAAAATCACATGATAAAAGTATCAAATCATACCAATAGCTTTTCATTACATCATACAATAGTTTTTAATACATTGTACTTTTGTTCTTGCAGTGATTTTACTTGGGTTGCAATTATTTTGTCTATTTGAAGGTAACTGTTTAACTATACTTCACCTGTTCAGCATGTTTTCAGAAATGTTTGCTTTTTGTAGGTTTTGTATATGAGTATGCAGTTATGGCAGATTGACATGTAAGGAGTCACTGTCACCAACCCCCTCAGAAGCACATTCAGGTTTATAATCAGCAGGGCTATCCAAGCTCCTGACACATTTGAATCAAAATCCTTTCAGATTGAAAGTATTTATACAAGGAAAATCTACCCTGCCATTCAAAAACAAGCATTGTGGTCAATGCTTCATTTAGGTGAATGGGGCACTTTGCACCTCTTCTCACAACTATTGTTTCACTCTCTGTGTCAGCAAAAAGTTCTCTGATAGTCTGCTTTAACACAGATTGTAAGTGTTCAAGTCTACATATGCATGACCAGAGGATTCTGAAACCAAAGCAGGGAAGTGACTCACATGAAAGCAGAGTCACATTTGATCCCTTCTCACCTCACACTGTACTGTTTTGGTCAAATCCAAGTCTGTGCACCATATCTGAGTAGATTTCCTTGAGAATTTAAATATTTGTACACAATTTCAGTCAAAAATTCCATAAATGTAAGAAATTGCGGATTTTGTGCAGAGAAGGGTGAAAATTGCGGAAATTGTGGAAAAATTGCGCCCGCAATTTTCCAGTGGCCCTGCCTATCACAGGATACCCAGGCTAAGGCCATGGATTTTCCTGTTGTCAATAATTCTCTGTTTGGGGAGCAGACAGAGAATTATATGAAAAAGATGGATGAATATAGGACCACCTACAGGAGTGGACAGGCCAAGGAAAGGCAGGCAACTCCTCAGAAGCAGCAAGCTAGGGGCAGGGGCAGGCCTTTCTACCAAGCATAGACCTCCTCTCCTTTTTCCCAGAGGGGGTTCTTCAGAGGAAGAGGCAGAAGGGGGATGAGCAGGGCTGCATCCTCCTGTCAGCCTAAGGTGTCTGCCAAGCAGACATCCTGTGTGTCAGCCCGGGTTGACTCCCCAATTCCTGTAGGAGGCAGGCTGACTTACTACTCCCAGGACTGGAAGTCTGTTACCTCAGACAAGTGGGTCCTGGAGGTAGTAAGCCAAGGACTGGCCCTCAGCTTCAAAAAGTTTCCAAAGCTGAGGGTCAGGTCTTTTCCACCTGCAAACATCTCCAAAACCATTTCCCTAGAGGCAGAGGTTTCATCTCTGCTGGCTCTCAGATCCATAGAGAAAGTTCCTACACTTCACAGGGGCAAAGGTCTGTATTCCAGATACTTCCATACCCTGAAAAAAACAGGGGAGTGGCGGCCCAGTCTAGACTTAAGATACCTAAACAAGTATCTACTAAAGCCAGAATTCAAAATGGTGACTCTGGGAATAATTCTTCCCTCTCTAAGGCCAGGGGACTGGCTAGCCTCCCTGGACCTAAAGGATGCCTGCTTTCACATTCTCATCAGGTGCTCCCACAGAAAGTACCTCAGGTTTGAACTGCCTTCAGGCCATTACCAGTTCAAAGCAATGCCCTTCGGCCTTACATCAGCTCCAAGGCTGTTTACAAAGTGCCTAGCAGTAGTAGTGGCCTTTCTAAGGAAACAAAACATCTCCATATTCCGTTACCTGGATGACTGGCTCATAGTGGGTCAGTCTCCAGACCAAGTCAAGTCAGATTTACAAGTGACCCAACAAGTGCTCACTTCTCTAGGATTCCTCCTCAATCTTCCCAAGTCAACTCTCGAGCCAGTACAACTCTTGACCTTCATAGGGGTAGAATTAGATACTGTCAAAGCAAGAGCATTTCTTCCCCTGGTAAGGGTAAGGGCCATTATAGAGCTGGCTTCCTCTTTCCACCTTCTGGTGTCTCGACCAGCAAGGCATTTCCTTGAAATAAAAATATTATAGCTGCTCTTTTTGGACCTTGGACGGTCTTCATACTAATTCCAAATCACCACATTCAGAATAAGGCTGGCTGAGCTGAAATATTATTAAAAAAATAGTTTTCTATTTTTATCAGAGTAAGACAAACGCAAGGTAACCTGCTGCCTACCTAACATGTAGAAAAATGTGAATGACTGGACAAGGAATAACAAAATGCAGTTTAATACAGAGATGAACATGCAGTGAGGCACTTTGGCAGTAGGAATGCAGGTCATGCTATGAATTTGATCTTGAAGGAACAAGGCACAAAATGTCATCAGAGGGGGACTTGGGGTTACAGACAACATACACATAAAGAATGACAAAGCAGTGCAATAAAGTGATGAGTAAATGCAATAGAGGAGTTATGGTTTGTAATAAAGAAAAATGTTGTTAGCAGGAACAGGACGGTAATCTTGCCACCTGGAGAACACTGTGTAGACTGCATTTTGGAATAATGTGTGCAGTTTTGGCCCCATGACAGGTGGAAGGGCTTAGAGAATATGCAGAGATGGGCCACGAAAATGGTATGTGGACTGCAGCACAATAGCTATGAGACAAGACAAAAACAGCTAAACGTGTTCTCTGGACATCAGGAGGCACAGAGGGTATATCATGGAATTATATAGAGCTCTGTTTGGAAACTCTTATTAATAGAAAGCCAAAACTTGTGTATGAAAAACACAGACCAATCAACTAGAAGTTGTGGGGTTCAGCTTCGGGGAGATACTAGTAAGACTGACTTGAGGTACAACTTTGTTTATAAGATGGTGAATTTGCAGAATAGTCTACTGCAGCAAGTATTGAGCTAAGGCACAGAAGCAACATTCAAGAGTAGGCTAGACAATTTCTTGAATGAAAGGGGGGCCCATTTAAAAATGGGGGGCAAAACCGGGGGAGGGACTGTTTACAAACTGGGGGGCCCTATAACATACCCTTGCACTCAGGCCCTCTGGGAATTTGCTACACCCATGGTTGTTAGGCAAAGGCAGGCTGGGAATGCAAGAAAAGCAGTCTGGAAAAGCACAAAGGAGGCTAGGAGAATCATGCGAGAGTCTACATTGTAACGTTCGGATGGGAAACGCAGGCTTTTACATGCTGGTTTCAAACGGCACGGAGAAGGACAAACCACATGAGCCTGGGACAGCGTTTCAGGTGAACGATGTATCCTGAGTCGGAACAGACTGTGTTTACACACAAGGTAATATTCTGCTATGCTCGCTCAGAGCTGTTTGAGCCAATGCAGACTACTGTGTGTAAAAACACTATAAAACATCTTCCTGAACAAATCACCAGTAAAGTCGGATGAGATCTTCGTTCAATGTCTGATCCTAAAGACGGAACTTCTGATGGCACAGTGTCCCCCAAACACCATGCTGAGTCGTAAGCATTGTTACTTTTAACTAAGGAGAGAGTGACCCCTGCAGTGCAGTGGTGGATCTAGGGGTGGTGAAGGGTGCTGCCACCCCCCACCCCCACTGTGACTTACTTCCTTGCTGCTGCTGCATTTCACTTTGTTGAAGTCTGATTTATTGATTGTACAAAAGTTTATATTTAAAACTATAGATTACATTTGTATTTTCTGTCAAAAATGTAATGAAAAGGATAATAGCAGACAGTATAAAGGATTAAAACTACATTACAAAAATCGCAGATCACGTATGCACACCACCCCAGCACTCCCAGTTGTAAAATCCTGGATCTGCCACTGCCTGCAAGGCTACCAACACCACTTTCTACATCTCCTGGTGTTCACTGGAGGCCTCCCTCTTACTACCGGGCATGTCTGACACTGCTTAGCTTCTGAGATCCGATGAAATCAGGCTCCAAGGTGGTATAGCCTCAGGTAACATATCTGATTACCGTGTTTAGAAAAGATTTCTGTTACTATGGCAATGCACATGCAATACCATTGCTAGCATTTGCAGGATTGCATACTAGTACTCCTGCACTGTGAGTAATTTTGAGTGGAAAGCCATGAGCTCTTAAACATTGGCTTATTGATGCATTATTTGAAATCTAGGTTATCTACAATGTGATTAAGAGTACTTAATTATTTTATTGTTGCTACTAGAAAGACCTAAACAGTGGGACACTGCACATTGGTGCTGCTTTACACCTTTTTTCTTTGTGTGTGCATCAAGATGATGGAATGATTTGTGTACAGCAAACTCAAGTTTCAAGCTAGAGTGATCCAGAGCTTATTTATCTTTGTATATACTTTGAGTTCTTGTGTGAGAAACCTTGTAACGTTAAAATAAAGGACATTTACTGCTTTTTATTCTTTAGCGTTTTTTTTTTTTTTACCATGGGAGATCTTTACTGGTGACATAGCAGTAGGGTGTCAAAAGTACGATCTGTCTTTTCACTGATAATACTAAAATCTATGGGAGGGTGGACATAGAGAAGGGGAGACAGGAACTCAGCAAGGATCTTGTCAGACTTGAGAAGTGGTCTGGAGTCTGGCAATTGGGGTTTAACGCCAAGAAGTTCAAGGTCACGCACCTGGGAGCCAGGAACCCAGGGACCAGCTACTGACTCTGTGTGTGTGTGTGTGTGTGTGTGTGTGTGTGTGTGTGTGTTACTGGTGTCCAGCTAAAAGGAGGAAAAGGATTACCGGGGGAGATAGTCAGGGGGACATGAAACACACTGTGCTGTGTTGTAAAGCGACAGCCAAAGTAAATAAAATGCTAGGATGCATCTCCAGGGGTATCAACTCCAGGAGCGAGGAAGTCATTCTGCCCTTGTACAGGTCATTGGTTAGACCGCACTTGGAGTACTGTGTGCAGTTCTGGTGTTCTTATTTGAAAAAGGACATAAAGCTACTTGAGAGTGCCCAGTGTAGGGTGACTAAGATGATCCAGGGCATGGGAGACAAACCGTATGATGAGAGGTAAGGGAGCTTAATATGTATTCCTTGGAGGACAGAAGGGAAAGGGGGGACATGATAAAAACCTTCACGTATCTGAAGAGTATAAACAGGGTTGGAGTGAAGGGCATTTTCAATTTAAAAAGGGAGGGGGCCACAGTTTGAAACTTGTGGGCGGTAGATTTAAAAAAAAATGAGGAGGCATCTGCCACAGAAAGGGTGGTGTCAAAGTGGAGTGAATTGCCTGAGGAGGTGGTATCTTTGAAAACAGTGAGAAGTTTTAGGGGGGACAGAGTAAATGAGAGTGGCAACAGGAGGGAGGAGGGGGATGGGGAAGAGGGGGGAGGATCGCTCTTGGAGGCAAGAGGAGGGTGGGGCAGCTCCAGTAAAATAGACTGCGCTGCACGATCGAGCAGACTTGATAGGCCACTGAAGCCTTTTTCTGCTGGCAATTTTCGTATGTTCATATGGGTAGCTCAGCTGAGCTGTAATATCTCATTTTCAGCAGGGGTTCTACTTTTGCTCCTTTTACAGTGGGTGCAATGAAGCACAGAGAGGTTAAAGGAAAACTACCCCCCTCATATCTTGTAAATGTTGTTTCCATGTCAGCAGACAACTCTTTTCCTATAGCTGTTGGGAATATATGCGATTACCTTAATTAATTTTCACTGTTGATACTAGTCCCTGGAACTATCCTGGGGGTATCCATTTTCTGGTTGTTGAAATCGCATTGTCCCTGAGAGCTCCATTAGCATATGAGAACATGATGTGTCAGCACCCTTTAGATTCCACAGTATTCTTGTTTACTCAACTAGATTTAAACGAACCAAGTTGCAGCAATGTGTGAAATACCACAATTACCTTCAGTTAGCTTTGCAGACTGTTCGAGTTGTAATACAGGGTTTTTCCTTTTAAACTGTTTTCAATTTGTGTGTTTCCAGAGGGTTTTTTTCAGGATAGTTATACTTTCAGCATAGAGATACCGGTACATGGTATAAACAAGTGATGTGACATCATGTTCTGAGATGCTAATGCAGCTGTTATGAACAATGAGAATGAACAAGCTAGTGCTGGCCACAATCTTCAGGAGATGGAACACACCAGAAATACATCTATTTGCTTCCAAAAAGAATGATCAACTCCCTCGTTTTTGTTGGAGGCCTCCAGCAGTGGGCTCGGGGAAGTTCCTGTATGCCTTCCTTCCATTCCCTCTATTACTAAGAGTTCTCCTGAAATTAAGGAGTCAGCCTACAACCATGATATTAGTGGCCCCAGACTGGGCCAGGCAGCCCTGGTACTCCCTGCTCCTGGCCCTCTCCATCAAACAGCTCATTCGACTCCCACAGAGACACACTCTATTGACCGTATCTCAGGGCAGAGTAACCTTTCCGAACCTCAAGTCACTGTGCCTCTTGAGGAGTTAAGAGTACTCTGATTTTCATTTTTTGGAGGAGGTCCTCAGGGTTTCCAGGAAGCCTGCCACCAGAAAGACATGCTTCCAAATGGAAAAGATTTTCTCTCTGGTGTGCTCCTAAGCAGCTCAGTCCTTTATAGGTAGGCCTACCCATACTTTTGGATTACTTAGTTCACTTACAGACCTTGGGCCTTAGTCCCTCAACCCTTGACGTGCACCTGGCAGCTATTTCAGCCCATGTTTCAGCAGGTAATAAGAAAATGATGGCTTCACTTCCCATTTTTAAGAAATTCTTTGAGGGTCTGCTGCATCTGTATCCGCCAGTTAGGAAACCAGTCCCTCCCTGGGATTTGAACCTATGTATAGCCAAGCTCATGGAACCTCCCTTTGAGCCTATGACCACTGCATATTTGAAATATGTCTCGTAGAAGTCAGTCTTGGTGGCCATAACTTCTGCCAGGAGGGTGTGAAGGCCCTCCCAAACACAACTAACAACCAATAGAAGCCTGCGCTTTAGACGTACGGATGTCTGCTCCCTAACAACCACACCAGGGACCCTAGCAACCAGTCTTTAATCCCAGACTAAAACGCAGCAGCAACAATTACTTTTACTACAAAAAAAATATATATTTTTTTTTAATTACATTTTATTAGTTTGATGTAACACATAGCATTACAATTCAGCCCCTCCAGGCAGGCATACTGGTATACAATTTATAAACATCATTTTCACAGTAACATTACATGTAATGCCCCTGTACATTGTTACTACGTATGGGGGTTATCACTATAAGTCAATCCACTTAAAACCCCAATAAAAATTCCTCCAGGTCCTTCCAAATATATTTTTTATCTAAATTGGCATATACAGCCATGAGCAGGGGTGTCCAGGATAGTGTATCCACATCGCTCACCCTATATAAGGGTATACATCCCCATCTATAATCGGTGGCTGTAAAAAAGAAAAACAGATGCAGTCACCCCCACAGATAACCACTCCTAGTTTACTCAAAAAAGGATATCCTTAAAATTATATTTCTATAATTAACTAAATATTAATATAATTAACTAACTAAATATTAATACAGAGAAACCTCTTAATCAGATGCCCTGTATGTTTAACTGCACTAAGCATTACTAACTTAGAAATGCTGGTGAGCACAGAGGAAGAGAACAACTGTTAGAATCAATGCAACTTTTAAACAGGCATTTCCCCAACCCAGTGCATCTCATATTTGTAAGAAATCACTCATCTCAAATGTTCATTTTGCTGTTATTCATGAAATGGAATTTATGGGGAATAGAACTAATATTTTAACCAGTTCTGTAGCTTGTGAGGACAGTACCTTTTACACTTCTCTGTCCCTCTAAATTTAGATCGCCACTAGCGATAACAGATTCAGGTGTCTAGCTCCTCTTCAGAGTCGGTGGCCTCCTCCCGTGCTGCAAATTGGTTTTCTATTTTGTCCAGGAGCTTTGAGGCCTCAGATGGCTCGGAAAATTGATATGTCTTTCCACCATACACTGTCCTGAGACTTGCAGGCATCAAAAGCACATGGTGCACCCCCAAAGCTCGTAACCTTTCCCCTATGCCATCAAAACTTTTGCGTCTCATTCTCATAGCAAAACTTAAATCTGGGAAGAGGTGTATTCTGGTTTCATCCCAAGAAAGAGGTGCAAGATGTTTGGCTTGTTGCAATATTATGTCCCTTTCGGATGTGGTATGGAATTCCAGCATGAGAGTACGTGGAAACAGTGATCCCGTTGCTGTCTTACGGCAACCACCACGAGGGTTAATCCGATAAGCTTTAATTAACTTAAAGGGCAGTTCTAGATGTAATAGATCCTTAACCATGTCTGCAAAAACGCTATCGGGTGCTCTCCCTCTGTATTTTCTGGTAGCACCAGTAGACGAAGATGTGTAGCTCTAGCTGTATTTTCCAAATTCTCCAACCGTCTCCGTAGTCCATCATTTTCTTTAACTAGGCCGGCCGTTGCCACGAGAGCCTTATCAGCTTTTTTATTTGCTCCTTTAACATCTTCAGCAATTATATCCACCTTGGAGTGGAGTTGCTTAAGCTCCGAACTGAACGCTCCGATTTTATGATCCAATCCTTGAATTGCACGCAGAAGTGCAGCGTTAGATGGCTGAGGCCCTTCCTGGTTGGGAGCATCGGGGAGAGGATCTTTGCTGCCTCTGGCTTTCAGGTCTTTCTGACAGTTTCCTTCTGGCAGTACCCCCGCTTTACTTTTTCAGCCAATGGTCGGCACACCCAGGATCGCACAGCTAGAATTTTTATATCTGGCAGTAGCTTTTATAATGCTCTATTGAGTAAGGCCAATGAAAAATAGATCTCTCTGCAACAAAAGTTGTTTTTGATGATTGTAGTTGTCTAGAAGTGGAGCTGCGACGATAAGCTGCTCACAGCTCAGTTGCTGGCCACGCCACCTCAAAAAAAGAGATTTTTAATTATTTTTATAGGCACTATACTGTATACACTATAAAAAACAGTGGATGGGAAACCTCATGCAGGTCCTATGCATGGATCCTAAATACGTTATCTTCCACAGAGGCAAGGTAGTCCTTTGGACTAGCAGGAAATTCCTTTCCAAGGTAGTGTGCGAGTGTCATTTGAATCAATCCATCACTCTTCCAGTGATCTTTACAGCAAAGTCCAGTCCTAGGGAGCAGAGGCTCCATAACCTGGATATTACGAGGGCACTCATTTACTATCTGGACTGCACTAAGGACCTCAGATCTTTCACTCACAGCTGTTCCTCACATTCATATGGTGAAGTGGGCAAGGGCAGGCCAGCTTCTAAGAGGACTATTGCTCACTGGATAGTTTCCTGCATCCAGTTCTATTACAATAAAGCTGGCAAGCTGCCACCACAAGGCCTCAGGGCACACTACTCTGTGGCACTGCTGCCTCTGTGGCTGCTGCAGGGATATTCCTTGCTAGAACTTTGTAAAGCAGTAAAGCTGAGGGGGAAATTACAGGGGGCTCAGAGGGAAGCATTTTTTCACTGAGAGGGTGGCCATGGAACGCTGCTGTCTGGAGGTTGCTGGAGGAAGGCACAGTGGAGAGCTTCAAAAAGGGGTGGACAGGTACAAGGGAAACTGAAATCAAAGAAGATCCTCTCAGGGGCTGGGGGTGGGGGGTGGTAAGGTTAACAGCCACTAGATTGCTGACTTTCGAGCAGACAAGACAGACCATTTGGCCTATTCTGCTGGCTTTTAGTATGTTAGTTACTTGGAAAACTGTACACATTTTTGCAAAACGCTATTGTCTGGACGTGCAGTCCAGAAAGGATGCCAGGTTTGGCACTACTGTCCTGCAGAAACTTTTCCCTAAATAGGTTCTTTACCGAGCCTCCCAAGGTACTGCTTTGTAGCCTGCATAAGTAAGCACAGTGAGGGATTCCTAGGGTTTGCAGAAAAAATTACTGTAGTAATATTGTTTCTTCTATGGGAATCTCTTACTATGCTTAAATCTCCCACCCTGCCTCCTCTTCCTGGAACAGGTTCTGCAAGAATCAGTGGCATTTGGTTTCTAGTTGCTTAACCATGCCTTATCGGACATTTGAAGTGTCTGGCCCAGCCCTATTGAACTCGCTTCGAAGATCCTTGATGGAGGCACCATTGGTGGAGGCATTTAAGCGGGGTCTGAAGGCGCATCTGTTTAGAGAAGTGTTCAGGAGCCTGTTATGAGATTTAGGACTTTGCTGACTGCTAAATTATTTTATTTGGATTTTATTGGGATTTTAATTGAAATACTATTGTTCAAACAACATGAAGTCTTGCTGTATTCTGACAAATGCAGTATGACCGACTGGTTCAGCTGCCTCGGAGAAGAAAGAGTTAAACTCTATGCAAATGTATAGAACGTTGAGCTCGAGCTCTGTTTTCAAACTACCATCCTCTGTACATTCTAGTAACTGATCAGATTCTTTACTCTGCTCACCAGTGAAGACGCCTCGGGGATTGCTCCTCTTCTGCTTCGGTTGAAGTTTAAATTTGTCGGTTTTTCAACTATCCGTTTATTATTTTTAGTGTTTATTTCAAATCTCTGTCCTTGGTATAGCGCAGTTTTCTCGGTTGGATAAGTTTTTCGGTTTCCAATCAGTTCCGCAGGCCGTGAGAGACCGAATCTTTATTTCTTCCGTAGAGTCAGATAATTTAGTGCGTTTTCTTTAGTTTTGGGTACCGGTGTGAAGTTCTGACTCAAACCAAGTTTTTCTCGGTTTTTGTTTCCAGTGCTGAACCGTTGATTGTCAGGACTTCATCTTCTCTCTTCTTACCCGGCCTAACTAAGCCACCAGGGGTAAATATTTAAAAATGTAAATCTTTTATCCAGGCCTGACTAAGCCATTTGTGGATAACATTTCTGTTTGGGCATTGCTTAACCTGCCTAACTAAGCTGTTGGGGGTTAAGCTTCAAATTTAAAGGATTATGTCACAGAAACCCAAGAGAAAAACAGGTCCCACTGGGTTTCAGCGTTGCACCGAGTGTGGTGAGCAATTTGCCAAAGCTGACCTGCACTTGGTTTGTCTGTACTGCTTGGGTTTTTGACCACTTGCAAGCAGACTGTGAAATTAGCAACAACTTTCCCCAATCTACCCTCGATAGACGGCTGGGTAAATTAAAGGAGAGAATGGAGAAGTCCTCTCAGGACGTTGGGTCTGGTTCAACTGAACCGGCCAATCCGGTTATTCACCCTGCCGACCAAGGTGAGCCTTCGTCGGGTAAGAGATGGTTGGAGTTAACCCCAGATTCGTCGCCGTCCAAAAAGTCCAGTTTGGAACCTTGCAAGCACACGGTTGCGGTTCCAACTGCTGAAGAAATCGCGAAGGCTATTCGCATTGTGCAGTCTCTGCAGTCCGGTTTCGGTGAACCGACTTAGTGACTGCTTGGGCAGCCACTGGTTCAGGTGCCTGATGGTTCCACTCCTTCTGGTCCCTTAGACCCTGAGGAGCACTATGAGTCTGAATGCGAATATGATGATGAAGATGAGGATGAAGGGGAACTCATTGAGCCTGAGGTCTCCCCTGATCATCCACAGTATGAATTCCCACCTCGAGTCTCTTCAGAGGCTACCTCCCATTTCTGTTTTATGAGGCAGGTGGCAGAGACCCTGCAGCTGTCTGTCCAGGAGGCCAGGCAGGAGGAGGAGAAAGACTACAGGGAGATGATGTATCTCCCTGTTTCCCAGGGACTTTCCATTCTCATTCATGAAGAGACAGACCCTAAAGGTTCTTCAGACCCCCTTTTCTGTTCCTCCTCTGGATAAAAAGATGGACAGAAAGTATGTCCTGGCTAGCAATGGTACCGAGTTTCTGTCCAGTCATTGCAGCCATGTAGGGGTTGTTAAGACTGCAGCCTTTGAAAAGGCTGGCATTCCTCTGGCTTCCCATCCTCCTGATAAGGACTCCAGGAAGATTGACTCCCTGGCCAAGAAAACTTACTTGGCCTCCTCCTTGGTTATCAGGCGGGCCTCTTACATGGCCTATGCCTCTAGATATCAAAAGTACCTATGGGAATCAGTCCAACAGTTGGCTCAGAAGGCCTCCCCTGAACTAGTAGCTGACCTTCAGGAGATGGCCATCAAGGGAATTCAGTTTCATATGGCTGTGCACACCAGTGATGCAGCTTCTCGGGCTATGGCATCTGCCATTTCCCTTAGACAGTTTTCCTGGCTGAGATGTACCAACCTCTCCCAGGATACCCAAAATAATACTCTGGACTTCCCCTCACACAGAATTCTCTGTTTGGGGGAACAGACAGAAGCATATATGAAGAAAATGAATGACTACAGAGTGGCATACAAAAGTGCTTCAGCAAAGGAAAGGTCTGCCACTCCTCAGAGGCAACAGGCCGGGGAGGCAGGGGTAGACCTTTCATCAGGCGCAGGCTTTCCCTTCTTTCCAATAACCCGGGGGTTCTTCAGAGGAAGGGGCAGGAGAGGTTTTGGCCAAGCTGCTTCCACCTCATAGTCCTCTACTCCTGCCAAGCAGACACCCTGAGGAGTCTGCTTGGCTGCCTCCCCTACCCCTGTAGGAGGCAGGCTTGCCTACTATCTCCAGGCCTGGCAATCCATCACATCAGACAAATGGGTCTTGGAGATAGTAGGTCAGAGTCTTGCTCTCAACTTCAAGTTTTTCCCAAAATTGGGAGCAAGGCCATTCAAGTCTGCCAATCCTTCGGAAACAGTTTTGCTGGAGTCAGAGGTTTCCACCCTCCTTCTGTCAAAGTCAGTGGAGCCAGTGCCACCTCAGCACAGGGGAAAGGGGTTGTTCTCCAGGTACTTCCTCGTCTTAAAGAAAAATGGGGAGTGGCGGCCCATCCTAGATCTCAGATACCTGAACAGGCATCTGTCAAAGCCCGAGTTCAGAATAACTACTTTGGCTACAATCCTACCTACTCTCAGACAAGGGGACTGGTTGGCATCCCTAGACCTAAAGGATGCCTACTTTCACAAACCTATCAGGTAGTCCCACAGAAAATACCTCAGAGTTCGACTACCTTCAGGCCACTACCAGTTCAGGGCCATGCCCTTTGGGCTGTCCTCTGCAACAAGGGTGTTCACAAAGTGCCTAGCAGTGATAGTAGCATTCCTAAGAAAGCAAGGGGTCTCTGCTTATCCTTACCTGGACGATTGGCTACTGGTAGGCCAGTCCTCCTAACAAGTAAAGGAGTCTTTGGAGCTCACACAGGTAACACTCCAGTCTCTAGGATTGTTAGTGAATTTCAAAAAGTCAGTCTTGACACCTGTCCAGGTTCTAGACTTCATAGGGGCAGAGCTGGACACCCTCCAGGCAAAGGCCTTTCTGCCTCCAGGAAGGGCAAAAGCCCTCATTCAGCTGGTAGGGTCCTTCCACCTTCGATTTCCTCACCCAGCAAGGTACTTCCTGCAGCACCTGGGACACATGGCCTCTACTACAGCTGCAGTCCCAGGAGCCAGGTTTCAGATGAGGGACATTCAGTTCCATTTGAAGTCCTTTTGGTCCCAGAGGAAGGATTCTGTGTACAAACTGATCCCAGTATCTTCCATCATTCTGCAAGCTCTACAGTGGTGGCAGGATATGGACAATCTCAGAGTGGGAGTCCCCTTTCTCCAGCAGGCTCCCTCTCTGGTACTGACAACAGATGCTTCCCTGCTCGGCTGGGGTGCTCACCTGGGAGAGCATACAGTTCATGGGACTTGGTTTCCTCGGAAGTCTCTGTTGCACATCAGCCTTCTGGAACTCAGGGCAGTGTTCGTAGCAATCCAGGCATTTGCCAAATTGTTGCAGGGAAAGGTGGTGCAAGTCAGGACAGGCAACACCACTACCATGTATTACATCAACAAGCAGGTGGGAACAAGGTCCTCTCTTCTCTGCGCAGAGTCCATGAGAATTTGGAGTCTGGCCTACTCCCTGGACATCTCCCTGTCACCATTTCACTTACCATGGAAGGACAGTGTCCTAGCAGATGCTCTCAGCAGGATCAGCCAGGGCCATCATGAGTGGGTCCTGAACAGACAAGTTCTCCTGTCAGTATTCAGGAGGTGGGGAGTTCCAGAGATAGATCTATTTGTAGCCCCAGACAATCACCAGTTGCCTCTGTATTGTTGCAGGCCTCCTGTTCGGGGCTCAGTGCCACTGGAGGCTGTGCTTCTGGATTGGTCAAACAAGTGCCTGTATGCTTTTTCTCCCTTTCCCCTGATTCTCAGGGTCCCAGTCAAGCTGAGGTCTCAGCCTGCTGTCATGATCCTCATAGCCCCAGACTGGGCCAGACAACAGTGGTATTCAGTGATACTCTCTGTCAGTGGCCAGTCCGATTTGCCTCCCCAGGAGGCACAGCCTGCTGACATCCTCTCAGGGGAGGATCCTCTACCCCAACCTCTAGTCTCTCTGCCTCAGGGTCTGGCTCTTGAAGACCTAGAGTATTCTCTCTCTCTCTTTCCTCTACTCTCTCTCTATTCAGAGTTGCCTCCCTAGTACCCTCATCCATCTCTTCCTCTCACCATGAATTCTTGGGCTGTATACCCCCTCCTGCTATTATTTGGGACAATATTTTTTCAGGAATTCGCTACAGGACAGCCTGAGTATCCCTCCTCTCGACAAGTTTGCTCATTTGATAACTTCTGCTACTCCAACTTACTGTCTGACCCCTTCCCTTATCCATCTCCTCTGTCGGGGCTTAATTATAAACACCTAGGTATTTAAGCTTACCTTGCGAAGGTACTCAGTCTCCCCTGGGGGAGCCTCTCTGGCATTTTTGACTGCATCTTTATGGATAATTTCCCTATTGCTTACCTATGCTGGGGATATTGAGTCTAATTCTGATTCAGCTCTAGCTAATAAAACCTCCCAATCTCACCCCTCCAGTTACTTGCCTCAGTACTCCCATTTCACCTATGCTCACCTTAACATAAGGCGCCTTACTGCCAACTTCCACAAACTTGAGGCTTGGGTATGTTCTAATAAACCTGATATTCTTGCCTTATCTGAAACGTGGCTGAAACCCTCTATTGCTGACTCCCACTGCTCCCTTCCGGGCTATAATATGCTTCGGGCAGATCGATCTACCTCCAAATGAGGAGGGGGCTTGGCTCTGTATTTCAAGTCTCATCTCAGTGTGACTAACCTACATGGTCATCCTTTTGCTAACTGTGAAGTGCTTCATTCCCTTCTGTTGTTTGGGGGTGCAAACAAAATACACATCTTCTGCATTTATATACCTCCACAAACCTCCAGGCTAGACCTGGAAGAATTTATTGATCTATTGCTATCAGTGTCTGGGGAAAAATGAAGTAAGCTGCTTGGGTGATTTTAATTAGGACTGGGCTGGGCCTAGCTTCTCTCACCTATCATCTATTACTAGCAAGGCGAACCTCACCCAACTTATCCAGGCCCCCACAAGGATCTCCCGTCGAGGTTCCTGCTCCACCCTCATTGACTGGATCCTGACAAACAGAAAGGAGAACTTCCCCCCTCTGCTGGAGTACTACCTGACTCTATAAGTGATCACAGTCTGGTGTACTGTGTTTGGGACACCACCACCGCCTCTAAAGTCTTATCTGTTTCCAACCTGTTAATGCTTAACCCTGTTGCGTTCCTTCATGACCTAAAACTGGTTGACTGGTCGCCCCCTCTACACAACCAATGATATTAACTTTGCAGCTGAATATTTCAATGCTGCCCTAATCTCTCTTCAGCACCAACATATCCCTGTCTCCACTCGCAGGGTAAAATTGAAAATCACCAAATGGCTCAAGCGACCCCTACTCCAACTGCTAAAACGTAGGGATAAACTCTGGGCCACATAGAAGTCTTCCGCTCTTCAAGCTGACTGAGGCCTACAGGTCTTTACGCAACACCTGTAAAAAGGAGATTCATTGGGCTAAGAGCAAATACTACCGGAACCTTCTCGGTTCCTCTGTCTCCAACCTTAAACGGTACTGGTCACAAATTAAAGAAATCCCTTGGGAACAACAATCCTATGTCTCCAAATAAAATGTTAATAAATAACATGCACTGCAGTAACCCTCTTACCATCGCCAATGCCTTTAACTCCCTCTTCTCCTCCCCCCCCCTAACTTTTCCCTGATGTCCTCTACCCCACTAGTCACTTCTCCCCCCTGGTGGTGTGTTGGCTCCGATCACACGTCTAGAGGTCCTTAAGCTACTAAAATATTTGCCAGCTAATGGTAGTGCTGGCCCTGATGGTATTCATCCAAGGATCCTTAGACAGTTTGCCTCGTGTCTGGTGGTGCCTGTAACCAGGCTGTTCAGCCTTTCAGTCTGCTCAGCCTCAGTCCCCTCAGGGCCAGATTAAGGCACAGGCAACATAGGCACTAGCCTTGGGCCCCCATCTGCCAGTAGGCCCCCCAACTGTATTTACTACATACCCATTTCTTTGTGCTGAATTTTTTTGTAATGGACTTGACTGCTGGATAAGATGAACAAGGCAGAAGCTGAACTGTGATGGAAATCTCACCTCCCTGATTAGGTGTTACGTACAGCTGATGACTTCGGGGGGGGGGGGCTGCAACCAGATTAACCTTTAAGGTGTAAACATGCCCTATTCCTTTGCTTTTTTGCTTTGTCTGCGTGAGTGTGAAGCTCACCTCCCTGATTAGGTGTTAAGTACAGGTGATAGCTATGTGGTACTCCAGCCGGACTGAATTTATAAGATGAAAATGGGACATTTTCCTTTGCTTTGTCTCCCACTCCTCTGGTATCCCAAGTGGGAAGAAGTAGACAGAAATATCCCTGCCCCACTTTGGTGTTCCTGATAGGGAGAATGACTGGTGGTCCATATCTTGAATGGGGCCCCCTGCAGTAGTTTGTCCACTACTTGTCTCATCTGTTGTGCATTTTTTTTTGGGGGGGGGGGGCATCAGGCAGCCAGCAGAGCCAGCTTATTGGAGAGCCTGTTCCAAGTTCCAGATGCCTCTCATTAGCACATGGATGTTCTGCGACATTCCATGGCCCTGGATCATGTACTGTGCAGGCAGAGGTTGTGGTTCACAAATCCAAGTGCTCTGAGTTGACATGTTTCAAGGTTCATTGCTTGAAGCCGTGACTACTAGGCTATACAATACTGCCTAATGTTTTAATTTAATTTTTACACTCCTTGACTGGAATTGGATTATCATTGTTGAATGCAATTCTCCTATCAGGGAAAATTAGTAGGCAGGTTCACAGAATCACAGAAGGTGACGGCAGCAAAGGACCCTATGGCCCATCTAGTCTGCCCCTTGCCCCCCCCAGTCCACCATACCTTAATCCCACGTGTCTGTCCCAAGTGGACTTAAATCCCTCTACGGTCTCTGAATTCACCACCTCCGGAGGAAGCTCATTCCAGTTTTCCACCACCCTCCCCATGAAAAACTGACTTCTCACATTGTTCTTGAAGTGTCCCCCGCCTCCCTGAAGTCTCAGTCCGTGCCCCTTGTTATGTTCCCTTCCTTCATGTGGAACAACTTCTCTGAACCTCCCTTGTTCATCCCTTCGGTGTATTTAAAGGTCTCAATCATGTCCCCCCCACTCCCTCCTGGTCTCCACTGTATATAGCCACAACTCCTTGCACCTCTGTTCATATGACTTGCCCTCCATCCCCTGCACCGTCATGGCTGCCCTCTGTTGGACCCTTTCAATCGAGTCTATATCTTTGCACAGGTAAGGCCTCCAAAACTGGAGACCATACTTAAGGTGTGGCCTTACCAGGGCCTGATTAAGGGGTACCAGGACCTCCCTATGCCTGCTGGTGATCCCCCTGCCGATACCTGCCAGCATCCCACACACCCTCCCCATATCTCTCGAGCATTGCTTCCCTACCTTGTGGGTGCTGGAAACAATTACCCCCAGATCCCTCTCATCCTCTGACACCGTGACTCTCTCCCCACCTAGCATATACTCAACCCTTTGGTTCCTGTGCCCCAGGCGCATAACAGCACACTTCTTGATGTTGAATTTTAGCTGCCAGGTCTCTGTCCACTCCTTCAGTAATCTCAGGTCCTTTCTCATATCCTCCATCCCCAAGGGGAGTCAACACTATTACAGATTTTTCTGTCATCTGCAAAGAGGGCCACCCTCCCTGACAGTCTGTCCGCAATGTCTAGTACATAGATACTGAACAGGGGGGGTCCTAGCACTAATCCCTGGGGAACTCCACTCCTCACCTGCCCAGTCTGTGGGTACACACCATTCCTCACCACCACCCTCTGACTCCTATCCGCCAACATGTTTTCAACCCATCTTGTTATTTTGAGCCCTACCCTTATGCTATCCAGTTTGTTGACCAGCCTTTTGTGGGGTACGGTGTCGAAGGCCTTACTAAGATCCAGATTGGCCACATCCATCACACCTCCCTGGTCCACTACCTGCATCAAGTCATGAAATTCAATCAAATTGGACTGGCATGACTTGCCCCTAGTGAACCTGTGCTGTTTGTCATCCAGCAGTCCGTTCACCTCCAGGTACTCCAGGTTCATGGTTGAGGTTGAGCTGGGGCAATGAGTGTTATGAAAATGATCATCTAAGTTATGAAAAAAAGAAAAAAAAATGGGCTGAATTTTCTAAGAATATTCACAGACGGCTACTGAACAAACGAAATAGCCCTGAAGTAGGACCGAAGGTAGTTAGATGGGTGAGAAACTGGCTGGAAGGTAGACGTCCGAGAGTTGTGGTAAATGGTATGCACTCAGAAGAAGGCAAAGTGGCTAGTGGGATGCCACAGGGGTCAGTGCTAGGTCCAGTACTCTTCAATATATTTATTTGCAATACTGCTGAAGGGCTGATAGGGAAGGTGTGTCTGTTTGTGGATGATACCAAAATTTGCAACAGGGTGGACACTTGGGGGGGGGCAAATGAGGGAGGATCTTGGCAAACTGAAAGAGTGGTCAAGAGCCTTGGAGCTGGGCTTTAATGCAAAGCAGCGCAAGATCATTCACCTTGGTCACAGGAACCCTGAGGTGAATTACCGTTGGGGGTTGGGGGTAGAGAACTGACAGTCCCAAACCCTGAGGTAGTTTATTTCTGAAGACCTGAAGGTGGCTAAGCAGTGTGAAAGGTGGTGGGGAAAGCCAACAGGATGCTGGGGTGCATGGATAGTGGGATCACCAGCAGAAGAAGGGAAGTCATATAGCTGGTGAGACCTCACCTTGAGTACTGTGCACAGTTCTGAAGGCCCTACCTCTGAAAGGACATATACAAGGTTTAAGGGTTTTAAAGGAAGGCAACTGAGATGGTGAAGGGCCTGCACTTAAAGGTCTATGAGGACAGACTCTGGGAATTAAACATATATTTTTTCTGGAAAAGAGAAGAGAGAGGGGAGACATGATAGAGACATATAAATATCTCATGGGTGCGAACAAGGTACGGGAAGGGAATATTTTACAGAGGAATACTTGCAAAAGAACCAGGGGTCACACAATGAAACTGGGGGGGGGGGCTGAAGGGGAATGTCAGTAAGTTTTTCTTTACAGACAGGGTGGTGGGAGTTTGGAACAGACTTCTGGTGGAAGTGACGAAAGCTAAAACGATCACAGGCTTCAAAAACGTGTGGGATAGTGATGAAGGAATCCTAGCACCAAAACAAACATGGGGAAATCTGATGACTTACAGGGGGCTAAGGAGGGGCTATAGACAAGATTAACTGGGGAGGACTAGGTGGGCAAGGTGGGCTTTATCTGTCAACAACTTCTATGAGAAAGTGGAGCAGAAAGGTATGAATTTTGATTTATATTCTATTGTCCTGCCCACACTCAGCAAGTTGCTTGAAAAATTGATTCATCGGCAGGTCTCTGTAGTTAAGTCTGGTTGGTTCTAAGATGATCTATACCAGGTTTGCTTCTTGGGTCAGTGCCATAAGGGTGTTGTTAGGGTCCTGGGCCCAGTTTAGGTTGAAGTCATCCAGAAGAAGGAGCTCCAAAGAAACAACTTGGGCCACGATTTTTGTTATTGCTTCTAGGGATTGAAGAGCCGATTTGGGCGGGTGGTAAACGCAGCCAATAGCGAGTTGCTTGTTGTTCCCTAGGGTGACTTGGATGAATATAGATTCACCATCAGGGGAGGTGTGTTGCTGCAAGGCGAGGAGCGATATGGTTAGGGCTACGTTGGCATAAATGAGTACACCGCCCCCTCTTTTGGTCAACCTGTCCTTACGGTACATACTATAACCTTGGGCCAGTATCTCGTGATCGGGGATGCGTGCCTTAAGCCATGTCTCTGAGATGGCAAGGATATCAGGCTTGTAAAGATCAAGCCAGGCTTGTACCACTTGCATTTTGATCTTGGGCTGCATACGCTCATATGCTATCTTTAGCTCTCTTTGTGGACTTCAGTGGGGTCATGAGGGATGTTATTGAGAAGCTGGTGGTGTTAGGGCCAGGGTAGGTTGTATGTCACCTTCCAGGAGTAGTAACGCAGCTAGAAGGCAGAGTAATTTTGGGCTTGCCGATGGGATTCAGTTGCCTCGGCACATCCTGCTCGCAAAGTGGAAGATATCGTAGCATATCCCCTTTCTTATGAGCTCGTGGGCTGAGGAGAGGGCAAGTATGCTGGAGCAGGGCATTCCATTGTAGAGGCTGACAGGAGGGGTGTCATCGTACCTTTGTCCCCTTATTTCTGGATGCCCTAGGCTTATGAGCCTGTCTGCCCAGAGAAGGGACAGTATATAGACTGTCATCGGTAGTACCCCCCATTGGAGAAAGGGGCCCAAGGGTTGTGTGCCCCACGTGGCAAGTGATCGTGGGTAAACTTCTGGAGAGGCATGCTATGTTATATGCAATATACTGTCTTAGGCAGCTATTCAGACATAGGATGGGTACCCTGTCTATGGAGGAAAGTCAGGTGAAAAACACTAAATCCTCCGTAATAATCAGTCTTAGGGCTGATTATCAGGTGTGAACTGGTATCCTGTTTCTGCTGGGATTTCAGATGCTACAATATACCAGTATGGATTTTCTAAAGAATTGGTAGTCAGTAGGAGAATAACCCTGTCCCACTAGGATGGGGGGGGAGCAGGAAATCAAATCCCCCTTGTAGGTGTGCTGTAGTGATCAGAGCAGTTTCTGTCCCTTATATTTTCCAGAAGCAGGACTTAGGCAGCAAACACAGTAGACTGCAGGTTCTAGGACTGCCCACAGTTATGTGCCACGCCCCTTTATCACACAAGGCCAGTCAGATTGGGTATAGGGCGGAGCAAAGGAGTATTTAATAGATGGAGGAGGTGCGGGAGGGGGAGTGTGGGCAAAAAATTTCAGCTTGAAGGAGCATAGCTAACACCAGGTAAATGCATGCAGCTCCTTCTGAATAGCAGTGAAATTTAGTTGGGCTACTGCACCACGAAAAGTGGCAAGTTCAAAAGTTTTGGTGCACTCAGGGCTCCTCCGTGTCCGTACCTGCGAGGCAAATTCCGGCAGTGAGCTGTCCTAGGTTGGGCTGGGGAGGGCTGCAGAAGCAAGCCCTCAAACCCTGGAAAGGAAAGGAGACAGAAGGGTTAGCCTTTTAAATAGGGAAGAAAAATCAAAGATTAAACAGAAACAAAGAGAGAGAGAGAGAGGGTGTAGGGGGCTTGAATTGGGGAGGAGTTGCACTACAGAGCAAGTTCTGAGGGGGAGGGAAAGTTCTAGTGGTAGGGAGATCGCATTTGGAACAAGGTAGGGAAAGCACAACCATACAATTAAACAATTTCAGAAAATTTATTTGCAGGATTTAGCTTAAAAATCAGATTACAATGCAGTCCTGAAAAATTTCAGCTTGAAGGAGCACAGCTAACACCAGGTAAATACATGCAGCTCCCTCTCAATAGCAGTGAAATTTAATTGGGCTGCTGCACCACAAAAAGTGGCAAGTTCAAAAGTTTTGGTGCACACAGTGTACTCAGGGCTCCTCCATGTCCGTACCTGCAAGGCAAATTCCGGCGGTGAGCTGTGCTGGGTTGGGCTGCAGAAGCAAGCCCTCAAACCCTGCGAGACAAATTCCGGCTGCGAGCTGTCCTAGGTTGGTCCGGGGAAGGCTGCAGAAGCAAGCCCTCAAACCCTGCAAGACAAATTCCGGCGACGAGCTGTCCTAGGTTGGGCTTGGGAGGGCTGCAGAAGCAAGCCCTCAAACCCTGCGAGGCAAATTCCAGCGGCGAGCTGTTCTAGGTTGGGCTGCAGAAGCAAGCCCTCAAATCCTGTTTTAACACATTCCAGAACTAACATGCTCCTAACCTTTGCATTGCTCACAAAATTCAATTCACATTTCTACTGAGGGGTGCTACTGTTTTGTGGCATATGACAGACAAACAGAATCCAGTGCACCCCCACCCACACACACACATATATATATATATATATATATATATATATATATACACACACACACACACACACACACACACACACACACACACACACACACACTCATGGCACATCTGAGAAATAAAGCATTTAAACTGCCTAAATTGGCTATTTTCGTACTTTTAACTCCATGAAAAAGGGATCCTCTTAGTTATCAGATTGGAAATCCAATGTGAGCGAGCCAAACCACCAATCGACGAGGTGGAACCCCATGGTTTGGTCTCTACTTTCTTTGTTGCTTAAAGTTGCCCTTTGGAATTATTTACAGCATAGGTAATGTGCACCACAACCAGAGGCTCACTGGTACAGCTATAGCTTTTGTCAATAAATATGTTAACGTTTGTTTAAAAAGTTTATTTTTTTTCACTTGAAACTTACCTTGGACAGGCCAGACACAAGGTGGTAATATGTAGATCATGTTACCACTCCTAATCAATCAGAGCACTCCTTTCCTCTGCATGTGAGACACTCTTATTCTTTGAAGAGTGTCTCACGCGCTACTGCCCTGGTAACGTGCACGTTCCAGTAAGATATTTAAAAAAATTAAAGCCCTAGTGGAGCCAAAACAGGCAGACAGGAAAATAATGCAAATGTTTTTCCCTTTGCTCTTTAGAAAGTCTTCTATGTCATAATATTGTGCTGGATGTGTAGAACAGGTCTCAGCCTGGTAGCGGACATATCTATCTTTATCCTCCTCACTACATCATCAGTATTGTGATCTCGCTGACAGTTGCATCTTAGGCGAGTAACCTGGCTGCTACTGAGTGGCTGCTCCTAAGCAGCAGTGATGTCACAGTAGTGAGGTCACAATGGTGATGAGGAAGAGAGGGGAAGAAAGAGAGAGAGCTATGTTAGTTGCCAGGCTTAGTGCTGTCCCACACACCACACCACACCTACTAACATCAGGTAAACAATCTTCTAATTTAGCAAAAGAAAAAGTACCTCTGCTGTAAAAGGTAATAGTTGACTGCTTTTAAAAACTAATATTATCATTTTTTTTTTTTTTGTATTTCTTTATGCTCCCACGTGCACCTTGGCAGGTCTCTCCTTCGGGCACCACGTGGACCTTACTCACTAATATTAGTTTTAGGCAGTACATTAGCTCTTTAATATATTGAAACCACAGGAAGCCTTCACCTGCACTTAGCAACTGCAGTCATTCACTTGGAATTGGTTGCCCCAGGGCCTAGAATTTTATACTAATTAGAGAATGTTAGAATTAAATTCAAAACTCTGCTGTGTGGTCACGCTCAACCCTTTATTCTAACAGTAGATTTATTTCTCCACCTGAAGAAAGCAGTTGACCAGAAACCTTCTTTTCACTTCACCAACTATGGTTTATTATTTTACTAATATTTTATAACTCTCTAACAGTGTAGTTATTTATTCGATAAATCTGCATTAGTTAGGGTCTTTATTTGTGCAGATTTGTGTTTTTTTTGTAACTACCCGGTTCCCCATCAGTTCCCAGGAACAGTAGAAAGGCCTGTTTGCAGCATGGTTCCCACCTTGAAAATTGCATAAATTTGCTATGTATATTTTTAAAAAACTCTTTGGAGAGCACTGCTTTGTGGTATTTTGTATTTTTAGTCCCAGTTCCTTTTCTATCGGAACCATGGTGATAACTGGCTCTTTTTCTGTTTGCAGTTGGTACCCCAATGTCATTGTAATTTTTAACAAAACAAGGGACTGAACAGAATTTATATATTTTCTATCTGTTTTACCCTTTATAGGGATTTTTTTGTCTTATTTGGGAACCAGAGCGTCTCTTTAGGGTTATCAGTGTTTGGCATGACTGACAGGCCCAAGAAGAAGATGGGATCTACAGGCTTTAAAAACTGCAGAATTTGTTTCCAGCTCTTGGCTAAGGCAGACTGCCACGAGTTGTGTTCGGTGGTGCCTGGATCCAGGTATACCATTCCCACAGCAACGGGAACACAGCAAAGACTATCACCGCAACAAAATTGACAGTTCTCTTTCCTGAGCTGGTCTCTGGGCTTCTTTACTCCTGGGCTGTACCTCGTGATACTGATAGGTAGGCAGGAATCAGACCTCTGCAGCAGGGGACATCCAGCCCTCCACTTTCTGTCTTCCTCCGTTTACTTCCTGCCTTCAGACTGGCAGGTACTCTGCAAGCAGAGCACTGTCACCATGTGGCAGAGCTGAAGACAGCAGACTGTAAGTCAATTAATTTCTTCTTTTTTTCAGATTTCTGAGGAATCACAGCTGTTTTTCAGCGCTCCTATGAGAGTTCCAGCCTCAGCCTTGCATGCTGCACAGACTGGCCCCACCTCAACGTAGTGTTTTTTCCCGCTATTTTGGGCTCAGCCCAGCAAACCTAGGATTCTACCCTAATGCCGTTTTTCCGATTAGGGGGATGGAAACAGCATCGGAGTGCTTAGTGAGGATCCCCCCCCCCCCCAACGCCCAATGACAGCCCTGTGTATTTCCTGTCGATGGGCGGCATACAGATTGCTTCAGCTGCTCGTCGATGATGGGCCTGCAGCGCTTCTATAGCAGCTTGTTGACGTCCTGGGAGTTCTCGTCGACGACTGTTGCGGGGCATGAGGAACACTGTTAGGGAGTATCTCGTCGACGGCTGGCATTCTGACAGCCCCAGCCGCCCATTGACGGTGGGACTGCAGAGCGCTGCAGGGCGTGAGGAGCGCTAATACTATGTGTCTCGTCGACGACTGGCATTCTGACAGCCTCAGCCACTCATTGACAGTGGGACTGGAGCGCTAGATTGGCGGCTCGTCGACGCTCAGGAAATTCTCATCGACGAGTGCCATGGTAAAGGAGTGTCCATGCAAAGCTTTGCTCAGTGCTGTGCAGTCCCCCAAACAGCAAGAAGTATCGCACAGCGGGATTCCAGGATAGTCTTTAAAAAATATATATACACTGATCTCAGAAAGCTCAATATTTTGCCCTTAAAGGGCCAGATCTCAGAAAGCTCAATATTTTGCCCTGAGAGGGCCAGCACTGCCTTAACAGCACAACGTTTAGTATTTTGGCCTGAAAGAGCCAGCACAATTCATCGCAGCTTCAGCAGCATAGAATCAGGAAACCTCCCGAGGAGGGGGTCAAAGAGGAGTAGGCCCCCTTTTTGCTGTCATGGCCTCACTCAAATTTTCAATTCCAGGGGCCAACAATGACAGGGCTGCTTGCCCCCACTACTAATCACCTCGATAGTCCGCTTGGCCTAAAATGTGAGAGGGCCACGCTTCTAATCTTTTTCGCTAGGTCGCTTGCCTAATATGTTAGAAGGCAGTGTCTGTGAATGTCGAGGCCTCGGAGGAGGCAGCCCCTTCCTCGACTCAGAATGATAATCACAGACAGACAAGCCTGAGCGAGTGGCAGCCACCAGGTCTGAGAGAGCAGCGGCCACCGGAAGACCCAGCAGTCCGCAGCCCCTCTCTGGTCTCCAGGCTTCTTCGATAGGTAAAATAGGGCCATGGCTCTGGACCCTGCATGCTTCATGGGCAACCACCGGGGGGCACTAGATGGGAGACCTCACAAGAACACAAAGAAAGAGGACCTCATCCCCATCCTTATCACACAAGAAGGAGGACCTCATCCCCATCCTCATCCGCAGGGGAGCAGTTGTCCTAGTGTAACCCCCCCTGTTACCCGGGGTTACTAGAATCCCAGTAAGACCTAGTGGTAGGTAGGGAAGGCAGCTTCTGAAACTCCAGTTAAATGGATTTCACACTGTCTCACTCTGTTCTCCGTCTCAGCTGAGACTGAAGGATGACATCATTATAGAACTTTTGCAGCTGCGTAAGCCACACTGAAATGTTGCAGTTGGAGGTTAGTGTAGAACGTTGGGGATTTTGAATTCAGTCTGTGTGCAGTCCGAGTGAGAGACAGTAGTACAGCTGAGTGTGTGCAGGCTCTCACAGCTTTAAGCTCTGTCTTAGAGCTACTTTTGGAAGGTGTGTGTTTCCACCTGAAGAGGAACACAGGAACTGGTTATTGAAGTGATGGAGACTGCTTTCAGTGGTTCAAAAGCCCCATCCCCGAAAAGGTTTTTGCCTGTTTTCCAGGGGCAACCCTCCTGGGTCCAGCTAAGGGAAAGAAGCTGCCTATTCAAGTTGTGCTGAGGCACCAAAAGCTCTGAGAGAGAAATTCCTTGTGGAGGAAACGCCTGTGGGGCACCTGCAACCAAAGGGTGAGTTCGCTCTGAAAAAGGGCTAAGTGTTTTTCACCTGAACCGAAGGAAACTAAAGGGACTGTTACTGTGGGGTCAGGAAAAGACAGCCAAGTACAGTTGGAAAGTGGGGTCTGGACTGCTTAATCTGTGGGAGGTCTAGAGTAGTGGACATTGCCACTTAATTTAAGTATGTTCAAGTCCAGCACAAAGAGTGAAGGAAATTGGGGATTGGACTGCTTAACTCAGTGGGAGGTCTAGAGTAATGGACAATGCCACTTAAAAGTATGTTCAAGTCCAGCATAAATGGGAAGCAAGACAGGTAAATGGAATGCGAAATACATTTAGCAAGAATGTACATTGCAGAGCTTTACAGGATGAGGTGTTTACTGTCCAGAGAAATGGCCGGGTATGAATTGTGGGAGCGAGAGGTGGGAAACCCCCCATCAGTAGTAACCAAATTCACCTCTACGGATTTGCTCTGAGACACCTTTTACTTTCTCTCAGGTACTTTGCCAGTGCCTGAGGAAAGTACCCAGACGTGGGATTGAAAGGAAGAATTCCCTGATGGAGCTGAGGTGCTCTTAGGTGGTTTAGGGAGCCACTAGAAAATGTTTCCATGAAGTATGGAAGGTGTCCAAGTGGCTGGCAAGGGAGCCGAGCCAGGGAAAACCCAGACCAGTGTACAATTTCGGGCTGTGTAACCCAAAGCAGCATGCAAGTCTGGTCTGTGTGCCCAGTGGGTTCAGAGCCTGAGGGCTAAAGTTTTGAGGAAGTGTTCTTGTTTCTTTTAATCTGCATTACCAGGAGTGTAGTCCCATGGAGGTCCATCTATGCTTTGTTTATTCTGTTTGGATGTGAATAAAAAGCCACACTTTAGAATCCCACTTCTGGTATTGGACATTACAGTTATTACTTCCTGTGTTCGGAGTTACTTGGGTGCCCTTGTGCAGAGTAGCCAAACCTAGCCTTTGTGCCGAGTGACCTATTTCTCCCCGAACCCAGCCCACCTGGTATTGCTGTCAGATACAAACGGCATACCAGCCCTGGGTTACACTCATATTACTGTGATACTCAGTCAACTCGCTGTCCAGAATCTTGGACCTGGAGGGCTTGTCTTTTTCTTAAACAAAGTCATAGTCAAGATTCACCTCAGATCTGCTCCAGAGGCTCCCACCCAGACGATACTGGTTTTTCACTGGGCAGCTGCCACCAGACCGGCCTCAGCCTTCCTTATTCCTCCAGCCATAGGGTACAGGTTTTTCACTGGGCAGCTGCCACCAGACCAGCCTCAGCCTTCCTTATTCCTCCAGCCATAGGGAACTTCTAAAGGGGCAATGGCAAGGTCTAGCATGCACCTGTCCAGTGACCCAGCGACTCTCCAAGTTTCTCAAGTTTTGCAAGAAATGATCAGAAAAGTGGTAAGACTGCCCCAGAATCGACCCTCCAGTTTCAAACCTGACCAAGAAGTCGATCATCCCAGCTGAAGAAGGGGCTTCTCTCAGGGACCCAGTGCATAGGACAGAGGATGCCTCACTCAACTAGGCCCTCCAAGCATCAACAATATCTCAAGGTGGCATCCGCTAATCCTTTTCGACCTAAGCCGCTCTGTCTGGGGCCCCAGTTTTAGCCTTTTCATTTCCTGTGGACCCAAAGAGGAACAGGCCTATTTTTTGTCAGCTGCAGTTCTTGGGTTTAGCTTCGGCTTATGCAGCAGATGTATAAGAGGAGACATTCAGGTGCGCCGGTCACACCATGTTTTTTCAAACCTCGGCTCACTGCAACCTCTGGCTGTGGGCCTGGCAAGCAGTCGCCCCTGCAAGAGCCAGTTGGTTAACGTACCCAATGAAGGTACTCTCCTGTTTGGCTCAGCCATGAAGGAGACAGTGAGGGATTCTGGGGAGATGGCCAAGGTGCACATGCCACTTCAAGAGGCGGGGGCTAATCTTCAGGCCCCAGACGCCTTTTTTTTTTCCATTACCAAGGTTACCTTAAGGGTTAAAACACTAACTTCTCGGGGGGGGGGCATGCTATCCAGGCACATCCTCCAGTAGGAGGCAGGTTTTTAATAAACTCTCCATGAATGGGCCCAAACCAAGTCGGACAGAGGGGTAATAGACATTACCAGCATGGGCTATCTTATACAAGCCCCCACTACCACGGGTGGTGCCCCTCCCCTTCGCTGGCAACCCATCTGAAAAACAGGCAACGCTACAGGCCATTATGGATTTTCTGCAAATGGGCTAGTTCCCCCACAAAGGTCAATTGGAAGTTTTTTTCTCCTCATTCTTTATCGTGCCAAAATGCACAGGGGGACTCAGGCCAGTACTAGATCTCAAATTCTCGAATAGTTTTGTCCGAAGCGGACTCTTCAAAGTGGAACCTTGTCATCAATCATCAGGGAGTCGCAAAAAAGGGATTTTCCAGCATCCATACATCTGCAAGATGCCTATTTGCATATTCTCACTCAGTAACAACACATGCAGTATCCCAGGTTCAGAGTGGGAGAGCAGTACTTCCAATTCAGACTCTGCCATTGTGGTCTTCCTCAGACCCATGGACTGTATTAAAGGTGTTAGTAGCGGTCATAGTCCACATAAAGGCCCCACAGCTCAATCAAGCATTGCAGGCAGTGGCAGAGGTAGTCTGGTGCCCGACGGCACATGGTTTTCTCATCAACTGGAGAAAGAGTTCCCTAATTCCAAACCAGACCTTGATCCTCCTGGGGGGCAGACATCATGACACAAGTTTTT
Organism: Neoceratodus forsteri; assembly: GCA_016271365.2. Classification (NCBI taxonomy): domain Eukaryota; kingdom Metazoa; phylum Chordata; order Ceratodontiformes; family Ceratodontidae; genus Neoceratodus; species Neoceratodus forsteri. The sequence continues at coordinate 393,825,844 of CM028131.1, read as the reverse complement.
TGGCCCCTGAAAACTAAAGTTTGGGATCTGCAAAAGTTCATCAAGGAGTTTCACAAGCTCCTCAGCTGCCTGCTTATTTTTTCACACAGCTTATTGAGACAGATGAAACCCTCTCTCCAGTGACGGTCCCGGAGGGCAGAGGTCATGAAGGGCCGCAAGTTAGGCCATCCACACCAAATCTGAATTGCAACTGATGCAAGCCTCAGGAGCTGGGGAAGGCTCACCTGCATCAGCTGTTGGCACCGTGCAGGTGGTCGCTGTTAGACATAAGGTATAGCTTAAATGTTCCTGAGATATGAACAGTAGGCCATGCCCCGAGGCACTCTGAACAGCAGTTCCTCAATTGGGATAGTCTGATTCCAACTGACAGTCTCAGTGCTGACATACACCGACCATCAGGGCGGCATAAGAAGCTTAAATATGCTAAGAGAATCCCTTCTCTTTCAGTGGGTTGAGCACCACTGAGCGATGTATATACCAGGACAGAAAAATGTCAGAGCAGAAGGGCTCGGTCACAAGGTTGGTCGACCAGGGGAATAGGAGCTGAAGGACTGTGCCTCCCACATCCACACAGAACAGTGGGGCAATTCTCAGACAGATCTTTTCGCCTGCTGGCAGAACTCCAAGGTAAAGCAATTCTGTTCTCTGGCCAAGGATGAACCAGCGGTAGCTCAGGACACCTTTTTCCCCTAAACTGGGATCAGTTCGATCTCCTGTATGCCTTTCCTCCAATACCACCTCTATCAAGAGTCCTTCACAAAGTGGCTTTGGACAGGACAGCCATGATTCTAGTCTGTCCCTTATGACCTTTCTGCACTTAGTTCCCATTTATCATTCATCTGTCAAGGCGAACACCTCTAACATTCAAGTTCAGCCCGGACATTCTCCATCAAGTCCGATTCTGCATCTCATTTCAACAACTTGTTTCTCTAGGCCTGGAGATTGAGTGGAAAAACTTTCATGGAGCTAGGCTACACAGCTCATGTTATTGACATGATGGGGAACTCGTGCCTCTCTTCTTCCTCCTAAGTGTATTGTAGAATCTAGAGGAAATTTTGGTTCTGGCTTCATTCCAGACACATATAGAACTATCCAATATAATCGCCTGTACTACTGCAGTTCGTTTAAGATGGATGAACAAAGGACTGCAACCAGCCACCTTACAAGTTCAGGTTTCTGCACTGAGGGCACCCTTGATGGACTCAGGGGAATCGTTGGGATCATATCCCTATATCTGGTGGTTCTAAAGGCAGCAACGTTAAAATGCCTTCCAATCCACCAAAGCTACCACCTTGGAGTCTTAATATGGTTCTCAAGGCTGTGACCAAGGCCCCCTTTAGAGCCTCTCAAGGCATCCATCATGCATCTCAAAATAAAGGTCGCCTTTTTCTCATAGCTATTACTTCAGCCAGGAGTATCAGCAAACTAAAAGCATTGTTTACCCAAGAGCTGTACACTTGTTCATCAGGCTCGAACAGTTCCAGTTTTTGTTTGCCAAAAGATATCTCCCCCCTCCATTACAATCAGGGGTTCATTCTTCCTTTCTTCTGCCCTCTCTCTAAAAACAATAAGGAAGAAGAATTTCATCCACTAGACCTGGGAAGAGCGATGAAAATGTACATTAAGAGAGAGGAAGCTATTCGCCAAACTTCAGGTTTGTTCATATCCAATACGGGCTGAAATTTTGGGTAACAAGGATTTGGTAGGCTCTATAGCTGGACTGATTCTGTTCGTCACCTCTATGGCTTATGATCAGGCCGGAGTAACTTGCCTGGCCCAGTGAGAGCCCATGGCCCCTTCGTGGGTGTACTTCAGTGAAGCATCGACAGTACACTTATGCTGAGCGGCCATTGTTCATGCATTCACACATGTAAAAAAAAAAAAAATTTTCGCTGGAGTTGATGTCCTCGGAGGAGGCATCCTTTGGCCACAGAGTGCTTCAAGCGCTGGTGAACCCTTAAGGGCTCTTAACTTTCTTCCTATCCAGGACATCTGGGCACGTACTGCTTTTGTATATCCCAGGAGTAAGGAAGCCCAGAGACCAGCTTAGGAAAGAGAAATCGAAATTTAAATACCTGTAAATTTTCTTTCTCCGACGGCTGGTTTCTGGGCTTCGGATTCCCTCCCAGAATGTATATAGTTGGCTGGCCCCACAGCCATATATGCTTTAAAATTCTTGTTTTGTATTCCCAAATTCTTATAGTATTGCCACATTGGACTGCTTTAGAAAGAACTGAGGAAGACAGGAAGTGGAGGGCTGGATGTCTCCTGCTGCAGAGGTCTGATTCCTGACGACCTGTCAGCATCAGGAGCTACAGCCCAGGAGTAAGGAAGCCCGGAGACCAGCCATTGGAGACAGAAAATTTACAGGTATTTAAATTTCGATTTTGCTGTGATGGTCTGCTGGTTTCCCCGATGCTGCTGTCTCTGGGGAATTCACCCCGAACCAACTCCGACTAGGAGTTGGTTATCTGAAGTGCGGGGGGGATGCTGGGGACTTTATACACTTTTGTACAGCGATGACACAGTGTCAATTGGTGACATTGTGCCATTGCTGTAGTGACGGTAGACAGATTTCCTGTGGCTGTGGCGACTTGGAACCCTGGATCCAGATCATGATTTTGTCATTTGTGAACTCTGTCTTAAGTTCTGCCCTAAAACAAAAAAAAGGGCTAAAAAAATTAGAAGACATTATGGCTTCTCAGTCTGCCTCCACGCTACCTAAGGACTCTGATGAGGGTCCAGGCCCTTAAAGTAAGCAAAAGGATAAAGGTGCTAAAGTTGGATTGGAAGTCAGGATCTCTGAACAGGGGAACCCTGAACCCAATAAAAATAAAAGAGCCTCTAAGACACTGGAGTCAGTGCCTGCTAAGAAAAAACTAAAAGAAAAACATGTTGCTGTCCCACCTCCTGAAGAAGGAAAAGAGGCACCAGTGGACAAAAATAGAATGCCCGCAGTAAAGGACATGACTAAGACATGGCAATTTCTCCAGGCATTCCAGGCTATGGGGATTTCATGAGTATGTCTGCCCTCTCCCCCCAACTCTGCTTCCATTCCCAGTGCCTGTAGAGGAAGGGGTCGAGATGTACTAGGAGGAGGAGGAGGACAAAGAAGGAGAACCTGTAGAGCACGATGGCTCTCCTGAGCAAGTTTGGTTTCCCTGCTTGACCTTAGGATGACTATACCTTTGTGAAGCAAATGGTAAATACCTTCAACCTCTCCTCACTGAAGATTGCAGAGGACGAGGACGAGGTGGAATTTATGGACATGATGGGCCTAACTCCCACAGAAAGGTTGGTATTGCCCATCCACAAGTCCTTCAAGAAGGCCACCTTTAAAATTATGTCAGCACCCACTTTGGCTGCTGACATGGATAAGAAAATTGAGAAAAAGTATCAAGTGGATAAGCATGGTTCTGAATATCTCTTTTCTCACCCTGATCATGAGAGAATGGTCCAGACTGCTGCCTGTGACAAGGCCAAGGTACTCCTTTCCTCCCAGCCTCCTGAGAAAGACTCCAGGTAGCTGGATACCATGGGTAAGAAAGTTTATACTTCAGCTTCTCTGCTCCTGAGGCAAGCAGCCTACTTGGCCTGTACAGCACAGTGCCAGAAAGCCCTCTGGAGCTCCATTTTGGCAATGAGTGAGAAGGCTGATGATGATCTGGCACAAGATTTGACTGATTCTGCAAAGACAGCTATGGATGCCACTAAATACCATTTCCACATGGCAGTGGATGCTAATGATGCCACTTCCAGGGGCATGGTGCACGTAGAGTCAGTATGAAGGTTTGCTTGACTTAGAAACACAGACCTTGTCAGGACACTCAAACAAAAGCAACGGATGTCCCTTTTGATGGAAATTGTTTGGTGACAAGACAGAGGCTTACATGAAGAAGATGGACAAATATAAGACCACCTACAAGAGCAACACTGAGAAGGACAAGGGCTTCAGTTCCAACAGGCCTTCTGGAAGGGGATGGTTGAGGCAGGTGTTTCTACCCCCATGCTTACATTACTTATGACTTCGCCCCTTAGAGGATTTTCTTCTGAGGTAGAGGCAGAAGGAGTCCCAGGCATGTGGATGCAGCACTAGCTGTCAAAGCCCAGGCAAAGCAAGACCCCTGGCAAGTCTGCTCAGGCCACCCAACCATTGCCACGGGGGGGGGGGGCGCAGATTCACTGTTTCCAGGAATGGGAGAGAATAACCACAGACGAAGTGTGTCCTGGAAATAGTGAGCCAGGATCTGCTCTTGCAATTCAAAACATTTCTGAAACTGCAGAATCACAAAGCCTTCAACCATTATACTCCAATAAAAAACTTTTGCTGGAGATACAGGTTAAAAAGTTGTTATAAGTGTAACCACCCAGTCCCCTGGGGTTACTTGAATCCTATCAGTGTTAGTGTTAGGAAGGTAGCTGACAGCTGGTAGGGAGCTCATTGGGGCTTCTTACACAGTGACATCATTGTTTACTCAGCTAGCCTGAGAGACAAATGATTGGGTCATTCGGAACTCTTGCAGCAGCATAACCCTTTCCTGTGTACAGCTGCTCTGGGGAGCTTAGAATGTTAAGTTAGAGTGGCAGAGCGTGAGTGTGGAAGTGAGAGTGGCAGAAGGACTGTCATTTGGGCTGTGAGTTGAGGGCCCAGTACTTCTCACCCTAGTGCAGCACAATTTCCAGCTTCCAGTGAAGTGGTGGAGACCTTTCTACAGCAGGATTTCCTGATTTCTGCCCCCAGTGAAGTGGAAGGAACTGGTTTTCCTCAGCGGGTTAAAGGGGCAATCCCCTGAAGATCCTTTGTGTGTTTCAGCTGCCTTGGAAAGGAATTTTTGAGAGACTGTTTTGACCTGCTACCCAGGAGAGATGCCTTTTTGTTGTTCTGTGCCCAGTGAATGGGACAACTAGTTTGTGAGTGCTGTTCTAAGGAGACAATTTCTCCACATATTTAGGGGAATTGTTTTCTGGGATGTGTGTGTCCATGGATAAGGCTAGAGCATATGTGTCAGTGCCCCTAGTTCACCCAGGAGAGTGAATTTCTGTAAACTGTTCACCCAGGAGAGTACAGTTTGTGCTTTGGTCACCCCAGTGAGTGACAGAAATGGAAAGTATGGGATCTCTAGCATTTCAGTGGGGAATGGGGTTTCAGTGGTGTAACCCTGAAAGACTGGCAGAGACTGTCAGTTAGGGCGAAGGGTGGGAGGAACGCCATCTGAAAGTTTACAAGGCAGGGCTTACTGCTTCATAAAGGGCGCCACTTTTTACCTGAGCAAAGGCCAGTGCTGCAGGTTTAGGTGTGTAGCTGAATTTCACATAATGCACCTGTGTCTGAAGAAGAATTCTGAGTGTGTGGCTTAGTTTCACAAAATGTGCACTCTTGGGAGGAAAATGTTCGGGTGCGTGGCCAGTTGTCCACTAAATGCACCATTGGGAAATGGGAAGAAGATGTTTTTTTTTGTATGTTCATGAACTGTACTGCATGCAAGGAGAGTTCGTGAAATGTACCTGTCCTGCCTTTACCGACCCTTGGGGGTCCACTACTGCTTTAGATTTCCATCTGTTGAATAAAGCCATACTGCACAATCCCAGTTCCTGTTATGGACATTCTGATTATTGCTTCTGGTTGTTGGATTTACTGGGGCCTCCTCAGCGTTTAGATTTAGCATATGCCTAGCAGCCTCCGCCCAGAACCTGGGTTGTAATTTTTACACAAGGTTCACGTGTTTTGTCCTTGTAGCCCCACCCCTCTCTTCCTTTAGAAATGAACCAGGTATACATTCTAACGCCAGGGCCATACCAACCTTTGTAAAGTAAATGGTATGCCAGTATGTGGGTACCAGAGTCCAGATTTTAATGGGAGGTGTGCTAACTTGTCAAAAGTGGCCTGGGGGTTACACAAGCAAATGCAATGGAGAAAATCCACTCCTCACAGTGGGGGAAGGGGCTTTACTCAAGACATTTCCTGACCCACTAGGAAAATGGGGAGTGGAAGTAGGAGTGGTAGCCCATTTTAGATTTGAGATACCTCAACAATTAATTAAAAAGGAAAAGTTCAAGATGGTTACTCTGGGATCAGTGATTCCATCATTGCAACAGGGAGACTCGCTAGGGTCACTGGCTCTGAAAGACGCCTACTTTCACATACCACTCAGGCTTAGTCACAGAAAGTACATCAGATTCAGGGTAGGGAATTGCTACTTCCAGTTTGCAGTACTTCCCTTTGGTCTGTCTTCTGCACCCAGAGTGATCACAAAATGCCTATCCATAGTGGCAAAACATTTGAGGGGGCAAGGGGTGGTGGTTTTTCCCTACCTGGGCGACTGGCTAGTCTCAGGAAAGTCACACCAGGAGGCCAATTCCTCCCTCCTCCTCCTCACAGAAGACACCCTGGGGGACCTGGGTTTCCTGATAAATGCCCCAAAGACCCATTTCTGGTCCTGGACTTTGTAGGTGCAGAATTAGATACTGTACTTACCAAAGGAAGGCATTTCTTCCATGGGAAGGGGTACCAAACCTGATTGTACTTGCAAAATCCTTCAAGTCAGGTCAGCCCGAGGAGGCACTGTGGAGCCCCAGCAAAATGGCCACCAGGAATTAATGTTCTGCAATTCTGTAATAATATAACACTTTTAACCTTGCTTTTTCAAGCAAATTGGCACCCATACCAGACTTTTTTGATTAATCAGACGATCTACTCATTTAGTATGGGTAATCCAAAGAAAGATAAAGTGCAGCAGGAGGGAACTAAGGGCAAGAACGCTCCCGGACCTCCAGCCACGTGATTGGCTATGAGCCGTGATGTATCAGAGATTGCAGACGCTGGGGAAGAAACATTGCAGAGTCTCGGCACAAAGATCAACCACCTCATATCTTCAGTTGAAGAACTAGCTGACAAATTTGACTCACTGACTAGTACAGTCACAACACTTGAAATGGATTTTACTTTTGTAAAGACAGAATCCACAGAGACTCGTAAGTGCTCCAAGGTGGCTCTGGGTGCAGCGACAAATCTGATGGAAAAAAAAAAAGAAAGAAAATACGCACGTAAGGTCTTACCTTGAGACTTTAGTAAACCAAGCCAGAGTGGCAAATTTGAGAATTGTGAGCATGCCAGAGAGGAATAAGGGCAATCACCTGGGGTTATTTCTAGTCGAATGGCTGGAGCAGCAATTTGGGTAGCCCCTCCAAGACCACCACATTACCATTCAAAAAGCCTACAGAGTGGCTTGGAGGGGGCGCCCAGAGAATCCAGAAGCTCTTAGGGCCATTGTTCTGGTTGTCAACAGAGTGGGACCCGTGACTTTATTTTAGTGCTGGCTTGTCAGGATTTTATTACAAGATGGTCATCAGGTCCAGTTATATCAAGATCTAAGCTACAGTATGCCACTCGGTGAAAAAAAAGGTGTGATGGAGCATGGGCTATTCTGAGAGAAGCCAAAGTTCCCCATGGTATGCTTTTCCCTTCCTGTCTACGAATAGTTTTTCAGGGGAAAGTCTATGTATTCTCTGACTGTAGTAAGGTACTGAGGTGGGCCCAACGTCATGGCCCACTTCGACACTAGCGTGACAAACAGCCTCAGTCCGATGAGGAGGGAGACAATGCTGCTGGTACCCGACATGTTTGGTAGAAGAAGAAAGTTCAGGATTGCCTATTACCTCATTCAGTGTGCGATTTTGCACATATCTGACTTTAACGTTTGTACTTTCTACTTTCTACAGTGAGCTGTGTTGTAGGCTCTTGTATTCTCCTCTAGACATGCTGGGGCTGGAAGTTCTTATTATTTTTCCAAGCTCCTTTTTGTTCTGTTGTAAGTGGTTGGTAGCTTGGGGGTGATAATGTTATAATTCCAAGACCTCCTATTTGTACTTCCAATGTTTTAAGTATCCCATTTATTGCCAGCATACCTGACTAAGCACCTACAGTGCAGAGCTGCAGCCCTTTCTGCATACATACCTTCTAGGTATTAACTTTGGGTTAAGCATGAATCCTCATTTTCTCTAGTAGGAAGCAGAGACTGGTTATACCTAATGGACTCATTTTGAGTCTCAATAATTTCGTGCAGCCCATGGGCTCCTTATTACAGCATTTATTTATTTATTTTATTTATTATACTTTTTCCTGCCACCGACCGTCCGATACCTCAGCCCGGTCATTGACCCTGCGACTTCCACTTTCACATTGGCCATGACTCCCTAATAGCCTCTGGCTTGCCCCCCAGGGTGAGGTTGCGGCTCCGGCCTTAGGTGCCGCATCCGATGGGATAGGTCAGGGAGCCGGCCTGAGAGCTAATTGACGCTGAGGGCAGGCTTCTTCAAGGGCAGCCGGCAGCGCTTTTCTAGACTGCCCCGGGGCCGGGATGTGCAGTGATGTCCAGTGTCTGCCCCGCCCCTCTTACGTGCTGGTTCCGGTCACCTGTGGTTCCGCCAGCCTCTGCCAGGGGTCCCTCGGGCGCCGGACTTTCTACTCCTCCCTCCCCAGAGAAGAGCGAGTCAAAGGATGCTCAATCCTTCTTCGGCCGGCCCTCTAACTCCCCAGGTCCGTTCCTGAACCCACGTTGCTGGCATTGCAAGCGGAAATCCATCCGCTGCACCAGCGTGCCGGCCCTATTACAGCATTTATACTGTTTTTATTATCTAATGGTTTATTTAGACCTTACGAGTTACTCTCCAAATATGTATCTTATAGATGGTGTTTGTCTCCTTCTATTTGTATGTATTAAGAGTGGTGGCGCCCTCATTGACAATGTTTTTTTCCCCCCCATCCTTATATAAAGCATCAGGATTAACAGTTGTATGTTCATTGTTAACCCAATAAACATAAAGTACAAAAAAAAAAAAAGGTCAGCCCAGACCTGTAAGGGATTTCCTACAGTTGCTGGGGCACATGGCTTCATCCACTGCACCGGTGCCAGGTTCCAAATGAGGAATATCCAGTACCACCTGGGGAGCCATTGATCCCAGAGACGGGATCCACTGTCAAAAACTGGTGCCTGTCACAAAGTGTTGGTTAAGGGCACTGGAATGGTGGAAGGGAAGAAGGTAACCTCAGAGGGAGTTACTTCCCTTAAGCAGTTACCCACAGTGGTACTCACTACAGATGCCTCCCTCCTGGGGCGGTGTGCTCACCTAGAGGACCTTCCTGTAAGCAGTACGTGGAGCCCACAGGAGTCTCAGCACATAAACCCCCTGGAGCTCAGGGCAGTGTACCTGGCAATGCAGGCTTTTTCCTCCCACATCAGGGGTCAGCCTCTTCAGATCAAGACAGACAATACTACTACCATGTATTATATAAACAAACCGGGAGGAACAGGATCTTCAAAACTGTGCACAGAAGCAGTGAAGATTTGGAATCGAGCCAGTTCCCTGGAGGTGCAGCCCGAAACCTCTGGAACAAGCTTCTCCTCGAGGTCCAAAACTGTACATCCTCCGCTGTCATTATGAGCAGTCTTTAAGGCCTGCCTTCTCTCTGCTGTAGTCAGTGTAAGTGCAACAGTTGAGGATACTCTACCTGTACGTGGTCAGATCAATATCCTTACATAATCATTCCTGCCATGTCTGTTTATTATCACTGTAATGGTGTACTATCTCTGAGTAACTTAGTACTGTTCTTGTTTACCAGTATCAGCACTTTGTATACCTTATTATTTGTTTCTGGCCATGTATGTATGTACGTATATTGAATGTCTAATGTTCATTTCTTTTTGTAATTTACTCCGTGTCACCCCTGAGAAAGGGATATATTGTCTCAGTGGGCCTTCCTGGTTATCATAATTCAATCAATCAGTACATAAATAAATAAATATAAATAAAAGTAGAGCTATGGATAAAAGTAAGTAATCTCTTCCTACTTAAAAGGGTATTTACAAACAAAACTAAACATTTTAGCATGCAAAACAGTTGTGACAGCGTGTTGATTAGGACTACTACTTCTCCTGTAGGTTAACAAACATGTTATTGTTTTTTAGGACATCATTGCATCTTGCCTGTGCAAATGGACATGCGGATGTTGTTGCATTCTTGGTAGAAAACAAGTCCAAAGTAAATATCTGCGACAATGACAACCGATCTCCTTTGATGAAGGTAATGAACATGAGTAATTTGTTAATAGCATCTCAAACATCAACTTTACTGATTCACAAAGCACAGGTACCTAACAGTCCATCAACAAACTGAGTAAGACCTTTTTGTAGGTGCCATTTGTCCAGCATACAGCTTCTGTGCTATGCCGTTTACTCCGTAAGCTTAGTATTGTCTTTTTCAGTTCAGTGTAAATTAAGCAATAATGCATGAAAGAGTGTAGTATATATCATGAAGTAGGAAACAGAGTTCCTTCATACACCTGAGAAATTATGATATTCCATAATATATGCATGAAACATTGGAGGATATTATCGTGTTTATAAAATGTCCCGCAAGGGTTGATATGACTGATCTTCCAAGAATCAGTCTTCACCACTTATTCCCACTTATGGATCTGGGTCAGAGGCACTAGGACTCCACAGGAACAAAATCTTTTGCAGCCTACAGCTAGGTGGCTGATATTGGTGATGGTGTCACCCATGAGACACATGTATGACATGGTTGCTTGTGGACTGGCCAGTAACCGATGCTAGCCCGCTGCATTCCTCAGTCCTGTTTTTCTTGCTGTCGAAGTCACACCAGCGGAGCGCTTAGTGTCTTTTTTCTGCTGCTTCACTGCTTTCCCAGTTCGCTGGCGCTTAACTCGATGCTGTACCTTTGATCCCGCTTTCTGGTGCCGCATTTCCTGTCTTTTTCCTAATACGGCACTGAGTTATTTTCTTTTCTCATTTTGATTATTTTTTGAAGTTCATCATGTCTGACACTCAGGAGCCGAAGAAGAAGTCTTCCAAGCAGAAGAAGAAGATGAACAGGGATGGACCTCCCTATGTGTCAGTGCTCCTGTGAGGGATACATCTCCATCTGGGACCAGCAAGTGTTGGACCTGCCTTGGTACAGAACACGGCATGGATCAGTGTGACGCCTGCTTCTTGATGGACTACTGCACCTTCAAAATCTTTAAAGTGTTTTAATTGGCTCCTCTTTTAAGGAGGCAGATGTTGACGTGACCAGGGACACCATGGTAAGATCCCTTGTCTCTTCTGAGCCTCTCCCTAGTACTAGACATACTGAGTTAGACCAGGTCTGTCTTCACGTGCATCACGCCAAGACATTGGAGAGCCTGGGGGAAGGGTCTGGTGGACAGTTGGTCTTCACTGGGGGACTGGCTGAGCACCCTTCCCAGTCTGTTGCCCATTTGGGGCAACCAGCATGCTCGGTGGTGAGGGCGAAGTTCTACACTGGGCCTACACCAGCAGGCCCCTTGGTGTTGTGGCCTGGTGGCATATCAGCACTAAGGCTGGTCCTGGTGAGAGAGGCGGTGCCAACTGCAAGATCAGGTCCCCTGCAGACGACACTTGTGGTGCCAGGAGAGGGAAGGTCACTGGAGCTAGTCCCTCTCGTCCCAGCGAGGTTTTCTGGATATACTCTCCAGAGTGGTTGGATGACCCGGGGCAGGTGTGAAGGAGGACCTCAGAATCTTAGAGGTTACCGGCGATGAAAGAAACCTTCCTGGGTCTGGTTCTGGGCCTGCATTAGATTCAGGATCATCTGTGGTGACTGTGTCTATGGTTGGCACTGGGTCCCCTGTCAACACTGTTTATGGTGCCGCTTTGGGTCCTGGCATTATTCCTGGAACCATCCCAGCTCGTGGCACCATGTGTGGTGGTGGAGAGGGGACCATTGCCGCTTGCAGTGCCGGAGGACAGACCAGTGCTGCTAACGATGCTGTCTTTAGCATGCTGACTAATGTGACTTCTGATTCTGACAATAGACTTAGCCCAAAGGGTGGGGCTATTCCCAGTGAGGTTGGGACAGTGATGTCTAGGTTGGCAGCTCACTCATTGTCTGGAGTAGGTGGCAGCTCTGGCAGGAGTCGCAGTGTCAACTCTGAGCTGCAAGTTTCTCCAGAACTGTCTGGCTCTGTCATTGATGGGAACCAGCGCTGCCACATGGGAACTTCACTGCTCCACTGTCCCCACCTAGTGGTGTTCTCCCAAGGGCACCATCTTGACTGGTCCTTGGCTTTTGCTTGCTTGTTGATGGATGACTTTGCCAGGCCATACCCCCGGGCGAGGTCCCCTGATCATTCTGGTAGTCCTGGTAGAGGACCTGGCCAGGTCTTGCATGACCCTCCTCCTCTGCCTCCTGTTCCTCCTTATGTCCCTAGCATCCTGAGTCCTTCAGGTCCTCTGTCCTGGGAACAGTCCAGGTAGCAGCTTATGCATTCCTGCAGTACCTCAGATGCTTAGACCAGGCCATTTTTCCACCTTGAGGTCCCTGCACTGCCGTCCCCAGACTCCAGCGCCTCTTCAGCTCCCACTTCCTCTTCTGAAGAAGAGGACACTTCTAGCCATCTTTCCTCCAATGCTGAGTACACCCAGTACCAGTAGATCTCACTTCTAGGGGGCTCTTGCAGCAGGTAACACCATTAGGACTGAAGCTGACAGGCGCCAGGACCAACAGAAAACTTCTAGCTAGTAGTATATAGCAGGGGACCGCCCCTTGATGTCGGCCTGCCCCCGATGTCCGCCTGTGGTATAAAAGGGGCGGTCCGGCAGCCCAACCTCTATTCTTTTCCCACCATTGACTAATGCAAGTTGCACCTTCAGGGACGCCTTCTGCTTTATTCGACTGCCATTTTATTCGCAGTTAACCCTTGCTTTATTGTTTTCCTTTTCTCCTCAAAAATTACAGCAACTTGTGCATGTCTAATTCTCCATCCTCTTCTTTGGATCGGCGGTGAATGAAGTGTGCTTGTGGAAAGCAGCTTCCCCACAAGGACGGCCATTCATCGTGTCTGCTTTGCCTAGGCCCGGACCAGGACAGTGAGGTCTGACAGCACTGCCAGGATTTTAACCAGCACCCCCAGCTACGCTACCAGAAGACCCTGGATGCTTTCCTGCTGCAGCAAAAACTTACAGTGATGCAGAAGGAGCTCCACAAAAGTACCTCCTCTTCCTCGGCCTCCAGGGCTTCCACTTCTTCATCATCCAAAGAGAAGAAGTCTTAGGAAAGCACAAGCGGTTAGAAGCAGATAAACCCCAGTCAGCTTCCCACCACAGGTCCCCTCGCAGGTAAGTTGGGCACGGGACTATGGGTCTTTCTCCTGTGGAATGGTCCTTCCACCGGCAGCCCTTTCTTCCTCCAGGCTCCCAGTGGTCAAACCACCCACACTCCTTACTGTCTCGGGTGGTGGTTCTTTGGGGCTCAAGACCTCATCCCCAGCCTCTCCACCACTGAAACTCAGGTCCATTCAGCAGGTGAGTTCTCAGCCAGGTGGCTCAACCAGGTCTTCTTGGCCTGTGGGTCTTTGGCCGTCACCCTCCTGGTCAAGTTGTCCGCTAAGTTGGTTCTGACGACTGGGACAGACGCCACCAAGTGATGCCAGGGGCATGCGCTCACCTCTCCTATGAGAGTGGCGCCTCTGCCGTGCTCGGGAGCTAGCTCCCCAGGACAGGCTTCTCCTTCTAGGCCGGCACCAGCTGCATCACCAGACCGGCGTCAGCCCACACCTCTCCGTTCGACGCCAACTATGCTGACGTTGAGCCCGGCGATGACTCAGCCATCATCCCCTAACCCTCCACAGTCGCTGGCTGGCCCTGTCATCACACAGCTGATGCCTGAGGGCCGGATGCCCAGTCTCTCTGCTCCAGTCAGACTGATGCTGGATGATTCCTTGCCCCAAGGACTAACACCAGTTAACCTGACACCAGTGGAACTGATGCCAAGGTTACTGTGACCCAAGGAACTGACGCAGGGGCCCTCTCAAACTACCCTGCAGACGCTGGCTCCCCCGGTTATGCCTCAGAAACCCGCCCACGGACCTTAACACCCTTTTTGTGGCCTGGTGGGCATACTTCAGAGATAAGGAGGCCCCAAAGGAGTCCCCAACCCGACTATTTGGGACCCTCCTACCAATCCAACAAAGGAGCAGGTTCCCCCTAGGAAGGCCTCAATGCCGCCTTCTAAGAAGTCTACTCCACAACTAGACAGGGCTGGCGCCAGTCACCTGAGGACTCGTTGACGAAGGCATCATCACTCACCCTCTCCTGACTTAGGTGACTTGGGGATATTCCTCCTCATCTTTTTATGATGATTCCAGGGACTCTTACTTGCCGTCAGAACCAGAGGAGCCCAAGGACCCCACACGGTCTCCTCCAGATGACCCTAGTTTTATGGATGTGATGAGGCACATCCAGTCCGTTATGGGTTGAGACTTGGAGGAAGTGGATCCTGAAGGACGTCGGCTAGCTGCTTTCCTCTGTAAGAAGGAGTCAGTGCTCTTGGTTGCTCCTCCCTTTATTGACTTCTTCAAGGATGTCAATAGGGCTACTTGGAAACATCCATGTACTACATTAGCGACGTCCAAGAAGGCAGATCGTCTGTATAATGCCGCAAGAGACAAACCCTTTTACAAGGAGCTTCCAGAGGCGGATTCAGTAACAGTTAATGCTGCTTACGACCGCTCTAAGCGACTCTGACACGAGACTCAGCCTCCCGACAAGGACTCCAGGCAGATAGACCATTTTGATAAGAAAGTCTATTCTTTTTCCACCTACACTATCTGTTCCCTAAACTTCCTGACCCACATGGTCCAATATCAGAATGCCCTGTGGGGAAAAAGCCTTGGAGGTGGCTCAGGCTCAGCCTGATCTTCCTGGAAAGGCTGAGCTGTTTTCTCAAATCAGGCTCAGGTGTTGGGACTCATGTTCTCTGAGTCTCTTATGACTCGGCAGACTCCACAGGCAGAGCTGCAGCCTCAGGAGTTTGTCTTTGTTGCTCCTGGCTTAGAGTCTCTGGTTTTGCTCTGGATGTAACATAGAAACTTAGAATCTGTCAGCAGATAAGGACCATATGGCCTACCTAGTCTGTCCATGTGCAGTCTAAGATTTTAGAAGCCCCTTATGGAGATCCTGTTTTGTTTGGCGAGGATTACCAAAATATAATCACTCACCTACAAAAATCGGGCAAGGCTTGACGTTCGGTTCAAACATTGTACCGATCTCAACTTAAATCATCCCAGTGGCAGTCCTTTTGTCACACCTCTAAGCAGCAACCCAGAGGCCAACAGCTCAGAAGTGCCTCTAAAAGAAAGGCCACTTCCCAAACCATGGAAGGCTTTGCCCCCAGAGCTCCCAGAACTTCCCAGGCCATGTTGCCTGTCCCAGGTTCCTTTGTCTGACTCCTTACCTGACTCCTCTTCCCGAGCCGAATCCCTGGGGGAGATGGTGAGGGGTAATTTCTCTCTATGGAGAGGGTTGGCACTGAATAACCTCGGATCAGTGGGTTCTGCGGTAAGTGGAACAGGGGCACACTATAGAGTTTTTGGAGATTCCTTCGGACAGTTCTGTTCCCTCCCATTACCCTCACGCCTATGTTGCCCTTACCCAAGAAGAGATCCAAGCGCTTTTGTGAAAACAGGCCATAGAACCTGTCCTGACGGCACAGCAAGGGAAGGGATTCTACTCGCATTTCTTCCTGGTTCTAAAGGGAACCGGAGAGCTGCGTCCCATCCTGGACCTCAGCCACCTGAACCAGTTCATAGAATACAAATGGTTCTGGATGATCACTCTTCCTGGCCTGCTCCCCTTGCTTCATCAGGGAAATTGACGTATGTTCTCTGGATATGCAGGATGCTTATCTTCACATCTTGGTGTTCCCACCCCACAGAAGGTTCCTTCGCTTCTATTTCCAAGGAAACCACAACCAGTTTTGGGCTCTGCCATTCGGCCTATCCTCGGCCCCATGAGTCTTTACAAAGTGCCTCGCAGTAGTGGCAGCGGCCTGAAGGAGGGAAGGCCATTATGTCTTCCCTTACCTAGACGACTGGCTTCTGACAGCTCCCACCAAGGAGCAGTTGCTCAGAACCATGTGTGGCATTTTTCCCATATAAATGAGTGGTTTGTCTTTGTTTTTATCTCCCAGTATCTCGAGGCATTTACCCTTTTCTATGTCCTATACTATTTATCAAATCTATCTGCTGCAGCAGTCTTCCTTTTCTATTATACTTTCCTTTTTCCCACTATAATAGGGTGGCCTCCTGTTATAACTCCTTACTGTTCTTTCCCACTGTTTTTGTTTTCCTGCCTGGGATCTAGTCTCCTCAGAAATGGGGGATACCATTTAGCCTCATAATTTGAAAGTGCCCCATAAGAAGAAAGAAATAAGTTCCTTTTAACCCCCTTTAGCAAATAAGCATTCATATGCTGAAGTTCGTAGTAGGCTAAATTTAGCTCTTGAAATTACAAGAGGTGAAAGCGCCAGGTTCGCGCTGTAAAGTAAAAAGTGTAAGCGCCAAGTCTGCGCTTGACAGTGAAGCAGTGAAACTTTTGGTAGTGCCTTTTCCCTTTTAAATAAAACTTTTGGAGGATGCGCTTCTTCTCTTGCCCCTTGCTTGTTATTTAGTTGCTAAATGAAGTAAAACACACCTCAGAAATGTCAGTGGCAGTCGTTCGGCGCTCGGTTCCCAACCGCAATAAAAAAGACACTACAGAGGTTCTTTTCTTCCTCCTTCACACTCCTGCAGTGCCAGAATTAAATGCCTGGTTGCTACGAAGAAAGCTAGCCCTGGAACGTCTAGTCTCAGCTGAACAAGCGGGAAGAGACTACGACGGGGGTAGCATTCGGGCAGCCAGTCAGCCGTGCAGTTTCAGCTACTCTCCCTGCATCTTCTCGCTGGTTTATTCGGAGAGTCAGCTGAAAAACAAGCAAAACACTGCAGTTCACGATATCTTCTGGGGAAAGCATTTTTTTTTATAACCCCAAATATAGGTACCACATCAAACAGGGTAACTAAATCCAACTGTTAGGTCTTTAGGATGTATGAGTAAGTGGTGTGTTTAACAAAGTTTTATTGCTGCTCACCTAAAGCTTGGTTCTGAGCCTTAAAGGGAAAGGTTCCTGTTAGGGGAACCGAGGCTCAACATGAGGCTTATTTATAGGACAAAGGAATAAACTGACTCCTCCTTGTAGGCAGAACCTTTTGTTGCAATAAGCCATTATATATGCAACCTTGTTTTTCTTTGTCTTTTAATTTACAAAATGGAATTGGAATGCTTTATGATATGATGATGTCTTTATGCAAAGCATATTTAGGGTTTGATCTCCCAATAATTTGTATTAAGGAAGAAACTGTTAATAATAGAAATAGGGGAGGATCAACCCAATCATGTGACTTCATGTTCCCTGCTCCATAGAGGTATATAAGGAGCTCTAGTACTCAGTTGAAGCAGATTGGTGGGAGAGAGAGCAGTTAACCTCTCTTCCAGGGAAATACCATAGATGTAGTGGGATCTTACAGCAACTTCCACTCTATGGGAATACGTTTTATTTTGATGCAGCCGAAACGCTCTTGGTGAGCCAGGCTTTGATTTGTAATTTTCATGCAAACCAGTTTTATTTTTCCTTTTATTTATTTTGATTTGATTCTTCAATAAACAACACACATGAAGTAAATGTGTGTTTAACTTGAAATCTGTCTCCAGTCTCTGCTTCTTGAGTTGGTTGTACCCACACGTTCACACCATGGAGGCCACTTTCTCTCTGTTTCGGGATTTAAGAATAACTCTCAACCTCCCCAAATCCTCTCCTTGGCCAAGTCAGAGACTTAAGTACATTGGGGCAATCTTGGACACCACCCAAGGCAAAGCTTTTCTTTCCCCGGACAGGGCAGAACACCTTCAGGCACAGGCTCAACTGATCTTATCGTCTCACCAGGTTCCAGCCAGAGCATTTCTGAGGTTACTTGGACATATGGCGGTGGACATTGCAATGGTTTCCCTGGCTTGCCTGCACATGAGGATAGCCCAGTGGAACCCTCGGGTCCAATGGGATCAGAGCACAGACGATTTGAACAACCGATGTCGGTATCCAACTCGATGGAACAGACTTAGACGTAGTAGATGAACCCTTCCAATCTCTTTAAGGGGCTCCACTTCTGGTCTGAGTCACCTCGACAGATCCTGACCATGGACATTTCGGGCCAGGGCTGGGGCGCCCATCTAGCAGACTGTCAGACTCAGGGGTCCTGGTCCCCACTGGAGCAGCATCTTCACAGCAGTGTTTTGGAGATTAACCTACTCCCGGGCCCTCTGTTGATCCATACGGACAATATGTCAGTGATCTTTTACATAAACAAGCATGGGGGTACCTATTCTTAACAAAACGAAAGTTGTACTCGCACTCCAGAGCCAGGAGCTGAACAGCTATAGTGAAGTATGTTAACAAGGAAGAAAATCTCCAAAACCAGAATAAATTCAGAGAGTATTTATTGCTCGCTTATATAGCAGTTAGCAGTAACATAGGAGGAGAACACCATGAGGTGTGGTGCCCCGGCGCTTCGACACATAAGGCTTCGTCAGGGGGCAGGTACCATGACCTTTTGGCTCATTTTCATACAGAAAGTTCCATGACATCATATACAAAAGCAAGAGAACTAACAAACACAGTTTAAGCATTGTTCCTCATCGTGTACAATTTCTTACCATATTTTGACTCAAATCAATACAAAAAACCATGATAAGAGACTGTGCTAGATCAAATTAAAAAATTAAATAAAAAAATGCATATAAGCAAAAAAAAAAAAAGCCTGGCATATAGTAATTCCTCAGTGGTGTTAAAGTCATAGCTCTGCAATCTCCATAGACACAGCCTAGCTACTGTAAATACAGATTCAGCATTTTAAGTTCAACATTTTAAAGAACTTTCATAAGAGTTGTGACAGACTTTAACATTCTTCTAACCAAAATTGTACTTATGCCAGCACTTGAGAAATGGAAAGTAAACTTATACATAATGGGCCCGATTCCAAGTTGTGTTCGCATGGCAGACGGCACCAACCCAACACATGCAAGTCGCACTCATACATGCGCAAGCATTCGATCAGGATTCCAGGAGGCAGCCTGCGCCCAAGGGGACATCCACCAGCCACAGCCCCTATGGTACGACAGAAGGGGGGGTTACGACAGCAACTGTGCCCTATTCTGAGAGGGCAGCTGCCATAACCCAGTTACGCAATTCCGAGATACTCTGTGGCACTGCGGGTTTAGACCAGCTGTTAACTGATCTAAGGGGCATCCTTCCTGACCAGATGGCGGTTGCCAACCTGCAGTGCTGCAGCCCGCACACAGCTGTGCCCCACGGACCAACCCAATACTGAAATCACCCTCCCCTGCAATACTGCGTACTACCCGCTGGCATCCGGGTCCATTTTTTGTGGTTCCCCCTTGCACCTGTGCCACACTGCTGAATCCCCCTCCCCCATGGCCCACAGGGGCGTGCGGACTTGTTTCTGGGCTGGGGGGGCTTGGGAAGTTTGTTCCCCACGGTCAGCGGTTTGCGGCACCCAGGTCCATTGCTCCATTCCCGTGGCGCAACCATGTAGCTGCCGCAAGTCGCAGGGCAAAAGTGCTGGGGCCCGCCTATTCTGGAATAGGACGCAGGGTCCCTGGCGTAGCGGTGAATGTCGCAACTCGCATACGCCTGCGGGTTGTGGCATACATCTTGGAATCTGGCTCAGTGTTTCCAGTTAATTTTATTGACAATACAGTTAATCATTAACAGTTTAATCACGTACATCCTGATCCTGTGGTTGCAGTGGAATAGTGAGCAGTTCCACAAATTAAAGACATAAAAATAGTCATAACATGTGCATCACTGGGCATCCCAATGCTCACCAACCACCAGCAGCCGAAAAACAAAAGGAGAAGTAACTGTTAGATCCAGTCATAAGTATATTTAAAGTTGAGAGCCTGTTTAGTTGATCCCGCCCCCTTTCTTCTCACTGTAACTTGTTTTAATTCAGAAAATTGAAGTGATTTTGGGTCTCCATTGTGATATTTGAAAAAAATATTCAGCTACAGGGCGGTCCATGTCACAATTTCTTATCTCTCTGATATGCTCTTGTATTCAGATTTTTAAGGGCCTGATAGTTCTTCCCACATACTGTAAACTTTATCACAATCACACCATAACGAGTAAACCGTGGATGTTGTCACACAGGAGATGAATTGTCTAATTTGTACTCTTCTCTGGTTGGTAGGGGCCACTGTCCCTTGAGAACAATATGCACAGATGTTGCAGTTGCCACACCTGTGCATACCATTGGGCTTGACTGGTAGCCATGTCTGACGTGAATTGTTTTCTTCAATAAATTGGCTTTTTACGAGCTCATTCCTCAAATTCTTGCCATGTCCAAACATACTTCTCGGTCTCATGCCAATGTGCTCTGCTAGAAGTGGGTCATTACATAGTATAGACCAAAATTGTTGACCACATTCCCAAGTGCACCAGATATACGGTTAAATTCAGTTACAAATACAATATTTTGATCAGCCTCTCTGGATCTATCTCTGGGGTGTAGTAAATCCTCCCTATTTAGTGCTGATGCTTTATCAAGTGCCTGTTGTAATAATTCTGGTGCATAGCCCCTAACCACAAATTGATCATAAAGGTCAGAAGCTTGTGACTTAAATGTCTTAATGTCACTACAATTTCGTTTTAATCTTAAGAGCTAGGAGAAGGGAATTGAGTCCTTCAGTGTTTTTAGGGTGTGAGCTTGTTGCAAACAAAAGGCTGTTAGTGGCAGTGGGTTTACAATACCCTCTAGTCTAGTGGATACTTTATTGTTCTGCCCTTTGTAAAGAAACTCAGTTTCTTGAGGGTCATGCTTAGAAGTAAAATGCAAATTCATATTATTAACATTTAGCCACTGCATAAATTCCTCCAGTTCTATCTCACTTCCTGACTACACGCAGAACACGTCGTCAATAAAACGACACCATTTTATAATTTTTTTTAGTAAAGGGGTTGCAGTTTGTGTTAAAAAGTATTTGTTCCTCCCAATAGCTGAGGAACAAATTCGCATATGAAGGGGCCATTGCTGCCCCCATTGCTCTACCACATTCTTGAAGGTAATAATTACCATTGGACTCAAAATAGTTGTGTGTAAGCACAAACTGCAACCCCTCCAAAATTAACTGGAGTAGCATTTTGCTTTTGAGGGGGGTCACAAGCCAGGAAGTGTTTACTGGCATGTATACCATCTTGGTGATGAATTGAGGTGTAGAGTGATTCTGCATCTATTGTCAGCCAGTACCAACCATCCTGCCATTCAAAATCCTTGTATTGCTCTATTATATGCATTGTGTCCCTTATATAGGACTGCATACAGACCACACTACGTTTCAAATAAAAGTCAATATATTGGCACAAATTGTCAGTTAGTGAATGGAATGAATCAGTAGGGATTCGTAGGGATTTTATTCTGAATAATACTTCTTAACCCAGACTAGAAGCCAAAGTGGTTCATCAAAAATCTTTTACTGAATGACTAATTCAATATAGGTAAGACAAGGCAAATTTTATTTAGAGACGCCCATCCTGGAGGCTCTGGGCACCGTACATCAATCAAATAAATACAGCACAGCACAATAATAATCAATTATATACACTGCTCCAAACAATTAAAGCAAAATTTACTACATAATTTGCTATCCTCAACTTTGGCTACATTTAGCGTCTCTAAAACTAAATTAAACATCAAAATTGTAAAAAACAGGTATGAACTATAAAACATAGTCCGGGAAGGCCTGATTGTACAAGAAGGCCTTGAGGCGGGCCTTAAATACCTCAACAGATGGGACTTCCCTAACGACTAAAGGGAGCGAATTCCACAGGACGGGAGCGGCGACACTAAATGCTCTGTCGCCAGCAGTTCTTAACCTCATCCTGGGAATCGCGAGGAGGCCCCTAGAGAAAGAGCGGAGGGAGCGGACCGAGACAGCAGGTGCAAGAAGGTCCTTCAGGTAGCTAGGGACCAGGCCGTGTAGGGCCTTGAAGGTGAGCAAACCCACCTTAAAGAGGACCCTCTACCTAACGGCAGTCAGTGCAGTTGACACAGCACCAGAGAAATATGACAGTATTTAGACTGTCCTGTCAACAGCCTCGTTGCCGGATTCTGCACCAGCTGCAGTCGGCGCAAGGTACCCCCAGAGACCTCGAGATAGAGTGCATTACAGTAGTCAAGCCTGGACATCATGAAGGCATGCACCAAAGTGGGGAGGTCCAGTGGTGGAACTAGTGGCTTGATCCTGGCGATATTCCTCAGATGATAAAAGCTGGTACGGACAACTGAAGCCACCTGCAACTCAAGTGTCAAACTGCTGTCGAGAGTAACACCCAGATCACGCACCCTAGAGGAGACCTTCAGTGGTATAGAGCCAAGGCAAAGTCCTGTCTCTGCACCAGAGGCCAACCTATCACGCCCTCTGTTCGACTCCACCACCAGTACCTCCGTCTTACTGGGGTTCAGTCGCAACCAGCTGGAGGCCATCCAGTCATTGATTTCAGCAAGGCAGTTGTTAAGCACTTCTACTGCGCAAGATGTTCAAGGGGCAAAGGAAAAGTACAGCTGGGTATCATCAGCATAGCAGTGAAAACCCAAGCTGTACTTCCTAATGAGCTCTCCCAGGGGTAGCATGTACACGGCAAACAACATCAGTGACAATACCGAACTCTGGGGAACTCCGCACGACAGGTGGTCAGGGGAGGAGAGAAATTCCCCATCACTACCCTCTGCCTCCTGTTAGATAAAAAAGACTCAAACCAGCAGATGAAAGAGCCAGCGAGTCCGCAGAATTTCCTTAGGCGATCAAGTAACACTCGATGGTCCACCGTGTCAAAAGCTGAAGAGAAATCGAGGAGAACAAGAATTGTCCCCTCCCCTTCCCTCGATCTCTGGCCCTAAGGAGGTCATTGTGCACCTGAACTAGCGCAGTTTCTGTGCTATGCCTCGCACTAAACCCAGACTGGAGTGGCTCATACAGATCATGGGCCACGAGATGCTCCTCAAGCTGAAGCACCACCACCTTCTCAACAATTTTACCTAAAAATGGGAGATTGGAGATAGGACGGTAATTTGCCTTGACGTCAGGGTCCAACGATGTTTTTTTCAGAAGGGGTCTCACCAATGCCTCCTTCAAGACATCAGGAAAGACCCTCTCTGACAAGGAACACCGGACAATCGAGGCAAACACCGGGCCAGCGGAGTCAACACATCTCATTAAGAAACGAGTTGGCACCGGGTCCAGTTCACAAAAGGTGTGCCGAAGCTTGGAGGCAATCTCACTGACCTCAGCCACCTCCACCAGTCTAAACTCACCCCAAACAAGCGGAGTGCTCTCCGGTCGCCCTTGGCCACCACTGTCGGACAGATTCTGGTCCACTGGCAGAACACCCTGTCCGAGAAGAACTGAGCAAACTCCTCGCACAATGCATTCGAAAAGGCTACCTTCAGCTGTAGACAGGAAGGATGAAGGAGCCTGTCCACAGTCTGGAAGAGCACAGTTGGTCGGTTCCTCCTGGCAGCAATCTTCCTGGGCAGGAATTCTGCCTTCTTACGGTTGATTGCCCCCTGGTATGCACCATAGTGCATACATAGGGCCAGTTTATCTACCTCCAGGCCGGACTTCCGCCAGCAGCGCTCTAATCTCTGACCCAAGGTCTTCATCTCCTTGAGCTCCCCATCATACCAAGGGGATCTCAAGTGAGAAGACCTGGTCCATAAGGAAAGCGAAAAAACTTATCCTCATCCCAAACCCCACCACCACCACCTTTGCTCCAACCACGTATTTGGCTTTCATACTTTAACTGAATCTGAGCCCTGATATTTTGGGGAAAAAGATAATTGTAAAAGAAACATTTGTTAAATATACTTATGATTGGATCTAACAGTTACTTCTTCTTTTGTCTTTCGGCCGGTGGTGGTTGGTGAGCATTGGGATGCCCAGTGATGCACATGTTATAACTATTTTTATGTCTTTAATTTGTGGAACTGCTCACTATTCCACTGCAACCACGGGATCAGTATGTACCTGATTAAATTGTTAATGATTAACTGTATTGCCAATGAAATTAATTGGAAACATTGTTTATTTTATTTATTTGGAAAATGTTTCACCAGGAAAGACATGAGCTGTAAACAGCTTGTTTCCAGAAGCGTCCGGGGGTGGGGGTGGAGGCGCGGGGCAAGAGTTGGGAGAAATTTTGGGCTGGCAGTATAGCCTAGAGGTTAGAGGAAGGAGATCTGAACAAGCTCGGTACATCCAGCAAACCAGACTTGAGTTTGATTCTCACAGCCTCCACTTGCATACTGTGCAACTCTGAGTCACTTAACCGCCCAGTGCTCCCAGGTCGCCCCTGAAAACAGGCACTTGTGCCTAATGGGCCTTACCCGGTTAACAAAGACTAAAATAAAAAAAATAAAATAAATAAAACAAACAAACACGTAGCAATACAAGTACAATTTCTAAACAAAGCAGTGTAATACAGTTACACAATAACCCAGACCAACCGGCCAGGGTAAACAGAATATATTCGGATATAGCATACATTGCAACAACCCAAGAGCAGGTGTATATGTTTACTTTTCATTTCTCAAGTGCTGGCAAAAGTACAATTTTGGTTAGAAGAATGTTAAATTCTGTCACTGCTCTTATGAAAGCTCCTTAAAATGTTGAATTTGTATTTACAGTAGCTAGGATGTGTCTATGGAAATTGCAGATCTATGACTTTAAGACCACCGAGAAATTTCTATATGCCAGGCTAATATTTGGCTCATATATATTTTTTTATTAATTTTTATGTTTGCTTGCACGCATGTGCAAGAAACATAGTGCCATCATCGGAGATTTCGGAGGTGTGTCACCTCCTCCTCCAATTCAGTCAGTGTGTTGGCAGGCGCGGCCCCTGTAAGCCAGTGCATGCTGGAGCAATCTATGACAAGCTCCAAAATGCAGTGGCATACAGTTCAAAGGGGAGCTACGCTTGAGGTGAGCAGCGATAAGATATGCTCGCCTGCTCAGGCAACCTCCCCACCTGCTACTTGCCAGGAGTGCCGCGCCCCCCGCACGCACACACTGTATGCCGCAGGTGCCCAATCCGTAGCTGTGCACTGCGCTCACCGCCTCCCCAAAGCCTTCCAAATGCCATGCTGGGTGCCCACCCAGCGTGGCAACTAATGATATAGCCGACGGGGGTGCCCAATCCCCGTCGGCTCCACTGTCTTAACCCCCGTAGTAAGTGCCACGCTCAGAGCCCACCCCAGCGTGGCAATTCCATCTTAGGCCGCACGGGGTGCCTAATCTCATCGGCTGAACGCCCCCAACTGTCCTTGTGCCATGCTGGGAGCCCACCCCAGCGTGGCGGATCACCGTCGTCCTTTTGGGTTTTTACCTGTAAATAAAAACGGTCCCACGAGTCTCCCTGGCCCCTCCCACAACCCGCACCCACCCACTGTGCACCATGCCTCCCCACACCCCCCAACCCCATACTTACCTCCGGACCTCGGCGCGACGATCTTCGGTGGACCGGGGACATGTCTGCACTCTTCAAAGCCGACCGTGAACTGAGGAAATGCCGGTAAGCTGCATAATGGGCTAGATAGGGGTTTTCAACTTTGTTGCATATCTCAGAAATTTTTTGGAATTTTTGCACCAAATTTTCAACATGGGGTTTTTGGGACCCCTTCTCATGAATGATGTCACTGTCATGGCCTTATTTGGGCCCGAAGGGTGATTTCACAGTCACTGCGCCGAATCACCCTTTGGGCCTGAATAACGCCATGACAGTGACATCATTCATGAGAAGGGCTCCAAAAACCCATGTTGAAAATTTGTGCCAAAATTCAAAATGACTGTTTTATCGAAAGCATGCGCTATGCAGTTCCCACGAGGCTCGTAAGTCCGCTAATTTTCAATATTTTCACTCCAGATTTTCAACATTGCCATTTTACCACACCTTCTTATGAGTAGTACAGCTGTCATTTTCACATCTCACCCAAAATGTGTTTCCACCATGTAGCGCACAATGGCGCGAGTCGGTGTATGGAAATCAATGCATCGGGACAAATTAAGAAAATCACAGTGACACTGTTAATGAGGTGAGGTGTTAAATGGCTATGTTGAAAATTTGATGAAAATTCAAAAATGACTGTTTTACGGCGTGCGTTGTTGCAGTTCCTACCTGCGCTTGTAAGTTCACGTATTTTCAATATTTTCACTCCAGATTTTCAACATTGCCATTTTACCGCACCTTCTTATGAGTAGTACAGCTGCAATTTTTCATATGTCGCCCAAAATGTGTTTTCGCACATGTAGCGCACAATGGTGCTGTTGGTGTGCGAAAGCAATGTTTAGGACAGATTAAGAAAATCACAGTTACACTGTTCATGAGCAGAGGTCTTAAAATGGCTATGTTGAAAATTTGGTGACAAAAGTCCATAAAATGACTGTGTTACGAGTGAGCATTGCGCAGTTTCCATGCACCCTCGTTAGTTCATGACTTTGTAATATTTTCAGTCCAGATTTTCACCAGTGACATTTTTCCACACTTCCTTATGAACAGTACAGCTGTCATTTTTCACAACATGGCTGAAGTGTGTTTCACACCCTTCAGCGCAGGAGATGCGGTCGCTGTGGGAAATCATTGTTCGCACAGATAAAGAAAATCACAGTGACACTGTTCATGATCGGAGGCACCAAAATGCCTGAGCTGACAATCTGCTGTAAGAAATCCCCAACCTAATTATATTACGGGTGTGCATTGCACAGTTTCTATGTACGCTCATGACTTCACCATTTTTTTAAATATTTTTACTACAGATTTGCAACATTGCCATTTTTTACACCTCCCCATGAACAGTACAGCTGTCATTTTTTACATCCTGTTCGGAATGTTTTTGCACCCTTGGTGCTAAATGCCGTAGTCACTGTGCATAAGCAGCTTTCGGCTAACAAACTGATATTCCCCCTGTTCATGAGGTGGGGTCACAAAACAAACATGTTAAAAATTTGGAGTGAAAATACCAACGAATGCCTGAGGTATTAGGGTTTCCAACTATAACGCCCAACCCTGTAGAGAATGACAGGCATCAGGGTTGTGACTTGGGATTCTTGCAGTCAGTGAGAGGCATCGAGGTATGCCTTGGACTCTTCGGCCCCAAACTTCACCCCATTCTCCTATATCGCACCCATCTCACCATATTTCCTAATGAAATGGGTTGCGCATAAGGGCCAAAGACCCCAAGGAACACCGTGACACTTGTCAGTGTCTGCAGGGTGGAGTGTGGTGAAATGGCGTTGCCGTTATGCCTGATGACCCAAACGCACACCCCAATGCCTGTCACTCTCTGCAGGGTGGTGGTGGGGTTGGCTTCAGTTCAATACTTCACTGCCATTCCTATTACGCAGCTCTGTAACTTCTACACTACCACTGCCAATGCCAGCAAGTAAACATTCGGCATTGACAAATGCTTGTTTTATTTGATCTAGCACAGTCTCTCATCATGTTTTTTTGTATTGATTTGAGTCAAAATATGGTAAGAAATTGAACATGATGAGGAACAATGCTTAAACTGTGTTTGTTAGTTCATTTGATTTTGCATATGACGTCATGGAACCTTCTGTATAAAAATTAGCCAGTAGGTCATGGTACCCGCCCCCGAGGAAGCCTTATGTGGTGAAACGCCGGAGCACCAGACCTCACGGAGTTCTCCTTCTGTATTATTGCTGCGATATAAGCAAGCAGTAAATACTCTTTGAATTTATTCCAATTTTGGAGATTTTCTTCCTTGTTAACATACTTCACTGGAGCTGTTCAGCTCCTGACTCTGGAATGCAAGTACAACTTTTGTTTTGTTGTAGAAAATTTTGGCTGCCACCCAGTACTCGCACCCTGCCCTGGTCCTGAGTGCAGCACTTCCTGGTTTGGGGTACCCATTCTTACCCCTCTGCAGAGGGGCCATGAGAGTTTGGTTTTGGGCCATAGAGCATCACCTGGACCTTACTGCTGTGCATGTTCAAGGCGTTCAAAACACCTTGGCCAACAGCCTAAGCCATTCCCAGTCCAAGGCACACAAGTGGGAACTTCTCCCCTCAGTGGTCGAAGATCTGTTCAACAGGTGGGGCCACCCAGAACTGGACATATTCACATCATCATCCAACGCAAAACTGCCCAGAGTCTGCTCGCTAGATCCATGGCCTGGTGTTTTCTTTCAAGACGCGTTGTCCCTCTCTTGGACAGGGAAGTTTCTGTACGCCTTCCCTCCCTTTCCATTACTGCAGAGGGTACTTCTCAGGTTGCAGTCAGAAGGGGCAGAGATGATCCTAATAGCCCCTTACTGGCCGAGCCAGATATGGTTTCCACTCCTCCATCAACTAGCAGTGGAACCCCAGATTCTCCTGCCTCTGCGCTCCGATCTACTCTCCCAGGAACAGCGCACTGTGGTCCTCTGGGACCTCAAGTCACTGCACCTTCATGCATGGCTCCTGCAGACTTAGTAGTCGCCCGATTTGGGGTGTCTCCCTGGGTGGGAGACGTCCGAGTGGCAGCCAGGAAACCTTCCACTAGAGCCACTTTTGCTATGAAGTGGAAGTGGTTCTGCATATGGGCCACCACTCGTCACCTAGATCCCTTTACTTGTCTGGAGAATCTCATTCTCAAGTACCTCCTTTCCCCATCGGACTCAGGCCTGCGTTACTTGTCAATCAAGATGAACTTATCTGCTATCTCTGCATACCATGCACCTATAGAAAGCAAGATACTTGCCCAGTTGTTCATCTTATAGAAGCTTACTTTGCCTCCCTTTGAGCCTGCCACAAGCTGCGAGCTATGCTTTCTGTCATAGAAAACATTATTTTTAGTTGCTATTATTTCTGTTTGAAGGCTTTCCGAGTTTCGGGCTGTGATATGTAAAGGGCTTTATTTAGTTTTCTGCAAGGACAGGGTGTCCTTGAGGACCAGTACATAGATACATAGACATTATCGGCAGATAAGGGCCTATGTCCCACCCAGTCTGCCCATTTGAGCTTGTAAGTTCCCCTTTACGTTTTCCTAGAAGTCTGTTGCCCCTTACCCCTGACCTCCAGAATTCCCTTATGTCTGTCCCATGCATTCTTAAATCCTGTGATTGTTTCATCCCCCACCACTCTCTGGCAGAGTGTTCCACTTGTCCACCACCCTTTCTGTGAATAAATTCTTCCTCACATTTCCTCTGCATCGCCTAAATTTCTTCCTAAGGTGGTGTCTGAGTTTACTCTGCATCAAGACATCTACCTGCCTGTGTATTACCCAGAGTATTCAAATCTGGGGGGGCCTTACTGCATACTCTGGATGTTCACCGGTGTCGCCCAGAAATCAGCTCTGGGGTAAATAAATCAGATTCTTGTATGTCTGCAATGTCAGCCAAAGAAACAACCACACAAGCAGAAGTAATAATGAGAATTTATTACAATACTTATGCCAAGCATGTGACAGAGAAAATCACAAGGGAGTGGGTTCTCACCAGTCTCCTGAAGAATGTACAGAATCTCCAGAATTTCCAGAATCTCCATGAGGAGCTGGCTTACACAAGGTTATATACCACAGATAACATTATAGCAACAGATATAAAGAACATATTGTATTGGTTCTATACTATAGGCAAGATGGCATAAGACATTCTCTATTGGATAATGACTTAGGAGACAGAATTACTAATGAGTATGATGTGAAACAAAGAATATGTCTCTCTCAGCATGAAGCTTAGACAGAGTACTGACAGGCCACTACTACACGTGACATATTTGCCTAAGTGTAAAACATACACTACATATGATTATATGAGAATACAAGCATATAAATATATACAGTCATCAATGATGATCCATTGGAGTCATCTTATCAGTGATTAGGTATATTATATATAGAATATATGTAAAAAACAAAAATAATGCATTATAGTGAGGTGTAATAATTATGCATGATATAATCCTATAAGAGATGTAAACCTTAGCATATATTGGCAGCAAAGCACATTCCTGGCACTCATGCTTATACAGTGGGTGCCTAAATCTACATGTCAGTGCAAAATAACAGTATCACAGTATAATAGACCAGGAATACAGTGTAAGGTGTATGTGGGACGATAGGGGGCATAACCCAGGAGCAATGCTGGGTGTTTCGCTATTATTTGGACCGTACTGGAGCCATCGCAAAAACGGATCAGTTATTTGTTTAATTCGCTCCTAGGATAGAAGGGGCTTCTGTTTCAAAACAGTGTTAATTGCATTGTTTATTGTTACCGCGAATATGACAGGTCTTTATCGTGCCCAGTTAGAGGCCATTCTACCAGGGGCGTAGTTGCTTCATTTGCCTCCTTCAGAAATGTGTCCATTGCTAACATTTGTGCAGTAGCCACTTGGAATTCTGTTAACACTTTCATACGGCATTACAGTCTGGATATTGTATCTAGGCGCAGGGCAGGTTTTGGACTGGCAGTCCTACAGGGCCTGCACTCTTGAGAACTTTACGCTGAATTCTACCTCCTCTCAGCTGACTGGGGTCAGTCCTTTCACTGCTTTAGACTCAGTCCTATCGGTGTTACCTGCTGCAAGAGCCCCCTCGAAGTGAGATAGTGGTTATGTAAGAACATACCATAACAGTAGAGCTTAGAGATTGTGGCCAGTACCAGTATTTCAAGCGTTATATGAACTGCACTAATTAACTGGAATAAACTTTTTTATTGGTTACTTACCGACACATGACGTTGTGAGGTGTGTTTTACTTTTCGGAGCAGCCAAAAAAGGACAAAAAGCCTCCAAGGCCACCCTGGCAAGGTGAGTGAGGACATGCATTGCCAAAGCTTATGCCTCAATAAACAAGAGGGCGCTGGCTCACATTAAGGCTCATTCCATGAGAGCTATGGCCCCCTCCTGGGTGGAGAAAGGTGAGGCATCTGTCTTAGAATTGTGCAAGGCGGCAGTGTGGTCAGAATTCCATCCACACATTCACTAAGCACTACAGACTGGATGTTCAGAGTCCTGCCAGTGCAGCCTTTGGTCGCAGAATTTTGCAGGCGTTGATCAGCAGGTAAATTACTTTTCTCTTTTTTTGTAGTCTGCTTATGTGGCAATTTTCTCCCTCACCTGGTAGGATAATGGGTACTGCTTATTAGAACCCATGTGTACTGATTAGCCATTGACAGTGTGGAGTGCTACAGAAAGAAGAAATTTCTTCATACTTGTAATTTCTTTTTGTTAGCTCCAGCATTGTCATTGGGGCCCTCCTGGGGGCCTAGCTCCTGCTGGAGAATATTGTCTGGTATGCCAGAACTGGGATGTCCGTTGTTTTCTGATGAAGTTTCTGATTGTGTTTCTGTTTGGACATCCTTCTATGATTTGCCAGCAGTGTTCATACAGTATATGAGGAGCTTCACCTTTAAATATTGGTCACTGGTACGTAGATTAACAGATTTCGATTTTTCTGATCAGTAAGGGTGCCTCCCTTGTTACAAGTTAGTGCTTACACTGTTTGTAGTTCCTTTCCATTGTTACCTTTTTCACTCATTCATTTGGCATGCCTCTTTCTGATTGGTTCAGTACTTCACAGAAGCTTCACCACATCAAAGAAGCAGACGACGAGCCTTTTCTGTGCTCCAACTCTCAGGACAAGATAGGGAATCATTTTTCTGTATCTTCCTTTAGTTCAAGGTATGAGTATGCAAACAACTTTATTTGTATTGATTCATTACAAGATGGGCAGTATCATCTGTACGAGTCTACTTTGACATGATATGGGGCACTGCAAGGACAAAAATGAATAGAGAGTTGCTGCTGTCTGGAATGTTCATGTGCCTAAGATTCTAAGCTGACTACAGCCTTGGGCTATGCCATTTGCCCTAGTAGGGGTGCACATTACCAATAAGTACTGATTACTCATTGACAATGCTGGAACTAACAGAAAAGGAAATCACAGTAAGTATGAAGAAATGTTCTTCTTTCTTGACGGTTCTGAATCATTATGATATCGAATATGATTTATCCTAATGATTTTAAAATATGGGGCTCCATTTTCAGGCATATGGGGTGGTGGCATGTAATCAGGTGCAGTCAGGTCCCCTGTTGCATCACCACACCACCACCACCCACATTGTGCACATTTCAACTACTGCTTGCTGCAGATATCCCCTTCTCCTACCACCTTCCACTGACCCCATTGCAGCTTTCTGACACAGAAACATAGAATTTGATGGCAGATAAATGCCCATTTTCCATACCTACTGTAACAACACAAACCCTACTTGATCTCTGGCTTTGCCCTCCCACCCCACCTTTCCTTACAACTAAGGTTCCCTTATGCCTATCCCATGCATTCTTGAATCCCATTACCCCCACTACCTCTGCTGGGAGGCTGCTCCAGGCATCCACCACTCTTTCTATAAAGAAGTACTTCCTCGCATCTCCCCTGAGTCTACCTCCCGTCCAGCTTCACAGCATGTCCCCTTGTTCTTGAGCACCTTTTTTTCTGAAAAATGAAATGCTTCCCTCTTGAACCTTATTTATACCTGTGAGGTATATGGAAGTCTCTACTATAACCCCCCCCCTTTCCTCCAAGGTTTACACATTGAGGTCCTTTAGTCTCTCCTCATAGTGCTTTTGATGCAGGCCATGCACCATTTTAGTTGCCCTGCTGTGGACAGCCTCCACTCTTTGTCCTTCTGGAGATGTCGTCTCCAGAACTGGACACAGTACTCTAGGTGAGATCTCACCAGTGGTCTATACAGCAGTAACACTGCCTGTCGTTTTCTGCTGGTGATACCCCTCCCTATGCACCCTAGCATCCCCCTAGCTCTCTCCACTGCTTTGTCACACTGTCTGGTCACCTTTACGTCAGACATGATTACCCTCAGATCTCTTTCTTGTTTGGTGGTCGTTAATACTACACCTCCCCATTTTGTACTCCACCCCTGGGTTTTTGTGCCCCAAGTGCATGATTTTGTACTTCTTCGGATTGAAACTTATATTGACAGATTGTAGCTGTTTAGCAGGTAGGTGTTGTTGCAAAAGTCTCAGTAGGGTTTGCAAAGGTCCTATGGGCCATTGGCATGGCACCCTTGCCCTACTTCTTGCACAGACACAGTTTGTTGTGATCACTTTTTGGCAGCACCTTATGAAAATAGGGCCCATGGTTTAGCTGGTCGCTCACTCTTTTCTGCACCAGAAGGCCCAAGGATTCTCTCTGTATTATTGTATGTTAAACATTTTCCCACAGCAGGATAACTTCTCGTAGGTACATCCCTTCATTAGTGACCCTTTACTCAACAAGCCTAATAAAGTGTTGTTTTCAGTGCACTGTCATTGTGGCTTAGTTGACAAGATTGCAGCCTCTGCGCCAGAAGGATTGTAACTTTTACACTAGAGTGCAGTATGGGGGGGTGCACTGTTAGATGTTGCTTTTACTAGCTGTCGCAGTGGAAGTAAAAGATATGGCAGTATTTCTGAGTAGGGAATATTTCATAGTAACATTGTAAATCTAGTCAGAAAGGACTCTAGGTCAATCTAGTCAGAAAGGACTCTAGGTCAATCAAGTTTGCCCCTTCTGCTTTATAAGCAGGACCCAACAATTATGCCATGAAAATATGTACTAATTTATTGAGATTTCCCACCCACTCTACTACCCTGAGTACTCTCTGATTCCCTAGGTAAATAGAAATTTGTTCAGGCATACCTTGAAGGCTTGTAGTGTATTTATGTCCATTGTCTCCACTGGCAGGCTGTTTCATAGGGTCACAACTGTCTGGGACAAAAGTGCCTTCTAACATTAACCCTGAATTTACCACCCCAGAACTTTAGGGTGTGTCCCTGTGTGCTACAGCAAGATAGCAGATCAGACTCATAACCGTTTGATCTTGTCCATGTCCTTGTGTATGGGAAAGACTGAGATCATGTTCCCTGTCAGCCTCCTTTTCTCCAGGGTGAACATGTTACGGGCCTCTAGCCTCATCTCATATCTTTTGCTTTCGTACCGCTGTTTATTTTGGTGGCCCTGCGTTGCCCCCTTTGACTGCCTCAGTGTCTCGTTTGTGTTGAGGAGACCAGAACTGCATCCGATACTCCAGGTGGTGTCTGACCAGGGCCTTATGAAGAGGTAGGATTACTTCCCCCAGCTCTGTTGGTCACTCCCTTTTTATGTACCCCACCAGTCTTCTGACCCTTTTGACAAAGGCCTTGCACTGCTTGTCATAGAAACATAGAAGTTGAAGGCAGATAAGGACTGCAAGGCCCGTCCAGTCTGCCCATTTTTTCTACCTTATGAATGTGCCACAGGCCTGTACTCTTTTAATGGCCAATCTGTTTATCTGTATTGCTCCCTTATGCCTATCCCATTCCTGTTTGATGCCCTGCACTGTATTCGTATCCACCACTTCCTTAGGTAGGCCATTCCATGCATCCACCACCCTTTCTGTGAAAAAGAACTTCCTCACATTACCACTTAATCGTCCTCCCTCTAATCTCATGCTGCATCCTCTTGTCCTGCTATTTTTCTTATAGTGAAACATGTTAGACTCTTTCACCTTGTTGTTACCCTTAAGATGTTTGAATGTTTCGATCATATCACTTCTCCCCCTCCTTTCCTCTAGGGCATACATATTGAGCTCCGTTAATCTGTCTTCATATGTTTTCTGATGCAGTCCCTGCACCATTTTGGTTGCCCTTCTCTGGACTGCCTCCATTTTGTTAATGTCATTGTGCAGGTGCAGCCTCCAGTACTCCAGATGGGGCCTAACCAGTGTCCTGTAAAGAGGGATTATTACCTCCCCTCTTACAACTTCATACCCCTACTAATATACCCCAACATCCCTCTAGCCTTACTTACTGCTTTAGTGGTCTGCTTAGATGATTTTCGGTCATCTGTGATGATGATGCCCAAGTCTCTTTCTTTCCTTGTGATTGCCAGCAACTCCCCGCCCAACCTATAGGTAGCTTCAGGGTTTCTCTTCCCAATGTGCATGATCTTGCACTTCTTTGCGTTAAACCCTAGTTGCCACTCTTCTGACCATTTTGCCAGTTTATCCAGATCTCTTCTCATTCTGCCCACCCCATCTGGATCATCTACTCTGTTGTAGATCTTGGTGTCGTCTGCAAACAGACAAACCTTACCCTCCAGTCCATCTGCAGTGTCACTGATGAAGATATTGACTGGCCCCAGTACTGATCCCTGAGGTACTCCACTTGTGAATTGCATCTCTTCTGACTGTATACTGTTTACCCCCGCTCTCTGTTTTCTGCCTGCCAACCAGTTTGCCACCCAGTTGACCAACTTCTGACCCACCCTGAGCCTACCCAGCTTATTAATCAATAAATCTTCTATGTGGAACAGTATCGAAAGCTTTGCTGAAGTCAAGGTAGGTGACATCAACTGCACCCCCTTGATCCACCACTCTGGTTACCCAGTCAAAGAAATCTATGAGATTAGTTTGACAGGACCTTCCTGTTGTAAACCCATGCTGTCTTGTATCCTGTGCTCCTATGGATTCCAGGTGTTGCACTATTCTTTCCTTAAGGAGTGCCTCCAAAATCGTGCCCACTACTGAGGTAAGACTGACTGGTCTATAGTTCCCTGCCTCCTCCCTGCTACCACTCTTGTCCTGCATCAGACCCTTGTCTGTTATGACCCCAGGCCTTTTTCCAGCTCCTTCTTAACAGCAGCAAGAGGAGCGCCACACAATGTGCAGGTCATACCACTTCTTTTTCTCCCCAAGTGCAGCACCTTGCATTTGTCTGCAGTTGCAGCAATTGATGTGGTCAGATATTTCCTAATATATCTAAAGACATTCTCTTTGGTGGCCCTGTAGTGGTATAATACCAGCGTCCTTCTACCCAACCTGACCTTTGCGGCCCCTATTATACAGGGCATGGCTAAACAAGAAATTACCAGGATGCAAACCCTATATAATAAAATAGCTCATTTCGCAACCTTAGACCACCCGAGACGTCACCACTGTGACACTTTGGCCAGTCTTCGTTGGCCCACATTGGTCGCCCGCCTCCAACACCCCTTGCTTGTCCAGGCTCATGTTTCTCAAACCCCACGCCGCCAGCATTGCCGGGACCATAACCCTCAAACACAACCCAAGGAACCTAAGGACCTCAGATAGAACGCTATTAGAAGTCCCTAGGGTAAGGACAAACACTGGCGGAAGATCCTTTTCTCCCTAAGCAGCCTGCCAGTGGAACAAGCTCCCTCCCCAGGTCCAGGCCTCCTCCTCACTCATGAACTTCCGCACCAGGCTTAAGTCCCATCTGTTGACCTCAAGCGCATGCCACTGTCACGGCACTTAAAGCTCCTAAGGTACTACCCTCCTTTCCAACTCCCATCTCCTAGCTTAACCTTCCTACTACCTGCCTTATACAGACTGCTCGCCAGAGGCCACGTGTAACCCCTGAATAAACTATATGCAAAGTACTACCAATTGCTTACATGTCATGATGATAACCATGCCTGTACCCATGCCTGCATCCACTGCTTTTCTTTTACCGTGCCTGTAAGCCATGCCTGTATTCACTGCTTTTCTTTTACCATGCCTGTAACCATGCCTGTATCCACTATTTTTCTTTACTGTAACCTCCTCATGATGTAACTCACAATGCCTCAAATGTTCCTTATGTCCTTGTTCATTCTTATAACTTGTATTGTTATCCTGGGTCGCCCCTGAAAAAGGGACCTTCGGTGCTCAGGGGGCCTACCCGGTCACCAAAATTTAATAAATAAATAAATAATAGGCAGGCGGGAATTTCTTTATACATATCATAGAAATTCCAGTACATATCTAACCATATTAGTTGTTGAAACTGTACATTATATCTGAAAGTCCAGCAGTTAGTCAATTGCCCAGCTTATCCCCACTCTCAGGGGAGTCCACTCTGGCCAGCCTAGTGTCATCCGCAAACTTAAACAACCTGTTAAAGACCCCAGATTTCAGATTGTTGATATATTTATTTATTGTATTTTATTTTGACTTTGATAACCAGGTAAGTGCACTGGTCCAGCGGACCGTTTACAAGCACGACCCAGGCCACAAGGCACAAGTCGACAATACAGTGAGGCAGTGACAAGGTTACAATGAAAAACAGCAAACAAAGCAACAAAATACACAGTGTTGGGTACAAGGTACAAAAACAAGGGCATAAAACACATAAGTAAAAAAAATGCGCATATATATATATATATATATATATATATATATATATATAGTACAATAGAAGTTATAGGTAGGCAGGTGCAGAGATGCCATGCCACGGGCTGATATGGACAACTATAGTAGGAGAGGGAGGTAGAAAAATAGGAAACTGGAATGTCATTGTCCACCTAGGGACAAATGACCTGGCTGGGAAAGGGATCAGAGCAGTGCAAGAAGAGTTAGTAGAATTGGGGAAGGGCCTTAGACAAGTAGCACACATGGTAACCTTCTCGGAGGTGCTGCCTGTCTATGGCATGGGTGAGGCTAGGGTGCTCCACACCATGGGATTCAATCAGTGGTTGAAAAACTGGTGCAGAGCTCAGGGGTTTGGCTTCATTGGGGACTGGGGGTCCACCTCGAGTGATGCAGGCCTATACTGGCATGACAGTCAGCATCTGTCCAGGAGGGGAACCAGGATCCTAGGTGATAGGTTTAAATGCTTCATTAGCAAGCATTTGAACTAGCCAAGGGGGGGGGTCACTAAAAAGGAGCAGGGAATTCCAAGCCTCTCACCCCCCCAAAAAAAAATCAAGGTAGTTAGTGAGGTAAACACCAAGATAGAGATAGGGAGAAGGGCAGGGGTAAATGGAGAAAATGACAAAGGCAGTAAGGACAGGGATGGGGCAAAAAGGGGTAAGGCCATCAAGAAATGGAGGGTAATGAGCAACAGTCCCCGTAGTCTGGGCAACAAGCTCCCTGAACTGGTGGCCTTGATGGAAAAGGGATGCCTGGATATCGTGGCAGTCACAGA
Source organism: Neoceratodus forsteri (assembly GCA_016271365.2). Classification (NCBI taxonomy): domain Eukaryota; kingdom Metazoa; phylum Chordata; order Ceratodontiformes; family Ceratodontidae; genus Neoceratodus; species Neoceratodus forsteri. Next base: position 393,787,958 of record CM028131.1, on the reverse strand, counting down.
ACATGGGACACAGAGAACCATGAATGGGATGTTAACATACCAGGGTACACAACCTACAGGAGGGACAGGGAGGGTAGAAGAGGGGAGGAGTAGCTCTTTATGTAAGGGAAGGGATAAAAGCAACGGAACAAAAAAGTAAACAGGGAGGAGAGGAGGCACTGTGGGTAACCTTAGAGACTGGAAATGGCACCACAGTCTGCACATGGGTTGTATACAGACCCCCATCTCGGGGGGAGGGAATGGACAAGAATATGATAGAAGGCATCCTTAGGATGCAGACAAAGGGGAGATACTGTTGATGGGGGACCTGAATATGCCAGATGTTAACTGGAGCACCTTTGCTGCAGCCACATCAAAGAGCAGGGCCATTCTCGATGCCCTACAGGGGGCATGCCTCGGACAGCTAATATTGGAACCCACTTGGGTTGGAGCAATCTTATACCTCATACTCTCAAGTGGGGACAGTGAGAGGATCTCAGATGTAGAAGTGGGTAGCCATCTGGGAACAAGTGACCACCAAACAGTGTGGTTCACGATAAACTCAGCTGCAGAGTCAAGCCATACAAAAGTGAGGGTACTGGACTTCAGGAGGACTGACTTTGGCAAGATGGGAGAGTGCCTTAGAAAAGCACTAGCAAACAGGCAAGGAGGAGGGGTGGAGCAACAGTGGGGAAACATCAAAACTGCCATCATAGAGGCAACAAGCAAATAAACAAATCAAAATAAAAAAAAAAGCCACTATGCTTCTCAAAAGAGGTGGCGGGGAAGGTTAGGGAGAAAAAGATAGCATTTAGAAAGTATAAGGAAACACAGAAGGAGCAGGACAGAGAACTGTACCAGTTAAGGCAGAAGGAAGCAGGAAAGCAGTCAGAATAGCAAAGGCCCAAACTGAGGAAAAGATGGCCAACTCAGTTAAGAAGGGGGATGAAACCTTTCATAGGTACATTAGGGAGCGTAGAAAGACAAAGGGAATGATAGTGAGGCTGAATGAAATGGACGGTGGGTGGGCAGAGAGGGACAGTGAAAAAGCAGGGATACTGAATGAATTACTTCTGCTCAGTATTCACAAAAGAGGAGGGGGGGAGGTACCTAATCCAGTTAACAGAAGCACTCTGGATAGGGGGGTCAATCCCAGTCCTTTCACAGAAGAAAGGGTTCTGAAAGAACTCCTAAAACTGGAGGTGGACAAAGCAATGGGGCCTGGCGGGGTTCACCCCGGAATTCTAAAAGAATTAAGGGGAGAATTAGTGATAGCACTGACGACCCTTTTTAACAAATCTTAGGAGGATGGTGTGGTACCTGAGGACTGGAGGAGGGCAGATGTGATTTCCCCTTCACAAAAGTGGGAGCAAGACAGAGGCAGGAAACTACAGACCTGTCAGTTTGACCTCTGTGTTAGGGAAATGATGGAATCACTTCTGAAGGAAAGAATCGTTGAGCACCTAGAGACCAGTGGGGCAGAGGACCCAAGGCAGCATGGATTCACAGTGGGAGGGTCATGTCAGACGAATCTAATCTATTTCTTTGACTGGGTGACCAGGGTAGTAGACGGGGGGAGGGGCTGTGGACATGGCCTACCTGACTTTAGCAAGGCATTTGACACAGTCCCACATAAAATATTAATAAAAATTAGCCAGCCTGGGAGTGAGTCCCAGGGTGGTAGCCTAGCAAAACATTGGCTGGACAACAGGACACAGAAGGTAATAGTAAAACTGAGTCCACTCTGAAGAAAGGGGTTACTAGTGGGTACCGCAGGGTTCAGTACTGGGTCCAGTCCTTTTTATGTCTTTATAAGTGACATTGCAGAGGACTGGAAGAAAAGTATGCCTCTTTGCAGATGACACAAAGATCTGCAACAGGATTAATCATGGAAGGGGCTGGAAAGGATGAGAAGGGACTTGGCAAGGTTGGAGGAATGGTCAGAAGAATGGCAGCTTGGATTCAATGCAAAGAAGTGCAAAATAATACACCTGGGAAACAAAACCCAGGGAAGAGTACAATGGGGGTAGTAACAACAACAAAATGGAAAGGGGCCTGGGGTAATCATATCTAATGACCTTAAGGTTGGCAAGCAATGTGAGAAGGCAGTAGGGAGGGCTGGGGGGATACTGGGATGTATAGGGAAGAGGCATCACCAGCAGAAAACAGGAAGTTGTTATCTCTCTGTATAGACAGTTGGTGAGACCCCATCTGGAGTACTGCATCCAGTTCTGGAGACCCCATCTCCGCAAGGACATAGACAGGATTGAGGCAGTCCAGAGGAGGGCAACTAAAATTGTGCAGGGTCTGCAAGAGAAGCCATATGAGGAGAGACTAAAGGAGCTTAATATGTATACCCTTGAGGAAAGAAGGGAGAGGGGGGACATGATAGAAACTTTAAGTACCTCAGTGGAATCAACGGTTCAAGAGGGTAGCATCTTTCAGAAAAAGAGATGTGCAAGAACAAGGGGACACAATTTGAAGATAGAGGGGGAACGGCTCAGGGGCAATGTGAGGAAGTATTTGTTCACAGAGAGGGTGATGGATGCATGGAACCGCCTTCCTGAGGAAGTTGTGGGGTCTAAAACTATAGGAGAATTCAAGAATGCATGGGACAGACATAAGGCAATTTTTGTAGGGGGTAGGAAGAAATAGGCTGTTGGTTAATTGGATCTGCAGCTTATCCAGTAGGTAGGGAAATGAACAGACTAGGTGGGCCATGTGGTCCTTATCTGCCATCAAAGTCTATGTTTCTGTGGAAAGGCAAACTAGTGGATGAGGTGATTAGTGGGCTGAGCAGTTGCATTTAGGTTTGTCCAGAAGCCAGGATTTGAGGTTTAGTTTAAAAGTTTGGTGGGTGCAGGAGATACACAGGGGTGCGGGCAACCTGTTCCACAGGGAGGCGTCCGCTACGGAGAGTGCTTTCCCAACCATATTTGTAGAGGTTCTAGGTACCTCAAGGGTAGGAGTAGCAGAGGAATGCAGGGGCCTAGTCGGGGTTCTGGTGTTGAAGAGTGTGGCGAGAGGAGAAGGGACACCACATCTAACGGTGGCATCCAGGAGACAGGCGAGTGAGTAGTAAAAGCGACCCTGTAAGGGTAGCCAACCGAGTGAGCTATACAGGTCGCAGTGACGAGTGGAGTAGGGGGCCAATAGGGCAAAATGTCATGTGCTATCGTAAGCTACCGATAGCCTAGCCAGGAGGGTGGTAGAGACTTGGGAGTAGATGGGGAGCAGTAGTCAAAGTTGGGGAGGAGATTGCCAGTAACAATGGCCAAGCGAGCCTCCTAGGTGAGGTAGGGCTTAATACGATAGGTCATTCTCAACTTAGTGTTGACCCTATGGACTAAGAGATCAACATGGTCTTTGAAGGTGAGAGAGGGGTCAAGTGTGACTCCTAGATATTTAAAGGAGGAGATGTTACCGAGGGTAGAGCCATCAGGGGATTGTATTAGGAGAGAGGAGTTGATGTTGAGCGTTTGGTAAGGAATGGTTGTGACCCAAACAACATGGTCTTAGTTTTCTTATTTTACCAGCAGCAGATTGGAAGAGAACCAGTTATAGGCAGCTGAGTAGTTCTGTGAGAGGACTGAGGACATATATGAGACCAATTTGTCACTGTGGTAAATAACAAGATCGTCCACGTAGAGAAGGGAGTTGCAGGTGAAGCTGTCAGCAAGGAGTGAGTTAACGAATAGGGAGAAGAGCAGGGGGCCCAGGATGGAACCCTGTGGAACACCAGTGGTAACTGGCAAGGGGGACAAAATGATGGATCCAATGCAGCAGATTGGGGGCATCCTGAGAGGTAGCTTTGAAACCAGCTAATGGTCTCTGCGGAGCAACTATGCAAGGATAACTTAGATATGAGTAGGGAGTGGCCGACCATGTCAAATGCTTTTGACAGAGTGACAAAGATGTCATTGGATAGGATGTGGTCAGTTAGGAAGGCCAGAGCAGTGGAGGTACTGTGAGACTTTCGGAAGCCAATCTGTCGGTTACATAGGAGGTTGTGCTTAGCAGTGTACTCAGACAGCTGTTGGTGGACGATCCTGTCCAGAAGTTTGCTTAGGTGAGGGAGGATGGATATAGGCCTGTAGTTATCGGAAGTGTAGGGGTCGCTGGATTTAAAGATAGGAACAACTCTGGCAGACTTCACAGAGTCATGCATGGAGGAGGTAGATCGCGCAAGATTAAAGATAACGGTGAGGGGCTTGCAAATGAGAGGAGAGATGTGCTTCAGGAAGATAGGGGAGAATCCATCGGAGCCCAGGCTTCCCCTGTTAGGTAGCCTCTTTAGCATAGTGGCGGTGAACTTAGTGGAGATGGTCGAGAAGTAAAAAGGAGGGCATCAGTGGGGAGAGGGTTAAAGGGCTGGAAGGGAAGCGCTGTGTACCCGGGATGGGAGGTTGTGGAGGAGAGCCGACAAGTCGGAGAACTTGATGTTGAACGCTTTGGAGGCCATTGGGGGAACTCAAGTGAATGGTGGGGCTGTGTGTGTGGGGATTTAATAGAGAGTTGATAGAGTCCCAGAATTTTTTAGGATTACACAGGTTCTCACTCCGAAGCCTGCAGTAGTAATCCCATTTTAAGGATCTGGTCATGTGCTTGCATCTGTTACGCAGGTTCCTGTACTCATTCCATGGGGCGGAGGAAGGGGCCAGTTTATAGGCAGTCCATTTGCAGTCTTTCGACTTCATGAGGGTCAGTAGGTCTTTCGTTAGCCAGCAAGTGCACCCACTCCTGACACACCGAGTGGTGGTGGGGAAGTGGCGGTCCTGGATGGCCAGAAGGATGTTGGTGATGTAGGTTGCAGCCAGTGACACGTCAGTGTGTGCATAGAAGTCGAGCCACTTGATAGCCCTAATGTCTTGGAAGAGGTAGGAGGGGTCAGGGCAGTTGAAGTTGCGGATGGAGGCAAGGTACTTTGGGGGAGGGTAGGAGGCATTAGAGGACCAAATGACATAGGTAGGGGAGTGATTGTTAATGGAGTCTGACAGAGTGCCAGTAAGGGCAACTCTATCCCTACAATTGGTAATCGCTCAGTCGAGGAGCAAGTGGTTCGAGGTATGGGCGTTGAGGCAGGTAGAGAGAGTAAATATTTGCACCAGGTTGTACTAGTTAAGCAGATTGGCATAATCTGGTTTGTGGGTGCTGAGCTAGTTGAGGTTGTAGTCCCCAAGGAGTATGGATTCTCTGGCAGGGGAGAGTATTCCAAACCCAGCTAAGAAGTTGCGGAGGTCCTCTACGCCCCTATCAGGAGGATTGTAGCAGCAGCCCAGGAGAATTTTTTTTTTTTGTAGAGCCCAGGATAGCTTCAACGATGAGCCAGTCAATAGGGGAGGCATTATCTGAGCAGAGGATATTGGAGGCCAAGAGGATTCTCTGACAAAGATGGAAGTGTCACCTTTGCCAGGACAATCCTTGTGAAGAGAGTACCAGTAAATTGAAACATGGTGTCCTGCTGCTGTGGCTTCAGCCAGGTCTCTGTGAGGCAGAGGATGTGGGTTTTGTAGAATATTTTGCAGGGAAACTACAGATGTTCATGTGGGCAATTTTTAGCCTGGGGGGATTTACCCAGGAGGCGTCGGCAGATGTAAGGGTGGATTGTATAGGGCCAGAGTTGGGTTCAACATCTCCTGCCAGTAAGAGCAGGGAGAGTAGAAGGCAGTAGGGGCACAGTAGGGAGGAGGAAGGGAGAGAAAATGGGGGCTTACATGGGAGGGTGCTAAGGAAATGGCACTCAAGGTTGGTGAGGAAGCCAAGAGAGAGAGAGGGGGCCGAGCAGTGTCAACTCCCATTGTGCAGAATGGGGGGGGGGGGCTGGGAGAGTAGCCACCAGCGAAGAAGTAAAGGAGATCCACTTGGTCATGGGATACTGTGAAAGCAGCAAGGTCAACAATCAGGAGGGAGCCAATTAGAAAGGCAATTGCAAGGGACCGGAAGAGAGGATTCATTGTGGCAGGGAGGTAGTTAAGGGACTGAAAGAGGGGGGACCTTCATGTGTGGAGGTAGTGAGAGTTTCCTAGGAACAAAGGCCTGTTGCAGGAATTGGCCCACAAATAAAATAAAGAATATGGCTCCAGCTAGGTGGGTGTCACAGCTTGGCTTGGACACAAAGGGATGACAGATAGAGGTGCACAGGCGAGCTCACTTAAGTAGGAAGAGGAGTCCTTGTAATGTAACGAGAGGAAAATAATGAGATAACCACTAGGGGAGTGAGGCAGGAGGGCAGCTGAGAACTGGCAGTAAGAAGAAGCAGCCAGAGTAGGTAGAAGGAGACAGCCAGAGTGAAAACAAGGATGTCAGTGGTCAAGGAGGAACAAGGCACAGCTCAGAAATAGTGTCAGCTGCTGAGCTAAGGGAAGGTTGCGGTAGTAGCTGCAGGAAGAGTCGAGAGAAGGCAACAGAGGAGCCGCTTGGGGGCAAGTAGTGTTTAGGAAACTAGGAGCTGAGCCAAACTATGTTTGTAGGTAGCCCGGTAGACTGCTAAGTGGCAGTGATGCCAGTCAGATAGGATAGTGAGGTCCCTGATTGGCTAGGCGATCACACGGGGCGTAGTCCAGCAGTAAGGTAGGGCATTTAAAGAGTGCCGGGGGCGGCGAAGGGTGGGTGGGCTGCAAAAATTGCACATGAACCAGCATCAGGGAAACAGAGCTGCGATGTAGACTCAGTACAAAATGCAGCAGCAGAGCAAAATCCGAAATTGAATCAGGCAGAGAATTAAAACAGTTTGGAAATAGGTAGCACAGGTCCCCATTCATGGTGCAGGGAAATGGCTAGTTCAGATTTAAAAGTGGTGCCGGATTTAAAAGTCCAAAGGAGAAGCTGGCTGGCTGGTGGTGCAAGGCAGGTCTATACCTGTAAGCTGAGGGCGGGTCGGCTTCAGCTGTAGATCCAGGCAGCGCAGCTCTCAATGCGATGGCCCTGGACAGGGGCTACCTGAGAAGGGAGGAAGGGGTGAGGATTAAACAAGTGAAGAAACAAAGGACAAAGAGGATTAGAAAACATAGAGCAAGGGGGTGTGGGCATGGGGCTGAGCAAGAGGGCTCAAGGAGGGATGAGAAGCAGACACCAGTATGCATAGTGGGCTGGACGGGGTTGCAGATCACACAACAAGGGTCCAGGCAGGGTATGATGAAAGGCGGTGGGGGAATAGTAGCAGATCACAGTGGCCCGAGGGAAAAGAGAGTTAACCAAAATGGAGCTGCAGATTCAGGGGAGAAAGGAGCAGAAGAGAGATAAGAGGTGGGAGAGGAGGAATACAGTTGGAGTTGGCAGGTAGGAGCAGGCAGTGCACAGAGGCAATTCAAAAAACCTGAGGTCAAAAACAAGCACTGTAGCTTAAGTTGATAAAATGGCACACTTAGTAAAAATGTAATTCAAATGGCTAACAGCAAATTAAATAGGCAGTGAGAGCAAGTATAGCAAATTACTACAGGTGGCAAATACTCTCTATCTCAGTAATTAGTAAATAAAGCTCCTGAATGAGCACTAAAATAAAGAATTAGCTCTACAGTAGCAAGGACACTGAAAAAAGCAAAATTATCTTGAAAGCATTAAATAATTGGGCGTTTTGCTGCTGGCTTCTGGCTCGAAAAATTTTCCATGAACCAGCAGCAAGGAAACAGAGCTGCGATGCAGACTCAGTGTAGAATGCAGCAGCAGAGCAAAATCTGAAATCAAATCAGGCAGAGAATTAAAACAATATAGATGTTGGTGTAGTACCTATCCGCCACCACTCTTTGTTTTCTGCCTCCAAGCTAGTTAACAATTCACCTTACCTAGAAAGTCTCATGTATACATCATCGGTTTACTTTGCCCAGAAAATTATCATGTGCCACAGTGACAGAAGACTTTCTAAGTACAGATAGAGTACATTCATGGCCCTGATAACCCCCTCGAAGAAAGGGATCAGGTTGGTTTGGCTTGATCAGTCCCTCACAACGTCATGCTGAGAGGAGGAAAGAACCTTGGTGTCACCAAGTGCTCCATTAGTCTGTCCTTGATAATGTCCCCCAAGACTCTGCCCAGCAAATATATCAGGCTGACTGGCCCATAGTTGCCTGGGTCTGACCTTTAACCCTTCTTGCAGATGCAGCCCACTTTGGCCACACTCTGGTGCTCAGGCACCATACCTGTCTAGACAGACTTCTTAAGATTACTGCAAATGACTCAGATTATTTCTTTAGTTCCACTATGTTCCTGGGAAGTATTCAACACATACTTCTCAACTTCCCTGATTTGGTCTCAAAATGTTCCTCTGTCAGTGGTACCAGTTTGGATGGAACCAGGCGAAGCGACTGAACAATGCTAATCACTTTGGCTATTTTGTCCGTGGTTGGAGTATGCGGTACTGGATCCGAACCGGCAGACTTGCATTTCCTTTTTGATGGAACTGGCCCCTCGGAGTCAGCTCTCCTTTTGCCTGAGGAGGTATCGCCTAGGTCAGTAGGCACCTCCTCAAGTTCGGCCGCAACTGAACCATGCTGGCCATCCGGATCTACGGACTTCTCGGCCTCCCTTTCCTTCAGCCTACTCAATCTTTTTTCTAGAGTGGCTTTGGGAAAGTTTTTACATATTTGGCAGTCTGACTTGAGGTGGTCAAACCCCAGACAATAAACACAGATGAGGTGGGGGTTGGCCTTGGCAAAGGCCTCCCCACACTCAGTACAGTGTTGAAACCCAGTGGGACCAGTTTTCTTCTTGGGTTTCTCAGACATGGCCAACCTACCAAATTACCCTATAGCTTTTAAGCCAGGTAATGAATCACCGATCAGTTACAAACCGTGTCACGGGTTTTGAAAAAGAATCAGAAAAGGCCGGGTTCTTTTGAAACTGATCGGTACCAGAACACCACTCTGATCCCAGAAATTCAGAAAAGTTAAACAGAAGAAAAAACAAGGTTAATTCCAAACCGGACCGACCGATAAGAAACCGAGGAAAAGAACAATTTCCACAGTTTTTCAGAATAAAACACAGTCACTACCTGTACCGTAGACAGAGGCTGGAAATCTGAAAAATAACAAATAGATACGGTTTAAACTGAACACTTTTACTTTACCGAACTGAGCAGAGGAATCTCCAGAGCGACTTCACTGTTAGGCGGAGTAAAGAATCTGACGGTTACACTAGGAAGTACCACAGACAGAGGTTTGAAAATCGAGCTCGGGCTCAACGTTCTATGCTTCTGCATAGAGTTAACTATTTTCTCTCCGGGGCAGTTCAAGTGCTGGGGCTAACTGCATTATGTCAGAATACAGCAAGACTTCATGTTGTTTGAATTTTCATTTCTCTGGGGTTAAGTTGATTCAGACCCCCAACCCTGCTCTTCCTTGGATGCTGCCACCAAGGAACCAGCCTGCTTTGGCTCGGCCTTTACAGGCCTCCCCACCCATCAGGGTGTAGCCACCTCCTGTGCAGCCGAAGGAGGGTCCCCCTTCTAAGGACACCCTCATCGGCTGCCAGTCACTGTTACTCCCAGTAGACCCCTCAGAGTCAGTGAGGACTCGGGAGGTCGACTGCTTTTCAGTGAATCCTTAGAGTCTGAGGACTCCTCCCTGCATTCTTATCAGTTGGACGTGGGATCGGGAGGATTTGTCTATGGAGCACGGTTCCACTTCTTTTGGGAGCTTGCTCCATTTGATTTCTGTGCTGCCTCTTCTCTCGGCCTTCGGCAAGCGAATTCGGCCATTTTGATGGCCTGTTTTGCTCATGCCTGTTGTTGAGGCACAGGTCAGGGGACTGAAATTATCATTCAGTCCCCATGTACAGAAACTCTCTGTTAGATTGAAGAGAATGCTACCTTTCTTTTATCAGAATAAGACATGTCTTAGTTACTCACTTAGAAAACTTCTAGTTAGTTCATTGTTCCCCGTCGGTTTTGGATTATGGTGATTGTGTTTATAGAAACGCAGCTTCAAAAGTATTGAGTACACTGATAACATGGGTGTCCTGAGGGAGAAGTTTAATTGGTCAGGAAGCCCACCTGACTGTTGATTAAATGTCTGTACCAGCACAGTTAGGATGAAACAACCCTGTGTAGTATCCCTGAGCCTGCCAGTTCTTGTTATCTGGCCAGAAGGAGTACATGAGTGGAGTGTTTATTTACATTGTAATGACGTTAATACTTCTTTTTAATCTTCAAAACACAGGAGAGCAAAGTAACACAGCTCCTTTCCTGAAGTAATCAATAAAACATGTTAGAACATCTGTTTTACTTGCTTTTTTCCGTGTATGAGAATACATTACTTTCATCAGTTGCAATCATTCAGTGCTTGCAACTCATAGAAGTAATGTATTCTCATACATGGTAAAAAGCAAGTAAAACAGATGTTCTAACATGTTTTATTAATGACTTTAGGAAAAGAGCTGTGTTACTTTGCTCTCATGTGTTACTTTGCTCACCTGTGTTTTGAACACTAAAAAGAAGTATTAAATTATTTACATCATTACACTATAAATAAACAACACTCTACTCTTATACTCCAGTAAGCAAGTAAATATGTTAAGAAAAGTGTTATGCAGTTATTTTGCCATTGATTGAAGATGGAACAAATTTCCTACAAAATTGTGCAGCCCAAGTGCACAGTTGTATGTTCCACATGTTGTGTGTCACTTAGTTTACTAGCACTAATGTGTGTACATTGCTTTTGTACTTTACAGAAACATCTAACTTAATCATAAAATGTTTACTCTTGGTCTACATGTGGAACTGTTTTTTCAGATGGAAGGATACACGATAAAAATTCTCTTTTCCAGTCTTAAAATCACCCTTTCCGAGCATTATTTATGTCCTTTATGCAGCCCATGTTATAAGTGTGGCCTCGTGCCTCTCAACGCACCCCAGGTGTGGATTAAATGCCTATAACCCCACACCCTGGAGTGGGTTATTGCTCACTTGATCCACTTTATCACAGTGCACTCAGATTTATAACTGGATTACCATGGAAAACACACCACTGTCATTTATATGTTGCAGTGGAATGGAGTTCTTTATTAGATAGAAGAGAAATGCATTGGCATTTATATGTTTATAAATTTATCACTAAGGCTCTTTCCACATTTATTTTAAATACTTTACGCAACAGGAATCAAACTAATTGTAGTCTTAGGTCGGACAAATTATATTTTAGTATACCCAGATTTCGATCAAAATTTGGGAATTTTACCTTGGCTGTGACCATCCCACGAACGTGGGAAATCATTAAGAATAAGTATTCTACTACCCTTCTCTCGCTTTAAGGCATTAAATGCAAGACTGATCTTTAGCCACTGTGACTGTTATGGATGAATGTTTTTATCTATTTTAAATATATAATTTGATTACTGAAAATGTTTATGTAAATTTTATGTATTTTATATTGTAACTGTTGTTCTAGTGTGCTGTCCTTTTGCACTTTGACACAATTGTAAATGAGAGTTTACTCTCAACTTGCTATCCCATAAATGACGAAGATGATGATGTGCCTGTAGATGGCCATACAGTTGGTCAGCTGGAGGTAGCCTAGGTACCTGTCTCCGTGCTATCCCAAGACCAGATATAGGCTGGCCACCCTCTGGCGGTCTGTACCTGGTCTCGGGATAGCATGGAGACAGATACCATCCAAACTGGAGCTATTAGAAGCTCCAATACAGTAACCCTAATGGACAGACCTACAGCTGCTCCCCGCATGATACGTCATTTTTGGAACAGCCGCGGGTGGTTGTGGGCACACCGTTCGGGGAGTTGCTTTACGAAATGCCGGTGGAGACAGAGGCAGGATCAGACAGATAAATTATTAAATAACTAAAACACCAAGGAGGTAAAAAAAATATATATACTTTTTTCTAGTAGTGCTAATCGGGCCTGTCCTCACAGTGAGGGGGGCTCATTTTGTCATGGACGTTTCCCGTTAAATTATTGCTGTTCATTGTTATTTAGTATAGTTTTCCAGAAGGGACAGGGGTACAGGCGTGGGTGGGGTTTTGGTGGAACTTTACATTATGGACATCATTTAGGTGATGAAAGTCAAGGTTCTAGGAGGGGAAGGGGGGTGAAACTGTGTGGGTGAAGCTGGTTGTTAAAAAAGGGAAAATAACACAGAGTGGGAGTGACCTACAGGCCACTAGACCAGCCCGAGAAGGGAAACTGGGAGCTATGGGTGCAGATTAGAAGGGCTACCATGTTAGGGAACGTGGTACTGCTGGGAGATCTTAATCTTCACGATGTGGACTGGGAAGCAGTCAACTAGGAGTGAAAGGAGTCTTGTCCTTGCAGATTCATTACAAGAGGGATTTCTTGTACAGTTGATAAAAGAACAAACTAGGGAGCCATCCTTGACCCTGTTCTGTCAATCCATGTTAGGTTGGAAGACTCTAGGGTAAGGGAGCCCTTGGGAACGAGTGATCACAACTGACCTTAACTCTACAAGACAAGAGGGCTTCTGGAGGGCAGAGTTTTGGAAAATGTAGAGAACCCCCAAGGCAAACATAGGTGGTAGAAAGAATAGAGGAGGTGAAGAAAATGTGGGAACTCATTATAGTAGTCTTCTGGAGGTTAGTAAAACCTGTCTGAACCTGGTAAGGAAAAAACCAAAAAGCACAGGAAGTCTCTGGTTCTCAGGTCAGTGGAAGAAGCAGTTTGGGCAAAGAGGGCTGCAATCAAGAGGTACAGGGGGATAAATCTGAGGATAATAGAGAGATATACAAGTGAAATTGAAGGAAGCAAGCAGAGTTATAAGGAGGGCAAATGCAGAGACAAAACTGAGGATGTAAAAGAAAACAAGGCCTTTTTTGGAAATATTGTATATCAGAAAAGAGAGAAAACTAAGGAGGGTATTACGAAGATACGAAATAGCCAGCAGATAAAGGCCATATGGTCTATCAAGTCTGTTCGATTATGCAGCTGGCAGCCCTTATACTGCAGCTGCCCTTCCCCTTCCCCAGTGACCTTCCTCCTTACCCTGTCACATCCCCTTTTGAAGCAGCCCACTGTTCTACAGGATACCACTTCCTTTGACAATGCGTTCCACCCAGACATCACCCTGTCTGTAAAAAAGTGTCTGCTCATTTCCCTCCTGAACCTACCCCTTTCCAGTCTCGGGTCATGCCCTCGAGTGGCCCCCCTTAATTTGAAAAAGCCCTCCGTGCCATCCTTATTTATTCCTTCATGTACTTGAAGGTTTTGATCATGTCCCCCCTATCTCTCCTCTGCTCCAGGGAGCACATGTTCAACTCCCTCAGCCTGCTCTCGTAGGGTAAGACCCCTAGCCCCTGGATCATGGTATTGTGAAGTTAAAATCAGGAGATAATTGTTTAGAGAAGGATAGGAAAATGGCTGACATCCTGAATGAGTACTTTTGCTCAGCCTTCATAGAAGAGGTGGAAGGCCCACTTCCAGACTGTGGAAGACAGGCTAAGAGAGTGGGGCAGAGGTAGCTGAAATTGGGACCAGTGCTGAAGGATGAGGTACTTAAGGGATAAAGGGCACTCAGTCTCTGGGCCAGATGGATTGCATCCTAGAGTGCTGAGGAAATTAGGGCAGGAACTAGCAGGGCCTTTGATGACCTTATTCAAGCACTCTTGGGAGACTGGGTAGTCTCCGAAGATTAGAGAAGGTGAATGGGATCTTCCTGCACAAGAGTGGGAGCTGGGTGGACCTTGGAAACTATGGGCTGGTTAGTTTGACCTCTGTGGTAGGTCAGCTCCTGGAAACTATCATCAAGGAGCAACTGGTGGAATTTCTTGAAACAAATGGTCTCCAAACAGGAGGCAGCATTGGCTTTGTGAAAGGATGATTGTGCCAGCCTATCCTGTTTAAGTTTTTCAACTGTGTAATGAGGGCAGTGTACAAGGGTCAGCTAATTTACGTTTCAGTAAGGCTTTCAACCTGGTACCCCACCATAGAAGGCTTATTAAGAAATTTGGGGATGTAGGGTTTGGGGCAGAGCTAACAAGGCGAGTAGAAAATAGGCTAGGAGGAAGGACCAAAAGGATGGTAGTAAATTAGAAACATTCAGAAGTTTTGGTGGTCACAACTGGGGTAACCAGCATATGGTACTTGTACCAGTACAATTTAACGTTTCCATACTGCAACATAGAGGACCGAATAAAGGGAAAAATGTACATCTTTACAGATGTACTTAACTCTTTGGCATTGTAAACTCAGCGGTGGGGGTCAGGACACATAGAGTGGTCTAGAAAAGTTGGAGGGGTGGTCCAAGGTAAGTTTATTTCTGAAGATTTATAAGGAGAGACATACTATACTGAGCTGAAATGGCTCATTTCCAGATGTGTCTTGGGAGAGGCCCGGGAGAAATGAGTGTACAGCAGAAAGTTATAATAGTCGGTTACACAAATAAAAAATATATGTTAATTAAGTGGCAACAAGGTGAACTAGACAGAGCATCTACAGAACAAGAAGTCAGATTGCAAACTGGAACACAACTGGAGTATGAGAAACGCACAGCTAGGTGCGGGATTAATGTGCAGATGGCACCAATTTGAAGGTTGAATGAAGTATCATTGGCTCTTTGTTCAGCAAGGAAGGAAGGATGGAGGAAACTAGTGTGCTGGGGGAATTAATTAAGGGTGGATCAGGGGCCGTGAGGGGGAGGGAATTGTAGGGTGGCAAAATATAGCACAGGATCAGAGACAGCTGCAGGAGTGAGTAGTGAATTCACAGGGGAGAGATTTGAGTGAGTGGAAGAAAGGAGCAGTACAAATGGTAATGTGAAGAGAGTCCCATAGTTTGGGGGAGCAGACAGAGAAAGCAGCTTGGCCATCAGAGGATTTTACAAAGGGGAGCACAAGAGAGCGAGGGCCAGAGCTGCGAAGGGGGAGGAAGGATAAAGGGGGGAATTAATACTCCTTTTTGTCCAGTGTTCACCCTCTCTCTCACCCTGTCCCTGTCTGCTGTCAGTTAACGTTCCCTTGTGTCCAGTCCCCCCCCCCCCGTTACCTAATCCCTATTGGTAGCACCAGCATCACACTCCCCCATTTCCAGTGGTCCCTCTTTGTAGCCTTCTGCCCTCATGTCAAGAAGTGCTAAGTTTTGCACATAGGCAAGGGAAACATGAAGATGTGTTTTTGGTTGTGGGGTGTAAACATCAGCCTCTCCACTGAAGAAAGGGACTTGGAAGCCATCATTAGTGATGGCCTCAAGTCAATGGCCCACTGCATCGAGGCATTTCTAAAGGCAAATAGAATACTGAGATGTGTAGGATAAAAAGGAAGAGGGATCTCTAGCAGAAGAAAAGAGGTCATGTTGCCCTTTTATGGGTCACTAGTGAGGCCACACCTTGACTGCAGTCTTCAGTTCAGGAGTCTGCGCCTGAAAAATGACAAGGACCATACATAATCTGTCCACAGGCATGCTTCAAAGATGATACAGGGTCAGCAGAGTAAATCCTATTAGGACCACCTGGCCTGTCTGAATATGTACTTGGTAGACTCCAGGAGAGATGGGACACGTTAGAAAGCTCTAAATATCTGAGGAGCGTAAACAGGATAGAGTGTCATGACTGGTTTAAGTATAGTGAGAAATCAGCAATTGAGGGACATGAGTATAAACTGATGGGGGCTCTATTCCGGAAAGATGTAAGGAAGCGTTTCTTTATGGAAAAGGTGGAGGAAATGAATCAAACAATTTGCCAAGAGAGGTTGTAAATACCAAGACGGTGACAGATTTCAGGAGAGCATGAGACAGCTATAAGTGGTTGCTGAAAACGAAGGCAGGGGGGTGGAGAGTTGAGGCAGTGATGCTGATCTGCCAATGGTCGTATGGCCTAGGCAAGACCAAGGGTAGGCAGGTATTCTGTATTTCTGTGTAATGCATTAAAGAAACACTTTTCTTTATCCTTTTCAAAGGCTGTTCAATGCCAGCAGGAACGCTGTGCATCTATCCTGCTCGCACATGATGCTGACCCTAATCTTGTGGACATAAATGGCAATACTGCCCTCCATCTTGCTGCTCTCATTCCCGCTGTCTCATTGGCAACACAATTACTGGATCATGGTGCACACATTAATGCCCCAAACAAGGTATGACCGATATTATTTGTTATTAGTATGTGAAAGCATTCGGCAGAGTAGATTTGTTAAATATTTTACTCAAGTAGCTAATGAAAATCAAATGTGGCTAATAAAAAATACGATATGACTATGGAAAAATACTGCAAATTACAGTGTCGTCCCCCCCCCCTAGTATGTCTTTATTTCCCCTCAGCTGTTGCCAGGGATGTAACCTGTCAATCAGTGAATACCCTTTCAGGCGAGTTCGCCATCATTTAGATGGCAAGGGATAGTTCCCCAGATTTTCTACTTTTGTTGGTTCCCTGCTCCCCTTGGCATGAGCCATGCACATCATTCACAACGTAACTGTGTGCTCCTTCAGAAGGAGCAAGCTCCCTGACCTACCTGCAGGGGTTACTGCACGCAGGAACCCAACACCAGCCCTCCCTGTCCAAGGTGAATCACACTCCGGCAGCTGCCTGTAGCCTGGCCTGCCTCTCAGTGCAGCGACCAGAGACCGCTCCTGAACTCCAGTCATCTATGTGACAGCATGATGTGCTGCTGCTGAGCCATCAGGGCAACCCTATTTTACTGTACTTATTTATCACAAATATTGCAATTTGTAGTAAGTGGCAAAACCTTTTTTCACCATACTGCTCACCCAGATAATGAAAGTAAGTTGTGGTACAGTATGCTCCCAGCAACTCACCTTGTAGCAAGTCAGGGACAACGTTAGCAGTGGAGACACTGAGTTAGAAGTTTAGTTGATGGTCTAGGCATAACTACGCCCCTTGCTCGTCCACCTCCACTCTTCTCTGTCTCCTTTCTGCAGTGCATAAAATCATTTTAGTCTTCAACGTTTGATTTAAATTGCTGCCTTATAACGGCTAATGCCCGTAGGGGACTGGACACTTGGCATGGAGGATCCAACTAAGTTCCCTCTCCCACAGCCCTGGAGAATAGCCAACCAATGTATTTCTTGTTATTTTTTTTTTTTTTTGTTACATACAGTTTTGTAGTGGCGTCTCAACAGTGTTCAGCAGCAGTGCTCACTGGTTGTGACAATTGCGCTGAACTTCCTTGGAATGCTGCCTTGTCAGAATCAGGAAACACAAGTCCCTGTTTTTTTTTTTTTTTGTACAGATTTTTATCCTCAGGAGCCCTGGCAGGTGGCTACGGCCCTCCTGATGGAGGGACCCTCTCTCCGCTCCCACTGCTCCCGCACTCGCCGATCAATGGTAGTTCCCCCGTGGACAGCCCCCCACGGCAGGGCCAGGAAGGAGGTTGCCGGCTTCTCCTCCTTCCCGAAGACCCAATCCAGAAGCCAGGGATGGCCCTCGGGAGTGGTGGACCATCATCAAGCCTGGCAGGCTCTTTTCCTCCATTACTTCCCACCCCACCCCCACCAATGTGAGGACATCGGACTGAGCCTCCTGACCAGTACTGCCCTCCAGCAACCGCCAGAGGGCAGTCAACGAGTGGTACTACAAGTCTCCCTCCCCCCGAGAGAAGAGAGCAGTCCTCCGGATGCTCAATCCTCTCTCTCCCCTGCCAACCCCCATTTCTGAACCCGGTCACATGCTGTGGCTGTGTGTGTAGTACTAGCACCTCAACCCAGCGCCACCAAATCAGTGAGTTCCTGTTTTTTTTAAAGGTACACAGTTTGATCTTTGATATCCTCCATCCTTTCATCTTCTTGGGGATGGCCACCTTGGTTATGAAGAGTTGTGTGTGTTTAAAACATTAATGCCCAGAGCCTACCCTTTTTTTTTTTTTTTTTTTTTGGTGATATGATATAGAGATAGAGCAGCATACCATTTTGTGATTTAGGCAACACTGACCAGTTAAATACACCCCTGAAGATGTACAGCAGACTTTGAGTGTTAAGAAAGAAAATTATATTCATTTTATAAATTGCACAATAAAAACTCTTAAAGAGTTAATGAAGGGTGAGCACTATCAGATGTTTGATAATCCAGTTAATTTGTTTTGTTGGTTAGAATATGACATGCTATGTGCCAATATTATTTTCAATTCAAGTCAATTTATTTTTTTACCAGGAGAAGCTCCTTACCTTGGATGAGTTTAAATAAAGAGTTCTAAATGGCTTGGACAGATTATGTGCTATATGATGATATTCATAAAGTGCATGTTTTTTAGTGGTTAAGCCGTATATTCAAATATGAAATTTTTATTTATTTAGCTTTTGTGAACTGGGTAAACATAACATGCGAATAGATGCCTATTTTCAGGTGCGACCCGGGAGGTTACAACCAAATATACATACAATACAAATACATTGTGTTACAAAATACAGTGGAGAGAAACAGAAACAGGAACATAGCAATGTATCTGTAAAAAGGAAATACAAAATAGTCAGTGCATTCAGTTGGCTACATTGCAGTACAAGAACACTGAGTGGAACCTGACAGTCTTTGAACGGCTCTCCAGCTTTGCCAACCATGCTCTGACACACTACCATACATCAAATCTCCCTTCTGTCAAACACAATAAGCCATGCTATGGCTTAATGAAAGTCCACCTATTCCACTAGATTTCACAGTCTCTCACTTCCCCAACATAACCTGCAGATAGATGCCTTTGTTTAACTCCATCTCTGCTGGGTACAAACGAGTATAGTTCATTCTTTAGTGTTAATGTTTATTGGTTTGTTATTTAAGAGTTACTCTGGTGTTTCTGCATCCTTTTTTTGTCCTTTATATTTCTGATATTATTCTTCAAAATGTGCTGGGGTCTGCACCTAGGTGTACTAGTTTAGAACCCATCTGATCCTATATAGTACATAATCACGGTTTTCTCTTCTAAGACTAGGCCTATTTTTTTATTTTATAATATGTTTACACTAGATAGTTTTGCCTGTCCATATGCCTCTCAGACTGTTCAATCAGTCAGTCAAGACTTTATTTGTAAAAAGTGCAGTTCACAATGATCAAACTGCTTGTACATAAAACAGAGCTTAAAATAATAAATATCTAAAATATATCAAAAATCCAGAGATTAAACAACAGCCAAAGTATATCAAAAATCAGGAAACGCCATATTAAATGTGTTTTCAGCACCGATTTAAAACTCTTTACAGTCAGGCGCACTCTCATCCGACGAGGTAGAGAGTTCCATAGGGTTGGGGCCATGAATGCAAATGACCGCGCACCCGAGGTCTTCAGACAAACCCTGGGAATCTCTAGCAATCCCTCGTCAGAGGAGCGGAGCGGGTGGAGGGGGCAATAAGGGCCAAGGAGATCTTGTTTGTCAGTATTTATGTTTGCCTTGACAGTTCTTAATAAAAATTGATTAACCGCTAAAAACACATAATAAAAAGGGAAACATTTAGCAGTCAGTATTCATCCACATGGAGTTACATCATAGGACGTATAAGGACAGTGATAACATACATTGATCATATGAGTACTGAATCCACATTTAGTGGTTTTGGTGCAAAAATGGACTTTATGTGCAATATTAATATGAAAGAACTCTTAAAACTGAAGGTGGACAAAGCAGTGGGGCCTGATGGGATTCATCCCAGAATTCTAAAAGAACTAGGGGTAGAACTAGTGACACCACTCTTTAACAAATCATGGGAGGATAGGGTGGTACCTAAGGACTGGAGGAGGGCAGATGTGATTCCACTTCACAAAAGTGGGAGCAGGGCAGAAGCAGGAAACTACAGACCTGTTAGTTTAACCTCAGTGATAGGGAAAATGATGGAATCACTTCTAAAGGAAAGACTTGTCGGGTACCTAGAGGCCACAGGGGCACAGGACCCAAGGCAGCATGGATTCACAGCGGGAAGGTCATGTCAGACGAATCTAATAGATTTTTTTTTGACTGGGTGACCAAAGTAGTAGATCAGGGAGGGGGCTGTGGACATGGCCTACCTAGACTTTAGCAAGGCATTTGACACAGTCCCACACAAAAGATTAATATAAAAGTTAGCCAGCCTGGGAGTGGGTTCCAGGATGGTAGCCTGGGTAAAGAATTGGCTGGAGAACAGGACACAGAGGGTAATAGTAAATGGAATCCACTCTGAAGAAAGGGGGGTTACTAGTGGGGTACTGCAGGGATCAGTATTAGGACCGGTCCTCTTCAGTGTCTTTATAAGCGACATTGCAGTGGGACTGGAAGGAAAATTATGTCTCTTTGCAGATGATACAAAGATCTGCAACAGAGTTGGTACACAAGGTGGGGTGGAAAGGATGAGAAGGGTCTTGGCAAGGTTGGAGGAATGGTCAAATGTATGGCAGCTTAGATTCAGTGCTAGAAGTGCAAGGTAATGCACCTGGGAAACAAAAACCTAGGGGAAGAGTACACAATGGGGGGTGAGGTACTAACAACAACAAAAATGGAAAGGGACCTGGGGTTGTCATATCAGATGACTTAAAGGTGGGCAAGCAATGTGAGAGGGCAGTAAGGAGGGCTGGGGGATACTGGGATGCATAGGGAGAGGCATCACCAGTAGAAAACAGGAAGTTGTTATCCTTATGTACAGATAGGTGGTGAGATCCCTTCTGGAGTACTGCGTGCAGTTCTGGAGACCCAGTCTCTGCAAAGACATAGACTGGATGGAGGCAGTCCAGAGGAGAGCAACTAAAATAGTGCACGGTCTGCACTGGAAGACATTTGAAGAGAGACTTAAGGAGCCTAATATGTATAGCCTCGAGGAGAGGAGGGAGAGGGGGGACATGATAGAAACTTTCAAGTACCTCAAGGGAATCAACAAAGTCCAAGAGGGTAGCATATTTCAGAAAAGAGGTGTGCAAGAACAAGGGGCACAATTTGAAGATTTGGGGGCAGCTCAGAGGTAATGTAAGGAAGTATTTTTCCAGAGAGGGTTGTGGATGCATGGAATGGCCTTCCGGAGGAGGTTGTGGAGTAAAAAAACTGGTGGAATTCAAGCATGCATGGGACAGTCATAAGGCAATTCTAGCGGGTTGGGGTAGGAAGAAGTAGGCTGCTGGTTAGCTAGGATCTGCAGCTTATCCATTAGGTAGAGAAATGGGCAGAGTGGGTGGGCCAAGCGGTCCTTATCTGCCGTCAAATTCTATGTTTCTGTGTATTGTTTATGTTTAAGAAGCAGGAGTACTGTATAATCTGTTCTCTTTTTCCCCTTGCAGGAGGGCTGTTCCCCACTTATTCTTGCTGTTACAGAAAATCACCAAGAGATGGTAGAGTTCCTACTTCAAGAGGGAGCTGATGCTAATGCCAAGGATAAATCTAAACGGTGATTAAATTACAGTTTTTTTTAGTACAGTAACACTCTCCATAATGTTTTGTAACAGATGAGACTCCTACATGTTGACTACTAATTATATGTGTATCACCATTGTTAAAAACACAAAATATTTGGCATCTGTATCATAGACACAGATTTGTAACAAAAATATGTGGCCTAGTTGGAAGATAATTCTGACATTCATTATCATCAGGTGGTCAGAAAGGGTTAACAAGTCACACAAAAAAAAACTGTTTGCTTTGAAAGGAATGTCACAAGGCAGGGCTTTGTTTTGAGAGACTGTAGGTCTTCCAGGAATCCATCTTCTTCATAGATTCCTACTAAGGATCTGATCCAGAGGCATTAGGACTCTGTGGGAGCCAGAACTTTTCTGGTGGGGGCTGGTAACGTGAGTAGGCCCTGTGCGCATGACGTTGCATGCACCTGCTGGTGTACAGTGACACCAGCCCCCAGCCGCCACCATTCCTTTTTTCCTGCCGTTGAATGCACAGCAGCCTCACCACTCTCCTCATTGTGGCCATAGTTTTTACTGTCTGGTTCTTCAGTTTTATGTTTAAATATGGTAGTTTGTTATCTTTGTGTCAGTTTTAGTGAAACACAAGAACTTTTACAGTTTTTTCCCAGCCCTATCACTTGTCGACGACCATAGAAGAAGATAGGGAGCCTGGAAAGAAAGTTGCGTCATCAGTGAGGCAGTGCCTGGCCACCACCTCTCTGGGCAGGTGCTCTGGCAATGGGCAGTCTGGCACCCAGGAGGATGGACAGTCCTCTCTGAGTCCTAAAAGGACACTGTACAGATCCCACACACGCTTAGCATTGGGGTCTTTGCACTATTCAACCTTGACCTCTCTCCACAAAAACATAAGGGGAAGAGAAGGCACCAGTTGAGGTCATACTCTGGTCATTCTGTTTGACACTCTACTCTGTACTTGGATATCCCACTGTTGTTGCTGACATTGTGACACCTGGGCCTACGGGGTCCAGGTCTCCATCCTGGATCCCCTCTCTGTCCAGTAGAGGAGACTATGGTGGGCAGTTCACTATTGGATAGTTGTTATCGAGCGGTGGGTGCAACGTATCAGTGCGACAGCACCGTTGTTGATGCTGCCTCCTGACCTTTGACTGACTTCGACTCTGGCCTCGGTGCTGGGCTCGATGTAGGGGGCGCCGATGCACGCCTCACCTGTGGATTGCCTTCAACTCCTTCTCTGATATAGGCAACTACAGTGCCACTGCCATTTCCTTTGGGGATGGCAGGACCCTTGACACTGTTGTTGGTTCCTTGTCTGGCACTGAGATTAGGCCCTTCAGGGCCTGCCTCAGTGCCAGCACTGTTCTTGATGCCTTGTGGGCCTTCGCTGCTAGGATCAGTCCCTTTGGGGTTGATTCCAGGACTGTCCTTGGTGCTGCCGATAGTGCTGGCTCCATGATCTTATCGGGGGCTGAGTCCGATGTTGCATGTGTTAACAAGGCCACGGCCATCAGTGTCACCCTTTCGGCCCCCTCTTCATCTCCAGGATAAGAGGCAGATGACTCAAATCCAGATCTCATTATCACTGATGAAGAGGACGTGGACTCACCCGAGGTCCAGAGATCCTGGAACTGGTTCTTATTACTGTACCTCAGGAGAAGCTCTCCTTTCAGCTTCTGCTCAAAAAGATGCATACTGCCTTAAATTTTGTGCCAGTAGCCATAGATCAGGCTAGTTACTGCCAGCATAGTTTCTAAACATGCCTAATAACTCAGTTTCCTTAGTTCTTCAAGTCTAGCTAGCTCTAGAGATCCTCTCTGATGTGACTTGGAAGAGGCCTGTTACTGTGTGAGCTGTCCCCAAACAGGGGCACAGGAAATACGCGGCACCTAAATCTAAACCCACATATTTTATTGAGCCAATACCAGATGCCTTTATCATTTTGGCTGAGAATGACAAAGTGATACTGCTCAAGGATGCGTCTGCGCACCCCACTAACAAGGAGTTGTGCAAAATAGACACCAGGGGCAAGCAGATCTGTGCCTTGGTTACCCTGGGTATAAGAATAGTTAGCTACGAAGGCCACTTCATTAAATAAGGTATGCCCTTTGGTACAAACTCATATCTCTGACAGAGGCTCTGCCAGGTACAGAGACTAAACAGGAAATGCTGCTAGCTGTTAAACAAGGTATTGAATCTAACAGCCACCGGCTTAGTGCCTCTATCGATTCCTTTGATGCAGCAGCCTGCTCCTCTGTGCAGGTGTCTGAATCATGTGGCACTCCTGGCTGTGGAATGGTGGCTTCATCCCAGATGTCCAGCTATAGATCATGACTGTCTGCTTGGTCAGCAAGTGGAGCAGTTTCTTAAAGAGGCTAATGAAACAGGAGCAACTCTTAAGACATCCAGGCTGACTTTCTACAACCCACAGAGGAGTAGAGGACACGGACACTTCCACAACAAGCAGTCCTTTCATGGTAAGGACAGAGGAGGCCACAGCAAAAGACTCCAGCATCTCCAGGTCCAAAACGAGGTACAGTTGAAGGCAAAGGTGCCCAAACTGTTTAGTGACACCATCTGAAGCTCCAGCTCCAGGTCCACTTCAGCTAGCCAAGCTGGGCCAGTCTGCCCCAGGTTTTGTTGGTGTGAGGAGCTCCTGCTGGTGTTTCCATGAGAGGTATTGAATCTACAGACCATTAATAAAACTATTTATGTACCTTACCTTGGTGTGAGCCTGTTTTTACAAAGTGTACTGATGGATAGTGCTATGTTTTTTCGTCTGGATTATTGGTTTACTGTGCACATCCAGTTGTGGAGCGGCTTTTATTTGTTCTGACCACTTCAACTACCCAAGCTGGACCAGTCTGCTCCAGTATGGGGCACCTCACCCAGTTTTACCATCAGTGGGAATCCATCTTTACTGACAAATGGGTTTTAAGGATCATGTATGATGGTTACTGCCTGTAATTATTGGAACATACCTGCACGGACAGTCGGACCAGAAGGCAGTTCCCCTTGCCAGCTCACATGTCAGAGCATCTGGCACAGAAGATTTATGGGCCTTCTGAGAAACATTGCAGTGGAAATAGTGAGAGTCAGAATGGAACAAAGGGTTCTACTCCCACTACTTCCTAATACCAAAGAAATCAGGGGGCATGCACTTCATTCTTGATCTCAGAAAGCTGAACAAATACATGGATCAAGAAAGATATAAGATGATTTCCCTGGGATCCTTGCTACATTTTCTGAAACATAAGGATTGACTAGCATCTCTGGATATGCAGGATGCGTATCATTACATACTGGTGTACCCAGCTACCATAAGTACCTCCGGATCTCCGTGGCAGGGCAACACTTACCAGTTTAGGGTCCTACACTTTGGGCTTTATTCTACTGGATTTGCCAGGAGTCCAGAACACTCTGGCAGATAAACTAGGTTGAACAACAGCAGATCCTCACAAGAGGTCACTAGCATCAGACGTCATGAGATTGCTATTGGAAGAGTGGGGCACCCCAGTTGTGGACATTATGGAATCCCCATTCAATACCAAACTGCCTCGATTCTGTTCCAAAACTCCAGGACCTGGTGTTTTCCGTCAGGATGCATTCAGATTGCCATGGCACAGTCTGTTTCTGTATGCATTCCCTCCAGTCCCTGTCATTCAGGAAGTGCTCTTCAAGCTGGAGGCACACGGAGGCAAGATGATCCTAGTGGCCCCCTGCAGGCCTTTGCAGATATGGTTTCCTCTGTTGGATTTATTTTATGTATTTGTAACATATTTTACCAGGAAAGCAGAGTTCAGAAGGGCTTGTTTCCAGCTGTGACCTGGGGAAGGAGGAGATGGGGAATAACAAGGAGGTACAATACAGGCATTCCAAAAACATACTGTGTCAAATGAACTGTACACTACAGAGTTACAGTAAAATAAAATTGTATATAAATAACTGCCATTGAAATATAGGCATTCAAGTATACTGTGGACAAAATAAATACTGTGTCAAATGAAATATTCAGAGTTACAGTAAACGAAGGGTATGCAAATAACTGCGATGTAAGGAACAGGAGTTTAAAAGACCCTTGTCGGGCGTTGATATATCTTCACTCACTATTCAGCAACAATAGACAGGTCAGTGGTACATGCAGACTAATGCAGTATGTAGTTGAAAGTAAATAAACGTGCCCAAAAATGTTACAGAGGGATACAGGTTCAATGCCTGGGATAGAAAAAGAAGCTGCTAACACAGTAAATTCTGCTTTATACCACATTGGAACAAGCTGCACTACCAAAGGAAGTACATAATGCTAAGGTAGAAGTGTGACTCTGAAACCTAAGTCAGATCCAGACTGCACCCAGGACAAGGCTGACAAACTAGAGGACCTCCCATAAGAGGTTAATTTGATCCACCTTGGCAATTTTGACAAGTCTGTGGGGTCTTGAAATGCTTCTTACAACTCTGCACTTTAGCATGCACTTTTATAAAAATGCTTCCGCTGTTAGTTTACCAGAGAATACATTTTATTTCATTTTCAATGTTCCTTTCCAAGATTTACAGCCCATCTTGATAGTCCATCTAAAAAGTCTGTATAGAAAACACTTACCTCTACCCTGTTTACCTCACAGTGCCTTTTATTTATAACATCATAGTTCTCACTATGACTACAGACTGTGATGTCACAAACAGCCGTTGTGTGTTAGCAGGGTGAGTCAGATGTATTTTGAAAGACTCAGTGGAATAATTGCTACATTATATACAGTATTTAGTAGATCAGCAAGGGGGAAGTAAAAGAAATCACGAATAACTAGAAAATAATAAAGTTAAAACATACAGTAATTGGAGTAGATCTAGAGTTTCTAAGCATTTTTATTGTAATAGTTGCTCTTTAAGTTTGCCCTTTGCAGACTGGAGGCTGTAGAGGGATGGGAGTGAGATAGGGAGACTATTCAATTTGTGAGCAAATCTATACCTAATAGAGACTTGGCCCACATTGTGTTTGCAATGAGGATTTGGAATCTGTTTCTGTTCTCTGAGCGTAAAGAATACGATGAATTGGAAGCAGGAGGAATAACTCACTGAGGTACTCTGGTAGTTTGCCAAACCAACATGTAGCACCTAACAGGGGCGCTATGAAGGGAGTCCCTTGAAGTAGGAGGGGCCACTCAAGCTCTGCACATAGTACAGTGGTGAGTTTTTTGAGGTTAAGCCAGAACAAATCTGCAGAGGGCATTGAAAAGGGGGGAGAGCATAGGATCATCAGTATTGGAGGCTCTGGAGAATACAATGTCCCAAAAGTCATTTAGGGGTAAGATCTAGTGTTCAGCTACGGTTTTCCTGGTACTGAGAGGGAGATAATGTCTTACTCTATGAAAGGCCCTGAGGTTGGTGAAACACTTTCCCACAATGTAATTTACGTGGAGGGAATAATTGAGGTGTTGGTCAAGGGTCGTGCCAAGGTGTTTACAAGAGGTTACAGTGCCATTGATGGTGCCTGATATGGAATGTAACTTCAAAGTAGACAAGGCTGATTGTAGCTGATGAGCGGTGCAGAACAGCATAGAAACAGTTCTTTTGTTTCATGGCAAGCTGATTGGTGAGGAACCATTTTTTCACATTGTCAAAGCTGATCTGGAGGGACTGCTCAATGGAAGGGAATGAGGGACCACAGGAGTAGATGATGGTATCATCGGCATACATGTGGGATTTACAAACAGGGAGTTGAGAAGTCATTTATGAAGACTTAGCAGAGGAGGGCCCAAGGATTGACCTGTGGGACCCCTAGAGAGACCGAGTTGTGGAGAGATGGACATTCCTAATTTAATTGACTGAAACCTATAAGATAGGTAAGATTTGATCAAATGTAATGAGCAGGTGGAGACACCCAATTTTGCTAGTTTGGCTAGAAGGGAGTGATTTATTGTATTGAACACTTTGTCTAAATCATTGAAGATAGCAATGGTCCCTTGGCTGTGCTCCCTTCACCTTCAGGCCTGGCTCCTGAAAAGATAGAAGTGAACAGGTTTAAAATATTTGAGAGGGTTGATAAAAAAACTCTTGGCTGCGCATAAACCTTCCACCAGGAAGCAAGCAAGTTTTATTTATATAAGGCGCCCTTCCAAAGCTCATGGAGCCTTTACACTTATAACATTAAAAACTCACCACACATCATAAAACATATTAAAAGACATCCATGTAAGTTCGAACTCAATATGTTCCTGAGAAAGCCTGGTTAAACAGATATGTCTTTAGACAATTTTTAAAATCTTCTGCCGTCTGGCTATCTCGTATCTGGCGAGGTAGAGAATTCCACAGGGTAGGAGCCATAAAGGCAAAAGATCTTCCTCCCGATGTTTTAAGGGATACCCTGGGAATCTCTAGCAATCCCTCGCCAGAGAAACGGAGTGTGCGGGAGGGACGGTAAGGGTGCAGGAGCTCTTTCAAGTAGTGTGGATCCTGCTTGTGTAGGGCCCATAGGTCAGCAACGTGACTCATGAAGGCAATCCGCCACTGTATTGGCAACTAGTGCAAATCATGTAGCACAGGTGTCATATGACCAGGACCTAGAAGCTCCAGTCAGCAACCTGGTCAGCCGTTGCCTGACTAGTTGCAAGTGGCAGATATCTACCCCGAAGCCCTTGGTAGAGGGCATTGCAATAATCAAGATGACTGGTGACAAAGGCGTGACCAAGGTCAGAAGATCTTCGGTGGGACCAGGTGCTTCACTCGGCTATGTTCCTAAGATGGTAGTAGGAAGATTTGACTACAGCGAAACTTGCGCCCTCAGGGTCAGGCCTTCATCAAAAACAACGCCCAGGTTCCGCACCTGGCCGGAGGCAATAGGCGGGATCCCACCAAGACTAATCCTAACGGTTTTCCCGCCCATGTCCCTATCATCTTATAACCAGGGTCCACAACCAGTACCTCAGTTTTTTCCGAGTTTAGCCAAAGTCAACTGGCACTCATCCAGCTCTGGATCTCCAGTAGGCAGTTGTTAAACACCGCAACGGAATCTAATTCCTGATCAGGTACAAAGGACTTGTACAGTTGATAATCATCAGCACAGCAATGAAAGTTCAATCTGTACTACCTTATAATGTCCTAACGGAAGTAAATACACTGTGAATAACATGGGGGAGCACCGAGCCTTGTGGAACCCACGTAGGACAGTCCATGAGGGCTGAAGAATAAATTCCTGACACCCTCTCTGAGATCAACCTCGAGGAAGGACTTAAACCAATTTAGGATTGTCCTCCATCAGTCCACAGAAAACCACAGTCACCGAGCAGCACCCCATGATCCAACAGTGTCAGATGCTGCTGAGAGATCAAGGAGAACCAAGATCGAGCGGGCTCTCAAATCTCTCGCCATCAGAAGATCATTAAGTACCCTCACCAGGGCCGTTTCAGTGCTATGCCTTTTTCTGAAGCTGGACTGGAGCAGGTAAGAGATATTGTGGTTAGTCAAATGATCCTCGGCTGCAGTGCGACCACCTTCTCAGTAACTTTTCCAACAAAGGTCAAGTTCGAGATTGGTCAGTAGTTAGCTGGGTAGTTGGGGTCAAGGAGTTTTTTTTTTTTTTTTTTTTTTAAAGGGGTGAACTACTGCCTCCTTTAAGGGATCTGGAAAGATCCATCTCTCCAATGAAACTCCCACTATCCCAGCAAGGACTGGGCCAATGACTTCTACACACCCCACTAGTAGGCGTGTAGGGCCCGGGTCCAAACTACAGTAGGTTGGCAGCAGAGTCTGAATGATCCTCACTATATCCACGACTGCTGGTTGGCTAAAGGTGGACCAGGTCAACTGGGTATTAGTTCCACCCGGTTGACTAATGCAAGGACTAATGGGAAGGCACTGGCTGATCTCATTTCTGATGGAGGACACCTTATCAGAAAAGAACAGTGCAAACTCTTCACACTGTTTTTGTGACAATGCTCGACCAGAGTGAAGACGGGCTGGATTGCACAGTCTGTCCACAGTCTGGAAGAGCAGAGCTGAGCTGGTCTGTTCTTTGCTGTAGCAATTTCCCCGGACAGGAATTCTGCCTTCTTACAGGAAATGACTAATTGATAGATATTATAATGGTCCATCAATCTAAGTCTGTCCACCTCCAGGTGAGTTTTCTGCCAGTGTCTTTCCAACCTTCGCCCGCCTTTAAGTCACAGATCTCCCATTAAACCATGGGGCACCTGGATGAGAGGTAAGAGGGCAAACACAAGAAGGAGCAATGATATCCAGTGCCTCAGTAACAGACTTATTATAGGCTGACACAAGAGGCCCTGTATCAGTGCTAAACCCTGAAATTCCTGAGAGGTCAAGGACAGCCATTAGGCCTTCTGAGGTAACTCCTCTTAAGGGGCGGAACTGTACCAACTCCCTTGGGGCAGGCCTATTTTGGGGGGCTGCGAAACTGAATCTCAGGAGGTGATGGTCAGACCATCTGACGAGCTCCACCTCCACATCGGAGGTCTCCATCCCCAGGTGAAATACCAAGTCCAATGAGTGTCCTTTCTTATGGGTTACAATGGTAATAACCCATGTTAAGCCCAGTGAATCCATCAATTGGAGGAGGTTCTGTCCAAGCGGCGAGAGTTCATTGTTGACCCAGGCATTGAAATTCCCCAGGATCAACCATCTGGGAGACTCCAACACCTTGTCGGCGATGAAGT
Organism: Neoceratodus forsteri; assembly: GCA_016271365.2. Classification (NCBI taxonomy): domain Eukaryota; kingdom Metazoa; phylum Chordata; order Ceratodontiformes; family Ceratodontidae; genus Neoceratodus; species Neoceratodus forsteri. The sequence goes on along the minus strand of CM028131.1, from coordinate 393,758,098 downwards.
CCGCAACCTCCTTCAGGAAGGCATATACAGCCAAGCGGAAACTATTTTCCATCTTGTGTTCCAAAACCCCCATGGACCCTCTCGAATTTCCATCTGAATAGGTTTTGAAATATATATTAGACCTTTCTGATGCTGACCTGCAGTATTCTGTAGTTAAGGTCCACTTGTGTGCTATATCATCATACCACAAACCTGTAGGTACCTTCTCTTTGGCACAGTTGCCACTGCTCAAGAGAATCCTCAGGCATGTCTTGCACACCAGCCCCACCTGTCAGGAAGCCGGTGGCTCCCTGGGACCTTAAAGAGACCCAACAAGGTAACCCAAACAGCCCCTACACCCAGTATATGGAAACTATACATATCAGCATATCGAGTGTCAGAGGTTTTCCAAAAGGACATTAGGAGGGAGGTGGAGGAAATACTGGATTTAGGGGTAATCTAGAGATCCCACAGCCCCTGGGCCTCACCCATAGTCCTTGTGCCAAAGCCAGATGGCTCTACTCGTTTTTGTGTGGACTTTCGTGGACTGAATGCAGTCACGAAGTCAGACGCCCACCCGATGCCCTGGTCGGACGAACTCCTGGACACGTTGCAAGCAGCGACACACCTTACGACTATTGACGTGACAAAGAGGTACTGGCAGGTAAAGTTAACTGACAGAGCTAGGGAGAGGTTGGCCTTCATCACTCCTATAGGCTTATTTGAATTTAAAATAATGCTTTTCGGAATGAAGAATGCCCTGGCCACTTTCCAAAGGTTGGCGAACCAGGTGTTCAGTGGTGCTGAGGAGCACGCCGTGACGTACCTGGATGACATTGCCATCTTTAGTGCCAGCTGGGGGGAACACCTGTCCCACCTTAGAAAAGTGCTGGCCAGGGTACAGAAGGCTGGGCTCACTGTCGAAGCTGAGAAGTGCCAGGTGGCCGTGGCTGAAGTGGCATACCTCGGGCATGTTGTAGGCCGAGGACAGCTCCGTCCCAACCAAGTAAAAAGAGAGGTGATCAAGGCATGGCCCAGACCAGAGATGCAGAAGCAGGTGAGGAGTTTTCTAGGGACAGCAGGGTACTATAGGAAATTTACACCCAGTTACAGTGCCTTTGCTGCTCCCCTATCTGACCTGGTAAAGAAAAAGATGCCTAAGAAAATTACCTGGAAACCAGCCTGTGAAAAAGCCTTTACCAGACTGAAGGAGGCACTGTGCAGTGCTCCTGTATTGACAAGTCCTGACTATAGCAGACCCTTTATAGTCCAGACTGATGCCTCAGACGTGGATATTGGGGCAGTACTGAGTCAGACATCCAACCAAGGGAAAGATCACCCTGTAGTGTACCTGTGTAAAAAGTTACTTCACAGGAAGCAGGCTTAGTCTACTGTGGAAAAAGTGTCTTGCCATAGTGTGGGCCCTAAAGAAGTTAGAACCATACTTAAATGGGCAGCATTTTGAGGTACAAACTGACCACAACCCCCTGGTTTGGCTGACACAAATGGGAAAAACTAATTGTAGACTATTAAGATGGAGTCTTGCCATGCAAGGGTATGACATGACGATCTTACATAGGGCTGGAACAACCAGTCAGATCACAGATGGCGTCTATATGAGGAGTGAACTGACTTAGGGAGCTCATCCCATGCAGGGGATAGAACCCCCAAATTCAGTCTAGGTGGGGAGGATTGTGACGCTTGGCCAGCTGGTTATGATTATTGTATGATATTGGTATTATAAAATAAATGGTCAGTGTATGAAATGTCAGTCTGTGAGATTTGGCCCTTTAAACTTTAAGTGTCAGTAGCTGAAAACCAGGGTGTAATTAAACTGACCAGAAGGAAACAGTTAATTGGAACATCCTTCTAGAGAGACAATTTATGGCCCTCATCACTTGCTGCTGCTTTTGAAGTTAGGACTTAAATACACATTTTTTTTACATCAGGAAAGGACGCCATTTATCTGATTCCTGTTGGCTATCTCACAGCTGGGTGACGACTACAGGGTTGTAAACCTCAAAGGAAAAATGGTTAATTAAGGAGTTATTTATAGTAAATGTCTTTTTTTTCTTTTGATGTCACATCATTTAACATAGCTCCTGGTAGGAAATCATGTTTGTATTTTTATATTCAAAAAGGAGGAGTTAGATGACTCACAGAAGGGGTGTGGAAACAGAGTTTAAACTGATACTTGTGTCTGAAATGTAGGCCATAACTTTTTGGGCTCTTAAGAAACAAAGATCTCTCTAATTTAAAGGTACTTACAGAGGCAGTACATTAGATAGAAAAGATCTGAATGTATTGTGGTAGGCATTTGTTCTGTAGTTTTCCTTTGTTTGTCTTTTATGTGATTGTGATGCTCTTTGATATTTGTTCTGTATTTTATCTTACTGTTTTTATTCATTTTTAGTAAACATTTTCTTAAGATACTGCCTGGGTCTCCTCAGTTATTTTTTGCATGTTATTGCTGAATGGATATTAAGTCTGACAACTATTTAAGGGCTTGATGGTGTTACTAAGCTTGGTAAAAGGTAAGACCATACCTAAGGTCTCTTATAGAGTTTTAAGGGTTCATTTTGGATACCTGGTTAGGTGCCCTTAGGTGAAAGATATATTGCAAACCCCCGAAGAGAATATTATCTGAGCCTGTACATTTGGGTACGCTAGCATAAGGTTCACAGTTTGAATCCCCCCAGAACTTGAGACTAAAGGTGATTCAGACCCAAAAGCAGACAGGAGGGTTACCCTGTTTACACTATTGCGGTCTGAGGTTGGCACTGTGGGAGCAGAGGACCTGACCTGTGGAGTGCACTTGTAACAGTATCAACAAGTGGAAGGGACTTGGGAATCCAAGTATTGAATGACTTGGGCACCTCTCTTCAGATAAATGAAGCTATAGTTAAATCAAATGGAATAATATGAGCAATAAAAAGAAATGTTGATCCAAAGATAAAAATATATTGATCCTATGTAAAGCCTTATATGCAATATGCAGCACAATTATGGTGTCTATATAAAAAGGTGAAAGAAATAAGTTGGAAAGGGTTCAAAGGAAATTAACTAAGATTATAGATGGACTAGAGGGTAAGGTATAGCATGATTGATTACAGTCACTTAGTCTAATATCTTTAGATACTAGACGCACACATGGGGATCTACTTTTGATGTATGATGTAATGGAAGGGCCATTTCTAGTAACAGAATTAGGGATATCCTTTAAACCAGGAGATAGAGAAACTAGGTGACACCTGCTGCAAACCATGGGAACAAAATTAAAATGTAGCGAGGAAATATTTCTATACCTTGCGAGTGGTCAACCCACGGAACTCCCTACCCATGAAAGTTGTTATAAGTAAAACCAAGGTGTAATTTAAGAATAAGCTAGACCAGCATATATAGTCGGGTAATGTTCTTAGGTATTTTAAAGATTGAACTTACAGGAGCATACATGGGCATTTGCCTTCTAGCTCCTCACATTTCTTACTATGAACCTTAGTATGAAGTACAGAACTGCATCAGCAAGTACTGGTATGCTCCAAGCTGATAAAAGCACTACAGTGATAGAAAAAGGTTAGGAATCTCAGAGAAGGTATCCCTGTCCTTCAGTGTTCACCCAGCAGGATCCTAACCATAGATTTATCCCTTCTGGGGGGATGGCATCTGAAGGGCAAATCGGTAAACAAGATATGGAATTCCTGAGATAGGAGCACATAAACCTGTTGGAAAACACAGGGATGTTGACTGAGTATAACCCACCCTCTTGAGTGTCTTTTTCCACTTATCAAATACCAGAAAAGTAGGCAAGAGGAATGTGTTTTAATTATGTGTGTTAAAATTATTTGACTCCATTTATCAGATAAGTGTACCATTTTCTTTCTTCTTTTTCTGCTCGGTGTAATCCAGTGGTAATTACTCCAGTTTGTCATGCAGTTATCTGACATCACACACAGAGCACTTGAGCCTGGTAGACAGCTCTGAAACACAGAAACAGAATTTGATGGCAGATGGAGGCTGAAGGTCCATTAAGTGGAGGAATGGTAGGACCAGTAAGAAATGAAGCAGCGCACAGATGAATAATTTTATTTTTATTTGTAGGACTTCCCTTATGATTGCTGCTAGTAATGGACAAATCAATATGGTTAAGCTACTTCTGAAGTATGATGCTGATATCTCCATCAAAGATGATAA